>OX326968.1:8894828-10294007 GCA_946800305.1 Medicago arabica
GGGCAATGGTTAACATTCTCCTTTTTCTTTACCCAAGATTATTTAGATAAAATGACACAAATCTCTTATAACTTAACCAAGACACTGAGTTCGAATTCAGCCAGCATGGAGCAACATTAAAAAATTTAGGAGAATTTGCCGTTTTAAATCTCATAAGGTTTGAGAATACTCGGTTTGCTAAAAGAAAAAAAACTTTCTTTCTTCATCTTCCTTGGTTGGTGGCAATTCTAGGAGCATAGTAAAACTAACCCCACAATTTCATATTTTCTTATATCCCTTCTACCCATTGGTTATTTGTGTCTGGTGTCCCTTCAAACAATAAAACAAACGAAATCAGTTTTGTCCTTTTTCTTTTTCTACATAATTTACTCCATCCATTTTACAGTTAATGACAAGTGTGTAGAAATTTTTTACTAAAAAATAACACATTTGTAAAAAAATGTCAGAAAATGAATAATCATTTTTAATTTTGATGGAATATTAATTACATATATTTTTTAATAGTATTCTCTAATTAATATTATTTGTATCACTTTCATGTTAATATATATATATATATATATATATATATATTTCACTTTACAATTATAATATAATTCTTGCATATTGCATAGAATGAATAGTTATGTGATTTTGTTGAAGAGTCCTGATTTGTGTTTTGAGAAGGTGTCATGAAAACGCTTTTTTAGATTGTTCTACTTTCTTGATTTCATTGATTCTCTTAGGTATGTTGTTGTGTTTTATTAATCCGTTGTTTCCATAGAAGAATGAAAGAACACTCAATAAGCAACAATAAAAGAAAATTTGATTTGGTCCCAAATTATTAGATGATCCTCCCTTTAATAGAAACATACACACACACACTCTCTTATTGTTTTCTTTATTTTTACTTCTAATGTATTTGAGTTGTTTATTCCAAAATATATATTCGTATTTTTTTATTTCATAATCAATGTGTATGGAAAATTATTCGTTGGAAGAGGTCAATTCCTTAAATAGATCTCAGTTACTTTGAGATAATTAGTTTTTACTGTTGCATACAAAAGATATTTTTGGTTACCAAAAGAAGAAGAATGTAGTAAAAGTATTATTTTCTATTTTGTATTTATACACTTTTTAATCAGTCTGAAAAGGTCTAGTGCATTACCGTTGTGAAATGGAGAGTGATATTTAATTTAACCAAAAAAAAAAAAACAGTTGTTATGCAAAAGTTTTTGAACGGTTATTTAATAAGGAGCTACTACGGTACACTTGTAAATTAAGGTGTATCGGTACTCCTACTTCAAAAAATTTTAAATTAACTGTTATTTTTATTTTATGAAATAAAGAGCTAACTGTTGATATTTATATTTTAGAAAATGTCATTTCATAAAAATTATACTAATTTTTTTAAAAATTTTATTGTAAAAAATAATCAAAATTCTCTATTAAGAGTACTAAAAATTCAGAAAAATTAAATTTTATTTCGTTGACGTTTTTGGTAAATAAGGTTTAATTATAGGTGATAGAAAACAATTTTTCTCTTCAAAAAATAAAACATTTAACTATTAATTTATTGATTTGGTGTACCAATACACTCAAATTTTTGGGTGTACCATAGAAATTGCCTATTTAATATCCACGTAAAAAGGTTGGTAGTGATATTTTCGACCATATCATTATCTAGACTCAAGGCTCATTTGATGACCGTAGAAGGGTGGTCAAATGTCTCAGACTTAAGTCTAGAAGTGGGTTATGTGTTAGAGATATGTGTTATGTCAATTTGGCCCTACTTGAAAAGTGGCATTGAAGTGTCTTCTCATGGGATACTAGTCTTTGGAGGGATATTATGTGTGTCATGTGCGGTGTTAGTTATGCTTTGTCGCATTATGCAAGGTGCGGGGGGAAGTTTGAGATTAATTTCGCCTCGGTGGAAAAGGGTCTCGTTATTAGGTCCCGGTCCAGATTCCATCTATGATTGGTTTAACGAGATAGTCGTCAGGGTTACCCATAATGGTCTTATAACTTTATTTTGAGACGATACTTAGGTGGGTCTAGAACCCCTGAGGACACGGTTCATAAGGCTCTTAGGATTTAACTCAACGCTTTTTGATGAGAAACATGGGATCGTGGGAAGAAGGTTGGTGGCTATTGGACATGCGATAGATGAGTGGCTAGTTTGTTTGTGAGCAATTGTTAATCATCCATTTGTTAATTAGTGGTGTTGGAGGGGTGCTCACATATTGTGGGAGAGGACTCTTGGTCGTGGAAACTTAGCCAAGATGGATTCTTTTCATCCAACTTGGCTTATAATGCTATATCAGGTGTGGCTATATGGGAGGGTGGTCGGTTGGAGTAGGAGGTGTGTATCTTCCGTAAGGTTTAAAAAAGCCAGACGGCCTTCAAAAGCCATGTGTTTTCTTGTACTCCCTCCGTCCTAAATTATAAGCAAAAAGACCCCATTTTTTTTGTCCCAAATTATAAGAAAAAAAAGACCAATTTTTATCATATTTAATTATATTGTTTCAAAAAATTATCTTTTCCAAGGAAAATTAAATGCAAAGTGCATTCAATTTGCTTTCTTTCATATTTTCAATAACCAATAACCAATGAAAATTATTTTAACACATTTCTATAAAACTTATTTTAAGAATAACACAAGAAACTATGTTGCAAACTACTATGTTTTAATTTTCTTAATAAGTGTGATTTTTATTTTTTTCTCATAATATAGGACGAAAGGAGTATAGATTAAAGAGAGGGAATAGTAATTTTATTACATTGCCCGTATTAAGTATTTATGCATTTATTATTATCAAATATAAATATGCACGATGGAAGATATTTAATTGAAAGTGATTTTATATAATATAGATTATATAGTACAAGGTTAACATTTAAGAATGTATAATAAATGTCACCTTCAAAATTGAAGGTGTTGATTATTTTGGGTAATTTTGTTTGTGTACAAATAGATCAATTATTACGGGATGAAAACTAATATTTTATTCTATCATGTTTTTCTTATCCGGATCATAAATTGAACCATCAAAATTCACCTTTGAAATTCTCTTAGCTAGGGTTATTAGGACCAAATATTGTTAATATAGTGATAATATCTCAAGTGTTAATCTAGCCCTATCAGATATGATATGAACAAGTAGATATATTAAGTGGAAGATGTCTTTCACCTTACATACCAATTTTATAGGATTAAGTTAGACTCATTCCAAATTTCATTATGATATCAAAGTCTATACGATATTTATTGGACCATGTACCGTCCTAGACATGAGGGGTGTGTTGAGAGTTCATCACCGAATAAAATATGATTTATAGTACATTTATAACTAGAAGACGTTGTCCATCTTACAAGTCAGTTTTGTATATAAATTATTCTCTTCATGATTTGTAATACAACTCAATTGTACGGATATAGGATAGGAAATTGTTAATGAGTGTTTTTGGATTACTCGTTAACATGAGTTCAAACCCGCAATTAGAGCTGTCAAAATGAGCCGGGCCGGTCCGTTTTGCCCGATTAATTATAGAGCTTGGGCCTTAAATATTGATCCCGAATTTTAATAGGGCTTTTTAGCCCGGCCCTAAAAAACCCGGTACCCGTTAGGGCTAGTCTGAACGGACCGCAGGTAGCCCGTTAGCCCGCATAACAAAAAAAATCCTATAAATTATATATATATTTCAAATAATTATTTACTTAGTTGATTATCAAAGTAAAAAATCAAAGTGAAAATTCAATGAATTAACACAAATATAAATATAAGATAAAATTATATTTACTCGTTTCGTTATTTATAATTTTGAAGATCGAATATATATAAATATCTATAATCATAACGTATATAGTTTATTTAAAATTGTTTTCCTCGCCTTTTTAGTTTACGACATGTGTACGAAAATGTTTCAAATTTATTTATGTGCTAGACATTATTTAAACATATTAAAAATATTATTTATAAAAAAAAATTATAAGAGTGTTTTATAGTATTTTTTATAAAAATAATATAATTTTTAATACGGGCCGGCCCGTTAGCCCGCGGCCCGTGGAGGGCTGGGCTCGGGTAATATATTTTCAAGCCCGTTTTTCAACCGGGCTTTTTGGCTCGGATCGATAAAGCCCGAAGTCCGTTAGGGCCGCCTCTAAACGGACCGGGCCATCCGTTTTGACAGCTCTACCGCAATGGTCTGCTTCTCTATACTCAAGGTGTATGTTTTTCACCACTAACCTATTTAACAAAAAAAATTAAAAAATAATTCCATTCCGCCTTAACCACTTTTTTTCCCCTATCATTATTATGGTACTCTAAGCAGATTTTTTTGAAAAATCAATATTTTAGTTTCTCTATTGTATCATTTGGTCCTTTCTGTCCCACAACACATATATATAGTCTGCCTTTACATACTCATTCCAGTACACACACCACCTCATTATCTTTCACCTTTCCTTTCCTTTCCTTCCTACCTGTTTTGAATGTGTTCTCTCAACTATTTGGGTCCCTTGTGAATCTAGAACCACTACATAGCTACCTAGCTTATCTTCTTTTGCTACCACTCTCTCTTAGCTACTTTAGTTACCTTAATGCCTGATAACATGAGCATATCTGTTAATGGACAATCTCAAGTTCCTCCTGGATTCCGGTTTCATCCAACTGAAGAAGAGCTTCTTCAATACTACTTGAGGAAAAAAGTCTCTTATGAGAAGATTGACCTTGATGTTATTCGTGATGTTGATCTCAACAAGCTTGAACCATGGGACATTCAAGGTAATATAAATAACTTGCTAACTATATACTTTTATTTATTTATTCATTCATTCTTATTTTTGTTAAGTTTATTTAGCCTTTTTTTTCTTCCTTTGATTTCTTTCTTCAAGTGGAAGACAATAAATATATATTGGAAAATTGTATCGTGTTTTTAATATGATCCTCATTTTTGTAGAGAAATGCAAAATAGGAACAACTCCACAAAATGATTGGTACTTCTTCAGCCACAAAGACAAGAAGTATCCAACTGGAACACGAACCAATCGCGCTACAGCTGCAGGGTTCTGGAAAGCCACCGGTCGTGACAAAATTATACATAGTAATGGAAAAAGGATTGGAATGCGAAAGACTCTTGTTTTCTACAAAGGTCGTGCTCCTCATGGCCAAAAATCTGATTGGATCATGCATGAGTATAGACTCGACGATAACACCACCAATGACACCAATCTGGTAAGTATTAGATACAAATATACGTTTGGATAAACAACTTAATTAAGAACTTCATTGAATGATACTTATATAGAAAATAAATTGGTTAAATTGTTTTCTTTATTGCGACAAAATTTTAGGTGTCGAATATGATTGGTGATGGTGGTCAAGAAGAAGGATGGGTGGTGTGTAGGATATTCAAGAAGAAAAATCATCTCAAAACCCTAGATAGCCCTTCCGGAGAGGGAAGAAGAAGCCACCATTTGTATGATAATTGTGATGAAGGAGCTTTGGAGCAAATACTTCAACAAATGGGAAGGGGTTGCAAGGAAGAGAATTATGAAGCAAATTACAATAATAATTATGGAAGATTTGCTAGGCCTTTTGAATCAAATCTCAACAACAATGGTGGTTATAATAATGAAAGATTCATGAAACTTCCAAATTTAGAAAGTCCAAAATCAACAAGCATGGAGAACAATGACAACAACAATGATGGGTACCATGCAATTATTCAAGTAGATATGGCTAATGAAAATGAAGGGTCATTCTCTGATCATCATCATCATAACAACATGGTTAATAATCCATTAGAGGCATCATCATCATCAATGGTGATAGCATGTGGTGATGGTGGTCTTACTAATTGGGTAGCTTTGGATAGGCTTGTTGCTTCTCAATTGAATGGACAAACCGAGGCTTCAAGGCAATTGGCTTGCTTCAATGACCCCACAATGGGATATTGCACTAATGATCATGATCTTCAACTTCCCACCCTTAAATCATCATCATCAACTTCATCACTATCAACACAAGCTAGAACTACTACTACTTACATTAGTCCCTCACATGACTATGCAAGTGAGATTGATCTCTGGAACTTTGGTCGATCAACTTCCTCATTGTTGTCATCTTCTGAACCACTGTGTCACGTGTCGAATACGTCAGTGTGACATATTAAAATAAAAATAATTTTTTTTTTCTTCTTTCTCTTCCCTTGTTCGATTGTGAAATAGATAAATAACTAGTAACTTTGATATCATATATATCATTTTTAGTTTATTTCTTCCTCAAGTCAATAAGGGATTATATATTATTACAGAATATATGTTAAATTGGATAATGTTGTTAGTCAATACACATTACTTGAATTAGCTTCTATTCTTAATCTGTTTGATAATTTTTAGTCTTTGTATGTCTTAAGTCCCTCAATATTATGCTTTTGGCAATATCATTATAAGAATCCATTGAAAATTGTGACACGATGTATTTCGGTTTTCTTCTACCTTTTTTGTCTCTAGTCTAAATATAGAATATAGTAAAGAAGAAAAAGAAAATAGTGAGACGTAGAGAAAAATTGCGGGAGAAATTAATTAAGAAAAAGAATTAAGAGACAAATAGACGAAAGAGAGTAAAAAAATACAACTATGTAGAATTTCAATTTGGAATAAATACATATACTTTTTATTTAAATTTAAGAAGTGGGGTAGGAAATAACTTAATTAGTTTTGAGACTCTCATATATATATATATATATATATATATATATATATATATATATATAATATAATCAATTTATAAAATTTGTAAAAAAAGAATAATTACAATATGTAAAGAATGACATAAAGAAGAAAAGGTGGAAAAGTAATTGAAGTTATTAGATGGGATGGCATTGTCAACCATGGGTCTTTCCTTAATCACGATGTCTACCATTATTTATTTTTAGCCTTTCATTTTTACCTTATTTTAGTTTAATTTATTTGATGATATCTTATCTATCTAAAGGAATTGAAAACTCGTGTTTCATTTGTGACATTGATAATCTTCTTTTTTTCTTTTTCACAACTCCAATTATAAGGACTTTCACCTTATAAGATTGATCATGATGATCAATAAGGTCATGTTTCTAAATATCATGTTACTTTTTTCAATATTTCACGTGGTTTGTCGGTTTGTTATAGGAAGGTGCAGAGTTTGTCCTATTGCACCAACATACTATTCCTAAAAGGAAGTGTCCCAATACTCATACATGCAAAAATACAAACACAATACAACATAGAGTTAGATATAGAGAGAAAAGAGATTTATGGCTTAAAAAGCTTTTGCTTAGCTTCAAGTAAGTCAAAAGAGAATCTCTTAATCACTATTAATTACGTAAGCTTTGCATATTCATTTCGTCACTTATTCTATATTTAATATATAAAGGTAAAAATAAAGATACTAGTTTTTTTATCCAAAGGAAAATAATAGTCCACCAGCATTAGCATGGGTATCTTTTGTTTTTACATGTATTTTCATAAATCCATGCAAAACAAATAGCCAATGCAACTGTTTATACAATGATTTTTCTCGACTAGGTCACGGTACGAAAGATTATTATATCTGTCTGATTTTCATTCATATATTTTTTTCCTTGTTATGGAATATATTATTTTCAACGTATCTTTTGTTTGTATATTATTTTCAACGAGAGATTATTTGAAATTAATAAACGTAAGGTAAGGTAAAGGGTCTGGATTTTGGTCCAAACTTATTACTTTCTTTTTGCTCTTTCTATCTTTCAATCATATATTATTTTCAACATATTGTTCAACATTTCCCATGCCTGACTGATTAAGGAAAAGGGAAATGACTTTCATTTTAACTTGATTATGTACTTAATTTGCTCTGTTTGTAAAAACAGTTCTTAGCTAAAAACTACTAGCTTGTAGGGTATAAATTAGTGACTGAACTGGCTCATAAATATAAAATGATCACATAAAAATATATATTTAGTTAATATTTAATTCTTTTAAGAAAGACGACAAGGGTAAAATTGAGAGAAAAGCTATAGATTTTAAGCTATAAACTAATTGATTGAATTGGCTTATCAAAATAATATACTAACTAGTAAAAATAATATAATCCCGTGAGAAAAAAGTGTTATCAAACCATTTTTTTTTGTCGTATGAACTTGTAAGCTATAAGCTATTTTTTAACTGCAAATTAATTTTATTCATATAAGGTGAGAAAAAGTTCAACCGGTACTGAACCCACAATCCAGATCGGGATTATCAATTACGTACAAGAGGATACTTGACACACCAAACAAATTAATAACTAGAGAACAACAAATCCCCACACAAAAGCATTGGGTGAGGATAGAATGCATCCGGTTAGTAAATCATTCATAGAATAGGCACGAGACCCTTTTTATTCTTGCGATTTTGTCATTTTGGGATGTGACAAGGGATTTTCTCCGCCTTTGGCGTAGTCTATTACAAAGTTGGAAGACTTGCATGTTCCGTTGTTTGGTTTTTGCATTGCCTTCACCATTGTAAACAAATTTGTTGAAATTATCATCAGTAATAGTGTCGTTATGTGTTGATGCTGTCTGAACTTCGTTCAAAGTAACCTCCATGCTAGCTAGTGATCTTCTCTTCCAACATGTTAACTCGAGCTTCCATGGTATTCATATTCTTATTTTATGGCATAGAGGGTTTAGGTGTGAATAATTTTATGAAGAGTATGCATGGTTGTTTTTTTTTTTTTTTTTTGTGTCTGGGGTGTGGGTTGTTTCGGTTTTAATTTTTTGTGAATGGGTCGTTTCCGATGGCGGAGCATGGTTTGGGATTAGGTGGGCCATGGCCCACCCCCAATTATTTTAATTTTTTTTATAAATTAGGAAAATTACAAAAATACCACTATGTTAAACAAAAATTCCAAATGGTTCGCCCAGCCTTTTCAACGCCTTTTACTCTCAATTCACCTGTTTACTAAAACAGTAAAACCAAAATAATTCGATCCACTCTCCAGTTCTCATGTAAACACAATTTCCTTCACCGCCACTCACGCCTTCAATTCTCCAGTTTTCTCTCTCTCTCTCTCTCTCTCTCTCTCTCTCTCTCTCTCTCTCCCTCTCCCTCCCTCCCTCCCTCCCTCCCTCCAAAAGTTATGTCATGTCATTTATCCCCACATGTTTTTTTAAAAATGAAAGCGAAAAAACGAGACCAGGTATCTTAAAATAACAATAAATAATTGTTCTGATGGAACCTTCTCTTTTATAGACGATTGGTTGTTAGTGTATAATGAGGTCATTAATTTTTTTCTTCTATTTATAATACTTTATTACATAATCAAATGACTACATTTAAATGGATGAATTGAATGCTTTCTAAAAGCACATTCAATCCTATATTTCTAATGTATCACAGAACATTATTTGAAATAAAAAGAATCCAATAATTTTCTAGATGGAACAAAAGATTTCGAATTTCTACTTCAAATAATTAAGGAAAATAAGGTGTTTTATTTGTTGTAATGAAAATAATAGTAATATAGGGTTTCTCTAACTATTCTCAAAGTAAAACTCCGACACAACTCAGAGAAGAATTTTATTTGGCTCTAAACGTAAACTTATTCTGTCATACCTAATGACTCCTATTAATTCCCCTTTATGTACAAATAAATAGAACATTTTAGTATTTAACTCTAATGGACCTCTTATTATTTAATCTTAATGAATCACTTATTAATAATATACTTCAACCTAACTAACTACCTACTAATTACTAAAAACATTTTGTTAGGTATTTGTATTGGTTGCATTGTTTGTAAAACAAATATCCATTTATTGTGAAGTTGGACTCTATGTTCCAACATGGTTTAGGCATCCATATGAGATGTTGAACAGAATGTTCCCACATCCTGGCACAGTTTAGTGTGCCTGATTTCATGCATATTTGTATGTGCGCCTTATCTTTAAAAGGAAACAACTTTTCCTTAACTTGATGTCCAAGCAACGTACATATCTGTAAAGAATCAATTTGGTTTTATTCCCAAAGAAGCAAGAATATTTAAGGGAATATTTGAAGGCGGTTAAGACATTCCTAAAGGTGTTCCTACATTTTAAGACTTTCCTTATTTGTCTCTTTGATTCTATTTTGTGGATCAGATCGATCTACAATTTGTTACTAAAGCCCAGCAAGGTTGTTAGCCCATATTGCTTCAGTATAAAAGGAAGACTCCAAGACCTAATTAGGTATTCAAGCCGTCATACTAAAAAGTTTAGCTTTTAGGGTTTTGAGTCTGTGTGTTCTACTCTTGTATCGTTTGATGCAAGTTTAGTTCTGTTTATTTGTGAGTCTTTCCTGTATCATCTTGATACTTGTTAAGGATTGTGTGTTTGAGTTGTAAACTCGTTGTCTACACCAAAGCTTGTAAGCAAGGTCGTAGCTTGTGTTTGAAGGTAACTTCACCAACTGTTTTGTTTGAGGTCTGATAGGTCACTAGGGCAGTGACTGACCATAGGATAGTGAGATGAGATCTCAGATCTAGGAGTTCCTAGGTTGAAGTTTAGACGGGTAGATCCTAGGTCATAAAGTGTAAACGAGGAGTTTGCTGAGAGCTTTTGAATAAGGACTACACTAGTGGATTTCCTTCCTGGCTTGGTAGCCCCTAGAGTAGGTGTGTTTGTCGCTGAACTGGGTCAACAAACTTACTGTGTCTTTTACTTTCTTGTCATTTATTTTCTTGTTTTATTTCTGTTTACGATATGATGTTGAAATATTGAACGGAACATCGCAAACGTTGAAACATCACACATAACATATTAAAACAAGTAAGTTAGAATTTCAATTGGCATCAGACCAAGCACCCTGTCTGTTTTAGGGTGAGCTCCAGGGAAGTTTATTTCTAGTCTAATGGACAAGGAAGGAGGATTTGTGAATAGATCACCATTGTTGGATGGGTCAGACTATGACTATTGAAAATCATGTGTGAGTGCTTTTCTCAAGTCTATTGATAGCAGAACCTGGAAATCAGTTCTGAAAGGTTGGGAACATCATGTGGCACTTGATGCAGATGGTAACAAGAATGAGGTCTTGAAACCAGAAGAAGAATGAATTGTTGCTGAAGATGAACTGGCACTTGAAAATTCCAAGGCATTGAATGCCTTATTCAATGGGGTAGACAAGAACATGTTCAGACTGATCAAGCTATGTAATGTGGCTAAGGATGCTTGGGATATTCTCAAAACTGCACATGAAGGTACAACTAAGGTAAAAAGTACAAGACTTCAACTTTTGACTACTAAATTTGAGAATCTGAAAATGATGGAGGATGAAAGCATACAGGACTACGACCTGAATATCCTTGACATTGCTAACTCTTTTGATTCACATGGAGAGAAAATCTCTGATGAGAAGCTTGTTAGAAAGATCCTCAAATCTCTACCTAAGAGGTTTGACATGAAGGTAACTGCCATTGAGGAAGCACAAGACATCTCAAATGTGAAGGTTGATGAATTGATAGGGCCTCTGCAGAATTTTGAAATAACTATCATAACAAGACTGATAAGAAAGGCAAAAGTAGGGGTGTTCATGGGTTAGGTCAACCCAGAAAATCCGGTCAAACCCGCCCAATAAACCCAAAAAAATGGGTTGGGTTGGGTAATTGGGTGACTATGGTTTCTAAAAATGCAAAACTCATAAAAATAAATGGGTTTCGGGTAAAACCAGACTTAAACCCAAAAAACTCACTTACCCAGTAATGTTAATATTTTTTATCTTTATTTTCACAGAGTAGAAGAAAGTTATATTTCCAAAACATATACATTGTACCCTATATATTGAAAATCAAAACATATTAGAGTAACAAATTAATATGTTGCACTTTTTTGTTATTTTGATACTAATGCAATTTTATGTCATGCAACTTTAGTTTGTTGCAAGTATTTTATGATGAAGTTTATTATTTGATATTCTATGATGCATAAAATTATAGTAAAATAAGTTAAACATTTTTTTTAAGAAATATTTTAAAACAATGTTATGAGAACTTGTCATTTAGTCATTTAATATTAAAAAATAGAAAAATAAGTTGGGTAACCCATTACCCAATCCAACCCAACCTAAAATTTAGTGGGTTTTCCTAAACCCAGCCAATAGTATAACGGGTGGTTAATTTACCTCACCCAAACCAGAGTACCCTATTTAGTTTGGTTTTGGGTTTGGCCAAGCCCAACCCAAACCCACCCACGAACACCCCTAGGCAAAAGTGTTGTCTTTGTGTCCAATGTTGATACTGATGAGACACAAGAAGGTCATGAAGATGATGAAGATCTATCAGAATCTCTTGCGTTACTTGGGAGACAGTTCAAGAGAATTTTCAAACAAGTTGACAGAAGATCCAGATTCAATGGTCAGAACATCAGATCCAACATGGATAATCAACCTAACAAAGACAGATGAGAAGAGTGCTCAATACAAGGGTGTTCAATGTCATGAATGTGAAGGATATGGCCATATCAGAACATAATGTGCCACTTTTCTGAAAAGACAAAAGAAAAGTTTGGTTGTTTTATGGTCAGATGGAGATGCTTCTGATGATGAAGTGGAGAATGAGTCAGGCAAACATACTTCTGCATTTGCTGGTGAACTTAGCTATGATGAGTTAGCTGTATCTTATCATGAGCTGATTGTTAGAAATGTTGACCTAGACCAGATACTTGAGAAACAAGGAGAAATCATCAGTCAACTGCAGTCTGAAAAAAGTGAGAATCTGATTAAAATCTCTGAACTCAGTGATGAGGTAACTCAACTCAACTCTCAACTAGAACAGGCTAAGATGTAACTCAAGGTGATGACTGATACTAATGTGTTGGATGACATTCTTGAATCTAAATACATCATAGATCCTAAGGGTACAAGCTTTGATTATAGAGCTCTGAACAAGAAACAACGCAGCAGAAACTCTGCCTATACTCCAGAAGATTGTGGTATTGTTAGACTTCATAAATTTGATCAAAAATCAGCAACTGATGCAGAATCTGATGACTTAGCATAATGTAAACTGATGTTGAAACATCCCAAGAAACATTGGAAATCAAAAATCAAGAAGAAATCTAGCTCTTGGATCTGTCATCATTGTAAGGGGGTAGGTTATATCAGACCCTATTGTTTTAAGTTGCACGGTGAACCTAAGCAGTACTAGGTGAAATCAACCAAAAAGAAGTTGTAACGCCCACTTTATTTATTTAATTATTTTATTAGAGTATATAGTATATAATTATATATTATGTGATTTTAATGATGTTTGTGACGTATGAGATGATGTTGTGGTATGACGTTTATTTTATTGTTTAATAAAATAAAATATGTGATGAAAATTAAGATGTGATATAATAACAAATATTTAGAGAGATGGGGTTGTTTTTATAAATAAGATAGAGTTGTGGGATTAAGTGAGATTAGTAAGAGGTATATAAGGAAGTTAGGTTTAGAGGAAACAGTCAGTACGTTACAGACTTTTGTCAAGAAGGGAGAAAAGTGGCTAGAGAAGAGGGAACCCCAATTTTGCAATATTACCAGGTAAGGGTGAGCCTAGCTTCAATTATATTACTGTAATTCATCTATTTATGATTAACGAAGGAATTAGGAGGTAATTTGAGGGATTTCATAAACTAGGGTTTAGGGGATTTTTGGATGAATTGATGTTAGAATGATGTGAATTGGTGTAGAAACCTGTTACAGAACCTAGATTAATCACTAGGACTATAATTCTGATAGATTAGAAGCATAAAACGAAGAGATTGGACGAGTTTTAGCGAGGATATGAGCGAACCCGCAGCCTGTTCTGCGACCGCTCGCCGTGGCGAGCAGAAGTTTAATTCGCGAGGCGAGTAACATCACTCGTCGTGGCGAGCAGTTAGGTATTCACTCGCGAGGCGAGCAGCTGAGCTCGCCGTGGCGAGCAACCCCTTTAGCGCGCGCGAGGCGAGCAACTTCACTCGCCGTAGCGAGCAAGTGGCAGAATGCAATTTAAGTAGCTCGCCGTGGCGAGCAGTCCCACTCGCCACAGCGAGCAATGTGGTCTCAGACCACTATAACTTGAGTTTTAGAACTCTGTTTTGAGCGAGGCTTTGAGGGTAGACTTTTGGATAGCATTAGAGATGTTTAAGACCTAAATTAGAACCTGTAATGACGCTGTAAGATGGTTTTAAGACGTTGGCGTTAATCTATGATTTAAATGATTATTAAGTGAGGTTTATGAACGAAGTACAAATGATGTTTGTGATGATAACTATGTGTTGTGAATATATATGTTAAGTGTGCTGAGCTGCTGCCATGTATTGTATATTTGCATGTGTCGATAAAGAGTCGTATTTGAGGTTAAGACGTTGTAATATCTTGTTTAAGAATTAAAGAGTCGAGTCCATGCATTTGCATATTTTGAGACGGTGGAGCTTATGCTCAAAGCGATGGTGGAGCATTTGCTCAAAGCGACGGTGAAGCTTATTAAAGCTAAAATATTGGTACCACATGCATGATGTTAAGATGTTAGAGTTGCATTTAGTCGAGTCCAGTGTATGAGATGTTATGAGACGTTTGTTATGTGAAGATGTCCTGAGATGATTTTATTATACGCAGATGTTTGAGATGTTCTTAGTTATATGTGACGATTATTATTGTTGTTGATGTTAAGCATAATTATTTGAATTATATGTTAATATAATTGTTGTGAATCTCACCCCTTCTGTTGGAATTGCCGCCTTGTGGGCAAGTGCAGGTGACCAAGCTTAGGTTCGTCGATGTGAGAGGTTCTTGTGGAGTCTTAGGAGCTCTGATACGTAACGGGATGGGGATTATTATTATTTCTATTCCTTTTATGTATCATGTTGATTTATTATGATGTTTGCGACGTAACTTGATTTGAGATGTTTTATGAGGCTTTTGTGCCGAGACATTATTTATTTAAGATTTTGAGAAGTTTATGAATTCCGCTGCTATGTTTGAATATTGTTTAAGAATAAATTATTATTCAATTTGATTTTAAAGATTTAATGAAATGTGACATCCTGATTTCATGTGTTATACTCTGATTACTTAAATGAAATTTTAAAGTCGGGATTTCGGGGTGTTACAGAAGTGGATACCCAGATATGGTAATATTGGGTTGATTGCTCATACATCCCTTAGAGCATCATCCAGACATAGGACAGGGGTAGAAAAATATCTTGAAGATGTGAAATCCTATACTAGCAGCTTTGTTACTTTTGGAGATGGAGCAAAAGGAAAAAATATTGGGTATTGGTAACTTAATCAAACATGGTATGCCAAGACTTGATAATGTTCTACTAGTGAAGGGATTAACTGCAAATTTGATCAGTATTAGTCAATTGTGTGATGAAGGACTGGTTGTAAACTTTAGCAAGCCTGGATGTCAAATTATAGATGAAAGAGGTGAAGTTCTCATGAAAGGCACCAGGTCCAAGGACAACTATTACCTTTGGGTATTTCAAGATGAAGCACTTCTATCCACATGTCTTATGAGTAAAGAAGAAGAGGTCAAGCTATAGCACTAAAAACTGAGGCACCTACACCTTAAACAGCTGGAAATGTTGACCTAGACCAGATGCTTGAGAAACAAGGATAAATCATTAGTCAACTGCAGTCTGAAAAGAGTGAGGATCTGATTAAAATCTATGAACTCAGTGATGAGGTAACTCAACTCAACTCTCAACTAGAACAGGCTAAGATGCATCTCAAGGTGATGATTGATACCAATGTGTTGGATGACATGCTTGAAGCTAAAGACATCATAAAGTCTAAGGGTACATGCTTTGATTATAGAGCTCTGCATAAGAAACAACGCAGCAGAAACTCAGTGATGAGTTTCTAGAAATGTTGACCTAGACCAGATGCTTGAGAAACAAGGAGAAATCATTAGTCAATTGCAGTCTGAAGAGAATGAGAATCTGATTAAAATCTCTGAACTCAGTTGTCTACACCAAAGCTTGTAAGCAAGGTCGTAGCTTGTGTTTGAAGGTAACTTCACCAACTATTTTGTTTGAGGTATGATAGGTCATTGGGGGCAGTGACATAGGATAGTGACATGGGATCTCAAATCTAGGAGTTCCTACGTTGAAGGCTAGACGGGTAGGTCCTAGGTCATAAAGTGTAAACGAGGAGTTTGCAGAGAGCTTTTGAATAAGGACTACACTAATGGATTTCCTTCCTGACTTGGTAGCCCCCAGAGTATGTGTGTTTGTCGCTGAACTGGGTCAACAAACTTACTGTGTCTTTTATTTTCTTGTCATTTATATTCTTGTTTTATTTTTGTTTACGATATGATGTTAAAACATTGAACGGAACATCGCAAACGTTGAAACATCATGTATAACATATTAAAACAAGTACGCTAGAATTTCAACTCTCATATATTATCCTAAAATTACTACAACCATCTTATATTTGAATTTTCTTTTAACTTTTTGAGCCATATTTGATTGGATGGTGTGTCTGATTGTCGCACATAGTGAAATTGTCGACAATATTTAGTTGCAGGCAATGTTTAAAGGAAGAGAAGGTTCCTTAACATAAATAGGAAGAGAGGGTTAAAAAGTGTAAATTCATTATTTGGCGTGCTATCATAGGGTCTATTTGGGTCCTAAAAAAAAACTTTTATCTTAGTTGTTTGATCATGAAGAGTCAACACTTACTTAGGCACAAACCTGATTAAAAATGAAAGTTAAAATAAAATGGTTAACCTATCCTATTTGTATCTGTTGAGATGCTTTTCGTACTCCAATTTTTTTTTCTTATTTAAAATTTAAAAAACAAAATATGACTCAAAAAATAAACTCTCGAAGTTTCTTTTTATAAATTTTGAATTAGATATACCGAGTCACCAACACTGCTCCATTTACTTGACTGAATTTGAACTCAATATATCTAGTTAAGAAGAAAAAGATTCATTACCGTTGTTCAACTATTCTTCGACAAGCTCTGATATCATGTTGAAAATTAGGGGTGGTCTTGAGGCGGACGCGAGGGGCGGCAGCTCAGGGCACCCGTTTTTTAGGGGCACCAAAATTATTATTTTTACTTAGTAGTTAGAACTATATAAATATATTTCTTTTTAATTCGCATTGATTAAATCTATTAAAAATATATTTTTAGATAACTTTGATTATAAATGAATATTTTACAACAAAAAATGCGAAGGAAAATATTGGAATAATTAAAAAGGCATAATTTATTGTTTCGTCCAGGGCACCAAAATTTTTAGGGTCGGTCCTATTGAAAATGGGGAATAACTCATCATCATAAAACCGACTTGTGAAGTGGAGAGTATCTCCTTTTTATAAACTTTCATCAAGAATCTCATTTATCCAATGTGAGACTTGGGTTTTTCCAAATAAGCAATATGAATTTGATCGAGTGTATATTGTTTGAGATAATTTGAAGCTATTTGGCCAATAATAGAGTCAACTCTTGAGCACCAGGCTGCTAGCGACGTGGTAGGGACAGTAAACTTCATAATATTTTTGTAAATGCCAAATATGATTCCTCTATGGGCCTAGCTCAAGTGAACCCTAATGTTTTTCAACAGCTTTCAAACTTGTAATAATATGAGTGGACCAAAGAGAAAAACTACAAGTCGAAAGACAAAATGTTTATCGAATTTTATGCATTAGACAAAATATATATTATCTTAAGTTTACAAATTGATAAATACATTTGCAAAGTTATAAGGCATCCGCTATTTTGGAATTTACAACCGTTGTTATGTAGAACGTGTTTCTCTTCACCAAATACGTCTCCATTTCTTGATAAAAAAAATGCAGTACGTGTTTCTTCTCATTTTCTGCCTTGGTGGGTTCATTAGGACCTATTTTAAAGTTTTATTAGATTGTATAAATCAATATACAGTGAGATCTAGACCCACTTTAAAGTTTTTATATTTGTATGAATATTTAAAAAACATAGTTCTAGTTTAAGATGAAAAGTTAAAAAATTAAACCAAAATTAGGCATTCTCATCCTATTCCAAATAACTCCCCTAACAAAATTAGGGATAGTATTGAACCAATGTAACTCCATATAATGCAAAGATAAACCAAAATTGACAAGGTTATCAGCACATAGATTTCCTTCCCTGTAGATATAAGAGGCACAAAATCTCATATTGTGAATGATAGATTAAAATTTTCCCATCTATTATTTAGACCCAAAGGAACCGCGGAGATTGATTTGAAACCCTGGATAACAGACTGTGAATCTGACTCTAGCCCAACATTAAAAAAATTATTTGAAGTAGCTAATTCAATTGCAGGCATGGAAGAAGATAACTCAGCAAAAAGAGTATTACCAGGTCCCATAAATTGAGCAAAGCTTCCTAAGAAAATTCCATCAGAGTTTCTGAAAATTCCACCAGTTGAAGCTCTTATTGGATTCTTGATAGAGGCACAATCAATGTTAATTTTTATCCAAGGATCAATGGGAGAGGGCCAAATTACTTCATTTATGATAGGTGCCCTTGGAGTTTTGATATTAATTTTGCAGGTCTTGAAAATGGTAAACTCGTGTATATTAACTGTGGTAGTCTTTGTTGTGTGATTTCCTAAGAGAGAAAATTCAATTTCTATCAAACAGACCCCATATATCTTCCAATGAATTGAATTGCAATGACCTATTGAGAAGAGAATCTAACCAACATCACAACTTTGAGGAAAAAGAGCATTCAAAAAACAGGGGAAGGTTGATTATGAAAGAGTTGCATGATGAGCACATAGAAAGCAGAGAACAACCTCTAAGCATGAGGTTTTCATCCGTAGGAATCTTGTTGTGCATCAATCTATAGACAAGTAATGACTTGGATAATGGGATATCATGACTCTAAATAGCTTTTTCCCAATGAAAGTTTTGACATGTTCCTGTTAGCCTGCAAATTTAACAGGCTCATTTAATATGGTCGAAGTTTGTTTGACCAATAACTTTGCAGAAATCGAAAAGCTTTCTCATTTCAATTGTAGAAATTTTGATGAGTCTTCAAGCCTAGAGCGCGTAGTCAGAATCTCGACAAAGCAAGGTTGAAAGGGTGTTCCGCGTCAAAGACAAGCAAAGGGTAGGAAAGCACGATTTCAAGCAATGAGACGGTTTCTTTAGTGGGAAACGTGGGGCAAGTGGTTGTCCAAGATGGAGGAAATGCTGATCATGGAGTTAGTGGTTCACCATCTAGGTTTACTTAGTATAAATAGTAGTTTCCAAGTCGGAAAGTGGGTCGCAAATCATATACGAATTCTACAACACTCAAACTACCGGCGTCTAGGGAAACGAGTTATACAGAATGTATGTAAACTGATTTGTAGACCACAAACTTTTATTTTAATGCATTGCATTTACCTTTTCTTTGAGTTTACGTGTGTAAGCTTACTTTTGTCTTGCTTTTTATCTGCTTTATTTTAAGCTTTTACTTGCAATCTCAAACCTGTCGAGAGACAGTGCCTTTTATTATCAAACTTGTCCTGCTCTCTAAGCAACATGAGTGCATCTCGTGGTCTTTTCTAAAACTATTTTCTTGTAAGAACCTTTGCACAACGGTCTTGAGATTTCTAGTTCGATCTCGCTTGTAATAATCAGACTTAGCCCCTGTTTGCCAAAATCACAGGCAAACAGTTCCAAACCAATTTGTCCTCTCTAGGCTCCTTGGGAAGGGTTACTTGTAATGCAAGTTGCCTGAGTGAAGGAAAAGTTTCCAGAACTGAGATAAGGAAGTCCCATTATAAGTTAGAAATAAAGTCACTAACTTAACCCTTGAAATGGTTGTGGACATGATCTGATAAGTTAAGAATAGAAACAATAGGTTCAATATACCAAGGATCTAACTAGAAGTTTGTGTTTTCACCATAGACAATGATCCAACTGCAGTTTTCATCAACAGTAGCAATGTATGATTTGATATTGCTCCACTGAGAAGAAAAAATATGATGAGATGTAACTTTTTTGCCTCGAAAACTTTGCTTCTTAAGAGAATATCCTATTCTTCATTTGAATTTTTTAGGTACTAACACAATTTCATGTTAGAGGCTCCATTGAGCAATGCTAAAGATATAAGTCTCAAACCCCCCTCAGAGTAAGGTTTACAAAGTTTATTCCTGGACACAACCACCTGTTTCCTCTTGGAGATATCTCCAGTCCATATAAAATTTCTAATCCTAGATTATATATCTTTGAGAAGAGCATTTGGCCAAGAGTAAATTGAGATTGAATGGATCAGATACCCTGGATAACATATTTCACTAAAAGAACGCTTCCTGCAATAGATAGGAGAGATGCTTTCCATGCACTTAACTTGGATTTTATTTTATCTATTATTGGTTGCAGGTGAGAACTTTTAGGTTTCCCCTTGAAAATGGGAACAACTAAATAATTTAAAGGTAAGGAACCTTTATTGAAACCTATGGGGTTAGAAATGTGATCGATCCTGCATTGGAAATTGAGCCATAGAAAATAGTTGATTTGAAAGGGTTAATAATCTGACCAGAAGCAATAACATATGAACTGAAAAGCTACATAAGAGGATTGATAGAGGAGTAATTGATAGATATAGAGAAATTAGAATTATAAGAAAGTCAAATGCATAAATTGAATTTCCTTTTTTGGGTTGATTGAAAAAATTCTTCATCCTTAAATTTTATTTGACTATTTTTATAAAATTTCAAAATGTTGAGAAACCAATTTCAAAATGTGAAAATATTGACCAATTTACAAATTTTAGAAATTTAGGGTCTAAGTTACAATTTTTGAAGGTATATAGGAACCAAATTGTAATTTTCTTTTTATAATTATAGGAACCCAACTTGCAACTTTTAAAGAATTCAATTGACCAATTTAACATTCAAAAGTAATATTTAGAATTTCCTAGCTTTACACTAGCTAGGAAATCAATAATAAATCACTAGCTAGGAAACAAGGTTCAAACTTTGAAGAGGATTTAGGCACCAATGATGAAAATAAAATGTTAGTACATTTGTTTCACTTTCAACCACAAGATAATAGTTTGACATTATCGAAGTATTACATATATACATTTCTTTTTGCTGAATAAATACATTCATTTCTTTCTTTCCGATAAACTCAAATACGTACCAGCCAAATCAAATTATTCGAAAACCAAATTTTTCTAGTCACTTGTTAAGCTACCAAAGAGAGTGAGATGATTAGAAAAATGAAACTTGTCTTCTTTTCAGAGAACTCAAACACATGTCACCCAAATCACTCCCTTTTTCTTCCCTTTTTTTCATTTGTCTTTGTTGTAATTTGCCTTTTTCATCCTGTTTTTTTGGCACCCCTTATGCTTAAATAACCATATCTCAATTAATATAATCCATTTTAGCCTTTTAAAAAAACTTACTAAGCTACCAAAGAGAGTTAGATGGTCAGAAAAATGCAACTTATCTACTGAATGAATATCTAACCATATCATCGAATGAGAAATCAAATAGAATTACCATAAAACCCACACCTAGCGAACATATGATTTACGTTTTTCTCCTTCCCACACCTGCTCGAGCAAAGAATATAGTTAGCCGACATGATTCCTCGATGAAGCAGTTTATCCTTTGTTAGTATAAGTGATTTCGTAACAACCGTCAAACAAACAAAGAAACCTTCTGAAGAGCATTTTATTCTAAACAAAACTAACCACATGTTCCATATATAGAAGACAACATATGGTATACCCCACTAACCATTTTGCCCAAATCTAAACTCTAGTCTCATTTGTCATCTACACCATCCTACAAGCTATACTCCTCCAGCTTCTCCTCCTCCCAAACTTGTAACGCGTGTCGCCACTCCCAAAATATATTGTAAAACTGTTGGTTGCATTTTAAAAGATATGTTTGCCCGTTCATAAATTCAGTTATTCAGGGGATGGGTTTTGATAGATGCTCGCACTTTTGATGACTAATTAACTTGTCTAGACACTCAAAATTAAAATATCATCAAAATTGAAAGAGAAAATAGAGACGATATAATACAGGGATAACATTAACATGCCTTTTTTTATCATCATCATCATCATCATGCCTTTTTTTCTTGAAGTCACTTGATGACAAAGAGGAAGTGATTTAGCCCGAATAAAGATCGGGAGATATCTTTAATGTGTACATCCTACCTTTTGTATCACTCTGAAAAATTCTAATTAATCAAATATATAGTATGTGTGATCGTATTTTTCCAGTTGCGTGACCATTATTTAAAATCTGAAAAATGTGGTCACGCAACTAAAATACGCATGATCAGTATTTTTCCACTTAGTTAACTAAATAAATTCTAAAAAAATAGTGGTCACGCAACTAAAAAAATGTAGTCAAACATACCATATATTTAATTAACTAAACTTTTTCATAGTGGTACAAAGGGGTGTACACATTAAAGGTAGATATTGCTCTTTAGCAAAGTAAATGGATTTAAATGGTTTATTAATTCTATCAAATTCCGATGGATCTGACACCTTTAAAAATCAGAAGAGTTAAAATAAAATAAAAAGAGGTGGTTGTTCAAAAAAAAAATGAAGTGGTTTGATTTAAGATTTTGTGAAGAACTAGCAATAAACTCGTGCTAAGCAGAGGTAAATTTGAAAGAGGACTATGCATCAAAGCGCATGCAATACTATATAAATTGAAGGGAAAAAAAACTAATGATAAAGCTGACATTAATGATTAAAGAGTAAATTACTTTGAATTCCCTTAGAATTTTCTTAAATAACACAACACCCCTTCTAATTTCTAAATACATCAATCTCCCCTTATTTTATCCATTTCAATAACCTTGTAAATATATAATTTAATTTCAGTTATTTTGCTTGTTTGTATATGTTTTCTCTTTTCACAATTAAGTTAAATGAGGTTTTTTTTCTTGTTTTGTTTGTATTTGTTTTCTCTTTTCAGGATTAAGTTAAATGCGGTTTTTTTTCACAATGGAAAACAATAACAACATTTGTTTTTACCACCAAATGGAATCAAACATCGGCAATTACATAACATATCAAAAGAGAATATAGAATTGAGAAGAATTTTGATAGATGGACATTGTAGTTGATCAATGAAAAGGAAATAATTTTCGATATATCCGTTTTATTACATTAGAGTTTAAAAATTAAACTACCTTGACTGAGTAACAATAAGTTGAGAAAAATCACCTAAGTGAAAAACGGAAAGAAAAAATGGTTGAAAATTAAATGTGTTCATACACGTATGAAGAAGTTAATTGTTCAAAATAAACGAAATTAACAAAGTTTAAACCGTGTTATATTATAAGAGAAGTGCTTGTCAATTTGATAAAATAATAATAAAGGAGATTAGTGTTTAGTTAAAAAAAAAAATAGAGCGAGTGTTTGTGTTATTTAAAAAGACTTAAGAGGTTAGTGTAATTTTTCATGATAAAATCATTGAAATAGTTGTTATTAAATATTATGAAATGGTAAGCTAAACATATGTAGAAAAATTTAAAATAGTAAACATTTCATTATTGATAAAGATGTCGTTATGAGTCCCGTGTATGAATTGTACAACATTATTATTTAGTGACTCATTTATAAATTGTGCAACAATATTATTTAGTGACTCATTTATCATGATAAAGATATAATCTACAACAATAAAAAATAACATTTTATGATATGGTGACCTGACTTTTTTTATTCTCTGTTGTTTCTAAATATGTTGAGATATACATGTTTCAATGTGTATTTTTTATCTTTACTATGGTTATTCAAGCTTGAAAGAGCTTTTATGCTTGCTGATTTGTTTAGGAAGATGTTGGCACTTGGATTTTGATATCGTGTTGAGAGTCGATCCATTAATTGTTTTTTCGCAGAGGTTTACATTTCATATTTGTTTTAAACCTGGTTTCGCGCCCGTATACGTGTTCGCTTGCTGATTAGTGAATTTTTGTTATGATAGATTTTGGTCGATCCACGTGTGGTCTAATTTATTATCTTGTATCCCCTTTTTTTTTGTACCTGAGTCAGGTCTATGTCATCAGACTCTTTATCTATTTCTTTTTTATTCAATATAATTTTTCTTTTGACTAAAAAAAAGATAAAGAAAAAACAAAGGAAAATTAATTTTAAAAAAGAAGCAATCTTGAAAATGTGCAATTTTTTGAAAAGTATGTATATTCCTTGTAAAAAATATTTTATAATTTTTTTTAACTCTTTAGATATTTTGTAAAGTTCTGTCAAAAAAGATATTTTAAAGTTGAATTATAAGAAAATTTGTTTTGGTTGATATTAAGATTAAGTTTGTTTGTTCTTTAAAAAAAGATTAAGTTAGTGTGTTTCATCGAGTGATAATTTGTTTTAATTTGATTTTAGGAGAGAAAATTAGAGAGAAGTTGAAGCAAAAGACACATAAATGTATAATTTTGATGAAGTGTCAAAAAATTAAGAAGGCGTAAGATTTTATTTTTGGTAGACATTAAGTTTCATAAATTTTTTTGGTACAGAGTTTCATGATTAGAAAATTACAATCTAGATTGTAATTTTTTTTACCTCTTTAAATATTTAGAAGTTAAATTATAGAAAATTTTGTTTTGATTGAGATTAAGATTAAGTTTGTTTGTTCTTTAAAAAAAGATTAAGTTAATAAAAGATTAAGTTAATGTGTTTTATCAACTGAGTTTGTTTTTAGAAGAGAACTTATAGAGGAAAATTGAAGCAAAAGACACAAAAGAATATAATTTTAATGACGTGTCAAAAAAAATTAAAAAAGGTATGATTGTATTTTTTGTTAAACATTCAATTTCATATTTAAATAATACTTAGATAATAGATAAAGAGCACAGAAGTAGGCAAATAATTTAGCAATATAGAATTAAGAGCGGGATTTAAGGCCATGCACCAATCACTAAAGTCTACATGCAGATGCAGGGCCTTTACGTTCGTTTGTTTATTCTTCGATTTAATTCGATAACGACAACATCCTCATGTCAGGCAGCTACCCTATTCTTTGTTCCCCTACCCTCAACAAAATCCTAAACTTCTCATATTTTTATTTTATTTTATTTCCAATAATTTCAATAGTGTGATTTTCTTTCTCATAAAACAAAAGAATTTAATTTTTCTAACTAAGCATAGTTGGTAGAAACATTGTATAATTTTACAATGTATACGGTGGCTGAAGTTTGAATCCCAAAACCTACTTATTCATTTTATAGATGAATTTTTAGTCACAAAATTATTTGAAAAAAATTCAAAAGAATTTAAGTTTAGGACAAAAGAGAAAAGAGAATCTAACTTAGCTCTTTTATTCTCTTTTCTCTAAGTGGAATGTATTATCTATAAGCAAATTGTGTTTTCTTCAAGGTTAAGACTTTGCTAGCTCAGAAATCACGCCATAATTTTGTTAAGAGAATGGTATGCCCATTTAGCGACTTTGCCAGGTTTTCCCTCCAAATTTGCTAACTTTATTTGCAAAGCCATTTGTTGGCTCGCTTAGCGAATTCACGGGTTACTGCTAGCAGTAGCTAGATACATTTATAGTGGTTTTGTTTTATGTTATTCTATAATAGGGTGTATCAAATGAGAGCACTATTTAAAATGAGAGTGAGAGGGTTAAATCACAACCCTTATATCAATCTTTATTGTGCTACTTAATTTTAAAGACTGCAGCTTATAATATATAGACACACACTGCTCATGGCTAGCTCTTGACTCGTGACTTTTGCTGCTTTCTCCTTGATGTTTTATGTTCGTTAACTTATAAAAGCAAGGAAATATGCAATAATTATCATTCTTATGTTTTTAACCATAATAATTAAATGGGGTTTTCAATTATGAGCAAATTTACACAAATTAATAAGTTTAAAATAGTAACTTTGCATTGGAACTTGTACATTTTGTATTAAATTTCTAATAAATAATTGTTGTTTTTCAATAAAAAACTTGCTACTTTTAGTTGCTTTAACATGTGCAATATTGCACATGTTAAACAAACCCTAATTAAATTACATATACAATCAAGTGGAGAAAATCACATGGTTTCTATCAATTCTAATAAATAATTGGGATTGTAGTCTTGATCCAAAAGGTATTTCGTCTGAAGGGCCTATCATTCACTCTATTCTACGATGCAAATGGAGATGTCTGATTTTACGTCAATGTGCGGAAGAAAGAGACACCTTCGAAGGTCTCTTTATTTTTGTTTTGGAGGGTATTACTAAATCGGCTGCCAACGAAGGATAACATGATACATCGTGGAATTATTCCTTAATCAGCATATTAGTGTAATTTTCGGCATTTATTTCTCAATCGACAAATTAGCCTAACAGATTATTGATAATTTCCGTCAAATTACATATTTAGTGGGTGACTATAAAAATTACATATTTAGATCAATGGTTACACCAACTAGTGGATAGTGCGATGCTTTTTTCTTTCACATCGTTACAAGCTAAAATCAATACTTTAGCTTTTGATTTTAACCATCGGTGGACTAATCTCATTCGGTGTTTTACCATTAATCCTAGCTAGTGATTCTCGTTGGCTGGTCGTGGTCTTGGACCCTTTTTTATGACATTGTAACTCTTTTTTTAGCCCTAGCCTAGCACTTCTCATGTAAATTTTTAACATATCAATGCATCACTCTCAATTCAATATTTTTCAGTGGCAGAGCCTCTCGTAGGTTGGGGTGGACCACAATCCACCCGAAAAAATTATAAATCTTAGGTTTATTTTGTGAGATTTTAAACAATTTTACAACAATTTTAGTTTTCGTTAGTTCCCAACCCCCGACAAAGTAGCGTGAGAAATTTTTGTCTCACTTATATTTGGTTGGTTAGAGAAGGTCTACATACCTTCTAATTTGCGGGGGTTTTAAACCTCCCTTATATTATCATGTAATTCAAAAATTCCCTCAATTAATCGTTGTACTATAAAAAATAAGTTTCATAATTTATAGCGGTCGTAAAATATGTAATTAATTTTTTTAAAGTACCTCACAAACTTTTTAATCAAACATCCTCACTTCAACTTTGTGTTTAATGTTTTTATTTTTTTGTGAAGAATTTGTGTTTAATGCTTATTATAACTTAATTTTTATGTTCACATATTTTTTCGAAAAGAAGCTAAACTAACCCACCCAAATTAACACCAAAAAGAATCGAAGAAGCAAATTGTGTTTTCTTCAAAGTTAAGCCTTTGCTAGCTCAGAAATCGCGCCTTAATTTCGTTAAGTGGATGGTATGCCCATTTAGCAACTTTTCCAGGTTTTCTCTCCAAATTCGCTGACTTGATTCGCTAAGCCATTTGTTGGCTCACTTAGCGAATTCATGGTTACTGCTAGCATTAGCTAGATACATTTATAGTGGTTTTGTTCTCCGTTATTCCATAAAATAAAATAAAAATACTGCTCCCATGACTAGCTCTTAACTCATATGACTTTTCTTGATTTCTCCTTGATGTTTTATGTTCGTTAACTTATGAAAGCATGTAAATATGTAATAATTATCATTCTTATGAATCAAATCCTTATAATTAAATGAGGTTTTTTATCATGAGCAAATTTACAGATGTTAAGAAGTTTAAAATAGTAACTTTGCATTGGAACTTGTACATTTTGTATTAAATATATAACTTTTAAATAAATAATTGTTGTTTTTCAATTAAAACTTGCTACTTTTAGTTGCAATTAAATAAATATTGCACATGTTAGACAAACCTTAATTATATTTATATATACAATCTAGTGGAGAAATCACATGGTTTCTATCAATTCTAGTAAATAATTGGGATTGTAGTCTTGATCCTAGCAAAAGGTATTTCGTCTGAAGGGTCTATCATTCGCTCTATTCTACGGTGCTAATGGAGATGTTTGATTTTACGACATTGTGCGGAACAGAGGCAATATCATACTTGAAATCTTGAGGAGGAGCACACTCCAAGATCATAAACCAACACCATCGGATCAATCAAAATGAGTTTATAATATAATTTATTTTATAGCACACTTCAACTTTTTTTTTTGGGGCTCCATCATTGTCTTCACTCTACATTTATGATTACGTATAAAATGATCAAAGACTTGGGAGTACCATTTGAAACTTGAATTTATTCCCTTCATCAACAAAAAATGGAATTGATTGGTGCACGAAAATGAAATAAACTTTATGCTGTGAGATCGTATTACATATTTAGAAGCTATGTACACGTTTTCCTTAATGTATCTATCACCTTTTCTTTTTACCAAAATATATCCATAAATTTATTATTCTTTATCATCTAATTATTTAATTAACTATAATTAATTAATATGATTTAGTTAATAAAACACATTTTATCATTAAAATAAACAATTTTAATCATTTCTCTAATAACCGTATAAAAATAAAAAATGGCACCTAATTAGAGACGAAGTGAGTATTATCATTCTAACACAAAGTCTTTGTGATGTGAAACATCAACAAAATTTATTATCATAAAGTATAACACAAAGGACCATAGAACAAGTCGTTTGGTAAGAGATAAGATAATGCTATAAACATATGATTAGTCAGAAAGAATGGACAGGGAGAGCAAATAGAAATACGACTATGTGCTTGGAAAATGGAATTCTACAATGAATGAAAGGGAAAACTTAACGGCATGCTCTTACTATAGCTAGCTAGTGCAAATTACAAGCTAAAGAAGATAATCAGATTGTGCAAGAAAATAAGCTTACTTTTCTTTTCATTTTGCATCATTGGTAATTGGATTCAACATTAGCTTAATGATGATGCTCTTGAATTCAAGTCTACACGATTAGTTCTATCACACGTCAATATTTGCGATTGTATAATGATTTTGATTTTTTCGCCTACTCATGTATGGACATGTATAAATTAACTTTGTATCATAATCTACGTGAATCAAATGGGGTTTAAAACGTGGCATATTTTCATGTCATCAAATAAATTAATAGTTGTCGTCATTTTCTAAGTGATTTATCTCAAGTGATTAATGAGTTTATCAAAGACGAATCATTCGATAAAACACGAGTTTGGTTTCTGAGCATAACAACTTTTAGTCGGACTTTGTTTATCTTTCAGTCGAACTCCAAATCACTAAGACACTATTTCTCCTATGAATCGGAGGGTTAATACACAAAAAATTGTCATCATTTTCTTACGGTGAGATTGCATTCTTTTTAGGCTTAATTGCACTTTTGGTTCTTACATTTTTGACCAGCTCACGAAAATGGTTATGCCTCTTTCAAATCGAACAAAACCGTGCCTAAACTATCATGTTTTTTGCAGTTTTAGTCTCACCCTCTATTTTCACCTCCAAAAACGCTGATGTGTCCAGTTTTTTTATGATGTGGCCAAATTTACAAATTCTTTTTCACAAAACCCTATTCACAATCCAATCAAAATTACATATAAAAAAATCGAAATCTAAACCCACCATATTCAGAACCCAGAAAAGCAAGTTCAACACATTTGAAGGTTTCGATTCCCCTCCTTATTGTCATTGTTATCAATTCACAACATCCGTTTTCTAGACCAAGATTATAATAGGCTTAATTACACTTTTGGTCCTCGTGTTTTGACCAACTCACGAAACTGGTCCTGCCTTTTTTAAATTGACAAAACCGTCCTTAAATTATCATTTTTTTTGCAGTTTTAGTCCTACCTCCTATTTTCAACTTCAGAAACGCAGAGAAATTGCAGTTTTAGGGAAGTTTTGGACATACCCTTATACCTCAACCATGAAATAAATAAGGAATAAAGCATGTGGGTACAAGAAATCCATTTTATTCAGCACATTAACCAAAAAGAGTCCTAATTTCTAAGATATGTTTCAAATTAAAGTTTTTTTTGGTTAGTGTGTTGAATAAAGTAAATTCTTTGTACCCACATGTTTTATTCCTTGTTTATTTCATGGTTGAGGTATAGGGCTATGTCCAAAACTTCCCTAAAACTACAATTTCTTTGCGTTTCTGAAGTTGAAAATAGGAGGTAGGACTAAAACTGCAAAAATAATGATAATTTAAGGACGGTTTTGTTCAATTTAAAAGAGGCAGGACCAGTTTCGTGAGTTGGTCAAAACACGAGGACCAAAAGTGTAATTAAACCATTATAATATGAATTTAAATAAACTCAGAAAACGTGCATCAATGCAAAGAAAAAGAAATCCAAAAATTAAATAAACTCAGAAAACACACATGAGACACAAAGATGAAGAAAACCAATACATCAAATCCAAGAAAACACAAAGCAGTGAATAATAGGAATCAAAATCTTATGTAAAACCCAGAAATTACATAGACTCACTACTATTTTTCGTGCACTGCACTCTATTCAATCTCTTGTAAAAAAAGCTTCTTTAAACCCTAACCCCAAATCTGAAGAAAAAAAAACCCCGGATATGAAGAAACTCAAATATGAAACTAAAACCTCAAATTCTGGTGAAGATAATGAATTATTTGTTGTTTGATGTTGATATGAGGATATTTGTGTTTTGTGATGATGAAGGATGAAGTTGGAGTGGCGTGAGAGAATGATTGAGTCCTGGATTGAGAAAAAAATTAAAGGGTCGTTTTATGGAGTGGGCTTGAGTGTTGGTAATGATGTTGAATTTTGTTATAGATGTTCATTTATAGATGATGTACAAAGAACAAGATGAACGGAATTGAAGATTGGATACAAGTGAAAAGGATTTGGGAACTAGGGTTCAATTGTTCTTATAAAAAATTCAATTTCGTTTTAATTTCTTTTGCTTTTAATTTTTGAAATGTTAAATTGATTTTCTAAGTTTAAAAAATTTGATTTAATGACATGTTAATGGCATTTTCCATGCGGGAATTGTCACATAGGAGCTATTTTGACCACATCACTAAAAAATTGGACACATCAACGTTTTTGAAGGGAAAAATTGGGGGAATGACTAAAACTGCAAAAAAAACATGATAGTTTATAAGCGATTTTGTTCGATTTGAAAAAGACAGGACCATTTTCGTGACTGATCAAAATGCGAGGACCAAAAGTGCAATTAAGCTTTCTTTTTATTAATGACAAATCAAAGACATAAAAATATAAAAGGTAAATTATAAGGGGTGTTCAACCCTAGCCTAAATATATATATATATATATATATATATATATATATATATATATATATATATATATATAATGGACGATAAAAAGACAATATGAACCAAAATAGCAAGCCAATCAAAAGACAAAATCAACCATACAAATTTGTTTTTCACAATTGATGAATAAGTTTCATCATTTCCGGTGATTTAATGGTAAAAACAAAAGTGTGAATGGAGTGGCAGACTAGTCAGAAAAAACTCACGCATGTCAATAAATAAACTAAAACTTTAAAGTGTAATAAGCATAAACGCAAAATTGATCACAAAAAATTAAACTACTTGCCAAAAAATTCTACACGATATGAGTAATTTAAAATCATTAATAATAGGTTCAGAACAATTAACCACCACATAAAAAGTATTTTTTTTTTCTGACAAAGAAAAGTATTATATTTGGAACCATGTATAATAATAATAATAATAATAAAATATATTTCAATTTAATAAAGAATATAATATTTATAAAATTATATATGTGTATGATATAATATTATTTAGGATATTTTAACATATATTAGGTGTTTTATTATACTAGGCATACTAAATAGACAAGGATTTCACCAAAAATAAATAAAGATAGAAGGATAGTATTTATTTGGAAAATGAAGCTGTGTTCTTATAAAAAAAATTGTGCTTTATTCCCACAAAAAAGATGGTGAGAAATTGTGCTTTATTCCCACAAAAAAGATGGTGAGTGTATTAATATTGTGTGTTTATATATATGATATGATGATAAACTATATCTCACTCGTATGCCACCGATTTACTCTTATTTATTTTATACACAAATTGGGTTTCCTTTAGGACAAAACTCAAGTACACTTTCATAGGGATCAATTAAATTGTATATTGTTTCTTATTTTGATGAAAATAATGAAATTTAACTTATTCTTTAATTGAAGTTTTAAGTAAGGGTATTGTTAACGAGTGTCACTGAGACACTTTTTAAGGATTCTAAATTTAGCAATTATTCTTTCAAAAAACCAATAATAACAATTTCTTATGCATCAAATACACAATTTTTCATAAAAAAAAAAACTTACCATTTAAAGCGCTTAAAGAGTGTCTTGGGAGCACTCGTTAACATTTCCCTTTAGACGATTAGGCGTGAAGATTGTGAAGTGTCGAAATACACATCCATATGGTGGCGAGATTTGTTTATAATTGAAGATTCATGGTAGTTTTAGAATGGACTGCCTTTGAAAATCGGTTAAGGAGTCTTATATCATTTTTGGCATGATTGCTGGGGTGGCGACGACCCTTTATCGGTAAGGTTCCCCATAAGTTATAGATTTCGACAATAAAAAAGGAAGCATTGTGAGTATGGGTTGTTGGACAAATAATTTACGAAATTGGAGGTTATGTTGGCGTAGAAGATTTTTTTGCTTAGGATGAGGAATTAGAGACGAACTCGCTGACTGTTTTGCAGATGTTTAACCCTAGATTAAATATAATAGATAAACGGGAATGAAAAATGGATCCATGTAACCAGTATACCGTTAGTAGTGGCTTTAACTTGTTGTTAACCGAATCTTTAGTGGCCAAAACCATAGTTAACTTGTTTAGCAAGTAATATATTACTATAGTTTTGTCAACGAATTATTGACAAATGCATTACACTGTAGAGTTATTATTGAGAATTTACTGGATTGTGTACATGCATTTTCTTTTTTTTGCGGAAACTGTTTTTTTTTAACGGTTCTTCTTTGCTGGCATTTTTCTGCTTTAAGACGAAACTGAAGTATGTCGCAAAAATTGCTTTTGCCTTCTACAATTTCTTTATTGCATTTATTTGAAATATAATTTACAGATTCAACCTTTGTGTATTAAAAAAAATAAAAAAATCAACGTTGATAGCCTGAAGCATTTACGTGAAGCAGGTGCCATTTAGAATGGACCATTATATGTATTGGTCCATGCTGAACCAATGTATGAGAACCATTGGATATCTTATGATGTACTCCCTCTACCCTATAATATTCTCTTTTGATTTGCTTTTTCTCTCTTTCCTGATCTATTTTTCAGCAACACCAATCCATTTCTCTACTCCACGACAATGGAAGCAAGCTATTTTAATATGTTTTACTCTTTGTTTTTTACATGGACAAGGATGATTCAACTGCACTCATATGGTGACTTTTGCTAAGTTATTTGATTTAATTTAATATATGAATGAGCTCTTTGTTTGTGAATACTACAATCAAACCCATTTTGTTAATTCAAAACATAAAAAGAACAAAACAAATGAGAGAAGACTTAGTGCCTCAAAATCACCATGTCAATGTTTATGGCATCAATAAGAGGTTATCCAACAACACCAGTAACAAAAAAAATCAAATCACTTCTGGCACTCTTCTTTGAAATAATTTTCACTCATTTTCTTCAACCCCGGAACGTTGAGTTTTTTCTTTTTATTTTATTTAAATAATGGAAGAGGATAATGTGTAGAGGGTGCATAGTAATATTGAGATGATTAAATCAATCTAAAGGTGAATAGTTGTGGTCCACTATGGACAAATATTTCATTGAGTCCATTTTATACGGAACCCGTGAAGCATGTAAGGTTCTAAGTTCCACAGAAGCATGTTCTTTGTTTTATTAAAATAAAATGATTTTAAGCATTTACGTGAACAATTAAACTGAAGTTTCGATTGTAAAAAAAAATAATTAAACGGAAGATTCCACCTTTTTTTTATTATAAAACACAAGATTTTATTAATCAGACCAATGAACACTACTCATGCGAGAAAATAGACAAATATTAATTTGGATATTATAAATTAAATTCCGTAAAAAAAAAATGAATGGGTGTAAAGAGACATTAATTTTTATGAGAAATGTAAATTACACTAATACTCTCATATTTAAGTAGTTGTTAAAAATAAATATTTGGGTTTTTGGTAAAAAACAAGTGGGAGTAGGTTTGCTAACTTACTCCTTCATATTTTGAGGAGGGAGTAAATTAGCATCCTCATATCCCCATATATTATGAGAATGAATAACTTATATGAGAATGATCATCAACTATTAGATTAAAAATATATGATTGAGATTAAAAATACACATATGCACATCACCTTATTATATCAATTCTCATAAACTCATTTTCTTTTTCATAATCTTCTCCTCACAATCATCACTCCCATAAATATGATTTAAACTAGAGATTTCATTTCCTTTTTCATCTTCTCTCTCACCTCAAGTTTTAAATCATCACTCCCAATCTCAGACTCTCGTTTTTTCTTTCTTTCTAAAATCTTCATCAAAACCTAAAATGGCAAGAACTGAGAAGTTGAATGTACCAACACCTTTTTTATTTTTTTTCCATCATTTTGAACACAATTTTTTGAAAGCATATAACTCGTTTGATGGTCAGGATAGGATATAGACAGGATATGATATAAAGCTGGATAGAGATAGAATATGATAAAGACAAAATAAACATTATCATATCATGTGTTTGATGCGCACATGATAACAAACATGATATTATTATAATTAAATGAAAAAAGTGCTCTTATAATTAATTTAATACTATAAAAATGGCATGTTATTAATTACAATAAAAAATACATGTTATCGTTATTTTAAAAACGACAATATTTTAAAAATGGCAGAATATCAAGATAATAATTAAGGAATGATCTTCTAATCTCATCATGATAATTTCTAACCCAGCCTATACTCAGGATAGAAATTACAAAGGAAAGTTAGGATATGATAGAAAAATGGTTTATTTTATCTTATTCCTTTGGTGCATCAAACATGAGATTTAAGCAGGATATGATTGATGTATCATATCCTTTCTCCCTATCCTGACCATCAAACGGACCCTAAGAGCCCGTTTGATGGTCAGGATATGATAGAGACACAGGATATGATATAAAGTTGGATAGAGATATGATATGATAAGATCATAATAAACATTAATCGTATCATGTGTTTGACGCGGACATGATAACAAACATGATATCATTATAATTAAATGAAAAAATTGCTCTCATAATTAATTAAATATTATAAAAATGACATGTTAATAATTATAATAGAAAAATACATGCTACCATTATTTTTAAAATGATAATATTTTAAAAACGGCAGAGTATCAAGATAATAAATAATGAATGATTTTCTAATCCTATCAGAATAATTTCTAACTCAGCCTATAATCAGGATATAAATTACAAAGGAAAGTTAGGATATGATAGAAAAATGGTTTATTTTATCCTATCACTTTGGTGCATCAAACATGAGATTTAAGCAGGATATGATTAATGTATCATATCATGTCTCTCCCTTTCCTGACCATCAAACAGACCCTAAGAGTTTGTATAATGAGATTGGGAAAAATCAATTAAACCAAATATGAAATGAGATTAAACACAAAATCCCTATATTGAAATTGAAGATTGAAATTAGAAGACAATTTACAGAACAAATTAGATTGAAATCGAAAAGAAAAAAAATAAAAAAAAATCCCTTAATCAAATGGATAGAGAACGATGAAGAAAGTCTAAAAATCAAAAAAAAAAAAAAAAGATGGAAAGAACCATAAACAAAGAAGAAAGGGATAGGAGATGATAGAGTCAACGGCGAAAGAGATGAATAGGAACCATATAAATTCTGATTGTGGGGAAAAGAAGATGAAAAAGGAAATGAGTTTATGAGAATTGATATAATAAAATGAGGTGTATATGTGTGTTTTTAAACCATCTATTTTTAATCTAATGGTTGATAATTATTCTCATCATTCTCATATAAGTTATTCATTCTCATAGTATACATCCTCATATATATTAGTGTAGATAGATAATTTATGCATATAGTGTGGTACCAACGTAATTATTAGGGCAACTATCCCTTTCCCGGCTGGATGCCTTTTATGACTATAATTTTTTCTTAGATATTACATATTTATATTAGCTAGGTTCAATTGAAGGTTGGAATTTTCCAATCAACTTTTCCTCGACAAAGTACCACCAGAAGGTCTATTAAACCTATATTATTTTTTTGATAGATATTAAACCTATATAAAATAGTAGGTTTTCAATTGATCCCCGGAATCAAATTATCCTATTGTGTTTGCTCGGAAAATAAAAACTTCCAGGGACCATTTAACCATGGTTTATCCATTAATCAGACTTTTCCGTGAATAAAGAAGAATAAAAAAAAATCTAAAATTTCAAATTCCAATGCCCACAAAAAAGTGTTTCCTTATTGTTTGGAAAGAGATGGCCAGGAGGGTGACAAGTAAATTTTACAGTCATTATTACGAAAGGATTTGTTTAGGCCTAAAACTTTTTTATCATTTCCAAATAGACGATTTAAGGACATACCAGTCCTTAAGCTGAGAAAAGATGTGGCGAACGGCCGTTAATCGATTATTTCTCGAATCTACTAAGGACTACATGGGTCTTGAGGACATTAGACAATCAAAATTAAGTAGAAATAGATAACAAGGTAACTACCTAACTTGTGCTCTATGTATAAAGGGTCACTGAACATATTGGACTCTTTCAACGAACATGACGCGAAGTTAAGAGCTACCAACCGAACGTGGGGCACCATGTACCTCCTCAACAAGGGAAAACTTATTCACTGCACACACAAATAGTTGATATCGTTGTAGGTTATGTTGTTTGACCAATATGAATTATTTTGCCTATACTACGATGTGAATAATTCTATCTCTTTGTGCGTACATGTTACGTTTGTTTATCGGAGAAAATTAATTAGGATTAGATATGTTTTTTATCTTTATAAATATATAAACTTTTTCTCTTAGTCCCCTTAAATTTTTTGTTAAGACTTTTAATCCCTAAAAAAATTTCATCATTATTTTTAATCCCTACTTTTTAACCAATCATGTCCAGCCTTCATATTTTTTAATGAAATTTTTCATAAATGTGTAAAATATTATAACAATTTTTTTTAAAATAGAATCTTTTAATAAAACATGAATTAAATTACTTTTTAAGAATCAACAGCATAAAATTCATGTTTTGTTAAAAAAAAAAAAATTGAGAGGTTGACATAATATTCTATCCATTTCTGAAAAATTTCATTAAAAAAATATGAAGGCTAGATATGAGTTGACTAAAAGTGGTGATAAAAAACTTGAGGAACTAAAAGTCTAGCAAGAGTTTTAAGATGAGTAAAAGGAAATGTTGATATATTTATAATGATAAAAAAAACATATATAACTATCCTTGTGAGCATAACTCAGTTGGCAAGGACATGCATTGTTATATGCAGGAGCCGGAGTTTGAACCCCGACATCCCACTTATTCACCTTAAAAAATTAGAATTCTAACCACTAGACTACCTCGCAAAATAAAAACATATTTAACTCCATTAGTTAGTTCTGGTTTGGGGAGGCTAAATTTACGAGACCATAGTTTTAATTTAATCATCATAGCTTAAAAAAGTAAAAAGCATGTTTAATATTTCCTCGGTCTAAGAATAGTTGTCTTTTAACATTTTTTTCTCTTTCTCAAAATAATTTGCCCCAAAACATCAATTATTATTATTTTTCTCTATTGTACTTTATGTATTGATTTTCATCCAACTTAATTACTCAACTAATTACAAATAATAAAAATATTTTAATAAAAGATATTAATTTTATTATTATAATCAATAAAATTAATCATTTTCTTAAAAATTATGCAAAAATCTTAAACGACTGTTATTTATTTTGAGAATGATGAATAATATATTTAAAAATGACCCACATTAACCATGGTGAAGTCCAAATTAACAAGGTTTGGGGATCCGCCGACAAGCTTTGGAAACAACTGGCTTTGCCTTGATTTGGCCATAGGTCTCCCCTAAAGTGTCACAATCGTTGTTGAGACCATCACCTTTGTTGCTCTCTAGAAATGGTTGTTGGCTAGCTAGCTAGCTAGGACCTTTTGATTTAGAGGATTTCCTTCTTCTTTTTTTGTCTTTTTTTATAAGAAAAATTTAAGGCATGAGATGATGCTTCTTTTAAAGGATGGAAGATTTTAAGGATCAAAGAACATGCACAAATAAACCGAGACCAATTGATTAGTATACAGAGAAAGAGACTAAGAGAGAGAATAAGTTTAAAAATACTTCATCCGTCTCACAATAATAATCTCTTTAGTATTTTTTCTTTTTTTTAAAATAATTGTCACTTTAGAATACCAATGCAACATTTATTATTTTTTCCCTTTATTATACCCTTATTCATTGAATTTCATCTAACTTAACTACTCCATTAACTACAATTAATAGGGGTATTTGAGTAAATGATATTAATTTTTCATTGAAATCAACACAATCAATTATTTCCTTAATAATCGTGCACAAACCTTAAACAGACTATAATTTAGAGACGGGGGAGTATTATGAATAATGAATAATCTATGATTTCTTTTAGGTCATGTACGACTGAGTTCTGAGTTTAATTTTTATTTATTTACAACTGTGATTGTGTTATCTCCATCTTTGAACTTGTGATAGAATAATACATGTACTTACTTGTTAACATGTGTATGGTTCTTTTCTATTGTTTCATTGTTTGTTTTGTTGTCAAGTGAAGATTGCTCTATTTCAAATTAGAATAATTTACCAGTTAAATTAATTATTACTTTTTTACAAAGATAAATAAATTAATTAATAAGACATTTGGGGACATAAAATAAGTAAACTAATCACGGTTGGCGAGTGTAGGGACAAGATGAAATGTACAAACAAGGTGTAACATCTAAATCAAAACAAAAGTGCAGATTCAATAATTCTAATTAGACGATGGGTTGAAAGGAGTTTAGCTTTAGAATAATAAGTCTTATCATCTATGTATCTTTTTTGAAAAACAGCCAAGGCCCAAAAGGACCAAATCACAATGTGATACATGATGAAATAATTAAAAAGAATATATAGAAAAAGGTTATTGCCTTTCTTCAACAATTTTTTTTGTCAAACCTTTCAGTCATTTTGTTGGCTAAAACTGATATTGAGACATTTATTCTCTTTTCACTAACATCCAGGTAAGAGAACATGGGGTTCTTATATGAGAAGGAGACAAGCCTCACCCCCTTCTTTAATAATCTTCCATGTGATTTGTTGGAGATTCTTAAGTTAAATAAGTTTAATTATAGCAGTTGTGTATTATAATGATAATGTAAATAGTTTTATATTTATAATTAGTCAAAGTATATTGGTTGAGTTGAAAAAGAGTTTTGTAAAAAAAAAAAAAGGATAGTGTAGTAAATATGTATAATTTGTGTATGACCATTATGAAGTTACTAATTAATATAGATATATTTAATATTTAACAAAGGACATTTGTGAAAATGAAAACAAAAATGTAAGATTCCTTTGGCTTCCACAACAAAATCATTTGAGAGGTTTATGATTGGACAAGATATTGTCAGTTGCACACCCTTAAAGGTTTGTACAAGAGAAAAGCTAGCTCCATCAGTTACGTAGCATCTTTTTCCAGCATCTTTCTGGACACCAACTTTTTCCTTCTAATTTCTTCTTTTTAATGATCATGGAGGGTTCCCACGACAAAGTTTTCAATAAGAGAGATAGATAACAAAGATGAGACACCCTTTTACTTTCAACATTGATGGTCAATGTGCACAAAATTTATATTGTCAAATTGTCGTCATGCTAGCTCAATGGTTGCTCACGTGTCTCTATTTAAATTGTCAACAAATTTCATCAATTATATATATATATATATATATATATATATATATAGAGAGAGAGAGAGAGATAGATAGATAGGTAGATAGATAGATAGAGGGGCGGGAGTGGGGAGGGGGTATGTGGATGCGGATTATGCGAACGAACGTGGATACTGGAAAATCTTTATCAAATTTGTGTTTATATTATTTGGCACGACTATTAGTTAGAAGGCAAACCAACAATCTTTGTGGCGCTATCCACCTCTCAAGGGATGATTGGGGAGTTGGAAACTACTCAAAAATGTGTGAAGATACATTGTTATAGTCAAAGTGTCATCAATTTGGAAAATCATCAAATGTATCATGAAAGGAAAATCCTTTTGAACTTTTTTAGGACATGATTGAATCGAAGGAGATTGAGGTTGAAAAAGATGTTTAGTTTGTTCGATTTACTTCTCTAAATTAATTTTCATAAAAGAATAAGATCGAGGTAAGTAGAATGATGTTTCTACTTGACTCTTCATCCTCACCTAGCCGAAGCTGCCTCCTTTTGAGGTTTCTTCAAAACCGTTATTTGTGTTTCTTATATTCTCTTCTAATAGATTCCTTCTTGTGATGCTTGCCTCTTGTGTGTGTGTGTGTCTATATATATATATATATATATATATATATATATATATATATATATATATATATATATATATATATATGCATGTTCTGACTTAATTTATAAGCAACCTAATATTCTAATTGGGTCAGTCCAGTTATTATTACTATATGCACTCCACCTTTCTACAATGACGTGTTTCTTCTTAATTTCTCCCGTTCTCACGATGCGAGCTTATCATTTGCGATGCGACTTGGACAGTGATGAATCACTTCAGAATTCTTTTATATCTCACAATGTGAAGCTTGTAGTCTATGACGCGAGTGAGGCAGTGACAAAACACTTATGATTCCTTCAATATCACGGCGCGTGACTTACAACACACAACACGAGTTAGGTTGTAGCTAATCCTTCTACTTATCTTCATTCATTGTGTCAGTTCTTCTCGGCGAAATGTCGGTAATGACTATACCCCAAGAATTAACATGATAAAACTTGTAATAAACATAGTACAGTCACAAAGTTGTCTGATTTGGGTGTTTTTGTCATGTGCTAAAGTCTTTTACCTATTGTCGCTCTTTCGTGACTTTTTGAATGATTACTTTACAAAAATCGACTAAAACGTATGTAAACTAACTAATTTTACTCTAAAAAGACGACAGTAAAAATCCTAAATGATTTATTGTCATCAAAGAGTAACTAATTGATGGAGAGAGAGGTTAGGTCGTTGATGGAAGATCGTCCATATTAAGCCAAGAGCAACCACATAAGCGAGTTAGACACCACATTTTAACTCTAAATCTTATAGGCTTATTAACCTTCTCATTTATATATTTCTCTATATTAAATTTTCTATCCAATGTGTGACTTCTAACACACACTTCTTACTCATCAATAGAGAACACAAAGGATTATGTGGTTCACCATTGCTCAGATCTTCATAAACACTTCAAAATAATTGATTCATCATCTCAAATAAGTTTCATTTGGGCATCCCTCTACAATATTCCCGCATTTAAGTTATAATTAAGAAATTATAACACTCATATATCCGATGACTAATTTTTATATCAAACATGATACAAAAATATATAGTTATGTTGTTCAATCCTTTGTTTTTTTAAGTAAATCAAATGCACCATTAAATCTGACACAATGATTAATATAAATGATGACAATCCTTCATATCATATTTTTAGCAGTCATTAGGAGTCAATTTATCAGGTTTCAATATATTTTAGTTGAGTTTAATAATAATTCAAAGGCAATATCATGGAAGGTGTAGTTATGCATACCAGACCCTGAAACCATAATAAATCACCTAAACCAGACAACTATGTGGTCGTACTATACTTGTTACATGATGTATCAAGTGATTTATTGGGGTTGGACCATCGACCTTACAAGTTCATCACTTCGTCTTGTCCCAAGACTTGTGCTTGGGGGGTTGTTGACCGTCAATCTATCCTTAAGGGCACAAATGCCCTTGAGAAGGGCACCTAGAACCTTAAGCTCATCCCCCTGAGGCGCCGTCTCAACATGCTTCTAGAAGCTTCTAAAACGCTCTAAACTAGCTTAAGGTCCAAGTTACTTGGAGCTTAAGTCACAAATATTATTAATTATTTTTTTTATTTATTTATGTGGTGGAAGTAGTGCTTGGTTATAAAATGGTTTGTCTTTTCCACTTCCCACTTCATTTCGTTCCGCTTCCAAAACTTCTTTATTCTCTTAATGTTAAATTAATTTAAAGAGAATATTTAGATAAATACCTGAAATTTGGTTTAGTGCCACCGCACCAATACTCCATAGGTATCATTGTTTCTTTTTAACTTACTTTAACTAATTTTTTTTCTTGAGGGTGGTCTTGAGAATGGACAGAAAAGACGACAGTTCAGAGAATCATTATTTCTTTTTAACTTACGATTTAATTAACTTTGTTTAAAAAAAATAAGAAAAAACTTATGTAAAATCTTTTGCAAAAAAAAAAAAAGGAAAAAAAAAAGTATTCGAATAATTAAAATGTCACAATCTTATTGATTCGCACAATACATTAAGAAAAAAATCCTTCAAAAAAAAATACACTAAAAAATTTAGGACCAACCATGAACGAGAGAATATGGTGTAAACATGTTCTAGCGCTCTAAGAAAATGTTTAGCAATAGAATAAATATTTACAATGTCACAAAATGTCTAGTTAATTAGGACTATGATGACAACTACATTGTGTGTACAATTATATCTAATATTTTTTGTGTGCATCTTGGTATTTTTTTATATCATATTTGATCTATATATCATATCCTTGCCCTCCCACATTATTAAGCCCACATTATTTTAATAAAGTATAGTTTTTTTGGTACATATAAGTACAATTTTTTATTAGATATTCATATGCAGATCAGTATATATAATTTCATATTGATACTTAGTAGACAAAATAAAAACAAAAATTGGTGCCCTTAGAAAACGGAGACTTGTGTAGGCGCACCTTCAACACACTCTAAGGGCAGTCTACTTGGTATAATTGTCCTTTGTATAGTTAGCACCTAATACTACTGTCCAAATCTTTGACTATTATATCTGTATTTCAACTTCAAGCCCTAGTCTATAACACACGACATAACAAAACAAAAAATTGTATATCATGAACTAAATAATTAAGGGCTTAAAACAAATCTAGCGTTGGAACTTTTTTTTCGAAAGGAAAGCATTGGAACATAGTTGTAGGTGGATATGGGGTTTTCTGATAATGATATATAGAAATTAGTGGATTAAAATATAGAAACGTATTATAAGGTTTATGTTTATAATTATTATCACAGAAAAAGGATAGGGAGTATACATCGAATTTACATGTGCCGATATAGGAACTCGTACGTACGTATGTACCCGAAATAAACAACAAAACAAGGAATACACATAAGCAAAAGGAAATGCTACATATCATATCATATCATTTATATGATTTTAGCCATACATTTGCAAAACATGAAGTAGTGATAAAGTGTATATGGATTAAACATTAATGCATGTCTTTATCAAAACAGAAACAAGAACAAAAAGATGTCGAGATTTGTTTGTTTTTTACCTTTATGAGTGTGCTTCCTTTTTTTCTCTGCCGTACGTAGGTTCTTCTGTCTAATCAACTAGTGGAGTTGGATACATATATATTGTACGCATAACCTGCGTGTCAACTTTAAGAATTTCTAAGTTAAACCCAAACTTTAACAATTTCTGAGTTAAATCCAATTGAAAGAAAAAAAAAAACAGCTATTTATGTTTCAACATATTCAGCTGTTGATTTTTTTATTTATATAAGCAAAAGGAATTAACCAACTCATTACAACACCAAAATGTATTAGGATTGTAAACTAAAAAAATGATATTTAAGGTAGGGGTCAGGGCCGTTCTTGGGCAAACGTAAAAAACTCTACGGAGCCAGGCCTTCAATTTATGGGGGACTCAATTATTTGTAGGGGTAAGAGTATAATTGTTGTGATGTATGATAATATTTTCTTTTGTTATGTAGGTCTAGATCAAACATTTATTATTTGACAAAAATAAATAGTAAATGGACAAGTTAGGCCAAACCCACACATCTATCAGCAAAAAATATTCAACAAAACAAATTTAATTGTTAATTTGTAATTGTTTAAATTATCATTTATTTTTTTTATTAGTGGCCATTTTTAATATTAGAGCTGAGCATCCAATTTTATTGGAACGGCTCTGGTAGGGGTGTTGTCTTGGCGTTGGAGGTTGAGTAAGCTGAATACGAGTGGAGATGGAATCCGCAAGTTTGTCTTTTGAGGTAGGGGTGTTTTCTGGTAAGGGGAGGTGCTGTCACAGGTTTTTGGCTGCTATCATAAATCTAATGTAAGGGGCTTTCTGCCTATGCTGTCAGCCCAAATCTGTCACGTGTGGGCTGCTCTTGGGCATCTAAGGTTAGCTGTTTGCACCCTCCTGCTGCTGGTTTTTGCTGTCGCAGGTGCTACTTTTTGCTGGATGGTTTAGCAGTTAGGTTGAGGATGAGGCTTCTGTATGCTTGTTTTGGTTTTGTGGGGTTGTAGCTCCAAGGTTTTCTTTGGTAGTTATTCTCTGTGTTTCCTTGTTGTATACTTTAGTCTCAGATTTAACTTGGCTTTGCATTGTTTGGTTTAGGGTGTTCCAAGGTAGTTGCTCCTGTTGATGTGTTCTAAAGTGTTCCGCCTATATTTGACGTCTTTTGTATTCTTTGTCGTTTTTTCTGCGAGTGGTTGTGCTTTTTGTACAAGCTCGTCGAGAACAAATTTGGCCGATGCACTGGCATGCAATTCTTTTCGGAGGTTGATTTATCCAATGGTTGAAATTGAGTTAAATGTGTTGAAACAAAGGGTAATGGTATTATGATTTGGGAGAGAAGAGAGGGAAGAGAGAGTTTTGGGAGAAAATAAACCGAATTGTACATATTGGATTTTTTTGTTGTAAACACATACATAAGCTTGTCTATTTATAAACTACACATTGCTTGAGTTACAAGTTAACTCTTAAAACAAACTTTACATCAAACTATTCTAATTAACTAACTTTACAAATTGAACTAACAAACTTCTAACACTCTTCTTTAATTCATGTTTGTTGAATTCACCATGTCCATCATGTTTCTCAATCTTTCAAATATTTCAATCTTCAATGACTTTGTCATGGCATTTGCAATTTGAACTTCTATCTTGCAGTGCTTCAAAACTAACTTTCCCTTAGTAACTTTCTCTCTTAGAAAGTGAAACCTTTTTTCAATGTGTTTGCTTTTACCATGTTCTATCATATGCTTGGCTAAATTAATGGGAGATTTATTATCTACCATTAATATCAGAACTTTTTCTTCTTCTTCTTCTTTGATATGTAGTTCCAACATTAGTAAATCAAGCAACAATGTACTATGACTCACATGTAGATAAAAGCCACTAGAGATTCCTTTCTTTGTCTCCACACCAATCTGCATCCGATCCGAGTAGTCAATCATCCTTGCACTCTTTCAATCTTTCTGAGTTGGAAATAAAAATCCCAGTTCAGTGTTTGCTTTCACATATCTCATTATCCTCTTTGCAGCTAATAGGTGAGATATTACAGGCCTCTCCATGAATCTTCTTATCAACCAACATAAAATGTTAAGTTTGACCTTGTGCTACGCAAGTATCTCAGGGAGCCTACTATCCCTCTATATTGTAGCATTCACTTCTTTTTCATTTCCATCTTTTTCAAGCTTCATGCTAGTTTCACTTGGAGTTTTAGCTACATTGCGTTGTTGCATATCTTCATTGCTTCGAGTAACTAGCCGTTCATCTATATATAAGCAGACAAATAGTGTACCTCTATCTATTGAATGTTTTGCATACCTCCCATATTCACAAATGCACTTATCACATATAGCTTTCTTGTTAGGTGCTAATGATACTATTACCAAATCCCAGGTGTGATTCTTCTAAGTTGATTGCAATTCTTGTTTCATAGATTCTGTCCATTTTTCATCTTTCAGTGCTTCGTCAAGTGTCACAGGCTCAACTTCTACAAACAAAGCTAAGTGAACTAGATCACATGTCTCATTTATCTCAAAATCTGGTATCACATCATAACAACCATGTAACCTAACATATGAAGTTATAGTTCTATATGATCTTCTGACTTCTGATTCATTCTTGGTAACTTCATTAGTACTATTTGAATCAAATTCAAATATCAGTGGCGAATCTTTCTTCTCTGTGCCAGATTCACTACTCCAATTTCTCAGCTCATCAATTATTATATCTCGGATAATTTTTACTTGCTTTGTTGTAGGATCAAACAATCTATAACCATTAGTTACATAATATCCTACTAATATCATATGTTCACCTTTATCATCTAGTTTCTTTCTAAGTTGATCAGGAACATGCCTGTAGCATATAGAGCCAAAAACTTTAACACGAATTACATTTGGCTTGATTCCTGACCAAGTTTCTTCTGATGTGATGTCTTTCAATCTTTTTGTAGGGCATTTGTTCAACAAGTAAAATGCACCAGATGTTGCTTCTCCCCATAAATACTTTTGAAGATTTTTACATTTCAACATGCTTCTCACCATATTCATGATGATTTTGTTCTTCCATTGTGCTGAGGAGTCTAATGAGTTTCACTTCATGTATCAATCTTTCTTCCTCATAAAGTGACTTGAAATCAGCTGACACATATTCACATCCACAATCTGATCTAAAAACTTTGATGTGTTTACCACTTTGCCTAGAAACCATAGCTTTGAATCTTCTAAATATTTCAATCACCTCAGACCTTTCTTTCTCCATTAGGAGATTCTCATACTGTCTGCACAATATTGGCAACCTCGCCTTTTTGAGCTTGTCTAGGCCTGATAATGCATTGTTGAGATTATCCCATGCTTGTTTTGTTGATCTTGCATCTGAAACACGTTCAAAGATTGAAGGATCCTCTCACACTGGTGAATCAAAACAAAGTTTTGTAATTTTTCTTCTTCAATTCCGTATGTGCAGCTCGTTGTACTTCATTTGCGTTTGCTACAAGATCTTTCACGTATGAATCAACAATTTCCACTACTGCGATATTAGTTGTTGGAACAAAGGGTTATAATATTGTGATTTGGGAGAGAAGAGATGGAAGAGAATAAAGAGAGTTATGTGAGAAAATAAATTGAATTGTATGTTGAATTTTTCTTGTTGCAAATACATACATGAGTTTGTCTATTTATAGACTACACATTGCTTGAGTTACAAGATAACTTTCAAGCAAACTTCATAATAAACTATTCTCACTAACCAACTTTACAAACTGAATTAACTAACTTCTAACAAGATGGATATTCTGACCAATCATCTTTAGCAATTATCATTTTCAACAAAAAATTTAAGCACCGAGGAACCTCAACATCTTGATTGAAAGCCCTAATCACTAGTTGTGAATCATTGCCAATATTTCGTACAAATCCACCAATAAATCTTGGTTAATATTACACATTAAATTAGTATGAGAATACTTTTATACTACTCTTAGATTCTTATCAATGTTGGGTACACTCAAACGAAAAGTCACCATTTGTGGGAGGGAGCTCTGAAATGATTTCAGATTTTCAGATGGATTGGTCTATGCGATTGTACTTATATGCATTTGTACATATTTATTCACTTTAGCTTAGTCATATATATATATAAGTTATTTTATCTCATTGGTGAATCTACATTTTATTTATATAGAGTTTACTATAACAATATCAGTTAAAATACTAAGAGTAATGATATTAGACTTTCTATTCACCTGATGCAGTATAAGCTTTATATTTATCAAATTTATATACTTACAATCGTTATATTCATATTTATCCTAAATAATTACTACAATAAACATAGTCTTTGATATTTATTATTTAATTAAAATATAAAGTAATAGAAAACATTTGATACATTAGAATTATTATTAAAAAAAATTACCTTCAAGATTTTTATACAAATCACATTTTAATATGTTTTTCTTTTTCTTTAAACTAGAACATAAGAGGGCAAAACAAACATATATATATATCTAAAAAAATTAGGGGATATATACCTAAACTTAAATATTTAAAAACAAAAATTGTTTTGAAACAGCTGAATATTTTCATAGCAAAATACCTCACGCGGTACTTTAAGAGATGTTTGTAACAAATTAGTCTTTTAAATTTTCTTTTCGTAACGAATTGATCTTTTAAGTCATAAAATATTTACATTGCTATCATTTTTTCATCCAAGTTCGTTAAAATGTACTTACATGACCAGTTAATTTAAGATTTGATTCATGGTTGGTGCATATAGAGAAATATTTGTTGAAAGATATCAACTCCTTAAACACAGTCACTCTCCTCAATTATGCACATATGATACTTTTAATTTACCAAAACAAATATCGTAGTTGATATCAAATACTTCTTTTGGAGAGGGGGTTTTCATAATAATTCCTAAAATAAAATCCTAAGCATATAGGTTTGAAATTGGAAGCCGATAACTTGTAGGCTTAATTGGTCTATTTGAATTGAGCTTTATTATGTAAAGGCAGAAGATGAATTTCTTTTTTGAAAGTTGCTCTTCTCCCATCACGTTTTGCTCACTCGCAACTGCACTTCTGAAAATACCTTTAACGTGAGTTAATTCAGGTCGGTGTTACACGCAGCGTGAGTTAAGTCACGCTGAAGGTCAGCGTGAGTTAAACTCACGTTGCATGTCATTTTAAAGATCAGACATCAGCTCATTTCCTCATTTTTCATCTCAAAACTCCAAAAACTCTCTCAAATCAACCAAATTTAAAATTCCTTCAAGTTCAAATCAAACAAAATTCTAATAACAAGTAAGTTTTCCTAATCAAACATCATTAACCTTTTATGTTTATATGTTAGATTTTTCCTCTTAAATTAGAATTTTTTTAGTTTTAGGGTTTGTTTAAATTTTGATTTTTTTTTGCAAGAAATGATACAACGTTTACATGTAAATGACTTATATTGCTTAATTGTTTAGATGTTTGCATGTTTATGTTGTAGTTATGAGTTTTTGGGTTTATGTATAATTTGCACTCCAAGTGTTTGAATGAGTTTTTCATTGATTGTTTAATTTTTGTATGGTGTAGATATGAAACAATGGTCGATTCTGTCGGTGTTTGCATACACTTCAACGGTGGAAATCCTCAGTTGTTCAAGGTTGGGTACATTAATGTCACGTTAAAAGTTCTGAAGGATCAACCGAATGAAATCAACCAAGGACTCAATCCCGGAGACACTAGGAGGGTGGAAAACATTTGATATGAACGTCCAACGTTGCACGATGGGAGAATATGGTTCAGTCGTCAAGAATTAACAATGACGGCTACGTGAGGAGCATGTTCTTGATTTTTTGTCAGCACAACGTGTTCACGTGGATTGATATGTTTGTTATGTTGTTGAGATCGTCTGAATATATTCTCAACTGTTTGATTCTGCCATAACCAGAAGATTGTAATTAGGTAGCATCATTATTATGTAATGTCTTTATTTAGTTGGAATTTAAGTTTAATTCTTGTTAGTTTGCGGAAGATGTTGGTATTGAAGTGTCTTATACTGAATGTAACGATTTGCAAGCCTCCTTGAAAAGTCAAAAGAATGGATAAAACATATGTTGTATTTTACCTAATGGTTGTACAATTTTTTTCATCAGATTCCTTCTTATAAGATGAGTGGGACATAAGGGAATGCACCTCTAAGATGTTGTTTTGTACTTGATCATGCTCCTCTGTCAATTGAAACTTGTCAGTTGACAGGGCAGTAAGATTAAGTTCAAAATAACCTCTTGGAATGCATTCATGTTTGTCACTACTCATCTTATATGAGAGAATTTGATGGGAAAATTTGTACATCTCATTAGGTAGAATGCAACATGTGTTATATCCATTCTTTTGAATTTTCAACGGGCGATTCAAATCTTTACACTATGTATAAGACGCTTCAATCCCAACATTTTGAGCAAACTTTCAACAATTTAATTTAAATCCAACATCATGATGACACTCCATATATTTAGGGAGAATGTAATGTAACGTAGATTTTCTTTTTGAAAAGATGTAATGTAACGTAGATGAAATTAAAACTAAATAAAATTGTGTTTTTTTTGAATTGATTTTGTGTACTTGTGCAACTTTATTCGAATTTATTCAATACGCAACTTTATTAGTCTTCAAAGACATTATATTTTTAGATGTCAAAATCATAAAATAAATGCATATATAAACAAAAATAAAAGAACAAAATTGATACACATAAAATCTCATTTTATTATTATATCAATACATTTTACAATAAGTAATGTTTCTTGTTTAGGGAAGAGAGATTGGGGTAAAACTAAATCTGCTTCACAAGAAGATGGAGGTGATGGAGTAAAGCTAAACACATGGGCAAGGTGATGGGGGGAAAGGGAAGGGGAGGGAGAAATATATGGTAGGGGAGAAGGGGACTGGGGTAAGGTATGTTTCTTGTCTAAGGCGAAAGAGACATTGATGGTCAACCTTGCACTCAAACAAACCAATACGACACCCAAACAAATCACATTTCTTTGCAGTGTGTTGTCATCCCCATTGACCGTTCATACGATCCCTGAAATTTTTAAAGAGGTCTATTTATATGAAAGGTCAACGATGGAAACCCATTGTTGTTGTATAAGGAAGAAGAGAAGAGAGTGTGAGATGATGTGTGAGAAATGGTGAAGGTTGAAAGGGTATTTATAGGTGGAACGGATGCATAGGTTGTATCTACCCATAATGGTGAGTCAAAAAACATGTAAAATCAAGTTTTACCAGCTGACCACCGTCCAAAAAACATGGTTTATGTGGTGCGGACTAGGGATGTTCAAATACAAACCGATCCAAAATAAAACCGCAAACCGGTCCAAAAAATCGAAAACCGCCAAAAACCGAATATTTTTTGTTGCTTTTGGATGTTGTTTTGTAAAAACCGCTAGGATCGGATCGGATCACGTTTTCTAAATCGAGCCGAACCGCAAAAGTAAATATTAATACTTAATAATTCTTTTATTAGTATTATATACTACATTATTACGTTGCTTGTTGGTTTTTAATCTTATATATTTCACTAATTTAATCTATATTATTTTTACTTCATATGTTTAAAAAATGATCGATGATTTTCATACTGTAATTTAAATTTTTTAATATAGTTTGCATCAAACATTTATTTTACCGTGTTTGAGTAATATTAATATTAATAATGTAACCAAAAAAAATATTAATAAAAAAATTATATTCTTCAAAAAAAATGTAAATAAAAAAAAAATACATTTTGGATATCCAAAAACCGATCCAAATTAAACCGCATATATTTGAATCGGATTGGTTCGGATTTTTTAGAATAACCATCCAAACCGAACCAGACCGCATGTGATTTTTATTTTGGATCGGATGGTATTTTGCCTCAAAACCTATGCAAACCGGACCGCGAACACCCCTAGTGCAGACCACCGACCAAAGAAGCGTGAGTTAAGACACGCCATCGGCCAAAGAATCGTGAGTTAAGTCACGTTGGGCTTAATCTGCGTGAGTTAACTCGCGCTGAAAGTACTCAGCGTGACTTAACTCACGCTCACGCTGCTTGAGAAAACCGGCCTGAGTTAACTCACGCGGGAATATTTTGGGTAGTTTGGCTGGGAATGAGCGAAACTTGATGGTAGAAGAACAATTTCCTTTCTTTTTAGACCACCTCAATATATCTATTGGCTAAAAAATGTCATTTAGTGGTTATCTATTGGAGTTGTTAAATAAAATAAAGGTTTAAATGTGTCATTAGTCCCTGCAGTTACACCATTTTTGGGTTTGGTCCCTACACTTTTTTTGTTTGGTTTTAGTCCTTGCACTTTAGAAAAAATTTGGTTTTGGTCCTTGTTGTTAGTTAGCTGTTAAAAAAAAGTCAAAATTAACTGAGTGCCACGTGGCCCAATCGTTGCATGCCATGTGGCACATCAAAAAGAAATATTTACGAATTTAATTAAATCAAATGAAGAAATTGATTTATAATTATTTTTATTATTATTTATTAATAATTAGTATCAATTGAATCCAATCAATCTCATGGTCATGAAATTGATAGCGAAATTGACTATAATTGATTCTATAAAGCTTCTGCTCGTGAATGGATGAATTTTGGACGATTGCAGTTCAATTCAATGATAAAATCTGCTTAGAAGAAATGGTGGTGGTGTGTAATATTTTTTTGTAAACACACTAAAAACAGTGGCAAGAACACCAAACTTTCAACAAGAAGAATAGTCTATAATTGTATTGTTACAAGAAAGAGGCATAAGATTGAAATTGAGGGAAGAATAGTTTATAATTTTGTTGTAACAGCATAAACAGTGATGATGTGGGATTGGAGGGGATGATGAACTGTAAGCTCTAATAATAATAACAAAACAAATTATAAATCAATTGTTATATTTTATTTAATTAAATTTGTAAATATTTCATTTTGTTGTGCCACATGGCATGTAACGATTGGGCAACATGACACTCAGTTAATTTTGACATTTCTTTTTAACAGCCGACTAACAGCAAGGACCAAAACCAATTTTTTTTAAAGTACAAGGACTAAAACCAAACAAAAAAAAAGCGCAGGGACCAAACCCAAAAATTGATGTAACTGCAGGGACTAATGACACATTTAAGCCTAAAATAAAGAACCCTCTACACCTTATCTTCCAAAAAAATTAGCACCTTTAAGAGACATTGAGAAGGCCTAAAAAGAACTGCCCAAGATATAGTGAGTAGATTTCAGTTCTTCGATAAATTGTAACGTACTCAAAAAAGTCATGTTTAAAACTAGAGTCCGACCATGTATAGGTTGTAGGCTAAACGAGACGACCCTTGTAAAAAAAAGTATTGTAAAATAGTTCTACAAAATTTCTTATAAATGATATTTTCATTAGATTTAAACACTCCATGATACCCGAAAAAAATCATAAGCATTGTTCTTTTTTTTGCCACAAAGGTTATAGCATAATAGAATATGCATTTTTGTTTTCAGCAAATGGTGGACGCACGCCAATGTTTGATAAAAAGTTTCTTAGATGTTAAGAACTTAATTTTTCCTTTTTTCCTGAATTTGGTTATAAACGTGACTTAAGAACTTTGTTTGATTTTATTTGCAGTGATCGTGATGGTAGCAACATTAGCAATCACACAGACCACCTAGTAAGCTAGTTTCTTGAGACAATGAATGTTCAATTCTTACAAAATCTCTATTGATATCCTTGTCTGGGTTCCTCATTATTCAATTTTTTCTCAATGATAGTTGAATTTTGATGGCAATTCTTGTATCACAAAAGAGTAAAAATTAGATTTTAAACAAGGATTGAATAGCACAACAATAAATAACTTAATCAATGAATATAACTGAATCAATGAACTTTAACCATTTCTATATTTTGCTTTCAAGGCATGTTGATGATGACATTCTCTATTGATGCAGAAATATTGCTGCCAATGCTTGTCTCTCTTTGATCAAAGAGTAAGCTTATCTGCTCTCAATCCAACTTTCCTTGTTGCAGAATAATCAATACTACTACCTCAACACCGTTATCTGTATAAAGACTTTTAGTAACATCCATTTAAAAGAGAGAAGACTTTTAGTAACATATGAGTAGGATCATATACTAAAAAGAAGGATGAGAGTGATGTTGATTATATAAAGCATAAAGTTAATGAGAGGAATTAGATAATGGGTAATCTAGCTACTAGATACGGTAGACAAAAAATTACAACTTGTTATTGTACCAAACTTCCTATTATCTACATTGGAATTTATCTTTGTATATTGTCTCAAATGATATTTCATTAATAAAAATCATGCACGTGCTAGTTATATTTCATTTTCATGTTAATATATTGACCAATTTTCAAAGTTATATTTAAAATTTCCTTTTTCAAGCTATATTTTCATCCGAATATATTGGCCAATAATTTGGACTGCATTGGGATTGTTTCGTCCTTTGCTTAAGTTGCAAACTAGCTGCTATGCCTGAAGCCCTAACTAATGTACCATGACCTATGATGCACTCACAATCTTCGGACACGCGTTGATGTTTGACACTAACACAACACCGACGCATATGCTTACATTGAATTATGTCATTTTCTCAAATTATTATTGGTGTCAACGTGTCAGTGTCGTGTTTGTTGTCTGTGTCTGTGTATCCGTTCTTAAGATCGTTCTTATTTTTCGAAGGGATAATTTATCTCGAAAAGAACTATGATCTATAAAAATACTCTTATTTTTTAAGGGATGGAATTTACCGAATATATTATGCTCTTAAGATTCTTCTTAATTCTTAACGGACATTGGACTATGACACTCTTTAAATTCAATAGGACAGGGAAAAAATAAGGGAGAAGAAAAGAATAGTTTGTCAACCACAGGCTAGAGGAGAGAGAAAAGATAAAAGTTTTTTGACAACTCAAGAGAACTTTTGGTGTGAGTAGAAGTGATGGAGAGTTGCTCTATTTATAGGTGAGTGAGGAGGCAAAGATGAGTAACAAATCCAATAACTAGGATCAATTGACTGTTACAAAATCAATGGGTTGATATCGCCTCATAAATAAACAATTATTAGGAGAATTAACTTACGAACATTTTAATTCACATGTTAAAACTCCTTGTGTTCCAACAGCTTATAGCAAAGGTGCAGAGAGATCACCTTCAAATGTTGAAAAAACCAGACCATAATAAATAAAAACTAGTGATGAATCGAATAAGCATTATTCCAGCTCTGAATTTTCCCACTTGCTTGTGCTAGAAAGCTGAGCATGTACAACATTTCAGTAACACATGATGTCCCTTCGGATTGCAACACATTTCTGATTTCCCTTTCCCAACAATACATTACCTTATGTAACCATGGTTATTGACAAATAATAAGACAGATGAAAAATCAAGGTTGAATTTAAAGCACAAAACATCAAATAACATTCAGATGATAAATTGACATATGTGACAGGCTTGTATGTAATAGGTTTGGAATTGTTTTAATCAGAGTCAGATCAATATTGGATCACTCATCCTATGCTTCCACGTTTGTACCTCCCAAAATTGCGTTTGAGTTAAGAGAAATAACTTTAGTACAACTATTTTTTGACAATTTTTTCTTTCATACGCACATTATATTTCTACTTTCTATTGTTTTTGTTTCCGTGTCAATATATATTTTTCTTTGCAAATTTATGGTTGTCTCAAAAGTTGTCACACAAATGGTTGTTCAAATAATACACCTCTTGAGTTAATCAAACATGATTCGAACATAAATTGTTATGTTTCAATTCCAATTTTAAAATCTATTCCAACCCAAATTATACCTAAAAGCTAATATTTTTAGTTTGTGTGGTAACATAGAACAAACTCTCAAATTTATTGACATATATACACACGCACAAGCAATAATGAACCAAACTGTCCAAACATAAATTGATAAAAATCATTGTTTAGTAAATGTAGTCAAAGGTAAATAAATTTACATTTTGTAAAAAAAAAAAATTACTTTTAACTTATTTTCAGCCCAAATATTTCGGTCAAAATCTATTTAATCATCTCGGAATCATGATTAAAATCATGTCCGAACCTTTTTTAAAACATGTGATTGAAATTTGAGTCATTTGATTTTGATGAGACGCTTTGCAATACATAAATACATCAAATGCGGGATGGAATATTCCATGGTCCTCCCTTTTCCTTCTTTCTAAAATGTAGTTAAGTACCAACTAGTTTTTTGTTGCTGTTTTTACTTTATAGCAGATTAGCTGTAAATACATGTGTTCTACTTTTGCCTTGCATTTTGCCAGTAGGAGAATGGATGTAGCTCTCATTGTTAACCAGCAACGTGACACTGTGACAAAAGTAGCAGAAGAAGAGAGGACCATACCTAAAGTATGATACAGAATTCTTACTCCTTTTGTTAAACTTAGCAAATATATTTTTTATAAAGAAGTTTATCTTTTTTCTCTTTCTAGGCATGCAGCACAAAATTAATCAATTAATTAAACAGTCATTAACCAAAATAAGTTTTAGGATTTAGATTGTCTGCTTTCACAATTTCCTACTTTCACACATTTGGGCAAACCACCACCTATTTACCTACGATCAGATGGAAAACTGACAAATGATATTAACCATTAGATTATTAGAATAGTGAATTAATTAAATACAGACATCAACACATACACACATAATCATTAATTTATCGGACACACAGATGTCAACATTGATAATAATTTTAAAAAATTGCATACTTCAATGTAATTAAATTTGTCAATGTCGAATATTTGATTCACGTCAAACATCCGATAAACTTTCAATCAAAAGTGTCAGTTTTACAAAGCTCACCGTCCTATTTGTAAAAAGATCGGACGATTTATATTTTAAATTAATAGAATTCAGGGTATTGTTAACTTGTATCCTAAAACACATGTTAAGGAACTCAAGTAGAAATTTTGCATTAAAATGCTTAACAAGTTGTGTTATAATTATTTGCTTAATAGTATCAAGCATCAAATTATTATCAACGATTAAAAGTTAAAATTGTTAAGAGTCTCACATCACACATCAGATAGGTGATGACCTGACAATGTATTTATAAGTGAGGGCGATCCTCACCTCACAAGTCAGTTTTGTAAAGATGAGTTGGGTCCCAAATTTTAACATGGTATCAAGAGCATGAGGATTATTTCTTCTTCTTTACTTTCAATTGGTTGGTGAAAACTAGTTGGTCAAAATTAGTTCTTCTTTGTTGGTCACGATTTGCAATTGCTAGTCTCGGCATATCTCTAAGTTGTTGCTATTGGAAGCTACGGTACATGTTATTTATTTGAATTGGTAAGTTTGTTTTGTCCTCTTGCACCATCGGTTGCTTCGGTTTCCTTTTTAAGCTTAGTGAAGACTAATGAATTGATCAAAGCATTATAATTTGTTGGTATTTGGCTTATGCATCACGTGTTCATTCACCTTATTGGATTTTTGCATTGTTATAGTTGTTGTTGAAGACATCCAACATATTGATCATTACTTGGATATTACGTGGTGGATATTTGTTGAAAATGTGTTTGGAAGTAAATTTGGATTGGTAACTTGGATTACAAGCGGTGTGTATTTGTGAGTGGCTTGAAGTATTCGTTTTATCCACTCCTTGGTAGATGATTGTTCGGGTTTCGTTTGATTCATTTTGGTTCGTATTGGTTTGTCGATTTGTCTTCGTATGGTTTACTTGGTTCAGTTCGATTTAATTTGGATTCGTTTGGTTCAATTTATTTGTTTGTTTGGTGAGTCGAGTGTTCATAATTTGGTTGTTTAATTGGTCTCTTCTCTCTAATTGGTTTTTCCATGTTGGTGAGTTAAGGGCTTACAATTTGGTTTCTTCTGATTTGGTTTATTTTTCTGGGTTAATTTGTAACAAGCTAAAGCTTAGTAAGTTTCAGCTTGATGGGTAGTGTTAGAACTTTATATTATTTAATATGTTTCTTCGTATTTTGTTTGACAAACTGACAATGCTTCTTTGTGATGCATCATGAGTTTGAGGGTAAGTGTTAAATAACAAAGTATTGGGCTATGTCATTGGACCTGTTAGTTTAGAGTCCATTAGGTTTTATATTTATTCTCTAGCATCCTTTGTTAGTTTCTTTGTTATTCTCTCTGGTTATATGTATTCTTAAGATGGTTTCAGAGCCTCCTCCAAGATCCATTGGGCCACCTGCTATTAGGTTTTCGCTATCGGACCACCCACCATTTATGTCCACACTTCAGATGTCCAGTCCTGAGCGTAAGAGGGGTACGTTAAGAGTCTCACATCGGATAGGAAATGGTCTGACAATGTGTTTATATGTTTATAAGTGGGACAATCCTCACCTCACAAACCGATTTTATAGGGTTGTGTTGGGTTCAACGATTTCTAAGAAAAACCTCCACAGTCCACACAATCAGTTTTTGGCTTCATTGTATCCTTCCCATAGTGTAGTAGGCAGTAGCACTAGGTGATCACAACCTTTGTTATGCCAACAAAAAAATCACTTTGATTACACAGCATCTTTGGATTTGTTTTATAAAAAAAACTAAAAAAATAGATTAATTTTTGCAACATTTTGTTTAATTTTTTTTAATATTCTGTTTAATTTCTGAGATTCCGAGGTTAATTTGGTTGCCTTTTGAGTGCTGCACAACAATGTCATTGACTTGGAAGACAGGTTGGAGCCTATCAATTTGGAAAAGAAGATTAGGTCGAATAGAGATCAAAATGGCTTGATTCCATCAACCTCACCATATAATATTAATTATTATTATTATATTATTAGTGTTCAGTATTCTACACCCTTCCGTCAATGTCATAAATTAAAAAATATTATTTTTTATATTCATTGAATAATTGATGAGTTTGATGTATAATTTAAACCAAATACATTGGTTATTTAATGAATCTAAAAAATAATTTTTATTTATAATAGTGATCGACGGTCGTATTTAATCTTAAATTTAAGTAAAAAAAATATTTATTAAATAATTAATGTATCCCAATTATATTATAGATCAAATATATCAATAATTTAATGAATAAATTTTAGTTTGTATTTAAAATAAGAGAAAAGTTAATTTATCTTTTTTTGAAATGGCGAGAAATGTTAATTTATCGTCTTAAGACACAAGTTAAAAAACTAAAAATTAATCAATTTTTTGAAAATTTTTGTATTTAATATTGTAAAAGTTTTATAATTTATATATTTAGTACAAAATTTATTTTTTGTTTCTTTTTTAAAATTTCTCAATTGTGTAGTTGAGCACAAATTAGCATGACTTTTAAAATAAAGGTCATGTTAACTTGTGTTCTAAGGGTACAAGTTAAGAAACTAAAAATGGAATTGAAAGATAACTTTTGCATTGAAAATATACAATTTTAAACTTTTAATACAATAAATGTACAATTTTCAAAAAAAAAATTCTATATTTAATTTTTAAACTTGTGTCTCAAGTGTACAAGTTAACATTTTCGTTAAAATAAAGAGTAAAATAGCATAGAAATTGAGAAAGTGGATTACAACAAGAAAGGTTGGTCTTGTGGTCTTTGACACTTCATTGGATACAGCATCTACAATTTGTTGTGTGGGGTGCCCCACAAGCAGCTTTTTGTCTATTATTTTAATATTACACTCTCTTTTTTACTCTTCACACCTCCATCAACCAAGCTATGTTCTTTTGTTGTACATAAATATTTTCATCAAGAGGGTCTTCTCTTTTTCCTTTCATTGCTTAGACAGTAATGATTTCCTTTCTGTTAAGGGTACCAATGTTGTGGAATCTTAGGAAGAGGTTGTTGTTTTGAATGTACAAAAGTAGCAATTATAGCACAAAACAAAATCATGAATGCACGAGTGTTTTCATCATTGATGTGTTTTTAGAAGATACAATAGAAATATTTTTCACTCTTTATTAACCCTTTTCTTTTTCACTCTTCATTCTCTCATATTGTCTTTGGTTTTTGTGTTTGTTTGTTTGTTTGTTTTTCTTTTTTGTTCTTGTGTGTTTTTTTCTCAATGTCTCAACAAAGACAACCTCATATGGTAAGTGGCAACAATCAAGACCAATATAATGACACAACATTTACCAAAATATTTGTTGGAGGGTTAGCTTGGGAAACTCAAAGGGAAACAATGAGAATGTATTTTGATCAATTTGGTGAGATCTTAGAAGCTGTTGTTATCACAGATAAGTATACTGGGAGATCTAAAGGTTATGGTTTTGTAAGTAAATTTTTCTTTTCCTTATATTTATTTTACTATGCTTCTCACATTTATGCATAGTTTATATTTACTTATATATTTATATGATCTTAGACAATGATTTTGCAATTTTTTTTGTTTTTATAGGTGACATTTAAGGATCCAGAAGCAGCTATAAGAGCATGTCAAAATCCATCTCCAGTTATTGATGGAAGAAGAGCAAATTGCAATATTGCATCTCTTGGTGCTAACAAGAATCGATCACTAACTCTTCAGCATGGTTTTAATCCTTCTACCATTCTCTTTTATTTCTTTCTTTATTTTTTACTTGCTATACTATGATCAAATTCATTGTAAAATTTCAATTTTCTTATTCAAAAAAAATGTATATTGTGTTCTTTATTAGGAGCAATATTTATTTGATTTTTAATTGTTCAACCTATCAATTTGATTCATCCTAGGCTAAAAGCTACCACCTTTTTTTTTATTAAAGAAACTACCACTTTTTATGGTTGATTATTTATTTATTTATTTTACTAATTTATTTGTTGAAAAAAAATATGATTATATGTTTTATAAGATTTTAAAAGAAAAATTGAAATGGTGCAGGAAGGTTTAGGCCTCCACATGGAGTGGTACCATCAGTTCCTTATCATGGTTCTTCATCCACAGTTTTCCATCAACCCACTAGGCAGTACACATTTCCTTATTCAGCATATGGGTAACTTTTATGTTATGAAATTTTTTATGAACATTTTGTATATTCTTTGTCTGTCCTTTTCTTTGATGTCAATTCTATGATATTTATCTGACAGATATTCTGGATATTCACAAGACACATTGTATCCTGCGGTAAGTGTTGATGTAATTTATTTCACATGTTTGGATTAATTTTGTGGAAATCATGTTGATTCGTCTTAATTCTGTGAATTTGAGCATCAATCCAAACATGTCTGCCATTAATTTGAAAGATTCATTGTATATCTTTGTTATTTTGATAAAAACTACATTTTAAAGAATCATTAAATTTATAGTAGTAAAAGTAAGTACATAAATTATATATTTTCATGCAGAACTATTACAATGTCTATGGAGTTCAACAATACTCACCTTACTACCCATCTGTTGGAGCTTCTGGAGCAATGGGTTTGGTCCAAAATATGTACCCTTACTATGGTCAATATGCACAAAATATCCATGGTCATGGTTTTGGAGTTCAATACCCCCAAATGACACAAATTCCAGTTTTGCCACAGCATTATGGGTCACAAGGAATATTGACACTTCCTTCTTCAGTTGCAATCCCAACCATTAGTGCTGGTAATAAGACTAATCCATAATGATATTAGTTGCAATTCTATTTCACAAATGGGGTTAGAATCACTAATTTAGTATCAAAACTTATAGGAAAAAAAATTTGATCTCAAAATTCAACGAAATTTCAAAACGCTTTCTTTAGTAAAAAGCGAAAAAATAGTTCATAATATATTTACTTTAGGGCTACGTATTTCAAAACGATTCTTAAAATGAATTCATCAATCATATTAGTCCGTTTTAGAAAGAATAATACTTAGAAACTAAATTGACCGACCTGTAAGGACTAATATGATCAAGAATTTTCAATTGTAAGGATTGTTTTAAAATTTCATTGATATCAAATATGAATTTATCTTACCTCTATAATTTGTGAGATTAAATTAGTGATCTAATCATTTTAACTTTGTAACAATTTTCAGCAACAGTAACTGCAACCACAACTACTACAATAGCAGCACCTGTGGCAGTAACAAGGGTTGGTACTTCACAAGCCTCTGGAACAGATACTGAACAACAACATTCTACATCTTGATCATGGTGTCTTAAAAGTTACAAGGCTAACAAACCTTAACAACATTCTCAATTCATCATGAAAAAAATTCACCATCATCATCATGATCATCATAAGTGTTTTTTTTTTTAGGAAAATAGAATTTTTATTTTATTTTTTTTTTAAATAGACGTAGGGAAGATCATATTCATTCATGTATTCAGCATAGGGTAGAATCTAATTATTTAAGCTTTGGATTCTACCTTCTAGAGTAATTCAACTATTGATTATGTCTTGGGTGTTGGAAGCATCCAATGACATAATAGTCCTTTGTTTATATTTTAGTACATGGGTTAAAAAGATTGATTTTATATCTTTGAACCCTTTATTGGTTGGTCAATTAGAAAGTAAAAGTTGAGCTTCGGTAGCTCAATAGGTTTATATGTATTTTATTTTTCATCTCATTCATGATTTTAATATTATTTTTTTTCTCTTCTAAAGATAGGATCAATTGAAAAGAAAATATTAAGGTATATTTGTTTGTTTCTTTTTTCACATGTAATGATGGTTTTTACCATTCACCTTTCCCTATCACTTTACATTGTTTTTAAATTTTGAATAGGAGTAATGGATAAAGTTAATTCTTTTTGAATCTATTAATTATCTTTTACTATGTGTGCAACATCAAACGTATTTGGAATCCAAGGGAAATATCATGTGTGATGTCAATGACTGTTAGTACCTTTTGATTACTTTGTTTAAGCTTAGTAGTATTAATAAGTGGATAAGGTGATTGGAATCATTTTGTTGACCAATTTGATTTGGTAGGTGAAACTATTTGTTTGGATATAATGTGATTTTGTCGAAATTACTTACTTTTATTTATGATAATGGGCCTCATTGTCATTGATGCTTCTGTCTAGCATTTCTTTTTGGGTGAAAGCAATCAAATTCAAAGTGTTCAATTGGAGTGTTCATTTTCATTTTTCTTTTCCTTAATTGGGTTTAGTCTTGATGCTTATAACTTGTTAAATTAAAGTTTTAATTTGGTTAAGGGAAAGTTTGAATTTTAGATTCTCAAAACAAAACTTTATTTTAGGAAAAGGCATTTTTAGGAACATGAATAGTTTTTGTGTAAATGAGATATCTTTATGTAATGCCGAAAAAATTAATCTTTCGATTCAGGTATGATTAAGGGTGAAAATGGGTTAGGTCATATCGGATTTTGTTAGGTATAAGTCTGACATACTTCAAAAATTATAAGCTTGAGTATTGTCTATTACATATCGTATCTTCATTTTTAAGACATAACTTGGACTTTTTAAAAGTCTGATGAAGCATGAAAGTCTATTTAAAAGTTTATTTTACATTAAAGTCTATCAACACCGATAAGTTTAAGGTCTAAAGTATACGAATAAGTTTGTTACTAAATAATGAAATCTTACGAAAATCTAATCGCATCGCATCAATATATCTGCTACTGAATAACTAAATCATTCCTTAAAAAAAAAAAACCAATCATACCAAAGTTTGAGTTTATAAAAAAACTATAACAATATATTTATTATATATATATCACTGTTTTGAATTTTCGAAAATAGAGTCAAGAAGGGAGAGTGTGGATGAACGATAAAATGTTGAAAAGAAAGGATAATAAAAAGGTGTGGATACATAATTTTTTGTTGGAAACTATAAATTTACTTAAAGGTTTTCTTTTACATGTTCAGGAGAAAACAATCAAACCTTTTCTCGCTTGTTCTCCAAGTATCTTCTTCTCTTTTATTCTGCCAAGTACATGATCTTTTGACAGAATTTACAAGTTGGTCATTTAAGTATTAAAAGTTTTAAATAGATCATTTTAGTTTGACATAATTTCCAAGTTAATTCTTTAAGTTTTAAATAGGTCTTTTTAGTTGATAAATTATTTCACCGTTACTCCTGCTATCAGTTAATAATTAATTGATGATGAGGTAGTCGTTAAGTTGTTGACTTGGATCAAAATGATGTCTTTTAATAGCTTCAGGGTATCAAAATATTACGTTTAATGGTCATAGATATCATTTTAGCACTATAAATGTCGTTCAATAGTGCTAGAAAGACATTTGTTATTGTAAATAGCTGCCCTTTTAGCACTATAAATTATCATTTGTGACTATTAAACTTAGCATTTTGACACCCTAGTGCTTTTAAAAGGCAACATTCTGATCCAAGTCAACAATTTAACGGCTACATCAGCATCAGTTAAACGGATACTGACAATAGGGGTAACAGTTAAAAGACTAACTTGGAAATTCTGTCAAACTAAAAGAACCTAATTGAAACTTTCGAAACTTAAAGGACTAACTTGAAAATTATGTCAAACTAAAAGGATCAAATATGGTATTTAGCCTTTATTCTTCTTCATTGTTGTCTAATCCATTTTGTTTTGAAGTGGGCCTTCGTCCACAAAGATGGCCCAACAAACATAAATCCCAAGAATCCATGTACAAGAAGCTATGTGCAGCTTACCGCATAGAAGCATTCCTTAAGGCAACCTTCACAGTTGAAGCCCTCACTGACAGTTCTCCAAGATTGCAATGCAAATCACAGAGACGGTTATCGACCTCTATGCGGTGCATCACACCCAAACCACGTTGATTCACCACTTTTTAGCACAAAATCCACTCTTATTGACTTTGACGTCGGAGAGCTAACCTGCTTGCAGGTGCTTTTCTCTCTCCGCCTTAGAAAGGTTATTATCCTCCACGCATAAGGTCGCCCTCCACTGTGTCAAAACCTCTTCTTTCAAAGAACCACCATCAACTATTCTCAGTTCTACACTCAACAAGACATTTTTCTTCATTCTTCTTCACCAAAATTCTTACTTTCCCTTGCGGATCTTAATCTTATTTTTCTTAAAGGTTTGGAAAGAGACTATTACTTTTCTCACCCTATCCAATTCTCACGCATCCTGTAAAAATTCCAAAAATGCCCTTGGGTTTTCGAATTATAAAATCTGAAAACATCCGAAGTGACTTCGAATTCTAAAATCCGGACAATGCTTATGTATAATCAGCCATCAAACTCTCTCACATTTCAGCAGTTTTGAGTTTTGTTTTTAAAAACAAAAAAAAAAACCAAGTAAAAAAAAAGCTAAAAACCAATCAAATAAAATCATAAAAATATAAAAAATACCACCAAAAATATTCTAAAAATCAAATAAAACTAATGCAAATTTTTTCGGATTTTTCTAAGAATATGAAGAAAAAAATGGGTCTAATCGATGGAATTTTAAATTTTGAGGTTGCAACGAAAATCACAGAGACAGTTATCGACCTTTTCGCGGTGCATCACACTCAAACCACGATTCACTCACCACTTTTTAGCATAAAAACCACTCTTATTGACTTTGACGTCAGAGATTTAACCTACTTGCAGGTACTTTTCTCTCTCCGCCTTAGAAAGGTTACTATCCTCCACGTAGAAGGTCGCCCTCCGCTGCGTCAAAACCTCTTCTTTGAGAGAACCACCATCAACTATTCTCAGTTATACATTCGGCAAGACATCTTTCTTCATTCTTCTTCACCAAAATTCTTACTTTCCCTTGCGGATCTTAATGTTATTTTCTTAAAGGTTTGGAAGGAGACTATTACTTTTCCCATCTTATCCAATTCTCACGCACCCTGTAAAATTTTCAAAAATACCCCTGGATTTTCGGATTATAAAATCTGAAAACATCCGAAGTGAATTCGGATTCTAAAATCCGGACAATGCTTATGTATAATCAACCATCAGACTTTCTCACATTTCAGCAGTTTTGAGTTTTGCTTTTAAAAACAAAAAAAAAACTAAATAAAAAAATGATTATAACCAGTCAAATAAAATCATAAAAATACCACCAAAAAAATCTAAAAATCAAATAAAACTAATGCAAATTTTTTCGGATTTTTCTAAGAATATGAAAAATAAAATAAAAAATAAAAAATAGGTTTAATCGATGGAATTTTGAATTTTGAGGGGCAGAGTTCCATAAGAAATCCCTTCTAAGGGAGTTTTGATCCTTGATTTTTTCTAATTTTCTGGGGAAGTTTCGGAGCAATCTGATCAAGTAGCCCGAAAACTCGATTTTTGACTAAGAACAGCTAACAATGACCCAAAACAGAAGGATGAGAGTTAGGAAGATTAATATTGTCCATAAAATGACTATCCATGTTACAAACATGTTTAGAATTTGTGCTAATAACATGGCAACGGGACGGGGGGTGTTTAAGCATCCATGTCCTCCAGATTTCACCCACACCCGCACCCAGTTAAATCGTCTTTTCTCTGTTAAATTCGGGGCAGGGCGGCCGGGTCTGGCAGGGTTCAGATTATATAATTTGAACTGTTTATCACTTGAAAAATGGTGTTTAGGATGTGTTCAGATTATATAATCCGGAAAAATTAAATAGTGCGCCCTACTTTTTTTAGGGTTTCATATTACAAAAGCCGAAAAAATTCGAAATTGTGGAAAAATCATTTTTTCACCCTAGGGTAGGAAAAACTCAAATTCAAATTACATAATCCGAAGGACATTTTCGTAAAAACATAGGACGCACGAGAAACAGATAGGGTGGGAAAATTAATAGTCTTCGAAAGATACATAAATATTTGTTAGATCTTTTATTATGCCCGAACTCGTTCAATATTGGACCTTAAAAACATGACTTTGCTTTAAGACCTCCTTTTCTTTCTAACAAAAAAGAGAGACTTCCCTGGTCTTTTCCCTTTCTTCTCTTTGTAATTTTATACTTCAAGAAAATAACATTATAAACTAGAGAGTTGTTATTTGAACAATGAAAGACGAAACAACGTATTTGCAACATAGTATGGTTTTTCCTCTACAAATGACGTGTACACAAATCGAGGTAGAACAAGCTTTGAATTGTATATATTGATCGTATAAATATGTGTTGTTGGTCGTTCATGTTTTGAGTTAATGAATCATTTCTGGCTTAATACATCCCCCGGTCCTTTAACTTATTTTAATTTCTCAGTTTGATCCCTTAACTATTAAACGTTTCAGTTTGGTCCTTATCTTTGTTTTGGTCATCGATTTGGTCCTATTTTATTAATTTTAAATCCCTAAAAAAGAAGACCGTTGGATAAAGGAGGTTCATCATATCTAATCGTGTATCACCAACACCTCATATTAGCCACATCAGATTTTATTATTAAAATATTTGGATTTTTTTTTAAATCAGAAAAATATTTAGATTTTTTTACCAAATTTTTTAAAACAATTAATTAATTTAGATTCAAAAATTAAAAAAATAAAAACAAACGTTAAGATTTTCTTGAAAAATTTAAAAAATTAGAAAAAAATCAGAAAATATAATTCAGATTTTTTTCGAAATTAAAAAGATTTTAAAAAATTCTATAATTTAATTTTCAAAATACAAAAAGAGCAAAAAAATTTAAAAAAAGGTTAGATTTTTTTTGGTAAATATTTTAACTTTTAAAAGTTTGTTTTTTTATACAAAAAATAAAAAAAATTCCAGATATTTTTTTTAGAAAATCAGTAAAAAAAGATTTCCTAATTTTTTAAAATTAATTTTCAAATTTTTAATTTTTTTTATTTCTAAATTAATAAAAATTAATTTATATTATTTTAAAAAAATTAAATTTCAGATATTTTAATAATAAAATCTGATTTAGATAATACTAGGTGTTGGGGTTACACAGTTAGATATGATAAACCTCCTTTATCCAACGGTCTTCTTTTTGAGGGATTTAAAATTATTAAAATTAAAATAGGACCAAATTGATGACCAAAACAAAGATAAGGACCAAACTAAAACGTTTAATAGTTAAAAGATCAAACTGAAAAATTAAAATAAGTTAAAGGACCAAAAGAATGTATTAAGCCATCATTTCTCTATAAATTATGAATTTTTTGTCGGAAGTCAATCAGGTTTGTTTACAAAACATACCGTAGATCAAATTGAAAGGGTTAAGTCTGTTATTGTTGTAATAGCAAGGGGTTAAATCTTGAAGCGTGTAATCTTCAGATAAACATTCTATGAAAATAATATTTCAATAATAAAATGATAACGTAATTTAAATTACATAAAAACAATTAGAAAGAGAAAAAAACTCTTGTTTTTTCACATTCGGTGGATCACACCTACACAGCATTCCACATGCTCTCTCTATCAATGAGCTTGTTTGAAGCACGGTCAGAAACTAAATACACATATATCTTACTGTTGAGATTTAAAAGTTCATTTACTACATTGAAAATGAATGAATAATGCGGAATGGAATAAGGTGAAATGGAATGGAGTGAAATTTTATGGAATAAACTTATTGTTTATTCTATTGTTTCAGTTTCAAACCACCTCGATCACAGGATTAATCAAGTAATTTTGACATTTTTGTTGATTGAATTAGGAATTGTTGATCACGTTTCATTTCTTACTTCATTTATATTTGTATTTTACAATTTCATAATACTAGTGTTTTCTTTATACATATTTAAATAATGAAAGAGTTTTGACTCAAGAAATTGATCAAAATTAGTATGTTAATGCGTCGTAAAACTAGGTGAACATTGAGAGAGAAGAGAGGAAAGTTATTTTACAATTAGCAACAAAAGATTCAAAGGTTTGATCACTCATAAACCTAATTTGCAAAACCAACTTTAATTGCACTTTTTCTTATTTTTAACCAAACCAATTACATATGACAAACCCTCAATTTAATATATCCTTTACATTAACGAAATTGTTGAGTAAAAAATAACAACAATTCTCGTATATGCGAATTTTATGATTACTTGGATAGTTTAGATACACTTGTCAAATAACTAACAGATAATATCAACTAACTAACCATTGGTCAAGAGTAATGGATATGATACAACATGGTTTGTTAGCCTAATAAAACAAGTAAAAACGGTCTATCAGAAGATAGCTTCCAAAAGATTGTTTACAGAAGAGGAAAAAAAAATAAAAACTGCCCTTCATAAAGCTAGCTTCGCATAGAAATTGAGAGGATTTAAAGCAAAACAAGATCTTAAAGACCAATTATAAAAAATTGGTTTAATTATTTAAATTGACCCTGTAATATACGTATAGTCTGAAAATTGACATTATAAAAATAAAAACACATATTATAATTCTGTAAGTTGTGATTCTTCCTATTGTTGACCCTCTAATATATGTGATGTCTAAATAGGTGATTTAGAGGTTGAATTTTTCATGATTTTTTACACACATGTTAAAACTTTAAAGTGCGATTTCGCACTAAAAAAATAGATTTTTTCCACAAAAGAGTGATTAATTGTGAATTTTCATTCCTCGTAATTAAGAATTTATTAAACAATTTATAATTAAATTATCCCTTGTTTAAAAACTCTAAAATTTCATGGTGAAGATTCTTGTGATGTTATAACTATGCCTAAATAATTAGGGAATACAATTTGATTTTTAGGTCAAGATTTCCATTGTTTTCTTTTTTGAATTTTTGATACTTTAAAAATTCATAATTAATCAGTCTCTTGTTGGAAAATTATAATTTTTTTGTGAAAATTCGTATTTTAAGTTTTAACATTTTAAACATGTCTGCAAAAAATAATTAAAAAAATTCAATTTTTAAGTCACTTTTTTAGACTTCGTGTATATTAGAGAGTAAAAAATAGGAAGAATATCAAATTACAGGGTTAGAATACGTGTTTTTATTTTTACAATGTCATTTTTCAAACTATGAGTATATTACAGGGTCAATTTGAACAATTAACCCTAATTTTTGTGAGTGTGAAGTTATTTCGGCTAAATCAATCTATTATAAAACAACCTTAATCCAACATGGAATGGTTTAATTTGCCGACCCGAACAATGTTTCCAATGTAAATTTACCTTGGTTAGTCTAGTGGTGTTGGATTGAAAATTTGAATTGGTTAGTCTAGTGGTGTTGGAATGAAAATTTAAAGTGCGCTCCTTTTAAAATTTCAGGTTTGATTCTTCCAATTTTATTTGGCTAGTTTATAAAAAGTTTTGCTCTTGCTTTAACTGGACCCCCTTCATCATCAAGTGGACGATAGAATTAAACCATTAAATTAGTCAATCTTTAAACCATATACCAAGATAAAAAAAATTCCAATATAGATATTACGACGTCAAATTTATTAATCACATGATACCTCTAATTATATTTCCACTTCTACAAATTGTAAATAATAGAGATAATCAAAGGGAGGAGAGAAGGGTTTCAATACAATATCATACTCTATAAGAAAAAAATATTACATAGAAAATATTATTATTATATATTAAAACCTAAAAGGATTAGGGTACCCTTAACCTAGTTAAGCCCACTAACCTAACCTAATTTTTTAACACATCCTCTCATACTCACATTGCATTAACATGGAGCCTTGAGGGTTTGTTAAACAAGAAATGAAAGTTTACTCGATGATAAATAATATAAAATTAAAACATTTAATATTTTAATAATTCTCTCGAGCTAAATATTACTAAGCTTTAAGCTTGTTATAAATTAACCCTAGAGAAAATAAAATCAAACAGAAGAGTCAATAGAGAGATGCCGAACATAAGTGCTAGCTATTGAGAGAGAAAATAATCCAACAAAAGAACCAATTGAAAATGGAGCAATGATTCAAAAAAACTCTAGAGATAGATAGATAAATTAATCTTTATCTTTATATATCTAAATCTAAATGATAAACAAAGCAACCTGATTAACCCTAATCCTAAAATCCCTACAGAGATTCGAACCCATGTCATGTTAGTTATTTCATGACATTTTAACCACCAAACCACTTGACGTTTTTATGATATTATTTGGCTTTCAATACATGATATCCAATATTAAACTTCATTTTCAAAAAACCAATTAATTCTTTTACCTTTTTTTCCAAACGGTTTCAAACCTTTTTTTCTCCTTTTTCCTTTGCAATCTAAACCCAATCACTTGGTATGTTTCTCATACTAATTTTATACAATGACTTTTTTTATTTGATGTGTATTTTGAACTATTTAATTGGCTCATTGTTTAAATTTTGCTCATTGTTTAGATTTTCTATGACGAGTTTCAACTTCGGTGCATTTAGCTCATTGTAGTCTTTATTGAAATGTTATACATAATACATTTAAATATGTCCACAACTAATAATATAATTAACCTGATGCTTATATATGAAAATCGAAACAAACATGCGCATCGCACGGGTAAGGGTCTAGTAGACATAGATAGATAGAGAGAAGCAATCAACAAAATAACAAATATTGAGAATCATTTTAATAGAACAAATATAGAGAATCAATTAAATAGAAGAATCAATAAGGAGAGGATAAACCAACAAAATAATCAATAAATAAAAAACAATTAAATAGAAGAATAAATAGGGAGAGAATCAATCAATAGAAAGAATCAATTAAACAGAACTAACAAGGAAATGATTAATCGAACAAAATGAGAGAGAGAGAGAGAGAGAGAGAGAGATAGAGAGAGAGAGAGAGAGAGAGAGAGAGAATCAAACATAAGAATCAATAGAGCGAAGCAATTAAGCAAAAGAGTCAATATATAAATGAACAAACAAAGAAAAGACAATATCATAGAGAGGAATTAAATAAAAAAGAAATAAAATCACAATAAATAGAAGTCATACACATAACCAATTACCAAAATCAATAGACAGAGGAGCAAACAAAGCCGTATCAAACAATCCATAGAGAGATCCAATGTTAGAAGTGCTACCTAATCAGTCAGATAACTCACCCGTCGTTGAATACCAAATCATCAAGAAAGGCACACCAACAAAAACAAAATAAACTCTCATGAACTTCACAATATTTCTTTTTTTATTAAATCTACCATTATCACCAAAAGTTAACTAAAATGTCTGGTCCTCAACTTGGTATAAACACCGATTACATAACTTGTTGTTAATCTCAATCACCATGTCAAGCTCTTCCTTGCAACCAAAGTTAGAGAAATATGTTCACTATCTTTGAAACTCTTGCAAAAGAAAAGCCTATGTGTTTTTTGTAATTGCTAATGAACTTTAGGCTGATCTAGTAGGCAGTGTGCCAAGTAATAAGTCTTGGCATGTTTAGTATTTATAGGGGTAGAAATGAGTGAGTTAGTGTTTAGCCAAAGGTCTCTTTATATAGATATTTATCAGGGTTTCATCCCCATAGGCTAAGAAACTAAATCCTATAATTTAGGCGGCAACTTCATTCTTAAGTACCTTCTCGCCATTAGGTATAGATATTTAGATGCTTACTTACTTCATTTGTTTCTCCCACATATGATAAAAACTTGCCCTCTAATTAGTGTGAACCTATGGACCGAGTTACATGTTCCCTCACTCTCTAACGGGGGCCTTACATTGTTGGATACGCGGGCTTATCCATTTATCCAATAGACAATCTCCTAAACACAAGACTTGTAAGAATAGAGTGCTTAACAGTGAATCATGTTATGTAGCGAGTGAACAAGTTCACGCAGGGGCGGACCTGGACTCAGAATATCACTGGGACACAATTTTTTTATCAAATAATTAAATAATAGTAAATATAATAAGTTATATTAAAAATAGTTGTAGCAACTAAAATTACAAAGAAAATGCTCTATTTTCAGCTAAAATTACATCATTACTAATTGTTTTAAGAACATCTCTTTCTATATACGTTACAAGACGGTCGTTTAACCATTGATGACCCATCTTGTTACATAGTTGACTCTTCACATATTTCATAGCTGAGAAAACGCATTCAACACTTGCAGTTGCCACCGGCAAAATCAGAGCTAACTTCACAAGCTTGTATACCAGATCAAAGGTAGTGCTCTTGTTTGTTTTCACAAGCTTTGCACAAAGGTCTGAAAGTCCTTTCAACTTTGCAAAATTGGGATCACCTCGAACGTTTCTAAGTCAATGACTTTGTTACTCTCGCTGCTACTAGCTTTGTCTCTAGGCACAACTTGAAAAAATTTCTTCATCCTGAATCAATTATATCAACTATACATTATATTATCATGAATCAATTATATCAACTATACAATACATTATATTATCCTGAATCAATTATACATATTAACATATATCCTAAACTAATCAAATTTCCATGGATAGAAAAACACATTGATGTGGTTACAGTCCCCAATTGTGTCGTGTGGTTTCAGTCCCTAAACTAATCAAATTTATCATATACATATTTTCTAATCTTAATCCCAAAAGTTCCAGTCTTCTAGTTCTAGATGAAACAATCAAAAGTTCTAGATGAAACAAAAGAGTCTTGAATGACTGAATCAAGACCTAACCTAACCTAATCTAAGCATTCAATTTAAGCTTTGTAAAATTAATCATAAACCCAGTCAAGATTCAAGAGCTGCTTGATTTTCTACCATTTATACATATAAAAAAGAAGGAAAAGGAGAAATTACCTAAAATAGAGATGACCTAGAAATAGCTTTTAACCACTGCTGCTTGCTTGCTGGTGTGGTGAGGGGCGATGGATGGAATGGAAGTTATAACCATGATGGAATGAAAAGAAAAGAAGGATGAGCCAGGGCGATGGAATTGGAATGAAAAGAAGAACGGTGGAATGGATTGAAAAGAGGCAGGGACTTGCGTTTTTACTGAAACAATTTATGCATAATTAAAAAAAAAATTGGGTCTGGGCTGGTGTGGCACTTGCCACACTAGGCCCAGACCAGGTCCACCCCTGAGTCTACGACTCCCAAGCACATGGCTCATATAGATGAAATGTTTGAATGATGAATCCTAATGTGGGCTGAGCGACCCATCCAGTCGGCAACTCCTCAATCACGAGGCCTATAATAGTATAATGCTTGAACAATAAATTTTGATGTGGGCCGAGCGCCTCATTCCATTCAAAATTCCCAAACACGAGATTTGCAAAAGTAAAATAGTTGGTTATTGCTCTTCTCCCATTTGTTTTTGCTCGTTCCCGTCAATATAGCCGGACATGAATTAACTCACCTATGTGCATTTTTAACGTGAGTTAACTCATAGATGTATTTTTTCGCGTAAGTTAACTTACGTTAGACAAAAATAAGCAAAAACATATGGGAGAAAGCAATTCTCGAAATAGTTTGATCGTATTATCGTGAACATGTTTTGAATGGACAGCTTATCTCGTGTTTCCTATTGGAATGCTTTCATTTCTTTTGTGATCTTTTCATCCTTAGGAAACTAATTTGTCCTACCTTGAATAAGTGCTTGACATGTGACTCCATCTCTACACTTGAAAATCAATGGAAAAATTTAATTCTTCGTCTCCACTTCTATGTGGTAAAAGGACATACAACCCCGCATAAAAAAGCAAGTAATATAAGTGAAGTCCCAAGAGAATCTAGGACAGTTTGACCAGTCTTTGGGTGAGTACATCATACATGAGTAGTTGAACCTCTTGAAGTAGTAGAACTAGAAGTGGTCACCATTAGTTGAGTAATGTATTTATTTATACAATAATAATAATAACAATAATAACATCTGCATTGATTGATGTGCCGTCAGCTACTGCTGGAAAAGATGCAAAAGCCACATGATCTTGCTTGTTTATATGATAAGAGGTCCACCATGGTCCATCACCCACCATATATGTCTCGACCTTCTCACAGCACGTGACGCCATCAGAGAATTGTTCAACTTAATTTTATTTTGATTTTGATTAATAACACAAGTTTTGGGTGTGTCATTCAATATAATAATAATATGGAGGATGCAATGGCATAAAAGACCTTTTAAACAAAGTTTCGTTTCCATGTTATCTTAGGAGAAGTAATTTTGTTTATGACACGATAGAATACTAAACATGGAAATTGATATTGTTAAATGAGCTTATATCTTATTCTAAAAAATTATATCATAATATGAAGATGTTGAAACATATATTGCATTCAACACTTTAAAAACTTTGATGATACGATACTAAATACATATCGCACTAACTCTAGGGTTGATGAATGTATTTTTAGACCTCCTAGAATCACTTTTAGTTAATGAAATGCAATTTAACCAATTTGTTATGTTTTACTTTCAAACTCAACATTGATTCTAGCCTCAAAATTAATTATATCTAAAACAATAGAATTACGACATGAATCCTTGTGATTTCTACAAAGGTTGCATTTTTTAACTTCAACAAAATCACAATTTGGATTTGATTTGGCAAACTCGCAACCCATTATTTTCTTTTTCTTTTCGTCAAGTTCACAACTCATTTTCTAAGCGACATATAATAAATTATAACAGTTATTACAATAGTAGAGATATACATTATACACAAAAGCGAGTGTGATCCAAATTATTTATACATAAATTAATAAAATTTATTTTTTTCTAAATGTATTCGACCATTATCTTGAAGATATCGGTTAGCAAGACCTAATTGTTTAATGTACTTAAATTTTGTAATGTACTTAAATTTTTAGTTAAGAATAACCTTTGTACCAAAAAAGAAATAATAGCTTTTCCTGATTCCATTATAGAAAAAGCCACTTTTAGTTTCTCTCTAGGTCACCCTCAAGTTGCTTTGCATCTTTCCCTAGTTTCAGTCTCGTGGGCATTGTTCTCTCTCACACACATCCATTTCTTATTTTATTTTAAGGTTATGTTAATCTGTATTTTCAAGCATAAGTTAAAGAGTTAAAAAAAAATTAAAAGAATATTTTGTATTAAAAATATAAAATTTATTTATTTTTAAATATCAAATATACTTTTTAAAAAAAATACTTTTATATTTAATGTACATTTGGTTCTTCGATGATAAAAAATGATAAATACCGTATATTTAATGAAATAAATATAAAATGATTTATATCTTAAAAATAATCATATAAAAATCAGTTGAAATTCAAATTTATGAGTAAAAATCAATCTAAAATAAAAATTTAGGGCATAAGTGATTATTTCTTCTCATTTTATAGGGTTATACCAATGAGTACTCATATTTTATAATAATATATTTCACACATATCCTCCATTGATTCAACATTCAATTATTATTATTCATAACATTAAAAGCCTAAGGTATACCTTCTGACACACCCACTGCTGTCCACCTTCATGCCACAAAAATCCATAAGCTTTGCACAATTAGATTCATTTACATAATAAAATTTTGGATTTTAATATTCTATGCTACCCCCTCCTCTCACTCACAAACACAGCCTGTCTCTGACTACCATTATATTGAATCATAAATCAATTTGTATACAAACTTTCAAACCTTGTAGTACTCAACATAATCTTAATGCATGATTTTTCTTCAATATTTTATAGTAGTACATTGGTCAAAATAATTTATTAATTATCACAAACAAACAAACAGTAAGGTGAATGAATAATTATATATTCATTTTTTTTAGCTTTAATTTCACTGCAAGAATGATTCATTTATTTGCACAAATGAGGACAATTTACCTGTAACATTGTTGAATGTGTACTTATGATAAAAATAACAAAGATTGAACCAAAGATCCACAAGTGTTTCTTTTAGCTTTCCTTGTTTTTCTCCTACTCTTTAAAAACATTACCACCCAACCAAGTTGAATGTTTATGTCTTTAACACTGCAAAAATTTTAAGGCTTTTTATAAGAGCATTTTTTACTAGTACTTTTTATTTTATTTTTGTTGTAAATGTTGCTAAGTTTTACATGGGGAAGAAAGGTAGTAGTTCATGGTTAACTGCTGTGAAAAGAGCATTCAGATCTCCAACAAAAGATAGTGAAAAAAGAAGTGGTAGAAGAAGAGAAGATTGTGATCAAGAAGAAGATGAAGAAAAGGTACATAAAAAAATTCTGTTAATTTTTCATTTTTTTTATAGTTTTAGTGACCCTTTTGTTTTTACTTTGTAATTCATGGAAATGAAGCATTGAAAGAATGAAAACAATGAAAAAAAAATGTTTTTTATTTTTGTAGAAGAGAGAAAAAAGAAGGTGGATTTTTAGGAAACCAGTGAATCATGAAACAGTGAACAATACTCAACAAAGTACACCAACAAAGTTGAAGCATGATGTTGTTAGTGCTACAAGTGTGGCTTCAAGGACAGATCAGGATGAGAAACATGCTCTTGCTGTGGCTATGGCTACAGCTGAGGCAGCAAGAGCTACTGCTCAAGCTGCTGTGGAAGTTGCAAGGTTGACTAAGCCTTCAAATCATGCTAGGGAGCATTATGCTGCTGTTGTGATTCAAACTTCTTTCAGAGGTTATTTGGTGAGTTTACATAACAGATCTAATTGCATATTTGGAATTAATGCGAGTTTGACGAAATCACGGTGACGCTGTAATTTTGTTGAAGCCCTTGCATGTTTAGAATCACTTTGGATTTGACAATATCACGGCGTCACTTTGTTGATGTTCGAAAGTGTAGCTTTTGCAAAATCACGATAGTCATTGTGATCCTGCCAATGGCCAAATGATTTTGGATCAGTGGTGAGTTTGGCAGAATCACAACGTTGAATCGTGATTCGGCAAAAACTACACTTTTGAGCTTCAACAAAATGACTGTGTCAATGTGATTTTGTCAAATTCAATGTGATTTCAACCCATACATTAAATTTTCTAACCTTGATAAGAAGTTTGTGTAATATGAAATTGAAAAGTACCTTTTTTTCTCTCTTGGTGTGTGTGAACCTTGTAGGCAAGAAGAGCACTTCGTGCGCTTAAGGGGTTAGTGAAGTTACAAGCATTAGTGAGAGGTCACAATGTTAGGAAGCAAGCAAAGATGACACTTAGGTGCATGCAAGCTCTTGTTAGAGTACAAGCAAGAGTTCTTGACCAAAGGATAAGGTCTACTTCACATGAAGGAAGTAGAAAATCAACCTTCAGTGACACTGCTAGTGTTTGGGATTCGCGGTATCTTCAAGACATTTCAGATAGGAAATCAGTGGTAAGCTATATGTTGCTTTGATTTGATTAGACCAACATCACTGTAATCGAATTTTGTGTACTTTTCTTTTCCATGCTTTTAGAAGCAAATATTATGTTTTGAAACAAAAGTACTTTTTGGTTACAAAAGCGAAGGAATAGAACTTTTTAGTTATTTTGTTGTTCTGTTTATAGGCTTATGTTTTTGAATCTTGTGTGGTTGTTTTGACAGTCAAGAGAAGGAAGTAGCATTGCAGATGATTGGGACGATCGTCCACACACAGTTGAAGAAGTTAAGGCCATGTTGCAACAGAGGAAAGAAGCAGCAATGAAGAGGGAAAAATCCTTGTCCCAAGCATTTTCACAACAGGTTTTAGTTTACCCTTTTTTTCGCTTTATTTTCTTGTTCTAAGTCTGCATATTTGGATTGACAGCGAGTTTGCTAAAATCCAGAAAAATCTATATTTTGAGCTTTAACATTACATACTACCTAGATTTTGTCAAACTCACTGTAATTCCGAACTTTTACTCATGAGTGTATGCGTCCTTCCACTTTTGGAGGAGTAATATTGAATTTAGAGTTATAGAATTGATTTTGAATTTTTTGGATCTTCTCGGAGAGAATTGGTTCTAACTTGAAACTTGAAACTCACTGTAATTCCGAACTTTTACTCATGAGTGTATGTGTCCTTCCACTTTTGGAGGAGTAATATTGAATTTAGAGTTATAGAATTGATTTTGAATTTTTTGGATCTTCTCGGAGAGAATTGGTTCTAACTTGAAACTAGAATTTGGAGTTTTTGCCTCAACAATTGATTTTTGGTATCGAATTTAATATTCAACTCACTTTTACATGGAAGTATCGAAACATAAATCAACGTACATTCAACTCACTTTTAGTTAGAACCAATTTTACACAATCAATTCATTCAAAATCAATTTATATCACCGCATAACCAAACACCAAAGAAATTTTCTTAGCTAATTGGATTTGACAATTTCACAGATTTGGAGAAATGGTAGGACATCGTCAATTGGAAATGAAGATGAACTTGAAGAGAGACCAAAATGGCTAGATAGATGGATGGCTACAAAACCATGGGAGAATAGGGGAAGAGCTTCAACTGATCAAAGAGACTCTATTAAGACCGTGGAAGTTGACACATCTCAACCTTATTCATATCTAGGAGCAAATTACAGAAGATCACATCCAAATTATCAATATAATCCACATCACCAACCACAAAGACATTCCATTGCTTCACCGCTCCATAGATCACACCAAAATGGATCCGTTCACAACCAATCCATCACTACTCCCTCTCCATCAAAATCAAGACCTATTCAAGTCCGATCGTCAAGCCCTCGTTGTGTTCGAGAAGATAGAAGCTACCACCACACCTCTCAAACACCAAGCTTGAGGTCTAATTACCATTACAATGGGAACTTGTACCAAAATAACAGGGGTGGAACAAGTAATGGTAGTAGTAATAGCATTGCTTCTACTACTGCTTCAGCTACATTGCCTAATTACATGCAAGCAACCGAGTCTGCGAAGGCTCGAATTCGGTCGCAGAGCGCGCCAAGGCAAAGGCCATCGACACCAGAGAGGGATAGATCCGGATCAGTAAAGAAAAGGCTTTCTTTCCCTGCTCCTGATCCTTACAATGTAGGAGGAGTTGGTTATGGAAATTATGGACATAGTTTAAGGAGTCCAAGCTTCAAGAGTGTGAATGTAGCAGCATCACATTATGGATTGGAGCAAAATTCCAATTACTCTTCTTGTTGTACTGAGAGTCTCGGTGGCGAGGTTTCGCCTTCTTCAACCGGCGACCTTAGACGGTGGTTGAGATGAGACGATTCAACCACACTCAGTTTCAACGACTCTGCAACAATTACGGAGGATTCGGTTACAACTATGACACGTTAGGTTATTTTTCACCATTCACTTATTTTATTTAGGCTTGTGTGATGTTTTTAGTGTTTGTTTATTTTAGTATTAACCCTTTTCACCCAAAAAGAAAAGAAGTTAACATAGGGTGAACCTAAAAATCTGATGTTAGGAGTTGAGAAGCAAGTACTATGTTGTTAGGAAGCTGAGAACCATGTATTGTGTTTTGGTTTTATCATTTGTTTGTTAGGATGCCAAGATAAATGTTGGCCATATGTTCTGGCCTACCTCACTTGGGGTGTTGAAACAATTGCCTACACAACATGTATGTCCTTAAATGGACTGTCTTGTCACAATAACATGTAATATTTTGGAATTTCAATTATGGTGGCCTTTTGTTTGCAATGTAATATTTTAACCTTTGCTTATGTTTCAATCAATGTATATAGAGTAAATCAGCAGTTGTGTTCTTAGAAATTGTAACAATTATATCTCAAATTTATGAAATAATTTATTTATTTTTAAATTAAAAATGTGAAAAAAATTTAATTGTTCAATAAAAATATCTCTTTAGTACATTAAATTAAATGAAAGTTCTATAATTTCGCTTAGGTGTGGACCTGAGGGTGGGCGGGAGGGGTGACAACCTCTACACCATTTTTTAGGAGAATCAATTTTTTTTTTTCGCTTAGTAGTTAGTATTATATATGTGATGTAAATATAATTCGCTTTAATTAATTTTATTGAAAATTTATTTTTGAGAACCTTAATTATGAATGAATCTTTTACAATAAAAAATCTAAAAAGAAATATATTGAAATAATTAAAAGGAAACAATTTTTTGTCCGCTTAAGGCACAAAATATCTTAGGATCGGCTCCAATTTTGCTAAAAAATGTGGGACTAACATTGTACAAATGGAGAAGATCTCAACCGAGCTGAATTAATCCATGTGTTCAATAAAAGATATTAAATTGTCATTTTGTAAATTTGAGAAATAAGTTGATCAATTACTAGAATTTTAGAAGGTGTCTTTAAAAATGTTTGGCATAAGCTGGTTCCTTCTAAGGTAGTTATCTTTGCTTGGCGATTACTTCAAGAAAAAATTCCAACTAGAACAAATTTGGTGCGGTGACAAGCTCTTCAGTCTACAGATACTATGTGTATAGGTGGCTGTGGTGATGTGGAGACGGCGGATCATCTTTTTCTTGGTTGCAATCTTTTTGGACGAGTTTGGCATTTGATTTATAGCTGGCTTGGTGTTTCTCTTGTTACTTCAAACTCTCTTCCTGATCACTTTGTTCAGTTTAGTAATTTGGCGGGTATGCCGAGATCTTCTCATACTTTTCTCAAGGTGATTTGGTGTGCTTCAATATGGGCGATTTGGAAGGGTCGTAATATTCAAAAATACAGCGATTGACCCTCAGATTATGTTTGAAAAGGTGAAGCGGGACTCTTTTGTTTGGCTATCTTCGAATCGTTCTCCGATAGCTTTTGTTTTTTAGATTGGTGGAGACACCTCTTACTTTGTATGAGTGTAATGTAATTCTTTTTTACTTCTTTTTTGGTTTTGGCATCCTTTTCATAGGTGCAATTATTTGTAACATACGTTAGTGATTCACTGCTCTTAGCACACCTTGTGCGGAGTGCATCACTTTTATTTTGAGTAATCTATCCCATTTTGATTTGTTCAAAAAAAAAATACTAGAATTTTAGGGAATAAAATGTTCATATACCAATGGATATATTACTTACCTGTTTCTATCAAGAGAAAGTTATATAGTTATTGATATACTTCAAAATTACCAGGCACTAATGTTTAAAGTCTTGGTCTTGTCATTTTCTTAGACCTTTATAACCCTACCCAAGTAATTGAAGTGACATAAAAAGATCGTATATGAAAGAGACATAAAAGTATAATATGTTGGCTAAAAAAGAGTATAAATATGTGATATGAAAAAAAAAAATAGGGTTAAATATGTTTTTGATCCCTATAAATATATCAACTTTTCGTTTTAATCCCTCTAAAAAATTTCTTCAACTTTTAGTCCCTAAAATTTTTTCCACCTTCACTTTTGGTCTCTCTTTTAAAGTAAACTCATATGTAGAATTCATAATTTTGAATAAAATATTGCAGAAAAATTTATAATATTATAAGAATCTCTCCCAAAAAAACTTAGATTTGTTTAAGAAAACATGAATTTAATATGAATTTAATATTTTTTACGGTTAAAAATTTATATTTAATTTGTGTTTTGTTAAAAAATTCTAAACTATTTTGGGAAATGTTTTTACAATATTCTACACATTTCTGCACAATTTCATTAAAAAAATACAAAAGTTAACTTAAAAATAGGGACCAAAAGTAGTGATTAAAAATTTTATAGGGACTAAAAGTTGAAGGAAAATTTTAGAGGGAATAAAACGAAAAGTTGATATATTTATAGGGACTTAAAAACATATTTAACCCAAAAAAATATAAAGAACTTAATTAAACCATTTTGGTTTCACTTTTAAATAGCCAAAATCGATTTTACAAAATTGAATTGATTTTTACAAAGGTGGATGTTCTCGGCTAGAATTAATTTTGTTTCTATAATTAATTCAAAGTTAAAACTACATTTAGGCATGGCAACCGGGAAACTGGGTAAGGTGGTGACGGATTTTACCTTTTCCGTCCCAATACCCTATTCATATATACTTACCCGTTATCTATATCCAGTGGGGATGAGAAATCAAATTTCATCCCCGTCCCCGACGGATTTCGGTATCCCCGCCTCATTCCCAAGCCTGCAGTGGATAATTTTTTCTAATAAAAATAAAAGTATTTTCAGCCCGGAGTGCAATGTTGTTATGCATTATCCATTTAAGAGATGACGATGATCAATGTCTTTGGTGATGGAGAAGAGAAAGATCGAGAGTGTGAGATATGGAAGGAGAAAAGAGAAAATTATGATAAGTGAGTGTCATCTGAAAGAGTGAGACTTTGACTGTGTCAGTAAAATGATATAGGGTTTGGTTTTCTATTTATATAAAAGGGGTAATAAACTGATTTTCTACATTCGAGACGGGTTTGGGTATAGGTTTGGGTTGGGTACATATATTTCCGTTACCTGTCTCGTATCAGTATTTTGAAATCGAGAAAAACCGAAACTCATACCTAAACCCAATCAAAGAGGGGAAAACCTGTCAAATTAAGTTTGGTTCGGATGGTTACCTGCCGATATGGATTTTGTTGCCACACCTAACTACATTATGTAGCTTTAGATTTCTACAATTAATTTTAGTTTTAGAATTATTATTCAACTCACTTTTAAATAGACGTATCTAAACACATTCATTTTGTGTTTAACTTATTTTTTTAACAAAAATCAATTTTATAAAATTAATTTGCATCATCACAAAACCAAAGAACCACTAGTGTATATTTAGTATCTCTGAGAGTTAGCCAAAATCATGGCGGTTCATGAGTTTATCAAACTCCTTGAGAATTCAAACAAACATTTATAAAGATAATTTTTATGAATAACATTCTTTGGAATAAATTTATTCCTATTGATTCTAGATGTGTAAAACTTATTCACGTGTTTAGATATATTTAAGTAAAATCGTTTTTGTTTTTATAATTGATTCTAACATGTAAGTTAACTTTTTTTACTATGTATAATTTTTCACATTTGTTCAACTTATTTTTACTTAAATGTGTTCAAAGATACTCCAAATTCATATTCAAATTAATGTTAATATATTTCTTTTACAAAATTAATTCATTAAAAGTCAATTTTTGTAATCACAAAATTAAAACAAGATATATATATATATATATATATATATATATATATATATATATATATATATATAAGACACCCACTAATTTTTATGAAGATGTCTTTTATCAACCTACATTTCAAGGTGTATTCATCAACTTTTTAGTTATAATAATTTACTAAAAGACACCTTCGTAAAAACTAGTGAGTGTTTTTTTTTACCAAATTTCTATATTTTTTTTAAAGAATTTTAGCAAATTTCTATAAAAATTGTTAGAAGACAACCACACGTGTATTTCCTCTAGTCCCATTTATAATACATCAATTTTGGTTGATTCAAACGTCTTTTATAAATAGGACTGGAGAGAGAGCATGTATATTTGAAATTTACACGAGGAAAATGCCAAATGCCCTCATATACTTATTAACAAAAAGAATCAAATCTTTTTAAAAAATTGTCTATTCTACTTTATTTTCAAAGTTGAAAATGTTAGCGGCCAACATCATGTGGGATTTAGCCCCACATTAAATAGATCAGATTTTTGAGAAAAGTTTATAAAAATGAGACACTCTTTATCGTTTTAAAAAAAGATTTTAATACAAAATTTTGTTTTTTTCTTTCTATTTATAATTCCTTTACTTCAAACTATTGCTTAAGAGAATGAACAAAGAATGACATAATCAGGTGTTTTCTTCACCCTACTGCTTGGCCTGCAACAACCAAAAGAGGTAAAAATACAAAGTACTATTGAGCATTTAATGTAAAGCTATGACGAACGTGACTTACTTGCATTCTAAAATCTTATCTTTAATTTTGTACAAGCTAGCTATCTATCTATATATTTATTGGACTTTTATGCGGTTGCTTCTAGCAGGAACTTTAGCTTAATTCGGTCATAAAATGTATTTTTGGGCAAAGTTTCTGAGAATTGTGAAAAAAGTAGAGAGATTATTGCACCGTTTACAACTCACACATGATCTATATTCTACTATAGCTTTTCTTTTCTTCTTCACTGAAATTCATAATCATAGGTTTCGTGGAATTATGAGCTGTTTATGGGTCCCATCTCATTGAATACTAACCGTTATTAGAAAGCAGTACTATACATGAAGGAACCTCAGTATCCTCAAACTCAAAATAGCAACTTATTGGTGTACTACGTAACGTTTCCTTAAAAAATAAAATATATTAGACAAAGTCTAACTCAATTGATAGTCGATATCGTTAAGTATAACATATTCATTTAGATTAAAATTTAGAATCTTACAGTTGTATATGTGAAGCGGTATATGGTATACGTTACTTCGCCAAGAGACAAGAAATAATGATAAAGAGTAAACCATTAAATTGGTTCCTATCTTTGTACTAAATTTTCAATTTGGTCAAAGATTTTATTAATAATTTATAGTGGTCTCTGTCTTTGTCAAACGTTTTTCAGTTAGGTCACTACGTTAATAAATCGCTTACAAATATATGAACTATTTTGAAAAACGTTTGACAAAAGCAATGATCATTTTAAGTTATTAATAGAGTTATAGACTAATTTAAGAATTGAGAAATGTTAACTTGCGCCCTTAAGACACAAGTTTAGAAGTTAAATAAAGAAATAATGTATTGGAATGCATGTATTATATTTAATCTTTAATGTTTTGATGAATTGAATGCACAAAATTTAAGGGAATATTTTTTTTTTGAATTTCTTACCATGTGCCCTAAGGGCACAAGTTAAGACTACCCTTAAGAATTTGATACAAAGACAGAGATCAATTTAATAGTTTACTAAAAGATAAATTAACTTGTTTCCTACCTACAAATATTAATAAACATATATGTAGAAATTTTATTATAAAAGTTATACATCCAATTTCTTAATAATATAAACATTGATTTCTTCGATATGAAATTTCTACTTTAAATACCTTAAAGCACAATCCAAAATCAAAACTAATTTTTAGGTGATTTAGTGGTTAGTGCATTTTTAACTGTCCTTTTCCTAATTACTCAAAATTTAATGTCTAATTAATCTGTATACTTTTTACGTATTTAAAGTACAACCCAAAATCAAAACTAACTTTTGCGTGATTTAGTGGTTAGTGCATTTTTAACTGTCCTTTTGCTAATTACTCAAAATTTGATGTCTAATTAATCCTGTGTACTTTTTAGTGTTAAAAGCACAACCCAAAATCAAAACTAATGTTTAGGTCATTTAGTGGTTAGTGCATTTTAAACTGTCCTTTTCCTAATTACTCAAAATTTAATGTCTAATTAATCATGTACATTTTTTTTTAGCATTATATCGATAAGAAGTTTCACTGTCATTTAACAATGACTAATCTCCGTTGTTAAGGGTGTATATGGATCGGTTTGGGTTGGATTTGACCAAATCTATTTAAGATCCGAAAGATAACACTTAGGTGACATAGTTTTTGGGTGGCATTAATGCTTTTAGATGAGAAAGAATGATAGATGATGATTAAAATAAATTATTTAGATAAGAGAGAATAATTGAATAAGAGAGATATGGACATTGTCACCAATGTCACCAAAAACTATGTCATGCAAGTGATAACCATTATTGGTACTTTTAAGTGAGGTAAAATATACATCCATTAAACTACTAGGTCGGTTTGAGAAAACCCACTAATATCTTGTTTGGATAGAGAGTTACCTAAATTATTATTATCATTATTTTCTTTGTTAATACTAAATGACGAGTCTCATATTATTATATTATTATTGTTATTATTTTCTTTGTTAATACTAAATGAAGAGTCTCATATTTTTTCCATAAAATACACTCAACTTTTTTTAAAAAAATTGTATAACCTATTTTCACTAGTTAGCATAAAAAAATAATAAATGATATTATCAAATAATGAATTTCATCATAAAATACTTAGGACACACTATGGACTTTTTCCTCCTAATTAGATTTTTTCCATACACATAGTCAAATATCAAACTCTTAACTACATGCTTAAAGACCCTAGTCCCTTACCATTCAGACTAATCCGTTGATAACAAAAACTCCACATTATTCCGTCAAAAAATAAATAAATACCCTATTCTTCAAATTAACACGTAAAAAAATATTATTAAATTGCTCAAAAAAATATTATTAAATGAAACTCATTAATAACTTTAAATTTTATTTGTCAAGCTACAAAAGTAAGATAAAATGTCACCAACCACAATGTCAACCAAATGTTACCCTAATTCTTAAGGGCCAGTACGATTTAAGCACCACAATTGTGGATCTTCATATAAACTCATTTGTTCGTAAACAACAACCGAAAACTCAAGTAAAAATGAGAATGAGAAACGTGATAAAGTGGAAACGACATCTAATCACATAGTTTAGTCAATTATACATATTATTTGATAGCAAAGTGGCTATAGTGTTTTTATTTGGTATTCGGACGAAATGAAAATAATCATTAAATACTCACGTATATAAAATGGATGAATTAATATTTGAACTCCAATCACATTTTACGATCTACCAATTTTAATTTATTTTTTATCATTTAAGTTATGACTTATGTGTTGATGGCTATTGTGACTTCTATTGATCAAGATCTTGCATATAAATGTGATAAATAAAATTCTATAGGTGATAAATAAGAGTGATGCTATATCTCCCGAACCATTTTGCTCGCGATCATCCCAAATACACTTATTGTTGCATTTCTTTCATATATATACTACTATTATATTAAAAAAAAAAAAACAAGGTCATATGTCTAAAAGGAAAAAGGTCACACCCTCAAAGAAAAAAATCCACCGTCACACCGTTTTCCAACATCCCTTTTAAACCACTCTACAGCTCAATGCCTCATTCTAATTGAAAGCATATGAAGCTATATAAAATTAATAATTAGACGTGAGGTGGTTGTGGTCTTATATAGCTCAATTAATAGTTAAATAATGCAAGTTTTCACCAACAAAATGAATGCAAGTGGATGTTTGCATGCTAATTCGGGACAAATTCACGATAAAACTTGTCGCGAGATTCAACATTACCGTTACAACATCATTCAACGTAGATCTCAGTCGATTCACCACCACCTTAGAAACCAACATGCAAGTCATGTTACATATATAGATCTCAATCGATTCCGTTCATCGAGCTTTCTAGAAACAATCGATGGCCTCTACAATTAGCTTGCCAAGTGAACTTTCATTTGAAATACTCAAGGTTGAGAAGATTACAATACAATCATAAAGCAAATGAGAAAAGTGTTTCTCCCTGTCTTGCAAAAATATATCTCCCTCTTTGTTAATATGGAAGTAGAATATCTTTGAAATCTCCCAAGAGCGTCCAAGGATGCAACACTCGATTCACTAAGGTGTGAGGTGTGTTTGAAAAGAGGGTTTAGGAGGGGAAGTGAGGGGATGACTTACTTTTCTTTTTTTATCTACAGACATTATAAAATGATTTTTAAAAAATTGAATTAAATGATCATGTAATACTTCAAAAACACTTAATTTATTTTAAAAAGACATTTTACATTATTCGTAATTTAAAAAATAAAAGTGAGTGTTCCCCTCCTAAACTATCAATCCAAACATACCCTAAACATGTTACACAAATAACCCTAAACCTCATACTAACATTGAAGTTGTAGGGCAGCATAATTCTTGAACACAAACCAACGACCACTACCTAGTTGTTGTAATTGTGACATGTCGAGGAAACATGCCTCTCAATGAGAACGAGTATAATCATGATAAATTTCAGAAAGCTCACAAATCGTCAAAATGACCTTAAGCCTAAAAAATGTCAATGACCTCATAGCCTTCTTTATCCCAAAGTACTCGTAAATTGAAGATGAGTCACACTAAATGAATAAGATCTAGGTTAAGGATGTTGAATTTATTGCTTGCAAATCCAGGTTGGGAAAAATATTTCTCCTCCTAATTTGCTCTTAATTATTTTCTCAAAATTGGTTTGATTATTCACCCGCCTTTTCTATTTGGATACCACGATCCAATATTCATAACAATGTTGGCTAATTTTCTTACCTTGCTTATCTCTAGTCATTGCACTAAGGTTAGCATGTTGCATGCTTGTTGCATGGCTCAAGTTAATTATCGATGCCACCATTGTCTCAGTCCAATGATCGTCGATTTCTATAGTTTCGTTGATGCTGTCTAGTACCACATGGCCAAAATAATCAAAATTACTGCATACAAGGTGTAAGCCATTATAAGAAACTTTGAAATACTTATCGCACAAACTTTTCCCGTGATCCCTATATGGCGAGGATATCCATTTTGATATAAATGTGAACATTAAAAGCACACTCACGTCATAGTATTCAATTCTCAAACCTGAAACTACAATCCACATGAAGCACGATGGATATTGGTTTCTGTAGGATCTAAATATGGTGAACACTCTTGAACAACAAGATGATGATCAAATTTGATTGTAGGCCCATCTTCAAAGCTATTTCAATCTCTTCCCGTATGTCAAACTTCACATAAAGAAGCCATTTCCTACGTCAACAATCTCCATTCCACCAAAAGGCTTCCATAATAGTCAACCAACCTTCCCAATCATTTAACAAACACTGTATCTTGGAACGAATTTCTCAAATCCATTATATTTCTAACCCTAGAAACTCGAGTTTAAAAATTTCACTAAAAGGTATAGTGAAAATGTATTATTCTTTTTATATCAAAATCCTACTATAATGGTGTAGAAAAGCTTTTCCTACATCAAGGGGAATTCTAGTTTTTTAATTTTTTTAGAGGAAGGGGAATTCTAGTGTTATTTGTTTGTAGTAAATAGAATGAATTTATTATTTCAATTTTTTTTTTTATCATAACTCGGTTTCCTACTCGTATAATATAGAGATCGAACTCGAGTTCTTTCAAATAGTTTGTTTTTAAATATTATCTAAAACTATTCACTTGATTTTGCATAATAGGTATATAATATATTTTTAAGGCTTATTTATATCTTTAGTTCATGCAAATATGACTCATTTGAAGTTTGGTCCCTCCACTTATTAATTATTTCAAACAGCCACCGTAAATTTTAATCACTTAAACTTTGGTCCCCAAACCGAGTTAATGACGGCTACATCATTAATCAGCTGAGGTGCCATTGTTGATTGGTCAAGTGGCAGTCTGACTCAGCAAAAGTTGGCGTGAACAAACGAAAATTCCTCTGGGCTCATCAGGAAAACGTTAAAAGACCAAGATACCCTTGATTTCATTTTCTCTTGAATTGGAATTTGGGAATTAAGGTTCTTGAGATTGAAAAGACGATCAAAACCAAACGAATCGATGCAAAACTTGGATGGAAAAGACGATCTTAGTTCAATTCAAAATGAATCCAAACGAACTCAAAAGCAAACTAGGATTGAAGAAACAGAAGGAAGAACACAACATCTGGAGAATCGAATCGAAGCGAAGGTATGTTATTCAGAAACATTTTCACGAATTATGAACGTATTTGCTTTGCATTACTGTATTCTTGATGACAGGTCATTTTACGTTATTCTTAACATGTTTTTCAGTCATTTTCAGTATGTTTTAGCAGCAAAAAGGAGGAGTATTAGAACGATTGCTTATGATTTCAGGACTTTTGTAATGTTTGCTATATTTGAGTCTGTAATTCTAGTTTTCCCGAAGCATAACAATTTTAGGGGGGTTTTTGAAGTAATTCACGAAGAATTCATGCAAATCAGCAAGTCAAGAACATTCGAAGATTTGTGAAGACTTTGAGAAGACCAAGAATAAAGATTCAAGAGGCCTCACGAGACTTTACAGTGGGAGGAATTATGTTCCCACGTTCTGGGGCAAGTTATTTGAATACGAAGACCTAAAACGACGGAAAATCAGAGAAACTGGACCCAGAATGGCAAAAATTCGCCATCCGCCTAGAACATTTCCATGCGCCTAAAGCATTGCTTTGGGTGCACTCTCATGCGCCTAGAGCTTTGCTCATGCGCCCCTCACATTTTAGATGCTTGGGGCGCATGTGTCTTTTCCTGCCTTTTGTGGGTAAAGCCCACGTTTTAGCCCAAACCCAGTTAGAAACTCTCACTATACATACCAGTCTTCCTTTTTCATAATTTCTCGTTTAGAATTGTGGCAGTTCAACATGAACACAATTCTAGAGCTTGAGAGGAGTTTCTATCTTCTCGATTTTCTAGGATATGTTTTAATCTTTTGTAATTTGTTTTTAGTTACCATGCATAACTAAATTTTTTTAGGTTAGAGTTCTAAGATGAAACTCTATTTATTTTTGTTGGATATTTGTTTAATTTAATTTCGATTATATTATATTTATTTTATGTTCGCTATTGAGTTTTATTAGGAATTTAATTTATTTTTGTAGTAGCGCAAACCAAGATTAGATACTTAGGTTGTGACATGGCCTAATATTGATATTACTACCATGATGCTTATATCTTGATATTTATATCTTGCTATTAATATCTATCTGCCTAGGAAGTAATTAGTTATAGCTAGCGAAAGATACTGAAAGCGAGTTGACCCTAATAGTAAGTACTTATGTGGTGACATTACTAATATTGAGTAAAATTTGTTGAACCTAGGAGGTAACTACATAATAATTAAGGAAACAAGTGTCAACTTGAAGGAAATAAACCGTAGTCTTGTAGAACCATTCTCTTGAACCCTTGGTAAGGTAGACGTTGTTAGGGCTTCCCGTTTGTAGAACTACATAGATGGGTAGACCTTAAGGAACATTGGTCAGGCCCCACACTAATAATCCTTACGAAGGTGGCGGAATCCTATAGGAATAATAACCATATATCGTAGCGTGCGTATAAACTTAGTGTGACCATTCTGCCTTTGGAAATCTTGGGAAACCAATTTAAGTCTATGCTTTCAATTACATTTGAGGTGGTAAGACCCCACACGTAAGGATCGCCATGTGAACAGCAGGTGCAACCAAACATTTGAGGGATATACCTAGTCAGCTGAGATAGTATAGACCCCGCATGTAAGGATCACCTTGACGACCAATTAGGTTAGTAACGTCCCAACGGCCTCATCACTTTTATAGTCCACCTAAAATAAATGAACATGACATTACTGTTATTTAATATCCAACAATATAAATATGGGGGATTCGAAGAATCCTAACCCCTGCTTACTTTTCTACAACCAAAACACGTAACTTACTATGTTGCAAACAGATAATAATTGCAAATCTCTAACCCTTTACTATTTTATTTTACCCTCAAACTAAAAAATAAGTAACACAAATTGTTTAGACGAAACAACAATCTTTGTTGATACGATACTCTATTTATCACTTTATTACTTGGTAAACGATTTAGTACACTTGCCTTATCCGCACATCAATTCTATTGTGTATTTGCTTCGAATTGCATTTGTTGAATATATGTTCTTTTTTTCTTCCATTTTTTCATTGTTTCTAGTTTTCCAGTTATGGGTTTTTTTTGTTAATTTTCCTCATGGAGGTAATTTTGTTAGGGATTGTCTTGTTCGTTACAGGGGAGGAGAAACATTGATGGAAGGGTTAGACGAAGATAGGTGGAGTTATTTTGAGATAATTGATATAGTAGAAATTGAGAGAGCACTGGGAGTTGAAGAAGGGTTTGAGGAAGTGGAAAATGATTTTTTGAATGTTGACAGTGGTGTACTAAGTCTAATAAAGGTAAAAATTTGAAAGTAGTAACTAGAGATTATGTTGTTGACCCTAATTGGGTGAAGGAGTATGAGAGGTAAGAATTAAATTTTGATGATCATAGTACATATCCACACTAAGCATAGTTTCATTCTGCTATGACTTCTTGGTACTAAACCACTTAAGTTTTGCTTAACATTTTATAACACTTAAGCAAAAGAATATTTCAAAAGCTAGAGGCAAATAGGTCAAGGAAGTTGGGTACTCATCTGGAAATCAAAATCAAGCAATGTTGACTGGACTGCAACAACTGCAACCAGAGGAATTGGAAAAGGTTGCCAATGAGTTGGTCAAGGTTTAGTCAAATGGAATGAGAATGTTGAAAGGATCAAGACGAGAAAATGAGTTGAAGGGAATGTTGAAGGTTGATTGGAGTACTGCATATGTCATCTATAACTACATCTGTGTTTATTTGCTATGAACCTATTTAATGTAATATGATGCTTAGTCTAATATGTATTTTGGTTAACACCAATATTTTTATGTTTTGGTGCTATCAGACCATTTATATTTTGGTAGATTTTGGTGATTAGTAATGGTTATATCAAGTTATAATCGACATTCACTTTGATAAGTTTTTATATAACAAGTCAATTTTAATTACAACTTTGCTTACTATTAATCAGTTTATTATTGACAATTACATGTCAATACGAAGTTTACATGGTGCATTTATAGTGGAATAATCAGTTTATTCTAACCTTTTCCTGAATATCTTTCTGTGGCCAAGAGTTAAAAAAAACTTTACTATCCAAGGTTTTTCCAATAATTTTCCAACAATAGAATCTAACCCTCAAAAGTAACTAATTCATAGCCTTTGATTTCTTATGGATCTTCACTTTTGGGTCTCCTAAGATTCACTCAAGTTGCTCAAAAAGATTCTCTTTGATTTGTTTCCCAACCCCATGAACCTCTCCCCAAAAGGAACAAACCTTTTCCCAAGATCCCCCTTTGTTGGTTCTCAAAGATTCACATTTGGATACTTAGAATCTCACCCAAAGACACTCAAATCTTAGCCTCTAAATTCCTAAAAGTTCCCTCCTTTGGTTTTCAAGAGATTCTCAAGCTCTCTCAATAAATGGGCCAAATAGTGTTTCAGACTTGGTCAAACCGTGCCATAATTTGGAGTTCGTACGCAGTACAATACTGAATGTTATCTTCAAATTGTGCCACGATTTATTCCTCCGTGCCACGACATTTATAAAAGCAAACCTCTAAATGTTGATTCAAAATCATGCCATGATTTCTAAAATAGTGTCTTAATTTTGCTGAAACACAAACATCAAATTTTGAAAAGCTTCAACAATGAGCAAGTGACCAAATGGAAGATCGTTCTCGATCTGATCATATGTTCTTTAATTCTTATATTCAGTACTCAAGCAACATTAAAGCAATTGCAATATTTTTTTTTCTTTCAAACATGCCAACACTATTTTACTTTGCTTATTTGTAACTCTCAAGCTTAAGACAGTTGTATTTCAACATGTCATTGAATGGCAAACAAACAAAAACAGAAACTCATCATTTCAAGTAAATAAAACTACCACAAAGAAGCAACCTTTGAGCACAAGAAGCAACCTAGCACAAGAATAACCTTCATCTTGAGTTTATACTAAGTAACTCTCAAGCTTAAGACAATTGTATTTCAACATGTCACTGAATGGCAAACAAACAAAAACAGAAACTCATCATTTCAAGTAAATAAAACTACCACAAAGAAGCAACCTTTGAACACAAGAAGCAACCTAGCACAAGAATAACCTTCATCTTGAGTTTATACTAAGTGACTCTCAAGCTTAAGACAGTTGTATTTCAACATGTCACTGAATGACAAACAAACAAAAACAGAAACTCATCATTTCAAGTAAATAAAACTACCACAAAGAAGCAACCTTTGAACACAAGAAGCAACCTAGCACAAGAATAACCTTCATCTTGAGTTTATACTAAGTGACTCTCAAGCTTAAGACAGTTGTATTTCAACATGTCACTGAATGACAAACAAACAAAAACAGAAACTCATCATTTCAAGTAAATAAAACTACCACAAAGAAGCAACCTTTGAACACAAGAAGCAACCTAGCACAAGAATAACCTTCATCTTGAGTTTATACTAAGTAACTCTCAAGCTTAAGACAATTGTATTTCAACATGTCACTGAATGGCAAACAAACAAAAACAGAAACTCATCATTTCAAGTAAATAAAACTACCACAAAGAAGCAACCTTTGAACACAAGAAGCAACCTAGCACAAGAATAACCTTCATCTTGAGTTTATACTAAGTGACTCTCAAGCTTAAGACAATTGTATTTCAACATGTCACTGAATGACAAACAAACAAAAACAGAAACTCATCATTTCAAGTAAATAAAACTACCACAAAGAAGCAACATTTGAACACAAGAAGCAACCTAGCACAAGAATAACCTTCATCTTGAGTTTATACTAAGTGACTCTCAAGCTTAAGACAGTTGTATTTCAACATGTCACTGAATGACAAACAAACAAAAACAGAAACTCATCATTTCAAGTAAATAAAACTACCACAAAGAAGCAACCTTTGAACACAAGAAGCAACCTAGCACAAGAATAACCTTCATCTTGAGTTTATACTAAGTGACTCTCAAGCTTAAGACAGTTGTATTTCAACATGTCACTGAATGACAAACAAACAAAAACAGAAACTCATCATTTCAAGTAAATAAAACTACCACAAAGAAGCAACCTTTGAACACAAGAAGCAACCTAGCGCAAGAATAACCTTCATCTTGAGTTTATACTAAGTAACATCAATTAAAGCTCTGTCCCAAGTTTCCTTGTTCTCAGCTCAATAAATAGGCAAAACAATTACATTACACAGATACACAAAACACTTTTTTTTTTAAATTGGTCACAAAAAATTGAAGTTTCAAAATTTTCAACCATGTTGAAAGGTTTGTCACAAAAATCCTTCATTTCAATTCTTGAACTTATTTTTTCCTATGTTATTGTATTATCTTCACCCCCAGAGGATCCAATCAAGTGTTCTAATTCACAGAACACAACCTGCACAATCACCAACTCCTATGGAATGTTTTCTGATAGGACTATATGTCAAGTTTCACAAGTTTTTTATCCAACTTCAGAACAAGAACTATTTTCAATAATTGCATCAGCAAGTCGAGAAAAGACCAAAGTCAAAGTTGCTACACGTTATTCACACAGCGTACCAAAATTGGTATGTCCTGATGTTTCAAATGGGATATTAATAACTACAAAATATCTCAACAAGGTAGTAAACATTGATGTGGAAGAAAAGACAATAACATTGGAGAGTGGTGCGACATTGAAGGAAATTATTAATGAAGCCTCAAAAAATGGTTCTTCGGATTCTAAAGATGGATATGCTAAAGTAGAGATTCTTAATGAACAAAATAATGAATATTTTAAAGCAGCAAAAGTATCGCTCGGTGTGCTTGGTGTTATTTCACAGGTATGATCTTTGATATTTTTTTTCTTTCTAGTTTTAGTATTTTGTTGAAATATGGTAATTGATGTTTTTTGTTTGCATCTTTTGTTTGTTTCTCTTTTTTATGTGCCTGAATCTGAATCCTCATAAGCTGATAAACTCTTATTAGCTTCAACCAAATATGTCCTTAATTTAAAATAAGCAACCCAACTTTTTTTCTTGTGATAACTTATCAAATTTAGTTCTTGACATTGTAGGCATCAAATAATTAGTATTAGATTTTCGGTTAGATTAGGTTAGGTCTAACTCAATTTTTACCAAAATTGTTTGTAAGGTGATATAACTATGTATCCAGCACTTATAAACATTTTTTAAAGCATATCCCATACAATTGAGACCATGCAACTCTTAACACTCACCATCAATGCCCAAAATCGAACACCATGAATGGTCTGATAGTAGTGACTAGAATACGATAGTTAATGGCCGAACATATTTTGAATAGTCTGATACTATTTTATAATTTAAATTTAGCCAAGTTCAATACTTACATGATTTGTTTGTAAGCACTATAAACAGGAAGTATAAATTTTATTATCAATTTATTTTTAGAGATGATAAATTTTGGTATGGTATTTTTTTTTTTTGAACTAAATGTGTTTTCTTTGATGATTCTTTAATGTTTGTTGTCATGTAAAAAGGCATATTATGATTATTTCTAATCACTTGAATTTGTAGGTTACTCTAAATTTGGAACTTATGTTCAAAAGATCCATCACTTTTTTGGAAAAAAGTGATTCCGATTTGGGAGATCACGCAGCTACATTTGGGCATGAACATGAATTTGCGGATATAACGTGGTACCCAAGTCAACACAAAGTTATATACCGAGTTGATGATCGTGTCCACAAAAATACAAGGCGATGGTCTATACGATTTTATACATTTTCGCCCACTTCCTTCATTTGCATTAGCATTGGAAAGAACTCTAGGTCAGTAACTTGAAAATAATTTTTCAGTTTTTAAATAGGTACCTAAATTAAGAAAATTTGTAATGAATTCAATAACCAAGTACTTCCTATGTCTCTTATTAAACGATATAGTTGACTGCTTAACACAATTTTTTAACGAGTTCAACAAACAAGTACTTTTATAATCTTTTAGAACTGCATAAAAACACAAACACTATATGAGATGTTATTTTCTGTGTTTGTGGAAGATGTTATCTTGTTCACAATTTTTCATTGTGTTATTGTTGACGCTACAGATGATTTTGAAGAATCCAGTAGTTATGCTGATGGAAAGTGCATAGGTGCAAAAGTATTCACAAACACTCTCATCAAAATTGCTTACGGACTTACGAATAATGGTACTTGCTATGACTCAAACTATAATAGTAGTGTTAATTTTATACTCTTAAAAAAACAATTTCATAAGCTAAACTATTTAACTTTAAAATTTGAATACTTGTGTAGGTATAATCTTCACTGGATATCCGGTTATCGGATTTCAAAATCGTCTTCAGTCATCTGGGTCATGCTTGGATAGTCCTCAAGATTTACATATAACATCATGTGCTTGGGACTCGAGAATAAAAGGCGAATTTTTTCACCATACATCATTTAGAATTAGCTTATCTAAAGTGAAATTTTTTATTGAAGATATACAAAAGCTTGTTCTAATAGAGCCAAAAGGTTTATGTGGAATTGACCAATATATTGGAATTCTAATGCGTTATGTCACGGTTTCAAGTGCTTACTTAGGGAGCCAAGACAATGCTATAGATTTTGAGTTTGCATATTACCGTAGCAAAGATCCAATGACTCCTAGGCTCTATGAAGACCTTTTTGAAGAGATTGAGCAAATAGGGATTTTTCAATATGGAGGGTTGCCTCATTGGGGGAAGAATAGAAATTTGGCATTTGAAGGAGTTTCCAAGAAGTATAAAAATATGGGGCAATTTTTGAAGGTTAAAGAAAAATATGATTCACTAGGACTTTTCTCTAGTATTTGGACGGATCAAATGCTTGGATTAAAAGAAGGTGTGACAATATTGAAAAATGGGTGTGCTTTGGAAGGTTTGTGTATTTTCTCTCAAGATAGTCATTGCAATCCAAGTAAAGGGTACTTTTGTAGACAAGGCAAAGTCTACAAAGAGGCAAGAGTTTGTTCTTATGTGTGACTCAATTGGAGGTGCCAAAATTTGAAATATGGTAGTTTTTTAATAAAAAAAATATAGTTATTTTATAAGGTTATTTATCAACAACCCTCTCAAAAAAATGTATAGATCAATAACTTTATAATAAGGATAATTTCGTAAAATTATTATTCTCTTTCTTTTACTTATATTCATATGTTGAAATGAACTAAAGTGGTCGTGAATAATGGAGAGTATTTATACACTTAAATTTAATGATATGAATCTGATGTTAAAGTCCACCAAAAAATAAAATATAACCATATGAGAAAAATTTTATATGAACAATAAATAATCATAGCACACATAAACTTGCAAATATCACAAGGTCTCCACTGACCTTATGTGTGGATTATGTGTTGGCTTCGATAATGTGTAATAGATGTCTCAAGGTCATTTGTTTTAATCCTTAATTTTAAAGATAGCACTAAGCAATATTAAAGCATTAGCAACGTTATTCATTTTGATAAGCATGCTAACACTATTTTATTTCCTTATTTCATACTCTCTAAATACCAAACCAACAAAAACTCATCATTTCAAATAAATGAAGCAACCTTGCTCAATCAATATGTAGGACTTATAATGTTTAAAATATATTATCTTGAACAACCACATTTCCAACATAGTATATACATATCATAGATGTCTTGGAGTCTATTTAGGTTGATATTATCTTGAACTTATCTAATAGTATAAGTATTTGTGAGCTTGATTGAGAGAATTAGTAAAAATAGTGTATGACAAGTTATTTCAGTTTATTTTGATAAGTAGCCAATCATAACTTAGGAAAATAATTTGATTTGATTTTATCTTTTATTGTAAATATAACTTATTCATAAGAGAAATGTTAGGAATACTTACTTATTTAGAAATGATGGAAATCAAGGAATTAGTTAAGTAAATAAATTATGTAAATTGAAAATGATGGAAATCAAGAAATTAGTTAGTTAGTTAAGTAAATAAGCTATGTAAATTGAAAATGATGGAAATCAAGATTAAAAATTATGGAAATAAAAAAATTAGTTAAGTTATTTAAGTCAAACAGTTCAGATTGATTCATTCTCGAACAAAAATTGACTTTATAGGAGGTACGGTTTTATTGGCGTTTTCTTCAATGATATATGAGTCTATGTTCCTTAACTAATTGGTCAATGATATATGACTGTAATGTAGAAAAGATATATATCAAGAGATGTCAACTTCTTAAATGAATCTAAACACTTCGACATAACAATTATTGCAATTGCACGCATAAATATTTTAAATTTAGTTTAACAATAAAAAGATTAAATTGTGTGAGGGAATATTTTAAATTTAATTTAACAATAAAAAATATTAAATTGAACTCATCGTTTCCTTTTGTTACACCACACTACAAAAGTACACTATTTAATAATAATAACCTTGATCTTGAGTTTATACTAAGTAACATCAATTAAAGCTCTGTCCCAAGTTTCCTTGTTCTCTACTCAATAAATAGGCAAAACCATTACCATACACACATACGCAAAATTCATGGTTTTTTCTAAATTGGTCACACAAAAATTGAAGTTTCAAAATTTTCAACCATGTTGAAGGGTTTGTCAAAAAAGTCCTTCATTTCAATTTTTGTACTTGTTTTTTCCTCTGTTATTGCACTATCTACACCCCCAGAGGATCCAATCAAGTGTTCTAATTCACAAAACACAACCTGCACAATCACCAACTCCTATGGAATGTTTCCTGATAGAACTATATGTCAAGTTTCACAAGTTTTTTATCCAACTTCTGAACAAGAAGTAGTTTCAATGGTAGCATCAGCAAGTAGAAAAATGACCAAAGTCAAAGTTGCTACACGTTATTCACACAGCGTACCAAAATTGGTATGTCCTGAAGATTCAAATGGGATATTAATAAGCACAAAATATCTCAACAAGGTAGTAAAAATTGATGTGGAAGAAAAAACAATAACATTGGAGAGTGGTGTGACATTGAAGGAAATTATTAATGAAGCCTCAAAAAATGGTTTGGCTTTACCATATGCACCATATTGGTATGGTGTAACAATAGGTGGAATGATTGGAACTGGTGCTCATGGAAGCACATTGTGGGGGAAAGGAAGTGCAGTTCATGACTATGTTGTGGAGATAAGGATTGTTAGGCCTTCCGATTTTGAAGATGGATATGCTAAAGTTGAGATTCTTAATGAACAAAACATTGAAGATTTTAATGCAGCTAAAGTATCCCTTGGTGTGCTTGGTGTTATATCACAGGTATGGTTTTATGAAAAAATTTAGTTTTGGTTTTTTTGTTGTTGAAATATGGTAATAGATGCTTTTTTGTTTGTTTGTATGTGTTGTTTTGTTTCTTTATTTATATGCATGGATCTGAATCCTTACATGCTTGGTGAACTGAAATTAGCTCCAACCAAATACGTCCTTGATTCAAAATCAGTAACCCAAATTTTTTATAATGATTCATGGGTTGCAAATTGGATAAGTTTTCAATTAAGTTCTTGACTTGAAGGACATCAAATAATTTGTAAGCAGTGTCTTACAAAAATATATAGATAATTTGTGAATAGACTTTTGATCGAACCTAACTCAGTTTTTAGAAAATCATCGGTCTGTAAGATGAAAACTAATAACCTCTATAACCATGTTTTAATGTCATATCTCATTAAGCATGAGATAGTGAGACTCGTAATACACATTTCTCACATCCAAAATTAAATATCTTAAACGTGACCCTAGATAATTTGATCGTGGTGATATGATAGTCACATATTCAACATATTTTAAATAGACTCGAGTACTATTTTAGGATTTCAATTTAGCCTAACCCAACCCTTACATAATATGTTTATAAGGTGGTTGGATAGTCTTCAGAACTATTTATCACTAATGAACACACTTCTAAGCTATATCTAATATAATGTGTAACTCTTAAAAATGTGACATTATAACTAATGATATTTCAAAGTCTTTTTTTTTCTTGCTAAATTATTTCAGTCATTTCTGAACTTAAAATCGGGTCACAATGACAAACGTAATAGTAGATTTTTCAATTATATATAAAAATAAAAATAAAAGGTGATATATTGAACAAGTCAAAAGAGGAAAGTTCAGAAATGTGCTGTCCTTACTATAAATGTACAGGATATATTGAACAACTAATAATAGTAAAATAGACCTATAACCATTACCTACACCCAATAAATAACTTGATCATTTAATTAGCTTGTACGTACAGTTTGGGAAAAACTATAACTTAAACTTTAATATAATTAGTGCCATCACAATTTTGTTAGAATCGGCTGTTAATCCAAACTTTTGTTAAAAATAATTAAATTTAATTATAACAAATTAAAAGCTGCATATAATATGATTTCTTATTGGGTTGTTTTTTTTTTTCCTTGACTAGATTTATGATCGGTTGATTGTTTAGAATACTTATTTTTTATCAAAATGTTAGCGGCAATCATCCATAAAATCTAAATCAAATGATAATATCAATATTATTAGGTTGAATATTCTCCGCAGTTACCTAAACTCGAACACATAATATGCGAATATTTAAGTAGTCTTTGTTACTCCGTCTACGACCAAACAAGTATAATGAAGCCACCGGACGTTAATGGCAAACCTACAATTTGTACCTTATGAATGATTGCGGCAAAACAGACATTTGAACGTGAAATTTGCAAAATGAAACTTGGAACAAAACGTGCGAAAAGACATTTAATTATTTGTGTCCCACTTTGGAAAATTGGTGATCAACAAGGCTTATGAAATAAGTATTCTGAATGACTTTATGCGCCTCTTATTCGTCTGTTGCAATAATAGGAACAAATAAATAAATTTTTCTTTCAAAAAAATAAATACATTTTTTGAAGTAAAAGCCTCACGTATAGTAGACAAATATCTTAGAATACTATTTTATCAGCAAATTGCATGCAGAACAACAAAAAAGACAACAAACATCAATACTATTGCACATGGATGCATTAGAAATAATGCAAATGTGAGCTGCATTTTTGTCCAATAATAGCTAAATCTTTAATGTTTTCTCGTCAATTTCAATTCAAATCATATGACATTATTGATTTATCTTTTGGATCCCATGTATGAAAGAAAGGTCACATTAAATATTGTTTGGAAAAATAAACTATTGATTTTCCGTTTATTATTAAGTATCCTATAAGAAGAACATATCACAGTAGGCAGGTCTAAAGAGACTGCCACGAAAGCAAGGGCTTTAGGCCCCCAAATTTTTAGATTTTATTAGACCTCAAATTTTTTCGCTTTAAATATATTTCTGCAAGTCAAATTCTTTTAAATATTTTCGCGCCTAACTTGGTTAATGGTTCAGTGGAGAGTTGTAGATCTTTAGTTCATGTTACAAATTTGATCATAAAGATAGCTACTTTATTGGTATATGTATCTTAAATTCTTTTTTCGTCAAATTTCTATGAGAATATTATGTTATTTGTTGTTGGAAATATATTAAGATATATAGGGTGCAACGTAACTAGAATATGCAAACGTACGTAAAATCGATTCAAATTTGTGTTAGAATTCAATATTATACTTTACAATTTCAAGGTTTAAGAATAGATAAATAATTTTTAAATGTTTAGGAATCGGTAAATAATATCTATATTAAATATTGTTTTCAACGTATATTATTAGTTAAACTAAATTTTGTTTTTAAAAAGTTTTTCACTAATGTGGTTGAGTCTAATAGAAGGAGAAGTTAGACTCTCACAATTCGATGAATCAATATTCAAATAATAATCGAAAACGATACACATTTAATGTCTGACATGCCTCAAATAAAATTACACATTTAATATTCTTAATTTTTATGTTTTTTTGTCAACACACTAAAAAATTTCAATTTTATAATTCGATGTAGACCTATAAATACAATAGGCTGGTCCTAGATCACATATCAAAATTTTTATTTTTATTTTTATTTATTTTTTGTTTTTACTTTTTTTTTTTTGTCTCTGTGTGTTCTACTTTATCATTAGTCCCTCGGTTTCACAATACTTGTCGCTTTTGAGGAAATTACACATACTAAGAAATCAAATAAATTTAATTATTTTTTATGAAATTCTTTGTGTTTTTTTCTATAATATCATTACCCATTTATTATTTCATTCTATTATTTCTCTCTCTACAATAAATAAGTAAGGGCATTATTGATAAACCAATTATTAATGTTGTATTGAAACTTGAAAGTGACAAGTAAAGTGAAACAAAATTATTCTTAAAAAACGACATGTATTGTGAAATGGATGTAGTACCATTCTTATTAGTTTTTTTTTTTTTACGAATATTGTTCTTATTAGTTGATAAATGAAGAGTATAATTTTATTGGTTGTCCCCAAAGGGATGGTAACAATATAATTTTTAAAATTGAAGATAAATGAAAGAAAATAAATACTTTTTAATCGAAATTAGAGTAAACTACACTCTCCTTTTATTAGAGAAGGTTGAATTACATTATTCTCCTCTTTTTGTTGAAATATATGCTCTTGAAGCATCTCTTAAAAGAATGATGTATAATTTACTCTAGACTTTTATTTCTCAAGGATTGGAAGTGTATATTTTTACATTTGATCGTAATTTACTCTTAAAATTATTAACACTTAAACATATAATATTTCTAGGTTGCATTTTTTTTTGTGTGGACAAAAACAAACTTAACTCATTTCATTCATCAAAGTAGTAATAATACAGACTGTAATATAATCAAAAGTTTTGTGACTAGGATGAGACGATGCGACTTTAGCTAACAAACGAACAAAATTGTTGGCTTGCCTCTGAATAAAACATAACCCAAAGTTTGGTAAAGAAAAAAGTGACTTCCAACAAGTAGTTAAAATAGCACCAAAAGATGGCTTATGATCAAGCTTACTCGACATGTCGTCCACCCCAAGCTTGCTATATAGTTATATTGCCACTCGAGTAAGACATAAATTTAAAAGCCATAAAAATACTTGTCTTAAGTCCCATGATTCCGCTTCTTGAGGTGATGGTTAACCATTTTTCTATATTTTTTTGAGCTCAAACGAATTCAATTCTTTCATCCTTGGTACACATACCAGCACTAAAACATCTTTTATTTGTAAAGATCGCTGCATCCATGTTACACTTAACTTCAATTTTCATCTATGTTGTGACAATTTCTAGGTTGCACTTGAATACCAATACCATACATCACTGCTCATATACTTGCAAATAGATCCTTAAACACTTCTAAATTCTTCTATTTCAAACTCCCAAATAATCACATTTATTTTTACAGTGTTCACGACAAAAAGTTGGATTGTCGTGTTAATAGGTGATTTCATCACACTTCTTTCATGAAACAAATATGCATATTTTGAATTGGGTCATAGATGCTTATAAATAGTAACGAAGTACGCAGATTTTGAATTAGATTTTTCATTAGAGATGATAAGCTATTGTATAATTGTGCAAATTATAGGGGTTAAAATTATGGGTCATACCATAAACTTATTGGAAAGAGTGACTGAACGGAGACTCTAAAAATAGACTCATATTAGTGATAACCATTTTTACGTTATGCCTTGTCGACCATGGAAGGAATCTATTTACTACGATGTGTGATATAGCATCATTGGATATATCAAAAACTTGCACTTAATTTCCATTGATTTGGAGAAGCATTATGATAGGCTTTCTGAAGAGATTTTGTTACAAAAATTGAAGAAGAAAAAGGGTAGGATTGCGAATATTCAAGCCCTATATATATATATATATATATATATATATATATATATATATATATATAAGGGATTCTAGACTAGTGTGAGAACACAAGTAGTTTTCCCATAATAATATGATTGTACCAAGATTCAACCCTAATTCGTTATCTTTTTACTTTAGTTTTAGATGTACTTACAAAACACATCTAAGAGCTAGCACCGAGATGAATGCATTTTGAAGATGATATAGTCCTTCTTGAAGAGTTGAGGGAGAAATTAAATGCATGGTTAGAGACAGGCCTTAGAAACATATGACTTATGCTTAAGAAGAATCAAAATCAAGTATATGTAATTTGTAATCTTAGCAAAAGGTGAAGCGTGTCTAGTTTAGAGATAAAAGTTGGAGATCATATCTTACACAAGTAATATGGTTTAATTATCTTGGATTTATAATACAAAACAACAGAAAAATTGGAGGAGCTTTAAACAATCTAATTCAAGTTAAGTGGTTAAAATGGAGGAAATCTTTAATGGTTTGTTTGGTAGGCAAGAGTTTGATGCGAGAGAGAGGCTGAAGAGAGAGATTGCGAAGAGAGAAGGTATTTATCTCGTTTGGCAGACCGTAGAAATGTTGAAGAGAGATTGAAACATGTAGGCCCCACCAACTTTTTGATTCTCCTCATATGTGCGAAGAAATGGAGAGAGGCATGTTTATTCCCATAACTACCCATAACCTTTTCTTATTACTCCCTCCGTTTCATAATACTTGTCCATTTTGAAGAATAATTTTGTTTCACAATACTTGTCAGTTTCAAGTTTCAATGCAACATTAATTATTGTTTTGTCAATAATACTCTTACATAATTATTGTAAAGAGAGAAAAAAATAAAATGAAATAATAAATGATTAAGGGTATTATAGAAAACACACACATCATTTCATCAAAAATAACAAAGTTTATTTGGTTTCTTGGTTACTGCAATTTCTCCAAAATGGACATGTATTTTAAAACGAAGGGAATATTTAATAACACTATTACGTCTTAAAAAAAAAGTGAAAAGGTGATTTAATTAGTTAACTAAATCAAAACAAAATAAGTAATTTAAAATATGTATTTAATTTAAATAATATTTTCGTTTGTAAAAAAAGAATCATTAATTATTTGAATTAATTATAACTAATAAATGAACCAAATTTAATATTTGGTAGATCCTTTACAAGTTTAGGGACAATTTAGTATTTTCATCATTACTCAACACTTCTTTCTCTTCTATTTCTCTTAGGGCTGACAATGAATCGAACCAACTCGATACTCGATTCGATAAATGATTCGTTGAACTTTGTTCATGAACCAAATGAGCCGAACTTGAGTTAAAAATTAAGCTCGTTAAATAAATGAGTTGAACTTGAACTGAGTATGATTCGATTTGTTTGGTTCATGAACTAGCTCGAGAATGTATAATTTATTACAAGCTTCTTTTAGTAATTATATACTAATTTGATTAAGTATCAACAATAATTTTAATAATAGAGAAAGGAAAAAAAGAAGCTAATACCTTTTGAATGCATTTAAAGAAACATGTGCAAAACAATTAGTCCCACATCGGGGAGAGTTGGAAATATTACAAGGAGGAATGTATATATAAGCGCAGTGGTATACACAGTAGTAATAGCCAGTAGTCTTTACTCTTGAGACCAACATGCTTCATAATTTCTCTTTACAACCAAACATAGTATAAGTGTTTTATGTGATTTAAAAGTACCACCTAAGTGGAAGGGAAGATTTTATCGGGGAGATGTAAGACCAACAATGTTTGTATGTGAGAAAGTGTTGTGTTGTTAAGAACCAACACAAAAATGAATTACATGTAGAAGAGATGTGGATTTTATGTTGAATGTATAGTAAGACTACGTGGAAAATGATTTGAAATGACAACATTAGAGGAAGTTAAGGTGTTAATACAAATTTCAGAAGTGTACTAACTTATATCGAAATAATATGATTTATAAGTTTGTGTCCATGTGGGCTATTCTAATTTCTACTTAACAAATTTCATAATGAAGGATGTATTTAAAAAAAAAAAATTGGGGGGGGGGGGGGGGGTTGCACCGAGGTAATTGATTTGCAATTGAAGTTAAATAGTTGAAAATAAAGATTTGTTTTAAAAAAAATTAGGACAAAAGGAACATGTCTTTCAAATCATTTATTCATTGCTAATTTGTAATATACATCTAAACAGTATAATTCTTCCTCTACTTTACGATAGTTAACAAAATAGCTCTGAACAATCCCTTGACTCAGAGCCCTATTTTAAGATTACAATTTCCTAATCCATTAGGTGAACTTGCAACCCACACAGATTTGAATGAATGTTAATTTAAGGATCACAACTTAACAAATTCTCTATTCATAGATTATTCGTTAAGTTGAAAAGTATATTAGTTCTAAGTTATAAGTTGATGCCAATAGTCAGATAATCTTTATGTTCAGTTAATATTTGATCAGAACATAAAAAAACATTAAGCATGAATGATACTAAATAAACTAGAATTGCAATTATCTAGAAATAGAGTTTAACATATTACATTGGTCAAAAAGCCCGTAACATATTCATCTTAGACCTAATCATTGAGGAATTAGCTAATATTTTCTTTCATGTTCGTTATCATGTAAAAAGGCTCAATTATGATGATTTCTAATCACTTGAATTTGTAGGTTACTCTAAAGCTAGAACCCATGTTCAAGCGATCCATTACATATGTGGCAAAAAGTGATTCAGATTTAGGAGATCAAGTGATGAGTTTTGGGCATGAACATGAGTTTGCAGATATATCGTGGTACCCAAGTCAACACAGAGCTATCTATCGAGTTGATGATCGTGTTCCCATAAATACACCTGGCAATGGTCTATATGATTTTATTCCTTTTCGTCCCACTCCTTCCATTGCACTGGCTGCCATAAGACTCACAGGTGAGCTTAATTAGCTTTGTTATGTTCAACTATTTTATTTTTTGTGAAATTGTTCTGTTCAATGTTATATAATCCAATATCTTTAAATTATTTTATAATAACAAAATAACAAGAAAAGAAAATAACAAAAAAAAAACCCGGGTTGAAAGTCTCGTTAATTATTGTTCTGTTCAAAAAAAGAAAATAACAAAAAAATTACGGAAAGTGCAAGTGATGGAAGAAAGTGTTGATTGTTCACTATAATAATGTGTGGATTAATAAATTAAATTATTGAAATTATTTGTGCGTCATTAATCATATCATATCATGTGCATGTTAATCATGACTAAATAAAAAACAACAATTTTAATGTTGCTGACATTTTTTGTGTTATTGTTGGGGTTGTAGAGGATTTTGATGAATCCACTAGTAATGTTGATGGAAAGTGCAGAGTTGCAAAATTAACAACAAATATTCTCTTCATATCTGCTTATGGGCTTACGAATAATGGTACTCTCTATGACTCAAACTATAATAGTAATAGTGTTAATTTCATAATATTAAAAAAAATCCAATTTCATAAGCTAAAGTTTTTAATTTCTAAAATTTGTATGCTTGTAGGTATAATCTTCACTGGATACCCTGTAATTGGATTTCATAATCGTCTTCAATCTTCTGGATCATGCTTAGATAGTCTTCAAGATGCAAAGATAACAACATGTGCTTGGGACTCAAGAATAAAAGGAGAGTTCTTTCAGCAATCCACATTTAGAGTTAGTTTATCTAGAGTAAAAAACTTTATTGAAGATATACAAAAACTAGTTCAACTAGTGCCAAAGGGGTTATGTGGAATCGAGCAATACAATGGAATTTTAATGCGTTATGTCACGGCTTCAAGTGCTTACTTAGGAAACCAAGAGGATGCATTAGACTTTGATATCACATATTACCGTAGCAAAGATCCAATGGCTCCTAGGCTTTATGAAGACATTCTTGAAGAGATTGAACAAATTGGAATTTTCAAGTATGGAGGGTTACCTCATTGGGGTAAGAATAGAAATTTGGCATTTGAAGGAGTTTTCAAGAAGTACAAAGATATTGAGAAATTTTTGAAGGTTAAAGGAAAATATGATTCGCAAGGGCTTTTCTCTAGTACATGGACGGATCAAGTGCTTGGAATAAAAGAAGGTGTGACAATATTGAAAAATGGGTGTGCATTAGAAGGTTTGTGTATTTGTTCACAAGATAGCCATTGCAATCCAAGTAAAGGGTACTTTTGTAGACCGGGCAAAATTTACAAGGAGGCAAGAGTTTGCTCTCGTGTGTGATTCAATTGGGGGGCTAAGATTTAAAATAAACATGGTCATTTTTTTTAAGAAAAATAAACATGGTCATTTGTTAAGGTTAAGTATTGATCATTAATTTTATGAAAGAATAATGTATGCCGAATAATTTGTGTGTGATTATTTATACATCATAAATTACTATGTTTTACCATATTCAACTTATTTTAGTGGCACAAGGTGTTGTTTATTGGTTACAATCTGTCTTTTATTTTGGGACACTCACATCTCTATTTGAGTGTAATCACACATGATTATGTTGGCTATTTGTTTCAATGGTCTGCATTTGTGATATGTATTATCTAATACACTTGTGTGGTTGTGTGGTCGCTAGGATAGTAATATTTTATATATTTGATATATTGTGTGGATTTGGTCGCTATGATGACATGCTGTCATTACGTAATATTTAGGATTTATTTTGACAAATTGATAGAGTTTTGAAGCAATAAGAAGTATCAAAGAGCCATAAAAGCAATAAATTTGGAGGTGCTGAAAGCAACAAATCGTGGCACGATTTTGCACAGTCGTGGCATGATTTCTTTGGCAGAGAGGCATGTTTTTTAAGCACTGAAATCGTGATACAATTTCTAGTGGCGCGGCACGATTTAACAGAAGGATCTGGAAAACTTGAACAAATCGTGGCGCGATTTTCTCAACTGTGCCGCGATTTTTGACCTAGAAAAAGATGCCTATTTAAGCTGAACCAAATCCAGAAATAAGGGGTTACGATTTTAAGGAGCAAAACTGCGATTTTAGGACTTGAAGACTGCTGGAAGGCCGATTTCATCATCCTTTACCCAGTTCATGTATGTTTAAATTATTTCAATGATTATGCTATTTGTAAACTCAATTATGAGTAGCTAAATCTCTTAGAGATTAGGTCCGAGATGAATTTGTGTAACCCTAATTGATCCATGTTGCTGTGAAACTCTATTATTTATGAATTACAATCTAGTTTTTATTCAATTCAATTGTTCTTAATGCTTTTTATATCCTCATCAAATATAAATATGATTGCGTGATAATGAATGACTACTGACCATAGCTTTCTAATTAGACCTAATTGAATTGTTCAATTAAACATGGTTAGTCTAGGAATGGATAATCGTTTAATTGTGATATTAGGTTAACGTTCTTAAAACCTTCAACGAATATTAGACCACCTAAGGAATTAAGGGCTGTAATATGAGAAGAGAGTCCTAACTCAAGGGATTGATTAGGGCTATTTTGTTAACTATCGTGGAACTAGGGAATTCTTCATAAGAATAGGTGCAATATACCAATTAGGGGAACTCAGAGGATTCGACAGACCTGATCTCATCTCTCTTCATATTTTCTAAACCAAATCTATATCTTCTAACAGAATCTATATTTTCTAACCGAAATTTATATTTTCTGACTGAATCTATATTTTCTAACGAAATATTTATTTTATGTTATTTAATTTTATGCAATCAAATCAAATATACTACCTATATTTTACAAAATAATATATGCATCATAACTATTTACTTTATTGCCAAATTGAGATTACACAGTCCTTCTGGATACGAACTTATTTTACGAACTTATTTTATTACTTCGATAGTTTTTAGTACACTTGCTAAAATACCTATCAACTATTGTGGTTGTAATATCTTATAGCTACTATTTATACTTTAATGGGAGCGTTTAAGTTTTAATGTTATAATTTAATATTTAGTTTGTATGCTTTTAGTGGCCCCTTTGAATGGTGGGGGGTGGAGGGATAGCTTAGTTTTTAAATGAAAAAATAGATCAAAATAGACCACTTTTGAATTGAAAAAAATGGTCAAGTCCTCATCAAGCGTGTCCTGCTCGGCTGTCCTCAAGATATGAACAACCTTGTTTAGAAGTATGAGGCGTGAAATAGATCAAAATAGACCACTTTTGAATTGAAAAAATGGTCAAGTCCTCATCAAGCGTGTCCTGCTCGGCCGTCCTCAGGATATAATCAGCCTTGTCCAGAAGTATGAGGAGTGAAAGTGAGATGGAATAGAACCATCATATGTATCCATGTGCCGCCTCAACACCATTCAAAGCAGCAAGCCACAAGTCCTGACACCAATCATATGTATCCATAATGCACATAGCGGTAACTGATATTCGAAAAGGTAGTCTGGGATATACACGGTCACATGGATGACTGGGGACGTCCTAGACAAAACCAAACTTAAGAAGCATCGACTCCGACATATATCTCACCCTACGAGTACCGTATCTGAGTCATCCAAAGTAAAGGCTAACCTACTCCAACGGACATATTTGACATTGTTCAGCATACGGGGACATGATAACACCCCTAAATCTAGTTGATCTAGATGCTCTATGTAAGGATCTGGTGAAGTCGGACCCATCATCGGTAGATACATCATGGCATATGGATGGTGATGGTCTTGATATCCACCCCATGCATCTCTGTCACCCATACTCCTAAAGTGCTGAAATACTCAAGCCCGCAACAATCAATGACATATAACTATACAAACAATCAACATACGGGTGAATAAACAAGCACTCCATTATTATTTATTTATACATGCAACAAAGATAAGTATCATGTTAAATGTTTGGTCTTATAATGGGAGGCATTGTTAAGCTCCGTGTACAAGTGTGCAAGGACAACATCTCCCCATGCATAATCAGAGACAAGCTTTAATTCTTTAAATTACTTCACGTACGTAACATCCACATATGTGGAATTCTTTTCAGTGAAGAGTGTGATACCCACCAAGTAGAGCAAATATATGCAAAGAGACTGGTCTCGCTTCTCCTGCATCTCACCTATATGACCATCCTGGTGAGCCGCTTGAGTCGCCCGAAGATGCTCCTTGAAAATTTCTTTCAACCATCTAAAATGTGCATGGGCACCATTTGTCTTTTACACCTGCTCCCTGACCTTGGCCACATCAGCCCCCCAACAGTTGCATCATCATGCCAATAGCCTCAATCCTGGACACTGAACCATCATGGTCTAAGAGCATGTCCTCGATGGGGAGATACAACAAACATGACACATCATCAAGTGTCACTCACTTCCATCTCCCCAAATAGAAGATGGAAACTAGATGTCCCCTCGTGTCATCTCTCAACAAGGAAAGAACACAACCCATGGTCAATAACCTATAGCTGGTATCCTGCAACCATTGAAGATCAGTGGCTTTTAGAGAATCATTAAACCATCATGCCGCCATCCAAGCGGTGTTTTCTTCCTCATGTATCACTGTAATCTTCTTCCCGTTGTTTGTAGATTTTAAATTGCCACGTGACTGCAAAAATTAAAAACAAAAAATTAACATCAGCTTCACAATAATCAGAATAATACATGAAAAAAATTGACAACAACTTACAATAATTAAAACAACATAGAAATTCAATTCTCATTAAATAAAATGTGTAGTGTGTGCAACTTGTAACACCCCGAAATCCCGACTTTAAAATTTCATTCAAGTAATCAGAGTATAACACATGAAATCAGGATGTCACATTTCATTAAATCTTTAAAATCAAATTGAATAATAATTTATTCTTAAATAATATTCAAACATAGCAGTGGAATTCATAAACTTCTCAAAATCTTAAATAAATAAGTCTCGGCACAAAAGCCTCATAAAACATCTCAAATCAAGTTACGTCGCAAACATCATAATATATCAACATGATACATAAAAGGAATAGAAATAATAATAATCCTCATCCCGTTACGTATCAGAGCTCCTAAGACTCCACAAGAATCTCTCACATCGACGAACCTAAGCTTGGTCACCTGCACTTGCCCACAATGCGGCAATTCCAACAGAAGGGGTGAGATTCACAACAATTATATTAACATATAATTCAAATGATTATGCTTAACATCAACAACAATAATAATCGTCACATATAACTAAGAACATCTCAGACATCTGCGTATAATAAAATCATCTCAGGACATCTTCACATAACAAACGTCTCATAACATCTCATACACTGGACTCGACTAAATGCAACTCTAACATCTTAACATCATGCATGTGGTACCAATATTTTAGCTTTAATAAGCTTCACCGTCGCTTTGAGCAAATGCTCCACCGTCGCTTTGAGCATAAGCTCCACCGTCTCAAGATATGCAAATGCATGAACTCGACTCTTTAATTCTTAAACAAGATATTACAACGTCTTAACATCAAATATGACTCTTTATCGACACATGCAATTATACAATACATGGCAGCAGCTCAGCACACTTAACATATATATTTACAGCACATAGTTATCATCACAAACATCATTTGTACTTCGTTCATAAACCTCACTTAATAATCATTTTAATCATAGATTAACGCCAACGTCTTAAAATCATCTTACAGCGTCATTACAGGTTCTAATTTAGGTCTTAAACATCTCTAATGCTATCCAAAAGTCTACCCTCAAAGCCTCGCTCAAAACAGAGTTCTAAAACTCAAGTTATAGTGGTTTGAGACCACATTGCTCGATGTGGCGAGTGGGACTGCTCGCCACGGCGAGCTACTTAAATTGCATTCTGCCACTTGCTCGCTACGGCGAGTGAAATTGCTCGCCTCGCGCGCACTAAAGGGGTTGCTCGCCACGGCGAGCTATCGCAGAGGGGTTACGGGTTCGCTCGAAACCTCGCCAAAACTCGTCCAATTCTTCGTTTTATGCTTCTAATCTATCAGAATTATAGTCCTAGTGATTAATCTAGGTTCTGTAACAGGTTTCTACACCAATTCATATCATTCTAACATCAATTCATCCAAAAATCCCCTAAACCCTAGTTTATGAAATCCCTCAAAATTACCTCCTAATTCCTTCGTTAATCATAAATAGATGAATTACAGTAATATAATTGAAGCTAGGCTCACCCTTACCTGGTAATATTGCAGAATTGGGGTTCCCTCTTCTCTAGCCACTTTTCTCCCTTCTTGCCAAAAGTCTGAAACGTACTGACTGTTTCTTTCTAAACCTAACTCCCTTATATAATTCTTTCTATTCTCACTTATCCCCACAACTCTATCTTATTTATGAAAACAACCCCATCTCTCAAAATATTTGTTATTATATCACATCTTAATTTTCATCACATATTTTATTTTATTAAACAATAAAATAAACGTCACACCACAACATCATCTCATACGTCACAAATATCATTAAAATCATATATTATATAATAATATACTATATACTCTAATAAAATAATTAAATAAATAAAGTGGGCGTTACACAACTCCATCAGCTGCCATCTTGGTCACGTGAACAAGATACATGGTAAGCACAAATATGTCATGTGGACCACCAGAACAGTCATCTAGTTGCTCTAGCTCTTGCTCCACATCCACCTGCTGCTTAGCATCACCCTCCACTTGCACCTCAAAGTGCGCTCCTCCATCTCCATTTCGGGCTCATACTGTGGCTCAAGATTGTTCCCCTGAGATGTTCCCTAGCCATTAGTGTGGCGTGCCCTTCCTTTTCCCCTGCCACGCCTGGGCACCCCCCTGCTTCTAACCTCTCCATACTCTCTCGTCTAACAAAAGCATGCATCGCTTCTCTGTAACCCCTAGTGCATTCCATACTTGAAACATGCATAATCAAGTATACACACAATTAGCAGAAATACACGAAACTGCCCGAAAAAATGCCCACGGTACAGTTCGGATTATAAAATCCGAACAACAACAATATAGTTTGGATTTTACAATCCGAACAGCTTCAGTGCTACAAAAGAAGAAAAAAATTTGAACTCAAACAGTTGCATGTAGAGGGAATGAGACCTAACCTTTAGTTTGATGTTTAATAAAGATTGAAATGTGATGATTTTGAGCAAAAAACCTCAAATATTCGACCAATGCGTGGTTTTCAGATTTTGGGATTGGGAGAGAGAATGTGAAATGGGTTAATGTAAAACCGTAGAAATGGGGAAGTTACTGTCTTCGTTTTATATATGGACAGATTTTGGATTTTAAATCCTAACATTGTTCGGATTTTAGAATCCTAACTTGTTTCGGAATATAAAATCCGAAGGGCAGTTTTGAAAGGAAAAAAGAAGGGCTCCTCAGAATCTCGTAGGGTGAAAAAAAAATAGTCAAAATGAAATGACTCACACAAAATAGCCTGAATGACTCAAACCCAATAAAACCGAATTAAAAATACACTAATTAGGGCTTAGACTTATCACTGATCGATTTGGGGGTTTGTACTTGAACCCAAACCGAACTGTTGCCCACCCCTAGTCCCTATAATAGTCCATAATTAGGAGTCAAAATCTTGAGATGATCTAACTCCACTATTAATGTAAAGGTTAAAAGTCGTCCTTTATAACCTTTTAAATAATTTTTTTCTCAAAAAACTCAATGTAAAAGTATGATATGATATGTTCATGATAAGTTTTTAACAAATTTTTATATCTTATCCTTGTTTTTTTTTTTGTTAACTCTTCGGTTTCTAAGAGGAATGGATCCTAGTAATTTGGAGTAAGAATATCGAATTTAGGCTATCCTTAACAATTCAACTTTGATGAAGCTTACTAACCATTTCGATACAATTGCTTGGTTATATATAATGTTTTTTTCACAAACCCAAAAATAAAAATTATATGTACATTGAATAATAAGCTAGATATTATGTTTTCTCTTTCAAAAAGTTTAAGTAAGTTGGACTCTAAGTGATCATTAGGGTCAGGGTAGACCTCAATGTTCAACGAACGTTCACAAAGTTACTTACCAATCACACATCAAAGAAGTTCTCACTTCGGCAGCGGGAGTTGAACCCATGTTCACGAGTGAGTTAACTCCTTAACAACTAAACCAAACTTTATTGGTAAGTAGTAGATAACGTGTTTTAAATGTAAAAAACAATAGTATAATAAAATATAAATCAAATTTAAATGATGAAATTGCACATGTGACATAATTTTATTTGCTTAAAAAATGTTAACTTCAACTTAAAATAAATGCCCCAATTTGCAATGGATTATAAGAAGATACAAGTTTTTCTTATGCTGCACATCAAACTAGCTCTAATCTTAAAGAAACAGTCCTATTTATACAGATACATTGCCAAATGAAATATATGCCTCAAGTTCTGAGCCAGACTCTCCCAAGGATACCTTAATACTTCATTATTTTTTGCCAGTGTTCCACACTATGTCTTGCAACCCTGATGAAAAGGTTTTGTAGAACTGCATAGAAATCAATGAATAAGATGTTAAAAAATGTGCTAATCACTTGTTAACTAACCAAAATATTAACACTTGTTTAAGCAAAGAAAATAAGTAAAAAGAAAAAGATCAATGCCAAACACATATAAAGAGCAATTTCAAATATAAATTGAGAATCAAAATAATGTTCACTTGCCTTGTGAAACTCTAGTGTGTCGCCGCCTGTTTTTCGCAGCTCCACCACATGCAAGGAGGGAGCCACTTCGAAAACCTGTAACCATAAGCAAACAAATGGGAAGAAACCAATGAAAATGTATTCGATACAATGGTCACAATTTCAGACTATTTTATAAAACCTTTAGTAAAACATAGAGTATAGCGTGACGAAACGAAATCCATGCCTCAAAAATCAAAACAAGTTCACGACAATAAAGTCAAGCGATATGGATTCATTGCGGTTGGGATATCACCGCATTCACACAAACATTGCATTAATGATAGTTGGATTTAGATCAGACGCTTCACGAAATATACTGATTTGGATTTTTGTTCTAAATCCAAAATATCAAACTTGAAAATAGGATCACCCGATTTGGGTCCAACTGTCATCGATGTGCTGATTGTGTGAATTCATGGTATGCTGACAGTAGGTAATATTGATTTCTGACTAAAAATGGTGAAAATTGGAATCTCTGATATCAATTAGATGAAAGAGACAACATAAGAAAATTGGAATTACCATTCTTTGCCATAAACATTTAACAATTTTTTGCCTAACTACACATACAGAAAATGCCTACAATCATATAGGAATGAATCAGTACCTCAGTAGCCACTGAAAGGTGACCCTTCCTTCCACTTTTATCACCCTGCAACTTCATCTGCAGAATTTGAATGTAGATAAATCAAGTACTATATAACATTGACAATTTAAAACTTCAATCCTTCTTTGCAGTGATTAATCGCACGAATCAGATGTCTTAACAAATAGAAAAATCAAGACTAGTGCTTGTTGTTAATCTGTTACCTTGTAATTGCGCTTGTGAACATTAAATCCAAGAGGTTTGGCAGCCTCCTCAATCTTAGACATAATTTCATTTGCAGGACGCTGTGAAGTGAAATGTGTTTCGCGCTTTACAACCCCCTATGGTGTTAACAAGTACAAATAAAATGGAGAAACAAACATAATTAGGTAGAAAGAATAATCATAACCATCAATATTTTGTTATCTAATTACGGCTAAAAAGGAATCGAGTATATTTTGCAACGCATACTACTTTAAAATGTTGAATAGCGCATACTAAGTTTTTCACACACCTTTTCCCTCTCAAACAAATTGTCAAGATTGAAGCTTTCCGATCTAGAAATAAGCTCAAAAGCATTCATTGACACCGGTTTCTCTTTGGTCTCCGTCACAAGATTTTCCTACATATCAAAGAAAAGTTATTGATTAGTTGTATCCAAGGTTTTACATTGCTTCTGCAATCACATCGCGATACTTAATATTGGAAAATATTATGGTTAAAGATGGTTATTGAGGCCACATCGCGATTGCAATACATACAATCACGGAGACATAAAAAAGCCTTTGTTGTATCAATGTACATTGTGTTCCTATAATTTATGCAAGATATCTAATAGACCTATTGAGAAAAAAAAACGCAATAGACAGTACCTTAGAATCATTGAAAGCATTATTAACATCATCTACATTGACATCCTCTTCCTCAGTAAAACATGCCGGCTTGTATCCTTTTCTGAACCATTCGTCTTCCAAGATTTCAGGAACCTTTATCCTCTACACAAAACAAACCAATACATAAGCACTAATATAACAATAGCTTATGCTATAAAAACTTCATTAATCCGAACAATGCCAAGTAGGGAAAAGAGTACATGTAAAGCTTTAAAAGTAAGAAAGCTTTCGGTTAAAAACTCACCGTTAGAGGGTTCGGGTTAAGTATAGACTTGAGCAGTTTCTTTGCCCCGGGCGAAAACCAAGACGGAAATTTGAACTCAGCTCTACCAATCTGAAATATATGACATGTTTTTCACCCCAGAAAACCATAATAACATGAGCAACTTCTGTTTCACTTTTTATTCTTTTGGATTACTATATATATTATGAAATCACTCACTTTTCTATACAGTCCAACTAGATTTGGCTCGTCGAACGGCAAGTACCCGGCCATAAGTACAAAGAGAATGACTCCACATGACCAAATATCAGATGAAGAACCAACATAACCTCTATCATTAAGCACCTGATACAAAAGGACACACCAAATAACATTTACTTTAGTTTGAGAAAACAAAATGAGCCTTTCATTTGATCCACAAAGAAATGGTACTACCTCAGGAGCAACGTAATTCGGTGTTCCGCATGCCGTTCGGAGAAGTTCATCCTCCTGTAATAAATATATATATGAATTTAACAAAGGTGAGCCCTAAGATTATGCAAATATAACACTCATCTACTAGGTTAAAGTATAATCCAAAACCAAATTATTTGGGATTAATATACCTGCTGTGAATATGTACTTAATCCAAAATCTGAAACTTTAAGAACACCATTTGTGTCTAAAAGAAGATTCTCTGGCTGCAAAATATAGGGAGTATAAGTCTTTTGATTAACTTAACTAAAAAAAGAGTAAAAATAGTTTATTCATGTTCAAAACTAACAACTTATTAATTAAATTACTGAGGAAATAAGAGGATTAAGGGAGTTGTTAGACCTTCAAATCTCTGTGATACACTCCTCTACTGTGGCAGTAATCAACCGCATTGATTAGTTGTTGGAAATAACTTCTTGCTTCATCCTCTTTAAGTCTCCCATGTGTAGCCTATAAATTAATTTACCAATCAACCTTAAAATTCTTGAGGTCTAGTCAATTAGATGCATGATCCAAGAAATACTTCATGAATAATGAGCGAACACAAACACATGCAAAGGACACGACACTGACACATGTAATAATCTTAAAACACGGAACTGATTGAATGTAACTACATTTGTCAGTATCATGTCGCTCTCCAAGACAGACGCATGTCGATACTTGAGCACACATTCAATCTGAAGTATCAGTGCTACATATGCCTTGAGAGATGTTGAAAAATCTTTATGTGCAAACATTAATATACTTTGAGAAAAACAACTTACAATTTTGTCAAATAGTTCTCCTCCATTAACCAACTCCAAAACAATGTAAATCTTTGTTTTGCTTGCCATCACCTGTGCTTAAACAGAGAACAATTAATGTAGTTTTTTCATAGTGCATACTTTTCCAGTTGGATTTCTTACAACAAAAACAAGCAATTTCTACTATGTTAATAAAATAAAAATTACAGATGCAAAAAACAAACATTATATATAGCTGTTCTTGAAATTTTAGAAGAGATGCTATTAGTCATAAAAAAAATATTGCAAAGTTAGAGATTCAAGTATTAAGCATATTGAAAACGTGAAATTAGATTATTTGAATAAACAACTTAATTAAATATTGTTCAATAATCATTTATATATAAATCTGCATAAATTTAAAAATAATTTATGACAATAAACTATTAGATGAACATATATAAAAATAAGACCCATTATAAACTATTTTAATTAGTTTTAATTTGACTGGATTTTTTTTAAGGAATTTGACTGGATTTTGTTTTGGTGCAACTTTTGACTGGATTATAATCAATTTTTTAAAAAACAGTAATAATATAACAAAAAAATATTCTCTTACATAGTACCAAAAAAAAAAAAAAAAAACACCAACTAGATAACAACAAGGTATACCTCAAATATGTTGATAACGTTTGGATGATTAATCATCTTCATAGTTGAAATTTCTCTCTTCAGCTGCCAAATTCAAATCCAACACAAGAAAAAAAAATTCAAAGATCAACGTCGGAAAAAAAAATAGCGGATAACCAATGAATTCTATCACAATGGATGAATTTGAATTTATAACTGATAACGAATAAAATAACCGATACCAGATAAAAGTGTACCTGATCCATCATCTTGTGTTTCAGTACATGGTTACGATCAAGCATTTTGATGGCAACATAATCTCCATTTTCAACGTTCTTAGCCAACTTCACCTTAGCAAAACTTCCTTCACCAATAGTTTTTCCCATCTCATACTTCCCTACTCTAGTACGAGTTCTTGGTGGTGGTACCTTATTACTCATCATGTACAAAATTTTGTACTTTCTTTTCTCTCTATGAATTCAACAAAATCAACGTTCAAAACAAACACCTTTATTTTCAGTTAAGTTTCGTTACTTAAACGTACTTGACACAAATTCAATGTTAGATACGCAAACTATTGGTATGTGTTTAAGATAGTGTTTTAAGGTAGTGACGAATGAGGATGGAGAAAGAGATATAGATGAAACAGTGTGAGATATATAGAATGATTGAATACGTGGTTCAAACGTGTGGGGTCAAAATGAAAAAATGTGGTCCCTACAAAAATTGTGGTTTTTGGTTGAGAGGAACAAGACAAAAATATATACATAAATGCCAAACTAAAACATGTGTTCCCTAGGCCATGCATGCTTCTTCTTGATTGCTTCACTGGTTTCCTGGAAATTTCCTATGATAATAATTTATTTATTTTTTGTATATTTTGAAAAATTAATACCATAAATAGATGCATGCAAATGGTAAGAACGTTAAAATACCGTGTTTTATTTACTTTAAAAAATTATTATCCTTCATTCCTAATATACTCCTTTAATGTGTAACCAAAAAATATATATATATATATATACTCCTTTAATGTTTGACCAGAATACATTTAATTTTTGTAAAACAATATACCTTTACTAGACTTTCGACCAGAGTCTAATAATCCTTAAATTGATTTAGTGAAGAATAAATGATAAATTAGAGGTAATAGTTAGGAGAGAGGGGCAATGTTTCAATAGAAAATGAGAAATTGGAGTCCACTCATATGACTAACAACTTCCAATAATTAATTTCTCAGCTTGTTTCTTGTTTTCCTTTGATCAATTGCCGCCAACATAAATTTTCTCTCAATTCGCAATGAAACATTAAGGTCATGCATATAATTTGAAATAAATAAGAGCAAATGTTGAAGAAATAAATTTCATATAATTTAAAACCCATGAACAACCAAATGAATCAAAAACTACAAAAGGACACTTGAGAAAACCATGAAAATATGAAGGAAAGATTTAAAAATAATATACATGTTGTGAACAAAATTAATAGACGTTTTTAATACCTGTATGTATGGTTCTGAAACTCAAAAGATGCAAGAGAAGTGAAATAGATGAGAGATCAATGCAACATCATGAGAATAGAAGTATCCATAAACAAATTGAATTATGTTTTTTAATAGAATGTTTTTCCCTTCTTACATGACTGTGTTTTTTCCTTCCTCCCAATGTAAATATATTGGTTATTATGAGATATCTATTATAAGTTGGAATGAGAATTGGTGTAAGGTGCGTAAGTTGGAATAAAAATAGTAATGTGTTTTTTTTTATTGGATTATAATATACTTCTCTTAAACTTTTCATGAAAAATATCGACTATTGGATTGGAGAAAGAGCGAATGCAATAAACCGTAACATATGCTATATTAAAGCATGACATAAAATACTTGGCACTAAAGACATGATATTAAAGCCTAATTGTATCATATGCTAGATTATAATAAGAGGGCAATATTGAAATGCCAAGACAAAAATTGAGGGTAAAATAGTCATTTTAGCCAACTAGGATTGAGAATAGGGTTTATACACTACTATCCATTTTATTATAAATAGACTCTAACCCGTGCGATGCACGGTTTTTTTCGTTAATTTATATGCATTTGAAATTCAGTAACACATTTAACTATGATCACTATTGTTGAGAACAATTTTACATGTATAGAAATAAAAAATAAAATAAAAGGAGAAATAAAAAGATCAATTCACAAAATTTAGAGTAGGAAAAGAATCTAAAAATATGACGAATCTTCATATCACTTCAAATTCTGCATTTCGATATAAGTAATTCAACCCGTGCAATCTAAAATTCTAACAATAATTAACACACCAAAATAACTACTTGAGAACAAAAAGATGATGATGTGCATGATAGAAGAGAGAGAAAACAAAAGTTTATGGGAAGTGGAAAAGGTGGAATAGTTTATGGGAAGTGGAAAAGGTGGGACAAGAAGTGGGAGACAGTTTTAGAATTTGAAAGAGAAATTAATTCAACAAAAACTTTTGTGGCTTAATGATAAAAACTATTAAGGATGACCGTTTATACTAATAAAAAATGGTGGGATTAGGGCTAACACTAATGCTTGATAGCACGACATAATAACATGCACGAATGCACACGACATTTCTCAAACCGTTTGATGAAATGTTTTTCATTTTATTAATTTATTCTATGCCACTTTTTTTGTCATCCACATGATTTGTGTGTCGTGTATTGTCGTGGGGGTAAAGAGTCGTGATGTATAACACTTCTCTTAAGGTTAATCAGAGTTGCTTGCAACACTGTTTAACATTTAGATATATAAAGATAAAGATTATAATATAGTAGATTACATGATGGAATGTATTTAGGGATGTAAATGAGCATCAGTTGACATAGATAGCATGATAAGTGATAACCATATTTGTCTCATATTCATGTGGGTATCTACTAAGCGGGTAATGTACGAGTTTTAAGGTAATTATGTATCCATATATTTCATCTATAATAGAGATTAAATACATCATTTATTTAATAAAGTTAAAAAAATAGTTTTTGTTTATAATATTAACCAGAGAGTTTAACTAAAAAAAATGAAGAGTTAAATATATTTTTAGTCTATGTAAAATTACAATTTATTAAGCTTAGTCCCTGTAAATTTTTAATGGTAATTTTAGTTTTTCATAATATTGTAGTTTTTAAAAATATCCTCTGTTTTGAAAACTTTATACAAAAAATGAATATTTCTACTCTTTCAAACTAGTCCCTATAAAATACAAATAAGAAGTAACATAACCTCTTCATGTTGATGATGTTCGAACTTTTATGAGGATTTAGACTCTTCAACAATTCATCAGTGTTTAGTATTTTAGTGTTAGCTCCTTTGGAAATTGATTGATCTGCTTTACATGCTTCACATGGCCTTCTTCATCCCAAAAAAACTAATAGTTGATGGAATGTGGAGGGAATGGCACCGACAACATGTACTTTTAACCTAACAATAAATTGTAATAAGCCTTAGAATGGACCACGATATACATTGTTGGTCGGAATATAGACCCTACTCTCAGATTTACAGAAGCAGCAGCACCACTGGATTTTGAAGTTTTGTCATTAAATCTTTATTTTAGAGATAAATGTTTCATTGCACTTCATCAAAATAGTCACTCATCTTAAAACTGGGAAAGCAAAGTAGTCTTTTTGTTAAAGATAAAGTATAATAATCTTTTTGAGGCCGATTATTATCATAAGGGTCATGCTAACTTATGCTCTTAAGACACATATTAAACAATTCAAAAATAAAATTATTTTCTTAAATTTTGTACATTTAATTTATTACAAACTTAAAAACTAAATTCAATGCATACATTCCAATAAGAGGTTACTATATTTGAATCATTAATCTGTATATCTGCACGTTTTTTCCTTTATTATTATAATAATCTTGTTGAATTCATTTTCACAATCAATCAATCAATATTTATTTATAAGGTTGGTGGCAGAGGATGGAGAATTGTCAAAGATAGCAATCTAATTAGGATGTCTGCATTCCCGCTCGTGCATGTCCTCCTCTTAATTGAGCTAAAAAAATTTCAATCAATATTTAAAAAACACAGAATTACTGATCTTCGTGAATCAACCACTAAAGTATGAAACATGAAAATTTAGAATATTTTGATGGGTACTTTCAACCAACCAACCACAATTAAACTCATGTACCATATCATGCCAAGTGGATTTCTCTTTATTTAATTAATTTTTTTTAAAACTTCAAATGTCAAAAGTTAAATCATCTTAACCTACGAGCTCCTCCTTCCATTCAAGAAATCAGTGTCGCAGTGTCTCACCTCCTTCTCCTGAACCCAACTGTCGGTCATGCTGTCTGCCTCACTGCTTCAACCTGGTTTGTTTGTTTCATTATCTTCTTATTTCATTTCTCGCATCATGAATCAAATTATTACTGCTTCTATACAATTATTATTATTATTATTAAATTTTTCAGTGAAATATGTAGATTCATAATTCTCTTGTCCACACTGGTTTTACTGTGCCAAATATATTTCACTAGTTAGTCACCACTTACATGACCTATGAAGCTCAGATACTCCTCGGGTTAGGTGTGTTCCGGTGTGTTGGATAAGTATATGTCTCTGACAGACACTGACACTCACATATATAATTACATTGAATTATGTCATTTTCTCCAATCATTATCCGGCTTGACGTGCATGTGTCCGGTGTTCATGTGTGAAGGATTGACTCATATAGTTGAATTATGTTATTTTCTCAAACCATTGTATTCTATTGTTGAAGTATTTTGCTTCATAGTACCTGACTGTCTATAGCCACAAGGAATGAATCAAAAAATCACTTATTAGATTGATTGAAGAACTGGTTTATAATATTGACCACATAGATCAGTTATTCAATTAATCCTATGAAGCACGGATACGGACACCGGATACGACGCGGACACTGACACGCCGACATAGCTAATAATTTGAAAAATTCGCATAATTCAGTGTAATTACAAGTGTCGGTGTTGTGGCGGTGTAGGACACGACACGTGTTCGACACCGAGACACGCCTAATCCGAAGAGTATCCGTGCTTCATAGAATTAATCTAAAGAGTGATGTTTTGCTTATAATAATGATCGTTAAATGTTTCTCACCTTCTCATTTTCTTTCAATCGGCATATTAGGTCTTGAATATTATTTTTTACATCATAAATGTTATTTGAATATCAGTTCACACGCGTGGTTAACACATTTCAACGACTGGTTAATGGCTATATCAAGATTCAATATCTCATGAACCATCGACTAAAGGAATTTAAACATTATTAACTAAGATTTCAATTCTTGTAATTACATGTAGATTTGAACACTTGAAAATCAAGGTTACTCATGTATAAGTTTTTGGTTGATAAAGTTAAACAGATGATTAATAAGTTGCGACACTTGATATATCTATTAACCAAATCTAAAACTTCATTAATCACATGTATGCCCTGCGTTAAACTGTGTAAAAAATGTTGAATATTGTAATCCCAAATTGATGTTCAAATGATAATAAATTAGAGATTATGTTAGGGTTTGAAACTTCTTCAGCTCACCGACTGAACTACCTGCTCCAGGTGTTTGCTAATTATCAGGAGTACATGAACATATGGCCTCAACTCTACCTGATTTCCAATTCACCTCAACTGTCAGAGCTATCCAATGCATACCCATATGTTCTTTATCCATATAGTTTTAGATCTTCATTTAGCTCATATTAGTACCTGATTTTATTGGATGATCCAAGGAAATTGAGTAAAGTATTATATTACAATATTTCACATGGTTGAATTGTTTTCTAAATCAACCAAGAGTCGGAAAATAAACCCCTTTGCTTGATATATAAGCCTATTATAAGGTATAGTGTTATATCATTCATACACATTGAGCTGGGCTATGTTAAATGTACAAGGAACAAACCATTGTGTTTTGCTGAATCTTAAGTTATTCGACTATTTCTTCCATTCCATGTATGTAGTTTCCCTTCTGTTTCTATCTTTTCTTATGAAAAAGATGCTTATTTTAATACCGAAAGAAAAGTTTATATCCACTTGATGTCATAAGAGTAATTAATCACTGAGTTCTAAATGATTATTATACTGTACTAGCAGAAAGTATGGAGGCAGCAGAAGCACCAATTCCATCGGAGTCACTCATGGATCAGATTTCCAAATACAAAACCATGATGATTGCAGCATACAAAAGAAAGCCAATCCCTTATTGGATTCTTCTTGTTCTTGGAATCATTGCAATGGTGGTTGCATTTCCTGCTTCAAGCATTCTGTCCCGTGTTTATTACGCAAACGGTGGACAGAGCAAGTGGATCATATCTTGGGTTGCCGTTGCAGGGTGGCCTCTAATTGCATTGATACTGCTTCCTACATACTTTGTTACTAAAACCTTTCCTACTCCTCTCAGCTTAATACTGTTTCTTTCTTACATTGTTCTGGGTTTCTTAAGCGCTGCTGATAACCTCATGTATGCTTATGCCTATGCTTACCTACCTGCCTCTACTGCTGCTCTTGTGGCGTCATCCTCCCTCGTGTTTTCAGCACTTTTTGGATACATTCTCGTAAATAACAGAATGAATGCTTCTATAATAAATGCACTTTTTGTCATAACGGCTGGATTGACTATCATTGCCTTGGATTCAAGTTCAGACCGATATGATAATATCAGTGACAAGGAATACATCATGGGATTGGTTTGGGATGTTTTGGCTTCTGCTCTTCACGGCCTTATTTTCGCCCTCTCGGAGCTGATTTTCGTGAAGCTACTTGGAAGACGATCCTTCATCGTTGTTTTGGAGCAGCAAATCATGGTTTCATTATTTGCATTTCTGTTTACCAGTGTAGGAACGTTTGTAAGTGGTGACTTTCAAAGAATGACAACTGAGGCTACTAGTTTCAAAGGTGGCAGAAGTGCTTATTATCTTGTTCTCATTTGGGGTGCAGTAACTTTTCAGTTAGGGGTTTTAGGGGCAACTGCTGTAATTTTCTTGGCCTCAACTGTGCTAGCTGGTGTCCTTAATGCAGTTAGAACACCAATAACAAGCATTGCAGCTGTTATACTGTTGCATGATCCAATGAGTGGTTTCAAGATCCTCTCCCTCGTGATTACATTTTGGGGATTTGGTTCATATATTTATGGCAGTTCAATGGATGATAAACAATCATAACAATCATAAGGTAACACCGTGCGACAACATTTGATTATAGCTCTTGTGTATATTTTATTTGAATTCTCATACTCAAAATTGAGAACTTATCTTAATTTAGTTGCTTTTATATGTGTATATTTAGTGGGATAAGGCTTGGTTGTTGTTGTTGTTGTTACCTCCTATAACAAACATCAATATATGGTGTGAAAACTTAGTTTCTTAGTTTTGTAAGGCCTCACTTTTTTTCCACTGTTTAATTAAATTATAACAGTAGTGAAAATTTAGAAAACATAAATTATACTTACTAATTGTATTAAAGTAAGGTTTAGTGGGTTAATTTTAGAAGATTCTTTTTTTTTAACATAATCCGAATTGTGTATTTAGCAAGCAGTGTAGATCGACCAAGTCAAATGTAATGGGTGCTCCCTTGCGAAACCGCCAGACACACTGCCGCTCGGACTACCTGTGTCAGAGGTGTTCCCTGGGTATCCAATCTTAAAGAAAACAAAACCGGTAAATTATGTTTCGATTGATACCAGTAATGCCATTTTGTTAATACACCGTACCAATTTTAGCAATGTCCCCGTTAATTCCATTAGAATTGCTACCAAATGTCTCCAGAATCTGGAACTTGCATTTTTTGTGTAAGTTTTGAAGCTCCTTCCTTCTACGATTGTGGGATCCTAGTCTTATGTGAATGAAAATAACGTATTCATTGATTGATAATGATTGTACAGCCTCTATTTATATACAAATGAAGCTCTACTGTAGCTTACTGTGCAAGTAATCACATAGGATCACTGAAACTAACTACTTAGCAAGGTAACTTGCTGTCAAAGCAATCTAGTTCTAACTAATCTTTCTATTATCATCTTCATGATGTAATACCTAGTTCCAAATTGAGTTCACATTCAAACACACCAAACAGTTTGTTTCCTCATAAAATTGAAGAGATTCGTATTTCGTTTTCCAAAAATACCTCTGACTTGATTGATAGGGCTGGATTTAAAAATGATTTTCAAGATGATCTCATTAGTTTTAGTGTTGAAATTGTGAATCATGTGAGTAGTTTCTATGATGTTGTAGTAGTGATTGATGAAATTGAGAAAATTTCAATGTTTCCTATTTGTGATCTAACTAGAGACTGCTGTGTCCATGAAGAGAATGGAGGGCCTAACACAACTATCACCAACTGCAAGTATGGTTCCATTAGTTATGTGTCTCATATTTGGATGCTGCTTTGTCAATTTCTTATGTTAGGCTTTGAAAAGATCTTTCCTTGTCATGGTGCTTAAGAAACACTCTCACAGGAGTTTTTAGTGAAGAAATTTCATAAGAAACAATTGAATAGAGAAGTTAGCTTGGAAGAATATGAGGAACTAGAGATCAATATACATTATAAATAAATTTAGTTAAATTTTCTTAATTTTATAAATTGATTTAAGGGTCATGCATATCAATGTCATGATTCCTATGTCCATGAATGTTGTGTTTAGGATGATTGATTTTGCTATCTAAAAATACCTAGAGACGCAGCTTGTTGCTCGTTTGCCTTCTATTTATGTGTAATCTATTATAATTTATTAATTCAGCTCCCTGCTGCTACTTGGTAGTGTGAGTTTCACTATGTTAAAGCATTATAATATCAACAAATGAAAAACTAAACTACCTGCTATTGTAATATTAATGACATGTGTAGCTTAGCAATAGAGAACATGTTAATCAAAAGTAGTAGTCATGACAATTGTCTTTACTGCAAATTTTCCTTCCTTCCTCAACTCTATCCATGGTCAGAATCTTTCAAACGATATTGCCATGAATTGGGGGGAAGGTATTCTTTAAACTTTATTTTTTAGTTGCCTAGCTGCATGAAAAGCTCGTGATTGAGAGACAATAATAGCTTATCATCCAACAAAGCCGGCTCAACACATATTGAGGCTTAAAACAAATTTTAAGGGGAGACTATTTTGAAGCTCATAATAGTATTTTAGTAAAATCACTAGAATATGGTGTTTTTTTATCAAGTACAATTTAGATAATATTTTATTAATTTAGGTGAAATACGAGACATTTTAATCAAGTAAATTTGTATCAATTGTAGAATGCAAAACATTTTTAATCAAGTAAATTGTGTATATTTTTGTAGGTCTAAGACGATTGTTTTGGTGGTTTTGTCCTTTGACTAACCTTGTCATCCAACAAATGTTTGACTAGTTAGGGAAACCCGCGAAACCGTTAAAGGTTTGGATTATGTCCTTGAAGTCATGGTAGTATGATGCAGAATTCCAAGATATTTATATCTCTAGTTAATTTTCCCACCACATATTTTTCAAAAGAAACAATAATATCATTTTTCAGTTTAAATTATCTTTATGTGGTAGGAATTTACTAGAACACACCTACTAATTTTTATGTGGGAATATTTTAGTAAGTTATATCTAAAAAGTTGATAAATATATTTTGAATATGTTGCTATATCGAAACGGATAGGACCGGAATGAAGTGGCAAAACTCTCCCACAAGAGAGTATATTTAGTCCTCAACGTTATCAATATTTCAACATTATTTTCAGAATAGAAAAATGTTAATTATGTTCGTTCATTCACCTAAATCCTTTTTCAGTTACATCTTTCACATTATTCATTTAATTTCATATGCATTATTACCAACACCAACTTAATATCGTTATAATACCTACAAAAACAATTATACAAAGAAGGGATACACTTTATTAATAGTTTGCAATTTCAATGAAAATATTAAAATATTGATGATGTGGAGGACCAGCTTGATAAAATTCTAACACTTCAATAATTAAAATAGGATATTTTGGAAATATATTCTCTTAAATGAGTTTTTTCTTTCAGGGGGGTCCAAATTGAAATGGTGAACTACCTTTGTCCAATGCAATATCCCAACAAACAAACTAGTTGTCCAAATGAGAAAACTATTCCCTTAACTAATATTAAATGTCAATTTCTTTCTACCCCAGTTAACTACACTTCATGAAATAGTGTCAATAATGTATACAATTATGCCTAATTTTTATGGTCTTTTATTCAATAGTGACAACTTCAATCTAAAGTAAAATCCTCCCTGACCCAGATAAGTATTGCTCAATAAAAACAAACTTTGTGTATATATTAACTTGTAGAAACAAAATCCCTTGTCATGTGCTTCTTGCCCCCTTAGTACATATTTTTCTCTCTTCTCTAATATATATCATATTCACCACAATTCTTCTTCTTCTTCTTCAAGACCTCTTGCAAGCAAGTTTTTTGTGTGTCCTTTTTTCATGTTTGTATTTTAAATTTTAATATGAAACTTTCTCTTGATATATATTCCTTTTTTTTAAGCAAATGAGAAACATGTTTTTGTTTATTTTCAATTTCAGGGCAACCCTTTTTTCTTTGTTGGGTTATAATTAGATGGAACAAACTAAAGAAGTGGAGAATGGAGACTACAATGAAAGCAAGAGGATTATAACAAAGCAATACATGATGATTTTGGTCTTATCTTTGTTGATAAGCATGATTGGAGGATCTTTGCTTGTATGGTGGCATCACAAATATCATTCAACAAATAGGCAACTTTGGATGGTACCCTTTGGCCTCATTTTCTTTCTTACTCCACTCATTATTTGGTTCTCCCTTTTCATTTCTCACTTGTTTATTTCCAAGAGTGATGAAGAGTTAGAGGATGCTTCTAATATGAGTCAACTTATTCAAATTGATGAGTCAATTTGTCACCCAAAGAGATGATCTTTGGCCTAAAAGCTATTTTGTGCATGTTATTATGGAAATAGTCCAAACTATACAAATTGAAAGTAAGCTGTTATATATCATATATGAGATGAAAATTGTGTTATATATCAGATATGTATATATTATTATCACCTCTGATAATTGCTTCTAGTATATTTTTTCTTGAAACAGTTCAAAATACTTCTTAGTGGATGCTGTATTTTTGGTATTTAAGGTTCAAAATAATTCTTGTTCCCTTTGGCATTTCTAGTCTAGGAGTAGTTTCTATGGATCATCCACTTTTTTTCAAGAATATTTTATTCACTATTTAATTATTTTGTGGTCAAGTAGTTATTCACTATAGTATTTCTTTTTTGGGCAAGTAGTTTATTGGTGAATAAGTGAGGAACTCTGGTTCGAATCTCCGTCTATGTATATTGTCATGTTACCACCAACTAAATTATGTTTATGTTTATTCACTTTATTCCTTTTCTTTGTTTTTTTTCTTTCTTAAACTAAAAAATTTATTTACAAAATTGTTATTTGTTAGCACAAGCCAAATATTAGCCCAAGATATTTCTTTCTTTGTCTCTTATTCAAAATATTATATATCTGTTATAACACGACATAAAGAGTTGATATCTAGGGACCTTATTTTCCATTGCTAATGTAATATATTACGTAATTGAAAATATGGTAGGCAAAATATATATGATCCTAGGTCATACGTGTGATGTGGAAGCACGATAAAGAAATAAATGGTTATGCTAGCCAGAGATGTTGCCTTCCCTAAATCTCATTTGAATATATGACTGGTATATGTGTTAAGTCTATGTTCTAATATAAACCGACAAAATGTAGGGTTGATTTCAATCTAAGAGGAGACAAAATTGATACAAAATGTGTACAATTGATTTAGATAGGTTTAGATTTTTTTGGGTTAGAATTGATTACTACTATCAACGATGAGTTGGTCTGTGAAAGAAATTTAGACTTCTTAAATAAGCAGTTAGAAGTTTGTTCTTTAACTTTTGTATAAGGAGAAAGTTCAACGGAAGAAAATTAGTCAACATTAATAGGTTGGAAGTTTGATCTCTCACTTAAACTTGGGATTAAATTGGTTGTCCTCGCAAGTTCGCAAAACGGGACGGCCATTCCAAACATATGCATAGATTTTCGCTTAGTTCAATTAGCCAACATGTGGTCTCATAACCTCTCTAACCCATGCTCAAACCTTGGACTCAACAAAAACTTGATTTTTTTTTATATGCATGGTGTTTTTTATATTTAAAAAACCTCATTATAAAGTTTGTTTTAGATCTTTAAACATGTTGGACCGGTTCTACTCAATAGGTTAATGAGATTCGATTAATAATTTTTTCTAAACAGCAAATTTTATTTTAAAATATAATTTAGAATAATACAAATTTAAATCTTAACGGGAGCAACTATTAACCAAACTTTACGCATTCTGACCGAACTTTAAATTATAAGGAAACATTCGACTGAGAACACGAGGGTTATGAAAAAAACTAAATTATTGAAAAATTTCATTTTATTATGTGAATTTCATTCGATATAATGTCATTTTTTAATAAACTAAAATAGACCATCAAAATTGACATAAGAAATAATCGAAACTAAAATCTTAAGAAAAAAACACTTTAAAGTTTCAAAACAACATCATCCGAACAATCTAAGTGGATTCTATTGCTTTATAAAGTAAGTCATGATTGGGCATCTTCAAAGCCATTCTCATCAACATGTGTCATCCAAATTCAATAGGTAGTGGTCAATGGCATAACAACTTGGCTGTAATTTAAGTAGGCGCCGCCATCAGGAAATTGGAAAGTAACAGATCACTGCATCAACCTATGCAGAATTTGCACTCCCATGACCTAAAGTTGTTTTCAAGCTGACAATATGGACATTTGCAAGCTTGCATAAAGTCCTTAAACTCTTGTAATATACCAACATCACAATATTAATCTTAGTGAAATTGGATTAATTCTGATCTCTTAAATAAGATTTATAGTTTCAGTCTAATGAATGGTAAAAACATGATTGGAAAAGGAAACAACATAAATTGTGACAAAATTGTTGATACTTCTTATTTATAATATGATAGTTATCTAAAAATTGATAATTATAGTGGTGAGAATTTAGTCATATATAATTGGAGAATATTTGAATGAAGAAAAAAAGTTTTTGAAGGTGATACTTCATCAAGTGATGTGGATGAAATAGTTGAAAACGTATCAAAGGAATCATTAAAAAAAAAAAATTATCATGTATATGTACGATTAATTCTTTACCCATATGAACCATAAAAAAGAAAATCAAGTTTACTCTTTCTCCCATTTAACTTTTTACCCTTTCATTACTTCACTTCCAACACTTCCAACACTTTAGATTCGGTATAGTTTACCTCCTCATAAATTTCTGCTACGCAAAAGTTTTTCTGTTTAATTTTTTTTCCAAAAAAATGTGATTCAAGTGTAGTTAACAAAATCTCGATTTAAATCCTAAAATCATTGAATTTACAATTTTATTAAGGGTCTCCTATCCAAATTGTGTATAGAATCCCAGCTTAGTGTAATGAGCTTGGAAGCCCGATCCAAAACTAGTGTAAATAACATTTAACTATTAGAAGAAGAAAAAAAACCTTTTTCCGACCACACCCCCTTTTCTCTATAAATACCCCACTTTTCTAACCACATTCACATTTCCCTACAACATACTCATGTTCAAGTATTGCCATGTATATATACTACTATTATTTTTATTTTTTTAGGATCATTTAATTTTGGTTGCGATTTTATATTTTATGATCTTGTTACCACCATTCGATCCTACAAAATTAACTGTGAAAAATTCTTCGATTTTTATTGCAATGTTATATTTTACAATCTTGCTACCCCTTTCGATCTTATGCTAAGTTCAATTCTTACAAACTTAAAATTCAAACTTTGCAATAGCCAATATTATACACAAGTTACACAAGAAAATATAGAGTAAACTTTTCCAGTTTCACTCAAGATTTTTCGTAAAATTTCATATAACATTTTTAGAAAACCTATCAAAAAACTCATAGGTCTAATTCTTTGATTCTTCCCATTTTTTAAACCATATATTTTGAAAGTCTGGTCAAACCGAATTGCTCCGATATTTAATTGAGTCAAACTTGCCTCGATTGGAAACCGGTCTAATGCTCTGACCGATCTAAACGATAGCTCCTAGTTGAACCGATTCAAAACCAAACCCGACTCCCAGTTGAACCAACCGATCCGGTTTATAAAAACGCTGTAGTATCAAACCAAACCAAACGAAGCAACAGTGAACAACAACAAGTACAAGAAGAATACGCACGCGGACATATAAATAACCCTTTGTCGTTTTTGAGGTAAAAGATTGGAACAACCTAAACCGAACCACACTCACACACCAAATCTAGTCTTTAACAAGTTTTGTTCTTTGGTTCGGTAATATTTTATTCTAACTCAACAACACTTGTTAAAGTACCTTAATTTATTCCTTGTTCTCACGTTCTTGTTCTTTGTCTTTGGATTCCAGAAACAACACACATAGCATCCTTGAAGATCAAAACAACGAAGATCTTGTTACAAAAACAAACAGCTTCAGTTTCACTTCACAAAGTTTTTTTTTTTCCAACTGAACCAAAACCCAGGTTCTATTTCTTTTTCTTTCTGTTAAAGTTTTTGTCTTTTATACTTTTTTTGTGTTAATTATGTTTTATCCTTGATGGGTTTTTTTTTATAGGTTTCTATTTGGGGTTTGGGTTTGTTAATTGTTGATTGCGTTGATTTTGGTTAATTAGGGTTTAGGGTTTTTTTAATTATTTTTTATTAATTATTTCAGTGAAAATAAATAACAAGGAGAAGAAGATGCAGCAGACACCGCAAATGATTCCTATGATGCCTTCATTCCCACAACAAACTAACATAACCACTGAGCAGATTCAGAAAGTATGTTTTTTTCACTGTTTCAATCCCTATTTTTCAATTATAAGTTACAGATTTTTATTTCAATTTTTTTGATGGTTTTTGTTGGATATTATTGTTCCTTGCTTCATTGGAATGATTTGGATATTGAGAAGTTATGGTTATTAAACAGAAGAGAATGATTTGGATTTTTTATACTGTGTATTATTATTTTTTCTGCTTTTGTGTTAAGAGTTATATGTTGTCAATTCTTTGCACAACAAAGGAAAGCAAGAAGGAACAAGAAGTGCATCTTTGAGTTGTTTTTAGATAATTATCTCGGCTTTGTTGAGTCTATACCTCCACTCTGTACAATTGTACTGATTATTTCTCAGCTTTCTTGATGTCAACCGACGTCTGTTGTTAGTTTTTATTGTTGAAAAAGCGTAGTTGTAATCTGTATATATCTATATCTACTTGCTGAGAACATCGTCTTGTACCTGCCGGGCTATTGTTGAAAAAGTGTAGCTGTTATTGTGTGATAGATTCTCTCTATCTTGAGAACCTCTTGTTGAGCATAAACATGTGATTTCTGCATTTGACGTGAGTCATCCTACTCTTTAATTCTGCATTGAGTAAGCATGAAGTTTTAATGAAAAGAAAGCTGGAAAATTCTACCACATATATTTAGGAGTAGACTTTTTTTTAGGATAGATAGAAGATAGGAGAATATATAGACATATTATGATTACTTACTTTAATTGAAGAAAATGTACAGCTGAGAGTAGTGACTAGTGACAGCCATTAGTAGTATTGCTTCCTTGCACAGTTATTAAAAGAAAAGAGAAAGCGGACACAAGCAGCATGATTAATTATAGTTATCCTATAATAAAGATACACACACACACATATGGCATATGGTCTTACTGATCAGTCAGGGCCCTTACTATTAATACTAGACCATCAATCCCTCAGCATATACTCATCTTATGGCATAACCATGTGTTTGGGAGAACTTATGAAAGTAGCATAAGTGTGGTCAATTTGGAAAGCTAGAAATCTTGCAACTTTCCTAGGGCAAGGTGGTTCTTCCGGATGAAAAGGTTTCAAATATTTAATTTCTCAATGGATAAGCACAGGTGTTCTATGTGGCTGTATGGTAGTTCAATTGAGTTGAGTTTTATGCATCCGGTGGCATGCAAGTTGAGTTGGCAATTGTGCTGCTTTGGTCAACAGGCCTGTGTGAGTCAGGGAGTAGTATTAGTGAGGTCTTGTACTTAATTTCTCTAGGTGTGAAGGGAGTATACTGAAAGCCCATAGTGCAGTTTTTTTTTACAGGATGATGGCGAATTTTCCAATGCAAGCTGATTATAAATCATGAGATGCAATTGTAGTTTGGGAGTAGGTTCCTATATAAGTGCAACACATGGTTGTAATGAAAATTGTTCAATTCATGTTGCAGTTTCCAGAGGTTGGAGTAGAGTAACCTTTTTGCATGAAATCAGATTGTTCTGTTTGTTGCTGTCCATGGCGGATGGAGGACCATGGTGGAGAGCCAAAATCCCGCCACCAATATCTGCCATGGCGTCGCCATGGCTGATATTTGAAAACACTGGTTTGTGGGTTTGCAAGCTTTGGTCGGGTGGTGTTTTGAGCCTGTGATTTTAATTCAAAACTTTGTATTTTTTTTCCTTACTTGCACTCGTTGTGCTTGGTAGTTGGTTGTGGTTATTGAATGCATTATCTGTGCCTTTGTAGAAGAAATAAAAGCCTATGACATGTCTACGATTTTTTTTTGTTTCTTATTTTAATGAGTTCCCAAGAATAGCTTATGAAAACAATTTACAATCTGTACAACTCTTCCTTGATTATCGAAATGACTTGTACATAAGCATTTAAGCAAGTTGTTCACCCAAACATTGATCCATCAAGAAATTTATTATGATGAAATTGTCCATTTATTCTTCATGTATTAGGAAATTTCCATGATATAACCTAAGGTTTTCTCTCCATTTATCTATTTATCACAAGAATTATTACTTCGTTAGTCCATTGTTTAATTTGAAAGCCTTGTCTTGGCATATTATGCAGTATCTTGATGAGAACAAGAAGCTGATCCTGGCAATATTGGACAATCAAAATCTTGGAAAACTTGCAGAATGTGCCCAGTAAGTTATCTTTAAAATCTCTCTGCGTGTTTTTGTTAGTACTGACATTTAGAGTTGTTACATAATGGCTCTATAGTGCTATTGCATAGTGAAATTTGAATAGACCACTAATTTTCGCAACCAGCAATTGATAACACTGCCAACATTTGCTATTATTAGCTGATTGTCTCTTCAATATCTGATCCCCAATGTTTTTAACTACATTTGATTTTACGTTTCACTAAAGCACATACTATGTAATTTATTATGGTCTTTATTTCTGATAGCTGAATCTACTAATATAACTTTTTCACCCATATGCAAGCAATTGTTCTCTTAGGTGTTTGTGTCAATGTCGGTACTTTGCTGAAGTTTTAGGTTATGGTTGTGTGATGAATTTGATGTCTTAGGTACCAAGCTCAGCTTCAGAAGAATTTGATGTATTTAGCTGCGATTGCTGACGCGCAGCCACAAACACCGGCCTTGCCTCCACAGGTAAAAATAGATCCTAGCTTGTGCTTTGGAAGTCGGAAGAATTTTCCATAACACCAATTTAATTGCCTTGTAATGTGTTATACTTATGCAGATGGCCCCGCACCCTGCGATGCAACAAGGATTCTATATGCAACATCCTCAGGCTGCAGCAATGGCTCAGCAACAAGGAATGTTCCCCCAAAAAATGCCAATGCAGTTCGGTAATCCGCATCAAATGCAGGATCAGCAGCAGCAGCAGCAGCAACAACAGCTACATCAGCAAGCTATGCAAGGTCAAATGGGACTTAGACCCGGAGGGATAAACAATGGCATGCATCCAATGCACAACGAGGCTGCTCTCGGAGGTAGCGGCGGTGGTGGTCCAAATGACGGGCGTGGTGGAAGCAAGCAAGATGCTTCGGAAGCTGGGACAGCTGGTGGTGATGGTCAAGGAACCTCTGCCGCGGCTGCCCATAACAGTGGAGATGCTTCAGAAGAGGGAAAGTAATGTGATTTTCGTGTATGTTGTTTAATAAGACAATTACCATGTGACTGTTGATAGTAGGATTTTCTTAAAAAGGTAGCAGGACTAGTATGATCTTGATGCCCTTTGATTGGTCGACCAGAGGAGCTTAGGTAGATGTGATGTTGTGTTGCTAGGGTTTTGGCATGCAGCGAGTTTGTGTCGGCTGAAATTGTTGTTGCCGCAATAGGAAGTACTCATTACCTAAAGAGGTGAAAGTTTGTGATCCATAGTAACAGTGCACTGCCCTTCAAGTTTGTGATTGTTGTTTTTTAGTTCATCCTTAATTTTCAGTTAATTTTATAAGTTTTCACCTTGTTTCCATACTTGTCTCAAAGATTCTCAAATGATGAAAAGGTGAGGACTTATTGGATACTCTCTTGTTACAATTCAAGCAATCATCGACTTCAACTGTTGGATGAAATATCAAACTATTCGTATTTTATTATGTTTTAAACTCGGTAAGATAAAGTTATAATATGTGTAGTGTGATCTTTATCTAACGACTGAGATCCATTTACTAAGAGATCATAAGGTTTGATAACTGCAGAGAATTTGGGTTTTTAATATTTTGAATTGTGTTGAGTGCATTCTTGTGATGATCTAGTTAGACATATAATTTAGTGATATTATTAGTTCCTTTGACTAAAAATCATTATCCACTCTTCCAAAACTTTAGGGATTTGTATTAGGCTAGTTGAATATATGGAGATTGAGATTTGATCATGTGATATGAGAGAATGTAGATGGTACTCAAAGTAGGAAACAAAAGGAAAGAGGAATCAAGAATAGTGTGGTCCATGACTCTCAAAAGAGGTGCATGAATTTAAGGGTTTCTAAAAATGCTAAAAAAGGTGTGATACGGTTTTCACACTCCTTATGCTGTCTATGAGTACTTTCCAAGTTATTAAGTTATGAAATTTAATATATTGGTCGTGATTAATGTATCATCACAAGTACTCCCATCCAAATGTAACTATATCATAAGTAAATTATATTCCATTTATCGTGCTTGCTTTTGTTAGGTTCAAGAGCGAATGATCAGTCACACATCGATTCATCGATTATGAATGACCTAGATATTTGGTACATAAAATGTGTGACCCATATAATGAGAGCAGATTCTAGTGTTGGATTTTTGCATCAAATTCTTTCTGGCTAGTGCAAGTATAGGATTTAAGGGAGACTCATGTTGGATTTTTGCATCAAATTCTTTCTGGCTAGTGCAAGTATAGGATTTAAGGGAGACTCAAATTGAGTAGTTGAATTTAAGTGTAAATGATTGGTCCGACTATAAATAAATTAAATATTGAATATATAAAAGACATGACTTGTATTTTCAATATAAGTGTTGGATGGAAATTTTATGTTGAATCTCTTGCTGAATATATATTTCTTGAAATGTATATTTCCACCAACAACCCGTGTCAAGTACCTCTAAAAAAAACTTGTGTCAAGCAAGTAGTGGTTGATGAATTAAACATTTCCCAAAATTCAAAGTCGAGATTGGAGGAAGAGGTGTTGATACCCCACCCTGCTCCCAATACTCAATTTTAAAACAGTGTTTATATATATATATATATATATATATATATATATATATATATATATATATATATATATTGTGATTATTTTGCGTGAAAGATGATACAAAGGATTTTAAAAAGAAAAAACAAACAAAGAGTGATAAACCATGACATGCTAGTGAGCTGGAAGCATTCGTATGAAATTCCAAGTTCTTGTTTTGTACTCCATTTTATTTTATTTTATGGAGATTTGACCTAAGTTATTTTTGTGTATATATATATACTAATGTTTTATTCATTTTCGTTAGGTATTGAAGAGGAAATTCTTCATATTTTATGCTTTTGATTCCATCATCAGTTTTATTAATTTATTTTATCGATAAATAATTAGTTAGGTTAGAAACATATGACACTTAAGAAAATCGTTAAATTGAGTAAACACTATTTCCCTTCAAGTTTATATAAATACGGCCATGTTCTCTATAAAATATTGACAATATTATCTTATCTTTTTTCTTATTGATTATCTGTATCGATTATGCCACACCGTTTATTTAACTTCTTTTTTTATGGTGATCGGGGTTCGAACCTGAATCTTGTACATATTATGGACTGTCCCTATCAATTAAGTTAAGCTCATGATGACCCCTTTATTTAGCTCTAGCGATGCTCATTGATTTAAAATATTGCATCATAATTTTATAAATCTAAAGGATCAAATTATCCAATGTACAAAAATGATGGTTTATTTTCAGCAAAACTATTTCTTTTTAGCGGAATAGGCTAAAATTAATTGTTGTCCGCTATAAAAAAAATTACCAATGTTCACTCTCTAATTTATTATTTATTTTTAAGCTCGACATGTAACCAAGGACTAACTAATTCCACGTCCTTTTGTGAGTGTCTATTTAGAACAAATAGCAAAACTCTATATATAAACTAACAACCGAAATTGATCCCAAAAAAAATCGAACTGAGATCCCTTAAAAAAGTGAGATTTTATTTTTTTAGAAATTAAAATGAAATTATATTATCAACGAGTTAAAATTTCCCGACACAAGGTGTACCAGGAAGAAAAGGCTAAATCAAAAGGTTACAAAGTCAAGGTAATGAAACATGCAAAAAAGAGAAAATGAAAATCAAAGATAAAGTGATAGTTCCCAAGCACAAAATTGAGTTAAGCCACCATGAGTGTTAATCAAAAGAGAAAATAGTGTATTTTGCTTTTAACCACCATAAAGTTTGAAGCTTAATTTTGTCGAGCAATTGGTGCAAATGTGCTCCTTGTGCTTGAAAATTCAAATGTTTCTTTCATTCCAAATCACACAGACGCAAGATAATCATAAAAGACATAGTTGAATGATGATCTTTTAATAAACTGCCTAGATGACCAAATTGATGTAAATGGTTAGTATAAGAGTTGAATTCACTGTAACATACCTTAGCCAATGAGAAACCAAAGTCCATTTTATAGAACAAAAAAATTACAATGCAAGAACAAATGATTAATGTTCTCATATGAACCACACCCACCCGCACATAGTTATTGATTCTGAAGTAAGCCACAAAGCAAAAAACTATCAGAAGGAATGCAATTCTAAAGAAGACGTCAAGCAAAGAGACTAACTTTATATAACGTTGAGATGGATAAATATTTTATTGCCACTCGTTTGACACACCAACTTAATAACAATGCACTCACTCATCAACCTTCTCCTACTCCCATACCAATAAACGCCTACACCACTTCCACACCTCCCCCTTCCTAAATGATTCATCCTACAACACTTCAATGCCTCCCCGATCCTAAATGATTCATCCCTAAAACTAACATCATTTGGTTCTCTGCTAATCAAAGAGACGACTAAATCCATCATTTAAAACTTCCCTCACCAACCAAGGGTTCCACCAAAACAACGTAGACGACTCATCACCGACACAACGACCTAAGTTATCGAAGAACCAATTCCCTGCCCCCAAACCGACCTCTTCACTAATAGTAATAAGATTTTTCCACCAAACCGAACCTAACCTTCCATCTACACAAATTCTATCTCCCACCCCCTCATAACGTGCCGCTAAAATTCTATACCACAACATGTCCCTTTCAGCCTTCAACCTCCAATACAATTTCCGCAAAATAGCCACATTAAGTTTCCTAACTCTCCTAAGTTACAGTCCTTCAAACTCCTTTTGCAGGATATACAAGTGACACCCATCCAATCAAATTTTTATTTTTTTGTATAAACGATCATTAAAAAATAAACGATTATAGAGTATACATATCAGTGTTTGTCAAAAAAAAAAAGAGTATATTGTTATCTGTTAACTTCTAAAACAAGTCACGTAAATTCTGTATCTGGGTGTATATTGATTTATTCATCCCCACCCCTTTCAAACTAGTTATTGCGTACTAGTATTTTAAATTTGGTGAAAAAATATCTTTTTAAATACCATACGTCACGTCTTATAGATTGAAAATAGAAAGAAAATGTTGAAATCGTTTTCTTCAAAATAAATTTCCGTAAATTATGATAATGACACTGATTTTTTAGACTATATATTTTGACTTGAACAAATTTAAACTGCTCTGTTTAAAAAATTATTATAATTAATTTTTTTAAGAAGACAAAATGAAATATATTAATACCAACAAAAATTTACATCCGGCACAAGAAACCTACAAAAGGATGAAGAGTGTGTTTTTTCAAGTTATATTTGTCGATTGATAGAAATATATATGTTTATGTTTGCTACAAGTTTACTAAATTTTATTCCCGGGTATAAAATGTTTCTTGGAATAGAAAAATTTTCCTAAGAAAAAGGGTGGGAATAAAGTTCATTCATATATAGTTACCTATTATAATCCTTATTTTTATGGTTCCTAGGAATATTATAAAGTTAACCAAACATAAATTACCATCTTTAATCTCCGTGAGCTTAGCTCAGTTGGTAGGGATATTGCATATTATATGCAGGGGCCGGGATTCAACCCCGGATACTCCACTTCTCCGCAATTTAATTGTGTGAGTTTTAGCCACTAGGCAATTTGACAAAAAAAAAATCTCATCTTTACATTCCAAGAAATGTTATTCCTTAAAATAAATTTAGTAAACTTGAAACAAACACACACGAAGGCAATTGAAATGTAGGTAACTAATGCATACTTTGAAAAGGATTTAACCAACATAAATAAAAATTAAAGCTAATTTTTTTTTTATTTCATCCAACAAAAGGAAAGAAAAATTATTTATCAATTTATTGATGCATTAGCGATTCATTATGTCGAAAGATAAGACAATTTCTCTTCTTACAAACTACGTAAACAAAAGTCAACTAAATAATATCGCAAAAAACAATTCTCAATAATCAAAGTTTTTTTTTTCTATTCTCCGTCTCATATTAAGTGATATAGTTGATTATTTTTTTTAAAGAAACAATTGATTATGTCATACATACCGATGCATATTTTTTATCTTTAATTATCTATTAAAAAAATTATGAAAATTTAATATTTTAAAAATATTCAACTAGACAATTTAATATTTTAAAAATATTCATTGAGACAAATCCAATTTTTTTTTTTGTAATGGTCGGGGTTTTAACCTCGGACCTTGCAAATATTATGTATTGTCCAAACAACTGAGTTAAACTCACAAGAACAAATTCAACATCTTTTATGGTATTATTTATTTGTATATTATTATTATTATTAAAAAAATATGATTAAAGTATGTCAGGTCGATAATACATATTATTAAATAAGTCAACAAAAAGAGTAATATTGTTTTTAAGGAAATGTTTTATTCTTATTAAACCCTAGTCAAATCTATATATAGAATAGAAGCAACCATATTCTATTTGAAGGATGAATTAAATATATTACACACTTAACTTATTCTAATTATTTATTTATTAAATACTAGTCACATAAATCTGAAGGATAAAATAACAACATTACCACCAAAATCCATAAACACAACTCTAACATTGAAGAACATATATCCTCTCATTCTTCTTCTTCATTTTCATCATTTTTGTGGTCACTAATTATCTCTACTCCACACTCTATACTCCTTCATCCAATAGCTCAAAAAAAAAAAAAAAAAAAAAACTCCTTCCAATTCAAACAACAACGTAAGAGAAACAAAAGTTCGAAAATTCCTATAAACATGAAAACAGAACATAACAATAGATTTTCAGTTGTCAATAATATCATTAAAACTTCAAAACTCGCGGCGTATGTTATCCTTCTTTTGCTATCTTACACCTTAGGTTACTTATCCCATTCTTATTCTTCACCAAAATTCTCACCACCAAAATTCTCGCCGCCACAGCCTTCGCCGCCGCCGCCGCCGTCGTCTCCACCACCGTCGCCGCCGTATATTTCTTCCAATGAACTCGACCCATTCCGAGTCAAAACTCACTGCACCAATCCAATCCCACCGGAAAAAATTCGCCGGAAAATTATCTCCCTCATCTTCAATGGAATCTCGCCGTTCACCGACTTTCCTCCGCCGCACGCGGCAGAGCACCTTCGCCGGAGTAAAAAAATCAAAGGCTGGGGTTCAAACGGTGCCGTTTTCGAAAACTTAATTCGTAAAGTGAAACCAAAAATCATCGTTGAAGTTGGAACTTTCCTCGGTGCTTCAGCGGTTCACATGGCCGAGTTAACTCAACGGTTCGGTTTAAAAACTCAGATTCTATGTATCGATGATTTTCGTGGTTGGGCCGGGTTCAGAGACCAGTTTAAAAACATTGCGAGTTTAAACGGTGACGTTTTGCTATATTATCAGTTTCTTATGAATGTTGTTAGTTATAATCAAACCGGTTCGGTTTTACCGGTTCCGTTTTCAAGCGGTTCAGCCTTGACGAAGCTTTGTGAATGGGGTATTTGGGCCGATTTGGTTGAGATTGATGCGGGTCATGATTTTTTATCGGCTTGGTCTGATATAAACCGGGGTTTTCGGATTCTTCGACCGGGTGGGGTTATTTTTGGGCATGATTATTTTACTGCTGCTGATAATAAAGGGGTTAGAAGAGCTGTTGATTTATTTGCTAAAATTCATGGTCTTAAGGTGAATATTGATGGTCAACATTGGGTTATATACACTACTTATATGCAATAATCATACATTACATACATGATAGATTCATAGGTATCTTCCTATTTTCCATTAAAAAAAAAGGTATATTCCTATTTATCAAATTTATTCATTATGTAAAAGTTGAAAGTTACACTTTGAGTTCAAGAAAAGAAATTGCTATTGAATAAGTTGAGATATAGTATTGATTTAAAAATTATCATTCGAAGATTCGTACCTATATTTTAATAGAGAGAAAAAAATATAGAATGTGATGTGATATATTGGTGATATGATAAGAACAGAGAGATAGAAGGAAAAATAAGATTTAAATAGATGTTAAAATATTAGAAGTGCAAACATATGATTGTTGTTCTTATTTTATCTTTCAATGTTCGTTATTATTAAGAATCAAGTTTCTTTACAATTTATGGCAATGACATGCATTATTAAGAATCAAGTTGCTTTACAATTTATGGCAATGACTTGCATTGCAAGAAAGTCTTGGATAGACCTAAGAAATCGATAATAAAAGATAGAAAGTGAAAATAATTTAATAATGTGTATTTTTAAAACAATCAAATGGTGTATAATTTTGTATGTGTGTCCAAACAATGTGTCTATATGTTTGTAATCAACCAAGTATTATTTTTTTTTGCACGGCAACACATTTTTTTTGGAGTGACTAATATGATAGTCTAGGTGAAAAAAAAATGATAGGGTAGTTGATTATATTGTATTTACAGTTTAATCACGAAGATTTTATTATACGTCACACTACTCAGCTATGTTTTTCTCAAATGACAAATGTTAGTTGTTGTTTTTGTTATAAGACAAAGTTAAACTCATAATCTATTTATCATTCAATTCATATGTTCTTTCAAACCATCCTATGACTTATATTGTAGGAATGATTTACTTATTAAATTTCTTTATGCACATCTATGCCCTATAAATTAGAATTTTCTTTCTATTTAAAATATTTCTGAACAGATGAAGGTTTCATCTATTATTTGAGTGTTTTTCCCTCAAAAGAAAACTATTCTTTGAGTGTCTACGGTGTATTAGGAGTAGGGCAAGGCAATTGAACTTGTACTACTGGTTTTTTAATTTTGTTTGTAGAATTTCCTTACAAGTCAAGTTGTTTTTTATAATTTTCAGCATTTTTTTTGGCAAATTATGTGTATAAGTTCAGTTAAACTTTCAATATTGGTGGCTCAAACTAAGTTACGTTTAAGGTTCACTGAAAATATGTGTGAATCTGCTTCGATTTTATAGAGTACTCTAACATTTAGAAGAGAACAAGTAATGTCACACTTTGTAAGAAATTGATTTAACAGAAACTTGTGAAAATAATTGTTCTATACAACAATAGATCTTTTCAATTGTTTTTCTCTCATGTTCCGCAGTTGGTGTCAATCTCACCATTAAATAGAAAAAGGTGAGGTTGATTTTTAATATAAAAATTAAGACAAAAGAGTATAATGGTATGATGAGAGAAAAACAACTCAGAGGATCCATTCACCTCTCCCCTAATTACACCATAAAAGTCTGATATCATCACCATTATGTGTACAATTTTTTTTAAGTAATACAATGACTAGAGCTCACATATTTTAAATGCGAAGAAATGAGGTATCAAAGATTTGAATTTCGACCCCTACATATAATATGCAATATCCCTACCAACTTTTTTTTTTTTTTGTCTCCCCAATTTTTCTCTTCCATCGAATACATTATCCATATTTATTCGTATATGGTGTTGGGACATGTGTCAGTTTTTTGCCTCTACAAAAATTAAATAACACAACTGCTAATTACACTAGATATAATTTTAACTCATGTTATACTCACCCACCTATGATATTCTATTATTAAAAGGATTTATTGATCAAAAAATTCTATTATGTCAAGGACAGACTTCGTATAATGCAAAAGAATCGAGGTCGGGGGGTCTCGCCTTATCCTTTGCTTTCTTCAAATTTGGCCTCGCGGGGATTTGCCTGGGCAATTGGATTAGCTCTACGGGCCTTCCTCACTAGCGAAACCCCTTTAATATTTCAATAGACTTTTCTTTTGTAGTCGAGTTCAAATCATTGGTCCGAGGTAAAGGAATGCTATCCTAAGGAAGCAAAGCTAAAGTAATCTCGTCCAGAGACTATAAGGGAATTCGGGTTAGAAGAATTCTACTCAAACAAAGTCAAGTTTGTGAGCCACGTCACTTCTCTTCTGATATCCTGAGTGTTAGACGGAAGGTCAAGTCGAAAGCTAAAGCTAACGCTTACCTTGGATCAAATCAGCACCACCCGCAGGTTCTGGAAAAAAAAGCTAAGTTCTAAAGAAAAGAAAGAATCGGTTTGTCTTTTGGTCCCCCTTTCTCGCGTAAAAGCGATCAAAATTCGAACACGCCGCGTTTTACTAGGAAGGATCGAACCATGGGAACGAATCTACAGAGCTATTACCTTCTTTGGCCAGATCTTCCAACCTTTTCCCAATTACAGTTCACCGCGCCCTTTAAATGTGTCGGGGCTTGTTGGTTTTTCCATCATCCAATCCACAACAAATCGAATGAAACCTGGCGAAAAAGAAGTGAACACTTTGCTGCTGAGGAATTTATCATACTCGAAAGAGTGTTTGTTTTTCTTCAAACCCCAATCTGCTCTCGCTCGCCGCTACTAACGGGTTCTCGGTTGATTTCCCTTACATAAATAATGTAAAATATGTTTCTATTGAGTAACCAGCATGATATCATAGATTTAAATTTTTATTATTTAAGAAAGAAAATATTTAAGGTGAGTGGATGATATTCTAATCCAAAACAGAAAAGTGTTTATGTTTAAATAGCATATCATAGATTTAAATTTGATTTGTGGGAAAGCTGTAAACAAAATTTAATTTTTTGCTTATAAGTAAGCTAATAGATTACATATGGAACATTTCGGCTCACATTGATTCGAGACAAAGATAAAGGTCCAAGTTTACTTATGTACACATAGCATGTCCTCAAGAATCATCAGAGCAAAGTTTGAAGAATGCAATTTCTGATGGAATTCAAAAATTTAAATCACTTTCGTTACAAAATAACTGATAGATTAGAAGTGCACAAGAGAAGATTTAAAGGTGGTTACAATGAATGCAGTTATGAAGACATCAAAAAGCAAGAATTTGAAGACAAGAAGAAACCTGCAGAAGTTTTTAAGTGGTTAAGATAACATGAGTCATGAATGCAATACTTAATATTTTTTTTCTCTTTATAAAAAAATGATTCAATTTTTCATACAAAAGAGTTCATTTCCGTTATGTAAAATTAGCATACTGGATTACACATCTGCCCACATAGGATAAAAGATCTTACTTTCTGTTTAAATTGAACGATGTATGTAACTCAATCAAGAGAGTATAAAGTTTGGTCAAAGTTCCAACTTAAAACAATGTTGGTTCCATGGACCAGCAAAATTCTCTTTCCACAATGGGAAATTTATGCGCCACATTAAATGCCCTAGTATTTACTGCTATTAAAGAGAAGAAGCCGTATGAAAACTATTGGGAGGGGTTTGGGGTCCAAAGTCACTCCAAACAGTTAGTTTGTGTGATATGCAAAAAAACTATCCTTCAAAGTGAAGACAGATTGTTGGCAGAAGAGTTTAAAAATTAGCCTCCATGTGTGGAGATGCATGCTTCACAGGCCAATTTCGGTTTCGCAGGGGACCACAAGCTTGTTGAGACGGACGTTGAGGTGCTACAGAACTACGAACTGTGGAGACTTGCATCGTATTACGAGAGTGCTCTTGATTTTTAATTGGTGTGGAGGTCCTACCTGCAATCATTTAAGTTATTCAGATATCAACTTTTCTATTAGATTCAGGAGCCTTACATTGAAAGAATGAAACTATAAACAATACATATTCTAGAAGATTTATGAGCGAACATTTAATATTTTACTTAACTCGCCTAATTAGGTATAAAATTCCTTAAGTAGTAGTTTACTAAATCGCATACTTAAATACCTGAGTCACACTTTAAAAGCCATCGAAACAGTAACAATCTGTAGCAAAGAACACAAGTTACTAGTCCTATGGAATTAAGATAATGGGAAAGCCACTAAGGTGTTTCACTCAACAATGAACTGCAAGAAGTCACCTACAGGATGTGACGACAATGTGCTCATTCAATGTTCTCCAATAATTGAGATCTTTCATAGTACCGATATGACAACACCAACTTAGCCTTTTCCCGCTATATGGATTCAGCAGAAAGGATGAAGCGTTAACATAATTCTCTATAATGTAACAAGCTTAGAGAAAGACAGTTTACCCCCAAATCTCTTTCAATGGTATGGGCTATAATTTTCTGGTACTGACTGCACACCTTTAACTACTAACTACATAATGACAGTTATACAGTTGTCAGTCAAAGGATAAATTAAAATATGTTATTGACCCTTTATTTGGCTTCCTTCTCTTATAATCTTCCTTGCATGATAGAAGGCCGTAGTACACTATCAACCATTCATGACTAATAAGTGGTCCTTGGAAAAGACTGAGTATGACAGCAGGGGCGCCCTCGATTCCTCGTAAAAACCAATCCCCACTCCCTAATACTGGACGTAGTTGGAAAATGGATATCCATGCCCACCCCCGACGGGGGTAGGGTTTCCAGCCCTGCCCCTTGCCCATATATATTTTTTGAAAGCTCGGTATTCGGCCCAAAGACCGACTAATCCTTGAGATCCAATCCCACCGTCCACTTGCGGGGTTCCCATTTAAACTCAGATCTTATGAACTAGCCCACCGAAATTGGCACAGATGAGAATCGAACTTGAGACCTTGAGAGGAGCACACTCCAAAGTCCCAAGCCAACACCATCAAGACAACCCAAGTAGGCTCCCCTCGCCCATATATAAAAATTAAATTAAAAAATCATTATAATAATGGATCCTGTTGCCAACCTAGAAAAGACATTAAATATTTCGACAATCATCAAGTAAAGCCATCATAACATAAAGTTAACCTGCGACTCGGTCAATAGGTAGAGACTTCAAGCAAACAAGAAAAAAAGAAAACAATAAGCAAATACAACTAGCAAATTTTGGAATTGGATTAATATGAAAATAAATTAAAATAAAAGAGTTAAATGACTATTACCGGGATCAGTCATTTCAGGAGCAGTAAACTTTTTGAATGGCTTGTCAAGGGCTAAATTTAGGGAGTGACGAGTTGCCAATTGTTCAGCAGTATATTGTGTGTTGGTGGTCACAGTGGATCCTGAATTGGCACTGCCGTCTTTCTTCCGTAAAGTGCTCCACCTCTAAAAGAGTATTTGAATAGACCATGGATATGTGTAGTATTAATAGTCAATTAACAAAGAAGGTGAAATGGAAACAAAACAATTAGTACAAAACTGTACTTGCAAGCATTATCAACTAAACGCAAAACAAATATTCATTTGACTATGACCTAAAATAGCTGATTACAGACACATATTATACATATCAGAAGTTGCTTGAAGAGCGGTATTTGTAAAACTCCGTTGCCGGGATTTGAACCCGGGAGAACCGGGTGATACCCAGACATCTAACCTGACTAGATGACTACGGTTTAAAATAAATTTAGTACCATCAGTCATCAGATTCTGGTAAAAAAATATAATATTTAAGAAAGACAAGCAGTGTGCGCGCACAAACTTGTTTTTCAACTGATGATTTTCTTTCATCCTTTTAGAATCAAGAAAGAGGTGACATAACAGTGTACATATGTACGCTAAATATGGTCAGCCTCAACAGGCACAACTACGATAGCTGCTAGATCTGGCTGGTATAGATCTGCCGAGACTGCAATGTTAGAAAAATCACATAATAAGACAACTTATTAGCGTCCATGTCAACAAAGCAACCATCTATAGGAATCCATGGATTGTGACCTATCAATATTTAACTTAAAAACAATGCCTGCCGCCGTTATCTACCTTATTAATCAGCATGATAACACAAACCAGAATGAATTTTGATAAATATTCATGGTTAGCAAAGTTGATCATTTTAAAAGTACCAACCACAGAAAATAAGCATTCAATGATTTAACCTATCTGTTTTGAATTTAAGGGAAAATCAGGCTGGTAGGCAAATGTAATAGATAGTGTATTTATAGTGTACATATATTGAATCTTGGCGACAATCTAGGCCAAAGATTAAATAAACTACATATTGTTATATAATGCAAAATTTGAGGATTAATTCATCATTCTAGTTGCCAATGGATGCTGTTATACGGCTATGACCACTGTTTGAAATTCCACCTTTATTGTGGTCCGCCCCTAGTGGCCTAAATTGCGGCCTTTGGTTTGCCTTCATTGCAGCCTCCAACACCTTCATCGTGTTGGCTTTGAGGGGGTGGATTTAGTCCCACATAGGATAAATAGGACTCTTGAGAAGAGTTTATAAACAGGAGACACTACATACATTACAAGCCGGTTTTGTAAGGATGAGTTAGGCCCCAAATTTCAACAACCAACAAGCACCCACATCTTAAACACACTACAAAAATTGATATACAAGAAAAAATTTATTACTGAATTTTAAGTATAGAAAGATTATTTTGCAGGGGAAATGGGATTTTACACAACATTTGGAGTTGTGGCTATGTGACTAAAAAGTCATCGGCTGACATTATGGAATAGACCTCTTGTAAATGTAAGGGAAGGGTGCAGGTTACCCCTTCTCTGGATCCCTCGTGGCAGAAGCTTTGTAGCAGCAGGTTACCACTTTTTATGATTTTGAAGAACTTAAACCCTTAAACGTATTTTCTTTCCTTTCTTCACTGCCCTGATGGGCATGACTATTCACAAATACTACTAGCTATTAATCAGAAGGGAAAATGATAAACACGTTGCCTCACAAGAAATCTATTCTATACTACTAATAAAGGGGATACATAATTTTTTGGTGTAGCCTATTTTAAATATTCCTAAATTAAACAGTATTACTCTTAAACCTATTAATTATGATTCAATTGCTAGTATGCCGTTGTTTAATCCTCAGATTTAAATAGCAGTGGCTATGGATATGGTAAAATAGAGGAACAATATCTTATTCAAAAATAAAAGCAGAACATTTTGCACTTTAAAAGGAGGTAGATGGTAAAAGTTTATAACAAGATGTGATAAATAGATATACCGATAAGCGCAATAGAAAAACAGGTTTTTCCGCTGGTATACATAATTCAAATGCATGCTGAATTGCTGATAAAGAAATGGTATAATGAGTGGAAAATGCCACATAATTCATAAATTTTTAGGGTCGAAAAACCACCTGAGACAATTCCGTTGCACTTCTCTTAATAGGAAAGTTGTCACCTTTTCCCATGGCTACCCAATTCCCTTCACCGCATCTCTGAACAGCAGCCTGTAGCTGATTGTCCTCTTCCTCTGACCATTCTTTTCTTTTCCTTTTGGAAGCTGCGGTACCACCAACTGTTCTCTTGGTTTCTAAAGCATCTGTTGCTGATACAGTTCGCAGTTTCTGTCTCTGAACAGTAACTGGAAACGTAATGCTTGTCTGTTCCGTCAAATTAGAGGGCTGTGAAATTTCCTTTGAAGTTCTAGATGAACGGTAAACGGGAAAATTTACAGTCATTGGAGCCTCAATTGTTGAGCTGCTAGGGGTAGATTCACTTAGTGTACGGGAAGCAATTATCACCTGATGATTAAACAACGCCGAGAACCAGGCTGGTCAAAATTGAAGAACAACAAATAGCACATACAATATGTTTAAACATTGAAAACATAAAGAACTTAGTTATTCAACACTAAATGGGACTATCTACTAACCAACAAAAATAGGCTCTATCAAAAACCATATTTTTCAGGAAAACCATTACTTGTCCTATGGCTGTATGATAAGGCAAGCCGCATCACTGTCAGATATTAATCTGATAGAATCCACTTTTCTACTAGAATTATAATTATAAAGCTATTTGCAAAATTTAAAATATTGAAATAGAATTAATAATTAGTATATCAGTAAATTCACCTTCGAACATGCTGTGGACTCTGATGTAGATTCCACAGATACAGAAGGAAATGATTCCAGCTCGCAATCTAGGTCACTATCATCATCCTAAAAATATGAAAACAAAAAAGCATGAATAACACATTAAGTACAATACCTATCCAAGAATCTACGAATAAAAAATTCAATAAAAAAACAAAACAAAACAAGAGGACAGCTGATTGTGCGAACCTAACTGGATATGGCAATTGGAAGAGTAACAAAGGCAGTACACGTAAAAGGATGGTTGTGGATTAAAAATAATATACAAAATAATGATAATGTTCTTATTTTCATCATTAGGAGAATCTTTATGTTGCTAATAAAAACTCAACTATCAATCACATAAATTTTGACAGAGAATAAACCGAAATTAATTTGTGCATAAATATACAGCCAGTATGATGCCTTGAATTAATGTATTATGAAATTAACTATAACTGATTAGTCATAGAATATGTTTAAACATATTCTAATGCATCACCACATAACTGGCGCTTAAGGCAATGACTGCTCAAGCCTTGCATGCACTACTTACTACATATCTCTATGTGATGTGAGACTAAACACACCCAGCACAGTGACAAAGCCGAATGCTCAAATAAAGGCAGCTAAAAGTTGCCAGAACTAAGGCACTAGGGGTAGACCAGAATTAAGGTGCTTTCAAATACATTGTAGTAATTCAAAACCATACGTACAATTGAATGATTTCAGATCACAGATACCAACGGTAGTTTCAGCTCAGGTATATCTGTTCTTAACAGCTTCTAAAGTACCACATAAACACTATGTGTTAGTAAAGATTTAGTTTGTAAAGTGCCCACATAAGCACTGTCACTTGTAACAAGGGGCCTGTTTGAATTAGCTTATTTGAGCTTATCTACTGGCATAAGTTTTGTGAGGCTGTTAGGGACAACTTATGAAAACTACTTATGACAATTTTCATAAGTTTTGTGAGGCTGTTCTTTAATATAGCTTATAAAAAACAACTTATAGCATATACAAAAACAATTTAATGTTGTTTTATCTTTAGCTACAAAAATAGCTTATTCATAAGTGCTTATCATGATAACCACTTGTGATATGAGCTGCAAATAAGCTATTTATCCAAACAGGCCCTAAGTGGGTGAAGATTAGTAGTTGAATAATTGATTGTAATCTGAAATTCAGAATTGAAAATATTCCGAAGGAAAATGCTAACATGTGTGTGAATTACATATAGCGATTCTGTCTCAAAAGTCGTGTGTTCAAATTCTTAAAATTACATAGATTGCTCTTTTCAATACAAATTTTCTACTACTTTTGAGTTCTTTAACAAATAAGCAAGACCCCATTCAGAAATATCAATTGATTATTGCAACAATTCTGCTAATTATCCAACAAATGATTGCAACAACTCTGCTGATTGATCCAACAATAACAGACACAAACATCAAAAGCTATCCGAACAAAACGAGGTTATTAGATCATGAAATCGATCTAATAGACATTGTTATGATTTAATATATAAATATAGAAAACAAAATAGGGGACCCATTTTGATCAACTTATTGTTGAACTTATGAAAAATAGTTTACGCAAATAAATAAGTTTTTATGTTAATTCATAAGTTCTCAGTAACGAAAATTGAATCTTTTTTTTTTTCTTTTCATAAACTACCTCGACAAGCTTATGAAAAATCCATAAAAGCTTATTTATTTGCATCGACTGCTTAGCATAAGCTCAAAAAATAAGTCAATACAATCGGGCCTTGTGTCTCAAATATAAAAGCATAAATTCTTTTTCCGTTAATCGAATAACTGATGTATCCGAGGGAGGCCGAGACATACCATAGGTTCACCGCCCCCTTGTTCGAAATGTTGAGGCAAGGAACAGCCATACGCCAAGCGGCGCCATAGCATCTGATACTCTCTGGCATTAGAAATACCAGTGGAGGTTTTGTTCACCAATTCATTCCAATCAAATTTGGTATTAGGGTAATTTGATAATTCCTGAAGCAACGTCAATAAGGTTTTTGTGTCATACCTGCACAACACAAAATTCCATTATTCAGCATAATCAATCAAACAAATAGAAAGAGAGAGATAGAGAAAGAGAGAGGATACCGTTGTGTGATTGAAGCGGCGTCGTTTTCGGTGAAGGTAACCTTCTTCTTGGGATTTTTTTCAGGCATTGAAAATCCCAAATTGTTGCAAAACCCTAAACCCTCTGTTGAAAACGAAATAGAGGTTTTATTGTGTCGTGTGATAGAGAAATGGGTTAACAAAACATTTAATTTTTATGTTTTGTTATAAAAAAATCATATTAAATTAACAAAACATGAATTAACTTTTAATATACACAATATCGATATTCAAACCGTGAATATCTCACTTCTCAATATTTAAAATGCGTAGGCTTCAACTACTATATTATATGATAAAAATAATGATTTAACATAAATTGATGTATTTGATACAAATTTTGAATCATCTACATTAATTTTATTAATTATATTTTAGGACAGAGCAAATATCTTTTTTTAATATAGAAATGATACCTTTTTTGGAAGGAAAATGATACTTATATAGTCATTTTCATACAAATTAATAACATTGGCATGAAATTATTATCCTTGATGTTTTTTAAGTAAAATAACAAAAAAAAAATTGTCAGGTAAATTATATTCACACATTTTATCTGTCCAGAGGTGAAGAATCTGGTGTTCCAACCTAATAACTGTAATTTTATTTTTAATTTTTGATGAAACAGAATTATTATTGACGAAAAATTAGCTGCTCAATATTTTTGTATATGGTTTGGAACATTAGAAGTCCATATCCTATTAGGTTCTGAAGTTTTCTATTTAGAAACCTATTAATTGTTCACATACACCTGAAATGCATTGAACGGTAGTCAATTATCGTTCAGATGATAATTAACTATAGTTTTTTTCTTTTTCTATAAGGTGCCTATAAAGCAATTGCCTTTGGTTCACTAGAAGTCCATTTTGTCATTTCATGAGGATAAATGATATTTGTACAACCATTTCTTGACAACTTTTGAAACAACCATCTCTCTCATATTCACACGTGTTTTTATTCTCTCTCTTCTTCTTTCTCTCTCCATTGTTTTTGTCCAATCACAAGAGGAGAAAAGTGGTTGTCACCAAAGTTGTCTAATATTAGTTGTACAAATAGAAAAATGTTGTTGACGCATCATACAAAGCTGAAAAACATCTTTAAAAGACTAAAATACCTTGTCGGCAGTTAACTGCAGCCGGTTTCATTATTGTATCGGCAGTTAACTGTAACACCCCGTTTTCCCAACTTTAAAATAACATAGATTAATCAGAGTTTTTCAACGTAAACGGAATGTCACACTTCTTTTCATAAAATCATAAATAGAATAAAATTCCTTTAATACATCGCAGCGGAAATATTTCAACTTTTCAAAACAATCTTTGGCACAAGGGCCTCAACACAAAATCTCATAAATTTAGTTCATCAACATGTTCATAAAACAATACGTAAGGAATAGAAAACGACAACAAAATTCCCATCCCGTTACGTATCAGAGCACCTAAGACACACGCGAGAGAAACCTCACACGACCGCAACTATTCTTGGTTACCTGCAAGTTACCCATAGGAAAGGCAACATTTTCAAGCAGAAGGGGTGAGATTTCACAAAACAATAATAATAAGCATATAATTCATCAAATACATTTAACAACATGGACATCATCAATTAATCATAATAATTCTTCATATAGTACTTCTTTAACAACTCATAAGCTACATTATGTAATCATCATAACAACATCAATTAGTAATACAAATAACCACGTAGTTCATCTTTAATAATACTTCATATAAACAATATAAACAACATAAGCTACAATCAACTTCAAATCATCTTTAACGATAATTCACATAAACAACAACATAAAACTCTTCATTGATAATTATCAACTCGACAACTTAGACAACTCGACAACTTCGACATCGACTACACAACTTCAACTCGACTATGCAACTTAGACATCTTATTCATGCATGTGGTACCAATCCAGGGCGTCAAGCCCTCAACGTAATAAGTATTAATATACTTCTAGGGCGTCAAGCCCTCATCGCAAATGAGCTAAAGCTCTAGGGCATCAAGCCCTCAACGGGTAGAGTAAAAACTCATAGGGCATCAAGCCCCCAACTGAAATGGGTATGCATGGACTCAACATCATACAACTTACAAAACATCGACATCTTAGGATTCCAACAATTTGGATCAACTTCTTATTTCACAGACCGGCTCATGCAACTTAATGATAATAGAATCAGTCAACAACAGAATTCAACAGCTTAATCATAACAATAATCAAATGATAATCAGCAACAACTTCAACTTAGACATTATATATATTTCACATAAAGCATATATGATTATATCTCATTACTAACAACATTCATATCATTAATTAACAGCTTTACAAGTCATCTTTACTATTGCAGTAACGCTTAATTCTAACCCAGGGGTCATCTCATAACAATTCGTTTCGAAAGAACACAAGATCACGAAACAAGGGTACTGATGCTGTGTATTTCGCCAGGCAAGGCAAATTTCGTCATGGCGAGATCAAAATGCAGGCTGCTTCGCCAGGCGAGACATATTTCGCCACGGCGAGCGATGACAGAACAGTTACGGGGTTACGACAATTTTCACCAAAAATCCCAGTTTTCATCACGTTCCTCCCCAAATTCGACCATAATGATTTATAAGGGTTACCCTATGGTCTGCAAACAATTTTCTACATCAATCTAACAACTTCTCGTCATCTAATCCTCAATTCATCAATTTTAACCTAATTCTCAAATCCTCCAAAACTCTCCCTACTCTCGTTAAACATAATCATCAGAATTACAGACTTAATTAGATTGAATGTTAGTCTCACCCTTACCTTAAGAAAATTGGAGCAGCAGCCTCTTGGTTCTTCACTTCTAGTTTTCTCCCTTTTTCTCCCAAAACTGATTGTACGTACTATCTGTTTCTAACCCTAGGTTTTACCTTTTATACCTCTTCTATTTGTTTTATCTTATTTCACTTATTCCCTCATAATTCTATCTAATTCAAAAACAGCCCCACAACTTAATATTTATTCTATTTTCAAACCTTATTCTATCAAATAATAAAATAAGCCACCTAATAAAATCACAACATATTATTTACTCTAATTTTCACATCTTATTTTATTTTCAAATCTTATTCTAGTAAATAATAAAATAAGTCTATCAATAAAATATCAACACATCACCTAATCATATAAAATCACATAAATCATCAAAGTAGACTCTAAACTCTATAAAATAATTAAATAATTAAAGAGGGCGTTACATTAACTGCCGATGAAAGCATTTATGGAGACAGTGGGTTCTGCATAAACAAGAAAAATGCATTATCTTTTACAGTTATCCATAATTAAATCAATCTGACATAGAATTTAAATTAAACGAATGTTTGAAATTCACCAAAACATTAAAGAGTGTCCATAATTAAACAACACATTATATATCGTTAAATGAAATTCTTTAGCAACATTCTATGCAATTGCAAATGGAACGAACATACATATATAAAATATGGGTATTGTTAACTTGTGCCCTTAGGGCACATGTTAAGAAACCTAAAACAAGAAACTTTCTCTAAAATTTTGTGCGTTTAATTGATTAAAAAGTTAAATATTCAATGCAATGCACACATTTCAATAAGTTATTTCTATATTTAAACCATTAACTTGTGCCTTGAGGGCACAAGTTAACATTTGCCATAAAATATTATCTTCCACCATATTCCGAAACATAAATCCGACATCGCTATCTTCCCGAATAAGCCAAGGCATATAGCTTGCTGTTCTCCACGCGTGTTCATCTCTATCTTCTCCCAGGTCTATGCAAGACATTTGACCAAATAAGTGACGTGTATATTGATTTGAACCGACATGCGCAAAATAAGTGTTAAGTTGTGCCTTCAAATCATCAAGTGAGTCGGTCGACGTTATCATTACCTTAATTGTCTTCTTAAAAGCGGAGTACCTAACACGACATTCAATTCTTTCAACCTCAGCCATGTTTCACTTCATAAAAAGCTTTATGAAATAAATCATACATTAGGATGAAATAAAACGAAATGTAATAATCAATAAAATGTATATATAAAATGCGTAAACATTAATAACGAATAAATAAGTATTGCACTAGTTTCACCACATAAAAGTCATATTATCTTATAATTATATAATGTTAGTTATATATTGGCCACAAAAAATTGACGTTACAATTTCGACCCTAAAATATACGTCGGTGTAATTTCTACCAAAAAAAAAGGACTAACACTGAACAAAAATCACTCATTAATGACCAAGTGATTGGGGAAGATAAAGTGAAATAGATTTTTCTTCATCTTCCGCAATTACTTCAAATTGTTGCTTGGTTTTTCGGGAGTGTCCAACAAAAAAGGGACCGCTTTGTTTGACTCTTTTTTTGGTTGTGGCGGTATCTTTCCCTCTTCAATAATCATGAGCTTTCAGAACAAATCATGTTGATCCAAGTACTCATCTTCCCAAGTTAACGCCTCTTCATTCTTATGATTGTGCCACTCCGTAGATGATGGAGGTAGTGGACAACCATCCTTCAAAAATATAAGCACGAAATGGTTCGGAATTAAGCCAAGGCACATGATGGGAGTTTTTTGCTTACTCGGCGGTGGTGGCCCTCTTAGTGGGAAAAAAGATTCCGATTTTTCAAGAGTTGTCAACACGACCACACACCTTTTGTAATAATTAGCAACAATGTGTCCCATGTCCGGAATAGTAAACCACTTCTCAACAAGATGTGCACAACCTTTCATATTTCCATGAGGATGTAAGCCATTTAAAATGTAGTTATAATGATCCGCACCCGCATATACTCTCACATAATCATCTCTATGATCTTTCAACTCTTTAATAAGATTGTGACGAATCATGATATGACTTTCTTCGATCAATCCCATGAACTCGGCTATAGCTCGAAATCCACAATGTCCATCACCTATAACATCCACCACTTTTTCAATAAATGAAACCATGAACTTTGGCATATAATCAAAAACCGGAGTAGGCTTTGGAAGCGGAATAGGCTTTGGATACCGAGTAGGTGGTGGAACTGGAGAAAGTGATATTTTACCAAGACGAGCACCTCTTTTTCTAGAAAATGAAGAAGTTGTTGGTGACGATGATGGTTGGCTATCCGGATTTTGGGAATCAACAACCTCCCACGAAGAAGGGATCTGACTAGTCGATGTAATTTTTCCTTTAGACCTTGCAATGTCCACTTTTTTCTTGACTCCCTTGGTTGGCACTTTTCGTTGTGGTGGAGACAACATGGTGGTTTCAGGAAATGCCAACTGCCGCAAAACCTCAGCTTCATTTGGTAAGGGGATTTCTTGAGACGTTCTTGAATAGCACTCCACTCATCATCGACAGAAAAACCATGTTCATTACCTTCTTCGCCCATACGTAACCTATGCCAATGATGGTGTATCTCATCCAATAAAATTGGCTTCTTTTCAAGGATTTTAGTAGCAATTTCGCATGCACAAAGTAACCCGTATGATGTCCTTTGAACACAACCACAAATTTCCTTGTCCATGCACAATGTTCCCCTACAATGTGACTCTTCCTTGACAATGTTGTCCAAAGCATATCTAGACACATGACCACCTAATCCGGAGTACAAAGTGACATCTTTGAATCTATATTCCAATACGGTAACGCTCTGACCAAATGTTTTGTTTGTATCGCAGTGAACTGAAGCACCAAAATGTCATGTATTTTCTCCCAACAAGTACCCAAATCACCCACACTATTGTCCAAATATTTCTTTACTTAAGCATGAGCCGATGATACCATGTTGGTGGTTCTGCAACCAAGATGCAACACATGGTCTGTCCATGCTCTCACTATTTTCTCCTTCACTTCATTCAAGGTGGTCATGGCATAGTTTAGGAAAAGTGGAAAATCACTACAAACATCTTGGATCTCCACTAATGCATTTGCATATAACTCTTGAGTGGGAGTTTCAACCATAGATTTCCATGTCCTCTTTATCTTCTTCACAACATCATCATATTTCACCTCTTTCCCATCCCTTTTTCCCAAAGGACATTTATAATCTAAGACGCACCTTTGTTTAACATTTGCTTGCACATGAAAGTAACAATTCATTGCATAACTTTCGGGGAAAACAATTCCAACCGCTTTCATCAAAGATTGATCCTTGTCAGTCACAATCACCTTAGGCTTATTCATCTTTGACGTAAGAAGTCTACGCAACATTTTTAAAACCCAAACAAAGTTTTCCTCTTTCTCATGTGTCACAAATCCAAAGCCAACCGAATATGTCAAATCGGTCGAAGTGACCCCCAACTACCTCAAACATTGGCATCTTGTACATGTTGGTTTTGTAGGTGGTGTCCATAACCAAAACCGTTGGAAAATTGTTAAACAACTTAACGGATGTTGGATGAGCCAAAAATATATCTTCAATTGTAGTGCTTTCACTTTGTGTTCTTGAGAAATAAGTATAGTTGTGCTCTTCCAACTTCAAGATTAGATATTGCAACGGTGTCTTGTCACCTCTATTTGTCTTCCATATTTGTTGACGTTCATTGTACACTTGCTTGATATTTGTCATGCAATGTGGTCTATTGTTCTTCAAATTAATCAAAATATTTCTTGGAAGCATCTTGCTCTTGGTCAAGTCACGTGCAATCTTCTTGTCATCCTCCTTTAATCTACCGGCAAGAATGTGTCCTTCTAAAGTCGGCTCCATCGCATGGTTGTGAATTCCATTGAGAATGTTCAAACTCTATTCCTTTGTTTTCTTACTAAGATATCCAATAACCATGAACATGCACCCACATTTTTTCGAGCCTGTTGTCTCATGCTTCGGTTTCTTTCTCGGCACTTTGTGAGCTCCACTCCTTTCACAAACTAGTTGCACCATTCAATTGATCAAACTTGATCTTTGTATAACAATTGTAAATCCCGTCTTATTTGCTTGACGACGTGCCCACTCAAGCAAGTCTTCTCCATCTTTCCACTTAACGTCGTCCGAAAAAAAACTAGTTGTGTCAACTTCGTGGGCATGAAGTGGGAGGACACCGGAGTCGACATATTTAGAAGCTTCAACATGGACGGAAGCTCCATCAATGTTTGGTTTGGCTTCAACCTTAGGCGGTTTGACATCTCTAGAATTTTGGACAAAATTTGGTTTTGTCTCTCCCGGATCATCTTCTGCGTTGTCAACCATTACTATAATTAAACAACACAAAACTATAATTTAACAATGAACTAATGCATAAACATCAATGCCATAATGAATTAAAACAAAAAAAATACAAAGGAAAAGAATTTGAAATGGCAGTGAGCTGCTATTCCTGTGTTTTCAAAAAAATTTCCCAAGTATTCCTCGGCAGTTGACTACCGAAACTACTTTGGTAGTTAGCTGTCGATGAAGGCTCCCATAATTTGGCAGTTAACTGCCGATGAGTCCCATGACATGGTTTACGTAAACTGTCGTAAAAAACTCCAAAAACAGTAGAAAATGTGTTGGAACAAAGGTGTTCAGCAATACCACGTTTTGAGTTTTGATGATAACAAGGTATTAAAAAGTTGTCAATTGGATATTGCTAATATTTTGTTTAAGTATGCAGGATATCAATTAAGATTTGTATCTTAGAAAGTATTCTGTTTGAACAATGTTAAAGAGCAATAAATCCAGAGAAGCTTGTTGCTTGTGATTCTGTTTCTAAGAGAGTCTGAAGACTGTGCTGAAGAGAGTCTGAAGACTGTATCGAAGAGAGTCTGAAGACTGTATCAGAGTCTGAAGACCATCAGAATCTGAGAACCAAGAGAGTCTGAAGATTATCAGAAGCTTAGTGCTACAATGAGTCTGAAGCCACAAATTTGATGATCTACTATTAGTGATCTCTACTGCATTGCTATGCACAAAGAAACTCTAGTGGAGTAACGGCTAGCTTCTAAGTCAACTTGAGCGTGGGAAGCACAAAGACAAAGATTGCAGGCTAGTACAGAGTACGTTGTACGAACTCTGTTTCCACTACTCCACTACCTCGTACAGTTAGGCAACTGTGTCTACCGGTATTAATCCTCAAAGGGAATGGAATTCAAATGATGCTATTGAAGGACTATTACCAAATCAAGCAACAGATCAACAGTCATTGATCAAGCTTCAGAAATCATCCTGATGCGCTGGATGACTCAACGTCTCTTTCCTACGCCTATATAAAGGATAGAAGACTTGAAGAAGTGTTGAACTCTACAACTTAGAAAAACTGCATTGCGCTGCTTTCGCATTCAACTGAGTCTTAACAAAAGCACATCATTAACTTAGATTCTTACAAACTGAGTATTCTAGAATCTCTAAGTTTCACAGAAAAACAGAGTTTGTCTTTTGTGTAAAACAGAGTCTGTCTTTGTTGTAATTGAAACACATTTTGATTGTTATCAAGTGTTTCAACTGTATTCAATTTTCTGTAAATTGTGTAAAAGTCTCTTGGCTGCGTCCTTGAGCAAAGGAAGTCTCTTAGTTGTGTCTTTGAGCAAGGAAGTATCTCGCCTGTGTGCTTGAGCAAGGAAGTCTCATACTGTGTGTTTGAGCAACTTGTAATTTGATATTACATTTTAGTGAACTCTCCTTGGAAGTACAAGGGGGACATGACTACTTCCGGTTTGTGGAAGGAACCTGTATAATTGCTTGTGTTCTCTCTTCTCTCTTTATCTCTTGATTATTCCGCTGCAATCAGAACCTAATCTCCTATCAGACTCTGATCTCATTCAGACTCTGAGTTTAAAGGAATTAGATTCTCACTCTTCAAGAGTTGCGAAAAGAAAACACAATTCAACCCCCCCTTCTTGTGTTTTTCTCACCTTCAGTTGGTATCAGAGCTCCGGCTCTGTTGTCATAGCACTTAACCGTGTAACAGAAAAGATCCAGAGAAAAACATGTCTTCCAGTGAACCGTCTTCTTCTGGTGCCACTTCTGGTGCTGCTATACCATATGAATATGGATCCAATAACAGCAGTAGAAAGGCTGATTATGGAAAAATTCCTAAGTTCAATGGTGATCCTGAAGAATTTTCTTGGTGGAAAACCAACTTCTATAGTTATGTCATGGGTCTTGATGAAGAACTCTGGGACATACTTGAAGATGGTGTTGGTGACTTACAACTTGATGACGAAGGTGCTGCCATTGACCGTAAACTTCACACTGCTGCTCAAAAGAAAATCTACAAGAAACATCATATCATCAGAGGGGCTCTTGTCACTGCTATTCCTAAACCGGAATACATGAAGATGAGTGACAAATCTACTGCTAGAGCCAAGTTTGATTCTCTCTGTGCTAACTACGAAGGAAGCAAAAAGGTCAGGGAAGTTAAAGCTCTTCTATTAGTTCATCAATATGAACTATTTAAGATGAAAGAGGATGAAAGTATTGAGCAGATGTACTCAAGATTTCAAACTCTAGTATCTGGTCTTCAGATACTGAAGAAGAGTTACATAGCTTCTGATCATGTTAGCAAGATTTTAAGGAGCTTACCCTCTAGATGGAGACCAAAGGTCACTGCAATTGAGGAGGCTAAAGATTTAAACACTTTAAGTGTTGAAGATCTTGTAAGCTCACTCAAGGTTCATGAGCTAAGTCTCAATGAACATGATTCTGCAAGAAAATCCAAAACCATTGCCTTAAAATCAAAAGGAAGGTCTTCAAAGGCTCTCAAGGTTGAAGAGTCTGAAAATGAGTCTTCAGCTTCTGAAAGCTCAGAGGAGGATCCTGATGTAGCAAAGGAAATTGCTATGCTTTCAAGCAGAATGCAGTACCTTGCTAAGAAGAACAAGAGATTTCTGAGCAAGAGCCGTGGGAAGGGGTTCAAAAAGGAGGATCAGAAAGGTTGCTTCAACTGCAAGAAAACTGGACATTTTATTGCTGAGTGTCCAGAACTGTAGAAGGAGAAACCCAAGTCAAAAAGGCCAACCTTCAAGTCAAGCAAGTTTAAGAAGCAGATCAAGAAAAGTCTGATGGCCACCTGGGAAGATCTTGATAATGAGTCGGGATCTGAAGATGATGATGCTGATGGTGAAGCCAATGTAGCTGTTGGACTAATGGCTACAACCGAATCTGTTAAAGAGACACCTGAGGCAGAATCAGATACAGACTCTGAAAATGAAACAGATGTATATTCTGAACTCACAAGATCTGAACTTATAGAATCTGTCAATGAGCTTCTTGGTCATTTCAAAGCTAAGACCACTGAGTTGAAGAAAGTCAAACAACAGCTTGATAAGCTGTCAAAAAGACATAATTCAACTCTGTTGGAATTAGAAGATTTAAAAGAAGAAAATATTTCTTTATTGATCAAGAAGTGTAGCTGTAAATACTTAAGTGAGCAAGATGTTGCTCTGCAAGAATTTATTGCTACTGGAATTGACAGATCAAGGGTTGCATCCATGATCTATAGCACGTATCAGAACAGAGGACAGGGTCTTGGATTCATTGGAGGAAACTCAAATGAAATGACTCTGAAATCTGGTCCTGATGGAGCCAGAGAGGCGTTGAAAAATCATTTTGTAAAAGAGTCTGATGAAGTCAACACAGAGACTCATTCAGAACCTACAACTTCTACTTCTAAGATTCTGACTAAGTCAAAACTTCAGAATGTTAAGTTAAAGGGTCTGAAAAACTTTGAACCCAAAGCTTTAAAGTCTCAGACTCTGAAACATTCAAAGTCTGAAAAACAGACTCTGAAACAGCCAGAGTCTGAAAAACCAAAGTCTAAGTTTCAAAGGAGAGAAACTGTGAAAGGCAAGTTGAAACCTAAACCAAACGGTTCCAAACCTAAGGTATGGGAGAAAACATTGCCAAGGATTTCAAGACATAACTTGCGAAAAGAGTTCAATGGTTCTAAGACTAACCAAAAAGGACCCATAAGAATATGGGTACCTAAGTCTGATATTATTGATGCTGCAGGTATGTCTAAAAGGACTAAGAAAGCACAAGGCTTGGTACCTAGACAGTGGGTGCTCGCGTCACATGACGGGAGAAAGGTCTATGGTCCTAACCCTAACCATGAAAGAGGGAGGAACTGTGGGATTTGGAGGAAACCAGACTGGCAAAATCATTGGTACTGGAACCATTGGTAACTCTCTGATCTCAATCAGTAATGTGTGGTTCGTTGATGGACTTAAACATAACTTACTAAGCATAAGTCAATTATGTGACAGTGGTTATGATGTATTGTTTAATAAGAACAACTGCACAGTGGTTAACAAGGATGATCAGTCCATAGTCTTCAAGGGAAAACGAAGAAACAATGTATACAAGATAAAATTCTCAGAACTGACTGATCAGAAGGTAATGTGCCTTCTGTCAGTGGGTGATAAGAAGTGGATGTGGCATAGACGTTTGGGACATGCTAACTGGAGATTAATCTCTAAAATTAGCAAGTTACAACTTGTCAAAGGCCTACCAAACATTGACTATCACTCAGATGCTCTTTGCGGAGCATGTCAGAAAGGGAAAATTGTCAAGAGTCCCTTCAAGTCGAAAGAAATTGTTTCAACTTCCAGACCCTTGGAGTTACTTCATATTGACTTATTTGGACCAGTTAACACTGCATCCTTATATGGAAGTAAATATGGACTAGTTATTGTTGATGACTACAGCAGATGGTGTTGGGTTAAATTTCTGAAAACTAAAGATGATTCATATTCTGTGTTTAGTAAATTCTGCATCCAAATTCAATCAGAGAAGGAAATGAAAATCTTGAAAGTCAGAAGTGATCATGGAGGAGAATTTGAAAATGAACCGTTTGAGGTTTTCTGTGAAAAACATGGAATTATTCATGAATTCTCTGCACCTAGAACTCCACAACAAAATGGAGTTGTAGAGAGAAAGAACAGAACCTTACAAGAGATGGCTAGAACCATGATCCATGAGAACAATCTGGCTAAGCATTTTTGGGCAGAAGCAGTAAACACAGCTTGTTATGTTCAGAACAGAATCTATATTAGACCTCTGTTGAACAAAACAGCTTATGAACTCTTTAAAGGAAGAAAACCCAACATATCTTATTTTCATCAGTTCGGATGTACATGTTATGTCCTGAACAACAAAGTCTACCTAAAGAAATTTGATGCCAAAGCTCAAAAGGGAATCTTTTTAGGTTACTCTGAACGCTCTAAGGCATACAGGCTGTATAATTCAGAAACACAATGTGTGGAAGAATCTATGCATGTAAAATTCGATGACAAAGAGCCTGGAAGTGAAACTCCAGTGCAAGATGAAAGTCATGAAGAATCTCAAGATTCTGATGATAACTCAGAATCTGATCAGATTCCAGTATCTGAAGATACTTCAGAAGCTGGAACAACCCCTGAAGTTCCTAATGAAGAAGCTTCTGATGAAGCTCAAGATGGTTCTCTGCAAGCTAGTCAATCCAAACAATCTTTCAAATACAAGTCTTCACATCCAGAAGATCAGATAATTGGCAATAAAGAAAGTCCTATGAGAACAAGATCGCATTTCAGACAAGAAGAGTCTGCTTTAGGATTATTATCTGTTATTGAACCAACTTCTGTTGAAGAAGCTCTTGGAGATGAAGGATGGATTCTAGCAATGCAAGAAGAACTGAATCAATTCAAAAGGAATGAAGTATGGGATCTAGTAGCTAAGCCTAATCACAAGAACATCATTGGAACCAAGTGGGTGTTCAGAAATAAGCTTAGTGAACAAGGAGAAGTAATCAGAAACAAGGCCAGACTTGTTGCACATGGCTTCAGTCAGCAAGAAGGCATTGATTACACAGAAACTTTTGCTCCAGTTGCAAGATTGGAAGCAATCAGGTTACTTCTTTCCTACGCAGTTAATCACAACAGAACTTTGTATCAAATGGACGTTAAGAGTGCATTTCTTAACGGTGTCATTTCTGAAGAAGTATATGTCAATCAACCTCCTGGCTTTGAAGATTTAAAGCATCCAGAGCATGTTTATAAATTAAAGAAATCACTCTATGGCTTGAAACAAGCTCCCAGAGCTTGGTATGAAAGACTGAGTAATTTCTTGATTCAAAACAACTTTGAACGAGGACAAGTTGACACTACTCTATTCAGAAAGACTCTGAAGAAAGACATTCTTGTAGTTCAGATTTATGTTGATGATATTATCTTTGGTTCTACAAATAGTTCACTTTGCAAAGAGTTTTCAAAAGTAATGCAGGATGAATTTGAAATGAGCATGATGGGAGAATTGAAGTTCTTTCTTGGAATTCAAATCAACCAATGCAAAGATGGAGTCTACGTTCATCAGTCCAAGTATACGAAAGAGCTTCTGAAGAAGTTCAATCTTGAGGACTGCAAAGAAATGAATACTCCAATGCATCCAACCTGCACTCTGAGCAAAGAAGATCAAGGAACCAAAGTTGACCAGAAGCTGTATAGAGGTATGATTGGTTCGTTGTTATACCTAACTGCATCCAGACCAGATATTTTGTACAGTGTATGTTTGTGTGCAAGGTTTCAATCAGATCCTAGAGAGTCTCACTTAACTGTTGTTAAGAGAATCTTTAGATATCTGAAAGGAACTACTAATCTTGGACTTCTTTACAAGAAATCCTCTGACTACAAGCTAGTTGGATTCTGTGATGCTGATTATGTTGGAGACAGGATTGAAAGAAAATCTACCAGTGGCAATTGTCAATTCTTGGGAGAGAATCTGATATCCTGGGCTAGCAAGAGGCAATCAACCATTGCTCTGTCTACAGCAGAAGCAGAATACATCTCAGCTGCTAGTTGTTGTACACAGCTACTCTGGATGAAACATTAGCTTGAGGACTATCAAATAACTGAAAACCATATCCCAATTTATTGTGATAATACAGCATCTATATGTTTGTCTAAAAATCCGATTCTGCATTCAAGAGCAAAGCATATTGAGATTAAACATCATTTTATAAGAGACTATGTTCAAAAGGGAATTTTAGATATCCAATTCATTGATACTGATCATCAATGGGCTGATATATTTACTAAACCCTTATCTGTTGAAAGATTTGATTTCATAAAGAAAAATTTGAACATGTGCTATGTCTCTGGGTAATATGCGCCTCTGAAAACAGAATTCAGACTCTGAAAATATTCAGAAGCTATCTGGGAATCAGACTCTCTTTTGGAGACTCTGATGAAAGCTTCTGGTAAAATATTCAGACTCTGGTGAGGAATCTTTAGACTCTCAGAAGCTCGTATTAGTGGAAGCGTGACTGTTAAGTTCAGTAACACCTGCCCCACTATGGTGACAGTTACTTTACAGTTTCTCAGACGTGGCCTGTCTGTATTGGGTAAGAACTCAAAGGGCAATGATTTCATTATGTTAAACAAGTTACCTTCGCTTTGTCCCAATACGTTTACGGCTGCATGTTATATGTATTTATTGTTTGTGTTTGTTTGTCCCCTACTCTTTCCAAACAGTTATCAAACATTTTCTCTATAAATACATAACACACACAACTCACTTCTCTTTTCACTCTTTGATTTTCTCTCTGAACAAATTTCTTGTTTTTCAATACTTTGCAAAACCTTTTCTTTTGTTCTCAAATCAAACTCTTAGAAAACCCTAATGGCAAGTGATCTCATCCAATCTGGTGTTATAATCAAGTCCGGAGGATCCTATGTTATCAAACCCAGAACAATGAACATCATCAAGGAGACTCTGGAAATTCAAGTTGAATCTCCAGTAGATTTTGGTTCACTCAGTCGTCATGGAGTTGACGTTGCACCTCATTTCTTATCACAAGGAATGATGAGATACTTTGGTATGTTGAATTGACCAACATATCAGGAGCTTGTTAGAGATTTTTGGGTTAGGTCAGAAGTCTACGACAAAGCTGAAGCTACTTTGGAAGAAACAGTAGCAATCTCAAACAACCCCAGTCTTGCTGGCAAAAACAGAGACCAAATGGGTTTAAGACCGTACAATGGTCTTGAAATAAGGTCTGCTGTGATGGGAATTCCAATAGTTATCACTGAAGAGGTGGTAGCCAGGGCTTGTCAGATGGAGAGCGCTGGTAAATTTCAGTGGAATGTCAACAAGAAGAGTGAATGGGCTGTTGTCTGCAACAAGTTGTTATTTGAAGGGAGACCCTCAAATAAATTGGTGGATATGCATCCTGAGCATAGGGTGCTTCTGAAGATTATACTGGACAGTATGCTTCAGAAAGGAGGAGGAACAGATACATTATCTGTGGATCACAAAGTTCTTCTTTATTTTCTTATCAACAAAATAAAGATCAACTTCCCCAGATATGTGATGCACCACATGTGTTGGGCCATCAAGAAGAGTCAATCAGAAACCAGGAGGCAAGTTCCTTTTGGAAGATTAATATCTGAGATTCTGTATCAAGGAGGCCTCTTGAAGGTCTTATCAGAATCTGGTGTGGTATCAGATATTCATCTAGGAACTGTGACCGGTAGAATCATCAATGGCAAGACTCTACAGTACATGAAGATTGTCAAGAGATTCAATCCCTCTAAGCATGATATGAGAGAATCATATGTACAATCTGATTTGATGATGGACTTCCCTCCCATATCCAAAGAAGATAATCCTGAAGTTCTTGCTAGATTTGTGGTGGATTACTTCAAGGAGACTGGTAGAATAATCAACTATTCTGCTATTCCTGAGACTGCTGGAGGAGGCCCTCTTAAGGTCAAAGGAAAAAGGACCAAGGAAGTGGTTCTCAAGGAAGAGGAAGAGAAGCAGGAGCCTCTAAAGAAAAAGATCAAATCTTCTGCTCTTCCTGGAGTTTCAATTGGTTCTCCTTCTGCATCTTCTGCACTTCTTGAAATTAAGGATGGAAAGAAGGCTAAGAAAGATGAGAAGAAGGCTAAGAAAGCTGAGAAGAAAGCAATAATAGGCAAAGCTGACAGAGACTATGACAAGTTAGCTCAAGATATTGCTGATTTCATTGATGCTGACTCTGGAGGTGAAGAGAGTCAGATCAAGAAGAGAAAGGTGGATGTGATTCCTGTGGCTAAGGATGTAGCACAGAAGATAGGTACTTCTGTATCTATGATTGAGGATGAACACACTGCTGGCAAGGTTATGGCAGCAGATTTGATTGCTGAAGAGTTGAAGGAAGAGACTGTCAAGGAAGCTGCTAAGTTGCTTGCTTCTGCTCTTAAACAGAAGAGTTCTTCAGAACCTGCAGAAGCTGAGTTATCAGAAGCTACTATGTCTGATCATTTTGCCTCTCCAGAAGCTGGCATTGGCACCTCTGGCAACGTGGCATATAGCTCATCTTCTTCTTTGAATCATGAGTCAGAATCAGATTCAGAATCTGACAACAAACCCTTGAACCAAATTCTTCCATCTCTCAAAAATTCATCTCCCTCACCAATCAAACCCATATCATCCCATAACCCGCTTGACCATGCAGTAGTTGATTATGTTGATTCAACTATGGACAGAGTGATTCAAGACACAATCACAGTGTCTATGAATCTTCCTGCTGACCATTCTGCTCAACCTTCATTTCTCAAACCACTTCAGGTAATTCAACCTTCTGAAAAGCTTGAAGCAACCATTCAATCCAAACAGCCATCCCCCCAAACTGAAACCATTTGTGTAGACTCTCCAGACACTCTAGATTCTCTTGAAAAACATCTAGGGGGAGAACTACCAAAAACCCCTGCAAAATCCAAAACAACAAAAGCTACTTCATCCGTTTCCAAACCAGACCCTGTACCTGAACCTACAGAGAATCTGACATTAGCTTCTGTTGAACCTTCAAAACCTGTTGTTAAACCAGCTTCTGAAAATCTAGAACAAGCCTCTGATATTGTATCAGGAACTGTAACATCATGTAAAGCTAAGACCAGAAGAGTTTCTCAACCACTTTGTGATCCTATAACCTTTTTCTCTTTTGAAACTTTTCTAGCTTTGAGAGTGATAGATTTTTGGCAAGTGTACCAAATACTATCGAAGTAGTAAAAATATCGTTCCCACAAGGACTGGTTTTAATCTCAAAAAGTCAAATACGTTATTAAATTAGGATGTAGTCAAAGTTATTTGGTTTTGCCACTAGGCAGTAAATTTGTTTTATAGCATAAACTTAGTAACAGAAAATAAATTGATTGTTTAAAATAAGAGAGAGATGAGTTAGGTCTTCGAATCATTTGAGTTCCCCTAATTGGTCACTGCACCTATTCTTATGAATGATTTTTTTTAGTTTCACGATAGTTAACAAAATAGTCCTAATCAATCCCTTGAGTTAGGACACTCTTCTAAGATTACAGCCCCTAATCCCTTAGGTGGTCTAATAATCTTCGAAGGTTTGAAGAACGTTAACCTAATATCACTAATAAAGAATTATCCATTCCTAGACTAATTATAATTATTAGAACAATTCAATTAGGTCAAAGTCGAAAGCTATGGTCAGTAGTCGTTCGTTCTCACCAAATCATATATATATGTGATCAGAATATATAAAGCATTAAGAACAATTGAATTGAATAAAAACTAAATTATCATTCACAATAAATAGAGTTTCACAGCAACATATGTCAATTAGGGTTACAAAGAATCATCTCAGACCTAACCTCTAATGGATTTAGCTACTCATAATTGAATTTATAAATAACATAATCATTAGAGGTAACAATACATACATGAACTGGTTACAAGGTGAAGAAATCGTCCCTGCAGCCGTCTTCCAGTGTAAAAATCGCACTTTGCTCTTCTCAAATCGTAACCCTTGTTTTCAGAATAGCCTTCAGCTTAAATAGGCATAGAATCTCGCCTAGAATCGTGGCACGATTTGGTGTAATTGTGGCACGATTTTGTCTTGTAAAATAAATAACTGAATTAGGGTTTCTTCAAATCGTGGCACGATTGGGTTTATCGTGGCACGATTTTCCTTGGCAGAATGCATGTTTCCTGAAAGCTCCAAATCGTGACACGTTTTGTAGTAATCGTGGCACGATTACCTTTTTTCAGTTTCTTTAGTTTTTCTCGCTTTTCTTGCTGCTTAAGCTTGCTTGTGAACTCAAAATATCATGAAAATAATGCTAAAAATAACGAATGACTGACTGTCATCAGAGAGCTTCTCTACCCTCAACCTCTGAACCTCAAACTGACTTATTTGATTCAAATGAGATTGATGAGTTTTATGCTTCTTCATGCAATAAGCTCAAAGAAGTCATTGAGCAAAGGCATATACCAATACTCAATGTGAGCTATGAGGACAAGTTCTCTACAGTGAAGACTGAGTTTTTGGATTTTATCACCAAAATTCAAAAAGCTGCTGCCAGGGAACAAGCTCTTATTACTGTCAAGCATGTTGAAGAAGTAAAGCGGGCTGAGAAAGTTGCTGTTCTGGAAAATGCTCCTATTCTGAGGATAAGAGATACACCCTTCTTTGATGAGGATCAGTATATTCCTAGAGAATCAGTGGCTTACAATTCTTTGAAGAGGAAGTTGTATAGAATTCAAGAAGAAGCTAGACTAGAAAGAGAAGCACATTTGCAAAGAACTGAGGCTCTGGAAGAGATGGTAAAGAAACAGCAAGAGGATCTCCAGAAACTGATGGATCATCTTGCCAAACAAAACCAACCTTAGTTTAATTTCGTTTTGTTTATTTATTTTTTTTTGTAATTTTTTTTCTGAACTTGTTTTTACTTACAATTTATTCAAGTTGTTTTTGATTCTACTTTGCATTCTATTTCTTTTATGCTCCGAATCTTCTATGTTTTCCCTCTGAATCTCTTTCTTCTTTAAAACATGTTTACACCCTTACCTTAAGTCATTTAAAAAGGGGGAGGAACCATGTTCTGAACTTTTTTGTTGATGACAAAAGGGGGAGAAGGGAAAGTATTTATGTCAGGGAGGAGAGAAAGCTTTCTTTAATTACATTGCATGTATATGTTAAAGGGAAATCTGCGAAAGGTGCTTAGTTAGACTCTGAGCCCTGTTTAAGAATCAATTTACTAAATATTCTGAGTATGAATTTGATTGCTTATGAAAAACAATTTAATTAACCTGGATAGAACTCAAGATGAGCTTACAAACCTCAACTTAAGAACTATCAGACTCAGGGGGAGTCAGAGCTTACAAACCTCAGACTCTGAGCTTACAAACCTCAGAACCCTTTAAGTCAACTTGTTAATTAGATTAACAACAATTGACCTTTTAAATACTAATGTTTGTCATCATCAAAAAGGGGGAGATTGTTGGAACAAAGGTGTTCAACAATACCACGTTTTGAGTTTTGATGATAACAAGGTATTAAAAAGTTGTCAATTGGATATTGCTAATATTTTGTTTAAGTATGCAGGATATCAATTAAGATTTGTATCTTAGAAAGTATTCTGTTTGAACAATGTTAAAGAGCAATAAATCCAGAGAAGCTTGTTGCTTGTGATTCTGTTTCTAAGAGAGTCTGAAGACTGTGCTGAAGAGAGTCTGAAGACTGTATCGAAGAGAGTCTGAAGACTATATCAGAGTCTGAAGACCATCAGAATCTGAGAACCAAGAGAGTCTGAAGATTATCAGAAGCTTAGTGCTACAGTGAGTCTGAAGCCACAAATTTGATGATCTGCTAACAGTGATCTCTACTGCATTGCTATGCACAAAGAAACTCTAATGGAGTAACGGCTAGCTTCTAAGTCAACTTGAGCGTGGGAAGCACAAAGACAAAGATTGCAGGCCAGTACAGAGTACGTTGTACGAACTCTGTTTCCACTACTCCACTACCTCGTACAGTTAGGCAACTGTGTCTACCGGTATTAATCCTCAAAGGGAATGGAATTCAAATGATGCTATTGAAGGACTATTACCAAATCAAGCAACAGATCAACAGTCATTGATCAAGCTTCAGAAATCATCCTGATGCGCTGGATGACTCAACGTCTCTTTCCTACGCCTATATAAAGGATAGAAGACTTGAAGAAGTGTTGGACTCTACAACTTAGAAAAACTGCATTGCGCTGCTTTCGTATTCAACTGAGTCTTAACAAAAGCACATCATTAACTTAGATTCTTACAAACTGAGTATTCTAGAATCTCTAAGTTTCACAGAAAAACAGAGTCTGTCTTTTGTGTAAAACAGAGTCTGTCTTTGTTGTAATTGAAACACATTTTGATTGTTATCAAGTGTTTCAACTGTATTCAATTTTCTGTAAATTGTGTAAAAGTCTCTTGGCTGCATCCTTGAGCAAAGGAAGTCTCTTAGTTGTGTCTTTGAGCAAGGAAGTCTCTCGCCTGTGTGCTTGAGCAAGGAAGTCTCATACTGTGTGTTTGAGCAACTTGTAATTTGATATTACATTTTAGTGAACTCTCCTTGGAAGTACAAGGGGGACATGACTACTTCCGGTTTGTGGAAGGAACCTGTATAATTGCTTGTGTTCTCTCTTCTCTCTTTATCTCTTGATTATTCCGCTGCAATCAGAACCTAATCTCCTATCAGACTCTGATCTCATTCAGACTCTGAGTTTAAAGGAATTAGATTCTCACTCTTCAAGAGTTGCGAAAAGAAAACACAATTCAACCCCCCTTCTTGTGTTTTTCTCACCTTCAAAATGTACCGATTAAAATGCTTATTACCTGTTTTTTACATCAAAAGTGTGTTGATACCACCTATGCAAGATGCTTCAAGGATTTTGGAGCAAGATTTGATGAAAAAAATATATATTGAATTTGGGGGATTGGATGGAAGTGGTATGGAAGTTGACGAGAAAATAGTGTGTAGGGGGAGCAGGTGGCTGTTTCATCTGATGAAACATTTCCTCGGCAGTTAACTGCCGAAGGACATTTACGTCTTTTACATGTGTTTCTCAGCCTTCTCAAATATGTCATCAACAATTTTCGTACAAATATCACTCCTCTTTCATGAGCAACCTAATTGCCCATTCTTCTAGTCTAGCCCAAAGAAGAGACACTCTAGATGTCCAACCAAATAATGGTGGCAAACCCTAGCAAATTTTCCCTAATTTTTTTTTTCTTTCTTGTTCTTGAAGTCAATGTTAAATAACATTGCAAATGCGTTCTTACGTATAACTTGCGCTTCAACGTTCAGACCGTTTGAAACAGAGGTTTGTTGCTAGTAATTATATTAAATTAAAAAATGCCACATAAATTTAAACGTCTATTAAACATGCATTATATCAACTCAAAATAACACATTTGTAACTTCCCATTGTCACTTGCTACCAAAGCCTAATAATGAAGGAATTTGAAATAATGGAGTTTGCCTGAAAAAATTTCATGGATGAGTATAACATTCAAGACTACATTTTAAGATAAAAAAGTTAAACAAATGACATCCAAAAACTAAAAAAAAATAGTTTATCATAATATTGTTACTATTGAAAGATTCTACATTGAGTTTGCTAATCACATTAGACCAATAAAAACCAAACAAATGAGATTCTTACCGCACCTTCACTTTAAACTTTACAACATTAAACACATAGTCAAATTTTAAGACATTATATATATAAGTCATATACCTCTCTCACATGCATGCTCTAAAAAAGAAAAAACTTGTCTCATTCCTCATCTACATGCTGGATCGCTAATCCATCTACATGTGGTGTGGAGTCCTCGCTACCTTCGTTATCCTCCATTGTGTCCTTGCATGGTCGTTGAATCGGATGATGTCATGAACCATTTGTGTTATGTTGTCATCTACACGTAGGTGTGTTTATGAGAAAATAAAGTTGGACAACAACCATTTATTATACTGTCTAGAACTATTTTGATACATGCCCACGTGTCGTAACACCAGCAATATTGAAAAAAAGACGAGATTGTTTTGGAGAGATTATTACTATAAAAAAAACTGTTTGCAAGGCACTCTTTCTCAAAACAAATTAGTTATCATTCAATACTATATTGCCCGTGCAACATTCACGTGGGTTCCAAATTTGTTAACATTTTCGCACATTTAAATATATTATTATAAACTAAAACATGTTATTATATAGTTTGATTCTCTTAAGGGTCATTTTTTTTACCAAAATTAATCTTAAGGGTCATGTTATAAATATTAAAGTGGAGTTTAATCTTACTAAACAATTATTTTATAGGTTTGTCTAACAAATGTGATATTGCACATGCTATAACAACTAAAATTAGTAAGTTTTTATTAAAAACAAACAATTATTTATTAAAAAATTATATATTTAATACAAAATGTACAAGTTACAATACAAAGTTACTATTAACATGTGCAAATTTGCACATGATAGAAGAATATTGTTAGCAACACTATCTTTTCTAACATCTTCTCCACCACTCATTTTATTATTGGATTAAATCATGGTGGATCTTATGTTTTGAAAATAGGTTCCACTCAACGTGGTGGGTCATACAATAGTTTCATCAAATAAGAGAATAAATATTAAAGATAGTGTTGAAAAAAAATGTCCTAGACTTCCTCCACGATAGAAAAACCCTTATTTCATTAGTTTATTTAAACATAAGTTAGACTACCTATTTATTTAAATAGATTCACAATATTAAATAGGTTTTTAAAAAGATAAGCATGCCATGTAAAACTTTCAAAAATGTCAAACCTAAAAATAAGCTTATAAACTGGCTATAAATCATGCTTATTTTTTTTTATCATGCAAGACCTAGCTCCGTTAAGTTAATTTCGACCCTACATGTCAGCAAGTTAGTTACAAGTTTAATTATTTGATTATATCGTTTAAAATATAAATTATCTCTTTGAGCATTTATATAAGAGCTCCACTGTATACTGTATTTTGTACACTTTGATTGATTGGTTTTATTTTCTGATGAAATGATAAGAGAAATTATTCTCCAAATTGTTGACCTTTCCACTTCCATAATCGTGGAGTTCATGAACACCATTAATATGAACGAATGCTACTCACAATTTGGACAACAACCATAGTACTAAGTGGAAACTATATGCACCAGAAATATTTAAAACAAAACTACGTTAATGGTCAAGTTATTATCATAGATTACCTAAGATAAAAAAAGAAAAAGAAAAAAAGAGTTGTCTATCATAAGCGATAGGCCGTTCCAAAATTCATGTTTGCAAGTAAGTTATTTGAACATCAATAATTGACAATTTGGGCACTGTTTATCTTATAAGCACGGTGAACAGTACAATTTTTTGGCAAATTTTTAATTTCTATCTAAAAAAAGCTATTTTTTGTAAAAATACAAAGGAGGATTTTGTAACACAAAATTTAGGTTAAATCATTACCAATTTTACAACGACGTTAACCATAAAATTATATGTCGTTAACCACTTTTTAAAAATGAATGTCACTAATCATTTTGACTACTTCATTAAACATAAAAATGTAAGTTATTAACTTTTTTTTTTTTTTGAAGAAGGTAAGTTATTAACCATTTATTTGACATAGTTAAAAAAAAATACTAAAGTACATATATTTGTATAAAATATGTGGTTATTAGTGTTTTCTATTTTTGTGGTTATTGAAGTAGCCAAAGTGATTAATGAAATTCATGTTAAAAAATGATTAACAACGTATATTTTTGTAGTTAACAAAGTTATATAATTGATTAATGATACAACTCAAATTTCTGTTGCAAAAATATATTATTATTTTTGAATAAAATAGTGGTAAAAAAATGCAATAATCACGTTATAATTACTAGCGGCTTCCACTATTTTGATTGTGCTAAAATGTTTAATTTATGAACGGTATTATACATGAAATTTTGATTTTGAATCAAATTATAAGTATAAATACGTGACTTTTAAATTGCAACAACCTGAGTACCAAAAAAAAAGGAAAAAAATCCAATAAACCGTGTTTATCTTTTTCAATAACAACAATTATATAACAAATATAATATAAATTCTCATTTTTTATAATCAAACCATGTTTATCCTTTTCGATGGAAACAATATTTTAGCAAATATAATATAAATTCTTATATTTTCAAATAACACCAACAATATACGATTTTTTTTTTCCGAAGAAGCTAAACAAATATATTAAAAACCAACAAAAGATCCTCTAGTACAAGGTGTACCAAAGGAAGCTAAAGTATCCAAAAATTACAAAAGAAAAATCCACAAGCTACCGCAATGTAGCCAAGAAAAATAAAATTATGCTACCACATGGAAACATAATAAAAGATTTAACCTCCAAACTGAATACTCAAAATTGAATACAACATAATAAGATTTGAGCCACCAAAAAGCTTGGAGTTTAACTTTTTCCAATAAAGATAGAAGTTGTTCGGATTTATTGTAAAAAAGTCTCATATTGTGATCCTTCCAAATAGTAATAAGAGTTAAAATCTAGATAATGTTAAAAGCCAAACGAGACTTGTTGGAGAAATCCCCAAGACCTTCAAACTGAAGAAAATGTTGGAATACATAACCTTGAAGAGTCATTAAGATACATAACCAACCTGATATCAAAAGTCAAAGTTGACCATAAAAAGCACAAGAAAAGAACAAATGATCATGTTCCTCTACCAATCCGCAAGCAGTCAAACAAAAAGAATCATTATAATTCAAGATATTTCTCCTAAACAAATTCATTTTTGTTGCTAATCTATTCAGGAACAAACACCAAATAAAAATATTGACCTTAAGCGGAATTTGCTTAAGCCATAAAACATGATTGTAGCGGTCATCAATTGCCACATTCGATCTAGTCAAGAAATTATAAGCACTTTTGATTGTGTACCTATAGGAAGAATGAAGCTTCCAAATCCACCTGTCAGTCACACCAACCTGCAAAACAACAAGTGAAAGCTGCTTCACGCACTCCCTTACCAACCTCTCATCCTACGCAAGCAATCTCCTTCTCTAGTTTCACACCTCACCATTAACCTCTCACCCCAAAGAGAACATCTCCGCAACAATGACAAATTGATTAACCACAAGATCAAACAACCTAGCATATCTAACATCTAAGGATACACCATCCAACCAAGGATCCTTCCAGAATAACGAAGAAGCTCCATCCCTCACCTATCTAGAAATATTATCCAACAACCACCAATCATTTAACAAACCGCTCCCCATCCTAATAAGATTCAAGTTTTTCACCACACTGAACCCCATCCCCCACCAAGACATAACCCCCCCCCCCCCATCGCCACACACAACACATTTGATGACAGGTCATCTTACGTTATTCTTAGCATGTGTTTTTAGTCATTTTCAGTAGGTTTTAGCAGCAAAAAGGAGGAGTATTAGAACGATTGCCTATGATTTCGGGACTTTTGTAATGTTTTCTATATTTGAGTCTATAATTATAGTTTTCCCAAAACATAGCAATTTTATGGGTTTTTTGAAGTAATTCATGAAGAAATCATGCAAATCAATAACATCTGAAGACTTTGGAAAGAACAAGAATGAAGATTCAAGAGGCCTCAATAAACTTTACAATGGGAGGAATTATGTTCCCAAGTTTCGGGGTAAGTTATTTGAAGACGAAGACCTAAAACGACGGAAAATAGAAGAATTTGGGCCCGGAAAGCTACACCATGCGCCTAGAGCATAGCTTTGGGAGCACACTCATGCACCCCGAGCATGAAAAAACTTGGGGCGCCTGCGTCTTTTCTTGCTTTTTTGGTGGGTAAAACTCGTGTTTTTAACCCAAACCCAGTTAAAAACTCTCACTATAAATACCAGCCTTCCTCATTTAGAATTTCTCGTTCAGAACTGGAGAAGTTCAAGAGGAAGGCATCTTTGGAGTTTCATGAGAGTTTCTATCTTCTCCTGATTTTCTAGGGTATGTTTTTATCTTTAGGAATTTATTTTTAGTTACCATGTGTAACAAAATCTTTTTAGGCTAGAGTTCTAAGATAAACCTCTATTTTATTTTTGTTAAATATTTATTTAATTTAATGTCGTTTTTATTTTATTTATTCTCTGTTCGATATTTAGTTTTATTAGGAATTTAGTTTATTCATGTAGTAGTGCAACACTGGATTAGGTACTTAGATTGTGACAGGGGCTAATATTGATATTACTATCTTGATGCTTATATCTTGATATTTATATCTTGCTATTAATATCTATCTATCTTGGAAGTAGTTAGTTATCGCTAGCGAAAGATACCGAAAGTGAGTTAACCCTAGTAGTAAGTACTTAGGAGGCGACGTTACCAATATTGAGTAAAATCTGTTGAACCTATGAGGTAACTAGTTATAATTAAGGAAATACGTGTCTGCTTGAAGGAAATAAGTCGTAACTTAGTAAAATTATGCTCTTAAACCCTTGGTAAGGTAGACGGTGATAAGGCTGCCCGTTTGTAGAACTATTAAGAGAGAGATAATGTGTTATGGGTGTCATAAGATTCATAGATGGGTAGACTTACAAGAACCTTGGCCTTCATTGCCAGGGGAAATCTTGGAAAGCCAATATAAAGTCTATGCTTTCAATTACCTTGTTGTGAGACTTTGTTGTGTTCCTTCGATCAAGTTGGAGTTTATGTCATAGTTGAATATGCATATAGTAGTTGTTGTAGCTGTTGTTGAGTTATATGCAGATATACACTATTGAGTCCATTTCATACTCATACATTGTTGAGGGCTCATGCCCTGGAGTGTTTTCACTCAATCGTTGAAGGCTTATGCCCTGGAGTGTTTATCACTCAACTGTTGGGGGCTTATGCCCTAGAATGTTATTTCATTCAAACTGTTGGGGCTTATGCCCCGGAATGCTAGTCATTCAAACACGTTAAATGGTACCACATGCATTTGCATTAGTCGCATTGTTGTCGTTGTAGTTGTTGTTGTCGGTCGCGTCATTGACGTCATAGCTTGTTGATGATGTTGTTGATTGTTTATTTATAAACTGATAGTCGCTCATTATTTTCATTGATGTTGTTTAATTTAATTGATGAGTTATATTATCTATTGTTGTTTGTGAATCTCACCCTTTCTGCTTGAAAACGTTGCATTTCCTATGGGTAACTTGCAGGTAATGAAGATTAGTAGAGATGTCGGCTCAAAGTGTCTTAGAGCTCTGATACGTAACGGGATGAGAATTTTATTACTTGCTTTCTCTTTCCTTCCGTATTATTTATGAATTATGAGACTTTTGATGAGGCCTGCATGCCAAAGACTAATTTTTTGATTTGAATTAAGTCTGCTGCGAAGTTTGAAAGTTTATTATTGACTACTTTTATGAAGAATAAATAGTTATTTATTCATTTGAAGATTTTGTTGAAAGAAATGTGACATTCCGTTATGTGAATACTCTGATTTATCTATGAATTTTTATGTTGGGAAAACGGAGTGTTATAGGTCTCCTTGCTGAAGCCATCTCTCCAAAATAAACTCATTAGTTGGACTCCCTTTGACAAGAACTGATGTTAAAGCTGAAGAAACACATTCCATCATCCACCTACGCCAAATAAACATAAAATTCATTTTACCCATAACCTCTTCTAAGTACTTTCAATCAACCGAATCGTAAGCTTTTTCAAGTCTATTTTGAACATAAGTAATTCTTTTTTTTAACCTGTGGGCATCATCGACCAACTCATTAGCAATAAGAATGTCGTCAAGGATAAGTAATTATTTCTTTCTGCTCTTTTTTATTGCGATAAAGTTTGAAAATCATGAACAATGTTTTTTTTATGAAATTTTGATTTTGATTAAAAAAAATTATAAATGTTTTTTTTGCTTTCAAACTATAACAAATCAAACTAATCATGATTATCTATTTCAATGACAATAGAAAATATAATCTAAATTCTTATTTTTTTAATGACACCAACCACAATTATAACCTTAAACAACTTTTCCCAAAACAAACTAGATGAGTATACTCTTAAACAACTTTTTCTATAATAAATATTGTTGTTGGTATAAAAAAAAATTATATTTTGTTGTTATATTGTTGATGTCATTGAAATAGTTAATCATGATTAGTTTATTTGTTATAATTTGAAAGAAAAAATCATTTATATTTTTACTTACCCATTAAATTTGATCTTTGCTTTTTTATCACAACTCCAAATAAAATTATTCGATAACACACTTAAAAGAAAATAAAATAAAAGAGAAGTAGTTTAGTCACATATTTTATCATAATTTAAATTTTTTTCTTTTTAATTATTTTTATTTGTGTGTATTCAAATATTTTTGAATTGGAGTTGTAATCGAGGAATATTTACTCTTTAATTTCTACTTCCCAATATAAAGGGTTGAATAGCTTATCTAGTTTGAATTATGATATAAGGAGTTGAAAATTCAAAATTTAAGTTGAAGTTTTTGTTTAAAGAAAAAAACTAACACAACAATTAACATACCACATACTTAGTCAAAAAATAATTAAGATTTAATATACTAACATTTGTCTTATCATGAGGAAAAAAAATTCCACTTCTTCGTACACAATTTATAGTCACATGCAACTTGTATTCCAATGATTTTTTCTTTTTTGAAGGATTGTATTCCATTGATTTATATGCGTCATTTCACCTCAATTAATTATTTTTTGGGGATTGCACCTCAACATTATTTGCATCCAAAATTTAACAATTTCCACCCCATATAAATTCAAATAAATCCCTCCACTTATACTCGGATATCTTCATATCTTCTTCCAATCCTAACTACACACTCTTTCCTTACGCTGAAAAAACTATTCACCCTACCTTTATCATATTAAAGAAAAAGAAGAAAGAATATAAAGAATATTTATTCGTAGAACATTAAAATTTCCACTTTTACTCTATTAATTAATCAATCACAACTTGCTCCCTTTTCTACAACTTTTAGAATCTCATCAATAATCTCTTTGCTTCTCTTCCTATACCTTCTTCATCTTCCTCTATGATATCACTTCCTCATGAAAACCCTTCACCACAAACACAAACCCTTCAACAGAAGCTTCAATTTCTACTCCAAACCCAATCCGAAAATTGGGTCTATGCCATTTTGTGGCAAGCAACAAAAGATGAAAAAGGTAAACCTTTCTTATCTTGGGGTGAAGGCTATTTTCAAGGAACCAAAGAAACAACAACTTCAAACAAACAAAACAACAGTAACACGTGTACAATCAAAGATGCTGAATGGTTCTACGTGATGTCATTGACTCGAAATTTTTCCATAGGTAATGCTTCTTCAATTTCTTTACCTGGTAAAGCTTTTGCTTTAGATTCTGTTCTTTGGTTGAATAGTAAACATGAACTTCAAATCTATAACTGTGAGAGATCCAATGAAGCACACGTGCATGGAATTGAAACATTGATTTGTATTCCGACAACTAGCGGTGTAATCGAAATGGGTTCATACGACAATATCCAACAAAAATGGAACCTCGTACACCAAGCTAAATCTATGTTCCAAACATCCTCGTTAGAATCAAGCTCAAATATAGACCTTATCTCCACCACCCCACTTGACAAATGTGAAACATTCATCCAAAATACATCTGTTGCCAGCATGGGCATCGTCTCTGGCGCAGACGCCAGAGAAGACACCCATGAGAAGCCAAAAAATTTGCAAGAAAAACATATCAATGTTTCATCATGTTCTTTAGATTCTGATTCAGAATATTGTCCACTATTAGCAACAACAACAAAGAACGATTCTTTTGAGAATAGAGAACCAAAGAAGAGAGGAAGAAAACCATTAACAGGAACTCAAACACCGATGAACCATGTGGAAGCAGAGAAACAAAGGAGAGAGAAACTAAACCATAGATTCTATGCTTTAAGATCTGTGGTTCCAAACGTTTCAAAGATGGATAAAGCTTCTTTGTTATCAGATGCAGTGGATTACATCAATGAGTTAAAAGCAAAGATCAAAGACTTAGAATCGAAAAAGGTGAAGGTGGAAACGATTGAAATTGTTGATAATAACAGTGCAACGACAACTTCAATTGTGGTAGACCAAAGCAAACCTAGTTGTAGTAATAATCTTATTGCTTTGGAGATTGATGTGAAGACTATAGGAAATGATGCTATGGTGAGAGTTCAATGTGAGAAGGTTAATCACCCTAGTGCAAGATTGATGAGTGTATTCAAGGATTTGGAGTTTCAGGTACTTCATGCTAGTATATCGACCGTTAATAAAGTTAAAATGGTTCAGGATGTTGTTGTTCAAGTTCCTTATAAGATGAGAAATGAAGAGAGCCTAATTAGGTCTGCAATTCTCATGAAATTATATGAATTTTAGAGACAAACATATTCTTTGCTTTATTTAATGTCATAATTAAGACATAAAAAGATGTTTTTTTATGACTTCTCCATGGTGTTTTTTTTTGTTACATTTCTCCACGGTGTTTGTTTATGCGTGCTTGATGCCGGAGGAGGTTGATCAATCTCCAATCATGTTGTATCTTGTATTATGTTGGAAAAAAATTGTCTAAAATTATTTGCCATTTTATGATATCAATATGTTAGTTTTTTTATTGTTACTCTTATTTATTAAAATATTACATAATAAACAATGGAGACTTCTACGGTACACTCACAAATTTTAGTGTACCGGTACTCTTGTCTCATAAAATTTAGAAATTAAAGATTATTTTTATGAAGTAAAAAGTTATTTGTCAATAATTATATGTGAGAAAACATCATTTCATAAGAAATAAATATCATTTCATTATTTATAAGGATCATATTAAAATATTTACATTTTGTCATAAAAAATAATCAATATTCATTGTTATGAGTAATAAAAATTCGTAAAAATTAAATTTTATTTCGTCGAAGCTCGTGGTAAATAAGATTTAATTACTATAGTTGTCAATGATAGAAAATAATTATTTTTCTTCAAAAAAACAATTCATTTATTATTAATTTAACGATTTGGTGTACCAATACACCCAAATTTATTGGGTGTACCATAGAAATTGCCATAAACAATACAATGGATCATCTTACACAAATTTAGTGATTTGAAACCTACTATAATAATTCTATATCATTTATTAATAATAATATTTTATCATAATTTTTTTTATAAGGCCAGCGCATAATAACAACAAGAAAAAGAATAAAAGATTTCTTAACTATACTATAATCTTGTGTCAAGTGTTTATATATTTTATTAAAAAAAGGAAAGAAAATACAGGAAAAAAACTAAGGGGACATAGGCTTAAACCCAGTAAAAACACACAAACGTGCAGGGCAATCTAAATGGGTATTACAAACATTTTAAGACACACGTATGACTCAACCTCCAATGATTAATCCAAATTAAACAAAGGTCAACTATCTGGTGTATGAACCAACTGTCAACACATAATAGTCAAGAACCAACAACTCCTTGCAGCGAGGCAACAAGCAATACCAACTATTTCGAGTCCAATTAGTCCAATGTCGATCATACAAATGATTAGGATTCCAAAGCAGTCTGAAGTCAGCCACAAGGACTGCGACATATATTCAAACAGCATCGACACGTCACCGTATCTTTGTAACCTACAGAACTCAAGAGCTCTGGGTAATAATAAGAGAAATCAAAGGCACGACCACACGGTAGACACCGACAACACCAAACACTACCGTGAGATTGCGGTGGCACATAAAACAGAATCACCATTTACGGTTATTTCTAGTCCACCATCTGAAACCCATAAAATCGAACTTGTTGCATATTGACCATAAATTTGATCTCCAACACGATAACGAATCCAGCACCAACATCTCATTGTGGTTAACGACAACAAGTTCACAACACCATTTCTGGCCAAACCATTCTAATCCTTCGACCCTTGAACCGTGTTTGAACAACACAGAACACTAGAACCTGCACCACCACTGAATCTGTAAGAGGTGAGGAAATTCGTCGAAGGATGTTGAATCTGAAACACAACTGAACTGGATCTAAAAGACGAGCTTTGATTGGACCACGACAACGAAATTCGTTAATTGTTAGATTAATATTTGGTTTTTTAATATCATAATATTTATATATGCCTTTTTAATGACAAATATGAGTAGTTAATTGTTAGATTAATACTCATTTATCTGAATTTAAATTCAAGATCTCAAACCCTTTCACTCTTAACTCAAACCAGTTAAGTTACTGAACTTCTTCCTTTTTTCCCTTTATATATGTAGAAACCTAATTCTTATAGTTAATTTTTTTTTTCATTTATGTTAATCACGATATTTGTAATAGTTCTCGACTGCGAATTTATGTTCTTCAAGTGATTATGTTGAGAAACGAAGTTTGTATCTTAGCTATTAATCTCTTATCCAGAGAGTCTTAAGTACAATGTTTGGATGTTTTTTGAGCTATTGAATTAAGAAATGAATAAAAGTAAAGTATAAAGTTAAAGGGATAAATTGCTTGAAAAGCTTGTTTGATCGATTGTGTGTGCTCTAAAAAAATGTAATGTGATATTTAAGGAAAAATAGTAGTCCTACTAGCCAAAATAATGTGGCTTATATATCATTTATCATTGCTCAGTTGATTGTGTGAGTAGTTCATGATTTATATATTACGTGACGCCCCAAGTTTGTCTGGACCCTCCTTCTTTCATGACCTTTCTCGTTTCCTAGACATGCAATATTCTGTAGAATGTGCATCTACGCTAATAGCTACTTCTGTTAGTGGCGCCGCTAACATGAAACATAAGTAAGATGCGAACATATTAAGTTCAACTAAATGTTGATTGAGTTCAACTTCCCCACAACCTTCTTGTGCCTTAGTAGACTTGAGCAAGATTCGAATAACTTATATTCAGTTGTATGTGCATTCGTCTAACCTTCATTTAACAAAGAAAAACTCGCCTGACCTTAAATCTGTTAGTTTACCGATTTCGACTAACACATTATTTATTTTCAGGGTAGACAAATTATGTTTAAATTTAATTAACCCATATAAATTGTTGGAAATATCCATATTAGACACCTTAACCATCATAGACAAATTGAAGTGTCACCTATACACTTGATAAAAAAAAAGTTTTTTTTTTCTTTCAAACAAACATTTTTTATAAGAAAACTTTAGAATGAGGGGGTCATTGTCCTATTTAAGAACATGATTTTCTTTCAAACAAACATTTTTTATAAGAAAACTTAAGAATGAGGGGTCATTCTCCTATTTAAGAACATGAAAGACATCAAGCTCAGAGAGTTCTTCAGAGAAAAACTTTATTGAATGGTATACATATGTATAAAGAAAAGAGGAGCAATGCATATTATATTTTTATTCTTAAGAGAGTAACACATTAGAACTTTCCCCCCGAAAAAAAACACACACACACCAGATCTTTCCAATAAAAAAAATGCACCCACTATATCTAAACAATATCATAAATGTTATCGAGAGATATACAACATCTCCAACATTGTTCACAATATATATAGTTGTTTTCATTTTTTATAATAAAGATAGAAAATATAGTTAGTGTCTGATAAGGGCCAAATTACAGTTATTTCTCACAACATTTATCGACATGTTTTGCAAGTTTTCTGTCTTAAAACCCCCTAATTTTATGTGAATATCATTTATATCATAAAACTATGACAGAAAGCTATTAAGTTTGTTTCCCACACTTTTTGTAGGTTTTGGACACGACTACATCAATACGGAACAAATCGATGCAAATATACACACTAAAAGCACATCCAGAGCAACACAATTTGGAGACAACCTTGATTCGCTAGTTGATAAGTGAAGCTAATAAGAGTTCATCAAAGTTGGGCTACTTATTTTGAACAACATGTAGAAATTCTTCTACGTGGTAAGCTAATTCAAACAAAATTTGATATGTTATTCAATTCTCAACACATTAATCACAAGAATAAAGTTGGGTTACTGATTTTGAATTAAGAACATATTTGGTTGAAGCTAATAAGAGTTCATCAAAGTTTGTAAAGACACAAAAAAAAATAGAAACAAACAAAAAGCATCAATTACCATATTTCAACAAAATACCAAAACTAGAAAGAAAGAAAGACAAAAAATCAAAGACCATACCTGTGAAATAACACTAAGCTCTCTCTTTTCAACAGGTAACACTTGGGTGACATTGTGGTTGGTGACATTGGTCAATTACAATGTCACAAGGTGGCTTTCCTTTTTCTCTTTCACAATGTTGTTTTGTTTTTTAGTACACTTGTGACATTGTGGTTGGTCAATGTCACCAATGTCACTCAAGTATTATCCCTTTTTAACACCTCTCCACCACTCACTTTATTATTGGGTTAAATTATGGTAGGTCTCATACTTTAGAAATGGGTTAAATCACGATGGTTCTCATACTTTGAAATGAGTTTCACTTAAAGTGATGGGTCATACAATGATTTTATCCAATAAGAAAATAAGTGTTGAAGAGAGTGTTGAAAAAGAGTGTCTCTAACATTCCTCCATGTTAGAAAAACCCTTATTTCATTAGTTTATTTAAACATAAGTTAGACTACTTATTTAAATACATTCACAATATTAAATAGGTTTTAAAAATAATATTAAATAGGTTTTTAAACAGATAAACATGCTATATAAAACTTTAAAAAATGCCAAACCTAAAAATAAGCTTAAGAGAGGCTACTAATCAGTAATCATGCTTATTTTTTTGGTGTGGCATACTTTGAAATTCTTCTACATGGTAATCTAATTCTTCTACATGGTTAGCTTGTTATACTCTTACTTTCCAATAATATTAGACTAGCTTACCATGTCAACAAGTTGATTAGAGTTATTTATTTGAGCATATACTCTCCGATTACATTTATAAACAAAAATCTAGTTTTTAAAGTCATTAAATATTATATATATTTAGTATATAATATAGATCCAATACATTAGGTATCCAATAAATTTAAAAAAATATTGGTTTGCTTATAAACGTAACCGGGTAAAGTATATTAGAGCTCCAATATAGTAGTATTATTTTGTAAGACAGTTTAATTTTCCAATGAAATGATACGAGAAATTCTTCTACATGTTCAAATTTCCACTTCCATAATCATGAAATTCATGAACATCAATATGAACGGACGAACTATGCTTAAGATGCTACTCAAAATTTGAAAGTACATGCACGTGAGGAAATGAATTTGGACAACATACATATTTGATTCCCGCTACATGGCGTAACACCAGCAATATTAAAAGGGCGCTTCTATGATGAAGTTAGGAAACTGACTTTTTTGAAAAAGTCATTTTGTTCTTCATCTTTCTTCTTTGTCAAAACACCAAAAACCATTGAACCATTTATCAAATTAGCAAGGTTGTCTTTACTACACATAGAGCAATTTCTACTAGATGCAGAAAACACCATGGACATTCCACTAAACATGAACAAATTCCTTGAACTAGTTTATCAAGGTCTTAAAGATGATATTATTGAGATTCTCAAAACATCAAAACCTGATTGGATTTTTTACGATTATGGTACTGTTTGGTTAGCACCAATAGCTAAAAGCCTCAACTTAACTTCTGTTCATTACAACATAACACCAACTTGGAACATATGACATACAAAATTACAACATAATGAATTTCGAAGAAGATGAATTTTGGAGAGAAAGGAATTTGATTAAGCAGATGAATTTGGAGAGAAACGATTTTAAGGTTCGAGAATGTAAATTTTGAAAAAGATGAATTTTGATTAAGCAAGACAATATACTCAATGATTGGTCATAAGGTTAATTTCACCAAAAAAATCATTCTCATAACTTCATCATAGAATCTTCCATATTAAAAACACACTAAGGTTTTGTTTTAGGAATCATGAAAAGGAATAAAAAAAACACAACAACGTTAAAAGTCAAGTTATTATCATAGGCAGTAGTCAACTCCAACAAAATTGTTTGCAAATGAATGATTAAAATTCAAACACTTATTCAAAATAAATTACTAGTTATCAATGTTGTGGGGTGTGCTTTGCTGTGTCTCATCGTCATGCCATGCATCATTCACGTGGGTTTCTGCATCTGACAAAAATAGTGACAAGGAAATATAGAGTCCTAAAATATATACTCACTTCACGAATTTTTTTTTTATACCCTACTTTATTTTCAAAAATATAAAATTACCCTACTTTTTTAAAAAATTGCAAAAATACTCTACTTTTTCTCTCACTTCTAGTCAAGTTGAAATTTTTTTTGTCCTTATTATACCCCACAACTTGGAGTTGCGGGGTACTTAACAATTTTTTTCGAAAAAGTAACATAGGAAGCAACTCCAAGTTGCTTGGTAGTTTTGGGTTTTTTTTTTTTTAAATTTAAATACCTCACAACTTGGAGTTGTATGGTACCTTGACTTTTTAAAATATATTATTTCATCTACTATAAAAACTTTATTTCATCTTTCAATCTATCACACCACTTCATGTTTTATTTACACTTTAATAGCAAGTATTTGTAATAATTTGTTGCTTTTTTTTGGACACTATATTAATAATGTTAATTAGTCATTAATAAAAAAGTAATTATAATAACAGTCATAATATTTATAAAATAAAGAACATATCAGATACAATAAATATGAAATAAAGTCTAGATTGCTACTGATGTGTAATATTAATGCAATCTTTGCGAGAATGACCAGACATCCTATACACGCTGCATCTTCTCTCAGTTTCCACATCGTCCATCTCGGTCCTAATGCGAGTAATTGGTGGACGATCTTTCTTCGCCCTCCTCTTGGACTTGTTAGGAACCACCTTTAGTCCTACATAATCAGGCCAATATGTCTGGTGGTGAACCACGTCAAAGTGGATGTTATATATGGCGTATACACACTCATTTGTGAACTTGCTATTGACAAAAGTCTTGTAGTCGTGACAAAAGCTAGAACATGCGGCAATGACATGTGAACATGGTAGATGCAACACTCTGAACCGTCCACAGTCATACCATTTATTTTGCAGGTCCACCTTGTATTCGCCCTTTGGTAATCCTTCTTTATGGTCGATGGTTTCACAGACGGAGAAGGTATATCGATCTCGGTCAAACTGAGTGACATCATGATTGTTGGATTTAATAACCTCAGTCTTTAGAAATTTCATGATGTTTTCTGAAAATGGTTCACCAGAATTTACCCTTGCCGCTGCCTCATGTCCTCTTTTAGCAAACAAGGCCCCCAACCTATAATAGGATGCTTTCACAATAGTTGTGATCGGGAGTCCTCGAATACCCTTATACACGTTGTTTTGTGACTCTACCAAGTTACTTGTCATGTGGCCCCATCGTCGACCATCATCATGTGATTGAGTCCACTTTTCTTTGGGAATGTTGTCAACCCATGCTAATTATTACTCCTGTTCTTTATTTTATAAATATTATGACTGTTATTATAATTACTTTTTTATTAATGACTAATTAACATTATTAATATAGTGTCCAAAATAATGCAACAAATTATTACAAATACTTGCTATTAAAATGTAAATAAAAGATGAAATAGTGTGATAGATTTAAAGATGAAATGAAGTTTTTATAGTAGATGAAATAATATATTTTAAAAAACCAAGGTACCACACAACTCCAAGTTGTGGGGTATTTAAATTTTTTTTTTAAAAAATCCAAAACTACCAAGCAACTTGGAGTTGCTTCCTATGTTACTTTTTTGAAAAAATTGTTAAGTACCCCGCAACTCCAAGTTGTGGGGTATAATAAGGACAAAAAAAATTTCAACTTGACTAGAAGTGAGAGAAAAAGTAGGGTATTTTTGCAATTTTTTGAAAAAGTATGGTAGTTTTGTATTTTTGGCAATAAAGTAGGGTAGGAAAAAAAAAATTCTCACTTCACTTGTATTGAAAATTGATTGTGAAGTTTTGTTTTTGTTTTTGTTAAATATAATTTATTTTTTAATATAAGTTTGAATATAATTTATTTTAATAAGGTTAAAAAAGGTAGTAAAATTTCTAGAAAAATCTTGAGACAATAGAAATAAATTTTTGTGTTTATATTTAAAGAATAAAGTATGTATGTTTCGACCGTTGTTCGTAAAGTCTAATTTACTTATTTATTTTTGAAAGGATAAAGCCTAATTTAATTGGCAAAGTAGGAATGATATGCCGAATATTTTCTTTCTGACTTTGATTGACCTTGTTACTCCTTCAACAGACCAAAAAATCGACATTTGAAGCCCCTCTAAATTCATGATCAGCTGATTACGTCATTCTCTCTTTTAAGACAATTTCTTAATCACTTTAAATCATGGTTTTCATCTTCTTCTTGACAAGACTTAAATCACTCTAATACACTCATGAAGTACTGTATCGTTGCATGTGTACCAAAAAAATTAATGTGGTTCGTGCAAGTAGTGAACATAAAATTATACATGAAAAACACATGTTTCTAGTGCCTTTTAGCCAAGAGGCATGGATAAGAAAAATCTTCTTATGAGAAAAAAAATCAATGTGGTAGTGGTGATACGCGTGTGGCCAACATTCCATGTGGCATGGATAAAAAAAAGCCTTTTATAAAGGTTTTGAGAAAGAGCGAGAGATATCAAATTCGATCGATGTAATGTTATAATATTGTTGTACTAATTAATATTATTGTTTTATTCTCCGTCTCAAATTATAAGTCACTTTTAAAAAAATATTTAACTTAAATTATAAGTCGTTTTACAATACAAATGAGGCATTATATGTTATTTTTCCACCGAACGCTGTGTTACTGATTCCCCTTTTTGGCTTCATAGTGAAGGTAGTGGTAGTCAAGCATGTGTGTGACAAGAGGAGAAAAACATCTTTTAAGGAATTCTATTATAATAATGCTTTCTTAGTTCATCCTATGTTTTACTATTATTATTTTTAATTTTTTAATTTATCTTTTATCTATCATTAATGAAGAATAATTTTGTAAAATTACTTATAATTTCTCTTTTTCATACAACAATAATTATATTTCTTAATTTGTGTGAAATGACCAAAACGTCGTATAATTTGAGATGGAAAGAGTATATATTTTTCAAATTTGACCGCTGAATTTTAAGTTTATATCATATAGATCATCTGTGTAAAATTTTACACAAGTCGAAAATCATTTGATATGAGGATTATTGATGTTCGATAAAAATGCATAAATGACCTTAATCTTGATGAGTCTCGAAAACATACCAAATGATTTTAAATTTATGTAAAAATTTATATGTATGATCTATAAGACATAAACTTACAATTCAACGATTAAATTTTAAAAATATGCAACGAGCAAAATAATATCAAACAGTATAACAATGATGTAACATTGCGTTGTAATTTCATATTTCACCACCAAAAACATACCAGTGTAGTTTGATCCTTTATCATTATATATATATATATATAAACACACACACACTGCACACACAAGTGGTATTCATCCCTTAAATGATGATAAGAAAATCACACAAAAAAATACAATCAAGCTTATCTACGTACACATATATTTAAACGACAATGTGAACCATTCATAGAAAAGACAAAGAGAACCTTTTTTTTTTTTTTTTTAAAGATAGATATGTGGATTAACCGGAAGCACCACAACAATACCTAGTGTCCTAGTCATTTAAACAATACCAATGGTACTAGAAAAATTACGAGTGATAAAACGACGATGTTTTGACTCATGGTTTGCACCAAGCTCTAGAAGAAATGCATGGTGAAACTTTAAATGCTTTTGAGATTAATTGCTCAAAAGAAAACAGGTTAGGATTGATATGGTGAATATTTTCTGTCTGATTTCGAATCAAACCTCTAGTGGGTATATTAAGACTGGCCTTGTCACCTCATCAACAGAGAAAAAATTTGACATTTGAAGCTCCTTTATATCCATATATAATTGGGGTGCCATAGATATACATTTGTAATTTCGTGATTAATATGATCATCTTACTCTCTTTTGCGAAAAAAACAAAACGACAATTTCAAAATCACTTTAATCACGGTTGTTGTTTTTTTCTTTGTCTTCTTGACAAGACTTAAATCACGCTGGTACACTCATGAAGTAACGTGTGGTTGCATGTACCCAACAAAATTTAATGTGGTTCGTGCAAGTTGTGAAGAAAAAATTAAACATAAAAAACACGTGTTTTTAGTGCCTTTCAGCCAAGAGGATAAAAAAATTAGAGTTGAATATTGTATTCATTCCCTATTCAGGTTCAAAGGGTTCGTGGAGGAGATGTGTCACGTATTTATTTTGTTTGACGCAAGAGAAAAAATAAATTGCATCACGTGACAAGCTTAATTTATTTTTACTTTTTTACATATTTTGAACCGCATGATCTATTAAGTTTGATAGTTGGATTATTAATATTTGTTTATCTCAATAACATATTAAATTGGGTTTCGGCCCTCTTTATAATAAAAAAATAAAAATGAATAACATATCAAATTATTTTAGATTTTTGTAAAAATTTACATGAATGATTTATATGATATAAATTTACAATCTAAAGGTCGAATTTGAAAATTATGTATGTGTTGAATAAAACAATATTAAGATGTATAATCAAAGTTTTACAACTCGAGAGTTTACTTCAACTTGTTTTACTTATATAAACTCAAATCGCAAACTCGTAAGAGTTTATTTAAAATTAAAATTATATAAAATATATTATATACTACATGACTATGCAAGTTAATATAATATTGCAAATAGGTCAATAGTGCAAAATATGACTTAATTATAAAGTCAAGTATATATAACCAACATAATATAAAGTGTTACGTTCAACTTAGCATCAAAATACAAAATTAACTTCCAAAATCATAAGTTACATATGTCTCTAAACCATCCAGAAAAACAAGTTTCTAAAGTTGTTAATAAACCTATCCAAAAAATAAACTAGTTAATTTCTTCAAAAGTTCAAATCTTATAAAGTTCCATAACATCATTATCATTAGTGTCTTCGTCTCATACTTCATCAAATTCTTTTCCAGATGAAGTCAGGCAACACTACTAGAAAAAACAAAATTAGAGAGGGAAATTAGTGACGGAAAAAATAAAATTCCTCACAAATTCCTTGGTCGCAAAATTTAGTGACGGAATTAGAGAGGGATTTCACGTTTTCCCTCTCTAAAATTCCCTCACTAATTTTTGCTTTTTTAGTAGTGCAATGTGTTATGTTAATTGTAAAGACAACGTTTAAGGATGAAAATGAGTCGAGTCGAGTCAAACTCGTATGAGCTCGACTCGGCTTGATAAGAATTGGTTCAGCTTGAAACTCAACTTGAGTTCGAACCAAACTTTTTTTAACTCAAGTTCGACTCGTTTAAAGTTCACGAACAACTCAGTTCGACTCATTAGATTCAACTAATTTGAACCTCAAAAATTTAATCCCAAAATTAAAAAAATTATGACCCAATACTTAAAAAAAAAAACTAATTTAAACAAATAAACTGATAGAGGGACAATACTCAATTATCGGGATAACCCAACCGATCTTATCAACGATAAATTTAATTCAATTTGTAAACTTTTGGTTTACAATAATGCATGCTTCCATTGCACTAATAATATAATATGTAAACTTCAGGTTTACAATAATATGTGTTTTCATTGCACTAATAATATAAGGGTTAAATATATTTTTGGTCTCAATAAATATACCAACTTTTCATTTTAGTTCCTCTAAAATTTTCCTTCAACTTTGGGTCCATTAAAAAAATTTCATCCTCCCTTTTGGTCCCTCCTTTAAAGTAAACTCATGTAGAATTCATATTTTTGAATAAAATTTTGCAAAAAATGCATAATATTATAAGAATCACTCCCAAAAAAATTTAGAATTTTTTAACAAAACATCAATTTAATATGAATTTTTATATTTTTTAGGGTTAAAAATTCATATTTAATTTATGTTTTGTTAAAAAATTCTAATTTTTTTTGGGAAAGATTTTTACAATATTCTACACATATCTGCATATTTTCATTAAAAATTACTAAAATTAAATTTAAAATAGGGACCAAAAGTAGTGATTGAGAATTTTATAGGGACTAAAAGTAGAAGGAAAATTTTAGAGGGACTAAAACGAAAAGTTGATATATTTATAGGGTCTAAAACATATTTAACCCATAATATATTTTTCTTCACTGCACTTATTTTCTTCAGAGTTTATCTCGTAATATAGAGATATTTAACATTTTTTCTTCTTCAATATGATATCAATTTAGAATTATATCCTTGAAACGTAATAAATTTCTATGAAATTAGTTTCATATAATGCTCTACTAGATATCATATAATGCATTCTCAATGCGTAATTCTATTACTCCATATAACAATATATTTGCTCTTCTTGAGCCTTCAATATTATTTTTTATATTTTTACCATCAAATGTAATAATAATTTAGTTTCTTTGTATCACTCATCTAAATATTTTTATAGTCTTTTGCATAAGAAAGATTTCATTTACAAACAATATCCAACAAAATATACATAAAATTATTGTTCTCCTTAGTGAGTCCAAGTTCTAGGAGCAATAATTGCCCGAAACTTCGAAATAATTTATGCATACTTTTTATAAGGAATCAATAATACAAATATGATTTATAGTTATTTTGTCAACTAACAAGAATCTCTTTTCAAAACAAATATAGTTCGTAAATCTTTGCAATAGTATCAAATTCATAAGCACAGTACCTACTATTTCATTAGATTAGAAATTATGTGGATCACAAAAGAGTGTCGAATGTGCAAAAAGATGACATATATGACAATACCTTTAATTTATATGCCTTGTGAGAACTCATTAGTAGCAAAAATCATAATCATCATAAGTCATAATAAACTTTTGTCATATTCACATGTATCATATCAATGATAATATCTAACATATCAATTCTTGTATTATTTTCTCAATTTTGCTATTTCAGGAGCAAATTCAAATTTTAATTTGTTCAACTTATACTAAGATCAAATAGATCTTATATATTTTAATTGTGGTCAAGAACTCCACAAACCTCTATGAACAATAAGCAAGTAAAATCACATTTTTACAAACATTCAAGGTTGATTTAATATTAAATTATAGTTCTTCAGGAGCTATATTTCAAATCTTTATAAACAACGATAAAGAAAATTCTTTATTTGAGCGATCCTTAAAAAAATAATCTTCGAGAGCTTTATTACATTCTCAACGTGTAACTCTTCAATACTTTCATTTTAAAAGTTATACAAAGGTAAATTAGATCTTATTTTCAATCATAAATCTATCAACACGAAGGAAGATCATGATTTATGCTATACTTCGAGGATGCTAGATATTAAATAATTTTAAGATAGTTCTTCAAGAACTTTCTTAAACCTTCATGAACAATGATAAAAAAAATGATTGTTTGCAATACTTCAAGGATGATAATTTGAAAAGTAGCGTAAATATCCATATTTAAGAAGACAAAACATATTGCTTAAAATTTAAATCAACTCAAAATTGGAAAATAAACAATAAACGGTATGAAGTCAAGAAAACAATATTTTCATAAACATAATTAAAGAGATGGTTGGTAGGTACTTACACTGATTATATCATAAGCAGATTTAAGTTTATAGCAGGTGCAACCATTAGTAAAATTTTAGTGATAAGTTTTTCTATAAATTCTTGTTTTGCTTCTTTAATCTCTCCATCACTTTTTTATTGCAACAAGATCACTAAATATACTCGCTTACATAATTGATTAAAAATTGATAAACATCTAGCTGCTTATGCCTTTGACCTTTAATATTAGATACTTATATGATGTCAGCTCGGTAATTCTATAGTGTAATATCTATACATAATTTTAAATAACTGCCACTTTCATGTTGAATTTTAAATTGATAAACATATCTATTATATGCATTCGCAGAGTAACATTCAGATCAGTGATTCAAAAGTACTAAGAAAAACAACTTTCAAGATCTTAACATTTGAGCCAAAAGTACTAAGGAAAATAACTTTCAAGATCTTAACACTACTAAAGTGAAACACACAATAAAAATGTGGCATACGTTGTACCCATATTGAGCAGAGAAATAGGAACATTCAGATCGAAAGAACAGGACGACAACATGCTGATGAAATTAAAGGTCGTATATTTTCAAATAAAGATAGAAATTCATTTCCATGGAAAAGGTTTAAAATCAAATATATTATGTCGCAAACATGTATACAACACAATAGGTAATATCAAGAACAATCAAGAATCAATATTACCTCAGATCGTTAGAGTTTTGTGCTGATAACGTGCTATGAAATTAATCTAAAGTATTACAAGATATTGTACAACATAAAAGAGTAGAGAGAAATGGAAAAAGAGAGAACAAAAGAGTATATTATATTACTTCTCATGTGTATTCTTTACATAACAATGTATGTCCAGAGATAGGATACAAAAATTGAAACACCACGAGACTAAATATCAATAAGAATAAGTAAAGTCATTTAGTCATAGTAGTTAAGGGATATAGAAGGTCCAGAGACAATGAACATCCACATCACATTAATATTATTTATAACATAATTAAATTAGTTTTAGTTTTTGCAAAATGAGGATTGGGAATTTAAATTTAAGGAAATCATGGATTTAGAAAAGAATGTTAATGAAATTTTATTGGACATTAACTTTTATATATTGTTAGATAATGCATCTAGCGTCCTGGACTAGATTCTAGGAAAACTTAAAAGAACATTAACAAAACTTTTCATCGTACACATAGTGACATATAGTCATATAGGAGTTGTTTAAAAACAAAGATGCAAACCGACAAAATTCTTAGATTCCTGAAATCAATCATATAATGACATGATTGGGGATTGAACCACCTCCAACGTCATCAAGCACACTAAAGATTAAAAATATTATTTAAATGAAGAGGTTAAAATAATTTAATCATCCCCTAAAAAAAAATATAACCATTATAGGACCGTACAAAAGATTTATACCATGAAGAGTTTTGTATTTAGACGCACCAATCAAGACACTTTCAACTGATATTGAGGTCAAACAAATTTTAATAAATGAGGTTTTTTAAAAATTAATATTTAATTTTTTTTACGTAATTTGTATTTCTTATACTTTTAAGATGCAAAATAGTTTAATAAATTATCATAATCGATTTCATTTTAAAATTCATTTTCAATGGATAGTAAAACTAAACCAAGAGATAACTGTCAGACCTAGAGTAACACATGAAGAAAAAAATTTGTACAAAAAAAAAGAGTAACACACGAAAAAAAAAAAGGCGATGTCCAAACTTATAAAACATGAGTAGAGCTATCAAAATGGCTATCCGATCCGTTTAGGGCCGGTCCTAACATGCATTATTGGGTCAGGCCCAAAAGTCCAATTTGAAAATAGGTGTGAAATATACTACCCGAGCCCGGCCCTACACGAACAACGGGATAAACGGATCAGTCCGCATTAAAAATTACATTTTTATTTTATTTTAAAAATTACTATAAAATATTCCTTTAAAATTTCTTATAAATTATATTTTTAATACGTTTAAATAATGTCTAACACAAAAAAATTGTAAACATTTTCGTACAAACGTCGTAAACTAAAACGGCAAGGAAAACAATTTTAAATAAATTACATACGTTTCCTTGAAAAAAATAAAAAATTACATACGTTATGATTATAGATATTTATATATTCGATTTTTAAAATTAAAAATAACGAAACGAGTAAATATAATTTTATATTACTTTTATATTTGTGTATTAGTTCATTGAATTTTCACTTTTATTTTTTACTTTGATAATGAACTAAGTAAATAATTATTTAATAAATATATATATAATTTATAGGATTTCTTTTGTTAAGCAGGCTACCTGCGGCTCGTTCGGGTTAGTCCTAACGGATACCGGCCTTTTTAAGGCTGGAAAAATCCCTATAAAAATCCGGGTTCAATATTTAAAACTCAAACCCTATAATTAATCGGGCTACACGGATCAACCAGTTTTGACAGCTATATGAGTGTGAATCACAATGTTAAACAAGAAAAACTACAAACATTAATCTTAGAAAATCGCAAACCATATCAAGAGTCACATACATACTAATGCAATATTAATCACAAATAAGGATTTTTAATCATGAAATATATACTAATTAAAACAGTTAAAATTCAGATCCTAAAATAAGGACTTTACTGATCTAAGGATTGAAACGGCTATGTACATAAGTAATAATACAACTGGGAGATGTGTGGCGTCGGGAATCGATGAGAAAGAAGAAACAATACAAAAGTTGGAACTTTATACACATATGATAGCAAATTGGGTTCAAGGAATATTTTCGATACTATGAATGGCAAAAGTCATTCGTTTGCATGAGATGACACGAGTCTTTTTTCTGAGACAACTAAACTCATATAGGTTCTGAAGATTAGGGTTGTCTTTTACTCACTACTGACCTAATTTCATGAGAATGGCTGATCTAATTAGTCTCTCTTCTTTGCTCATTTCATTAGGAACTCGAACAACAACATCTTGAACCATAACTTCATTAACAGTCGATATACTAGCATGATGTACCTGAAACTCCAAATCCTTCAATACACTCATCAATCTTGCACTAGGGTGATTAACACTCTCACTTTGAACTCTCACCATAGCATCGTTTCCTATTATCTTCACATCAATCTCCAAAGCATTAACATAACAAGGTCTTTTTTGGTCTACCACAGTTGAAGTTGTCGTTGCACTGTTATTATCGACAATTTCCATCGTTTCCATCTTCACCTTTTTCGATTCCTTTTCTTGCACCGATTCTAAATCTTCAATCTTTGCTTTTAACTCATTGATGTAATCCACTGCATCTGATAAAAGAGAAGCTTTATCCATCTTTGAAACGTTTGGAACCACAGATCTTAAAGCATAGAATCTATGGTTTAGTTTCTCTCTCCTTTGTCTCTCTGCTTCCACATGGTTCATTGGTGTGTGAGTTTCTGATAATGGTTTTCTTCCTCTCTTCTTCGGTTCTCTTTTCTCAAAAGAATTGTTTTTTGTTGTCGTATTTGGTGTTAATGGTGGACAATATTCTGAATCAGAATGTTCAGAATCAATAGAACATGATGAAAGAATGTTATGCTTTTGTTGCAAATTGTTGTTCATAGCTTTTTGTGTCTCATCGATTTCTTCACCGGCACAGGAGATGAAACCGATGTCGGCGAACGAGATGTTTTGGTCAATTGTTTGGATTTTTTCAGGTGGGTTAGCGGAGATAAGATCTAATTCTGAGTTAGATTCTGACGAGGATGTTTGGAACATAGATTTAGCTTGGTGTACCAGGTTCCAATTTTGTTGGATATTGTCGTATGAACCCATTTCGATTACACCGTTAGTTGTCGGAATACAAATCAATGTTTCAATTCCATGCACGTGTGCTTCATTGGATCTCTCACAGTTATAGATTTGAAGTTCATGTTTACTATTCAACCAAAGAACAGAATCTAAAGCAAAAGCTTTACCAGGTAAAGAAATTGAAGAAGCATTACCTATGGAAAAATTTCGAGTCAAAGACATCACATAGAACCATTCAGCATCTTTGTTTGTACACGTGTTACTGTCGTTTTGTTTGTTTGAAGTTGTTGTTTCTTTGGTTCCTTGGAAATAGCCTTCACCCCAAGATAAGAAAGGTTTACCTTTTTCATCCTTTGTTGTTTGCCATAAAATAGCATATACCCAATTTTCAGATTGGGTTTGGACTAAAAATTGAAGTTTTTGTTGAAGGGTTAGGGTTTGTGATGAAGGGTTTTCGTTTTCATGAGGAAGTGATATCATAGAGGAAGATGAAGAAGGTGACATGATGAAATCTTCCTTATGTGTGTGTAGTAGTATAGGTAGAGAGAATAAAGAGATGATTGATGAGATTGGAGAAGTTGGAGAAAAGGAAACAAGAGGTTGAAATTGATTAATAGTGTAAAAGTGGAAATTTTTATGTTGTACGGATGAATAGTGTTTTCTGTTTCTCTCTTTAATTTGATAAAGGTTGAAAAGTCTTTTTAGCGTAAGAAAAAGGTGTGTAATTAGGATTGGAGAAGATATGAAGAATTATGAGCATTTACTTGTACTTATATATGGGGAAGCAAGAGTGTTACATTTTGGGTACAAATAATGGTGAGGTTGTATAGTGCCAAAGTGGTACTATATTAGGCATAAGCACGTGAAGTGAAAGGGAGAGGTGCAATGACGCATATAAATGATAGATAATGCTAAGTGGTCTGTGAGGTGGGGTCTTGTGTACATGGAGGACATAGAAATCAAAATTCAATGGGGTATAGTATAGTGATTAGGCATGTATAAATATAACGAGGCACCTTTTTAATAATAAAATCAAATATTCATTTTACATTTTGGTGATAAATGAACTTTAGTGAGGTAAATTTGCATGGGCTAGAGCTCAACATGTTATATTCGAGCGCATCCAAACAAAAACCGACAACACATAAATATTTGAAATTTTAAATAAAAATAGTGAAACAAAGAGACAAAGGAAAAACTGTGTCACCTAACTCATCGACAAAAACAATCCCAAACCTCATTTTATCCACTCAATAGCCATATATTCTCTACTGACCATGCAAAGTTTACTTCTTTTTAATAGGGATGGAATGATCATGTTTTCTTTAACATGAATAAATGCGATGTTTGAAGTTTAAACTCAAACTCTTGTATATACTATGTAATGTTATTATCAATAGATATGATGAAATGATCTTTGTTTAATGTGTATAAGTGAATTAGAATTGCATTATTTTCTTTTCTTTTTTGATAGAAATTTTTTTTGGGATGAAGGATGGTGCCCTATCCAAGACATAAAAAACCTCCGAACTTAAAAGACGCTTACAAATATATTTATATTTATCTTCGACCAAAAACATTAGTAGGACCAAACACTTGGAGTTACACAAGTTTATTTCATACTATATGATCATTAAATCTAATTATATTTCATTTAATTTAATAATTAAACAACATGAACAATTTTATACATATAGTAGAAACAACTTATTGCCCGACTGTGGAGAGTGATTGGAAAAGTCTTTGGAAGTGGCATGACCCACATCGCATCCAAACCTTTATTTGGTTGGCTGCGCATGAACGCATTCTTACAAATTTCTGGAGTAGATGGGGAGGTGAAATCTCTCCTACTTGTCTGTGTTGGAAATGAAGATGAAATTGTTCTTCATGTGCTTTGTGATTGCATCCACGCAACTCAAGTATGACTTTACATCGTTCCTTATGATTTTATAACTAATTTCTTTTCTTTTGATTGTAGGGATTGATTCTTCAATAACCTCAACAAGAAAGACGTTGGGACGAACACTTTAAGTTGGAAGACAACTTTCATGACGACGTGTTGGTACTTGTGGAAGTTGAGGAATAAAACTATTTTTGAAGCTAATTTCATTAGGTCGAACAACCCAATTTTTTTTAATTTAGAGATTCGTCCAAGATATTGAAGACTGTAACTTAGAGATTTTTAATATTGGTCCAAAGTTGAAAGACATCATCTATATATGTTAGAAGCGGCCTTGATAAGGCTGGATCAAGCTCAATAGTGATGTTGATTGCAAGGGTATGAGGGTTATTGCTGGATGTGGCGGTCTTTTTCACGGTAGATGGATCAAAGGCTACACTAAGAAGATTGAAGCTTGTAATGCCTTACATGTTAGATGTGGCGGTTATATTTGGGTTTGGACATGGCTTGGAGGGAGCATTACTCCCATCTTATAGCGGAAAGTGATTCAAAGATTTTTATCAACATGATTTCTTATAATTTCAAGTTCAATGAGAATATTCTTGTTTTAGTTCACCGGATCCGAAAGCTGTTGAAGATGAGTTGGAATGTTCAACTCAACTATAATTGGCGTAAAGGAAATATGAGTGCTGGTTGACTCGCTAACTTAAACATTTATACGGATCACTTTAATTTACTAGTGTTAGAGTCTCCTCGTAGGGAGTCCAAAGAATCTTTTTTGATGATTTATCTGGAGCTTGCATGTCTAGGAATGTTCGATTAGCCTTTTAGTTTTGTTTCTTTTTTGGGCTTTGCCCTCTCTTGTAAAAAAAAAAAAAAAAAGAAACAACTTATTGATTCAATAGTCTCAACATGAAACCAACTAACAGCTAGTAATATACAATCGTTTTCATCACTTTTCATATAAAATATAAAAGTAATGTACCATAATTTTTCCAATACTATATTGAACTAATCTCGTGTCTTTTCCATTATTAGTTTCGTGATTCCTTTGCTAGATACTCTGAGTAATTCAATAGCAAAATTTCACCTACGCTTATCCTTTAGTCTCTAGACTAGATGGGTTGAAAACAACTAAAAATTCTCCTATCATTGTTGGATATAATAATAGGGGAGGTTGTCAATCTCCAGTCTCCACGAATAAAACCTACGTTATTAGAGATCGTTATTTTTTAGCGAAATTAAACTGTTGCAAATTAACTTATTTTTTTATAATGTGCTAATACTATGCTCAAATATATGCGTGTGTAAGTTTAATAATTATACATCAAGAATATAAATGTATGCGTCTTTGCTTGCCTGATGGCTTCTGAATAACAGAATTCCTCGTTGTCGAATTCTACATGTTGTGTTGGTTCTCTTTTATGCACACGAGGATGTGGGTTAGAAGAAACGGTTGACCATTGTTTTTTGACCGTGATTGTTTTAGTAAAATATAGACTTTGATTTTACAATGGGTAGACATATATTGTGTTCTTCCTAATTCTTATGTTGATTATGCCATTTAATTTGGTGGTTCTACTTTATACTATAAAAAGATTTGATCAAACCATCATCCTATTTGGGTGACTTGTGGTGAGTGTGAAATGAGATAGAAGTCTAATATTGGATGAAAAAGTGAGTGTTGAATAATATATATGTGAGATGATTCATAAACATAATGTCTTAAGGTTTTGAGTAAAATTGCGGTGTGAAATTCACTTCTGATTCTATCTTAGGTTTTTATATTTGGTCTGAGTCATCATTACAAAATCGTCTCGTAAGAAGATGAGTATCTCTCTTCTATGTGGGACTTGAGTTATTCCTAATGCTCATAAGCCAACCAGGATGTGAGTTGGATAAAATTGTTGACCATTTTATTTTTTATTATGATTACTTTGGTAAAATTTGGGTTTTGATTTTATATTGACTCGACATAAATTGCATTCTTCCTTATTCTTATGTTGATCACACCATTTAATTTGATGGTTCTGCTTTATTCTCTAAAAATATTCGGTCAAACCTTCATCTCATTTGACTGACATGTGTTTGGAGTATTTGGAAAGAGAAAAAATTTCATATTTTTTTTATAATAAAAGCTTTTGTTACATCAAGTGTTGAATAAAATGAAAGTGTTAGTTTTTTTTTGTTGCTAAAAACTAAGAATTATAATTTACCTTTTGATTTGAATTCTTGGTGGTTAAATATCTTAGTTTGTCTTGAGATGTTATACTTTGTGATTCTGTTGCTTTTGTTTAGCCGGTTCAGCTCTAAGAAGGCACTTGTGTTTTGACTTTCTATTGATTCTATTATAGGCACATCTTATGTTGAAATGATATCTGTTTAGTTTTATCATCATTTTGGCTTTTTGAAAAGAATTATATATCTATTTTTCCATAAACATGTAATAATTTGCTCTGATACTATAAACTCATTTCATAAACAAGTGCATGCACAATGAATAACCACATGCTTATAACAGTGTAAACATGTTTATTTTAGTGAATGGTGTAAACATGTTTTACACATATACATTGTATCTTGCTATTATTGAACTATATTTTTAACCATTTATAGTCGAAGGACCCACATAGAAAACTATGATGTGACAAGGGTTGTATATTCGTTAGCGTGAATCATGAGGGTGAAAACTAAAAACTTTTTGATGCATTAGCTAGAAAATGATGATACCAGCTGGACATATTTTAATGCTTGATTATTTTTCTGGTTAAGCTAATCCTAGTACTAAACTCAATTATTATTTTAAAGGTGAAAAGGGTTTTGCTTTGCTGATTTGATATATAATAATCTGGACATCAGTATGTACTATCTATTAGATTTGTTTTTAGTGAAGAAATAATCTATTAGTATATACTTTGTTTTTGTCTTAAGTAATTTTATTTTGACAAAATGACTCAAGTAATCCTTATTTTCCATAAAAAGTGTTTAATTTCGAGTTTCTTCAAAAAATAAGGAAAGTCCAACAATAAAATTGTTGCAATAACCATTTAAACTTGAATTTTATCAAAGATGTATCGCAACAACCATTTAAACTTGATTTTTATCAAAGATGTATCATTTCTTGAAATATATTAAACACTTGAATTCAAGCATTTTGGATTTTACATGTAATATATTAAAAATAACAATTTTTTGACTTTAATAAAGTTAAATATTTCACTCTTAACCAATTTTCAATACATAACTTCTATATTAATCTTTTAAACTAGTTAGTGTCATTCAGACACTAGTTAACATTTCCCGTAATATAAATAGGGTTGTTAAAACTAAACAAATGACCCGATGAATCCGAAAACCAAACTAATTAAATTGGTTCGTTTATATTTCTATGATTGGGTCCAAATTAATTGAACAAAACCAATCAAACCTAGACACATGGTGATCTCTAGACTGTGATTGATTGCATTCAAAAATTTGCCGCATTCACGCAGTGATGTATCCTCGGTCGTCCGATCATAATCGAATAATCTTGATTTAAGCTTTGTATTTTTAAAATTATAAAATACAAATTAAATTGACTTTTTCTTAATCGTTCGATCAAGATCAGACAGATACTAGTGTAATCACTCCATGTTGTGGTGTTGTATTCCTGTTGTGTTTTGGCTGCCTGTTATGCGCTGCGGCCTGTTGGTGTTGTTGTTCTTCGTTGCTGTTAGCAGGTGTAGTGGCAGGTAGGACCTGTTAGGAGGTTTGTCAGTATTTGAAAGCTGGACTTGCGGTTTGGTTTGTGTAGTTTTTACCTGTTCTGTTTTGTATCAGTTGATATTAGGAGGTTTTTTATTGAGTTTTGTTTGTTGGTGAGGTGCCTATTATTGAGCGAACCATCAAATTCGCCTTTGAATTTCCATGCGTCGGTCAACTTCGTCCCTTAATTATACGAAATATCTTATTAGTCCCTGAAATTGTCAGACGTCCATCAATAAGGTTCCTCCATCCAAGTGCTCCGTTAGCCATGCTGATGTGGCGTTCTGCATGATATGTTGTCTCTTACACGTGGCAAGAAGGAAGCCACGTGTTGAAGGACTAATTTGATTGAATTGGTAAAAATCTAGTTTTCACTTTTTAATTTTTTTTTTCTTTCTGATTTTTCCATTTTGCCCCTGCATTCAACATTACCTTCTTCTTCACATTTCAGTCAGACATATCAAACACGTCCTTGACCCCTCACCTATGTAATATTTCAGTTTCAATTGACAATGTTCTGGCTTTTTTAGTTTATTTTGTACACATCTTGAAAGGATCAATTTGATATCTGATTAAACAATTCATGGACTTATTTGATGGTTTTTAATATAACATATGTATCTATTTGATAAATTAAACAACAATTCAGGGACTAATTTGATGGAAATAATATTACATAAATGATTACTCAATTATCTTCAACCTCTTTTCATTAGAATTTTACACAACCCTAGAACAATACAATACCATGTTAAAAACCTCAAACAAGCAAATTATGACCAACACAAACTTAATTAACCTAAACTCAATTCCTACACATTCAACTTTGTCCATCAACCTTTCTCTCCAAATCTCTTAATTGCAACTTTCCTTAGCCTTAGCCTTAACCATGGACTGAACCTTCTCCATCAATCTTGCCTTTCTTCCATGAGCATCTCCAATTCCATTGTTTTTAAAGTATCCTAGTTCTTCAGCTTCATCAATCCAAACAAAAAATTCACAATTTTCAACATGATCCTGTACAAAAAGAAAATTTGAAATTAGTATGTGTTGTTCAAACCAAGATGACATCACATGTTTAATAGTTATACAAATATTTGGCAGAGGGCAAGCATATAACGGCCTTCCTGAGTTTTTTTTTACAATATTGGCTTTTCTAACAAGACAAATTCTAGGACACCAACATTCAAACACTCTCACATCACCATTAAACTTAGAGCTTGAAGATGAAGCTCGACTTTCATAACTGTTTTTTCCATATCCCCCATCATTTCAGAATCAATTTCAATAGTTTTGGTTCAAAAAATTGAGGATGTTGACTTTCAGATTCAATGTGAAAAAGTTAGGGTTTGAAGATTTTTCAATTGGGGAAGAATTGGACTACTTATTATTGGAGGAAATTTTGGTGATTTTGGAGTGTAGATTGCAGATTATGTAATTAGGGATCCAATTTTATACAATTGGGGAAGAAAAAGCCGCTGAGGAAGAAAAGATCTGTTTGGGAAGAAAGGATAAAATATTTTTGAAAATCAATCAGTTTAATCCTTTGAAATGTTTGTTTTTTTGGGCCAAATTAGTCCCTGCCTACGTGACATCTGTCATGTGAGAGGTTAACGGCCACGTCAGTCCCGTTAACACTTTGTTTGAACAGAAGGACTAACTTGATTGACATTTAACAAATTCAGGGACTAAGTAGATATTTTGCATAATTGAGGGACTAAGTTGGCCGACGCGTGCAAATTCAAGGACGAAGTTGATGGTTCACTTGCCTATTATTATGACCCTTGTTTGTACTCTTTTTCCTCCTTTGTGGATATAGTGCGTCTTGCGCTAACCTAACTTAATAATATTTTAGCTGTTTCAAAAAAAAAAATCACTCCATGCTTGCGTTAACAATCTGGCTGCATCCAATGTGAATTTATGATCTCTATTTAGTTTGTGTATTGGTTTCATGTTATTTTGAACTGATCATCCGAAATGTATAATTATTATTATTATTATTATTAGCGTCCAGACGGGCACTCCTGTGCCTGTCTGTCCGCTCTTTCTACTGCGCTAACGCATGTAACTCATAAACAGTATGTTTTTCAAAATTTATGTTGATTTAGTTTTTTATATATATATAAATTTTGGAGAAAATAATTAGATTTAAAAGAATGACCAAACTTGATCAAAAAGAGAAGTATCAAGGTTGATTAAAAAAAATGTAAGATATGTAATTCATGCACTTCTTTGACATGAAGTTACTAAATATATATTTAGTTTTGTGATGTATGTTCATCTATCTATGGAGGATGAATATACATGAAACATGAGTGACATTTATGGGGGTTGGGTTTGATGAAGACTTTAAATCTTTCCCATTGCTACCACAATTTACAGAAAAAGAGTACACATATGCTCTTTTATTATTTCTCAAGCCATTTGAGTCTGCCACATAATTTAAAATTTAATAAATCAAAGGAAAACCAGTAGAAGAAATACGAACAAAACTTCGACGACACATCCAAGTCTTGCAAAGGACGAAGACATTTTAAAAAATATGAAAGAATATTTACACATTAGTCACACTACTTATTCAAATTTTGCGATATTTTTTATTGTAAAAGCCAATGTAACATAGAAAGTGGAATTTTAATTAAACTGGGGCATATAATTGATGTTAGTAAAATCAATTATATGCTCGTCTGTCTGCTTTTTCTACTGCGCTATAGTATATATGTACTTGACTATACGTTTCTTCGTATATAAGCAATCACATTAGTTTTTTCTTTACCCTTTGTTTTTTATAATTTAACTTCATCATAAATAAATATGTATGTATGTGGATGACACAAAATATGAATTCCCAGCTATAAGGTCATTATAAATAACACATGGTAAAACAAAGATAATATAACGACATACTAATATAAACACATATTAGAACATAGATGAAATGAAAGCTATAGTTGAAATCATGTTAAACGGCATAAAATCAAAAGCATTAATATAGTGATTGTACTCTTATCATCTCTAATATTTCATTTGTCGTCATTGATTGCGCATGATGGGAAGGCCAAACATCAAATCAGAATCAGAAGCATGTCTCATTTCTCTGCATTTTATTTGATGCAAATGATTTTTATTAGTTGTTAATCGATAAGACTAAATTGTACATGAAAAAGGCAATAAAACATCGTTTAAAATTTAAAAAGTTGGTTACCGTTTAAGAATTGTAGCCAATTCTTTGTACACCCCTTTATCAATAATTTCTTGTCTTTCGAAAAACTACAAATTAATTGCAAAATGTTATCAAAGGAAAATCAATTATATGCTCGTCTGTCTGCTTTTTCTACTGCGCTATAGTATATATGTACTTGACTATATGTTTCTTTGTATATAAGCAATCACATTAAAATGTCAAAATAGTGGTATGAATTCTAGAAAGATGATGGATCTGAAAAATGGTATGTTGGGTGGCGATGATGATGGTGGTAATTAAGCCTATCTTTATATATCTTTAATTTTTAACTTGTTATTTATGAAAATGTTAAAATGTTTTTCCAATATAATATAACTAATTTGGTGATTTTATAAATGATATTATCCACATATGCATTGCCACATAGGTGTTTTATTGGCCACATCAGTTAAAATTCTGACACATCAGCGTTTTTGGAAGATAAAATGGAAGGTAGGACGAAAAATGAAACAAATGACAATTGAAGGACAATTTTGTTCTGTTTTAAAAGGGCAGGACTATTTTCGTGAGTAGGGCAAACACGGGGACCAAAAGTGTAATTAAGCCTAATTTTTTTTTTCTAAATGCAAATAACATTTAACATATAACTCACGTTTCAACGCCTAGCCCGTGCGGATCACGGGTTCCGTGCTTAGCACATGTTTGTTGCTAGTTGAAATTAAAAATAAAAAGCGTAAGATGAAAGTATGTACCCGTTGTTACCAAATGGATGAAATATATCTTTCTCTTTGTTCCAAAATCAATGGATGATAAAAGAGATAAGAAATATAGTTTTTTGGTGAAACCCTGGCATATTTTCCTCTCAAAATATAGATGAAATGTCTTTTGCAATTGTAATCTGGAACAATAGAACCGTTCAATACTCAATTTTCATTAGCAATGAGCAAATATAGATAGAAAAACTGCCATAAATCAGTTACTTTGAGTTACCAGAAATTACATATGAAAAAACCGAAATAGCAGGTGTATATTTGGATTAAAAAGAAGGCTACACCAAACCAATGTTGTATTGTATCCATACGTTGGAAAAATTCATATGTATGAAATTTTATTTTTTTAAAGAAAATCATATGTAGGAAATTAGAAACAGATAATGGATCAAGAGGATTATAATGCACTAAAACAAACACAAAACAAATAAGGAATCAATTAAGATCAAAATTAAGCAATCACAAATAACAGAAAATGAAAACTATAGTAGCAACAAAAGGAGTTGTCAGTTTATGAAACAAAAATAAGATATAATAATTAGTGGAAAAATATTGATTGCTTAATTACTTGCGGAATAAGATTTCAACCTCTGTCCCTATCAGACCGAATAAAAAAGCAAATCCAATGGTTGTTCTTCCTTCAAGTGTATACTCTTCACATCACATTCTCTATATGTTCTAATGGTTGTTAAAGTATCCCTTAAACATTGTTCAGATTTGGAAGGATTTGAAAATAACAAACAAAAACCGGTTTGTGTTTGAATAAAAGTTGGGGAAATGGTATTTACCACCATGCTATTCATAATTGCAAATGTCTTCCAGATTAATTGAAAAATACGTTAATTGTCTACGGCATGCTACTCTCTGTAAAATAATGTAGAAAAATGAGGATAAACCTATAACACAATTGAAGAAGAAAAAAAATGAAGTTTGTGTATAATGGAGAAGGAAGCACAATAGAAGGGACAATAATCCAGAACATTGTCCATTTAGAACCGTTGCCTCCGCAGTAACCCATTGATCTCAAATCGATGCCATCGCAAGCAGCCAATCACTAAGATTCCACCGCATACCACCACTGTCTTCTGTTTATTCTCATCTTTATCTAACCATGTTCAAAACAAAGTATTTGATCACAATTGACTGGCAAGCACATTGCCCTCAACGATACTGTTTCAACAATGAAATCAAAATCAAACGACCACAATGCAAACAGGCATGAACTCAACACTCGCCGCAACAGTCTCACCAATAATCAAACACGAAACACAAAAAACTACATAGAACAAAGCATAAATTAAGAATATTAAAAAGTGATTAATGAGAATCAAAACTAAAAACAAAAAATAAATAAATTAAAACAAACCAGAGTTTTCAAGATAATGCACACGATATTCCTCCCATATTCAAACACCAAAAATAAAATGCACACAATCCTCCAAAAATGAAATAAGAAAAATTATCGATGAAATACTCTCTAACAACATCAAGGCAACCAAGTAAATATTAAAACATATAAATTAGAATAGAAATATACTCTATACAAAACAAAACGGTAGAGGAAATGCATAAACCATGGATCACAAACTATGTAGAGAATCCCATTCTAATGCAACATTCTCTATGTCCCATAGAAACCATTGTTAGTGATTTGAATGAATTGAATTAACAAACAAAATTTGGCTTGAGTCTCTCTTTTTCTTTGTACATGAATTTTACTCTCATTTCACTGATGGAAAAAAGTTATTATTCTCCAATCTCTCTTGCAACATAGTCATACATTTTTTTTCCTGATGAATATTGATTGATTAGAACAAATAACATGAGATAAGAGTTAAAAGATACAATATGCTTGTTCCTTTTTTTGAGTGTAACTTCAACTTTTGAAATATCAGACAGAAAATAAAAGCACAGTAAAAGAAGGAAAAATAATATCGTGGTTCCTGCCGATTAGTGGTCCTCCACTTGGTGTGCACAAACTTATTTCTTCAACCCTGAACAATTGTGTAGAACTAAAACATGTATCTGTGAGAAATAGAATGGAAGCAGTTATTTTTTTATGATTGTTTATGCAACTGTGAGAAAGAGAAATACATCGGTTATGCTTTTGTTTGTGTGGGTAAGTCAAATTTTTTTTAAAGAGAAAACCTGTAGTTATGTTTTGGTGTGTGATTAGTGAGTAAGATAGATTTTTTCTTTAATAACGGCCACCGTGTGTGATTATTAGTGGGTAAGGAAGATTTTTTTTTTAATAACTGCCATCAAGTAAGGGCATTTTGGGATTTACAAAAAAAGGCTACACCAAAAAAAGGGCATTTCTCTGCATTTTATTTGATGCAAATGATTTTTATTAGTTGTTAATCGATAAGACTAAATTGTACATGAAAAAGGCTATAAAACATCGTTTAAAATTTAAAAAGTTGGTTACCGTTTAAGAATTGTAGCTAATTCTTTGTACACCCCTTTATCAATAATTTCTTGTCTTTCGAAAAACTACAAATTAATTGCAAAATGTTATCAAAGGAAAATCAATTATATGCTCGTCTGTCTGCTTTTTCTACTGCGCTATAGTATATATGCACTTGACTATATGTTTCTTTGTATATAAGCAATCACATTAAAATGTCAAAATAGTGGTATGAATTCTAGAAAGATGATGGATCTGGAAAATGGTATGTTGGGTGGCGTTGATGATGGTGGTAATTAAGCCTATCTTTATATATCTTTAATTTTTAACTTGTTATTTATGAAAATGTTAAAATGTTTTTCCAAAATAATATAACTAATTTGGTGATTTTATAAATGATATTATCCACATATGCATTGCCACATAGGTGTTTTATTGGCCACATCAGTTAAAATTCTGACACATCAGCGTTTTTGGAGGATAAAATGGAAGGTAGGACGAAAAATGAAACAAATGACAATTGAAGGACAATTTTGTTCTGTTTTAAAAGGGCAGGACTATTTTCGTGAGTAGGGCAAACACGGGGACCAAAAGTGTAATTAAGCCTATTTTTTTTTCTAAATGCAAATAACATTTAACATATAACTCACGTTTCAACGCCTAGCCCGTGCGGAGCACGGGTTCCGTGCTTAGCACATGTTTGTTGCTAGTTGAAATTAAAAATAAAAAGCGTAAGATGAAAGTATGTACCCGTTGTTATCAAATGGATGAAATATATCTTTCTCTTTGTTCCAAAATCAATGGATGATAAAAGAGATAAGAAATATAGTTTTTTGGTGAAACCCTGGCATATTTTCCTTTCAAAATATAGATGAAATGTCTTTTGCAATTGTAATCTGGAACAATAGAACCGTTCAATACTCAATTTTCATTAGCAATTAGCAAATATAGATAGAAAAACTGCCATAAATCAGTTACTTTGAGTTACCAGAAATTACATATGAAAAAAAACCGAAATAGCAGGTGTATATTTGGATTAAAAAGAAGGCTACACCAAACCAATGTTGTATTGTATCCATACGTTGGAAAAATTCATATGTATGGAATTTTATTTTTTTAAAGAAAATCATATGTAGGAAATTAGAAACAGATAATGGATCAAGAGGATTATAATGCACTAAAACAAACACAAAACAAATAAGGAATCAATTAAGATTAAAATTAAGCAATAACAAATAACAGAAAATGAAAACTATAGTAGCAACAAAAGGAGTTGTCAGTTTATGAAACAAAAATAAGATATAATAATTAGTGGAAAAATATTGATTGCTTAATTACTTGCGGAATAAGATTTCAACCTCTGTCCCTATCAGACCGAATAAAAAAGCAAATCCAATGGTTGTTCTTCCTTCAAGTGTATACTCTTCACATCACATTCTCTATATGTTCTAATGGTTGTTAAAGTATCCCTTAAACATTGTTCAGATTTGGAAGGATTTGAAAATAACCGGTTTGTGTTTGAATAAAAGTTGGGGAAATGGTATTTACCACCATGCTATTCATAATTGCAAATGTCTTCCAGATTAATTGAAAAATACGTTAATTGTCTACGGCATGCTACTCTCTGTAAAATAATGTAGAAAAATGAGGATAAACCTATAACACAATTGAAGAAGAAAAAAAAATGAAGTTTGTGTATAATGGAGAAGGAAGCACAATAGAAGGGACAATAATCCAGAACGTTGTCCATTTAGAACCGTTGCCTCCGCAGTAACCCATTGATCTCAAATCGATGCCATCGCAAGCAGCCAATCACTAAGATTCCACCGCATACCACCACTGTCTTCTGTTTATTCTCATCTTTATCTAACCATGTTCAAAACAAAGTATTTGATCACAATTGACTGGCAAGCACATTTCCCTCAACGATACTGTTACAGCAATGAAATCAAAATCAAACGACCACAATGCAAACAGGCATGAACTCAACACTCGCCGCAACAGTCTCACCAATAATCAAACACCAAACACAAAAAACTACATAGAACAAAGCATAAATTAAGAATATTAAAAAGTGATTAATGAGAATCAAAACTAAAAACAAAAAATAAATAAATTAAAACAAACCAGAGTTTTCAAGATAATGCACACGATATTCCTCCCATATTCAAACACCAAAAATAAAATGCACACAATCCTCCAAAATGAAATAAGAAGAATTATCGATGAAATACTCTCTAACAACATCAAGGCAACCAAGTAAATATTAAAACATATAAATTAGAATAGAAATATACTCTATACAAAACAAAACGGTAGAGGAAATGCATAAACCATGGATCACAAACTATGTAGAGAATCCCATTCTAATGCAACATTCTCTATGTCCCATAGAAACCATTGTTAGTGATTTGAATGAATTGAATTAACAAAAAAAATTTGGCTTGAGTCTCTTTTTTTCTTTGTACATGAATTTTACTCTCATTTCACTGATGGAAAAAAGTTATTATTCTCCAATCTCTCTTGCAGCATAGTCATACATTTTTTTTCCTGATGAATATTGATTGATTAGAACAAATAACATGAGATAAGAGGTAAAAGATACAATATGCTTGTTCCTTTTTTTGAGTGTAACTTCAACTTTTGAAATATCAGACAGAAAATAAAAGCACAGTAAAAGAAGGAAAAATAATATCGTGGTTCCTGCCGATTAGTGGTCCTCCACTTGGTGTGCACAAACTTATTTCTTCAACCCTGAACAATTGTGTAGAACTAAAACATGTATCTGTGAGAAATAGAATGGAAGCAGTTATTTTTTTATGATTGTTTATGCAACTGTGAGAAAGCGAAATACATCGGTTATGCTTTTGTTTGTGTGGGTAAGTCAGATTTTTTTTAAAGAGAAAACCTGTAGTTATGTTTTGGTGTGTGATTAGTGAGTAAGATAGATTTTTTCTTTAATAACGGCCACCGTGTGTGATTATTAGTGGGTAAGGAAGATTTTTTTTTTAATAACTGCCATCAAGTAAGGGCATTTTGGGATTTACAAAAAAAGGCTACACCAAAAAATAGTATTGCCTTTATTAATAGGTATAGATTATTATTATTATGTTATCTTAAAAAAATATGTTGTATTTATGTGTTTTTTCATTATTATATATTATTTTTCTCATTTTAGTATATGTGCTAGTTTTAATGGTATAAAAAGATTCTATAGTATTTGAAAAAAGAAAAAACAAAGAGTTTATTATTCAAGAATTTTAATTTAATAGTTTTAAAATGTCAAACCGATTGAACCAAATCAAACCAACATACTATTGTTTATCGGTTTGATTGGGTTACTAAGAAAATATTCCAAAAATCAACCAAATTGATCCGTTACACTCCAAACATAAGTATGTTATATAGTTTTATATTTTTCCCCCCTCAGTAAATAGTTTCAAGTATTTCTTTTACAGGGTATATACCTTCATCTTAACGTACTAGGGTTTCTTTTTTAACACGTGGGGACAGTGTCTTGAATTAAATTAACCAAACATAGAGGTAATCAAGAAAGCAACATTAATAATTTTGTCAAAAAAAGAAGAAGAAAGCAACATTAAATATGAAATAATACTAGTAGTATAATTTAGCATTATTATATATACAACATGTTATAGGTGGTGACTGGAGATGATGGAATGGAACGCTAAAGTTATAATAGTCCTAATATGGCAATCTGATTAACGTTGGAAAGTTCGGCTAATTTTTTATTTTAGTGGAAAACTTTAGGTAATTGTTTATTCCAGACGCAATTAGTATAGTTACGGAACAAATTTTCAATAAATATTTTATTCGTCACATCAAAATAATAGATATTTGTCCATAAAAATTAGATTTTAATTCAAGTAAAAATTCCAAACGTGTTCATAATGTCAAATTCTGTCTGATAATAAAAAAAAAAAGTCAATTTCTGTACTGAAATATTCACAGAATCGAACACACATTTTCATCCATTGAATTTTGATGGCTTATACCCTAAAATATCCCATATTTATAAATTAATACTACTCTTCTCTTTCCTCAATCATTTTACTTTAACCACTTTTTCTTCTTCTCTCATAAGATCAACATTGATTTCAATATTCTTCTTCCTAACTCGTTTTATTTTTCAAGGCCAAAAAATAATATAGATTAAATCTCCCTTTAAAGCACAAGGAGTGCTGTAAAGAGACCCAAAAGAGTAAACAACATAGGTCTCGCTAGATAACTAGTTCGAAGCTGAACGAATAAACCAATACATTACAAAGCAGTAAAACCAAGACAAATCAATGGGTTCAACCACCGGGAATGAAGTTGATAACCTATAAAAATGTTGGTTATTACCTTTCTTTTTACCTCTAAATCAAGTATCTTTTAAGTGATTCAAGGCCTATTTCTCCTCCTTTGTGTCTATTTAACTGTTTTGTTTTGTCGGTTCCCTTTGGAATGTTTAAGCATGATATTTGAACATTTGACTTGTTTCGAGTATGTTTGATCATGTACGACTGGAAGCAGTTAAAAGGCTAGTCACAAGTAAGCATAAAAGTGGATGAATACATGATGTTTTACGGTCCACTAAAAGATTTGTGTTGGAATTTCATAAATGCGCAACAAGACCCATGTGCAGTATTTCCTCATATATATCGAGTTGTAGATGTCCAAATGAAAGCTAACATTCATATCTACAACTTTATGAAGACACCTAAACCCAGTTTGAAATATCAAGGGGTAAAAAAGACACATCTTGGCCGCTAGGCACCAGAACAACAATTTTCAAGCGCTAGCACCCTAGAATTGGGCACTAGGCGCCATATCAGCAGCGCAATGCCCCGTGTCAGGACTGTTATACTATAAATACATTTTTTTACGTATTGGAGACATCTTTTAATCAATTTTGAGTTTAGAAACTTGTGTCCTAACTGAGAGAACACTGAGGATGATGTGTGCAACACCATTGAAGGACATTTCTCAAGAATCGTTCATGATTGTTCTTGTAATTCTTATTTAACCTCTTTCTCTTATTTATTTTTATGAGTAAATAAACCCTCAGTTGTTGGGGATGATTAGACCTAGATTAATACTTTTATTATGTGATTTGATCTTTGACTATTGACGAAACTTATTGAATTATTATTCTTATCTCCATGTTTAATGCTTTTACCGATTGATCACCTATAAACTGATTTACGGTTCATATTATGAAAATGAAGTTGAATTTATGAAGGATTTGAGATAACAAATTATTGCCTTTGTAGTCAAAGAATAGATGCAAACCCTTGAAATCATTGAGAATTCTTGTTTATTCAAGCTTAATTCTAATCTTAAATTCTCTAAGGAATTAAGGGTTATTTTAGAATTAAAGTTTTTGTCACTAAGGAATTAGGGCAAGAGTAATTTAGAGAATTCGGTAGTAATTTGATAGAGGAATTCCATAGTCATAATCAAATCATCAACTCAAGTTGAAAATCGAGTGAAACTCATCCCGAACAATTTTATTATTATAAAGGTCAAACCAAATTTAATTTGCTTAATTTTCATTATTGCTAACAAATTCAGTACCTTTTTGTTCAGTTAAGTTATAAATACTATTCGACATATAACACGATCCTCGAGTTCGACACTCAATCTTACCATTTTAATTCTACTACTTGCACGATTTCGTACACTTACGAAAATCGCTAGCAAAAGTGTGGTAAGAAAGAGAGTTATTCGATTTCAACCACCACTAAGAATGAAGTTTTATGCGGTTCACTAACTGTTTCAACGATTTCTCTTTATTCCAAAAAAACCCTTGCATTGCGCTCCTTTGAAACGATTCAAATAGTAGTAAGTCACACAAATGGAGGTACAAAACAAATTTCTTTCTTAAAAACATTAGATTCTCCAAATTGAATCGCGTGCTCCCATCAGCTGGGTTAACTTTTGAAATACCCAACAAGTGTTGTATGAAATGGTAAATAAGGTTACATTCAAAATAAGGTTACATATATTTTTAGTCACTACAAAGTAATGATATTTTAAGTGTAGCATTCTTTGGGAGGGACATCCAAACGCACTACTAGAAAAAGCAAAATTAGAGAGAAAAATTAGTGACGGAAATAATAAAAAATCCTCATAAATTTTTTGGTCGCAAAATTTAGTGACGGAATTAGAGAGGAATTTCACATTTTCCCTCTCTAAAATTCCCTCACTAATTTTTGTTTTTTTAGTAGTGACGCTCTCATAAGAGAAACCGTTTCTTTTGGTACAATAAGAGAATAACTTAAGTCCTTTTAAGTTATTTAATTCTAACAAGTTAGTCTTTTAAGTATTTTCCGTATCATTTACGTTCTTTTAAGTTAGATTATTTAAACACCGAATAACTTACATTTTTTTTTTTGAAGAAACGAAACAAATTATATTAAAAAACCAACAAAAGCTCCTCTAACACAAGGTGTACCAAATGAAGCTAAAATATTCACAAATTACAATAAGACAAACCACAAGCTACCACCGAGTAGCCTAGGAAAAAAAAATGTTACAACCTAACCTGAAAAATTAAAACCGGATTTAACCTCCAAACCAAATAACTTACATTTTGAAGATCTTAAATCTCTAAAATTGTTACGGTAAAATAACTTAAGAACCTAATTGGTACTGAAAAAACATAAAGGATCAACTTGTTACAGTTAATTAACTTAAAAGATCTAAGTGGTACAAAAAAACTTAAAGGACCAACTTATTACAATTAAATAACTTAAAGACTTCTGGTGTATTTTAGCATAAACTAAACTAACATTACAAGAAAAATATTAGAATAAAAACCTTCTAACAAATAATTTTTTTTGGGAAGATAACAAAATGTAACGTCCCAGATTTTGATCCAAGACATCACTTAAAATATTCATTTTTTTAGAAAATATGAGGCTATTTTTATTTTTAGTAAACTACCATAATGAATCTAATCGAAAGACAAGCTATCAAAATAAATTAATAGAATACTACCCTTTAAAATTTATTACTTTCCAACGAAAGAAAATAATACACTAAAAAATATTTTAAATTACAAATAAATAAAACCCAACTTTTTTCCCCGTACGCACTTCAAGCAAAACACCAAAGCAAATGTTGGTGTAAAGGGCCAGCTTCCATAAACCACAAACCATACAAATCAAACCTGTTTGGTGCAATATTATAAAATAAATTGTACAAGACTTAAGCTGCCAACAAGAAAAGAAATATTCACAAATCATTCTTCTTTTATTTTTCTTTAGGTTTTATGCAATGCATGCTCCTAAAACTAAATAATCCGGATATGACTTGCCACTAAGGCACACAAAGTATTTTAACCGCCACACAAGCAAACGATATTATTTAACCGCGCATACAATATTATTTAACCGCCACACAGGCAAACATAATTTTTTTAACCGCCACATAGGCAAACAATATTATTTAACCGTCACATAGGCAAACAAAAATGCACATGATATGAATGACATGAATGCAATCCCGCCACTTAGACACACAGAGACAACTATTAATAATCATCATACACATGACCCAAAATCAATCTTTTCATAAAACTCACATTTCCTTTATTTTCTTTAATTCATCAAATATCAAACATTTCTTTCTCACACGTCACAGAACATATATGATATAATACAAACACTATTATCTTCACATAAATCATTCCACATCACAACTTTATACAAAAATATCCTATAAAACATTAAAACAATCACTTCTATAAAAGGTTAAATATTACCATTCCATTTCTATTTTACTTTTGTTTTCCTTCAACAACAATTATGAATCATTTAAAGTATAATATCTAACCATTAGTGAGAGTTATGATAAGTATGGGGAAGTTCCCTTTAGCTTAACCTTCGTAGCAAAATCTCTCAATCCACATACGTCGATCTTTGCTCCGATAGATTTATTCCTCAAATGCTACCATCCATACACAATCTCTCTCACCATTTCTATGTTTATTCACACAACCACTACTACACCATATTTGGCTTTCCCTTTGGTGATAAAAGGGTGGCTTTATTTCTGTCTTTATAAAACCTGGTTAATTTTTTTTTCATCAGATACATGTGTACGCCATTGAGTATTTAAAGTGCTGAAAGTGTAGGAAAAAAAATGGAAAAGGTCGTGAGTAAAAGGGGCTTATAGGTAACGGTTTACTTGACTTAATCTCCCACTATTTTCTAAAACTTAGGCGAGATATATTAGAAAGAAAGGGAAGTGGGTTATAGTACTTTAGACCAAGTCTTGGTGAGGTGTACACACAGTAGTTTGCAGCAAAAATTAAGGATAGGCATGAATATTTTAGTGTCACATGCTACTATTGTTTTATCTATCAATACTACTGGTACTACCATAGTACCATTCCTTATCAATTAATCCACTCCAATTTCCTAAATAACTTCTTTTAACTATACAAATCCAACGTTGCCATACATTTTTATTCCATATACTTAATTCACCATCATTATACGTAGTAGTGTAAACTAGTATATTATTAATCTAAAATAAATAGACTCAGTAACTATTGATTTGAAATGACTTACTAAGACCAAGAGAACAGTATCCTATTATGGTCACACCCAAAATGATCGTACAAAGCAGATAATTAGATAGTTAAATAAAATAGATAACACTAAAGGTTCTAGTTAATTAAAAATAAAGAGTGTTAAAATTTTCTTAAATTATTTACACATGAGATAAGTTGTTGAATAAACCATAAATTCATGAAAATTATTTAGAACTACATATATAAAATATTGGGGTGTTACACAAAACATAAAAAATTCATCCAAACCTTACAAAATTGGTAAATTCAGATTATTGTCATTGCAAGTAATCTTCAATTTCTCGTTTAGATCAAGATTTTTTTTGTAAATTGTGGCTTCGGTGCTCAATTAGGTCTTCTGTCTTTGTTTATATAGCTTGAATGCAGAATGGGCTTGATGCATAAATCCGGCTAATGATCATCTGAATACCTCATTTCTCTGCTTCTAGAACCATGCTTTCATGGTCAACTCTTCGCGTGAAACAAATATTTAGATAATATATGAAAATCTTCACGTTCAAAACGAATCTCCAAGTAAGCGGATCAAGACACACTATGATGTCGTACCAACATGTTAAGACATTGTGTCTGACATCTTGCTAGAACTAATGTTTTAACAAAATGCATTCAATACATGTCTAAAAACCCAACAATCTCCCCCTTTGACAAATTTTGGTTAAAACAATTTTTGCATCATGAACAAAAGAGTGAGAGATCATATGGTCATACCTTTTTTCATTTTAACATAAGGATTTAGCTCGAAAGATAACATAAGAACTTCAACATTATTTTAAAAGTACTTAATTAAAAAAATAATGCACATATGGACATGTTGAGACATCATCCAGCACATCAAAGGCTTTCGCAGCAGTGGATTTAGATAGAACCCAGCCTCACAGAAAAATATCAAGAGAAATAAACTCTCATCAATTTATCAGCCCAGGGAGAAATAAACTCTCACATATAATGCATCAGAGAAAAAAATAAATTTTTCAAAACTGATCTCAAGATGTCAAGGCATCTAGTAAGACATCAGTTCATCAGAACGCACACACCCACATGCATTTCAATCAAGCACATACTAGCATTAAATCTATCATATATAAGAAGACTAGTAACAGATAAAGCTCCCCCTCAATGGTTGATCAGAAAAAAATATGCTCCCCCTCAGGAAATGCTTCCTTAGCAACATGCATAATGAAAATCTACCATAACATTTGAAGTCACATATATGAGCTACTTCCTTGCATATCACATGCATTCATAGCATAGCATATCAGAGCCTCTTATCAGGCTACTCCCCCTTAGATACAAAACTCATGTTTATCAGAAACATGTCAGAATAACATGCAAAACATCTAACTACTACTCCCCCTTTTTAACCATAAATTCTGACAAACTACCATGCATAAGTAAATTAAGGGTTGCAAAATAACAAAGTCCAGAGTAGAGGTACCAGGACATAAGTAGCATGTCCTAGCAGCAGGTCATAGTAGTGCAGAAAAGAAAGTAGCAGGACATAGTGTAGGTATTACAGACCAGACACATATGTTGGAACAAAGGGTGTTTAACAATACCACTTTTAGTTTTGATGATAACAAGGTATTAAAAATTGTCAATTGGATATGCTAATATTTGTTTAAGTGTGCAGGATCTTAGTCAAATATTTTAATCTTAGAAAGTATTCTGTAAGAACAAATGAAGAGCAAAAATCCTAAAGAAGCTTGTTGCAAGAGATTCTGAAGACATAGAGAGCCTGAAGAATCGTCTAAAGATGTTTCGAGAGGTTCTGAAGATTTGGAGAGTCTGAAAAAGTTGTTTCGAAGAAGTACAAGCTTGGAGAGTCTGAAGAAGCTGTTTCGAATAAGTGCAAAATAAGAGGTTCTGAAGACTCAGAGAATCTGAAGAACGAAGAGAGTCTGAAGGAGCTGAAGAGAGTCTGAAGCCCAATAGGGTCTAAAAGTTCTACAGAGAGTCTGAAGATTACAAATCAAGAATTTGTTTAGATGAATCTCTGAAGGCATTTCGTTGCAAAAGAAACGTTCATATGGAGTAACAACTATCTTGAAGTCAACTTAAGCATGTGATGCTTTGCGACAAAGAATGCAGGAAAAGGACAGAGTACATTGTACGAACCCTGTTTCCACTACTTGTACTATTGGCAGATGTGTCTACTAGTATTTTCTCTTCAAGAGGAATGGAATTCAAAATCTGTTATGAAGGACGATTACCATATCAAGCAACAAATCAACAGTGGTTGATCAAGCTTCTAGATGACTCTGTGATGTGCTGGCTTGTCTCAACGTCTCTCTACAACCTCTATATAAAGGAATGGAGACTTGGAGAATTGACTACTGACTCTGAATGAACTATTGAGCTATTACGCTATTTTTTTATTCTCCCTAAGTCAAGCAAACACATCAACAACTTAGGAAATTCTTACAAACTTGTTTATCCTAAAATTTCTAAGTGTCACAGAAAATAGAGTCTTATTGTTTTGTAATTGAAACACCACTGATTGTATATAAAATGTTCAAACTCTTATTCAATTTTCTTTAAATTGTGTTAGAAGTCTCTTGCCCACGTGCTTGAGCATTTGAAATCGTTTGGGTGTGTCCTTGAGCAAAAGAAGTCTCTTGCTTGTGTGCTTGAGCATTTGGAAGTCTCTTGTTGCGTGCTTGAGCAACTTGTAATTGGTTATTACATTTTAGTGAACTCTCCTTGGAAGTGAAAGGGGGACAAGACTACTTCCGGTTTGTGGAAGGAACCTGTATAATTGCTTGTGTTCTCTCTTTCCCTTATTTCTTTACTTTATTCCGCTGCAACAGACTCTGAACTTCCATCAGACCTGAACTTGTTCAGACTCTGATCTTGGAAAACAGAATCGATCTTTTTAAGAGACGCGAAAAAGTTAACACAATTCAACCCCGCCTTCTTGTGTTTTTTTCACCTTCAACATGTAGTGCTAAAAAATTCATGGCATAACACATAACTAAGAACAGATAATAGAGAAAATAAAATTGAGATACCCGAGAATCAAGCCTCAGCTTCAGACTCCTCCTGATCATCATTTTCATCCTCTGTGTCCCTGTTCACATCCTCATCCTTGTTCCAGTAGCTTCCTCATCTTCATTTCCTGCGACATCATCATTTCCTCCTGTCATCACTTCATTATGAGCTGATAGAGCCATAATCATATTGTCCACATTTATCTTTCTCTCAGTGCTGATTCTGATGGTCTCTTCTAATGTTTTGGATATTGCTTTTAGCTCCTCAACAATCCCTTCCTTTGATGTTGTGCTAGTAGTCTCTAGGGGTGTTCATGGGTTGGGTAAACCCAGAAAATTCGGTCAAACCCATCCAAAAAACCCAAAAAATGGGTTGGGTTGGGCAATCGGGTGGGTATGGTTTATAAGAATGGAAAACTCATAAAAATAAATGGGTTTTGGATAAAACCAGACTCAAACGTAAAAAACCCACTTACCCAATAATGTTAATATTTTTTATCTTTATTTTCATAGGGTAGAAGAAAGTTATATTTCCAAAACATACACATTATACCCTATATATTGAAAATGAAAACATACTAGAGTTACAAATTAATACGTAGCACTTTTTGGTTATTTTGATACTAATGCAATTTTATGTCATGCAACTTTAGTTTGTTGCTAATATTTTATGATGGAGTTTATTATTTGATATTTTATGATGCATAAAATTATACTAAAATAAGTTAAACATTTTTTTAAGAAAATTAAAAAGTAGAGTACTATTTTAAAACAAAATTACGAGGATTTATCATTTAGTCATTTAATATTAAAAAAATAGAAAAATAAGTTGGGTAACTCATTACCCAATCCAACCCAAAAGGGTTTCCCCAAACCCACCCAATAGTATAACGGGTGGTTATTTTACCTCACCCAAATCGGAGTACCCTATTTAGTTTGGTTTTGGGTTTGGCCAAACCAACCCAAACCCACCCACGAACACCCCTAGCAGTCTCTTTCCCTGATGTCATGACAATGTATGGGACATGTTATCCTGCGAACAACTTATAATGCAATGAAAGAGGAGATTCCCTCTTGCTTGCTACATCATCACTTACTAGGATTTCAGGGTGTTGTTTTAGAATTATACCACAAATAAGAGATGTAAATGCAATAGACATTATCACAGCAAAGGTGTTGGCGTGCTTCATAGTTTGTTCAAATACATATGATCCAAAATCAAATTTAGTCTCAGTGTCAATCACATAAATTAACTTACCCAAATCAAATTTCTTTCTTTTATTGTTGTTAATCCTCATTATTATTTTTAATTTTAATCTTTGCATTACTTATATAATCTTTCCATTTCAAGCTTAAATTATTTTAGTCTCAGAAAGCTATTCCATAACATTTACAGCAGAACACTAGCTCACCCCCAAAATTCAAAGCACAATGTCCACTGGGGTTTGCTGCGAAAGATACTCATCACAATCACCATATCTTTTATGTATAGCATAACTGGTGAGAATTTGAGCCAAATATTCAATCCAATATTCTTCTGTAATTCTTTCTTTAATGAGTGTTCCATATGAATGTTGTTTTTGCTCGAATTTGCGACCGTTCTTTGCGGATTATTGGTTATGTTATACTACACATGAGACAATTATTTTTGGTACCTTGAGTCTTTCAAGCCACCATTTATATTATTATTATCCTTTGTGAAATGTTATTCTTTTGTTGTTACCAAGTGTCATGTCATAAGTTTTGAACCTTAACGTCATCTATTTGATTTCTCTTGGAGTTAGATAGAATATTTTTATTAACTTCGTATGATTTGAAACTAAGTTTGGGTTTCTCTTTGGAATTAATTACATTTTAAGTTTGGGGTGGGATATCAGTAGAACCAAATTATCAAAAAGAAAAACAAAATGTAGATAACCATTGGTCTACACACAAAAAAAAAATAGAAAAAAGAAAAAAATTCAAGAGGCAAAAATTTGGTCCCTTAAAAAAAAAATGTATCCATCTTGAAAAATAAATAGTTCTACTTAGTATCCATCTTGTTTGGTTTAAGGAAGGAAGATTGATAATAGAAGTTGTTTTGTTAGTTTACTTTCCCAAATATATCCCACATTAACCTAAACCATCACATGAATGTACCTCGCTATAAATTTGAGACAATTATAAATAGACAGTCAAGATCATACTACACACAAGGGTTTGCTGCGAAAGGTACTCATCACAGTCACCATATCTTTTATGTATAGCATAACCGGTGAGAATTTGAGCCAAATATTCAATCCAATATTCTTCTGTAAATCTTTCTTTAATGAGTGTTCCATATGAATGTTGTTTTTGCTCGAATTTACGACCGTTCTTTGCGGACTATTGGTTATGTTATACTACACATGAGACAATTATTTTTCGTACCTCTTTCAAGCCACCCTTTATATTATTATTATCCTTTGTGAAATGTTATTCTTTTGTTGTTACCAAGTGTCATGTCACAAGTTTTGAACCTTTAATGTCATCTATTTGATTTCTCTTGGAGTTAGATATAATATTTTTATTAACTTCGTATGATTTGAAACTAAGTTTGGGTTTCTCTTTGGAATTAATTACATTTTAAGTTTGGGGTGGGATATCAGTAGAACCAAGTTATCAAAAAGAAAAAAAAATGTAGATAATCATTGGTCTACACACAAAAAAATAGAAAAAAGAAAAAAAATTCAAGAGGCAAAAATTTGGTCCCTTAAAAAAAATGTATCCATCTTGAAAAATAAATAGTTCTACTTAGTATCCATCTTGTTTGGTTTAAGGAAGGAAGATTGATAATAGAAGTTGTTTTGTTAGCTTACTTTCTCAAATATATCCCACATTAACCTAAACCATGTTATAACCCTAAAAGACTTCAGAGTGTGTGTAGTATGATCTTGACTGTCTGTTTATAATTGTCTCAAATTTATAGCGAGGTACATTTATGTGATGACTGTAGTGGAAAAATGTTGTGACCAACTCTACTAGCTTTATGCATACATGTATCTTGGAAAATAGTGTGACTGAAAGTGTGAGCTATCTTCTTTCAACATGTCCCGCTTGGATGAAAAATATGCAAAGAATTAAAATTTATTTTATTTCTTTACCTTGAGGACAAACAACAGTTTAAGTTTGGGGTTGTGATGACAGGTCATCTTACGTTATTCTCAACATTTTTTTCCATTTAATTTTAATCCAAAATAGAGGAGTATTAGAACAATTGCATATGGTTTTTGGGACATTTGTATTGTTTTCTATTTAAATAATGTAATTCCAGTTTTTCTCGAAACATAGCAATTCTATGGTGTTTTGATGTAATTCAAACCTCTCATTCATTATTTCTCATTCAGAACGAAACGGTTCAAGAGGAAGACAAACACTAGAAACTTCAAGGTAGGAGTCTCTCCTCACTTTAAGTCTCTATGAGTAACTAAACCCTATTAAGGTAGGGTTCTAATGAACCTCTATTTATTTTTTTGTTGGATTGTTTTTTTGAACAAACTAAAATGAGATATATATTATAAACAAGGTTAATTTACCGTGCACAAGACATGCAAAAGGTAAACCAACCTACCAAAGTACAACAGAAAGATGTTGTTCTAGAGGAGCACCAACAAAAAGTTAGAGCAAATTACACAATAGCGCCCATACAAGGGAGTTGATGTTTCCACACCATTCATAATAATTGAATAAAAAAGATGTCTGTGATGATTTCAGCTACATGAAGGAATTTTGCTTCACTTTTTCAGCTAAAGTAGAAAAATCACAAGCCGTATTTTGGAATACACGGTTGTTTCTTTCCTTCCAAATAGCACAAGCAGAAGCAAACCAAATTACTTTCAAAAAATAGTGAGTGGCTCTAGGCATTCCGGCCAAATTGGTGAATTAATTTAAATGCTGCCGAATGTCACCTGGAAACACCACAGATAAACCTAACCAATGCAAAATATGATCCCAAAGCGAACTAAAAATATTACAGATGCAAAATGGATGAGCCGCGGTTTCATGTTCACCGCAACCAGACACACAAGCCGAGTCTGCTAACAAAATAACACGCCTTTGCACCAAATTATCTCTAGTAGGAAGTCTATTCCGAAGAAGGCGTCACACAAACACAAACACCTTAGAGGATATACTCTTATGCCAGATATCATCTACTAGTGTCCTATCCACCAGGTTACCATTATCAGTAAGAAAGCGATAAGCTTCCCGGACCGTATAACCATGTGAAGGGTCTAGTAACCACCTACAAGAGTCATGAACATCAATCTGCAAAACAACATTAGAAAGTAACGTGGAACATTCCCTCACATTTTTGGATTATTTAATTCAAGTTCTTTATTCGATTATTTTATGAATTGTATTGAATTTTATTATAACGCAAGACTTTGCTTCTTTTGAAATGAACCAACCCGAGATATCGGTACTTCCCAAATTGAATTCAAGCCTATTGAGGGTCTTTCCGACCACTTGGTCAACCTTGTCGGCTGCAAAACAATCAAGGCAACATTTCTACTTCCATATTAGGTTGATTTTAGTTAGTTCACATTCACATATCGTAAATGAGGAGATTGGTAGATATTACTACCCACGTGCAACTCAGTGTCATTGTATTGGTTATGGGAAAGAATCTTAATGATGTGTCTCTTGTGACCATCGATCCACCTCTCAATTAAATTAATCAGTCAGTCCACATGACATGCATGTTGACGAGTTAATGAACCCAGAGGTATTATGAGTTTGGGCTTAATAACAGGATTGTGAATATTGGACGTGAATAAGGGAAAAATTTGTTTGTGTCATCACACCATCTTTTGCGCCATAGCCTGACTATCATTGATCGTAAACTGCGGAGAAGTATGAAATTGATCGTAGACTATTGACAGTTGTAATCGTTGGGATACTAGTTACTGGAAATTCAAACACTTTTCATGTTATTAATAGTTCCGCAATTTTATTTCATGGCTTCATAAAGACGTGAAAACTTATAATAAATGTTAAATACACAATTTTAAAACATGTAAGTTACTTTAAATTTAACTCATTTGACGTATCATTTTGTTTAAGAGTATTTTTGATCTAAAGAAAGTCAACCAAATTTGAAACATAGATAAAAATGTAATCAGTGCGACTACGAGAGCCATTCTAAGTTGATAGGTAGACTCATGAGTTTAAGGGTTATTTTGAAAAATGTCTCTGAATTAAATTCAGACTTTATGGTTAAAATTGGCTAAAAATAGTTTGAGGTCGAATTGTCGAAAAATTAAACGACTTGAAATGAAAATAAGACTAAAATGTAAATGACATGAAACTTTTAGCTTCAAGTTATAAGAATAGAATTATATATTTACTTTATCTTCAACCTTTTAACATTTCCTTTTTTTTTCTTCGCCATCACCAAACTCAACATGTCATCTCCGCCACCACAAACGTTAACATAAGTTCAACCACCTCAAGCTATCATTCATCAACTAAAGAACATATTTTTATCCTACTTTCTCAGCATCAAATCTAACAGCAACCCTCTACAAACTCGTCTCCTTCCTTGCCCCACCACCTCATCCAACGCCCTCTTCAGTGTCATCGGTGCTGTCACCGTTGTGATATTTATCTGGGTAGTTGCATGAATTTTAATATTCAAAAATTATATTTTTAATTTAAAATAAAAAACTCAAAATTAGAATAAAATAGAATTCTTAGAATTTATCAAATTCTGGATTTGACATTCAAATCCAACCCAAACACTTCAGCGAATATGTAGATATGTTGTTTCAAACTTCCATCCCTCACATAAATGGAAAAGAATTGGATTTTTCATTTGTCTAGTCATGATTTTGAGGCAACAATTTAAGAACCGATGAGATTTGAGACACATGAACCCATTTCTCTGAAACCTAAATGCCATTAACAATTTTTTTTGAAGCTTCTGTAAAGAAAAAAGGTTGAAAGTGATTGAATTCAATGAGTATTGCTAAACTGACAATTGAATTTAAGGGTCCGAGCCTTTTAATTTGTTCATATTTGGATCCGATGCAACCATAACTTTAATATTGGAAGTGGCGACCGGAAACCCTCTGACGACGAAGGTTGTTTGAGAAGCAGCATTGTCTGCCAATCGCGGGACGGCGACAGGATGTTACACGATGGTGTGAAGAGAAGAAACTTTGGGAAACTCTTGCCGTACAAAAGCAAAGACTGAGAAAGAGAAAGCTGCTAAGTTATTTGATCAAGTGTTGAGAGACCTATTATAATAGTATGCTCTTTATGTGATCCAATGGTTACAAATGACTTTCCCATGGTGCACAAGTTTAACCCTTGTGCACCCTAAATGCCACCTGAAAGATAGGTGACATTTAGCATGGGAAAGGGCAAGAGTTTCCCACCATAGGAAAGGAAATTTAACGATTAGATCAAGTAAGGAACACTGTCTTATGGTACACTCTCATCACCAGATTATCTATTTCACTATTTTCCTCCATCATCTCTCTTTTTCAATGTCACATTCAATCTTCAACCCACAACATAAAAACTCAACAATTCCAAAAATTAAAAACTCTTCTTCATCTATGATCCACAAATCAAATTAAAATTATACAACTTAAACAAACAAAGTCAGATCTCAAAAAAGAAAATAAGTCTAGAAAATGAAAAGGAAATTAGATTTGGAAAATGAAAATAGACCAGCTAATGATATTGGGTTCTTGTTAGTCTGAAAAAAACAACAACCTTTTTTTGAGTATGAACTACCCAAAAAATGAACACATAGTGCAATGACCGAAGTTTGATAACCTAATTGCAAAAAATAAACTTTATAAATATATATCATCATCTTGTTTAATTGAACACTTAAACTTGTAAAATCTTCCAAACAAAAATTCAAAATAGAAAGAAAAAGAACTAGGAGAGAGAAAGATCATGAAGCCACGGACATTGTCAACAGTCTACTTGGTGGAGAAACTCTTATGTTGGTTCGAAATTCAACTAAGTGTAAAAACGAAAAACGCTTAAATTTGTCACTGGAATTTTTGGTAGAATAATCAAGAAAGGAAAAAAAAATATATTCATAGACTGTGAACTTGAGGTTGCTAGAATGCTGGTGGTGGATTGAGGCATGGAGGAGAAAGAGTATTGATGAAAGATAGTGCTGAGAGAGTATGATAAAAGTGTAGTCTTCACTTGATCTAATGGTTAACATTTACTTTCTCATAGTGGAAAACTCTTGTCTTTTCCCATGCTAAATGCCATCTGAAAGATAAAGTAAGGAGAAAGTAAATGAATTGCTTTGAAAGGTAAAATTACTGAAAAATATAAATTACAAATTACAAAAATTTAAAGGAGTTTAAATGATAGTGATAGATACATTTAAAGTTCTACAAAACTTAAGTCAGTTTCTGGTTAGGAGTATGATGTAGAAAGTAAGTATTCAACCATTTGTTTTGTGTGAGAACTCTTATTTATAGAGAAAGGAAACTAAGCAATTGTCACGTCCACAAGCTGCCACGATCGTGGTAGTTACTTTCTTGGGCTATTCTCAACATATCACGAGTTGTCTGTTCACATTCGTCTTAAACTTGTTCTTTATCTTTTTTTATCTTTCCGATTTGAAGTCGTGTGTAACACAAGTTTAATAATAGGGACAATGCAACTAGGCTCGCCGAGTTATTCAATCGTTTCTTGAAAGTAACATCCTCAGTCAATTTTTCAACTGTTGTCGAATACTTTTGCATTTTCTTCAATTTTTTTGAATTTACGTTGACTTATAATAAATGTTGAATATTTGTAGTATTATTCAGTCATTCCATGATTTCATTCCAAAGCTTCATTAAAGATGGTGTATTGGATTAGGATTTTAAAAGACTATTTTTGTTTAAAAAAGTCTTGAGGATTTTAAAAGACTTTGCAGGATTTTGATGACTTTGATGATTTTAAAAGACTTTTAAGGATTTCAACGGATTTAAATCATAAGATTTTAAAGGATTTGAAATGATTTTATGGATTTCAAGAGATTTCAACAGATTTAATGAATTTTAAGAAATAATTGAAAAAAAATGATCATAACACATTCTCATTCACAAAATCTCAGTAAAGACTCTTTTATTTATTTTACTTTATTTTTTACGGGGGGAAAGCTAGAGAGAGAGTGAGAGAGAAAAAGAAGGAAGGAGAGAGAGGGGGAGAGAGAGAGAGAGAGAGAGGGGGAGAGAGAGAGAGAGAGAGAGAGGAAGAGAGGAAAAGAGAGAGAGGGAAGAGGAAAAGAGAGTAAGAGGGAATGGAAGAGAGAGAGGGAGAGAGATAGTAAAATCTTTAAAAAAAACAATCCTAAGAAATCTCATCTTTTCATGAAAAACTTTTTCATGATAAAATTTCACTAGAAAATCCCACAAAATCCATCAAAATCTGATTTATTAAACAATCCTTCGAAATTTGAATAATTTTGAATACCACTAGACTTTTTTTTAAGTGATTAAGCGTCTTGATTGAATACCACAAGACTTTTTTTTAAATGACAAAGAATCTTGATTGAATAACACATGACTTTTTTTAAATTGGAAAGAGTCTTGATTGAATACCACAAGACTTTTTTATGATTAAAAAGTCTTTTAAAATCCCTTAGAATCATGATCCAATACACCCCCCTAAGTCGTGCAAATTGTCCTCGTGAGCATAACTCAATTGACAGAGACATTGCAATACGTGTAAGCCGGAATTCGAACCTACATTCTCCACTTATTTACCTTAAAAGTGAATTCTTAACCACTAAATTACTTCAAAAATAAAAAATAAAGACATAAAAACTTATAATCTTGATCAAAAAGATTTATATTCTAAATGCTATAGACACTCTCTTTTCAAAACTAATTTTCTTATTGAATGAAATAAATGTATGATCCACCACTTTAAATAAAACTCATTTCTAAAGTGTGAGATTCACAATGATTTACGCCAATCAAAAAATGAATATTGGAAAGAATGTTGAAAAGAGAATGCTAGTATCACCGATCATCATTATATTAATATGAGTAGAGTTATTGCTTTAACTTTTCAAAAAAATAAAAATATGAGTAATGTTATTTAAACAACTATATAATTGACAACTTATCAGACAACCATAATTTATAAAGTAGGTATTTGCACTAAAACCAAAGCAACAAAGAAATAAAGTAAAAAATAATATAAATATGAAGACAAAATTATCACGAAAATTATCACAAAATAGATACTCACAAATATCATTTCTCTGTTAATATATCCACTAGACTAGCTTCTAGGAAAATTTAACAACATTAACAAAACTTTTCATCGTACAAATAGGAATTGTTTAATTTTGGTCTTCAATTTTAAATCGAAATTGGAGGTGCAAACTGACAAAATTCTTATATTCCTGAAATCAATCATATAATGACATGATTGGGGATTGAACCCCTCCTACGTCATCAAGCACACTAAAGATCAAAAATATTATCAAAAAGAAGAGATTAAAATAATCTAATTACTATAGGACCATAAAGATTTGTACTCTAAACAGACCAAAAACAAGGCGAATTATACACAACATTTGAAAAATTCACGTAAATTGGTGTATCAAATCTTTAAATTAATATTTAAATGAATTACAATTTTCATTCAAAAAAGAATTAAATAAATTATTTCTAAATTATTTTCAATCATTTATAAGTGGCGAAATAAAATTAATTAATTTACTTTTTGAATTTTTATTACTTATAATAAAGAATATTGATAATTTTTCACTAGTATGATTCATATAAATAATGAAATTACGTTTTTCTCATGAAATAATATTTCTAAAATATAAAAGTCGATAAATAGTTTTTTATTTAATAAAAATGATCATTACTTTATAATTTTAGGAAGCAAGAGTATTGGTACACCTTAGTTTACGAGTGTACAACAGAAGTTCCCCTAAAACAAATACTAACAATGATGTTTTTCTAAAATTAATATTTTTAAAAAAATAATAATTTATGTAATTTGTATGTTTCATACTTTTTGGATGCAAAATGATTCATTAAATTATCATACTCAATTTCATTTAAAAATTCATTTTCAATAGATAGTGAATCTAAACCAAGAGATAATTTGAGGGTAAATTCTATGGCACACCAAAAATTTGAGTGTACTGGTACACCAAATCTTTAAATTAACAATTAAATCTTATTTACCAAAAATTTCGACGAAATAAAATTTACATTTTTTGAACTTTTATTACTCATAATAAAGTATGTTGATTATTTTTTATGAGAAAATATTAAAAATTTAATATGATTATTATAAACAAGGAAATGATGTTTTTTCTTATTAAAAAGATGTTTTCTAAAATATAAATATTAACAAATAGCTTTTTAATTCATAAAATAATCTTTAATTTATAAATTTATAGAACAAGAATGCCGGTGCACCTCAATTTATGACCTAGAGTAACATGTAGTGAAGAGAAAAACGGTGCCTAAACCTTAAAATATGAGTGTGAATAACAATGTTAATGAAGCAAAATTACAAACATTAATCACAAATTACAATCTTAGAAAATCGCCTTCCATCGCGACGGACACATACATCCTATCCTAATGCAATGTTAATCACAAAATATATAATAACTAAAAGAATTAAAATTTAGAGCCAAAAGTAAGGCTTAATTTAGTGAGAAAGCCATATGGGAATCGATGAGAAAGAAGAAACAATAAAAAAGTTGGAAATTTATACACATATACTTTGATAGTAAATTGTGTTCGAGAAATATTTTTGATACTATAAATGGTAAAAGCCATTGGTTGTTTTTTTTTACTCATTACTGACCTAATTTCACGAGAATGGCTGATCTAATTAGACTCTCTTCTTTGCTCATTTCATTAGGAACTCGAACAACAACATCTTGAACCATAACTTCATTAGCAGTCGATATACTAGCATGATGTACCTGAAACTCCAAATCCTTGAATACACTCATCAATCTTGCACTAGGGTGATTAACATTCTCACTTTGAACTCTCACCATAGCATCATTTCCTATTATCTTCACATCAATCTCTAAAGCATTAATCTTACAAGGAGTTTTTTGGTCTACAATTTTAATTGTTTCCATCTTCACCTTTTTGGATTTTTCTAAATCTTCAATCTTTGCTTTTAACTCATTGATGTAATCCACTGCATCTGATAAAAGAGAAGCTTTATCCATCTTTGAAACGTTTGGAACCACAGATCTTAAAGCATAGAATTTATGATTTAGTTTCTCTCTCCTTTGTCTCTCTGCTTCCACATGGTTCCCCGGTGTTTGAGTTCCTGCTAATGGGTTTCTTCCTCTCTTCTTAGGTTCTCTTTTCTCAAAATAATCTTTTTCAATTCTTGTTTTTGTTGGTGTTGCTGATGGTGGACAATATTCTGAATCAGAATTTTCAGACTCAACAGAACATGATGAAACAATGTTATTCATCTGTTGCAATTTTTTGTTCATCGTTTTTTGTGTCTCATCGGTGTCTTCTGCTGCACCGGAGACGATACCGATGTCAGCGAATGTTTGGAACATATTTTTCTCAAGTGGGTTTGTGGAGATAAGATCTAATTCTGAGTTAGATTCCAATGAGGATGTTTGGAACATAGATTTAGCTTGGTGTACTAGTTTCCAATTTAGTTGGATATTGTCGTATGAACCCATTTCGATTACACCATTAGTTGTCGGAATACAAATCAAGGTTTCAATTCCATGCACGTGTGCTTCATTGGATCTCTCACAATTATAGATTTGAAGTTCATGTTTACTATTCAACCAAAGAACAGAATTTAAAGCAAAAGCTTTACCAGGTAAAGAAATTGAAGAAGCATTACCTACGGAAAAATTTCGAGTCAACGACATCATGTAGAACCATTCAGCATCGCCGTTTGTACATGTGTTACTGTCGTTTTGTTTGTTTGAAGTTGTTGTTTCTTTGGTTCCTTGGAAATAGCCTTCACCCCAAGATAAGAAAGGTTTACCATTTTCATCTTTTGTTGTTTGCCATAAAATGGCATAGACCCAATTTTCAGATTGGGTTTGGAGTAAAAATTGAAGTTTTTGTTGAAGGGATGGTGTTTGTGGTGAAGGGTTTTCGTTTTCGTGAGCAAGTGATATCATAGAGGCAGATGAAGATGGTGACATGATGAAATCTTCCATATTTGGAAAAGGTTGGAGAAAAGGAAACAAGAGGTTAAAATTGATTAATATTGTAAAAGTGGAAAATTTTAATGTTATACGGATGAATAGTCTTTTTCTTTTCTATTACTTCAATTTGATAAAGGATGAAAAGTCTTTTTTGCGTAAGAAAGAGTGTGTAATTAGAATTGGAGAAGATATGAAGAATTATGAGCATATGTATTGTACTTATATACGGGGAAGCAAGAGTGTTCCATTTTGGGTACAAGGCGGTATAGTGAGGTGCCATAGTGGTACTATATTAATATTAGGGCATCACAAGGTGGTATATAAATGATAGATAATGCTAAGTGGTGTGTGAGGTGGGGTCTTGTGTATGGAGGACAAAGAAATCAAAATTCATTGGGGGGTATAATATAGCGATTTGGCATATATATGTTGATGTTGCGAGCAATCTTGTGTCTTTGTAAGAAAATATGTTGTGAGAGTTCTTAATTTAAAGACGTAATAAATTCGATACATGTGTGGGTTTATATTGATTCAATACACTTAGTACCCCAACAATGATAGGGGAATTTTTAATTGGTTTTCAATCCATCTTGGTATCTTAAAGGATACACGTGCGTGAAATTTTTACATTAAAATACATAGAGCATCCACAATGATAGTCAACTAATAAAGACTTTTTAAATGAACCTTACATGTACATATCATTTATTTATAATTTTTTAACAAATATCTATTAATGATTCAGTAATTCTAATGACAATACACCAATAAGGACTCTAATGAAAAATACTTAAATAAGTTCCACTAACTTTACATAATTATACAAAAAGAATTTATTACTTCTTTTGCAAGTGGGAACCACAGTACATATTTTATTACTTATTTTACATGTGGGGTCCATTAGTTGTCTACGAGAGAGATGATCCTTATATAGTTGTCTTGTGCTTAATAGGAGACTCATTTTTTCTTTCTCCAATGGGAGATCCTTAACATGGAGTGATTTTTGTTAAGTAAGGAATCCCCATTGAAGATGCTCTTATAGTGTCTAACAAAGTAATCACGAGACCATGGAAAAGACATGAGATTAACTCCAAATAGTATTGGAAAAATTATGGTACATTACTTTTATTTTTGGATGAAAAACCATGAAAATGAATGTACATTTCTAGCTGTGAGTTTTTTTTTTTGTTTGGAAAACTAAATAGAAAAGAAAACAAAACAAAAGGAAAGAAAAGGCTAAGTTTTAGGGAACCGTGTTTCTATAGAGTGTGCGGAGAGAAGATCCATGATGTCAGCCGAAGAAGAATGGTGGACCAAAAGATCAATGTTAGATGAAACTCCTAGCTTAGCTAGAAAGACTACACAACTATTTTTTTTTTTTGGAGAGTGTGAGCAATGCAGACATACCAATCTTGATGAAGATGGTCTTAATGTCTTGAATCAAAGTAACATATTTGTGAAACTTTGGAGGTGGAGCCGCTGGGAGAATATCAACACCATGACGAGAATATGTGAAACAAGTTATATCATGGTACTTCATGTGCTTAGCCAACAATAGCCCATGATAAATTGCATGGAGTTCAGAACATAGTGTTGTGAATTCGGGCTCAAATCTCACACCAATGAATAATAAATATGTGTGGAACAAAGGAAAGTAGTAACCACACTATCAAAGTGAACACAAGCAACAACAACAACGGACCTAAAAGGAACTAAGTGTAGAGCTAATGACAATAACACAAACACTAACAAAGCATAAAGAGATAAGGAAACTTAAAAGGGAAAACAAACACACAAGAGATGGTAACTCAGTTCAGCCAATATGACCAACTTTGGAGGAGATAACAGCTCTCTAATCCACTATGTGAAGAGGTTACAAAAGGTTACAAGAAATCAGCCTATACTTAATCTCTACCATTTGCTTGACTCTCCACACTCATATGATTTTCACTCACCCAAGGTGATTACAATGTTTATCCCAACCCAAGAGACCCTCCTTGCAAAGATACTCAACCCTCAAGTTCCCCCTTTGTAAACCCTAGACCTCTTGTTTCAGCTCTCCTTCAAAAAATGCAGAAACCACTTAAATACTAGACACAAAAGTACCAAATCGTGTCACGATTTGCTCCAACCGTGCCATGATTATGCATTCCAACCGTTGTGACCAGTGTAACACCCCGTTTTCCCAACTTGAATTTTTTTTGCATAATATCAGAGTAATTCAACGTAAACGGAATGTCACACTTCTTTTCATAAAATCATAAATAGAATAAAATTCCTTTAATACATCGCAGCAGAAATATTTCAACTTTTCAAAACAATCTTTGGCACAAGGGCCTCAACACAAAATCTCATAAATTTAGTTCATCAACATGTTCATAAAACAATACGTAAGGAATAGAAAACGACAACAAAATTCTCATCCCGTTATGTATCAGAGCACCTAAGACACACGCGAGAGATACCTCACACGACCGCAACTATTCTTGGTTACCTGCAAGTTACCCATAGGGAAGGCAACATTTTCAAGCAGAAGGGGTGAGATTTCACAAAACAATAATAATAAGCATATAATTCATCAAATACATATAACAACATGAACATCATCAATTAATCATAATAATTCTTCATATAGTACTTCTTTAACAACTCATAAGCTACATTATGTAATCATCATAACAACATCAATTAATAATACAAATAACCACGTAGTTCATCTTTAATAATACTTCATATAAACAACATAAGCAACAATCAACTTCAAATCATCTTTAACGATACTTCGCATAAACAACATAAACAACAACATATAACTCTTCATTAACGATTCATTGATAATTATCAACTCGACAACTTAGACAACTCGACAACTTCGACATCGACTACGCAACTTCAACTCGACTATGCAACTTAGACATCTTATTCATGCATGTGGTACCAATCCAGGGCGTCAAGCCCTCAATGTAATAAGTATTAATATACTTCCAGGGCGTCAAGCCCTCATCGCAAATGAGCTAAAGCTCCAGGGCATCAAGCCCCCAACGTGTAGAGTAAAAACTCACAGGGCATCAAGCCCCCAACTGAAATGAGTATGCATGGACTCAACATCATACAACTTACACAACATCGACATCTTAGACTGACACATGCGGCTTTTAGTCAATAATAAACAACAACATGACAGCACATCAAATATTTCAAGATATGACAATATCATAAACAATCACATAGTTCATCGCTTATAGTTCTCAAAAGGCATATACAATTATATATGTATCTCAATTTATTCAACAACAATATTCATATTAATTCAGACTCACTGAAAGACAATACAATTATAAACAATTTCATGTAACATCATATTCATCAACTTATACATTCATATAATAATTCATCAATCATTAACACATCATATAACATCATATTCATCAACATATACATTCATATACCAATTCATCAATCAAGAAAAACATCATATATTATCATCAACATATACATTCATATAATAATTCACTAAAGCCTTCTTGGCGTATTTTCATCATAACTCAAACACCAAAAATTATTTTCAAGTCAAACCAAAGCCAATGGAAAGCTAACACAATTATCTACAAGTTTCATGTTTACACCAAAGGCCAATTTTGTACCTATCAATATCAGTTTTCATTTCAAAATCAGGAAAGGTTGTGCTGAAATTCATAAATATTCACTGTGACCTACGTGGAGTAATATGACCATAACTAAAGTTCTATAAATCATTTAGTAGTCAAACCAACGACATTAAACAACTAACATCCATACCTACAACTTTCGTGTTTACACCTAAGACCAATTCTGTACTTATCAATACCAGTTTTCATTTCAAATTAGGGAATGGTTGTGCTGAAATTCATAAATATTCACTGTGACCTACGTGTAGTAATTTAACCATAACTCAAGTTATATAAATTATTTATAAGTAAAACCAACGGAATTAAAAAGCTAACATCCATACCTACAATTTTCGTGTTTACACCGAAAGCTAATTCAAAATAGAAACGGGTGAAAAGTGAGTGTTTTTCCAGTTTTGGCTTTCAGAAAATCGGTGGCCGAATTCGCTGACGGGAAAGAACAATTTTCACTCCAAAAACCCAATTTTTGATCTCTTAATCACCCAAAATGATTTACAATGATGTTTACAGGTCAAATAGGCAATATAGAAATCAAAACAACATAGGAACATGCATCAAACAACACAATTCATCTCATTTTATCAATTAACATAAACTTTCTAACCCTAACTTAAGAACACAATAATTCATCAAATTTCAGAATTATATACTATGATTATTGAAGGAAATCTCTTCCTTATCTTAATAAAATTGGAGCAGTAGCCTCTTGGTTCTCCACTTCTAGTTTTCTCCCTTTTTCTCCCAAAACTGATTGTACGTACTGTCTGTTCCTAAACCTAGGTTTTACCTTTTATACCTCTTCTATTTGTTTTATCTTATTCCACTTATTACCTCATAATTCTAACTAATTCAAAAACAGCCCCACAACTCAATATTCTATTTAAAAATATATATAAATTACTTCCATAACAAATATCAAATATATTTCTATAGCAAATAACAAGTATATTTTTTACACCAAATAACATGTATATTTCTATAACAAATAACAAATATATTTTTACACCAAATAACATATATATATTTCTACACCAAATAACAAATATATTTTCTACACCAGATAATAAATATATTTCTATAACAATTACCAAATAACATATATATTTCTACACCAGATAACATATATATTATACTAATAAATACCAACATATAACATAACAAAATATCACTTATCAAAATAAATCGACTAAATTATAAAAAGATATCTAAACTCAATAAAATAAATAAATAATAAAATAGGGTGTTACAACTAGTCACTTTCAGGTAAACTTGTTGAAGAAGTTGCTGAATCGTGTCACGATTTCTCACATCATCACGCTACGATTTTCCTTCAGCAGAAACCATCCATTCTGCCAAAAAATCGCGGCACGACTTTCAAAATCGTGTCACGATTCTGATAATTCGTAAGGGTGAGTGATGTCTCTCTTTATAAGCTATCAAGAGTCATATATTTTCTACGTGGGATTAGGGTTATTCTTTATACTCATGACCCAAAAAGGATGCTGGGTAAATGAAATTGTTGCCTATTTTGTTTTTGGCTATGATTTTTTCGTAAAATTTGGGCTTTGATTTTACATTGGCTCGACATAAATTGCATTCTCCCTGATTCCTTTGTTGATCTCCCACCATTTAATATGATGGTTCTCCTTTATTTTCTAAAAAGCTTGGATCAAACCTTCATCTTATTTGATTTTTATTTTGGAGGGAATCATTTTCTTTATTTTTTACCTTTTTTTCCATCTTATTTGACCGACGCATGTGTTTGGAGTATTTGGAAGGAGAAAAATTCTTACATTTTTTGTGATAAAAACTTTTGTTAGATGACCAGATGTTGAATGAAGTGAAGGTGTTTTTTTGTGGGTAAATGCTAAGAATTGTAATTTATCTTTTAATATGAATGCTTGGTGGTTAAATGCTTTAGTTCATATGCCCACCTTGTTATTATGTTGCTTTTGTTTACTGGTTTGGCTCTAAAGCACTTCTTATGACTTTCCATTGATTCTAATAGGCACACTGTAAACTGATTTCATAAACATGTGCATATACAAGTTTAATTAATAACCATATGCTAATAATAGTATAAATAAGTTTTTCTCAGAGAATGGTGTAAACATGTTTTACACATATACATTGTATCTTGCTATACATTGAATTATATTTTTCACCATTTAGTCGATGGACCCGAATAAAAAACTATGATGTGACAAGGTTTGTATATTGTTGAGCGTGAATAATGAGGGTGAATACATTTGCTGCATTGCTATAAAAATAATGATACCCACTGGACATATTTTAATGCTTGATTATTTTTCAAGTTAAGCTAATCCCAGTACTAAACTGAATTATTATTTTATAACCAAAAAGGTATAGCTTAGTTGATTTGATATATAATAATCTCGACATCTGTACGGACCATCTATTAGTCTTTTTTTTTGTCTTAAGTAATCCATTATTTCGATAATAAGTATTTAATTTCAAGTTTCATCAAAAAATAAGGAGAGTTTGGCAAAATATTGTTTGAACTACGATTCAACTTGAATTCTATCAAAGATTCATCCTCAGTTTAGATATAATAATTACTTAATTATTATTTTTTGAAAAAATTAACTACTTGAATTTAATCACCTAATTATATATATATAATATAAATAAGAGTGTTAAAACTAAACAAATAACATTCCTTCAACAACAACAAAAAAAAAACTAAACAAATGACATGATGAATCCAAAAACTAAACCAATTAAATTGGTTCGTTTTTATTTCTATGATTGGGTCCAAATTAATTGAACCAAACCAATCAAACATGATGATCTCTAAACAACGGCCGTCTGTAATCAGCATTTGCCGCATTCACGTATCTTTGGCCGTCCAATCATAATAGGATGGCCATGATTTAAGCTTTGTATTTTTAGAACTATAAAATAAAAATTAATTTTTTTTTTAGTCGTCCGATCAAGATCATATGATTATTAATGTAATGACTCAATGAGTGCGTTGAAAATTTGACTGCATCAAATATGGTTTCATGATCTCTATTTGTTTGAGTATTGGTTTCATTTTTTTTAAAGGCGGGTATTGGTTTCATGTTATTCAAAACTGATCATCTGAAATTTGAAACAAATTAATCATTATTATTCTTATTTATTTTATTTCACAATATAATGTTATCTTAAAAAAAATGTTGTATTCATGTATTTTTTAATTATTATATTTATTTTTCTAATTCTAGCATATGTGTTGTTTTAATAGTATAAAAAAAATCTATAGTATTTGAAAGAATTTTTTTTTTGTCTTTTTTGAAGAATTTTTAATATAAATGTCTTATATATCAAACCGATCGAACCAAACCAAACTAACAAATTTGTATTGGTTTGGATTTACTAAGCAAATATTCTAAAATCAAAACTGACTATTTTTTTTTTTGTTATGTTTTTTTTTTAAGAATATCGAAATTACTTGATTTGTTACACTCTAAACATAAGTGTACATAGTTTTATATAGTCATTTTCGTCTTTGATTTTAAGAAAATCAAAATTACTTGATCGGTTACACTCTAAACATAAGTATACATAGTTTTATATAATCATTTTTATCATTGGCGAGTAGTCACAATAGTCCATCAATATATCGAAATTTCAAAATAATCCATGAGTGTGCATTGCTAGTCAAATTAGTTTTGACGTTAAAATGTTTAGTTAATATTGTCATATCAGTCTCTCAATATACTTACGTACTATTATATCAATTCTTATAATTATTTATTTCTCGTCATATTAGTCCTATAAGAAAAAGGTTATTGCCATGCATTAAATGACTATTTTAACGTCAAAAACTATTTTGACCAATAAAATACATAATCAATAATTATTTAGAATTTCAATATATTGAAGAACTATTGTAACTATTTCACGGTCAAAGACAAAAATATTATCAGCCACTTTTTTTTATTGAGTATATACCTTTCATCTTAAAGTACTAGTTTTTTTTTTAACACGTGGGGACAATGTCTTGAATTAAATTAACCAAACTTAGTGGTAATCAAGAAAGCAACATTAATTTTGTCAAAAAAAGAAGAAGAAAGCAACATTAATATTAAATCATAGTATTATTTTCTTTGAAAGAAAATAATAGTATAATTTAGCATTATTATTATTATATATACACAAATACAATAGGGTTATAGGTGGTGACTGATGTGATGATGGAATGGAACGCTAAAGTTAAAATAGCCCTCATATGGCAAACTAATTAACGTTGGAAAGTTCGGCTAATTTTTGATTTTAGTGGAAAACTTCAAGTGAAAATTGTTTATTCGAGACGCAATCAGCATAGTTACGGAACAAATCTTCAATAAATATTTTATTCGTCACATCAAAATAATAGATATTTGGCCATAACAAAATATTTTTGTTAGATTTTAATCCAAGTGAAAATTTCAAACGTGTTCATGATCTCAATTTTAGTAGTGGAATATTCACAAAATCAAACACGCATTTTCATGCATTTTGGAAATATTAAGGGGTGCGTGATATTTTGGAAATATTACTTCTGAAGAATTTGTGATTTTTAATATGTATGCACCGTGTGAGATGGCAGCTAAAAGGGATTTGTGGGATAGGTTGAAGACTAAGGTGCTCAACAACAATGATGTGTGTGTTTGTGTGTGCAGGGATTTTAATTCAGTGCGTAGTGCAGATGAGAGGAAAGGAAGGGGCCTGGTTTTTAGACAGGCGGAAGCAGACATGTTTAATGATTTTATAGATACCAGTTTATGGATTGATATGCTTATTTGTGGTCGCCTCTTTACATGGTACAAAGGTGATGGGGTCTCAATGAGTAGGTTGGATCGTTTCTTGTTGTCTGATAAATGGTGTGCTACATGGCTGAATTCTATTTAGGTTGCCTATCAAAGGGGCCTGTCTGATCATGTTCCCTTGATGTTAATAACTGAGGAAGCTAATTGGGGACCTCAACTGCTACATATGCTTAAATGTTGGTCGGAATTTTCAGGGTACAGTGACTTTGTCCGAGAAAAATGGGGCTCTTTTCAGTGTCAAGGATGGGGCGGCCATGTGTTGAAAGAGAAGTTGAAAATGTTGAAATTTAGTCTGAAGGATTGGCACCAGCAACATGTAAAGAATTTGGACAGCAGGGTTATGGCAGTCAAAAATCAGATATCCGCTTTAGATTCGAAAGCAGAGTTGTCAGCATTATCTGAAGATGAGTTTAAGGAGCTTCATGACTTGTTTGTTAATCTACATTCTATGGCAAAGGTCCAAAATAGTATTAATTAGCAAAAATCACGGATGAATTGGCTAAAAGAGGGTGATGCTAACTCAAAAAAATTTCATGGAGTTATGTCTGGTAGGAAACGTCAAAATACCATTAACATGGTGTCGGTGGACTGTGCAAACGTCGAAGGTGTGAATAATGTTCGGTCAACTATTTTTACTCATTTTTCGACTCATTTCAAATCAGTAAGTGTTCATCGGCCACGAGTGGGTGGTCTTCAGTTTCGTCAGTTGTCAGGTGCGGAAGCGGGTTCTCTAACAAAACCGTTTTTGCAAGCGGAGGTGAAGCAAGCTATTTGGGATTGTGACAGCGTTAAAAGTCCGGGTTCGGATGGCGTCAGTTTTGGTTTTATAAAAGAATTTTGGGAGTTAATTAAGGTTGACTTTATGAGATTTCTGACGGAATTCCACCGTAATGGGAAGTTGGCAAAGGGTGTTAATTCTACATTTATTGCTTTAATTCCAAAGGCAAACAGTCCGCAGATACTCAATGATTTTCGGCCTATTTCCTTGGTGGGATGTATGTATAAGGTGCTTGCGAAGGTTCTGGCTAATAGGTTGCGTAAAGTTCTCAGCAGCGTCGTTTCTGACTCTCAATATGCGTTTGTTAAAGGGAAACAAATTTTAGATGGTATTCTAATTGCAAATGAAGCAGTAGATGAGGCAAGGCGTATGAATAAAGAGTTGCTTTTGTTTAAGGTTGATTTTGAAAAGGCGTACGACTGAGTGAATTTAAATTACCTCGACTCCGTGATGGCTAAAGTGAATTTTCCAACTTTGTGGCGAAAATGGATATCTGAGTGTGTGGGAACGGCAACGGCTTCGGTCTTAGTAAATGGGTGTCCAACAGATGAGTTCCCCATTAAGAGGGGTCTTCGTCAAGGTGATCCACTTTCTCCGTTTTTATTCTTGCTAGCCACAGAAGGATTTAATATTCTAATGTCAGCAAGGATATCGTTGAGACTTGGCCAGTTAGGATTGAGGATCGTGAGGTGAAGCGTTTGCGAGGCAAGGAGATCGTTTTGGTGAAAGTGATTTGGGTTGGACCAACTTGTGAGAGTGCTACTTGGGAATCAGAGAGTAGGTTGAAGGTTTTGTATCCAGAGTTGTTTCCTTCAGGTAATTTTCGAGGGCGAAAATTCTTTTTAGGAGGGGGGAGAGTTGTAAAAGCCCATTTTTTGCTAGATTCATTTTAATTGATTTTTATGTGTTTATATGTGCTCGTATGTGATTAATTGCCTTTGTGTGTGTTTTCGTAGAATTCGGTGTTAGAAGGGTATTTTGGTCATTTTGGACTTAGGAGTATTTTGGTCATTTAGCGAGGAAGGGTAATTTAGTAATTTCATGGTAAGAGTTATTTTTAGTGTTTCGAGTGAAAATCATTAATTAAGCTAAGTTACTACGTGTGTTGAGGTAATTAATTAGAACCGTTGTTTAGTCGTTATATTTTACCGCGAGTAAATTAGAAGTCTTGAGTTAATGAATTAGAAACTTAATGAATTAGGTCCATTAAAAGAATAAGCTTTATAAACCCATGTTGAGAGAGAATTAGGGTTATTCCATTCATTTCAAAGTTTTAGAAAGAGAGGAAGAGTGAGAAGTTCAAGAGGAGAGCTAGAGAGAGGGTTTTGAAGAGAAGATACTTTGGGAGCAAGAGAAGGTTAGAGGTTCAAGGATTGGAGCTAAAGTGAGGCACTAGCTTTAGATTATGAAGAATTAAGGTAAGGGGTTAGATTTCAATGATAGTCTCTTAGTTTAAGTTCTTCTCTAAATTCTATGCAAAAGTGCTTATTTGAATAAGTGATTATTTTGAGCTTAATTGTTGCAATTCATGCTCCTATTTTGATGTTAATTTTGGGTATGTGAAATTGATGCTAAACATGTTGTTGTTGTTGATTTTACATGCTTGAATTGTGGTTATATGATACTTTGTTGATTTTTGTTCAAATTGGTATGAATTAGAATTGTTGTTATTGATTGTGATGAATTTATGTTTTAATAAGGTTGTTGTTGAATTGGAAATGTTGTTGTTGTTGAATCACACTGTGGGTATTCCATTTTGTGAAGTTATGGTTTGAATTTGTGAAGTTTGTGTTAAGTTGTTCATGTGAAGGACCAAAATCAACTTTTGATTATGAGGTTGTTAAATGAGTTTTTGATGTTGTTGGATGAGTTAAAACTAGTATAATTTCTGTTTTCATGTTGTGGTTGTGTTAGTCGAGTCGTTTGGGAGAAAACTGGATTTTCGTGTGAAAATCGGTGTTTAAGCGTTTTTGAAAATTAAATGATTTTGTGTGGTTATGGAAAATTATTTTTGGGATGAGGTTGATTAAGTTGTTTTAATATTAAAATGTCAAGTTTTCAAGTGTAGTATGTATGGTCTAAGTGTTAGGGATGCATTGGCGAAAACGTAATCAAAATCAGATTCGAAAACAAGATTTTAGGCGCGAAAACATAAAAATGCATTTTGTTGTACTGGTGAGATGATGTGATCGTGTGTCCTGATGACACGACCGTGTCAGAGTCTCCTGTAAGGGACAACGTGGCCGTGTGTCTTCATGACGCGACCGTGTCAGTTCTGCAGAACCCCGAAAACTAGTTTTGCATGGTTTTGTGTTTTTTTTTTTGCATACCAATGGATTCCAAACACCTAACCCTATTCAATCAATGTATAGTTAAGCTTTTAGGGTGTCATAGCTTGATTCTACCTTGGTTTACACTTGGTTTTTATTTGTGTTCAATTAACTTGTTTTTATGACGAAATTGTCGGATTGGCATTCTATATCGTAATTGGCTGGTGAAACGCACATGTATTCTCAACTACACTCATATGTGATCTAAGAGTATACATAGTTGAGGCATTAATGTAGTTTTACTTGGTTTTGTTTCAATTGTCACAATTGTTTAAAAGTGGTAAAATGATATATGAACTTTGTCGAAAATAATCTTTAAGACCAAATACTTGGCAAACCTTTTGTATATAGTTTGATATGATTATACGAAGATATGTGAATGATTGCTAGGTGTTGAATATGATGTTTATCATAATGTGTTGTATTTTCTCCTTACTTGAATTATGAGAAATTGTATAGAGTTATCGTTTTATAACGATGCTGAATTGTTAATGAATGTATACATGTTGAATCGTTGACGAATGTATACATGTTGAATCGTTGATGAATGTATACATGTTGAATTGTTGGTGAATGCATATGTTAAATAATGTTGATGTTGTTGGTGAGTTGTTGTGAACATGTTGAATTGTTGGTGAATGCATATGTTAAATAATGTTGATGTTATTGGTGAGTTGTTGTGAACATGTTGAATTGTTGGTGAATGCATATGTTAAATAATGTTGATATTGTTGGTGAGTTGTTGTGAACATGTTGAAATTGTTTGGTGATGACTCTTAGTTGAATTGTGTGTGACTTATTGATTGTGTGGACGTAAATTCTTGATAATGCAATTGTTGTTGAAATTGATCAATGTAAATGGAGGTGATCTCTTACATTGTTGTTGTTGAATATATGAGGTAATTTGCATTGTCGAGTCTTTGCTTGTATGTAAATGCATCATAGTCTCATATGTGTTGTAAAAGGGTGTGAACTTTTACTTCGTTGTAAATGTAAGACGGGTGTGAAATCTTACATATGATGTATCATCATGGGGCGACGGCCTAGAAGTTGTTGGTGACTATACCACATGCATTTAGAATCGTGTACAGGCGCATTACATACATTTGATGAATTTGTTAAATGCGTCATAATTGATTATGTGTTTGGTGAACTTTGGTGATTTGTGTACATTGGTGAGTTTGATAAATTGTACCATTGGTGATATTTGGTAAATATGTGAAGATGTGTACTTGTTGATGTTTGTTGTTAATGGTGATACTTGTACATTTGATGATCCTAATTGATGATGTTTATTTCGGCGAAAATGATGAAGTGAAATTTATATGAATGTGATTTCATGACCTTTTGGTGATGATGACTTCCTTGCTTATACTTGAAATGATGAATTGAATTTGTTGAGTTGATTAGACTAAATGAGATAAGGAGAGTAATCCTTTCATTGATTGATGTTGATAAATGATGAGCTACTGTAGATGACTTGATTAGAGTTTGAATATGTTTTCTATGCTATGTTAGAATTGTGATAGCATGTTATGTATGAAATGGGGGACAATATTCATGTAATGTTAGTATTCTAGGAGGGATGGTTATGTATATGTGTTATGCATGAATCCTTGAATGCTTATATTTGTTTATTTTTAATTATGATTGATGTGAAGCTAACCCACAATGGTCTGTGGTGAGCCGCTTACCTATCTGTATGGACGGGTAGATGGCGTGCAGGATTACTGAGATTGCTTACTTGGTGAGCCGCTTGAAGATAGCGGAAGCTTCCTCTATTTTTCTGTTAGAGTCTAGATTAGGCTCTTAATAGGACGTCGTTATTTTACTTATTTGAGATTATGTATGTTGTTGGAGACTTATACGTTGACATGTATACTTATGTGATGTATGGTTTATATTCGCTGCGACTGTTGAGAATTTTTATATATGCATGTTGTTTGAAATCTGTTGAAGACGTAGCGTATATTTCTTGAATATTTAGTATATTCGCGTGTTTTATCTCTTTAATAGAAATAGGGCGTTACATTACTCGGCTGTCGTCGTGGAATAATAAATTGCTTTCCTTCGGTGGCCGTCTGGTACTTCTGAAGTATGCTTTGTCCTCTCTTCCGGTTTACTTTCTTTCCTTTTTCAAAGCCCCTGCAGGTATAATTTCTTTTGTTGAATCTATTTTTAAATAATTTTTTTTTTGGGGGTGGGGGTGGTGAGGATAGAAGGAAAATAGCCAGAGTCTATTTGTACTCCTAAGGAGAATGGTGGTTTGGGGGTTAGGAGGGTGGGAGATTTTAATACTTCTTTATTAGGAAAGTGGTGCTGGAGGATGTTGACTGACAAGGGATGGTTGTGGTATTGTGTCTTGAAAGCGTGGTACGGGGAGGAGGGGGCGGTTGAAGGAGGGAGGGAATGTGAGTTCTTCATGGTGGAGGTCGCTGTGTAGGATTCGGGAAGGGGTTGGTAACAGTGTCGGTAGTTGGTTTGAGGAAAATATTCAGAGGATAGTGGATGATGGGAAGGAAACTTTATTCTGGTTTGAAACTTGGGTGGGGGAATTACCATTACGATTGAAATTTCTCCGCCTTTTTGATTTGGCTGTGAATAAAGAGAGTAATGTGGAGGAGATTAGGAGGTTAGGGTGGGAGGTGGGAGGAGGAGCGTGGGAGTGGAGACGTAGGTTACTAGCTTGGGAGGAGGAGAGCATGGGGGAGTGTTCTGTTATGCTTCTTAATGTTGTTTTGTAGGAAACATCGACTAATAGTTGGCGGTGGTTGCTAGACCCAATCCATGGTTACTCCGCCCGAGGAGCATATCACTTTCTCACTACTTCAGGGGCAGATGTCTACAGATCATTGGTTGATGATATTTGGCACAAGTTCATTCCCTCAAAGGTTTCCTTGTTTGTGTGGCGACTCCTTCGCGACAGATTGCCTACTAAAAATAATTTGGCAAGGTGGAGAGTCATTCAAGCAACAAACACGGCGTGCACAGAAGCTTGCGGCGAATTGGAAATGGCTTCCCACTTGTTCGTTGGTTGTGACATTTACAGTTCTCTTTGGGTTCTGGTGTTGCATTGGCTAGGTATTTCATCGGTTCTATATGGAGAGCTTCGACATCATTTTTTGCAGTTTACACATATGGCTGGTTTGCCGAGATTCTTTCATCTTTATTTACAGATAATTTGGTTTGCATCTGTTTGGATGATTTGGAAGGAAAGGAACAACCGCGTCTTCAACAATGTGGCTTTGAATCCTTCTGTGCTCTTAGAAAAAGTTAAACTTAATTCCTTTGTGTGGTTAAAATCAAAACAGGTTGCTTTCTCTTACGATTATCATGACTGGTGGAAACATCTGTTACAATGTATGGGTGTCCATTAGTTTAGATAGTTTTGATAGTGCTCTCTGTAATGGTGGCACTCTGATTTTGTAAATACTTCGCTGGTTTCATCCTTTGCACACCTTGTGCGGGGTGATTCTTTGTTATTATCTATCTATATATATATATATATATATATATATATATATATATATATATATATATATATCTTATAAAAAAAAAAAAAGGGAATGCTATGATTTTGTCAAGAAAAGAGAATGATATCAGATGATTACGAGAATTAGTTTTCAAACCTAGTTCTACCCAAGTCTCAATCTCTTCCCGTGACTAAGAGACTCAATCTTAACAATGTTTTGTTTGTTCGAGGTGAATCAAAACAATCTCAGCCCTAGTGTTAGTTGTCAAGAGAAATCTCTATAAACCCTAGTTTGTTTGTTGGCTTCTAAACCCTGTTGTTTTACACACTTTTCATCCGATACAAGGTTTTAATATTTATAGTAAAAACATCCCTAGAAAAAATGGAACAAAATCAGGCCCAAAAATATTATTGTTTTTTCTGCTACTGCGCAAAATAGGCACTGTTTTTAGCAAATCGGGCACCGATTTTGGTCGAGACAGAAGTCTTCAAGAGCAGCCAAAATCGGGCGCCGTTTTGCACAAATCGGCCGCCGGTTTTGGTCTTCCGGCAAACATCAATTTCGAGTCACTTTCAACAACCCCTGAGGCCTTGACCCCGTCTGAAAATACACATCCGGATGGAAAAGAAACATTATTTTCCCATTTGGATGTGTACTTCCGGAGTAGATTTTCAAAAACATTGGGGAAAAAAAGCTGCCTAAAATGGTACTATTTCCTTTCAACTGTGAAAAGTTGGTGTGTAAGAAAGTAATGGTCACTGCAGTGGGTCACAGAAGATATAAACAGTGATATGAAGATTTGGGAATATGGGAGAAAAGAGAGAAAACTGAGCGAAAATAAGACTGAGGGATCAAGGCTGTAAGAGAAAATTCAGAGGATGAAAGTTTTGGACATTATTGATTGTTCATGTTGAACATTGAATTGGACAATATCAAGGATTCTATTTTCCTGCAATCTTGATCTGAATTCTTTGATTGATAGTAGAGGAGTTGCTCCCTCTCGGAAACATAGATATCTTTTTTGGACCGAATTCTGTAATCAATTCTTGTGTGCTCTCCTCCTCCCGTAATCTTGCAATTATTTGAGCAATTTTAATCTTTCAATGGTGTAGGCATGATGGTGATTTTGTATGTTTAACCCCTCGGTACATAATCTTTGTTTCTATTCTAACTTTAGCTTTTGTATATTTGTGTTTCTGCTATCAACGGTTTTCTGGTTTATAAGTTATAACATTTCTGCATAATTGCAATTCTGGTTTATGCATTTCTATTTTACTGTCATAACGTGTAAATCACTGCCATGCACAATCATACTGTTGCGTGAATGTAGAAACTAAGATTTCTATTTAACAATCATTTGCAAGATCCTTTGTTAACATTTTCAAACATTTTATAAACTTACATACATTCTTCTAAAAATACCAAGTAGCTGTTACAACTTAAACTATGCTTATGCTAAGTACAACTACACACACACACACACACACACATCTATCACAGTCACACAGGCCATATTACAAGGCAAGCATAAACAAGGTTTTAATCGGTCGACCTACAATTGTTAACATTGTGCGAAACTACATTCAACAATTACAATACCTGATGCGGCTGCAGTTGTCGTTGAGGTCCTGTTAGGAATACATAAAGAAATCTCAACGTTGCGGTCACAATTGTGTCGCAGGGCGTTATTTAAAACCTTGTAAAAATGCATTATCAAGCCCAAGCTTCTCCTCCTCCTTCCCTAGTATTTACAATGCCAAGACTTGCAGGCTTCTTAGATGGCTTGCTCAATTGAAATACCGGATGCCTGCATAACTTGCGCACACCGTTTCTCAATCTGGACCAATGTTCGCTGTCATATCTTCGTCGATAACTATAACTATTTTCTAACGGACCACTCTCGTATCTTGGAGTTACGCTATCACTTGAGAAAGATCTGAATACCTCGTCTCGATTCCTTTTTTCCTCAGAGCTCCGAATTTTCTCTACGCTCCATTCTATTCTTCCTAAGGTGGAAGTCCTTGAGAATTTTCTTTTGGTAGTTGATGAGGTTTTGTCACAAGCATCCTCAATTTGTTCACATGATGACTCCTCTTTGTTGAAGTTAAAAGGAGGAAATTCATCATTGCAGGAGGCAAAATCCATGCTATGTGAGAGCAATCTTGCATTATCAATTGATTCTTCTCTTTCTCGGAGCGTCTTCAAAATCAATGTCTTTAAGAAGTTCATAACTTGTACTGCATGAATCAATGCAGTTAAGGGGTCTGCCATCTGGATTTCACAAAAAAGATTGTCTCTTAGTACTTGTATTTTTCGTTCCACTTTTGGAGTATGCAAAATTGACTTTAGAGATATAGAGTTGATTTTAACATGCTTGTATATTTTCAAGTAGAATTTCCAACGGATTTTTCAGTTTATCATTGTTCACCGTTATGCCATGCTAATTGTACAAAATATAAAGGATGTCAAAAAAACAACTTGAATTTGCTGCTGCTGCTTCAAACCATGAAATATAACATTTAGATGCAACCTCAGATAATAAATTCGTAAATGAGCGAAACAAGATTGGTTTATGAATAACCAACCAAAAGCATTTCTGGTTTTGAAGAAATTAAGAAACAAAAACAAAAATTATTTTCTTAATATGATATTGTTAACAAACCTGTGTCATGTTGGGCGCGAAAACCATAGCAACGTTGCGCGCATTCATCTTATTGAACTGTTCATTTTCAACAACATCGGCCATCAAATTGATTGCCCAGTCAAGAAGAGCAGCTTCTGTGGAAGGAAGTAACTTGACAAGGTTAGTACAATCATCTTCTGTGTTGCATTGCATCACTTGCTCGGGTGTGAGAGAATCAAGTACACCAGTTGGAAGCTCTCTAAACCAGGCCTGAATAGATAATGATAAAAGATATGGTAAAAATGTATTTACAAATAACTTACAAATTATACATAACCGAAAGACTTTGGAAATATTACACATGAGTTCTGTCAAATGAAATTCAATTAATTGTAATTATGCAGAGAAGTTGAATTATACATCTTGATAAATACCTTAATCAAGCCGGATAAACAATGAACATCGATTCCATGTGGCACTATGCCTTTGTTTAACTGATCTCGAACAAACGCTTCTTGGCTATTCTCAGCAGTAATACGGAATATTCCTTCTGCCTTCATCAATGGAAAACATGAATTAGACCTCAAAATTCACATGTAACTATTATCAAGCCAAATGAATTTGACAAATACGACAGAAGAAATTACAGAACATACTTTAAGGCCTCCTTCAGAATACAATTGCTTTTGCATCCTTAGCAGAATTGTGGGAACACTGTTCCCTCTATCATCATAAGAACACTGCATTGACTTTGCAGAGACTCCAAATACCTTCACACTGCATCATTTAAAGACGGTATAGAACAAAATCAAAGAAAGACAAGAGAAGAATACGAATAAAAGAAGAGATTCACTAGCAAAACAACATGATCAATCAAGGACAATCTGTTATTGCAGCCAAAAATCTGACAAACCACTTTGTTTCTTCCTAAGTTGCAAAATGCAAGTAATCAAAATCTTACATTGTATTTTGAGTTGGAAATGCAGACATGCTATTTTTCGGTAACCATGTTATAGGTACAAACTATCTAGTGCCGCATAACAGCGTCTGATCTCTGTTTAACAGTGTTTTCCATACGTAATTGTCAGGATTTAAACTCTCACCACTAGCTTAAGGTGTCCGAGTTCCTTACCGCTCAGATGAGCATGTCGAAAGAAATGCACACATAGTAATATACTTTCAATTACATAAATTTAACCCTGTTAATATTTACATCAGCTTAACCATTCTACCATCTTATTGTTAGTACAGTAAACTATGGTAGATTCATAGGTTAATTGAAGCAACCTACAAGAAGAAACAAAGCATTTTGATGATATCAATCAACTACAAATGAATTAACTTTGAACTAATATCAACTAAGTACATAAAAAGCCGAAAACTTTCTTAAGGGGAATCTTCATACTTTATATAATTTCAAGTGAATCATTCATTCAGAAACTCAAATGTGACAATTAACACTGAGAAGATAAATCATCCAGAATCAACATATATGATTAATTTTTTTCTTTTTAAAAATATTTTATTGGAAAAAAATTACTGAAATCTTTTTCTTGAGAAAGAGATCTGCATTGCATCTACTTATACTAAAAAAATTGACACACACATACTCATCCAAAAATTCTAAACAAAATTGAACAAAACATAAATTAAAAAATCTAAACAAAACATAATTGAAGAATTTAAACAAAATTGAACCAAATTACATAAATTTCATATTCTATAAAAAATTTACCTGGCACTAGGTACCCTTGTAGGAACCTCAGGCTGAAACTCAGAAGGCAAACCAAGGAAACCATTGAATCTATCAAAAGTAACATGTGACACGTGTCTCACTTCAGTTGGCCAGCTAATATCTAAGGAAGAAACATCCTCCCTCTCCACACTGCAAGTTACAATAGATTTCTTAAGAGCAGCAACAACTATATCCAATATTGCAAACTGGTTTTGATGATTGGTGTTGGATCCTTTTGTGAATTGTCTTGAAACATTGTTGCTTGAATATTTCTCATATTCATCATCATCATCATCATCATTGTCATTTTCATCACTATCTAGTTCTTCTTCCTCTTGTTCTTGTTCTTGTTGTTCATCTTTCTTCTTGTTGTTGGTTACTTGTGCAACAGGGTTGAATTCAGACACACTGAAACCTGCTATGTTGCATGATTTCGATCGAAAAAGGCGAGTCATTTGAGTTAATTAACAAGAAAAAAAATGATGGTTGGTGTAAAATAAAGCTGAAAGGATCTGAATATTTTAAGTTGAGGTAAAACACAAAGAGGGTTGGTTTGTTTTTGTTACTTGAATGAAAATGTGATATGATTTTGGTTAAGTAAAGATTGTGGTGAAAAATGGAAGAAGGAGGAATTGAAAGTAGAGAGAAAATGAAGAGTTTGGTTGAGAGGGAAATTATGAAAGACAATTGGATTGGGTGGTAAGATGGTAAGATTGATGGAGACATAAGACATGATGTTGGTTTTCTTTTTGTTTGTTTTAGGATCATGTTGGTGGGAAGAATAAGAAAAGTAAAGTAAAAGGTAAATGATCAAGGGAGAGAAAAAATCCAGTGATTAAGAAAAAGACTTGTATAAAAATTTCATAAATGTGTATATATATGGTGCTAAATTAAGTGGTATTAGCGATGTTGTGCTAGAAAAGTCGACAACATGACTCTCTGTCAGGAAAAACACTCTTGTTCGATTTTTTGAGCCGTACATCTTATATGTAGTCAACTTGAGGATTAGTCTTATAGTAGATCCAAAAAGTTTAAGTCATGGATCAGATACTTTAAGCCTCATACTGGAGGTCAATGATCTTGCTTAAGGCGGGTTAGCAAAAAGAAATTGAGTGGTATTTACACAAAAATATTGATATCGTGATAAGATATGAACAAAAGATATTATAATTGCCGCTGAAGTAACTTCTAAATTCATTGTATTGGAAATTAAATTTTGAAATGAATTTCTTTTCATCACACAATTATAGATCTCGGTCTTCCAATCTAAAATTGATGGTCGAGATTTTTTAAAATAAATTTGGTAGTTGGGTTATTTGAACCGTCCAATTTATAATTAATAATCGAGATTTATACTCCGCATAATTGTGTTAAACTTTTAATCCCAGTAATGTGTGATTGTTCAATCGAGATCATATGGTCAAGCTTCAATCAAACAGTCACAAATCCTCTAGCTGCATAAATGCATGCAATGGTGACAGCAGGCTTTTGGGTCCATTTAATTTAATTTAAAACTAAATCTCATTTTCAATATGAATATTTGTTAGTAAAGTAATTGGTTAAGTACACTGTACACATGTGTAAGTTCATTTTGATTCTGATCATGAATTTAATTGTCTCTTCACTAGATCCAACATTTATAAACATAAACATTTTTTTTTTCAATAGAAAAAATTGGCAGGTAAATGAGTGAGTTGGCTAGCTCGTGACATGAGAGAGAAAGGCAAGGACAAAAAAAACAGTGGAAGAAGACGTGAGAGTGCGTGTATTTTTGTGAGGTTTTTAGTGACATGTTTTAAGAGTATTAGATACGTGTACCCATCACACATGACACATATTTGCTTAGGAGTCAGATTTCTGTGTATGATTGGTGCTTTCTTGTTTGACTACATCACTATATTTGTTACTAATTGTTACTGATGCAATGAAAATTGAAGGACTAAAAAGTATGATACCTTACTTTCCAAGTGAAATATTTGGAAATTGGAATCAGTGATGAGTTATATGATATTTATGATCTAGAAGAAGTGACCACTTTCTCCAACAACTAAATGCTAGTATATTCCTTTCTCCGTTTACAATGTTACTACCTTGTGATATTTTTTATTTTTATTTTATAAAGAAGGCCTTGGATTAACTAGAGAGATAGAGAATCAAAATGATATGAGTGAATTGTTTTAAGAGTGCCAGAATCACAGATACAAATTATGGTATATCGTAGAAATATAATGGATGTGTACCTGATTGAATTGGTTGATGATCAGCTATTATGAATCTGTTAAAGAAGCCATTAGAGAAAAAGGTTAGGGTTGAGAGAGTCTTCTGCCGCCTTACTGATTGAGAGTCTTTTGTTTTTAGGTGTGTCTAACCTAATAGGATAGTTAGATTATATACTCATCAGTGGAGGCAGAGACCTCTCAAATGGACTGACTAATAAGACAGTCCAACCCATCACGATCTGTTCATAATAAGTCCAATATAAATACCAAGTACAATAACATGAAATATTTATTACTATATATTTCATTTATATTTTAATAATTTAATTAAAGTAAATCCAAAATATTCAACAATGAGAACTTAATGGTGGAGCAACAAGCTCAACCATAGCAATAATAAAAAGTAGAAAAGTTAAATTGAGCTAACATATAGAAACTTCCTTAACCATATTAGTCAAATTCCCAACAAATAGAACTAGTCAAATTCCCATTTGCAGCATGATGGAAACTTCCTTAAGCAGCAAAAGAGTAAGTGGTATGTATGACACTTCTTAACCATATTAAAGATAATAAGAGAATTATTTAAGAAATGATGTTTTTTTTAAGAAGTTAAATTAACTCACCCAAATTGATACTAGAAATAGATGAACATAAGAACTTGAAAATGAGCACACTCAAGATCTCAAGCCTCAGGAAATAATGTTCTTAATATCAAGATTCCTTGCCACAATGATTTCACTCATCACCAATGCCTACATTTCTGGAAAAAGAAAGCTTCTAAAACCGACTAATCGAAAAGTTGTTGAAACAAAATTGGTTTGTACAATTCCTTTAAGGTTTTGATGATAACAAAGTATTAAAGGAAAATTGAATATATTAATATATGTTCAAGTGTGCATGACCATAAATTAAAATTTAACAAGGTCTGAACATGTATAAGATCTTCATAAGCACAAGCTCAAAGACTGTGGTAGAAGATCTGAAGAAAGGTCAACCATAAGTCAACGCTTTGAATTAGAAGAAATGATGCTACTTAGAAGCTGAAGATCTACATCGGAATCTGAAGACCATCAGGCTCTGAAGACCTCCAGACTCTGAAGTACAAAAACTCTTTAGGGACACACACACACCACGTCAGATTTGTCCTCTTCTATAGACGTCTCTATCAAGGTCTGATAGTACAATTTGTCCTCTTCTGGCCACATGTAGAAACAAACAAAGAACTTTAAGGACAAAGATAATAAACAGATAATTCTAGTTTCAACAAAGGATTTTCATATGTCTAATCAACAACATTATCTATATCTGGCAAAGATCCAACATTCTTGATTTGAAGCTTCTCAACGACTCTAAATGCGCTGACACTCTTCTTTAACGTCTCTCATATCCTTCCCTATATAAGGAGCTGAAGACTTGAAAAACAATAACTAGACTCCATTATTTTAAATGTGTCATTGCTCTGTGAAATCAAAAAGCGCATATAACACTTAAGAATTTCTTATCAAAGTTTGTATCTTAGAAATTATAAGTCTTAGAGTATGTTTTACATTGTATTGTTTACACCTCTGATTGTATCTCAAGTGTAAGAAATAATCTTGTTTATTTGTAGACATCTAGAAGTTTCTTCCTTGTGTGCTTGAGTATTGGAACTCTCTTTCAGTTGTGATTAAGCATAGGAAGTATCTTGCTTGTGTGCTTGAGCATTTGGAAGTCTCTTGGTTGTGTCCTTGAGCATTTGTACTCTTATGTGATTACATTGAAATCCATTAAAAGTGCAAGGGAACTAGACTACTTCTGATTTGTAGGAGGAACCAATACAATTCTCTCTCTATGTGTGTTTTGATACATCTGCTGCCTATCAAACTCTCAGTTAGACTCTAATCAGTGCAAACACTTGTGAAAAAACCCACACAATTCAAACTTCCTTTCTTGTGTTTTTCTCACTTTCAAAAATCTCTTATAAAACGACCATGATGTGCACAAATAAGACCACCACAAACTGAAGCTCCGTTAATAAAAAAATCAGACAAAATAATAACATATCAAAAAATGATATGGCACTAAATAATTAGATGATGAGTATGTACTCGATCAAACTTTAAAGGGTTAAATATATTTTTGGTCCCTATAAATATACAAATTTTTCGTTTTAGTCCCTCTAAAATTTTCCTTCAATTTTTAGTCTTCCAAAAAATTTCCATCTTCACTTTTGATCCCTCTTTTAAATTAAAATCATATGTAGAATTCATATTTTTTACTAAAATTTTGTAGAAAAATTCATAATATTATAAGAACATCTTCCAAAAAAAATTAGAATTTTTTAACAAAACATGAATTTAATATGAATTTTTATATTTTTTAGTGTTAAAAATTCATATTTAATTTATGTTTTTGTTAAAAAAAATTAATTTTTTTTGGGATTGATTTTTACAATATTCTACACATTTCTGCACAATTTCATTAAAAATACTAAAATTTACGTAAAAATAGGGACCAAAAGCAGTGATTGAAAATTTTATAGGGACTAAAAGTTGAAGGAAAATTTTAGAAGGACTAAAACGAAAAGTTGGTATATTTATGAGGATCAAAAGCATATTTAACCCAACTTTAAAATACAAGAGTATTCATCTTATATTAAATATTATTATACTCCTACTACATATTAAGTAAACTACTGTATATAATGATCACCCGTACCTTATTCTCTTGGATATGGTTGGAGATGTCTCAATTTTCCACATGATCACCTAAGAATAGAGTTAAGTCACCTCTTCACAAATCTCTATTTAAAGGAGATCATAATACTACTCTTATTCATGCAGAATTTTGTACATATTAATTCTATCACATTTCCATCTGGGATCACTTCATAATAGTGAAATTCTCAAGATTCATCCACGTCTTAAATTGTATCACCTAAATTTCGTCTATTTACATCAATATTTGGAAATTATAATTGATTTTTCAACAACAATAAATTTGGAAGTATCATTATTAAGATTCAGATTTAATTTCGAAGTATCATTATTAAAGAAAGGGCAATATCTCTATATGGAATCTTCGATCTTTTATGTCTTGTGAATAATGGAAGTGTTGGAGTTGAAGGCAACTCTTTTATCCTGTTTCGTCACGTTTTCATAAATTAATGATAAGGTACTTGTGTCATCTTATATTGCCACGAATTTCCTTTATATATACTTATGTTGTCATGGAACATTATATATACTTACTCACATGACTTGTTGGTCTTTTCAAATGAAACTATATTATTATTGGTTTGGATTTATTGAAGGGAAAAAAATGTACCTTTGGTAGCACTTCACATGCCAAAGAAAGAAAGATACCCAACCTTCAAACGGAGGAAGAACAGGTTGTCAAGGAAATAAAGTTGAAGAGAACAAATTTCAAAAGCAGGATGATCCATTCACGTCAATTTTGCTATGCTTTATGTCTTGATTATTAAACATTCGAGAAAAAGAAAGCTTTTTCAACATTATTGTTGAGTATGACTCATCATATTTGATAATTATGTGGAGAGAATTGAAATATTGTAATCTAGCTAGATCTTTGTGTTCAAGTAAACTTTGTAGCACATAATTCTTATAATTTGATCGAGCTTAACTCAACAATTATAAAATTGATCTATAAAGTAATAACGCATAACAGAATCAAGTGTTAGCAAGCGCTAAACCTAAAAGATAAATAGACAAGTTGCAATCACAAACTTGTTAAAAGGATTTTCAAAATCTAGCATAAAATAGAGAAAAATTCTCTGTAATTTGATTGAATAAAAAATTGTCTCTTGAGCTACAACTGTTTAGTTTAAATACTAGGAAAATAACAAAACCCTAACGGGCCGAAAATCCAAACTAAAAACAAAATAGAAAAATAATAAAAGTGGATTGAAATATTAAAATTCGGTTTTGGGCCTTGAGATGATTTCGGATGGCTAAAAAAGCACATACTTCGGAGCAAAGTGATGTGTTCTACTCGTGGGGTAATTCCTTTTTCGAAAATGTATATTTCGAGTCATTCGGACACCGGATAGCAAATCTGCACTATTTTCATTGAGTCTTTCTTGCACGTCGCAATTCATCGTCACTACGTGCAGTTAGTCGTCCTACATTAGTAACTAGTCGTCATTTATAAACATATTGTCAAGTCATATCATTGGATATAGGGCTCTTAAGAGTAATTTTAATTCACTATATACACTACTACAAAACACGATTAGGGAGAAAAATTAGTGACAAAATAAAATCTCTCACAAATTTCTAGTCGCAAAATTTAGTAATGAAACTAAAGAGGGATTTCACATCATCCTTCTCTAAATTTTTCTCACTAATTTTTTATTTTTTATAGTATTGATATAAGATAAAGCTACTTAGATCGTTCTATTGTGGCTTAATAATGATTTGATCCCTTAAGTTATGTGTTGGTTATATTTTGGTCACATAAGTTATTAACATTAAAATTTGGTCCCTTAAGTTAGTATCTGTTAGCCAAATAAATCCTCACCGTCAGTCTTTCCCCAAAACGTTAAATAGGCGCATGTGAACAATGACGTGACAACTTGCAATGTGTATCCACCTTAGACATTGGGTTAACGGTTTTGACAGTGGAGACTTATTTGGTTGACGAAATATGACTTAGAGGGACCAAGTTGTAACATTAATAACTTATAAGACTAAAATGTAACCAACAAATAACTTAAAGGATCACATCAGTAATTAAGCTTTTTATTGTCATAGACGTAGTCGTTATTGATTGAACTATGTGATCATTGTATTGTTTAATGTTTATCTATCTGCATATATAATTTGGAAACAAATTTTCAGTTTTAGCAATCTATCTATCTATCGATCTATCTATATATTTTTGAATTAGAAACTTGAACTATTCTTAGGCTTCCATTGTGATCATGTGGCATGTTTTAGAGATGTTTCTCATCTCTATATTTTTTAAAGCTTCTCATCTCTAATTAAACATGACCCACTATATTTTACAATAATGTCATTCTTTAATAGTTCCTAATTGAACATCCCTTCATAGTCCAATGAAATAAATTATGTAACGGTTTAATTTTTTTTAACATAAACCAATTAAAACCACAAATCTCACCATCATTGGTTTGTTAAAGAGTGACTTGAAAAAATCTTTTTAATAAATAGATATGTTACTAATTCTTCCAATTTCATGTCATCTTTTGGTTCATTTTTGTTTCTACTACGCTATTTCTATTCCATCAATTAATTCCTAGCCACCACTAACCTTTTATTTTCCCTCAATTAGTAACAACTCATGTTACTTATTATCCTCCTCCCATTTCTTCTTTCATTTCATTTTTGGTAATTTTCATTTTCATTCCTTCTTATATTTCTTCTTTTATTAGTTTCATTGCAGATTTTAGAAATAGGTGAATTTTGTTGAAATATAACTTCTTTTACGAAAAGGTTTTCCGTCTTTACATTTTCTTTCATTTCAATTTTTTTGGTAGTTTTCATGTTTATTCCTTCTAATATTTCTTCTTTTATTAGTTTCATTGCAGGCCATATATAGAATTAGGTGGATTTTGTTGAAATGTCACTTCTTATATGAAAAAGTATTCATCTTTACATTAATATTGATTTTTCTTCCATTATTTTTTACTTATTCTATAATTTGATGGTTTGTTACATTTGTCATCCGATTTTTGATTATATCTAGAATCACTCAACTGAAATTATATATTTTTTCACTCATAATCTCATGTCTTTTATCGATATTAATTGTCTATGATAGATATATATGTCCTCCTCGAACTATTCTTTTATTATAAAAAAAAAAGAAGGTCAATTCAAGTATGTTGGACAATGTAAGCTGACATCGGGGTTACAAAATTCATTGTTCTCACATTACTCTATAATTAGTAGAATCATAAACAACTATTAAGGTAAGGTTTATAGTGTGGATTTTCAATTGAAAAGTTTGATTTATGTGCAAACTTTCTCACATTAAAAACTTTTTTCCCCTCACCGTAAAGGTGATATATGCATGTCATCATCAAAGTCAACAAAAATTAATATCAACCTAGATATCCCACAAACAAATCAGCTAATGCAATTATTCAAGTGAGAAAATTCTTATCTCTGTTTCATATTTATTTTCATACCACACTATATATTTACATGTCATTATGCTATTGCAGAAGTACCAATGATATGCATATATTTGAAAATTGGACTCTCATGCCTTTAATTGTCCATTCCAAACCAGATAGGACAATAAAATGATTATATATGAAATTTTTTGTTTGACAACATCAAGGAGTAATATATATTTTTTTAATTTAGGCTATTTTTAAAAAATATTTTTTAATGTATTATTTTCAATTGACTTTATTGAATTGAAAATGCATATATATATATATATATATATATATATATATATATATATATATATATATATATATATATAGGTGAAAATTGGAAAAGTATGGACTCAATTGCAATGATAATATTCAAGCTGGATGCAAAGAAAAGATTAACCCCTTTAAATCGATGAAATAAAATTCACTTTAAGTACAATGATATCATTTACAGAAAATTGAATTTTTTGAAAACAATTGAAAAGTTAAATACCTTAAAGTGAAATAAAATTCACTTTAAGTATTTCATTTTATAACAATCTGACATCTAAATAAAATTCACTCTTTTTTCATAAGGTTGAAGTTAGATTAAAATAAAAGGAAAACAACAAAGCATGAGGAGATAGAAATAAAATAGAAGAAAAAAAGGAAACAGAAAGAAAGTTTTATCATAATCCACTACTTTTTATTGAATAAAAACATATTGTAAAAGAAATTATGGACTAAACCGTCCCCCAACTATTGAACTGCATTTTTGTTAATTTTTATATACAGATGAATATACAATATTTAGATCAAAAACAATTTTTATCTCCTTATATTTTATATTCACTTGACGAGACATAAATATAAAAATTCAGTACGGTTGTCAAAAACATTATTTTTAATAAAATTATTAAAAATTTAAACAAACCTGTGCAATACCTAGTTATAAATTATGACTATGAATATTATAACTCGTAATGGAATGAATGTGGAGCTTTACATTTATTTTTTACATAACAAAAATAACGCCTATGTTTGAGGTGTATTTTTGACTATGCTTTGCTTCGAAGAGTCGCATGATTACATGTTATTTTGTACCTTCCTTCTTCTGCGGTGATTGAGAAACTATATATCTTTTTGACATAAAAACTATATATCATGATGATTAAAAAATTCAACAGAGTTTACCTAAGTCAGATGAATTACATAATGTCGTTTTCCTAACAGTAGGGTATGGGAACGGACCATATATTTTTACATTAATTAATATAAAAAATTGATGAAAAGATAGTGAGGGCATGCACATGAACATGTCCATGGATATCATGCAAATGCAACTGCCTATGTCCTGTCATTGCCATGCCATCACCGCGTGATATTGATCTTAGTGTTTTATTTTATGGTCCCTTGTTGCATTTGGATGTAATACTCATGTACTTGTTGTTAGCACCCTACCATGTATTACAATTTCAATCCTAAGTTAATAATTTACTTTGGTTACCAAATTTGAAAAACTTCAAAAAAAATTTGTGGGTTTTATTTAGAGATGAGAAAATCAGATATACACCGTCGGTATAAATTAGCTTTATACTGGCGTCTAATAAAAATCAAGAACGTTGCAATTATTTTTAAAATATCGATACAAAGTGAACTTATGTGCCAAAATGACGAGTTCAATTAGGATGTTAGTGTAAACAAAACTACACTAATAGAGCATCATCGTTAAACTCAAGTTGAATATTATTTGATGCTAACTTGGATCGTCTATTGTGTTATCATACATGTATAGTGGTTATAGAGAAGTTAGATTTATTGAAGATGTATTGAGGTCTCACATTATCGAAATTTTTGGACATATGTGTGTTTCACGTCTTTATCTTATAAGTTAGCTTTTTAGAGTGAGATTAAGTCCATTTTATTGGAATTTAACAGTTTTCTCTTTCCAAAAAAAAAAGTTAGCCATGGACACTACACAAATTATGATATATCTACCTTATAAAAATTGGAACATGGAATTGAACGGTTACCTTTGGGAATCAAAGACAATCGGTGAGAGTAGTAAAAGAGGTTGAAACTACCCTTGTTGTCGTTTAGGTTTATAAGTTAGTTTACACAATATGTATGTCAAACGTCTGATGAGATAGAGTTTAAATAGTTAAACAGATATGAGCATAGACCTCACCTCTCGTTGAACTCTAACTAAATGGTCCAATCCACCATGATTCATTCAAAAACAATAACTTAATCAAACTATTAATCAATAATAGATGCTTACAATAGATAATAATTCGTAAATAATGGATTATGTCAATCCATAATTGATTAATTAAATAATTAATATATCTCACGCATTTAACATTGTTGAGTATTGTTCATCAGAGAAATAAACGAAAACTTTAGTTGTTATATAGTCTTATATGTAAGCACCATTGATCGAACTGCATAAATAGTGATTGATCGTGTCATTGTCATTTATGTTCTAACAAACATGATATCAAAATTAGGTTAAATATGACAGTGTGATGATTGGACCCATGATCGACCCACGTTATAAGCGTCAGGGTGGGTTATGAAGTTTATATGGTTCTTGATCGATTGGATGTATAAATGTGTACACTGTCTTACGAGCTAATTTTTTAACTGTGACATCTAAGTCCATCTAACATGATTAAGATATTGATCTAATTGCATTTCTCAACATCTTGATCAAACGACCCTTCAATTGTTGCAATATTTGTTTATCCAATTAGTGGATCTAATTCCAATGATAACTTGTTGAAAATATAAATAGATAAAGATGTCTTTTTCCTCTCGTGCTTGATAAAAGTAAACTGGTTTCTTTTCTCCATCATTATATTTAGGATCTTCTAGCAATGTTATTATGATGACAAGTGATTCCTTTCTTTGTCATTTCCTTTCGTAACAAAAAAATATTATGAAGTTAAAGTTTGACCCAAATCTATATTTGGATACAGAATTTCTGGAAGAGCTAGCCTAAGTTTGAATAACTCCAAAATGGTCCATCAAAATAATTAATAACAATAACTCCAAATGGCATCATCACTTAATTTTTTATAAATAAAAAATGACATCATACTATTACACAAGATATACCAAATAAACTATACTTTGTGTCCACAAACTATACTTGTATCACAAGATCTGAATTCAACTCACATTTATATGCATCATTCCATGTTACATGGAGGACCTAGATAAAGCTTTTTGTCAGCATTATTGCATCAAACTTCTTATAGTTTGGTTTTGATTAATATGGTCCCCATCAAATTCAAAATAAGAAAACAAAATAAGGATCACAAGATGGTGCTTGAAAGTGTTACAAATGCAGAACTAGTTGCAGTTTGAACCATCAATATTCTGAATTAATTAGGTTGTAAAAAGTTAATCACTAAAAAAAATTAAAAGTACTAGTACTTATCTACCTAATTTGGGAAATGTTTGGTGTGGAGTTTAAATCATTGGAATGAATATTATGAAAATGACTGTTTGAATGTTGCATACTTTTTTATCATGATTTTGGAATAAAACCCAAGTCATTAAATTAACTGGAACACTATTTCTAAAAAATTTCAATATAATTAAATGCATATTACCCAAATATTATTAATTTGTGGCTTTTTGTTAAGCAAAAGTTCAATTAACTTTACATAAACGCAGAGGGCAAGGGAGTGCCCCACCAACCCAAAATGCTTTTCTTACTTGATTTGTGCTATAAATCAGTATCAGAAAACATGGAATTACCAGCAAAAAGTAGTGATGAAAAAATATTACTTTTAATTTTGTCTTAAGTTTTTTTTAAGGGAAACTGTTGTGAAATTGACTCAAAATTAATTTTTGGATGTTCCAAATTGGTGGTCGAATGAGCAAAATCGATGGCCGATTTTGCTATGTTTTAAAGGTCTTTCAGTCAACAAAAATCGGTGGCCGATTTTAGGAAATCGGGGCCCAATTTTGTCAGCAAGAAATAAAACATAAAAGAATTTTCGGGCTTAGATTTGTTTCAGTTTTTTTTTAGGGATACTTTTACTATAAATATAGACCGTGTATCAGAGGAAACCTTTAGTGAGAGGGGGCTGAAAACAAGGGTTTAGAAACAAACAACAAACTAGGATTTTAGAGAGATTTCTCTAAGCGGGAGACACTAGGGTTGTGAGTGATTCACCTTGGGAAACACTGTTAGGATTGAGTCTCTTGGTCACGGTAAGAGATTGGGACTTTGGGTAGAATTAGGTTTGAAGACTAATTCTTGCAACCTTTTGTTACCTCTTTGTAAAGTTACTCATCGGGAACGGATGGATGCTCTCTTCCCCATACTAGGTGGCCGAACTAGTAAATAAATTCTGTGTGTTCTCTTTTTCTTTCCTCTCGTTGTTTTCTACTTTTGCTTGTGTTTATAACTGTCACCCACTTGATTTGGTTGCTTGATTACTTTGCTCCACACATCAAGTATTTATCGGTGTGATTATTCAACGAATTCACAACAGAAACAAATTTAATTCATTTTATTTGTAATCAAGGTACAAATGAATAACGGTGTAATCACTAAATCGGTGTGACCTAACATAAAATAGGTATACCTTCGTTAGTGCATAAGAGACCCGTTGTCGTTAAGTGTTAGTGATATTAAAATTAAGGAGTTATTTTATTTATTTTTTTATAAAAAATAAAGGAAAAGACTTTTTATCGTCAAGTAGTCTAGTGGTTAGAAATTTATTATTTTAAGATGAATAAATGAGATGTTTAGGGTTCGAACTCCGACCCCAATATATATAATGCAATGTTCCTACCAACTGAGTTAAACTCATAAAGATTCAAAAGATGAAATTTTTTTATTAATTAAAGTGACATTATATGTCATTTCACAACCGCTTTTGATAGACTTTTAATTCAACACCTTGAAGTTACGACACTAAACTCTTACCAATATGGTTGTTTCATTTTTTAACTCAACTTTTTCTAGCAATAAATATTGGAAAAACATTAAAGAAACTAAATATTCTCCAAAATTTATTTTTTAAACCAAAAATACCTTTTATATATATATATATATATATATATATATATATATATATATATATATATAAAACCAAATTCAATATAGATTAGTCATTAGAGCTTACTCAAGTTTAATTGATTTTATCTTTAAACTTAACTTTTTCTAGCAATAAAATATTTAAAAAACATTGTACATGTGTTGTAACTAACAATTTTAGGCAGAAATATACGAGACTTTGCATTATGATGAATCAATATTTAAATTATGATCGTTAAAAATACTCGTATTAGTGTCCGACATGCTTCCGTTGATAAGAAAACTAATGTGAGAAGAACAATTTGATTGGTAAAATATGCTTTCACAAATTATTACTTTTCCTGTAGTTAATTGAATTATTGCCCTATAAATTGTTTAATGATATAAAGAACATAATTTAATTTACTTTGGGTGCCAATCTTAAACTTTTGTGGGGCAATTTGCTGTCAAAGAAAAAAGTGGGGCAATTTATTTTATGTTTGTTGGTGTGGGGCTGCAAAAGGAGTCTACATTAATTTTCTCTATACAGTTGGCTGCCAAGCCATGAATTTACTTAAGTTCAGCCCTGCCCTGCGTCGATATATATTAATTGCATTTTAATATGACTATAATATAACCTATAGTCCGAAGATATTTTTGAAAATGTTAACGAGTGTCTCAGAAGTACCGTTTAAGGAATTAAATATAATTGTATTACATTGAAAATTATGTAATCAATGTTTAAAAAATGTCATTTTCAATTTAATTTTTTTAGGTTCATTAAGGATAATGGTTAAAATGACTTTTTTTGTGACTTTTTTGTGTGTGTTAGGGTTTGAGAGAATTGATCGTTGATATGAAGTTATTTCTGCAAACATTCCGTCATAAAGTACTAGTGATCAATTATGATCATCCTAGCCTAATTCCACCTACCATCATTTACTTTACTCATTATCATGTGGTTGCTTTGAAGCATTGAAGAGCATTACCAATTTTAACAAATAAAACTAACAACATTGTCTTTAATGGATATATACATGAGTTACTTTCAAGATACTCAATGAACCTCTACAAAGTTCCCTATAGACTACCCGTATGCTTTGGAGGGTGGGAATGAATTAAATTATAAGGTGAAGTGAAGGTCTTCGTGTGCAAGTGCAATAAAACAATTCTAACTACCTTGAACAAAACCTGTTACTAACAAAGGTGTGAGTTGTATGGCATTGATTGTACAAACAAGAATCATATATATATATATATATATATATATATATTGGGAATTTCTTTATATGAATATTTTTTTAGATAGAGAAAATAACAATAGAGGTTGAGACTTTTACTATAGGAAGGACATCTCTAAAAGTTACATCAGATAAAATGGTGGTAAAACGTAAGAAATTGCGTTATGACAATAAACATCTTTTCATACCATTTACATTTGACAATTTTGGCTTTTTTGAAATAGAGGTTGTTGACTTTCTACATAGAATTCAATGGTTCATGTCTAGCAATGTCATATCTTGTAGGTTCATGAATCATGATTGTTGTATTTATGATGATTGTTTTTCATTCAAAAAGGTTTAACAACACAACTTATTGTCCGTTTATCTTCCACTCATGTATAACACAACATCCATGTGCCCTAAAGTCCTTCGAACGGTAATTAACTATCGTTAAAGATGTTTTATTCAGTTTAGGGTGTTGAGAGAAAACAATGAATGCCTAAAGAGCAATTTTCCAATCCAAATACTTTCATGGGCTGGCTCAAAATGTAATACAAGAGGTTCATATACCCACAAATAAGAAGGATAAAATTTCACTATATACACCCCCGTCCTCCCATACATACACCTCGTCTAAATTTCAACTTTGCCTCCACGTAACTTGTTTTCCCCCTTTTCAAATTTTAATTTTTAAAAATCCAAGAATTCAAAAAGCGAAAAATTCGGAACATTACTCGTGTTTTTTCTTTTAAAAAAAATTATATATAGCAAAGTTTTTCCTATGCTTCTCTTTTTTAAATGTAAAATTTTATGCTTTGGATGTTTTTTTTTTAAATTGTAAGATTTGGAACATTAAGAGCCGTACTTAGTGTCGGGTTCATTCTACAATTTTTTCTTTATGGTTTTTTATGGTTGAAAGAAAAAAAAATTGTTTTTCTTTTGGTTACTATGTGGTGGCAGCAACCAATGATTTTATTTGGATATTGGTTGAGTGTCTTTTCATTTATTTCAGGATTTCTTATTGTACTCTTGTTCGGCCATTTTGCACATCTTATGCTAGGGAGTAGACTTTATCCCATATAGTAATATAATTCATTTTGCCTTGTTTAAAAAAAAAAATTAGTAGCCTGCACATAATATTTGGCATATTTTCCATGTTCAAGTTCAACACGTCTTTTTTTTTTATATATATAAAAAATATAGTAGATCATTCAACATCGCTAAAAATAAGTGTTACTATGTAACCTAAAAATGTATGATTTAGTTCACTTTTTGTATATAGTTTCAATAATGTTGCAAATATGCGTGTAAAAAATTTACAAGAATAAAAGATGATATATTAAAAAGAAAATAGACTATGGGTGTCTAATATAGACCCCATCCATAGATGGATGTGGCTAGTTAACCCAAAAGTTTATGGTTTAGTTGATTTTCTTTGTAGCAAATTTTTTATAATGCTCCAAAATGCTTGTAAACTTATTACAGGAATTAAAAAATGATATATTAAAATTTGTTAGAAACTAATGTATGTCTAATATAGACACACTCCATGGATGGGTCTTGCACGTTTTTCTAAATTTTTAAAAATATTATACTTATCATATTTTTATGAGTTAATAGGCATTATTCTCTGTAATATAGATCATTTTTTGTTCTCCTCTCTGTAATTTTTTTTTATCAGATTCCGTCCTTGTAATTTTTGTTTGTTTTAGAATACTCCTAGGCCAGCTGACTGTGCATTTTTGCTGATGTGGCACGATGCATCACCTTTTTTGATGACGTGGTGCGCAAACTGTATAATTAATTTTTTATTTTTATTTTAAAAAAAATCACAAATGCCACGTTTCCCAATAAAAAAAATTAATTATACAGTCAGCACGCTACGTCATCAGAAAAAGGTGACGCAGTATGCCACATCAACGAAAATGCACAGTCAGCCGGCCTAGGGGGTATTCTAAAACAAAACAAAAATTTACAATGATGGAATCTGACAAAAAAAAATTATAGGGAGAAAAACCAAAAGTGACCTATATTATAAGAGGTAAAGACCTATTAATCCATAGAAAATATATTTTTTACTAAAATTTTATTAGACACACCTCCGGTTTATAGATATTTTTAAAACGAAATACAATATTTTAATGCTAAATACAAGTATTATAATATAATTGTTGAAAATCCATTTAAGAAGTGTGTTAACCAATGCACTCTGTAAAATAACGTGATAAAATAAAGCAATGTCGGTTAGCTAAAAAAATATGCTCATATTCATTATCGCTATTATCAATATATTTTCCGTGTTGCTTCTATCGAATATGAGATCCTTGGTTTGACGATGTTTAATGGCATTTGATTAGGACACATTTGTCAGTTGTTGCCTTCTTCTCTGTCGTCCTTGGTCTTCTTATCCAGGGATGATATATATGGACATGATCCGACGCTCAAGACAATTTATGATTAGTGAACTTACATGAACACGGGCGTATGAACAAATATTTATCTTAGAGATTTAGGGTTCAGGTCCTTGTACCTTTGCTTGGACAGTTGTCCTTGAAGGACAATCGCAATCCTTTTTGGGACAATTGTTGTCCTTTGAAAAATATCTATGCGAGCTTGCTCCTTGTGCTACGAACCATGTATGTTGTTCGCCTTTGGTTTATGTGTTCCTGTGCCACGAACGATGTTGGTTTTTCACCTTTGATCTGTGTTTTCCCATATCACGAGCTTCTTTGGTTGTCTTTATGTGGGTCCATTCACTTGCGCGCTACGGCTCCGTGGACTCCTTTCACGAGGAGCCCTTTGAAACTTATTGGTTGTTGGGCGTCAATCCATACCGGAACAGGTGCCAAGGTTGGCTCAACACTAAACAGTCCCTAAAGCGAACTCAGAAGAGCGCACAAATGTGCTCCATAAAAATGAGTAAAATATCAAATTAGTCTCTCATTGTGTAATACAAGCTAAAATATGTCTCTGCGATTATAAATATTTTTAAAAAAAGTCACTGACTCTATCAAGTTTAAAAAAAAAAAGCGTAATGCGGGTAAGGAGCAGCGAATGGATGGACGAGGAGGACAAAGAATTAGAAAGAAAATGCAGGAGGAGAAGATGGTAATAAGAGAGAAGAAATGAGAAATAGGGTGAAGGCAGGGGCGGTTTCACCGCCCGAACTCAATCGATAATTTTTGCACATTAGACCTAATTCAAAAGTTCATTAACACACTTACAAAAAGAAAAATTTGGGTAAAATTAAAAAATTCTAACAGGCAAATAGGTCTCAGAAAAGACATTTACCTCCTAATTTCATTTAGTACACTATTAACGGCTTCATCTCTCTTATTTTAACGAATTAATTGTTCAAATTGACCCTGTAATATACATTATGTCTGAAAAATGACCTTGTAAAATACAAAACATATATTCTAGCTTTGTAACTTGAATTTCTTCTTATTTTGACCACCCTAAAATATACGCGTAGTCTAAAAATGTGATCTACATGTTTAATTTTTTCACTATTTTTTTCATACATGTTTAGCACGTTAAAATATAGATTTTTACAAAAATTAAATTTCTTCGACCAGGGATAAATTAATTATGAATTTTTATTCCCTCATAATTATGAATTTCTTAAACAATTTATAATTAATTTGTATCTCGTTTAAAAACAATTTCTTAAATAATTTTTCATTGTGAAGGTTCTTATCATGTTCTAGTCATGCCTACAAAATTAGGGAACTAAATTTGACTTGTGAGTATACGCTTACGCGAAACAAAATTTCAATTTTGCACGTTTTGGTTGAAAAATCAAAATAAATTTAAACGACTTCGAAATGCTATGAAACTTTACATAACATTTTAATGTATTTTTATAGATGTCTCTGCAAATAACGAGTTCAAAATTCGATTTATAGGTCGAGATTTCTGTTGTTTTGTTTTTTGAGTTTTTGACACTTTAAAAATTCATAATTAGTTGTCGATTGTCGAAAATTTATAATTTTTTTTGTGTAAAGCCATATTTTAACGTTTTAACTCGCCTCTAAGAAATCATGAAAAAATTCAATCTCTTGGTTGCTTTTTTGAACTTCTTGTATATTACAGGGTTATAAATAATAAAAATCTCGAATTACATGTCAGAATACATGTTATTTAATTACAGGGTCAATTTCCAGACTTCACGTATATTACATGGTCAATTTTAATCAATAACCCTATTTTAAATTGTACTTTTGTTGACAAAATGATAAATCTCTTTTATTTCAATTTATGACTGTTTTTTTTATGTCACATGTGAATTTACGACAAAATTTTGCCCAGGCTCCGTAAATTTCTTGGCTCCGCCACTGGGTGAAGGAGAAGGTTATGATATATATATATATATATATATATATATATATATATATATATATATATATAATTAAGAATGAAGAGTATGAGAGTATGAAGAAAGAAGATGTAATGAAGTGTATGTAGATACTTTTGGATGTTAATTTGGGAGTTTTAAAATTAAGTGGGGTAGAACTAGTAGCTGCGGGGTACAATTATCATGTTCTAATAGATAATATCCTATATTTTATTAAGCATGCGAATATAGTGAAAGACCCAATAATAGAAGATAAGGCCCAAGTTGATTAAAGCTACGTTCTATGAAAATTTTAGGGTTATTGTTCTCCCCCTGCACAAAACACTCTCATCCTGCAGCCATGACCAAAGCGTCTCTGCGCTAGTTAACTAACGCAAGTGTAAAACTATGCGTTGGTTAATTAACGCTGCGTGACTTAAGTCACGCTGCATGAGTTAACTCACACATGTGTTATACTCAGCGTGAGTTAACTCACGCTGGTACACAACCCGTTCATTTTTTCTCACTTTGCACAGTAATGGAGAATCCAAAGATAAAGCATCCACCTCATTATCAAAGAAGTGGTTGATGATGTGTAGAGACATTAACATGACGTTTAACATGATTTAAAGTGAATGAAAGAAAATAAAATTAATCTTTTGACAATCAATAATCATGAAAATAAAATAGGATAAGTCTTTGAATTTTGCAATGCATTTCTTCTGATTTTTTTTATTGTCTTTGACATGATACAAATGTAATATTATACTTACATATTTGTTGTTAATTGATGGGGTAGGTTACACATGTCTTTCATGCAGAAGTGTAATGTTATGGAGATACTACTTTAACTTCAGTGATTATTCTTGTTGAATATCTTCTCTCAAAAATGAATGGTTTGTGTAATAGTGTGAGTTAACTCACGCAACATGATGCTGGGTTTAACACCTGCGTGAGTTAACTCACGCAGCGTTAGTAAACTCACGCAGGGGCATTTTCGTCAATTCAGCTGGACGCGAGCGAACTGTGCGGGGTGAAGAGCAGGATTCAAATTTTGACAAATGAATTTAGTATTAATTTCTTATGAACTTTACCTATACATATGGATTAAGATGTTGAAAATTAAAACGAAGTTACCTATACATATGGATTAAGATGTTGAAAATTAATACGAAGAAAGGTCAGTCGAAATGGTAATATATTAAGCATACGAAAATACAACTACTTTAAAAAAAACTATCGACTGTTCTACATTGGATAATGGTATTTTCTTTTTTAAAGTGTTTATAAGATGATTTTTTTTTTTTAGCGTTTATTTATAAGATAAAGATTGGATAGTGAAACTGTACGAAAAGTTTTCATAAGCCAACTATGTTATTAATGTTGCTGAAACATCGGTCATATCGAATCAAGTTGCAATAAGTGAAAATAATGCTCAATAATTTTCAATAATTTCCATGCTGGTCCCATTGGCCTTTAGCCCCACATTTGACTCTACTTTTGCTAATATTTTCAGAACCAAAAGTCGCATACATGGTTCTAAAGGTTTTACAGGTTTTTCAACGATATCACAATCGCAATATTGCAGTCACATTTGCTGCATATGGGTACTTTCTGGGTTATGATAATAGTGTGCGCATATATAAATGCTGACCTAGCTACTAGATAATTCTTTTGTCTTTTTGGTCAACATGAATTAATCATACTTATCCATTCCTTGTGTTCTAGAAAAAAAATGTGACCTCATATTGATGCAATATTGAAGAAACATATTATAAGGAAGCCCTAATTACTTACTTAATTTACAAATGTAGTTGAAATTCTTGACTAGGTTGAGAAAATGGCATCATGGGTCCAATTTTTCCACTAAATTAAAATGGCTACCAAAGAATAGAGCACACATAATAGGCTCTCTTCACTAAAAAACAGTTGATAGCATGCAATCTAGTTGTTATACTAGCAATAAACTAGTTGATAGCAGAATGTATATAAACTACTAGAAAAATATCCAAACTTTAGTTATATATGAGGGAATATGACTTAGATTTATTCAATTTAAATAAAATTTAATGATTTGATTGGTATTGCTTCCAAAAGGACTTACGTGTATACTTTGTGCACAAAGACTATATTGAGTTTTTCACTCTACGTCTCCAAATCAACGAGAAGAATATTTGCCGTCCAAAACCGACAATTTGACATACAATTACCAAAACAAAATAGAAAGGAAGAGTGATGTGTAGTTAGAAAAACTTGCAGAGAGACAATAGTATACACTATATTAGTGATTGTGTTATGCTAGAACATGAGTTTTTATGTGATTTGTAAAGTGATGATTTGGCCAGTCTTGTTAACTAATGCCCCAGGTACTAGTTAATGAACTAAAAGTATAAAATAAAATATAGTTTAGCATTGGAAAGAACACTTTTTTAACTAAAGTAAAATGCACGGTTTTCAAGAAAATATTTTCTTTTATAATTCCTTAATAAGTACAGCAGATGCACGAACATTTGTTAACATTTTCTTATTTATAAAAACTATCATTTAAAGTTCTTTAAAAATGATTTGGGATATTCGTTAACATTTTCCATATAGTATATCTAAACCTTTACAAGGTATAATAACCTTTGAAATATCTAGAGTGTTAATTAGGGTCTTTTTTAAGGGAGCGGTTTGATGGCCCTCATTCTTATCCCACAGGGCGTGGCTCTCTTCTTATATGTTAGTTGGATTTGGATTATCCTCAAATACGGGGAAAATAAGAACGTTTTGTTGTATGTTGAGCTAATTATTGTTAGAGTAAACTAGTATTAGCTACGTTGCAAATCTTTGATAAATATCATAGATAATTTACTAGTGTTTGCTTATTCTGCAAGCTATTAGTGTGTTGTTAGCCTCTCTGACATTTGTGACGGCTGTCACACTAGTCTAAGGACTATAAATATATGTAATGCCTTATGCCTCTCTGATTGAATCAATAACAGAATATATAAAACTGTTACAAATCCAATTTCTCTCTATCAACCCTCTCAGCATGAGGCCTATAAAGATGAAGTGGTTTGAAATAACATGACAGTCCATAGTCCTCCAGTCCTCCAAACATGAGGTCCGTAAGGATAAAGTTGTTTTAAAGTAGCATATTGTCTTGAAGCTCTCAAAAAATGAGGTTTCAAAAAGTGAAGTATTTGATTATTGTACTTATATATTTGATCGTAAGCTGGTGGGTTCTTTGCTTAGTATGTTAGTATGAATGCTTTATATAAAAGTATAAAAAATACATTTTAATAATTTTATTTTATTTATTTTTTTTGCAAAAAAGGGTGGTAGCTAAGGTGTTAACCAACCCAAAATATATTGATAAAAGAGAATGGAAAAATACAAGACGGAGGGGACCACATCAAAAACTCCATCAAAAAGAGATATACCTAAAAGAAGGCATCCCTACATATAACAATCATTAATGAAATCAGGAGTAGCATTCCAGACACACAAATCTTGCAAAGTGAGGCCATGGTTAGCTAGACAATCAGCAACTTGATTTCCTTCTCGATAGATATGAGTCACAATACAATGCATATCCCTCAACATGACTTGCATATTCTTCCATCTGTTACGTAGCTGCCAAGGCACTAAAGCAGGTTTTTGAAAAGCTAGTACAAGCAAGGAGGAATCTGTTTCCAGCCATAGATCAGACCAGTTGTTTTGACAAGCAAGCTCAATTGCTCTCAAGGCACCACAAATTTCAGCATGAAAAGAAGAAGCATGACCTAAAGGTTCAGCAAAGCAAGATAAAAAAGAAGCATCATGTTTCCTAAAAATACCACCGCAAGCAGAAGGGCCTGGATTGCCATTTGATGCGTCGTCTATGTTGCATTTTAACCAGTTAAAGTGTGGAGGAGACCAGATGTGTTTCCTAATAATTTTATTTAGGATTAATAGCAGTTTTGACTCTTAAGTATTAGGAAATTTTGATTTTGGCACTCTAACAAAATAAAATACAATCCAACCTTCTAAGTACGACCCCTTTTGCAGTTTTGACCTCATGCCAATTTTGACAAAGTCAATGATGATGTGGACCGTGTGTAATTTTTTTTATTTTTTTATTTATTTTTTAAAATATTTTTTTATTATTTTAATTAAAAAAATAAAAAATAATTTTCTTTTAATAATTAAAACAAATAAAAAATAATTACACACGTTGGCGTCCACGCCAGCATTGACTTGATCAAAATTGACCTGGAGGGTCCAAACTTCAAAAGGTTATGAGGTTGGATTGTATTTTATTTTATTAGTGGGCAAAAATCGCAACTTTCTGATACTTAAGAGACCAAAACTGCTATTAAACATTTTATTTACTTTAATATAATTTGTGTATAACATCCTAGCCTCCATATACTTTAGATTAGCCTCCATATACTTTAGATGTATCCTTTGATTATAACTTTGCCTTTCCTAAAAAAACATATACTAAGAAAAATTGCTGATCATACTTATAAATATTTCTAGAGGAATGCTAGCAACACACATTTTATATTGGTTAAAATTCATGTAGGTCACATCAATCATGTATGTTCTATATAAATTTTAACAAATCAAAAAGAATGTGTTTGAAAAATGTGTGTTAAAACATATGTTTCTACTGTTTCTATTCTATATTGGTGGCGTCAATATGATAATATTCAAGAAAAGAACTCATGTTGTATACATGCACGACAATTTTACTAGTCTATGTCAACTGTATATTAAACTTTTAGAAATATTATGCTAATTAATCATTTGTGGTTGAGACAGAAGACTTTAATTTCAACCATTGCAGTGGAGAGCATGCGTAGGTAATTTTATTCCCACCTTATTCATTTGAAAAGTCTTATAATGTTACCTTTGTGGCCCATAGCCATTGACCTTTTCTTTTTTTCTTCTCATTTCTACACTGAGTGTTACTATTAGATTATTGACTCATTCCCGAAACAAAGGTCATGAAGGATCTAAAATCCTAAATTATGACATTTTGTACTCAAAAGGTGTTTACTCTATCTGCCCTTACGTACTTATAATTATCATTTAAAAAAATAAATTAAACTTTAAATATAATTAAATATCATTTGAAAAAAACTAATAAAGTATGATAAGAAATGTGTGTCACATAGAGCATAATGGGAATTGGTGTACATATCCAAAGTGGTGGGTTAATATAAAGGCAAATTTTATGGTACACAAAAAAAAATTAAGTGTATTGGTACACCAAATCAATAAATTAATAGTTAAATGTGTTATTTTTTGAAGAGAAAAATTATTTTCCAACACCTATAATTAAATCTTATTTACCAAAAACGTCAACAACATAAAATTTAATTTTTCTGAATTTTTAATACTCATAATAGAGAATTTTGATTATTTTTTTACAATAAAATGTAAAAAAAAATTAGTATGATTTTATAAATAATGAAATGATTCCCTCAAAAAAAATTAATGAAATGATGTTTTTTTTTTATAAAATGACATTTTCTAAAATATAAATATCAACAAATAGCTTTTTATTCTATAAAAATAATAGTTAATTTAAAGATTTTTAAAGTAGGAGTATCGGTACACCTTAATTTACGGGTGTACCGTAGAAGTTCCCTTGCAAATTATACGGTACACCCAAATATTTAAGTGTACCGGTACACCAAATCGTTAAATTAACAATTAAATGAATAATTTGTTTGAATTATTTTCTATCATTGACTATTTTTATAATAATTAAATCTTATTTACCAAAAGCTTCGACGAAATAAAATTTACTTTTTTTTGAACTTTTTTTACTCATAATAAAGAATATTGATTTTTTTTATGAGAAAATCTTAAAAATTTAATATGATTCTTAGAAACAATGAAATGATATTTTTTCTTATGAAATGATGTTTTCTAAAAAATATAAATATTGACAAATAACTTTTAATTTCATAAAATGATCGTTAATTCATAAATTTTTAGAGCAAGAATACTGTAGAAGTTCCCTTTTTTCAAACAGTTCAAAAAAGGAAAATGTTGTGTATCGCAAGACAATTTGTCCCGACTAGATCACGAATAGCGTTGATAGGTTTTTTTACTAACCCTAGCCAACGTTCTCTACACCAAACCATGAAGTAGAAACCACTTTGTCATGTAGCGTAAACTCACCACGTATGCTTCGGGAAATTCCACAACAAATATTTCTAACACTCTTAAAAAAAAGTTATTTTAACATAGAAAATGGTGTAATTACTACTATGATACTATTTTGGCTTATATTTCTAAAACAAATTTCGTATTTGTGTATTTTTTGAACAATGCATTTAGGGTACTAGAATGAACCTTAAAATATTTTGTGGTATTCTGAACGCGGAGCTTTGGAGAATTTTCAATGGTCTTCAAAAATTGCTTGGAGTAAAGGATATTGAAATATCATAATCCATCCAAACTCTCTCGTTGCTTGCTCCCTTGCTAATGCAAGTGTGTAGCTAGCTCTTCACATACTGCTTCTTGTCCAAGATAAAATCACATGTATGATGGAGGAGATAAGATTTATTATTGATTACCTCCGTCAAGTTGACAACCTTTCTGTTAAACATTATATCGTTTCGCTCTAACAAAATGCACCACGTGGTAGAGAACTGATAGCTTGTAAATGCACAAGTTGATCACGTAATAAGAAGATGTCGATCCATTAAGACTTGTGAGTATCAATAGTATTTTCCTAAGTTTAGCTAGAATGTGTTTGAATGTTCATCACAACAATGAACAATTCAAATTTCAATCATTCCTACTTCTATGGATAACCAATTCCTAAAGGTGAGGTAATTTCTAAGATAATTAATGTCACATTTCATGGTACAAAAGTGTGTTTTACCCAACATTGCCGCTTGTTCTTATAGTTGCTACATTGTCAAAACTTACTACTCCATCCGTTTTAAAATACATGTCCAATTTTTGCAACGTGCACTATTCACTTGACTTACTTTAACCATACTTTTTAACTAATGTATAGATACAAATATTAGTATGTAAGATATTGTTTGATTTATCTCGACAAATATTTTCAAAATATGAAATTTTTATAATTTTTTACTTTAGTTAATTAAAGATATTAACGGTCAAAATTATGCATTGACATATGTGAAATAGTTGACTTGGACATGTATTTTGAAACAGATGTAGTAAGTTCTATTACCTCTTCTTTTTTTAGTGGTGTTCAGGATTCGAACCTCAGACCTTACATATATTATGCATTATCGTTATCAACTAAGTTAAACTCACGGGGACGCACCAACCTTTGTCTCTCTACAAAAATTGTTTCCTAAATATTTTTTAAAAAATAATAAGATTATATTGGACTTTGAAACTCTACAACAACAAAAATAGTTGAAATTATGAAAAGTTCATCTTTCGATTACTTTCAATAATTCCAAGACAATAAGGGAGACTTCTAACTCATTATAGTGATGAGCTTAAACAAAATACAAATAAAACAAGAAGTAAAGAAACTAATTTTATTTAAAGGGTCATGTTAACTTGTGTTCTTAGGGGAACATGTTAAGCAACCCAAAAAGAACAATTTTGTATTGGAAAATATAACATTTAATTTTTAAGAAGTTGAATACACAATTTTTGATACGTGTATTTCTATAATAAGTTTCTTAACATATATCCTTGAGAGCACAAGTTAACATTTACCTTATTTAAAATGCAAGATTAAAATTACAAGAAGTTTGCTAAATGTTTACAATGATGGGAATGATCCAAAAGCCTATATTACAAGCCAATTTATTTATAGGCACTGAGGTAATGAGTTTTGAGCAAATCAGTAGGCATAGGACTTGAGTGCATATAATTGCTTAAATCATTGAAATCTTAAAAACGAAACGGGGAATTTCCACTCAGCAAGTTGTTACTGCTATAATACCCATTATGGGCACCCGACATGAGATGCTCAATTAAGCCTTTGTGATTATTCATCTTCCCTTGAGTTATGGTCACGATTGTTGGTCTTAAAATAAATACTCCTTCTGTCCTATAATATAAGTAAAAAAAACTCATTTTCTTTGTCTTAAAATATAAGTAAAAAAGACAAAATTTTATCCTATTTAATTTTGTTTTTTAAAAAAATCTTTTTTCTAAGAAAAACTTTTGTTTATTCTCATAAAATTAAATACAAATTACATTCAATTTTTTCTCTCTTTCATTTTTTTCCATAACCAATAGCCAATGAAAATTATTTTTACATCTTTCTAAAAAACTTTTTCCAAAGAAAATACAAAAAAACTATACTTCAAATTCTTATGTTTTAATTTTCTTAAAAAGTGTGTTTTTTTTTTCTTATAATTTGAGACGGAAAGAGTAATTTTTTTTTTTTAAAAGATCTGAAACCGTCATCCAAAATAAAGAGTGGAGTTGTGATAAGGATTTAAATTCACGGTTGTCAAAAACAACATGCAGTCAACTAATTTCCACCGTTTGATAAATCCAATGTTCAATATTATTTCCCTAAAACAAGACACTTGCAGTCACTTTTGTAAAAAAAAAAAAAAAAACTTGCAGTCAGTTGCAAATTTTTACAAAATTATTTCCCTAAAACAGTATTATTTAAATTCAATATTATTTCCCAAAAACAACCTCTAGTCACTTGCAAATTTTTACACTAAGTATATGATGCTTTAATGCCAACATTTTGAGCAAACAACCATAAATTTAATTTTAATTCAACCTCATGATGATACAAGTACAACATCCTTAAGGAGAACGTAATGTAACACAACGCTACGTTTATTGTACGATTTGAACGGAGATGAAATTAAAACCAAATAAATTTGTCGTATTCTATTGTTTTGGAATTGATTATGCGTACTTGTGTATTTTTAGTCAGAATTTATTTTGAAAATTAATGAATTGATCTTTCTAAACATGCTTACTATTGAGCAAATGAATGTTTTTAAAAAAAATATAGTGAATGATTAGGAATTAAAAAAAATTAACATAAGGTATTATGAATGAAAGAATGTGGTAAATGAATGTATTGATAACCGATGATGAATATTATGAGAAACACACGTTTAGGGGCTTAAAAACCATCATATCTGTCAAGAAATGTTTTAAGTTAGATTGCCTAAATCCGGCGTAAGTTAACTCCCACTGGGTACCAAGCGTTAGTTAAATTCCGCTGAGATTATTTAGGGAAAATCGGGATAGAAATGAGAAATTTTGAAATAGAGAATACTAAAATTCAAAACGTTATATTCCTGAACCATAACATCACATGAATTAATTTGAATTCAAAACGGTCCAAAATCCAAATAATGTTCCTTATTTGACTCTTTTTGGTTCAATTTGAAACCATCATTGAGTGCAGACAAACAAGGGAACAAGTTTATTCTTCAATTGAATTAAATGTTTCCTTTGAATGAATATACTATCCTCTAACACCATGACCTTCACCAAACGTGGTAGTCATGTATATCCACCCACTGACACCTTATAATTTGTACGGTTGTTTGTCTTTCTCAATCACCTAAACCAATTAAATTAATTTCCAATACCAGCAATCTAATTCTCTATGAAAATTGAAAAACACTCGGGCTTCTGTCTTGCTCATTCATTCCTATGGGACCCCGTTAGTACAGTTAAACTTTGATTTCAGAAAAAGTAATTGTCCGCATACCCTATTGATTTTCTTTGTCTACCAATTATTTTACATACAAAACCTTAATTTGGTCATATGAAGATTAGGTTGTATTATTTTGTATTGTCTTTATTTTATTGAAATTAAGTTTCTTTCATGGTAGTTTGCTGAGAATGTTGGCATCGAAGTGCCTTATATTTAGTGTAAAGGTTTGCAAGTTTATATGAGAACTCGAAAAAATTGAGAGAACACATGTTGTATTCTATTGAATCAACTATGTAGGTTCTCAAATCAAATTCATTCATAAAGATGAGTGTGACAAACATATTGTATTTCTAAGATGTTGTTTTGAGCTTAATCATACTCCTTTGTCAATTGAAATTTGACAGTTGGCAAGGCATTAGGATTAAGTACAAAATAATATATTTGAAACACTCCTTTTTGTCACTACTTATCTTATATGAGGGAATTCGATGTGAGAACCTATATAGTTGATTTTGTAGAATACAAAATGTGCTCTCTTCATTCTTTTGAGTTTTCAAAGTCACTTGCAAATTTTTACACTAAGTATAGGATACATTAATGTCAACATTTTGAGCAAACAACTATATAAGTTTAATTTTAATCCAACCTCATGATGATACAACATCCTTAGGGAGAACGTAATGTAAAACAACACTTCGTTTATTGCACGATTTGAACGGAGATGAAATTAAAATCAAATTAACATAAGGTATTATGAATGAATGAATGTGGTAAATGAATATAATGATAGACAATGATGAATATTGTGAGAAATGAACGGATAAGGGATTAAAAAAAACATCTTTGACAAGAAATGTTGTTATGTTAGTTTGCCTAAATCCGACGCATGTTAACTCATGATAGTTACAAACGCAAGTTAACTCACACTAGGTATCGACCGTTAGTTAAACTCTGGTGGGATTACTTAGGGAAAATCTAGATAAAATGAGTAATTTTAAAATAGAGAATAGTAAAATTCAAAATGTTATATTCCTGATCCATAACATCGGGTGAATTAAGTTGAATCTAAAGGGGTCCAAAATCCAAATAATGTTCCTTATTTGGCTCTTTCTGGTTCAATTTGCAAATATAATTGTGTGCAGATAAACAAGGGACTGAGTTTATCCTTCAATTGAATTAAATGTTGCCTTTGGATGCATATAGTATCCGCTAACACCATGACGCTCACCAAATGTTGTAGTCATGCATATAAACTCATTGACACCTTATAATTTGTACAGTTGTTTGTCTTTCTCAATCAACTAAACCAATTAAATGAATTTCAAATACCAACAACCTAATTCTCTATGAAAATTGAAAAACACTCGAGCTTCTCTCTTGCTCACTCATTCCTATGGGATCCCGTTGATACAGTTAAACTTTGATTTCAAAGCTAGTAGTTGTCCACATACCCTATTGATTGTCTTTGTCTACCAATTATTCTACATGCAAAACTTTAATTCGGTCAGATGAAGATTATGTTGTATTATTTTGTAGTGTCTTTATTTTGTTGGAATTATGTTTCATTCATGGTAGTTTGCTGAGAATGTTGGCATTGACGTGTTTTATACTTAATGTAAATGTTTGAAAGTTTATATGAAAACTCGAAAGAATTGAGAGAACACATGTTGTAATCTATTGTATCAACTATAAGATGCGTGTGACAAACAGATTGCATTTCTAAGATGTTGTTTTCAGCTTGATCACACTCCTTTGTCAATTGAAATTTGTCAGTTGGCAGGCAGTAGAGTTATGTTCAAAAGAATATATTGGAAACACTCCTTTTTGTCACTACTCGTCTTACATGAGGGATTTCAATATGAGAACTTATATATTTGATTTGATAGAATACAAAATATGCTCTTTTCATTCTTTTGAGTTTTCAAAGTGACTTTCAAAGTGTTACACCAAGTATAGGATGATACAACATCCTTAGGGAGAACGTAATGTAACACAACGCTTCGTTTATTCACGATTTGAACGGAGATGAAATTAAAACCAAATAAATTGGTCGTATTCTATTGTTTTGGACTTGATTATGCGTATTTGTGTATTTTTAGTTATGATTTATTTTGAGCAAATGAATGTTTTAAAAATGTAGTGATTGATTGGGAATGAAAAAAATTAACATAAGGTATTATGAATGAATAAATGTGATAAATAAATGTAGTAATAACCGATAGTGAATATTGTGAGAAATGCACGTTTAGATGCTTTAAATACAACATCTCTGTTAAGAAATGTTGTTATGTTAGTTTGCCTAAATCTGGCGCATGTTAACTCATGATGGGTACAAACGCAAGTTAACTCACACTGGGAACCGAGTGTTAGTTAATTTTCGGTGGGATTATTAAGGGAAAATCGGGATAGAAATGAGTAATTTTTAAATAGAGAATAGTACAATTCAAAATGTTATATTCCAGAAACATAACATTGGGTGAATAAAGTTGAATTGAAAGGGGTCCAAAATCCAAACAGTGTTCCTTATTTGGCTCTTTTTGGTTCAATTTGCAACCATCATTGAATGCAGACAAACAAGAGATTGCGTTTATTCTTCAATTGAATTAAATATTGCATTTTGATGCATATTGTATCCGCTAACACAATGACCTTCACCAAATGTGGTGGTCATACATATCAACCCACTGACACCTTATAATTTGTACGGTTGTTTGTCTTTCTAAATCACTTAAACCAATTAAATGAATTTCAAATACTAACAACCTAATTCTCTATGAAAATTGAAAAACACTCGAGCTTCTGTCTTTCTCACTCATTCCTATGGGACCCCGTTGATACAGTTAAACTTTGATTATAAAAATAGTAATTATCCACATACCCTATTGATTGTCTTTGTCTAACAATTATTCTACATACACAACCTTAATTCGGTCAGATGAAGATTTGTATTATATTGTAGTGTCTTTATTTTGTTAAAATTAAATTCATTCATGGTTCTTTGCTAATTAGGTTGGCATTGAAAATAAGTTTCATTCATGGTTGTTTTGATGAAAAATGTAGTGATTGATTGGGAATGAAAAAAATTAACATAAGGTATTATGAATGAATAAATGTGATAAATAAATGTAGTAATAACCGATAGTGAATATTGTGAGAAATGCACGTTTAGATGCTTTAAATACAACATCTCTGTTAAGAAATGTTGTTATGTTAGTTTGCCTAAATCTGGCGCATGTTAACTCATGATGGGTACAAACGCAAGTTAACTCACACTGGGAACCGAGTGTTAGTTAATTTTCGGTGGGATTATTAAGGGAAAATCGGGATAGAAATGAGTAATTTTTAAATAGAGAATAGTACAATTCAAAATGTTATATTCCAGAAACATAACATTGGGTGAATAAAGTTGAATTGAAAGGGGTCCAAAATCCAAACAGTGTTCCTTATTTGGCTCTTTTTGGTTCAATTTGCAACCATCATTGAATGCAGACAAACAAGAGATTGCGTTTATTCTTCAATTGAATTAAATATTGCATTTTGATGCATATTGTATCCGCTAACACAATGACCTTCACCAAATGTGGTGGTCATACATATCAACCCACTGACACCTTATAATTTGTACGGTTGTTTGTCTTTCTAAATCACTTAAACCAATTAAATGAATTTCAAATACTAACAACCTAATTCTCTATGAAAATTGAAAAACACTCGAGCTTCTGTCTTTCTCACTCATTCCTATGGGACCCCGTTGATACAGTTAAACTTTGATTATAAAAATAGTAATTATCCACATACCCTATTGATTGTCTTTGTCTAACAATTATTCTACATACACAACCTTAATTCGGTCAGATGAAGATTTGTATTATATTGTAGTGTCTTTATTTTGTTAAAATTAAATTCATTCATGGTTCTTTGCTAATTAGGTTGGCATTGAAAATAAGTTTCATTCATGGTTGTTTTGATGAAAAATGTAGTGATTGATTAGGAAATAGAAAAAATAACATAAGGTATTATGAATGAATGAATGTGGTAAATGAATGTAGTGATAGCCGATGATGAATATTGTGAGAAATGCACGTTTAAGGACTTAAAAAACATCATCTTTGTCAAGAAATGTTGTTATGTTAGTTTTCCTAAATCCGACGCATGTTAACTCACGATGGGTACAAATGGAAGTTAACTCACGCTGGGTACCAAGCGTTAATTAAATTCCGGTGGGATTATTTTAGGAAAACTGTGATAGAAAATAGTAATTTTAAAATAGAGAATAGTAAAATTTAATACATTATATTCCTGAACCATAACATCAAGTGAATTAAGTTGAATACAAAGCGTTCATAAATCCAAATAGTGTTTCTTATTTGCATATTTTTGGTTGAGTTTTCAACCATCAAGGAGTGCAGACAAACATGGGACTGGGGTTATTCTTCAATTGAATTAAATGATATCTTTGGATGCATATAATATCAACTAACACGATGACCCTCACCAAACTTGTTAGTCATGCATATCAACCCATTGATACTTTATCATTTGTACGGTTGTTTGTCTTTCTCAATCACCTAAACTAATTAAATGAATTTATAATTTAACAACCTAACTCTCTATGAAAATTTAAAAACACGAGATTCTTCCTTGCTCACTCATTCACATGGGACCCGGTTGATACAGTTAAACTTTGATTTTAGAAACAGTAATGGTCCACATATCCTATTGTTTGTCTTTGTCTACCAATTATTATATAGGCAAAACCTTAATTCGGCAATATGAAGATTCAGTTGTATTATTATGTAGTGTCTTTAATTTTTTGGAATTAACTTTTATTCATGGTAGTTTGCTAATAATGTTGGCATTAAAGTGTCTTATACTTAGTGTAAATAATTTAAAGTCTCTATGAAAACTCGAAAGAATTGAGAGAATACATGTTATATAGGTTCTCAAATCGAATTTATTCATATAAGAGGAGTGTGACAAACAGATTGCATTACTAAGATGTTGTTTTGAGCTTGATCATGTTCATTTGTCAATTGAAATTTGTCAGTTGGCTGAGAAGTAGGATTAAGTTCAAAAGAATATATTGGAAACACTTTTTTTTTGTCATTACTCATCTGATACAAGGGTATCCAATGTGAGAACCTATGCAGTTGACTTGGTAGAATACAAAATGTGTTCTCTTGTTTCTTTTGAGTTTTCAAATAGACTTGCAATACCAAAAGACACTTTAATGCCAACATTTTGAGCAAACAATCATAAATTTAATTTTAATCCAACATGATGATGATGATACAACATCTTAAGGGAGAATTTAATGTAACACAACACTTCGTTTATTGCACAATTTGAACAGAGATGGAATTAAAACCAAATAAATTTGTCGTATTCTATTATTTTAGAATTGATTTTGTGTACTTGTGTATTTTTAGTTAGGATTTATTTTAGAAATTAATAAATTGTTCTTTCTAATCATGCTTACCATTGAGCAAAATGTTTTTAAAAAATAATAGTGATTGGTTGTGATTTTAAAAAATTAACGTAAGGTATTATGAATGAATGAAAGTGGTAAATGAACATAGTGATGTGTAACCAAAAAAAAAATGAACATAGTGATGGTCAATGATTGATATTATGAGAAATGCACGTTTAAAGGATTAAAAAAAATAGCATATATGTGAAGAAATGTTATTATGTTAGTTTGTATAAATCTGGCGCATGCTAACACACACTGGGTACCAATGCAAGTTAACTTACGTTGGGTACCAAGTGTTAGTTAAATCCCGCTAGGTTGATTTTGGAAAAATTGGGATAGAAATGAGTAATTTTAAAATGAAGAATAGTAAAATTCAAAACGTTATATTACTGATCCATACCATCAGTTAAATTAAGTTGAATTCGAAGGGGTCCGAAATTCAAATAGTGTTCCTTATTTGAATTTTTTTCTAGTTCAATTTTCAGCCATCAAGGAGTGCAGACAAACAAGGGACTGAGGTTATTCTACAATTGAATTAAATGTCGCATTCGGATACATATAGTATCAGTTGACACCATGACCCTCAACAAACGTGGTAGTCATGCATATCAAGCCACTGACAACTTGTAACATGTACAATATTTATGTTTCTGAATCACCTAAACCAATTAAATGAACTTCAAATACCAACAACACAATTCTCTATGAAAATTGAAAAACACTCGAGATTCTGCCTTGCCCACTCATTCCTATAGGACTCCATTTATACAGTTAAAATTTCATTTTAGACACGATAATGGTCAACATACCCTATTGTTTCTTTGTCTACCAATTATTCTACATGCAAAACCTTAATTCGGCCAGATGAAGATTATGTTGTATTATTATGTAGTGTCTTTATTTTGTTGGAATTAAGTTTCATTCATGGCATTTTGATGAGAATGTTGACATTGAAATGTCTTATACTTTGTGTAAATGTTTGCAAGTCTCTATGAAAACTAGAAAGAATTAAGAGAACACGCGTTGTATTCTATCGAATCAACTATGTAGGTTCTCAGATCGAATTCCTACATATAAGATGAGTGTGACAAATGGAATGCATTTCTAAGATGTTGTTTTGAGTTTGATCACGCTCCTTTGTCAATTAAAATTTGTCAGTTGGCTGGGCAGTAGGATTAAGTTCAAAAGAATATATTGGAAACACTTCTTTTTGTCACTACTCATCTTATATGAGGGAATTCGATGTGAGAACATATATAGTTGATTTGGTAGAATACAAAATGTGTTTTCTTCATTCTTTTGAGTTTTCAAAGAAATTTGCAAATTTTTACACTAATTATAAGACTCTTTAATGCCAACATTTTGAATAAACAACTATAAATTTAATTTTAATCCAACATCATGATGATACAACATCCTTAAGGAGTATGTAATGTAACACAATGCTTCGTTTATTGCATGATTCAAATAGAGATGAAATTAAAACTAAATAATAAATTTGTCGTATTCTATTGTTTTGGAATTGATTTTGTGAAGTTGTGTATTTCTAGTTATGATTTATTTTGGAAATCTAGTTTAGCATTTCCTGTCCTTTACGAGATTATGGGGGGGGTAAGAAAGTTAGGTTTGGTCTGCTTTTGGTTTGACATGCTATTATTTGGACCATCTGGACGTTCCGAAATGACCTAAATTTTATTCTGGTGGCACCTTTAGAGAGGAACTTGTGGTGGACAGAGCAAAACTCATAGTTTGGAAGTGGTTCATGGCTAAGTGCTCTGCTAGTTCTTGCACTTACCATGAGTGGAGGTGCAACCCGTCTTGTGTTAGCAGGGGGAGGGGGGGTAAGAAAGTTAGGTTTGGTCTGCTTTTGGTTTGACATGCTATTATTTGGACCATCTGGACGTTTCGAAATGACCTAAATTTTATTCTGGTGGCACCTTTAGAGAGGAGCTTGTGATGGACAGAGCAAATCTCTTAGTTTGGAAGTGGTTCATGGCTAAGTGCCCTGCTAGTTCTTACACTTACCATGAGTAGAGGTGCAGCTCGTCCTATGTTAGCAAGGGTAGGGTTGGTGGGGGAGCTGTTGGGTGGCCTCTTGTTGGTGCTTCTTGGTGGCCTTTGCTTTCTGTTTGTCTCTTTTTTTTGTAGGTGTAGTTTTTGGTGGTGCCTTGGTTTCTTTCCCTTAGCTCGGTTGTGGAGCTTCGGGTTGGACCTGGGGTTTTTTGGTGGAGCACCCTCAGATGTTGTTTGGTGTATTTTGTACAATATTTCCTTATCGTTATCTATATATATTTTTTGCCATTAAAAAAATGAAGTAATCTTTCTAAACATGTTTACCATTGAGCAAACTAATGTTTTTTTTAAAAAATGTAGTGATTGATTATGAATTATAAAAAATACAGTAAGGTATTCATGAATGAATGTGGTAAATGAATTTAGTGGTAGCCGATGATGAATATTGTGAGAAATGTACGTGCAAGGCTTAAAAAATTAGCATCTCTGTCAAGAAATGTTGTTATGTTAATTTGCCTAAATCTGGCGCATGTTAACTCACGCTGGGTACCAACGTCAGTTAAGTCACGTTGGATATTAGCGTGAGTTAACTCACGTTTGGTACCGTGCGTGAGTTAACTTCGTTGGGATTATGTAGGGAAAATCAGGATATAAATGAGTCATTTTGAAATGGAGAATAGTAAAATTCAAAATGTTATATTCCTGAATCATAATATCACGTGAATTAAGTTGAATTCAAAAGGGTCCAAAATCCAAATAGTGTTCCTTATTTGGATCTTTTTGGTTCAATTTTCAACCATCAAGGAGTGCATACAAGCAAGAGACAGAGATTATTTTTCATTTGAATTAAATGTTATCTTTGGATGTATATAGTATCAACTAACACGATGACCCTCACCAAACGTGTAAATCATGCATATCAAGCCACTGACACCTTGTAACATGTACAGTGTTTGTGTTTCTGAATCACCTAAATCAATTAAATAAACTTCAAATACCAACAACACAATTATCTATGAAAATTGAAATTGAAAAACACTCGAGATTCTGCCTTACTCACTCATTCATATAGAACCAGTTGATACAGTTAAACTTTTATTTCAGAAAGAAACAGTAATGGTCCACATCTCTTATTGTGTCTTTGTCTACCAATTACTCTACATGCAAAACATTACATTAAGGGGTAACAAAAGAAGTGGCGTCTACCTGCTGTGGTTTGATTTATGTTAGTACTTGACTTTAATTTGCATTCACTTTTATCATAATCTCGATCATCTTTGACCTTAATTATATGGGATCCTAATCTTTTGCATCAGTCATTCTACAGTTTAGTTTGATCCTTCTCAAGCATCACTCTCAGAAAGAATAGTTAAGAGTGAAACGAGATGTTCTAGAGAAATAGAGAGAAAATGAGTATCTAAATAGAGAAGTTTCAATTCCCTTCAAATTAATTTGTTCTTCTTTATTCGCATATCACATAGCGGCGCGAGAGAATTGGGGTTACATAATTAAAACAAACAAAAAATCAATTTTTTTTTTTCTTCCTGTTTTGATCATCTACCACGTAAAGTGTTGTAGTTAGTCAGATTTCAAAACAGAACCTTAAAGTTGTTTCTCTACCTTTTATTTTTACGTAAAAGTTGATTCTCTTCCTAAATCTTATGGCCGTTGCATTTATTCTCAACCTTTTATTGTTTGTTTTTGTTTTTGGCTACGGTGGCACACAACACAAAATAACATAATTCAATAAATTCCTATGAAACACCAACATTTATAGGACTAGTTGTGTCGCGATGTCCTAAATAAAATTATTTTTTCTTTGTTTCGACACTCTTAGTCGGTATCCGACACACTTATAAGATTATTACATGCGTTTGTTATAACTTTTTAAAAAGATCAAAATCTACGAAAAATAATTTTAAAAGTAACTTCAGTAAAGAAGCCGTGAAGAGTAACTTTTAAGAAAAAATATTTTTTTATATGAGAGAGAAAATAAGTATCAAAAGATTGAGTTAATTTTGAAACAAAAATCTCTTTTTACTTAGTTGTAGTCAAACAAACTAAACTCGTTTTAAATTTCTCATAGTAAATAAATGCAAAATAAATTCTAATTTTTTATAACATATATACAAAATAATCTTTAAATTATTTAATGTGCAAACTACTTTTACTTTAAGGCAAATGTTAAAGGAACTCGTTGTAGAAATATACTTATCAAAAATCGTGTAGTCAATTACTTAAACGTTAAAATATTATGTTTTCCAATACAAAGTTACTCTTTTTAGGTTCGTTAATATGTGCTCTTAGGGCACAAGTTAACTTGACCTTTATTTTAATAGGTAAAAACCAGACCCTCAATAAATACATTGATTAATGATTTTTGTCTCTTTGTAAGATTTTTTTTTTCTTGGTGTGTTGAATAAATAAAGAGTACAATTTAAATCTACAAGGGTGCAACCAATAACCATAGTCTCAAATTTGATGATCACCTTCGTTAGATTGCTTTATTGAAAGAAAAAAAAGGTTTCTTCAGATTGCTTATAAATAAATTCATTGGGTGACACTTAAATCTAAAAAAATCGATCAAGTAATAACTTCCAATAGATTTTATGTGATCAAGAGTTACAATCTAATAAATACAAGAATTTACTTTCCTTAAAAAAAAAAAAAAGAATTTACTTATTAACTATATCAACACAAGAAAAACTTGTATTTTATCTTCGTGAACATAGTTCAGTTGGGCAGAGACAATATATTGTTATATTTAGCGTTTGGTGTTCGAACCTCAAACACTCCACTTATTCATCTTAAAATGGTGAATCCTAGCCATTAAACTGTTTGACCAAACAAAAATTGCATTTTCTCTTAAAAACATGTACTCCTTTTTAAGCTCCCTCAATTGATTATGTGGTTGCTAAGACAAGTTTACGCCGCTCAGTATTTTGTACTCACTTTCTAATTTATATTTATTTTTGTTTAAAAGAATCTAGATAAAAATCTATTTATAATTGAACAAATAGATATGTCCATATAATAATATTAAAATATATAATTACATAATTCACGTTAACAACGGCCTAATGTATTAGTTAAGGAAACAAAAAAATAGAAGTGTTATATTGGAAATAACAAATTATGAATTTCTTTGTCAAAAAAAAAAATTATGAATTTCTAACAAGTTGAATTAGTACACCACTATTGAACATAATATTTTTATATTTGTTTCTTTAACCAATTTTTCAAGAACACTCATTAGTATTTTCTTGTTAAATAAATCACTAAAATAATTAAGTAAAATATATAATAAAATATTTCGAGAATCTCTCATTTAGACTCATTTTTCAAAGTGTAAGATCCACATAGATTTCCTCTAATAAGGGTTAGAGTGTATGATGACAAATCATCTTATGTTATTCTTAGCACGTTTTTCAGTCATTTTCAATAGGTTTTAGCAACAAAAATGATGAGTATTAGAACAATTGCCTATGATTTTGGGATATTTGAGCTTGAAATTCTAGTTTTCCCGAAACAAAGCAATTTTAAGGGGTTTTTGAAGTAATTCACGAAGAAATCATGCAAATCGGAAAATCAAGAACATCCGAGGATTTGTGAAGACTTTGGGAAGACCAAGAATGAAGATTCAAGAGGCCTCAGGAGACTTTACAGAAGGAGGAATTCTGTTCCCGGATCCCGAGGCAAGTTATTTGGAGGAAAACACCTAAAACAACGGAAAATCATAGAATCTGGGCCCGCAACACACAACCATGTGCATAGGACATGACATGTGCCTAGGGCATGGCCAATGGGACACTCACATTCGCCTAGGGCATGTGTTTTGCGCCCCGTGTATCCAAAATGAGTGGGGCAAAAGCGTCTTTTCTTGCTTTTTGCGGGTAAAGTCTACATTTTTAGCCCAAACACAGGTAGAAACTCTCATTATAAGTATTAGCATTCCTTATTCAGAATTTCTCATTCAGAACTAGAGAAGTTCAAGAGGAAGGCAATTCTAGAGCTTCAGAGGAGTTTCTACCTTCTCCTTCTTTTTCTAGGGTAATGTTTTATCTTTAGTAATTTGTTCTTAGTTACCTTATGTAACTAAATCCTTTTAGGTTACCTCTATTTATTTTGTTGGATATTTATTTAATTTAATATCGTTTATATTTTATTTATATTTTGTTCGCTATTAAGAAAGTTAGGTTTGGTCTGCTTTTGGTTTGACATGCTATTATTTGGACCATCTGGACGTCCTGAAATGACCTAATTTTTTTTTCTTGTGGCACCTTTAGAGAGGAGCCTGTGGTGGGTAGAGCAAAGCTCTTAGCTTGGAATGGGTTCATGGCTAAGTGCCCTGCTAGTTCTTACACTTACCATGAGTGAGAGGTGCACCCCGTCTTGTGTTAGCAAGGGTAGGGTTGGTGGGGGGGAGCTGTTGGGCGGCCTCTTGTTGGTGCTTCATGGTTGACGGGGCTCTCTCTTGGTGGCCTTTGCTTTCTGTTTGTCTTTTTTTTTTTTTATATAGGTGTAGTTTTTGGTGGTGCCTTGGTTTCTTTCCCTTAGCTCGATTGTGGAGCTTCGGGTTGGACCTGGGGTTTTTTGTGGAGCACCCTCAGATGTTGTTTGGTGTATTTTGTACAGTATTTCCTTATCGTTATCTATATATATTTTTTGCCATTAAAAAAATGAAGTAATCTTTCTAAACATTCTTACCATTGAGCAAATGAATGTTTTTTTTTTTTTTAAAATGTAGTGATTGATTATGAATTATAAAAAATACAATAAGGCATTCATGAATGAATGTGGTAAATGAATGTAGCGGTAGCCGATGATGAATATTGTGAGAAATGCACGTGTAGGGGCTTAGAAAATTAGGATCTCTCTCAAGAAATGTTGTTATGTTAATTTGTCTAAATATAGCGCATGTTAACTCATGCTGGGTACCAACGTCAGTTAAGTCACGTTGGATATTAGCGTGAGTTAACTCACGCTTGGTACCGTGCGTGAGTTAACTCACGCTGAATACCGTGCGCGTGTTAACTTCGTTGGGATTATTTAGGGAAAATCAGGATATAAATGAGTCATTTTGAAATGGAGAATAGTAAAATTTAAAATGTTATATTCCTGAATCATAATATCAGGTGAATTAAGTTGAATTCAAAAGGGTCCAAAATCCAAATAGTGTTCCTTATTTGGATCTTTTTGGTTCAATTTTCAACCATCAAGGAGTGCAGACAAGCAAGAGACTGAGGTTATTTTTCATTTGAATTAAATGTTATCTTTGGATGTATATAATATCAACTAACACGATGACCCTCACCAAACGTGTAAGTCATGCATATCAAGCCACTGACACCTTGTAACATGTACAATGTTTGTGTTTCTGAATCACCTAAACCAATTAAATGAACTTCAAATACCAACAACACAATTCTCTATGAAAATTGAAAAACACTCAAGATTCTGCCTTACTCACTCATTCATATAGAACCAGTTGATACAGTTAAACTTTGATTTCAAAAAGAAACAGTAATGGTCCACATCCCTTATTGCGTCTTTGTTTACCAATTATTCTACATGCAAAACATTAAAGGGTAAGAACAGAAGTGGCGTGCTATCTGCTGTGGTTTGATTTATGTTAGTACTTGACTTTAATTGCATTCACTTTTATCATAATCTCGATCATCTTTGACCTTAATCAATCTTTTGCATCAGTCATTCTACAGTTTAGTTTGATCCTTCTCAAGCATCACTCTCAGAAAGAATAGTTAAGAGTGAAACGAGATGTTCTAAAGAAATAGAGAGAAAACGAATATCTAAATAGAGAAGTTTCAATTCCGTTCAACTTAATTTGTTCTTCTTTATGAGTGCATATCACATAGCGGCGCGAGAGAATTGGGGTTACATAATTAAAACAAAAAAAAAAATCAATTTTTTTTTCCTGTTTGGATCATCTACCACGTAAAGTGTTGTAGTTAGTTAGATTTCAAAACAGAACCCTAAAGTTGTTTCTCTACCTTTTATTTTTACGTAAAAGTTGTTTCTCTTCCTAAATCTTATGGTCGTTGCATTTATTCTCAACCTTTTATTGTTGGTTTTTGTTTTTGCTAAGGCGGCACACAACACAAAATAACATAATTCAATAAATTCCTATGAAGCACCAACACTTATAGGACTAATTGTGTCGTGGTGTCTGACACTTCTATGATATTTGTTGAACATGCGTCATACAACTAAAATCGATATCCTAAATAAAATTATTTTTTCTTTGTTTCGGCACTCTTAGAATCGGTATTCGACACACTTATAAGACTATTGCATGCGTTTGTTACAACTTTTTAGAAAGATCAAAATCTAAGATAAATAATTCTAAAAGCAACTTCAAAAAAGAAGCTGTGAAGAGTAACTTCTAAGAAGAAAAAATATTTATTTTTTATATGAGAGAGAAAATAAGGATCAAAAGATTGAGGGACTGTTTGTTATAGATTCTAAAAAAAATGGATTTTCCTTTGTATTTTTGAAAATAGATTTTTTTGGAAATTTACTCAAAAATAGTATAAGTTATTTCAAACTCATTTGTTAATTTGTTACAAGTTATAAAAGATATTTTGACATTCACTAACCTAAATATTCATTGTTCGAGATTTTACATAGTAAAAATCGCATATTTCAAAAATGATATTTAAGAAAAGCTATTTGAAATAGCTTTTTTTTAGAGATTTTCTCAAAATTTTAGTATTCAAAAAAATTATAACAAAATGATGAAATATCTAAAATGACATTTTAAGATAAACTATTCAAACCGATTTTTTATTTGAAACTTTCCTTTAAAAATATTTGTTAATTTTTTTTTAACAAGAACATGTTATACTACAAGAATCTATTTTTAAAAAAACTATAACAAATGAGTTAATTTTGAAACAAAAATCTCTTTTTATATAGTTGTAGTCAAACAAACTAAACTCAATTTTTTAAATGATTTTTCTCACGGTAAATAAATACAAAATAGATTCTAATTTTTTATAACACATCTACGAAATAATCTTTAAACTATTTAATGTCCAAACACTTTTATGTTAATAGGTAGAAACCGGACCCTCAATAAATACATTGATAATGATTTTTGTCTCTTTGTGAGAATTTTTTTTTGATGTACAATTTAAATTTACAAAGGGGTATTTGTCTCTACTACCGACCTAAACATCCTTTTAGAGCCGAGATTTCTGGGAGGGGTGCAACCAATAACCATAGTCTCAAGTTTGATGATCACTTGGTTAGATTGCTTTATTGAAAGAAAAAAAAAAAAAAAAAAAAAAAACAGTTTCTTCAGATTGCTTATAAATAAATCCATTGAGTGACACTTTAATCTAAAAAATATCGATCAAGTAATAACTTCCAATAGATTTTATGTGATCAAGAGTTACAATCTAATAAATACAAGAATTTACTTATTACCTATGTCAACATAAGAAAAAATTGTATTTTATCTTCGTGAACATAATTCAGTTGACGGAGAGATAATATATTGTTATAAATTGTATTTTCTCTTAAATACGTGTACTCGTGATAGGTTTACGTCGCTCAGCTTTTTGTACTCACTTTCTATTTTATATTTATTTATTTTTGTATAAAAGAATCTAGATAAGATAATTTAGATTTGTTACTTAATTTGATTACTAATCGGTTAAGACTCTAAAATAAATAACTGATATAATTGAACAAATATATATATCCATATAATAATATTAAATTTATATAATTACATAATTCATTCACGTTAACAACGTCCTAATGCATCAGTTAAGGAAAAAAAAAATAGAAGTTTTATATTGGAAATAACAAATTATGATTTTCTTTTGTCAAAAAAAAAATTATGAATTTCTAACAAGTTGAATTAGTACACCACTATCGAATATAATAATATTTATTTCTTTACCCAATTTTTCAAGAACACTCATTAGTATTTTCCTAGTAGATAATCACTAAAATAATTAAGTAAAATATATAATAAAATATTTCGAGAATCTCTCATTTAGACTCATTTTTTAAAGTGTAAGATCCACGTAGATTTCTCTAATAAGGGTTAGAGTGTATGATGACAAAAATGATGAGTACAATTTTAGGAGGTTTTTGAAGTAATTCACGAAGAAATCATGCCAATCGGAAACTCAAGAACATCCGAGGGTTTGTGAAGACTTTAGGAAGACCAAGAATGAAGATTCAAGAGGCCTCAGGAGAATTTACAGAGGGAGGAATTCTGTTCCCGGATCCCGAGGCAAGTTATTTGGAGGAAAACACCTAAAATGACGGAAAATCATAAAATCTGGGCTCGCAACACACAACCATGCGCCTAGGGCATGACATGTGCCTAGGGCATTGCCACTGGGACACTCAAATGTGCCTAGGGCATGTGTCGTGCGCCCCGTGTATCCAAAATGAACGGGGCGAAAGCGTCTTTTCTTGCTTTTTGCAGGTAAAGCCCGCATTTTTAGCCCAAACACAGGTAGAAACTCTCATTATAAGTATTAGCATTCCTTATTCAGAATTTCTCATTCAGAACTAGAGAAGTTCAAGAGGAAGGCAATTCTAGAGCTTCAGAGGAGTTTCTATCTTCTCCTTCTTTTTCTAGGGTAATGTTTTATCTTTGGTAATTTGTTTTTAGTTACCTTATGTAACTAAATCCTTTTAGGTTAGAGTTCTAATATGAACCTCTATTTATTTTGTTGGATATTTATTTAATTTAATGTCGTTTATATTTTATTTATATTTTGTTCGCTGTTAAGTTTTATTAGGAATTTAGTTTGTTTCTATAGTAGTGCAACCCTAGATTAAACACTTAGGTTGTGACAGGGCTTAATATTGACATTACTATCCTGATGCTTATATCTTGATATTTATATCTTGCTATTAATATCTATATGTCTAGGAAGTAATTAGTTATAGCTATCGACAGTTATTGAAAGCGAGTTGACCCTATTAGTAAGTACTTAGGATAAAACATTACTAATATTGAGTAAAATCTAAACCTAGGAGGTGACTAGTTAATAATTAAGAAAACAAGTCTCTGCTTGAAGGAAGTAAGTTGTAGCCTAGTAGAACCATTCTCTTAAACCTTTGGTAAGGTAGACGCTGATATGGATGCCCGTTTGTATAAATACTAAGAGAGAGAGAGAGAGAGAGAGAGAGAGAGAGAGAGAGAGAGAGAGAGAGAGAGAGAGAGAGAGAGAGAGAGAGGAGAGAGAGATGTGACCTAAGAGCCATAGATGGATATACCTACATGAACATTGGCCTTCATCTTTGGAAATCTTGGAAAGCCAATTTATGTTTATGCTTTAAATTACCTTTGAGGTGGTATGACCCACACATAAGGATCACTATGTGACCAACAGGTGCAACCAAACATTGGAGGGATTGACCTAGTCAACTGAGATAGTATAGACCCCGTACGTAAGGATCACCGTGCGATCAGCAGGTGCAGTTTGACGATTGATTGGGTTAGTAACGTCCTAGCGGTCTCATCACTTGTATAACAATATTACTGTTATTTAATATCCAACAAATAAATAGGGAGGATTCGAACCGCTAATTACTTTTCTGCAACCAAAACAGGTAACTTGCTCTGTTGCAACAGATAAAAAATGCAAATCTCTAACCCTTTAACTCTTTTATTTTATGGTCAAACTTAAAATAAGTAACGTGAATTGTTTGGACGAAATGACAATCCTTGTGAATACGATACCCCACTTATCACTTTATTACTTGGTAAACGATTTGGTACACTTGCTTAATCCGCACATCAAGTTTTTGGCGCTGTTGCCGGAGATTGTTGATATTTACGACTAAGACATTCAAATTACTTATTTTTTATCCTTTTTTTTCTGTCATTTTTTTTTCTACATTTTATTTTTCTGTATTCAAAAATTCAAAAATACCAACAAAAAAAACAAAAATTTAAAAATACCAAAATTATTTAGTCCAAGTTGTGCCATTTTATTTTAGAGTCTAGTTTATCATATAGTTTATTTATTTTAGTCGTTACTAACTTAATTTATTTTTCTGTTTGTATTTACTTTATTATTTAACCATTTTTCTTTTCTTTTTGTTTTCCCATTTAGGAACTAAGCCATTTATTTTTAGAGTCATATTTAGGTTTTATATTTTTTTTCATTTCATATTAAAGAGTCGTAGTAAAAATAACAGTTGTTATAATATCTACAATCCTTAGATTGAGTCTAGTTAGTATTAGATTATTTATTAGTAAGAGTCATTCCAATAAATTTGGCATTTGGAATTAGGATTAACATTTAGTAAGCATAGGAATAAAGTCATTACTAACATTATGTAATAACTATAGTAGTTAACTTAGGTCGAGTCTGCATTACATTTAGGGAAATATAAAGTCTAGTAATCTCTAAGGATTTAACGCCTAAGCTAAAAGAAATTTTATCAAGCGCAACCTTGTCTTTGTTAGGAAATTTTCTCGAACTTGCAATTATTGTGTGAAATAGGTAACCATGGAATCAAACAAAGAAGCACAAGTAAGGACAACCAAAGAGGAAATAGAAGAACATAATTGGGAGAACTTAATCTCGGTATTCAAGAAGGTAAAGGTGACGACATCTTTTGTGGAGAAACTAGAGAAGGAACCAGGATATCTCGATTTTCAAAAGGAAGTAGATATAAAGCGGCAGGAGCTGTAGAAATCAAAACCAACTAGAAAAGAAGAGCATATCAACGCTATTGAGTTTGGGGAAGACACTCGTCTGGAAGAAATCAAGCAGGCAAAGTAAGAAGTAGCTGAAAACTTCAGGGATCTCCGCCAGATTCTCGAAAAATACCAAGTTCATATGCCAGTAGAGGAAATGGTGAAGCAAAGTTCATGTTGCATAATTTTTTTTGCAAGAATTGCTTAAAACTACAGTAGATTCATCTGAGGAGGAGTATGTTTCACGTATTGAAGAGTGTCACTTGAACTTCGAGGTACCTGCATCTGTCAAGTTTAGCTATGAAGGATGTTATTCACTTCCCGTGTTCATAGAGCATATATACATAGGTGAGGCATTATGTGACTCTGGAGCCAATGAAGACATAAGTCAAACACTAGACTACTACCAGGTGTTTGTTGCGACTTACCCTAAATACAGTATAGACGTAAGTCAAACACCAAAGTGTTTGTTACTTAAGAGGATTGTGGATGACTACGCGAAAAGAGGAGTTGAATATGAAATATAATTGGGATACATAACAGAAGAAGAGTACGATTTTGAAGATGGAGAGGTAGAGGACGAGGATCCTGAAGGTCAGGGGCTCCCAAGACATATATGTAAGGCTCAGAACGTAAAACACACGCTGAATATGAGGCAACCTATTTTGTCAAGCTAGTGACCTAAATGTAGATTGCCATGGGTCTACACACAAAAAAAAAAAAATCAAGAGCCAAAAACATCAAAAAATTTGGTCTCTTCAAAAAAATATGTTTATGTTTATGAATAAAGATAAATATTTCTACTTTGTACCCATATTGACTGAATTAAGGAAGAAAGGTTGGCAGCATATTAATGATTATTAGGATTCCTGATGACAGGCCATCTTATTTATTCTTAGCATGTTTTTCCTATTAATTTCAATAGGTTTTAACAGCAAAACGGAGGTGTGTTAGAACGATTGCCTATGATTTCATGACTTTTGTAATGTTTTCTATATTTGAGTCTATAATTCTAGTTTTCCCGAAACATATCAATTTTAGGGGTTTTTGAAGCAATTCACGAAGAAATCATGCAAATCGGCAAATCAAGAACATCTGAAAAATTGTCAAGACTTTGGGAAGAGCAAGAATGAAGATTTAAGAGGCCTCATGAGACTTTACATAGGGATGAATTTTGTTCCCAAGTTCCGAGGTAAGTTATTTGTAGACGAAGAACTAAAAACAGCAAAATTGGGCCCAAGAAGGAGCAGCCATACGCCTAGGGCATATGCCATGCGCCTAGGGCATGGCCACAATTCAATATGCGCCTAGGGAATATTTCTTGCACCTAGGGCATATAGAAAAATACACTATATGCGTCTAGGGCATGCTATATGCGCCCCGAGCATCTCAAATGTGAGGGGCGTAGGCGTAATTTTATTCGTTTTTGCGGGTTTAGCCTGCGTTTTTAGCCCAAACCCAGTTAGAAATCTCCACTATAAATACTAGTCTTCCTCATTCACAAGTTCTTGTTTAAAGTTGTGTCAGTTCAAGAGGAAGGCGACTTTGGAGCTTCGAGACAATCTATCTTCTCCGTGATTTTCTATGGTATGTTTTTATCTTTAGTAATTTGTTTTTAGTTACCATGTGTAACTAAATATTTTTAGGTTAGAGTTCTAAGATGAACCTCTGTTTATTATTGTTGGATATTTATTTAATTTGATGTCGTTTGTATTTTATTTATTTTTTGTTCGCTATTAAGTTATATTAGAAAATTCCATAGTTTATTTCTGTGATAGGTGCAACCCTAGATTAGGTACTTAGGTTGTGACAGGGCCTAATATTGCTATCACTAACTGGTTGCTTATATCTTTATATTTATACCTCTTTACTGATAACTATATATCTAGGAAGTAAGTGATTATTAACTAGCGAAAGATACCGAAAGAGAGTTGACCCTAGTTGTAGGTACTTAGGAGGTGACATTACTAAGAATGAGTGGGACTCTACCGAACCTAGGAAGTAACTGATTAGTAATTAGGGAAACAAGTGCCTAGATAAAGGAAATAAGTCATAGCCTAATAAAACCATTCTCTTAAACCCTTAGTAAGGTAGACATAGATTAGAGATTGCCGTTTGTATAACTACTAAGTAAGTGATAGAGGGTGTGTTATGAGTGTCCTAAGATTTATAGATGGGCAGACCTACAGGAAACTTGGCCTTCATTGCCTTGGGAAACACTAGAAAGCCAATTTAAGTTTATGTTTCAATCACCTTTGAATTAGCAAGACCCCGCACGTAAGGATCGTCGTGCGATCAACATGTGCAGTTAGCCATCAGAGGGATAGACCAAAGTAGGTTAGTAACGTCCCAACGGCCTCATCACTTGTATATTCTACCTAAGATAAATAAACGTGACATTAATGTTATTTAGTATCCAACAATATAAACATGGGGGATTCGAAGAATCCTAACCGTTGCTTACATTTCTGCAACCAAAAACAGGTAAACTGCTCTGTTGCAAACAGATAAAAATTACGACCTTTCTAACCCTTTTACCTTTTATATCGTCAACTTACAAAAATAAGTAACGAGAATTGGTTGGACGAAGCGACAATCCCTATGGATACGATACTCTACTTATCACTTTATTACTCCCTCCGTTTTAAAATATAAGCAAAATTCGCTTTTTAGATTCATTCATTTAATGATGTATGTGGTTCATATTATAAAACACATACATCATTAAATGAATGAACCTAAAAAGCAACTTTTGCTTATATTTTGAAACGGAGGGAGTATCTGGTAAACGATTTGGTACACTTGCCATATCCAACCATCAAATCCCTAGGTTAGTAATGTAACTCCAAGTTTCTTTATTAACCTACTTCCCAAATTATATCCACCCTTAACCTAATCCAACTTATAACCCTAAAAGTCCTAAACGTGTGTGAATAATCTGATTTTGACTATCTGTTTAGAATTGTCCCAAATTTATAGCAAGGTACATTCATGTGACGACTGGAGTGGGAAAATGTCGTGACCAGTCCTACTGACTTTATGAGATACATACGTGTATCAATGGAAAAGAGTATGGTTGATGATATGAGATATCTTCTCCAAGTCTATTCCGCTTGAATGTAACGAGGTAAGTAAGCGAATGTTGTAGATGAGATGAGTAATGATTCGAGCACAACTCCGGAAAAGTGTGTTTTTCCTTAAAAAATGCAAAGAATAAAATATGTTTTTCTTTTGTTACTTGAGGACAAGCAACAATTTAAGCTTGGGATTGCGATGACATGTCATCTTACGTTATTCTTAGCATAAGTCATTTCAGTAGGTTTTAGCATCAAAATGGAGAAGTATTAGAGCAATTTCCTGTGATTTTGGGATATTTGTAATGTTTTTATATTTGAGTCTGTAATTCTAGTTTTCCCGAAACATGGCAATTTTAGGGGGTTTTTGAAGTAATTCACGAAGAAATCAAGAAAATCGGCAAATCAAGAACATCCAAAGATTTGTGAATACTTTGGGAAGACCAAGAATGAAGATTCAAGAGGCCTCATGAGAGTTTACAGAGGGAGGAATTCTGTTCCTAGATACTGATGAAAGTTATTTGGAGGAAAACACCTAAAGCGACAGAAAAACATAGAATTTGGGCCTGGAACACACAACCATGCGCTTAGGGCATGCCATGCTTCTAGGGCATAGGCCATGCGCCTAAGGCATGGACACTGGGAAAACGCCCCGTGCATCCAAATGTGCGGGGAAAACGCCATGTTTCCTGCTTTTTTTAGGTAAAGTCCGTGTTTTTATCCCAAACCCAAGTAGAAACTCTCACTATAAATACCAGACTTCCAAATTCAGAATTTCTCGTTTAGAACTCAAGCAGTTCAAGCGGAAGGCAATTCTAGAGCTTTGGGGGAGTTTATATCTTCTCCTTGTTTTTCCATGGAATGTTTTTATCTTTAGTTCTTTAATTTTAGTTACAATGTGTAACTAAATCTTTCTAGGTTAGAGTTCTAAGATGAACCTCTATTTATTTTGTTGGATATTTATTTAATTTAATGTCGTTTATATTTTATTTATTTTTTATTCGCTATTAAGTTTTGTTAGGAATTTAGTTTATTTTTGTAGTAGCAAGACCCTAGATTAGATACTTAAGTTGTAACAGGGCCTAATATTGATATTACTATCATAATGCTTATATCTTGATATTTATATCTTGCTATTAATATCTATCTGTCTAGGAAGTAATTAGTTATAGCTAGCGAAAGATACCGAAAGCGAGTTGACCCTAGTAGTAAGTATTTAGGAGGCAACATTATTAATATTGAGTAAAATTTGCAGAACCAAGGAGATAACTAGTTAATAATTAAGGAAACAAGTGTCTGCTTGAAGGAAATAAGTTGTAGCCTTGTAGAACCATTCTCTTAAACCCTTAGTAAGGTAGGCGCTGATAGGGCTGCCCGTTTGTAGAACTATTAAGAGCGAGAGAGAATGTGCTATAATGTCCAAAGATTCATAGATGGATAGACTTACAAGAACATTGGCCTTCATTGTCTTTGGAAATCTTGAAAAGCCAATTTAAGTATATGAATTCAATTACCTTTGAGACAGTAAGACCCCACACGTATGGATCACCGTGTGATCAGCAGGTGCAACCAGACTTATGAGGAATAAACCTAGTGAACTGAGATAGTATAGTCCCCACACGTAAGGATCATCGTGCGATCAGCGGGTGCAGCTTGACGACTGATTAGGTTTGTAATGCCCCAACTGCCTCATCACTTGTATAGTCTACCTAAGATAAATAAACATGATATTAATGTTATTTAATATCCAACAAATAAATAGGTCCTAAACGCTGCTTACTTTTCTGTAACCAAAACAAGTAACTTGCTTTGTTGCACACAAATAAATTGCAAATCTCTAACCCTTTAAATCTTTTATTTTACCATCAAACTTAAAATAAGTAACACAAATTTTTTGGACAAAATGACAATCCTTGTGGATAAAGTGCTCTACTTATCACTTTATTACTTGATAAACGATTTGGTATACTTGCTTAATCCGCACATCATTGTACGTTAAAAAATGAGTGTTCTTAACACTATTCATATAATGAAGAAAGTGAATATTAGAGTGAGTGTAAGAAAGAGAATGTTCATAACACTCTTCTTCTTGTTTAATTGTTATATTTTCACAATGGTAAAAAAAACGTTAGAATTTTACTCTTCTCCCTTTGGTTTTTGCTCATTCCCACATCAAACTTTTAAAAATAACTTCAGCGTGAGTTAACTCACGCTCACTATCAGCGTGGGTTAACTCACATTACGTTATTATATAGCAGACAACATCTCATGTCTTCCATTTAACAAAACTCGATCTCTAAACCTCTCTCAAATCATCCAACACCAAATTTCTTCAAATTCAAATCAATAACAAGTAATTTTTCATAATCCATTACCATAGACATTTTATGTTTATATGTTGCATTTTTCCTCTTAGTTTAGAAATGTTTTAGTTTTAGGGTTTGTGTAAATTTTGATTTTTTTTGGTAGTAAATGATTAAATGTTTACATTGTAAATGTTATGAATCATTGTTAGATTATATTTAAGTAGATTAAATGTTTGTATGTTTGCATGTTTATGTTTTAGTTTTGGGTTTTAGGGTTTATGTATATTTTGCACTCCAAGTGTTTAATGAAATGTTTGAATGATTTTTTCTTTGATTGTTTTAATTTCTTGTGGTGTAGATCTGAATCAACGGACATTTATCCAATAGATCCGAACACGATGTTAGCCATAGTCTGCTTCAAAGGTGGAAAACCCAATTTGTTCAGGATTCAGTTTGATGTCACCTTAGTAGATCTGAAGGATCAAATCAACCGACGACTCAAATCCATCGACACAAGGAGGGTGGACGATATTACCTATCAACGTCCATCGATCGACTCAGTCGATAGATTGTAGTTCATCTAGATGATGCTCACGAACGACGATGACGCGAGGAACATGTTCTTGATATTTGATCAGCACATCATGTTCTCGACGATCAAGTTAGATGTTTCGTTGCTGAGATCTTCTAAAGATACTATCAAGAGTTTGATTCATCCAGATGAAGATTATGTTGTATTATTATGTAGTGTCTTTATTTTGTTGGAATTAAGTTTCATTCATGGTAGTTTATTAAGAATGTTGGCATTGAAGTGTCTTATACTTAGTGTAAAGGTTTGCAAATCTCTTTGAAAACTCGAAAGAATTGAGAGAATAGATCTTGTATTCTACCGAATCAACTATATAGGTTCTCACATTGAATTCTTTCATATAAGATGAGTGTGACAAACAAAATGCATTTTTAAGATGTTGTTTTGAGCTTGGTCATGCTCTTCTATCAATTGAAACTTGTCTGTTGGTAAGGCAGTAGGATTAAATTCAAAAGAATATATTAGAATGCACTCCTTTTTGTCACTACTCATCTTATATGAGGGAATTCGATGTGAGAACCTATATAGTTGATTTGGTATAATACAAAATGTGTTCTCTTCGTTCATTTGAGTTTCAAAGAGACTTGCAAATTTTTACACTAAGTATAACACTCTTTAATACCACTATTTTGAGCAAACAACCATAAATTTAATTTTAATCCAACATCATGATGAGTCAACATCCCTAGGGAGAATGTAATGTAATACAATGCTTCGTTTATTGTCTGATTTAAACAAGATGAAATTAAAACTAAATAAATTTGTAGTATTCTATTGTTTTGGAATTGATTTTGCATGCTTGTATATTTTTAGTTAGGATTTATTTTGAAAATGAATGAATTGATCTTTTCAAGACATGCTTACCATTGAGAAAATGAATGTTTTTAAAAAATGTAATGATTGATTGGGAGTTAAAAAATTAACATAAAGTATTGTGAATGAATGAATGTGATAAATGAATGTTTTTATGATACCTTGCCTAAAACCGGCGCAGGTTAACTCATGTTGGGTACTGAGCGTGAGTTAACTTCTGTTAGGGTTATTTATGCAAAGTTGGAGTAGAAATGAACAATTTTAAAGTGATGAATAGTAAAATTCAAAACGTTATATTCCTGAACTATAACATCAGGTGAATTAAGATCCAAAGGCGTCCAAAATCCAAGAAAATTGCTTTTATAACATATAATTTTTTTAAAAACGCAAAGAAATGACGTTTTTGCTTCTAGAGGTAGTTAACTACCACTGTGTACCAACACAACCTAAAAAAAAACTCTAGCGTTAGTTAACTACCGTTGAACATCAAAATTGTTTTTTTTATTATTATTATAATAGTGCCATGTTTTTCCATGTGACAATTTGTGTGACATCAAATATGGTTTTTTTATATTGTTGGAATTTAAACACTATAAGTCCGGCTAAAACCAAAGCCATAATTTGAAGGTAAATGAGAAAACTACATGAGTCAACCCCACTGCAAAATCATGATGTCAAAATTTATATACTTTTTTATGAAACCACAAAGCACGAGTACCACAATTAGACAAATGGGGACTAACCAGGAACACGACACTCTTTATAATAATAATAATAATAAAAAACAATTTTGATGTTTTACGACAGTTAACTATCATTAGAACTTTTTTTTTTTACGTTGTGTTGGTGTACAGCGGTAGTTAACTGCCGTCGGACAAATTCGACAGTAATTAATTACCGTTTAGGGTAAAAACGTTATTTTCATATATTTTTAAAAAGTTTTGTATGTCAGAAAATAAATTTTCAAAATCCAAATAGTGTTCCTTATTTGGATCTTTTGGTTCAATTTTCAACCATCAAGAAGTGCAAACAAACAAGGAATTGATGTTATACTTTAATTGAATTAAATGTTGCTTTCATATAATATCAGCTAACACCATGTAGTTGAGATTCTCTTCATTTTCTAAAATAAATAGTAATGTTCATTACTATATATTTTTTATGAATGAATGTCTAATTAATGTCACATATTCAAGAAATATGCACATTTATATCTTGTATTTATTATAAAACTATAATAATGAACACAATCATGTATTTTAGTAAATAGAGAGGATTTTAACTCAACACCATAACCCTCACCAGACATGGTAGTCATGCATATCAACCCACTGACACCTTATAATATGTACGATTGTTTGTCTTTCTCAATCACCTAACCAATTGAATGAATTTCAAATACCAACAAACCAACTCTCTATGAACATGGAAAAACACTCGAGATTCTGCCTTTCTCACTCATTCCTATGGGACCCCGATGATATAGTTAAACTTTAATTTTAGAAACAGTAATGGTCCACATACCCTATTGCTTGTCTTTGTCTACCAATTATTCTACATGCAAAACCTCGTTTTTCCCTTTCTAGGTCCATATGTTTGTTCACTTGTTATACATTCACAATGCTAGGGCTATTATTTATCTATAATTTTAATCAAAATCAAAATAATTTAATCAATTTTTTTTTTGAGTAATTTAATCAATATTTCATGAAAACTACTATTTGTAATATATAACATTAGCGCAATAAAAAAGCGGAGGTTTGCACACCAGTAATAATTAAATAAAGTATTTCAACTTTGAGCACTTACCATGCTAAAGAGAACAAAATCTTAGAAAAGAGAAAAAGTGTAACATTTGATTTTGAACATCATTAAGGGGTAAGAAAAGAAGTGGCGTGCCATTTGATGTGGTATGATTTAAGTTAGTGCTTGACTTTAATTTGCATTCACTTTTATCACAATCTCGATTATATTTGACCTTAATTATATGGGATCCTAATCTTTTGCATCAGTCATTCTATAGTTTAGTTTGATCTTCCTCAAGCATCATTCTCAGAAAGAATAGTTAAGAGTGAAATGAGATGTTCTAGAGAAATAGAGAAAATGAGTATCTAAATATGAGTGCACATCACACAGCGGCACAAGAAAATAAAATAGAAAATCAAGATATAGTGAAATTTATGAGAAAAACATAGAAACTAATGAAATTATTAGTCATTAGATATAAAAAACCAGATATCAAATGTATAATATATGCAAGGTTCATGGTTTAAAACTCGGGCATAAAAAAAAAAATCTAACCAAGTAAATTAAGTTAATGTTGTTAACAAAATATAATATTTATTTATCAGACTTTATTTAGACAAAATTTTAAATTAGACAGGCCTCTTTCCGCTAAAAATGTGAGTATTAATACAAACAAAAAAAAATTATTTTTTCAATTTTCTCTCCTGTTTGAATCCTCTACCACGTAGAGTGTTTTTTTTTTTTTGAGGAATACCACGTAGAGTGTTGTATCTAGATTTCAAAACAGAACCCTAGAGTTATTTCTCTGCCTTTTATTTATACGCAAAAGTTGTTTCTCTTCCTAAATCTTATGGTCACTACATTTATTCTCAACCTTTTTTTTTGTTTTTATGTTTTTGTTTTTGGCTAAGGTGGCACACAACACAAAATAACAGAATTCAATAAATTCCTAAATGGCCACATCTTCTATGCAATCTCTCTCTAGCCAAATCTCATTCGTTAGATCTTATCCTCTCAAACGAAACATCATCCTTTGAAATAACAATAATAATATCTAAGAGGCAATTTTTGGCCGAATTTGAGTATCCAGAATAATTCATAATTAATGTAACCCCAACTTCTTAAAAAAAGAAAAAGAATATATGTAACCCCAATTCTTTTTTTATGTACAAATTATGTCATCCCAATTCTAAACCATCGGTTATTGAATCACTTTATTTTGAGATGGACCAATTTGATAATGGCAATTTCAATCAATGACTCTTCAAAAAGGAAAAGATACAAAATTTTAGCCCTACTTACGATCAATTCATTCTTTTCGATTATCTTATCTTTCCAAAAGAGTGGTGTACCAATTATTCTCACCCGTAAAAGAAGAAGAAAAAAATCTTCAAGAAAAGTATAGAAAAGCATCACTATCTTGCATTAAAGTTCCCATCAAATTAATAAGAAAATTAACTACAATCGGAAAACCAACATTCTGTGGTCTTCACCTTCAGCCAAAAAAAAAAACACCTAACTAAGGTTATACTTTTACTAATAATTAAACAAAAGAACTAAAAAAAAACCTAAAACCTAGAAATTTACATGACCAAATCATTGTAAACATGAAACCATGATTCAAGACTCAAAAGAAGATAATTTTCCATGTAAGTTTCTTCTTCTTCTTCTTCTTCTTCTTCCAACTTCGTGGTTTTCTCACAAACCAAAACAACCAACATGTTGATGAAGATTTTTGTCCCTATCAATCAAACCACGAACGTTTCTGAATTCCTCAACATGACAAGGAATAGTAATGGTTCCCTTTTGATCAAATCCATATTCTTCTTCAGCCTCTTTCAATAGTTGAATGAAAAGAGGGTGATTGAAGTACATCACCGGCACAACAAACCTTTGTTGTTCTTCCCCTAAACCAACTTTTATCGCCATAAACCCTTTTGGAACACCTTTGAACTCTTGCTTATGTTGAAGATGGTGTCTATGCAAATGAAGACTCTTTGGACTCTTTTCAACCAAACCCATTTTTGCAAAACCAAAAAGGAACACAAAGAGACCAAAATACTCAAACTTTGAAGTGAAAATATATTGAAACTAAAGGAAAACTGGTTCTGGATATTTTATAGCTTTGTTGATGAAGATAAGGGAAGAGTATCCCATAGGGTTCGAAAAGATGGTCATGGTTTGATAATTATAGACTAACAAATAAATGTAAAACGCATAAATAACATGAAGACTTAGAGAATATATAAGGAGGGGAGAGAAGGGGCAATGAATTCAATGTAGGGCCACTAGGTTTTAGACTTTTAGTAGGATTCTACACCGTTTGATCTTGGTTGGTGATTAGATATTAATCACCATATTTTGTGGATCAATCGGATTACTCCAACAAATTTAGAGAAGGAATAGGGGAAGTTAGTTGGAATTCCATTTAGCTAAGAAAAGTCTTGCCAACACTTTAATACTTATTTTGTCAACAAAAAAAAAACACTTCAATACTTATTTATTTACACAAAAAAACAATAGAATACTTTGTTTTTCTTTTTAAATTAAAATAAAATAAAGATTATTTCTTTGTTGAAAGTCAAAGAAAATAAGAGATTGTTACTAGATAATTTGTAGCAAAAAATATTCACCTAAAAATAGTTTTTTTTTTTTTTTGACAAATCAACTAAAAATAATTTCCTTCAAATATTTGAGGGACCTGTATATATAAGTATAGATACCTCCCCTTTATTATTATTATTTTTTATTTTAGGAAAGATACCTTCCCCTTTATTGTTAGTATAGATATGGAAGTATATATACTTCCTCTCAACAAAAAAATAAAAATAGATACCTATATATAAAGGGATATCAAGTTTTGGTTCAATTTTGTTTCAATTTTACCTTGTACCTAAACTATTTTCTTTTAAAATTTGTGAATATTTAACCGAAACAATCCTTAAAAAAAACCAAAACAAATAATTTAATTTAATTATAAATTAATATTTGAATCAAATCAATTTCAGTCTATTCTTAAATTAATTTTTTTCAATCAAATATAATATTTCAAAAATTTAACATGGTAAATTCAAGTTTTTTTTTTAATGTGTGGCATAAACTAGTTCCTTAAAAAGTATATTTGTTTGCTTGACGTCTCCTTCAAGATAGAATAACAACAAGATCAAATTTGGTGCGTCGACATGTTCTCCAACCTAACGACAACTTGTGTGTTGGTGGATGTGGTTTCTCTGAGACGACATATCATCTCTTTATTGGGTGCGATTTATTTGGGAGCGTATGGTATTTAGTTTGTCTTTGGCTTGGTGTCCCTTGAGTCTTTCCAGGCTCGATAACGAACCATTTCTTTCATTTTATCCATTTGGCGGGTATGTTGCGACCTTCTCATTATTATCTTAAGGTTATTTGGTTTGCCTGTATTTGGGCAATTTGGACAACTGTGTCTTCAAAAATATTGATCATCTCAGTATTGTTGAAAAAAGTGAAGTTGAATTCTTTTTTATGGCTTTCTTCGAATTTTGTTCCAATTTCGTTTGGTTTTCACGATTGGTGGAGACACCCACTACTGTGTATGGGTATCATGTAATTTTTACGCATTCTTTTCGTTGGTGGAGGCATCTTTGTTAGGTGTTTGTTGTTTGTAACAGACTTTGGGTGATTCATCACTTTAACATACCTTGTGCGGGGTGAATCACTTTGCTTTTAAGCAATATATTCCATTTTGATTTGTTAAAAAAAATAGTAAATTCAAGTTAATATTTGGTTTAATTGAAATAAAAATATTGTAGCTAAAATAAAAATTATAACAATGTAAATGATATAATCTATCAAAAAACGTAAACTTAATTTATGTGGAGACCAACTATGATCTTCATTTGAAAAAACAAAATAGAGAGATGTTTGGTGCCTGTATATACATTAGTACATATAAAATTTACGTAAATCATACAATTTTCATTTAGGGTTGGTTCAAAGGATTTGAGGCCTAAGGCTCAAGATAAAAAGTATTTAAACCCTCACACCATCTTCAATCATTCAAATGGTTGAGAGAAAATCATTTTCTGCAATAACTTGTTGAAATCTAGGTTGATTGTCTAACAAAAGACCATGCAAAATGCCTCATGATTCGACACAAGTTATAAATTAGTACCTAGCCAAACGGTTAGAAAATGCCACAATAAATATATCATGGCAACAACCGAGAACACCTCCACAAATGCTTTACCCAAAGTTGAGTCACTATACAATCACATTTAATCTTTGATCCATTTAACAATGGAGAGATACATCTTATAAAATGAATTGTTGTACGTAACCTCTATTCATAAAGTTATTATAAGATCTCAAATTTTATAATGAATTGTTGTAAGTTTTAAAAATATATATATATATGTACAACAAAATGAAGTAATTGTTTCAAAAAAAAATGAAGTAATGTTAATCATTAGTGTAATATTGTTTTTAAATAATAAATAATGCAACGATTTGTAGTAAGCATATATTTCTTTGTAGAAAAAGATAAATTTCACTAAACTAATAAAGATATTTTGACTTTATTTGTGACTAATTTTACTAATGAAATCAGACTATATTTAAACAAAGTCTTATGAGGCAGAATCTAGTGGCACCCCTAATCCATTATTTTATTTCTTGAGCCAAGTGTGTCATGCTGAACGCATGATAGGTTTTGTATTTTGTGAAGCCCATAATGGTAGATCATGAATAAATTATTTCACGAAAAGCAAAGTCAACCTAAAAATTGCCATTCTGTGTTTGCAGCAAGTTGGTGTTGTATATTCACTTATCCACAAAGATTCCTTTCCCTTTCACGCAGAATATAGTTAGATAACAAAAAAATGAAAGGAAAAATATAATTGAATCTATATCTTTTTATCCTTTTCTTTTTTTTATAATATGTATATTTCTTTAAAGAAAATGTGTTCCGTTTGTTATATATTTTATTTTTATGGTGGCCATCGAGATTATTCGATTCATGAAGACTAAAACCAAAGGTAATGATGGTTGTGTGGCACTCGAGTTGGATATTAGCAAAGCTTAGGATCGAATAGATTGAGATTATCTTAAGGAAGTCATGATCAAGATGGAGTTTAATAACCGGTGGATCCATTGGATATGTGTGTGGAATCAGTTGATTACTCTGTTCTAGTCAATAATGATAAGGTGTATATCCTGTAATACCAGGTCGAGGTTTACGACATGGGGATCATCTCTCCCCTTACTCTTCATCATTTGTGTGGAGGGCTCGTCCTCCTTAATTCACCACGCTGAGGAGAGGGGTGATACCCATGGCACTTCTATTTGTAGGGGCGCCCCTTTGGTCTCTCATCTCTTGTTTGTCGATGATTGTTTTATATTTTCAGAGTTGAGAAGTGTCATTCACAAATTATGAAAAACATCCTTAATGTGCATGAGGCAACCTCTGTTCAAGCTATTAGTCTCTCCAAATTGGAGATATATTGCAGCAGGAATGTTCCTGGCATTCTAAAGGCTTATGTCACATATATTTTAGGGGTTTAATTTATGCTCGGTACATGAAAGTATTTGGAACTTCCGTCCATGATCAGTAGAGATTGAACAACAATTTATGTTCTAAACATTTGGGACTTCCGTCCATGATCAATAGAGATAGAACAACAATTTATGTTATAAGCATTTTTCTCCTTTCTACCTTTCTTATCAATACTATTGAGAAGATGATGAACCTGTTTTGGTGGGGTTACGGTGGTTCAAACAATCGTGGTATTCATTGGATGTATTGACAAATGTTGTTGATTCATAAAAAATTATGGTGGTATAGGTTTCAAGGACCTTACTACTTTCAATTTGGCTATGCTAAGCAAACAAGATTGAAGTTTTAAACCGATCCAAACTCTATGGTTTCCCGGTCATTTAAAGGTCAACACTTCCCCACTTAGAGTTATCTTGCAGTCAACCTGGGTCACAATCCGAATTTTTGTGTGGTGGAGTATCTTGCGAGCTCAATTTATTGTTAGAGGTGGTGTGAGGGCAAGAAAATTCTATTCCCATCCTTCATGAACCATGGCCTCTAAATGGAGGTCATATTGATGGTAATATTCTAGGGGCACATTATGTTTGTAATTTTTCTACAAATAACCATATTGATACTTTGTGTAAGAGTTGGAACTTGGAACCTCGATTTAGTTCAACAGATTTTCAACGCCGACATAGCCTCTGCTATTTTGAGTACTCATTTACTAGCACACGTCCTAGGTAAAAAAATTATTTGGAAAGCAGAGAAAAATGGGTTGTATTATGTTAAAAGTGCTTACATGCTTTGTGTGTAAGAATTGGTTGAAACATCCCATATTCGACGATCGTGTTTGGTCTGATATATGGCGCCTGAATGTGCCACCTATAGTAAAAAAATATCGTTTGGTGTATGTGTCACGAATGTCTACCAACAAGAGTTCACCTTCAAGATAAGGGTGTGAAGTACATACAAGTTGTGTTAGCTTTTATTATACTCATGAAGACTTGGCGCATGTAATTTTTTATTGCCCTTCTGCCATACAAGTTTAGTGAATGTCATGATTATGAGACGATATTCATAAAGTTGTTCGTGTTGAGGCAAAATTCCTAATTAATTTTAAAGATAACAAATCTTGATAATTAAAGAATTAATGGACTTTGATTAGTTTATTGGTATTTAATTTTTTTCTTGAGTGTTTAACTAAGACAAGAACAAAGTTTAAATCATACCAAGAAAGCGGCGTTGCATCGATGAGAGTGATGGCGGTTTGACAATTTATAGGGTCAAGGAGGTATATCTCAACAAACTGAGAAAAATGATGGTGGTCTCATGGCCGGACGGTGGCATGCATGTGGAGGTTATATTGATGTGTGTACAAGAGGAATAAATGTGTGGTTTTTAAAAGAGTGAATGATCTTATGATACGACCGTTGGGTCATGCGAGGAGTTTGAAGGATCTTCCACATTGGTTATAGAGCAATCACACAAGTAAGTTAGACACCACATCTTAGCCCAAAACTTTAAGGCATTAGATTTATGGATTCTCTCACTTTTCCAAATAATATGAGACTTGAAACTTACACTTACTACAAAATATTTACCTACAACCGCTTTCTTTCCTTTTTGTTTCTATGAAAGCCAGCATACATATATATGTGTGTGTGTGTGTGTTTATGAAGTACATCATCACATCATCTAGTCACTATTAAAAGTAAAGTTTTCATTTTCAAATTTATTGAATAAATGATGCATTTGGTCTAAATATAGACCAAATACGTCAAGTTATTCAATAAATCTAAAAAGTGAATTTTTAATTATATTAGTGACCAATGAATGTATACCACTTGTAGCAATATATATTGTTGGCGGATCAAGATTCCAATAATCAATGTCTCTTGAGTTTATGTAGTCAACATATGGAGGATTGTTTGATAAATATAAAAAATATTGAAGGTGAGAAAAACACAAGAATGGAGGGTGTTGAATTATGTTCACTTTTTCAAAATTCTTTTCTAAGTGTTTAACATTGGTCAGAGTCTGACTCATAATCTGAATCCAGCGAATAAAACAGAACACAAATATATATATATATATATATATATATATATATATATATATATACTTGTTAGATTAATTGTTTTGGCAGGCTTTAATTCTATTTTCTATTGTAGGCGACACTTATCACCAAAAAATAAAAAAGTAATAAATGTCTTTTAATTGATTTTTTTTTCCTTCTCCTCTTTTTTTTTTTTTTGGTTCCACGCTAAAAGAATGTTTGAGGTTAACAACAAAACTTAAAAACTCTTTCCTTGAAATAAAAATTTCAAGATTCACTCATTCTATTCTTTCAAAAAAATTGCACAAGAAAAAATTTGCATATATTTTTTTACGCTAAATGAATTTTTTTTTCTTCTCCAATTGATTTTTTTTTCCTTCTTCCTTTGCTTTTTTTTTACGCTAAAAAAAATGCATATATTTTTTTTTAAAGAAAACAATTGTAAAATTTAATGAATGGCATATTTATTCTTCTCCTGTTACTATTTTTTATACGACGTATTTCATTTGATTTCTTCATTATAATCCTGTTTATTTCTTATAATTTTTGTAAACACACATTTTTCGACTAAATTTGCACGAAAAGAAAACAATAGAGGAAGTAACATTGGTCTTTTCTTATATCCAATTCATTTACATAATTGCATAAAGAATAAATAAATTTGTGTATTTTCTTATATAAATAACGACAAATTAAAATAATCATCATTTTAATTAGTTTTGTTGTTAACCTCAAACATTCTTTTATCTTGAAACACAAAAAAAAAAAACAATGGGAGAAAGAAAAAAAATAATCAATTAAAAGATATTTTTTACTTTCTTATTTTGTGAGGATAAGTGTTGACTACAATAGAAAATGGAATTAAATCCTACCATAAAAATTAATCTAAGCCATTAATCAAAATTGGAATGAAAGGTCATGATTTGGAGTAAGTTATTACATTTACTATTGGAGTCAAAATATCCCCACTATATATATATATATATATATATATATATATATATATATATATAGGTTCCTCCTACAATCCAGGAGTAGTCCAATCCCCTTGCACTTCCAAGGGATTCCACTATAATCACAACAGATTACAAACGCTCAAGGATTCTTCCAAGAGACTTTTAATGCTCAACCACTACGAAAGAGATTTTCACTGCTCAAGCTCACTAGAAAGAGACTTCTTATGTTCAATCATTACTAAAAGAGAGTTATAATGTTTAAAGACGCACGCAACAAAAGACTTCAAATGTTTATAACAATAAACAAGATAAGTTCATACACTTCATATACAATAAGAGGTGTAAAGTGAACAAATCAAAACATACTCTAAAGACTTAGAATTTCTAAGATATAAACATTGTTAAGAAATTATAAAGTGTTCTTGCACAATTTGATTTTGGCGGAGTAATGACACAATAAATTAGCATAGTTTTGTAATTCTTCTTCAGGTCTTCAAATCCTTATATAGGCAAGGATTTGAGAATCGTTGGAGAAGAGTGTTAGCGCATTAAGAGTCGTTGAGAAGCTTCAAACCAAGGATGTTGTACCATTGCCTGATATGGATAATTTCGTTGAATAGTTATTTGAAATTCCTTTACTGAAACTGAAATTATCCATTCATTCTCTTTGTCCTTAATGTTCTATGTCAATTTCTACACGTGGTCAGAAGAAGATAAAACTGCACTACCAGATTCTTGATAGGGATAGCTCTAGAAGAAGACAAATTTGATGTGGAGTTTAGGTCCCTCAAAATCTTATGAGTCTGAAGGTCTTCCAAGTCTAAGTCTGATGAGATTCTTCACCTTATGAGTAGCATCCTTCCTTCTGATCCAGGATGTTGACTTCTGGTAGACCTTTCTTCCGATCTTCTATCATAGTCATTTAAGCTTCTCTAGTGCTTTTGATGCTCATATACATGTTCAATTTATCAATAGATTTTATTCTATGTTCCTGCACACAAGAACAAATATTAGCATATCCAATTGTTCTTCAATACTTTGTTATCATCAAAACCTTATAAGAATTGTTCAAATCAATTTAGTTCAAACAAACATGAATTCCAAATGTGGTATGTTTTAGATTTAAACGAAATTATATATGTATTTTGTGAAATATTTGAGCTAAATTCAACTTATGACCACTAATGCACTGATCGGGTGAATGTAGAGATAACGCAACTCCATGAAATGGACAAGAAACATAAACGCCAATAATGAAAAGGCATTTCCTCCAATCTGAGATGTGACAATTTCTTTTTTTTAACAAGCAATGTGACAAGTTCATGTTTTCAGCATATCAGTGATTGTTGAATCAAATTTGCTCGGTCGAAATTTTAATGCAAATTTCATTTTATCGTTGCTCTAGCAGGGGGAAATTATAGACCCAACCAATATACCAAAGCATCAAATAGTAGCTTTTAGATGAAAGAAAACACACAAACATGGACCAAATTCACACAACATAGAAACACCGCTTCTCAAGACACTAAACAACCACCAAATTTCAAAAGAAAATCACAACTACACGGCCTACAAGACTTAACAACACAAAAGTAAGGCAAAGTTGCACAAGACCACAAAAAACTCAAACTCAACAATCAAAACCGCAATAGTCCTCAACAATTGAAGGATATGGCGGCATATAATAATATCATTGTTAATTAGAGTGGATCCGAGTGATACGAAAATTTAAATACAATGACAATTGTAAAATTAAGAATGACTTTCGCTTATAAACTTATATTCAAGCTCGTCTTATTCAACATTGGACTCTTAACAAATTGTTTCATTCTCCAAATTTTCTATGCTATCACCTGCTTACCCAATCTCTTCTCCTTCTCCCTAACTTCTAAATGTCAGATTATTTTGAATACCCAAAAGCTATGCATCCAATTCTGATTATGTAACCTATGTCCAATTTTTCCAAAAAATCTCCAGCTTATTCTCAATAAATCCAATGTGTCTTTAAATCATACTATTATGAATAATTAAGTTGCTGGAAATGCTTTCTCCTGATTTATAAATCCAATGTGTCAATTGTGGTTAATACGGTGTCTTTTAAGTATCACATAAACTTTATAAAATGAACACTAATAAATGACTTCTTTTTTGAAAATAATTTAAGTACAATAAAATATATGATTTTTTGGTAAATAATCTTATAATTAGAAACGAAGAGAGTATTTAAAAGTGAGAGACGGAGTGACAATGGTCATTTTAGAAACAAAAACATTTTAAACTCTTCAAATGTTAATTTTCATCTTTGTCACCAAATACCTTGTATTTCTCGATTTGTTACATTTTTTGTTCTAAAGCACAAGTTAGTCCTTCAACCATCACCATGTTTTTGTAGCTGCCATTGAATACATGCCACTCATCTTCATCTGCGATCGTTCATAGTTGTTTGTGATCATCATTCTCCCTACATCTTGTGTCGGAAAGGTAATCCGTTGTTCGTTTAATATATCATTTTGATTTCTTAAAAAAAAAATCCCTACCAAAGTTGAGACTGTATGAGCATTATTTATTTTACTTTAACTGTTGTAGCATTTGCACATCTTTAACTATATAAATAAACAATTAAATTGTTTCAAAAGAAAAAATAAATAAATAAACAATGAAATAAAACATGTAATTAAAACACTGCCACAACATCCTTAAAAAAAAAAAACACTGCCACAACAATTACTAGTAACAAATGGGCCTAAGACCGTTACTGTATAATTCCTCCGTTTCAAAATATAAGCAAAATTTACGTTTTAGGTTCATTCATTTAATGATGTATGTGGTCCATATTATAAACCACATACATCATTAAATGAATGAACTTAAAAAGTAATTTTTGCTTATATTTTGAAATGGAGAGAGTATATGGCTTAGCTGCCACGAACCTGCAAACAACAATGATGAAGAGGACAAAGACACTGCCACAGCAATCAACATATTTATCATTTGATTTTGAGGTTGTTACTTCCCAATATATATGTTATTTTCAAAAGGTCTTACTAACAGTGTTCTAAGGGCATTGTTTAAGAAATCTATAAAAGGAAAATTTGTCTCAAAAATACAAGTCAAATCTTTGTTAATAAAACATTTTTCCATACAAACTTACTACTTTTGATGGCTTATCTAATACTCCAAGGACATTCGTTGGCATTTACCTTTTTGAAATTCAGATTTCAAATTTTTTAAAGTAGCTATCTCAATTTAAAAAATTAGTTTTTCTAGTGTACTTTTTGAATCACAAAAAACTAAATGCTGATTTTTTTAATAAAAAAAGATATTTTTGAGAAAAACATAAGTTTGAAAAAATGGAGAAGAGATATTGTATAAAAATGAACAATTAAACTCTAACCGTCTTCTACTGGAGCATCATCCCGCCATCCTAAATTTTGATTACCAAAAATAAATGACATATAATTACTACTTAGACAATTCCTTATACTACTTTAATCACGTGTCTTACAACGGTTCGAATTTTATAATCTGAATGGTGTAAAAACACTTAAATACACCCTTCAACACCCCTACAATTTTTGGAATTTCATAATCCAAACAAGGTAAAAGGAGGGTGGATGGGAAAAGAATTTGTCAAAGACTTATTGTATAGACAATAATAGCCCAATATCAAGTATCCCAGCTCTATAAGTGCACTCCTCTTTACTAAATACACCACTCTCTTTAAAATCACCATTCCTTACTAAATACATCCCAATCTTTTATACCAAGACCATGAATTACGTGTAAGGTATTCATGAGAAATCTGATTTCAAGGTGGTCCAAGAAGCGGCAAAGGCTAGGGTGGGAGAGTAAAACAAGTCTCTTGTGGTACATAAGTGTATTTTTATTGGGCTTATCCTATAATTGGTTGTACATAATTTTCTTTTCACTCATTTTTATTTTATTTTATATTTTGTCAAAAGTAATTCAAAATAATTTCACGTTAGAGAGTATAGCTCGACAGAGGCTTTTCATGCACTAGCAGTACCAAATCTCCCCCTCTAATTCCAAATCGTAATCCCCTGTTTACATAACTCTCGTACCATATGTTATAGATATAGAAAAATATTTTATCATCTTTTTAATTTTTTTGAGAGAATCTTTTAATCTCTTAAAATCACTAATTTGTATATAAAATAAAAAAAGCTATATTAATGTTGATATTTACATCTCTTAATATCACTAATTTGTATGTGTGTGTGTGTGTGTATATATATATATATATATATATATATATATATATATATATAAAAGCTACATTAATGTTGATATTTTAAATAGTCAATTATTTTCAAAATTTTATGTTATCGACTTTCTCATATCAGTATATAAAAAATCTATTTTGCATATATAAATATATAAATTTGCAACGAGTACGGTGCAAATATTTAATAGTGTTTTGTAAATAAAATAAAAATTATTCAAAGCCTACATTAATATTGGTATGTTGAAAATAGTCACGGGTTTTAAAAATAAATCACATTGACTTTTTCATATTGATACAATATTTGATTATGCACGTATAAACATATAAAATCTGCAACAAGTACGAGACAAATATTTAACGATGTTTTGTATATAAAACAAAATAAAAATTTAATAGCAACACTACATTAGTGTTCATATTTTTAATGTCAAATACAATTTGCGGTCATTTAAGTTACATGACAACAACAAATTAGTCTTTTAAGTTTTTTGTTACAATTTGGTCCTTTAAGTCGTAAATATTTTCACCAATATCCTAATTTCATCAAACTCAATCAAAAAGTGTTCATGTGAATGTTTAATGTTAAGTTGGTTTGTCCAAATTCATTGTTCTATAAACTATAACTCATAGGTGTGTTATTCGGTCTTGATTCAAAATAAGATCGACCGCAATGTTATGCGACCCGTATGAATGTACGTGTCTTTTACTTATTGATAACAATAAAACAAAATTAATTTTTTTAATTATTAACTTTTGTCGTAGAGGATTTTTGTGTGTCTATTGTTTGATCTTCTCTCATGTTGTTGAGAACTAGCTAGGAGAGAGAGAGGAAGTCGATGGGCCTGCAAAAGGTGGACCGTGTTATCATGAGGAAGCAACTAATCTGAGTGATAAGAAGGATATGGTACAAGAGGGTATAGAATCAATTAAGTGAAACTTTATAATCTAACCACTGTTATAACTTATGCACCGTAGGAGACTTCCTATCCTTGTGCATGCTAGTGAGCGCCCCAAGAAGCAGACATTGTTGCACACTCTACTCTATTAACTTCATGAAAATACAACTTCAAATTATAAATTTTCTCTGTTCAACTTTCTTCTCGGTAATAACTTTTCCTGACTTTTTGCACAGCTTTTTTCATCAATCTACCTTTTCTAATAGTGACGCACCAAGAAGATCTATATATGAATTTGGCTAGTAAAGGTTAAATGTCACTTTATTGTTCATACACCACATCTATATAAATAGAACATCAAATTGCTATTTAGGAAAGACATTGACCTAAAGCAGTAGGAGGGAAGTTAAGAATATGTGCCCTTCTTTTATTATAAGCTTAAGAGATGAAAGTGAGCGTTGCTAGCATTCCTCTTATAAATATACAACCCGGTTGAATGGAAAATTACACTAGGCTTAATTAAATGCTAACAATTCCGTCCCAAAAATATAAATAAAATTTGATTGACAAAAATCAATGTATTTAGTTCAAAATTCGTATCAAATACATCAATTTATGTAGATCAAATTTTGTTTATATTATAAGACCGATGAGTATTTTGAATAACCCAGATGATACCACTAATCAATTAAACGGAAAATTATGGTTCAAATTTATTTCATTATGTACTACTCATAGAAAAATGTCCAATTTCTATGTTGGTAAATAATTATGTACTACTCATAGAAAAATGTACCACTGTAAAGTTTTGCTAAATACCAAAAAGGTTGTGTCTTTTCTACCACTGCTAACATGGTGCACTGCCCTGAACTTGCTAAGAATGGGCCCAATTACCATTGCTATTCATACATAATAAAAGATCCGGGTCGGTTCTTTTACTGACATATATGACATTGATGTTCACAGTTCGATGTTGGAATAAAATGCGAGAGGTGGAAGATTTTCAATTGCAAACCTACATGTAATTTTATATGTACAAAATGAAATTATATTTTTAGTTTATTTATTAAAAAAATTGGTTATTTATGCCATATAAGAGAAATGATGGTGGACTCTCATGTGAAACATATGACAGTGGTTAATGAGCAAATGACCTAATTTTTCTATAGTGGACAAATAGTCAATTTGCTCCTTTAAATAACGGTTAAATATTGAATGACCCATTTTATTTTTGTTGGGTTTAACTTTAAATTATTAGTCTCACATCAATTATGAATGAATAAAATATTAAATGTCTATCAGAAGTGGACTCATGGTTTTTAGATTTAGATGTAACGTCTACCTCTTTTCTGGTCGTGGAGCATTGACATATAGGTCATCTTTAAAGGTAGCCAATTCTATCATAAATTTGAAACCAATAAAACGTTAAGCATTGAAGATGTTTAGCTTTTGGAATCGTGGAAATTTATGGTAACTGATACTATCATAAATTTGAAATCACTAAAGTTACAGACAAGACTCAACATATAGTGACCAAAACTGAAAAATAATTCTAGTGACTCAAATTTGAATGTTGTCACATCTTAGCAGTTGAACAAGCATATGATTGAGGTTGGCTAAAATGTTTCTTTTTTTGGTTAATGTTTGCTTCAATTTTGTCCTTAGAAACTTAGTATGTGTAAATTCTGGTCTTCATCTCTAATTTCACTAGGTGGCATAGTCTCCCTTTGTTTATTTCCTTGGAATTCTATAGAAATAGGCATCACAAACAAACAATTACCTTGGTTTAGATTTTTCATCAATAAAAAAAAAACTACCTTACTATTGGCCGAATACTTTATGCTCTCCTATCTCTTTGCATTTTTTCTATTTTTATTATTAATATTTTTGAGATGTGTTTGCAGATTATTTGTAGGGGATGTTATGCAACCTGACTCTGAATCATATCTTAATTTTTCATTTTGGATACAAAAGAGGGATAAAGGCTTAACAAAAAACTAAGAACATTCATAGACATGAAAATCAAGAACATACCATAAAAAAGAAGTCTATGGAGCACGCCAGATGGATTCATCATTCACTACTAAAAAAGCAAAAATTAGTGAGGGAATTTTAGAGAGGGAAAACGTGAAATCTCTCTCTAATTCCGTCACTAAATTTTGCGACCAAGGAATTTGTGAGGAATTTTATTTTTTCCGTCACTAATTTCCCTCTCTAATTTTGCTTTTTCTAGTAGTAATATTCTAAAATAATTTAAAGAGTTTATAGAAAAACTAAAGTTAATCGGCCAATGAACACATCAATTACCCTCCTTCCATGTATGACAAACTTGGACTCGTCAATTCAATGTCAAGAGGTTACGAATATGTTGCACCAAGCTGATCCACTAAACTTTCAGATGTTTGTAACCATGTTAATCAAAATTCTATAGTGATGCTTTTGCTTATGTTTTTTTCTCTCTTATAAAACGGAGTATCAATTTCTCTCTCCTAATATGGTTTCTTCACTATATATACTAGAATAAAGATGTCTCTGTGAGCATAGTTCAATTGGCAGGGACATGCATTATTATATGCAGGGGTCGAAATTTATTCACCTTGAAAAAAGTGAATTTTAGCCACTAGGCAACTTAACAAAAAAAATAGAGAATACTAGAAAGATAATAGTAATGGTTTAGAGATTAAATTAATGGTTTACTGTTAAGAGGAATGCTAGCAACACTCACTTCTTAACACTCTTTCAAACACTTACTCATTTATTGGATAAAATCAATTTATGTCCCACCATTTTGTGGGGGTTCAATTTTCAAAGTGTAGATTTACAATGATTTAAACCAATAAGAGAGTGAGTATTAAGGAGGCTTTAATTATTGAATATAAAAAGTATGATAGTTAAAGACTTAGAGCTAGCAATAACATTGACTTGTATTCTCCACAACTATGTTGAAGCTATATCCTTGTAGAGACCGTTAGATTTAAAGAGAGAAACAACCTAATGATTTATCGCTTTAGATGTAACGATTCTTACAACTACAACACCATATTGCAATAATAAAGCATCCAAACAAGCGTTTTTATTTCAACTTAGGTGGATGAATAATGGATCCCTCTAGGTACTCTTTGTATGTGTTTGGATGGATATTTGCCGCCTGATTATCATGTTTCGAGGCACTTTGGGCATGATAATGTAGACGTGAGTTTGTTGTAAATGTGTCGTGGTTCCAAACAAGCAATTTATGTCCTTAGTTTAATTCTTATTTTCCATTATAACTATTTTTTTCTTAAACACCTGTGAATTTCATAATGGAAAGGGTATGAAAAGGTAGTAGTAATACCAAAGTCACCTCTTGGATCACATGTCATATGTCAAAGGGGCCTAATAATTCTAGTATACCCTTTGTGCACCTAATTAATCTGTGCATGAAGAAATAGTACAAACTACTACAAAGACTTGAAAAAGATTTTGGGGTTAAGTCACCAATTATTCATGGAAAAGTTAGATGTGAACATAAAAAGCTGTATGGGAATTCAACTAACATGACCCAGCAATTTCTCTTTTATATCTCTATTAAATCTGCATATCTTGCATGGGAAAACACAAAGTAAACTTCAGGGGTCCAACCCAACTTTATGCTTTACAAAAGGTCAAAAAGATCCAATTTCCCAAAAGCAATTCCTTTTGAGACAGTATTCACGTAATTTCTTAATCTCAACACTACAAAAAATAGTGAAGACTAAAATAAAGGTGAACTTTCCAATGGAGTAGTAACATTTTCCACTCAATAAATCTGAACACAAGAATAATCAAAGTAAATGGAAAGAAAATAGTCAAAATGAAAGCATTTAGCCAAGTGAATATACATAAAAATTTGTCTCATCTAAAGTGAATATAATGTAAAATGAAAAAAATAAAATAAAAGACTTGTATTTCAATAAATTCATAATTTGTTATGATTTAACTATAACATCCACCTTTAATTGATTCATAATCGATATTACACTTTAACAGTAGGACTAATACCAATATTATGTGGTTCTTTTCTTATGATAAAATCCAATAACTCTATGATCTTGGCATAAAATTTTATGGTCAATATTGAATGCTACAAATGATTTTATCTTTTCTTCTAAGATGACTTTGGAGAATGAGGTAGTTCATTCGATCAAAAGCTTATCTTGGTAATGACTATTGGCAACAAAAAAAAAAAATGGGACTCCTTATTTATTTTATGAATGGATCACAAATATATTAGGTTGTATTCTAATACAAATCTAGGTGTTTGTGGGCAATTTTGGTTAGGGTAGGCTCAATTGTATTCAGTGGATAGAATACTACTTGTACTTCATTTATACTTGTGAGTTTAGTACCATTTCTACTTTGTTTACATTTATTCAATAAATTTCTTTTGATGTTAAAAAATGTGGAAGGTACATCTTTTCTGCTAATATAAATTTTTGAAATAAAATATATAAACAAAAAAGATATATAATTCCTCTAAAAAAGAAAGTATACATAATAATTTCAAATATTAGACCAACGACGACTTCAGTCGCGTGATTAGTCGGGTTTGGAGCAGTAATGTGACGTTGAAAGTAGCAGCGTTCACGTGGAAACTATTTCTTGACAGATTACCGACTAGGACTGCTTGGCAATAAGAGGCCTAGTGGATTCAAGAATGGAAATATGTTGCGTCTTTTGCTTCAGAGACGATGAAACATCACAATACCTCTTCTTTGGGTGTTCTTTTTCACACAGACATGTGCAGCAAAGTAGTATCATGCATTTTCTTCAATTTGGCACGTTCATAAGAAAGAATAAATTGAAGAGGAAATGTTTCATAGTGTGGATAGCTACGAAGTAGTGTATTTATGGACGAGTAGGAATAAGATATAATCATTGGCAACCCATTTGGGTTAGGGAGATGATATTGATTTGGGACCGAGGAGTGTTCTCCTCCTCAAGGTCCCAGGTTCAATTCTCTCAGGTGTCAGTTTGAGCGCATCCGATTATTTAGGTTTGACAAAGCACATCAAAAGGCTATCTTGGAGTTTGCTTGTTCTCCACAAGGAAGACGAGTTATAGTTTCCCGACTAGTGTAATAATCCTCTTGATAGCCATGTATGAAATTGTAATCTCATATGTAGTGGGTTCAAGTACCCATTGTACTCACGTTAATACCGTTTAGCTTATTTTAGAAAAATGTTTTTTTTTTTTTTTTGAAAGGGAGAAAAATGTTTTTTGTTGCTTATATTTGTTAGGACAAAATATTAAAATTTGATGGGAGTAATCAATATGTCAAGAACTTCCATTGATGATTCTTCAATCCACTTGGTCCTCAATACTTCTCTCCCAACTGAGCTATCAAGTTAGAGATATCCTACTCTCCACCATCATAGCATCAATGCACAAATTGTTAAATGGATGAGACACTCAAAGGTGGTTCTAACCAATGTGAGGATTTACCATATACTTTAAATTTTAAAACAACAATAACTCATTGATGACAAGGTATGAGGCCATAATTAAAGAGTGTAAGAATTGTTATGACTTTATAGAGTTTGATTTAGATACATGAGTTGCATTGATATTTGAAAACTATACATTTGCGTGCAAGTATGTATATATGAATGAAGATGTAATTATCGACTATGGTGATGATTTGATGATAAAGAAAAAGCAGTGCTGCTGCTAGATAAGCACTGATCTGATCACTGTGTTTATGTCATTCGTGTTCCCCTATGTCACTAGCTACCTAGCTATATATATGCTTGCTGACCCCTTTTGCTATACCATTCTGAATCAGATTTACCATTGACGTTGCTGTCTCTTCCAAATCCATGTGCTTATGAAGAAAACAAGGCAAATTTAAAGTGTTAAGTAAAAGAGACTCTTGAATAATTCCTTTCTAAATTAATCATTGATCTATAAATGTATACTACTAAGCACCATCCTAGTAAAATATCCTAATAATAATATTGTTAATAGTAAAAATAAATAACAAAAATAAAATTAATCAGTACATTTGCATTTGGTTATACATTTCACCTACATAATTTTTTTGTATGCTAACAAACCATTGACATGTATTTGTTGCTTCCTAAAGAGAGGCTTCCTTTGTGTGTGTGGGGGTGTAAAAAGCACAATTGATGCCTAAATTCATGAACAAAGTCAACAAGATCCTAAATTACTTCCTCCTTGAACTGGTCATTGATGACGAAAAACCCTGTTGTTATCTCTTCTACAGAAGCTTAATCAAGAATGAAAGTTAATTAAACAGGAGAAAAATTATGAATCTTGTATTTTGTATGTGTATGAAATTAGGGTTTATGCTTTCAAATAAACCATACCATACATAAAATGTGTATCGATATATAACAAACTACATGTGATTTTGTAGTAATACAAAGAAATAAACAATATATACTTGAAAAACATTATTCTAATTTATTATTAGTCATCAATCCCAGATCTATAAAAAAAATTATCACAATTTGATATAGATCTGATTATCTGGGTGACATTATTGAATTCAAAGAAGCTTGGAATCAAAATGCATGGTATGAAACCCTAGAGAAAGAGAGAGAAAAATATGTAGAGAGAGAAAGATAAAATTAAAAGAGGTGAATGAGAATGTGGAAGTGAGTTCAAAGGGTAGCTAGATCTGAAAAAAAAACATGGCAGAAACCGACAGATCCGAAAGAAAAAAACATAACTGTGAGAAGATCTAGTATCTAATGATGAACAACAAAGAAAAAGGTGTTACAAACCTGACAACAAAAACACCATCATAACAAAATCAGAGAAAGAAAAACGAAAAGGATGTAATGATGAAAACCTTTTGAGGAAGAGAGAAGAAGAAAAAAATGTCAAAATGTTTCATCATTACACCAATCTGCAAATTACATATACATCTTTAATTCAACCAAAAAAATCATAACCCATGTTTCAGATCTACCTATATTTAAGAAAAAAACAAAGTTTCATCGTTCAAAAAATTAACAAAAGTATATGTATTTTAGAGAGAGAAATGAAACCAAACCTATGAAAGTGTATGTATAGTCCATGGAAGCATATAATTGGGGGGAATGAAGCCTGGTCCGAGAATACTTTACAATCCATGACCACAAATTTGCATTAGATCGAGAAGAAAGCGTCCTCGAGCCAGACAACGTTCCCCTCAAACAATAAAGCTTCCTAATAGTCTTTTTCTTTTTTTCTCACTTTCATAGAGTTTATTTAATGGTCACACACACACTTTGTGTTCTCTTTTGAACTCTTGATTCATCCCCCAAAAGTCTCGGCTACCTTCAAGGGGGAGTTAAAAAGAGAGAAAGAGAAATGAGTGGTGGTGGTGAATGAGAATGAGATATGAGAGAAGGGGGGTTATAAGAAGAGTAAAAATAAAGGAGAAATGGGGAAAAGGAAAAATCGAAAAAAGACAAAAAGATTGGGGCAGAGTGTGTGAGTAGACCCTACCAGCTGGGTTCCTCACTTCCAGAAATGACCACGACCCCATGCACCCAATTCCAACCCAATCCCACCCCTATTTTACTCTTAATCTTAATTGCAAATTAATTATCTTTTGACATTCAAATTTTGATGTCGAATACAACGTCATTTGATTTTTGTATGATTTTAAATGCGTATAAATTGCATTCCGTGCAATGAGGAGAATCTCGTTCCTATGATGTTGATAATTGTTCGATCAAAATTAAAAGTCAAAAAAATATACATTTTTACTCAGTATTTTAAAATTCAATATACGAAATTTGATATGGATTACAAATTCTTGATCAAACCGTCAACAAAGTCTTAAATATGTAGATACATGAAATTTATTTACTTGATAACATCGTACTTAATTGGTAAGGAAGATAAAGATATATTTAAATTTTCAATCCTCTAAATGTCGCTCCTTTGGTAGACATTATAATGTAAAGATGGATGTTCAAACTCATAGTCCTCACTTCTCCACATTTATAATGTGTGAATCTAACCACTAAACTATTTAAAAAAATATCTTAATTTTCAAATAATACAATTTTTTTAATCAGCAAATATTACAACTTTTATTGTATGTGTCTATGTGTTAATATAAATGGTGGTGAACTCTATGATATCCACCGTTGGATTTGGAATATTGGTTTTGATGTTATGTCCTCGTACAACCATTGACTGTGGTTGGTAGAGGTCAGAAATTCCATAACATTCAGACCGACCATTTGATTTTTGTTGGATTGAGTATGATGTGGCTGATGGTGTCATCCAAGTGTGGATCTATGTGCAGACTCACCTTACATAGATCATAGCCTAACATTCAATGTTTGAGATTGAAAATAAAGAGGGTGACAGAGAGATAGAGAGAGAAATTAACCGTCAATTGAAGGATTATATGAAAACTAGGAACTCACTCGTCTCACCCTAGTCTTTTTTGAGTTTGTGTTTGTTCCATTTACTATCATTTATTTATTGCTTATGAAGATTAATGAGATTCATCAGCAAAGAATCAATCTTAGTACTATCATTTGTGTTTATCTCTCGGGTAAATTGATAAATAGAGGAAATTCCGATTCTTGTATTAAAGGTCATTTATGATTACTTTATACACACATTGAGCACACTCCCTTAGTTCAAAATATAAATAGTGGCGGATCTTGAATAAATTCGTCGGATGCCAAAATTTTATGAAATATTAAGTTGTTTCAAAATATTGTGAAGATTTTTTTTTTTTTTGAGTAAATGAAATATAAGTTGTTTCAAAAAATTGTGAAGATGTTAAATTGGTCGAGTGGTTTATTTTGGTTGAATGCGCGGTGTGGGGATGATGGTTTGAATCTCAACAATAACCTTTTTTTTTTTAATAAAATATTAAAATTATAACATAAATATATATTAAACAGTTTCAAAAAATTGTTAAGGTGTTAACTGGGTCTGGTGGTTTATTTTGCTTGAATGCAATGTGGGGATGCTCGTTTGAATCTCAACAATAACTTTTGTTAAAGGTAAAATTTTAATACATTGAATGCACAATTTAAAAAAAAAACTTTCTATGGTTCATAAAAAAAAGAAGTTTCTACTTTTTTTTTTAAGAAGTTAAATTAGTCCATTCAAATTTCTATGTTTAATTTATAAACTTATGTCTCAATGGCACATGTTAGCATTTCCCTTAATTTAATTTAAGGGTGAATTTGAAATGGTAAATGTAATAATTATAATAGACTTTTGTTTAGATGTAAGACCATGAGAATTTTGTTGTTGTTGTTTACTCCCTCTGTTTCACAATATATGTCACTTTTAGAGAATAATTTTGTTTCATTTTACTTGTCATTTTCAAGTTTCAATGAAACATTAATTGTTGGTTTATCAATAATACACTTGCTTATTTATTGTATAGAGAGAAATAATAGAATGAAATAATAAATGGGCAATAGTGTAACATATCAGACAACTTTAAACATTGTCGACTGACCCTACAAATCAACATGAGTCTTTTCAACATATTTTGTCGTCACTCGCACGCTTACCGGAAAACTTTCTAGTAGGTCACCCATCCAAAGACTACTTCAAGTCAATCACACTTAACTGTGAAGTTCTTATGAAACCGGCTACCAAAAAGAAGATGCATTTTGTTGATATAGGTAGTACCAAACAATTTTTATAAGCCTTCTTTCAACCATGCAGTCTCATACCTGCACGTCCTCGGGATCCCTTTCATTCCAATGTGATTCGCTTTGTCCATAAGGTGTCTGGAGCCGCTCATTTTCATGCCTTGTGCATTGGTGACCACTCCCGTCCTCGTCAACTGTGGGTGTTACAAATGATATTATAGAAAAACACAAAGATTTTCATCAAAATTAACAAAATTTATTTGATTTCTTGTGTAATTTTTCAAAAGGGACAAATAATTATGAAACTTCAGAATACATGCGAGGCCGAAGAAATTATAGTTTACCTAACAATATCGTTATTGAATGCTTTCCCTAATAATTAAACCAAATTTTTATAGTTGTACAAGTAAATTTTAGATGATGATTACCTCTTCAACCGAAGCACAACACCATATAATAATTGCTGGTGCATACAATAAAACCCCACAAATGAAGGTAGACATAATGATGATTTAAATTATTAAGGAGAAATGGGAATCAAAAGTTAAAAGAAGAGTAACAATTGAGTCAGAGGAGTGGTTGAGTTACTAGATGCCCGATAATAGGAAACCCTATTAATTATTCAGAGCAGCTGTTCTTCTTGACGTCTTGTGCTTTAAAAAAAAAATTCAAAAAATAAATAGGATAATTGCATTGGTTAAAATAGAGTAGAAAATATATTTGAAAAATAAAAAAGAGAAGGGTAGCGTCCTTGAAAATGGTGAAACTTTTGAGCAAAGCAGGAATTTCGAGGGAGTATACTGTATACCGACACATGGGGGTGAAGGGGTCCATGACTCCTACAGTTTCTCATTTGCTCGCATGGTCAAATGAAACCCTTCCCATTTAACTCCATCATAGGTTTAAACTCGATTTTGAAAGCTAAGTTGAAAATTAAGATCATTAGTTAAATGAGTTGAAGTTGAGCTATAAATAGTTCAACTTGGTTGATTAATGATTTGATTCATTTAAAATATATCGATGATTCTTAATTCCAGTTTTGGAATTTTGGTTGTTTTTATTTCGGTTCGTTATACGAATTTTGTCGCGTAACATTTCAGTAATTATGTAAAACAATTACATTGGTAATACTCCTCCGTCCTAAATTAAATGAGTCATTTGCTCATTTCACATTTATTAATAAAAACGTATAAATGAAGGAGAGAAGTAAATGATTCTAAGTGTTCTTTTTAAGTATTAGTGCATTTATCATTCTCATAAATGCAAAGTAGAATATATTGAATTGAGAGTGATGAAATTAGTATTAATTATAGTTATAATTAAAAAAATTAATTAATATTGCTCACTTATTATGGAATGGAGGGAATATTATGAAATTTTTAAATATATCAAATGAAAATTATCAATATTAATGTAATGTTTCTAACCCACTTGAGTTGGACTGATGATGTTGGCTTGAGACCTTGTAGTATGCTCCCCCTTAAGATCTCGGTTCGATTATACTCGTGTTAATTTGGATATGTTAGTTTAGCTTCTTCAAAACAAAACAAAAAAAATGTAGTGTTTCTATTATTTTTCTTTGTTATTTTATATGCGAAAACTGTTAAATTTGCAACGAACCCGTTGTAGGTTTTACATATTTATATTCGCGGAAACAAAATTTATACACGGATATGATAAAACTTTAAAAACTCATAACTATTTTAAAAATATCAGCATTAATGTAGTGTTTCTATTAAATATATTTTTATTTTATATGCAATTCGACAAGAATAAAAGATTAAATAAGATGAGAATAAATGTAACCAAAAAAAAAAGATGAGGATAAATTGTTTTCCTATATTTATGACATAAGAAATGAGAATAAACATAGCGAGTTGAACCGCAGTGTTCTTGAACTTCAAACAAGGCAAAGTCAAGCTTAAAAAAGGTTCATATAAAACTATAGTTGAGCTCAGATCTGTTCAACTTAACTTAACTCACTTTTAGCTTTATTGTAGATCAAGTGACAATCAATACCAGAAACTCACTCTATGAAATCTGAGTTTGAATCTTGCGATAATTTCCAATTTTGAACAATATCGATATTATACATTTTTTTTTATCATATTATAAACAAACAAAACTTTGTAATGACCCTCGTTTGCATGGCATTTAAATCACCACATGGTTTTTGCTTACCAACTTCTCGACTTCATTGGTTTTAAAAAATTAGAATTGAATTGAAACTTTTTTTTTTGTTTTTGATCCTTTTATAATAAAAAATTTAGGTGAATTATGAGACTCGGACCATGTTTGCCAAAAAAAAACTTGTAGATTATCCACTAATGAGGTCGGCTTAATACATTATTTGGTTTCTTAACTTATTTTTGGTTTTCACTTTGATCCCCTAACTATAAAGTGTCTCAATTTGGTCCCATAAATCTTCTGTCGTTTACTATTTTGGTCATCTCCGTTAGTTTTTTAATATGTAACATTTCTGATATAATTTCAACCATATATACAATAGTGAACCATCACCACATATCAATTTCAGACAAATTAGCATCACTATTAACTTTTACATAATCAGCTTCTGGTTTGTTCCATCTAATTTGTGTGTTCGGTGTTGGGTGTGGTGTTTTGTTTGATTCGGATGCATGCAACAAAGAGAGATAACTTTTTTGTGATGTTGTTGTTGTTTCAAAGCACAGTGTTGTTGTTGATGTGCTGAATTTGGAGAAATCCATTTTTTTAAACTCATGATGATGATGGAAAGAATTAAAAAGGGTTAATTTGATTTCTTGATGTGTTGTTGCTGCTGTTGATGATGATTTCTGGATTTTTGTAAAATTGATGAAGGTGATGAAGATGAAGAAGAAAAAGATGAAGAAAGTGAGAAAAGTATTAAGTGCTAGTGGTTCACAGTAAAGTACAATAGACCTTGCATAATTCAATGGTCCTCTTTTAAAGAAAAAATCAAATGGTTAAAATTAAAAAATTAAGACGGTCTATGGTGAACCATCTTTAAATATGGTTCACCTTAGACTTTCGATATTAAAAACTAACGAAGAGAACCAAAATAGTAAACAGCAGAAGATTTATGAGACCAAATTGAGACACTTTATAGTTAGGAGACCAAAGTGAAAACCAAAAAACGTAAATTAAACATGAGCTTAAACAAATAACTTTGAACACAATAATGATCAACACATGAGTTTGACCCTTTATAATATCATCTCTGGATGCTTTTATGTGTAAAATCATCAATAAAGTTCGTCATGCCTTTTTGCACATTGATTGTGCAAAGTCATAACTCCAAACAATATAATCATGAATTATGAGGCAAGTTTTCTGGACCGGCCCAAATCTCGAGCTCGACACATACGAGGCCCCAATACATCTTGCCATCAGACAACTACCACCAAAAATAGGTCCGCCCAATCTCTTCAAATGCTATATCTTCATAAAGGATAACAACGACCCAACTCCAAAGAGTCAAAAGCTTGTGATTCCTCAAAAAATTATACTCCTCCGACCATCATTCGGCGATTACAAAAGTCACTATCTACCCAATTTCTAGGACCATGACTCAAGGTATACACTATCTATCCAATTTTTACCTCTCACTCTTTGTTCTCTTACTAACTTGAACATATGAGTACTTGCAAATATCCCTAATTTACATCTAGACAGTTTCTTCTCGACAAAAACTATCATTTTTTATCATTCCAAAATACACCACTCGGAGTCTTACACACACTATGAACCACCACTTGTGCTAGTCCAGAGTTGTATGAAATTGCTTTTACTATGTACTACACATGTTTATAGAATAGGTCAAATACCTCTATTTTGATCATTTAAGTTTGACAAAAATATTAGGTTAACCCTTTAAAAATTTCAAGTTTCAAACAAGTCCTTTAACTTTTTTTAAGTTTCAAATAGATCTTTTAAATTGTTAATTTAGTGCATCTATTTAAAAAAAAAAATAGTTTTTAAGTTTCAAATTGATCCTTAAAAAGTAAGTGTATTAAATTAACAACTTAAAATACTTATTTAAAACTTAAAAAAATTTAAAGACCAACTCAATATTTTTATCAAACTCAAAGGATTATAAAGATGCATTTAACCTAACTCTAAACTTTTTACTACTACATAAAATGGGTGTATAAATAAAATGAAAGTTACGTGATCGATGCATTCACTCTTGTTTGTTGATTCACATGCAAAGTCAATATGTCCTTTTCAAAGTCAACTATTGGTTTATGAAAAGTTCTGAGAACTTTGCTTTGTTACACCTTTGTAGCCTGGTCGGCTAACTTATGTCCTTGGTCTCCTTTTTGGTTGTTTATGTTTCTCAAGAAACAATTTCATGGTTGAAATTTTGAAAACTAAGTTCAGCCATGATTAATCGGTGGGTTGATATCAAAATGTTTTCACACGGTGCCCTTGAAACAATGCTCGTAATTCATAGTCGTTGCTATTTTTGAAACAAACAAACTTTTATCATAAAGGTAAATGTTGCAATTAGTAATAGTTTCTCCTATACAAAGGAAGAACAAAATGTTGCAATCAAATTTGATAATTCATCAAACAAGATATGCTTTAGAACTTAATAATTAAAATAATCTTGTAAACATTGCAAAATTAGAGAGAGAAATTAGCGACGGAAAAAGTAAAATCCTCCGCTAACTTCCTCGTCGTAAAATTTAATGATAAAATTGACGAAAGATTTTTCATTTTTTTTCTCACTGCTATAAAACACAGAGTATCCTTAGAATATCCTTATTGCACTGGTTAAAAGAATATTATACGGTGAATCCAACTTTTTAAAATTTAAAAATTATAGTTTTTAATACAATACTATTACTTTTGTTTCCTTAACAAATACTACTATTATGATGCTACCCTTAAATTTTTAGTTAGTATTTGCAGCTATCTTAAGATTTTGAGCAAGATCCATGTTGATTCACCTTACAAAAGGTTTCAAGGACCACGTGCATCATAGGCTAATAGACAAGGATCTCTGTCATAATGGAAAAAGCCATTTAGTCATGGGGTTGGGGCCGCCAGGCTTCTCAGACTTACTAAAGTCAATGCAAATCATATGTGAATCATTTCCTATTGAATTTAGCTTTAGTTTTTTTTTCTTTCTTCACAACAACAAATAGCTTTTAGTTACACGGTCTGTTATTGATATCTAAAAAAAGAAATGTCATTGGTTGACAAAATCATAGTATATTGACTTTTTTTAACGAGATATCTTCTCACACATTTGCAGAGATTAGTCCTTTAAAATAATTAGGATGACAAAACTTTCACTTAACTATTTAATTATACTGTAAGAGATCATTTATCATATCGTCCAAATGATCTTGCGTGTATAATGTTTTTTTTTTGTTTTTTTTAATTATAGAAAATTGGAGCACACAAGGTTGCTAAAAACAACCCAGCAAAACAGAGGAAATAACATCTACAATATCACTACCAGACTATAACAAAAACAACAACTCAAAAACCACTCCCACGACCTCCTAATAACCAAAACCAAAAACATAATGGACTAAGCCAACGACACCAAAAAGATAAGACACAGAAAATCAGAAAACAGACAAAAATACCCCGCTAAAAATCACCCAAGCGGGACCCCCACGCAAGCTCTACTGGTTTAAGCACATAATTGGTTCCACCACCCATTCATAACGAGAACGAGGCGACCTAAGGTGAGACCCGAAAAACAAATATCACAAAGAGAATTAGATCTTGCGTGTATACTGTTTTTTTCTTAATGACAAATATAATTATATAGATATAAGAAAAAGTAGCAAATGTACAAAGAAAATTAGAGCACTTGACAAGGTGGCCAAAAAGTCCCCAGCTTAAACAGAAGAAATAACACCTATAATACCACCACCAAAGGACACCAAGAGACTATAAAAAAAACCCGCTAAAACTCACCCAGCAGAACCCCCCACACAAAGACTACCGATTCAAGTATATAATTGCTTACATCCCCACTCATAGTGAGAAAGAGACGAACTAGGGTGAGACACAAAAAACAATATCACAAAGAGAATTGGATCTTATGAACTAATTCTCCCACCTCTAAAGTCTTACAAAAAAAACACAACTTATTACGGACTTTTCAGATGGTCCACACAAACGAATGCCAAATTAAAAAAATCATGCCTAATCTTATCCCTGCCAACTCACCCTAGGAATCCCTCATAAAGGCTACCCAATCCCGTGACACCACCGAAGACCAACCTAACCACCTATAAATCAAATACTTCTCTTACAACCCTAGGAGTTCCTCAAAAAGGCTACCCCACACGTTATAAACATATTATCAACCGACTTGATACAACCCCACAAAAAGCATAAACAACACTAGCTGAATCAGTAATAATAACCCTTTGCTTAAGCAAATTAGCTCTAGTTGGAATCATATCCAAGAGAAGTTGTCAAGATAACACCTAAATTTTGAAAGGTACCCAACTCTTTCAAATCCGCACAAGAAAATAGTGACTCGATAGGAGGTGGTAAAGCTAGGCGGTCTTTCCTCCAGCTTATTTGACTTCTTTGTGTTTAAGTTTTATGAATTGAGCGTAATATTAGGTTGTTTAATAATTATGTAACTCCTATTTTCATGTTGTTGGATAAAGTAAAATATTTGTCTTTAGACTGGCTGAAAGTTAAAAACGTACGCCACCTGTATATTTGTTAAACAGAGTAATTTGATATCTCCTAGTTGACGAGAGTTTATAAAATTATTTTCACATCTATTCTCTCCTTAGATTATATTTTTGTAATTTTTTTTATAGGGAATGACAGTGTTTATTTTGAGAGAGACATTGATTAAACTATAACTTACCTATCCACTCACGTTAACATGGACAAAATAAGAAATTTATGAAATTCAGCTATTTGACTATAGCAACTAGGGTAACGGAATCCAATGGAGTCTTTGCTGCAACACTAAATCCAAATTAGTTAGTAAAATCACCTAAAGCATCTTCTTCTTTTTTTAACAAATAAAGTAAGCTATGCTAAACCTAATTAGTACCCCTACACCTTAACCACCTCCACCACCCCCAAAAAACGAGCAAGTAAGATATCAAAAGTACCGTGCATATGAACTAATCAAACCCGATGAGATATGTATTAAATAAGGACAAGATGATACGAAAAAATACATAATTTTTTTTCTTCCAAAATTAGAAGTTAAACAACAACTCATAAGATGAATAGTATACTGGACAAGTGACTTTGTCAAATTTTGATTAAGAATTCTAGTTATGTATAAGGGTGCAAGACTTAAAATAAGTACAACAAAGCAACCGCAATTCATTGTTTAATTTTAGGGATGTAGTTTTGGACTGTGTTTTGCTGGTTCATGAGTTATGTTCTCAACCTGCTCTTTGTAGTGCTTTGTATCACTTTGGATCATATCTTGGGTATGCCTTGGCTGAAATACAAGTTGCATAAATAAATTGATCGAAGTTTAAAAAATAAAAATAAAAACTGCAGCAAGATTACAAGTCTTATAAAAAACAACTAAAAATTATTAGTCATATAAAGAAGTTCGACAGCATAAATTTAAAATTTAGGGTTAAATATGTTTTTAACCCTACAAAATTACAAGTTTTCATGTCTAGTTCTTACAAAAATTTCATTCAGTTTTCATGTCTTATTTTTAGTAAAAAGTTTTTAAAATAGGAACTATTCTTACAACTAATATCATAGAGGACTAAAATTACTATTAAAATTTTATAGAGATTAAACTTAAAAACTCGTGATTTTATAGGAACTAAAAACATATTTAACCCTGCAATTTAAACTAAATAAGTACTAAATAGTAGTAGTGTAATACTGAAGAAAAAACAACTCCTTGTCCACTCTACCAACCCGGACGCGATCCATCCTTCTAGAGTTTAAGATTTTGGATAAATTTTTATTCCAAATTTCATTTGAGTTAGGTTTAAACCCGACCTAAAGCTTGTGGGACAAAACAAGTAAGAAGACCGGATCAGTCCGCTTACTTTGAGTTAAGTTCTTAAATATGACAATCAATTAAGTGAATGTTGGAATTGACTATGGATCTAATTTAACTACTGTTTATTGTGGTTTGTCAAAAATTATACTCTTAGAGCTTTAAAAAACTTATATTTTCTTCGTAATTTCGTCAAACTCAACATGATTACATGCATACACTAAAACTAGTTGCAACTCATCATCATCTTAAAACAAACAAATTTGAAAAACCATAGTTGAATGGAGTCCAATAGTTAAAGGACTACAACTATTACAACGGAGTAGACATATGTCAAAGCCGCGGCAATCAAAATGATCAAACATGAGATAAGGTGTTTCGACAATCAACCTACTTCCATATCATTTGAGTTTGACATTTTTGGATTCCTAAGAGAAAAATGTGTTGACCTTCTGCATAAACTTCAAAAAATCATGCATAACAATGTAATGTTTCATATGTCTATTAATGTTGTATTTACGAAAATTGATTTTGCTATAAAAAAGGTATTGCGGCATAGCTTGTTATCCGATTACTTTCTATTGTGTAATTTTCATGTATATATATTAGTTACTTCAAAACAAAAATGTATATATATATATATATTTGTGGATACAAGACTGTAGTTGAGGTTGAGGAATAATAGGATGTAGAAATGAAATTGCTTGTTTGGTTCCATTAGGGTTAACCTATTCCCATGTTTTATCCATAACGGGAGATGTTGCCCGTAATACGTGCTGCCACGCCATCTTCTTCCTTTTCTGTAGAATGAAACTCTCTCTCTCTTTCATCTTTTCTGTAGAATGGTACACATCAGAGTATGACAAAGGGAGAGGACGATACTTGCACCAGATTTCAATGCTTTTTACAGCCTTGAACATTGTGTTATGTGTATCAGATTCAGATTCACACAGCGAAAGCGAAAGTTGGGAAAGAAACAACACGTAAATGTCAAATCTTTAACACAGCCTGTTCACTTTTTTCAATTTTTATTGTTTTTCTATTGCATGCCTAATTAATATATCACCATGCCATGTCATTGTTATAGTAATTGCAACTTTTTTTTCTTTGGATCTACTATTTTTGGTTTTTATTTTTTTGTTTTTTTCATATATCATGCCACCGTAGATAACAACTGTATTTGATGAATGTTAAACCCTAAATATATAGATCATTTAATTTTAGTTCAAATGCGAACTTTGGTACTACTTCGATACTATATATGAGAAAGTGGGTTTAAGAAAGATAAACATATTTGGTTAAAAATCATATACATTTGCTTTTGTTATTCAACTTTAGCTTGATACATCATATTGAGTGTTTTTAAGCCCTTTGAATTTTCTTTGTTGGTCATATTGTATTTTTTTAAGGGATTTAAATCATCTCCAACCATTTCTCTCAGGCTATTTGTCTGCCATAATTTAAGTCATTCATTCACATATTTTCTCTCTTAGAAAAAAAAGGAGAGGAGGCTGCACAAAAAATACATGAAGGATCCAATTCCGTGTTTAAGCCCTCATGCTAGACTCAACTTATATGTGCTTTGCTTTATTTGTTTTTTATTTATACTATTGAATTCACCCTTCCCAATTAAAATGTGTACTATTGTCTGTCCTAAAATATTTGGCTGTTTTTTTTTGTTTCAAATCCCACCTCGGAATACATTCATTCTCATCCACATGCTTTGTTTTGTAGTTCACGTGCTTTGTAGGGTTTGTGTTTTTTGTAATTATTGATATAGTTTTTCAAAAAAAATAAATTATAATATTTGCGAAGAATTGATGAAAAGGGGAGTGGTTGTAAACAAACTTTTGAACGGGCTTTCTGGCGCCCCAAGTCAATTGGTGTTTTCGAGTGGGAGAATATATTAAAAAAAGAATTAAATAATTAAAGAATTGTAACCACAAAAAAGTCACACTAGCTATTCTGAAATTCTACTAACAGTCTGCGAAAAAAACAAATGTACAAAGGTTAAAAAGCTTAAAAGTTTAGTTTGGTTACGTGGTAGTCCTATTGAGAGCTTTTTTTTCAAAAATATTTTTTTTAAGAAGTTAAACTAGTCCACCTAAATTGATACCGGAGAGAATCAAATTTGAGACCTCGAGGAGGAGCACACTCCTGAATCTTAAGACAATACCATCAGGCCAACCCAAGTGGATTTTTTTTTTCAAAAATATTATTCAAGAGAAGTAATTATTTGGCCACAATCTCAAATAAATTTTTTTGAAAACACACAAATAAAAAAAAATTAAAACAAGATTGTTCAAGTACGCAAACACAATATAGTTATAACATGTAAGTTGTTAAGTGAAATGTCCTAAGAGGAATTTCAAAAGCACTATGAAAAACACTTAAATGAGGAATTTTTAAGTGTCTGCTTTTATATGCCTCATTTCTTTGATCTTATAGGTCTCTCTTTGGATGTCCAGGTCCATTAACTCTCTAAGATCCACATCCGTACATGTACTATAACACGTGGAGCTGATCACTTTTCTTTTGCATTGCTCCTCCGTACAAGACACGTGGAGTTAGGGCATGCACCTCATGTCACTTGTCCATGCAGAACGCGTCGCACGTTATGAGATACCTCAAAGAGGAGGATCACGATGTTACTTGGACAATAACTTGAGAAAGAGCTGACGACGTTGAAAGTAAGTCCATGTGACATGAACGATCAAGTTGAGCTAGACTTGTTGTAGGTGAGGCTCTTGTGACCTGAACGACCAAGACAAGCTAAACATTCTAAATAAGGAGCTCATGTGACATGAATAATCAAAATGAGGTGTACATGTCGAATATTCAATGCATTGTAGAGTCTATGTGGTATGGTCCTCCATACCAATCCATAAATTGAATTGGATTATGTTAATTGATGTGATTATGTAATTTTGTTTTGATTTTTTTCTTCATTTTATGTTAATGTAGCCAAAAAAATTGCTCGCTTTCAGATCCAATTTTAAAAAACTTTTCAATTTTGAGGTACCATTGGATACGATATATAGGTATGTGTTTGTTTTATCTTTTATAAAAAGATTTTATGTTAAAAAACTCTTGAGATTTTAGAAAATTTTTAATGCTTTATTTGTTTGTTTACAACCTATAAAATCACTTTCTTTTTAAATAAATAAAGATTTTTTAAGTAGTTCATTTCACACGGGTAATTTATATGAAGAATTTAATATTGTTAGAAGTTGTGGTGGATAAAATTATTGTCATGAGTTCAATTCGAAAAAAATATACATTAAATTTCGTGTGAAAATCCATTATTAAAAATAATAACAATCAAATAAATAATTTAAAATCCTTCAACAACATATATCAAAGGATTTTCATATAAGTCTTTGTTTGATCAACGCATATTAGATCATACATTTATAAGATTGTTCACTATTTTGAATTTCACTAATCTGCAAAGAAACAAATAAGGAATAAAAAAATTAATAAACACATAATCTAACAATTTCAAAAGAAACCATACACATCTATAACCATTTCAAAACTTCTAGCAATTTTCTTTTACACCCATTATTTAATAATCATTTAATAATTAAGAGATATGAGAGAGAGAGAGTAATACCGTACGAGAAGGAGAAAAAGATGGAGGAGATCGATTTCAAGCAACATGTTATTAACCTTACAGCGAGGTAAGATTTCCAATGGCAAAAGGCTTGACATCGAAACAAGGGATCATAAAGTTGGATCCATTAGCGGTGCAAATCCAGGTGTTGATAGAGTCATAGAAGAATTTGTCACGAGAATTGTGGAGAGCGAGCACGGTAAGGGAGGACGGAGAAGACCCGGTAGAAAGATAGAGGGTTGTGACTCATGAGAGAAGAAAATAGATGACCTTTTCAGAAGAAAAAAAAAAGATGATAAAAAGTGGAGGTTTAGGTGAGTTCGTTAAAAAAAGATGGGGTTGAGATTCACGAAGGAAGAAGAAAGAGACATATTTTATTGCATGAATAACATTTTGCTTGTTGGATATAATCCTCTTGACATTTTGTTTGTTGCATGGATAACAATTAGGTTGTTGCATGCATTCCTTGTGACATTTGAGTTATTGCATGGGTAACATTTGGTCGCTGTATGTATTCTTCTTGACTCTTAACTTGTTGCATGTATTTCTCACGAGTCTTGACACTTAGTTTATTGCATGGGCAATACTTGGCTTGCTTAGTGTCGGCTCTAGGGCGCGATGACCTAGGGCCTTTTACAGCAAGGGGCCCAAATTTATTTTTTATGAAGGGGGTGTATATATAAATATTTTGTATATGGGGGTATATATAGCAAAGTTCACATAAAAGCCCCAAATATTGACATGATGAAGGGCTGAGCTGAAATTTGATAATGTTTTTGGCCCTTTTGGAGCGATTTGCTATATGTACTTCGATAGAGCACAAAGATTTTTATATACACCCTCCCAATAGGTTTTTTGGTTGTTCTTAATAATGTGTCAAAAACATTATTATCGAAGAAATTGGTGATATTTTTTAGGGCCCTTTGTTCCTAATAATGCGCTTCAATAATTATATTGGTGATATTTATTATCCAATAAATTGGGATAATTTTCATAACAAAACAAATTATATTTTAGTTGAAAATGGACATACTAGAGAATTACGTGTTGATATACTTTTACTTTTTTGGTTTTATTATTCTTAGATGCTAAAATTTCAGTCTACTTCGCATCTGCCATTGTTCTATACTTCTACGATATTTTATTTTGTTTTGGTGTCTGTGAAGTATCTGATTTATTTTCAGATGTTGCCTAAAAAACATTTATTTGGTAGTGGAAAGTTAGGAAAACAAATGAAATGAAGAGTTAATAAAATCAATACAATGAGCTAACAAATTTTATGATGTCTTATGCAAGGGGCCTTTTTCTCATATTATGTCTAAGATCCCTAAAGCTCTAGGAACGACCCTAAGCTTGTTGCATGTATTCCTCTTTTTTTATTTTTTAAGGAAGGCATGTATTCCTCTGACACTTGGTTTGTTCCGTGTATTCCTCATGAGTCATGACACTTGGTTCATTGCATATGTAACACTAAGCTTGTTGCATGTATTACTTTTGACACTTGGAAAGCAATTTATGTGACTAAGCGTACAAATGGTAGGGACTTTTTGCTGAAGGACGAAGAAGGGTGGGGTTGTCATTTTGAGATGCTAGGGTTTTGGAACCAATGAACAAAATAATGTAAAATTGTAGGACCTTCTTAAGGGTTTACTCGGGTTCCATGGCATAACTTTTTTCCTTTTATATAATTAAGATAAGATGTAGCCAAATAGAGAATTTGCTCATTATTGAGATCCATTTTTAAAAAACTTTTCAATTATGAGGTACCGTTGGACATGATATACGGGTGCGTTTGTTTTATCTTTTATAGAAAAAAAAATTATGTTAATTTTTTTTAGAGATATTAGAAAAAATTTAAAGTTATTTTTGTTTGTTTACAACCTTTTATAAAAAATCACTTTTTTTAAAAATATATATATATTTAACTAGTTCATTTGTTACCTCCTTATTTTTGGAAGAATTTTTTTTTTTTTTTGAGAAAAGCTAACTCTAATGGCTTTTCATTTGAGTCAAAAATGATTTCTTTGATAAACTGATTTTTTTTTGTTGAAGTTGTAATGTGTTTTTTTAAAAATCCTAAACAAACCCCAAAAAATAAATAAGAGACTATAAAGAAAAATTTATTCTAGAGGGACTTGCACTGAAGTCCCTACACTCACAAACACACATTTGCGCCACCGAAGCACATTGAATAGTTTGAAAATAATCGCTTTTATTCTATATAACTATTATTTGAGTATCCTTCAAATTATAAAAAAATAAAAAGCATTTTGGGCTCCCAAAAAATCAAGGCTCAGTGGCATAGCTCAGCCTCGACGGGCTATGGACCGGACCTGTTTACTTCCAAAGATCAACCTGCTAAGTTGAGTAATTAAAATAAAATAAAACTTTGAAAACATGAATATCTACTTGACCAAATAATTCAAAAACTAAAATTTATTTAAAAAAAACTTTAAATTAAACACTAGACTTATAAGAGCATCTCCAATGGAAGGTCCTTACTTAACAAGGACCACTCCCTGTTAAGGACCCTCCATTGGAGAAAGAAAAAATGAGTCCCTGTTAAGGAACATACAATAATATAAGGACCATCTATCTCTTGAGCAACTAACGTTTAAAAAAATAATTAAATATGTACTACTTCGTCCCACTTGTAAAAAAAAAGGTAATAAAATGTGTACTACTTGGTCCCACTTGCAAAAAAAATAATAGATAAATTATTTTTGTTTAATGATGTAAAGATAGTAGGACCTATTTAAATATTTTTCATTGGAGTCCTTATAATGTATTGTCATTGGAGTCATTGAGTCCTTAATATGTACTTTTATTAAAAAATTATAAATAAGTGATGTGTCACGTGAGACCCATTTAAGGAGTCCTTATTAAAGAACTACCATTGTGGATGCTCTAAAGATAGACTATAAATTTGATAAAAAATACTATATAAAAAAATCATTCATCATCGTCTTCATTTTCTGCATCACCGTTGACTACAACAAGTGTATCACCTCAAATTTCATTAGCGTGATCAACCTCGGTAAAGTTTACCAAGGAGCTTTCAACTTAGCTTGAGAAATAGCTTAAACAAAGCAAAGTGACAAAGTCAACGGCGAAGGTAACACTAGCTTCAAAGACATTGTTCTTCATATAAGCAATTTCTCCTTGAATAGAAACCTTTTCAAACATCAATTGGGTCACCTCATATTCAAGGCTCTTCACTTGCGACTTCAAACCCTCAACCCGCTGCATCCTAAACAATTTTCTCGGCATCTTTGCAAGATTTTCTCATGTCCTTGTTGTTCTTGTCAGTAGAGGATTGTTTATTCTTTAGCTTTCTGATCTCAGACTTCAAGTTTCTGATTGTCTTGCCAGCATCACAAGTAATTTCTCATGGATTTGTCGAGCACTATCATCACCCTAATCAAGGAAATATGGCACTCGCCCGACCACGAAAACCAGCACCAGGATACCTAAACAATTCAAAACCCTTGCCCAAAATAACAAGAAAATTACTTGGGGAGGGGGGGTGCTCTTCTAAAATGGGCCAAAGCCTAACCCTCTTCATAGAGAATAAAGCACCTATCTAAGTCTCGGACCACATGTATAATTAATTATTTGTGCATTCCTCGAAAGATAGATCACTATTGAATTCTTCAAGAATTCATACAGAATAAAAATTGAGTTTATAAGTTTTTTAGGAATTAAACATCATATCTAAACAATAAATTCCTTTCTTTTTGCAATTCTTTAGGGATGCATCAATATTGAATTCTTCAGGAATTCATGAAGAATAAAAATATTTAAGTTTTTCAGGAACTATACAACATATTTAAACAATAATATTAATTCTTTGAGCAATAATCCTTCGAGATGGAGCACTTTTGAATTACGGAGGAATTCAAAGAGAATAAATTTGATTTTTTTAAGTTCTTCAAGAACTGTATAATATATCTTTATAATATAGGATTAGTCTTTGTGCAATCATTCATAGACGCGTCCATGAGTGTTGAATTCTTCTTGAATATATAAACTCCCTAATACAATACAATTCAGACAATAAAGGTTAAATGTATCTATGGGCGGTTTCACCGCCTGACGACCCCGGACACTTGCCCTGGCTCAATCGACACTTTCTTTATATATGGTACAACTCAATAGTCCATTAACCCACTTAAAAAAGAAAAATTTGGGCAAAATCTGAAATTTCTTACGCGCAAAGAGGCCTTAGAAAGGGCATTTACCTCCTAATTTCATTTAGCACACTATTGGCAGGTTCGTCTCTCTTATTTTGAAGGGTTCATTGTTCAAATTGATCATGCAATATACACTATGTTTGAAAAATGACCATGTAAAATAAAAAACATAAATTCTAGCATTGTAATTCGAGTTTCTTCTTATTTTTGACCCTATAATATACGCGTAGTATAAAAATGTGACATTGAGGTTGAATTTTTTCCATACATGTTTTGCACGTGAAAATATAGCTTTACAAAAAAAAAAATTGTACGACAAGAGACAAATTAATTACGAAATTTTATTCCCCATAATTATGAATTTCTTAAACAATTTATAATTAATTTGTATCTCATTAAAAACTACCAAATTTAATTGTGAAGGTTCTTATCATGTTCTAGTCATACCTACAAAATTAAGGAACTAAATTTGACCTGTGAGTATACGCTTACTCGGAACAAAATTTCAATTTTGCAAGTTTTGGTTAAAAAATCAAAATAAATTGAAATGACTTGGAAATGCTATGAAACTTTACAGATCCTTTTTATGTATTTTTATAGATGTCTCTGCAAATAATAAGCCCAAAATTTGATTTATAGATTGAGATTTCCGTTGTTTTGTTTTTTGAGTTTTTGGACATTTTAATAATTCATAATTAATTTGTCGTTTTTCGGAAATTTATAAATTTTTGTGTAAAACCATATTTTAACGTTCTTAACACGTCATGTTTTGCGATAAATTTTTTGCCCTGGCTCCGCCACTGAATGTATCTATTGATGGAATTTCAACAGTATGGCCATTCATCATCTGTACAAAATTAAAACTTATCTACATATAAGAATATATCAAGAAGAATTGTGTACCGTTTCAAATTATTCGAGCTTTGTGCTAATAACGTGTTATGAAACTCTCCCCAATTAGAATAAATATGAAGAAGAGAAAAGAGAGAAGATTGTATTATACTCTTCAATAGTGTGGTTTGTGTTACAATGAAGTTATAATATTTATAGGAGAATACAATGAGCCTATGACACGTGTTAATGACTAATGGACCAACGACTAAATGGACATCCATTGATATCATTCACAACATTATCCCATTCATTAGTAGTATATATAAATATTTTCTTAAAAAAAAAGTAGTATGAATTATATATATATATATATATATATATATATATAATATTATACATTTCTTGTAAAAAATTATGAAAATTTAGTAGTATAAATAAATATAAAGTCTTGCTAACCGATGCCCTCAGGACAATGGTTAAGAACAATGTTTTAAAACCCGGACTGGTAATCGTCCTAGTCAAGACACTGGGTTACTGGGTCACTGGTCGAATCAGCGGGTCACTGGTTGAACCGCATGACTATTGACCCGATCTATATAAAAATATTTATGGCAAAAAATTACATTATGATTGAAATTTTGATAAAAAAATCCTGTAATTTTTTCCTATTTAAAGTTCGTACATTAAAAAAATTATATTCACAACTGCGAGTTTGCAAGTTAATTTTTTAACTGTAGCACAATTCAATTTCAAGTTAATTCCAACCCAAATTCAAATGAACTCATACATTAAACAATATTACTGCATAAAAAACCTTACACATAAGTTCTAATTCAGATTTCATCTTTAAAAGTTAAAATATAGTATGTTCTAAACTTACAAGCCCAAGTAAGTTCCGAACATAGTTAACAAAAAATATTTTTGTCTTTATATATGCCTTACTTTTTCATTAAAAAAAAAAAGTCGGGTTGGGTGGGTTAAACTGGTTTAGCGGTCTGCCCACTGAACCATCCGGATCACACTGGATTTCAGTGGGCTAATTGCATATCCGGTTCAGTAGCCTGTCTGAATCGCTGCACCCTTCGGTTCTTGGTATGACTGGTCCGACCGGTCGAGTCGATCCGGGTTTTAAAACACTGGTTAAGAAATCTAAAAATGGAAAAAATTTCTTAAAAATATAAGTCTTGACTTTTGATTATGTAATAATTACGCTACTTTTGATAAAAGTTACTTGTTTTACTTCCTTAGTCATTGCCCTGACGACAATGTTTAACATTCTGCATAAATATATGACGACAATGTTTAGCATTCTACATAAATATATAATATAAGTCTTGCACAAAATTATGAAATTTGCCATTTTTACGTCAAAACTTATACTTTACTTCTAAAGATCAACCTGCTAAGTTCAATAATTGAAATAAAAAGAAATTTAGAAAATTGTATGTTTAGTGGATGAATTGAAAGCATAAGCATTCACTTGACCAAATAAATTAAAAATCACAATTTATTCAAAATAACTTGAAATTAATCACTAAACTAATAAAGATAAATTACAAATTTGATAAGAAATACTCTAAAATTTGATATAATAAGCATATACTTGACCCAATAAATCAAAAACCAAAATTTGTTCAAAATAACTTGAAATTAAACACTAAATAGTGCAACAAGCGTATTACCTCAAATTACGGACACCATAAAATGTTTTTTAAAAAGTTAACATATTAACATGATAAATAATCATATAACACTTCAATTACATTTAATTTATTTTAGAAAAACACATTATATAGTCCGTAATTTAAAAATGAAAAATAAACCATCCCCTCCCTTCCCCCTCCAAAACCCTCAATCCAAACAATAAACCATCGGTAAAGTCTACTAAGGAGCCTTCACCTTAGCTTGAGAAATAGCTTCAAAAAGGCAAGTGACAAAGTCAACGGGGAAGCCAACACTAGCTTCAATGACATTGCTCTTCAAATAATCAACTTCTCCTTGAAGAGTAACCTTTTCATACTTCAATTGGGTCACCTTATATTCAAGGTCCTTCACCTGGAACTTGAGACCCTCAACTTCGGTACTCGCATCAATAACCGTTTTCTCGACATCTTTGCATGATTTTCTCTCATCCTCCAAGAGTTTCCTCAAGTCGTTGTTAGTCTTGTCAGTAGAGGATTTTTCATTCTTCAACTTCTCGATCTCAAACTTCAAGTTTCTGATTGTTTGGGCAGCATCACCAAGCTCATCATCTTTCTTTTGCAACTCTGAAAGTAACAAAAAGAAAAAGACAATGCACAACAACAAAATGCATACATCAAACAACAGAAATTAAAGAGGGAAAAAAAAATCCAAATCAACAAAGTAGACTTATTTGACCTAGTGAGTTATTTGTAAGGGAAACTAGGAATAATCTTTTGTTGATTTGAGTTACCTTTTTCTGTTTTTGTGAGATTCAGCTGCTCGGAACGTTCCATTACATTGCTATAGAGCGCAACTAATATGAAAGAACAAAATTCTTAAATGTTGAAAACGGATCGAAAATTCTTAAGAGAGGATGCACCATCTACAACATCAACTACATACCATCTGGCACGTATACTTTAGCAGGGCCAGGTCCCATAACCACAGATATAGTTTCATGTCCAGGTTCCTTGACTTGCTCAGCTCTAAAAAATGGTGGAATACATATTAAGATGGCTTCACCCCGATACAGTGACTTACAATTATACATCAACATAATAAAGTAAAGATTCGAGTTAGACAAATATGTGTTTACAATCATGTGGCTGGTGTCATCTTCTATGATAAAACCCCTTTATTTTCTCACTTCTTATACAAAAGTTGTCATAAAATGGGTGTACGAATAACAATTCAAAATTTGGAAACTTGACTTTTAGCAAAAATTATGTCGTAAATTTGGCTCGAGCGAAACGTCACATTTAACACAGCACCTTATTTTCAATGATATTCTCAAGGAATTAGAGTAAAACATGGAGAGGATCACTGGAAATTCATATATCTACCTTATTTTACGGCTTGACTTTGCTGGTCAAGAAACCTTTATAAGTCCTGCTTGCAGCTCTTTTTCCTACAGGAAAAAAGAAAGAGAGAATTGGATACTTTACAATTTACATTAGGAGGCGAATATAATAAATCAAAGAGAGTTGTTCTTCAGGCACTCTTTAATTGTTCAAAAAATGCAACCGTTGGTTGAGTTTGTGGTTTGCCACAAAACAGTAGTAAAGTGCCGTTCGGCATTTTTTAAACTGGTCCAATCATTTTTTAAATGAATTTGACCGATTTAAATAGTCCATGAACGATATTTAACTACTGTTGGTCGTCAGTTCAGGATGCATGAGGGCAAATGGTGATGCCTAAAGCGCAACTTTCTAAAGAGCAACTTTCTAAATCAAATAGCTAAGACGAACAAACAAACTTACCAATGTGTATCTTCTTTTCCCAAACCAAATTGATTTTATATCATCTTTACTGATCCAGCGACAAAGTTCAAGAATCAACCATTTATAGGAGCCACGAACGATCTTGGTGATTATAGAGTTCCGGAAGCATCTTCAAAATTCTTATTGGAGGCACAATTTTTGCTCCAAATTCTCTAGTAGCATGAAGATATGCCAAACCTTAAAGCTTGAATCATAACATCTATTGCAGGCCCCTCCTTTTTACTTCCTTTGTTCTTTATTGCTTTCTCCATTGCATCCTAAAATTACCAAAAATCCTTAATAAAGAAAGGGTGAAAAACATGACTATTTGTCTAGCAAAGTCACACTTTGCTCCATAGATACTGATTGGAAAGTGCTTGAAAAATCCACCATGTTTTTCCATTATGTCGAAAGCATATTGAAAAATCGGGTTCCAAAATTTTAATTTTTAGCAAGAAGATTTGAAGGAACATGGCCAAAATCATTTCTAAAAAATAATTTTACAGGAGGGAAAACCGAAAATGACCTATATTACAGGAGGTAAAGACCTATTAACCCTTTAAAAAACTTATCCATTTCTCCTTCGTAAAAATTTCTAAAAGCATTAAGAAAAACAGAAAAAGAGATGTATGTCATGTAGGTACAAATTCACTTCTGCCAAGGCCCCAAAGAGAATTCAACATATAAAAAATATTAGGCTTAAGTGCAGTTTTAGTCCCCCTATTTTCGCCATTTTGCAGAGTTGGTCCTCCTATTTTAAAATTCGACCGTTTTGGTCCATCCACGGTATTTTTGAACTATAAAAATATGATGTGATAAATTTTAAATGTCATGGAATAGGATAAGAAGATGGAAAAATATCAACATTGATGAAATTGTAACCAAGTTTGCTTGTAAACTTCGTTTAAAACATATCGTATCACAATATTTTAGACAATATATTATAAAGGGACCAAAATTGTCAAATTTTTAAATAGAGGGACCAAAATTGCAATTAAGCTAAAATATTATGAACCTAAACAAGGAAGATAGAAAACACCAAGATTGGGCTAAATGAAATTGCACGTTTTCTTGAAGCCATAAATATATCGTTTCATCGAAGAAGAAAAAATATTTCATCCGATCATATTTATAAGCAAAAAAAACTAATTTTTAGGTTCATTAAATAACTAATGTATCTATATACATTAGTTATTTATTGAAACTGGAAAATTGTTTACTTTTTTATAAATGTGAACAGAGTAAATTGGGGTAATGAGAAAAAAAGAACTAATTGAATTCAAAAGTTTTTAAGTTTCATAACCTCGTAAATATGCACTATGCAACAGAAAGGGAGCTCTATTTTTGTGTCCTAACACAAACGGGGTTCTACAATATACTTTTATCATGTTCTATAAACTCAATCCTAAACTGACATCAGTTTACAAACTATAGATTTTGAACAATATTAGAAAATAAATCAAATATGAATACAAAGTACAGGTTTTGCAACAACCTGCCACCAGAGGCCAGTCACTCTCAATTCAGTCATATGGAAACATAATGAAATCCTCAATTTGAATATTGTAATCAAATACACGAACATAAAGAACAGTACCAGAAATGCATCCACGGCCCCCAGTTCCACCCAGAGCAATAACACTTCCTGAGCTTTCTTTACCGTCTGTCGCCTTCTCACAAGACATTTAGAATCCACAATTGCATCACAAACTTGCTTGCCAAAAAACCTGCTCCCAAATTCAAATTCACTCAAACAAAAGATGTAATTAAACATTAAATACGAGTTATGAAGCATGAACACAGACACCATATGCGTTCGATCAATCTTTGATCAGAAGTGTCTGTGCTACATAGGATATTAGCACTAATAAGTAGAAAAAAGTATTAAATTATTATCACCTCCCCGCATGAGCATTTGCAGCTCGCAAGTAAGCAATCAAGGCATCAAGTGCCTTCAACTGCACATCAATATTTGCCTTAGGATCGGTGATGGAGTTACAGAAAGAAGCCAAATCGATATTCGCCTCACTTCGCACTCTCCAGTTCACATGAAAAAGACGATCCTCCCATGTAAGTTTCATCGTCTTCTTCAAAAACTTCTCTTCGGAAGACATTGTTCTTCACACTCAAGCCCTAACTAGAGAGATGAGAGAATATCGTCCGTCGTCAACGCTAATGTCGGATAAATATATATAATAATAGAAGTGGCAATTTTTACGGAGGTGATTGTAAACTAAATACGCTAATGACGTGGGTAGCGTATTTTCATTTTCATTTTCTCTCCTTCCCAATTTTTTTTTCCTTTAAGGCAATGACAGAAGAAATAAGGGAGATAAAAGCACTCAGTATGCATTACCATCTCCCTTGAATCTTAGAGTGTTTTTTCTGAGAGTGAGTAAGTAACCTGTTCATGAACATTGTTGTCCAGCTGGTTTTGGTCTTCACTCTTCTGATTAATGTTCTCGTGGCTGTGTATATGTGGTTGGGACTGTGTTGGGTATCTCTTCATGCGATTGTTGCTTGAGAAGTATTAAGAGGTAGCCGTGTGGTTTTCTCTTGCGACATGTCATGTGTTCGTTTTTCATTTATTATTTTGTAAAGCAGTATTTTATTTATTTATTATTTTTTTTTCAGATTGTGTAACCACATGTTAATTATCTTTTGTTTGTGAATTCTAGGGGGGCTAAACTAGGTTGAATAATCTCCTTAAGTTAAGATCAACCATTAAAGTGAATTTGACACATTATCTTCATCCAAAATTTTAAAGTATTGGGTATTTGAGTCATATCATTTTTATTTTTCTCACCATCTACACTTGTATCAAATGTAAGACTTTAACTCACATATAATACATTAACACTGTTCTCTTAAATGTGAATGCTTAATTATATGTTTGGTCTCTTGCGTTTATTTTAGATTTCAAGTTGGCCCCCTTTTGTTTTTAAAAATTTTAAGTTGGTCGAAAACGTTTGCTACATTGGCATAAGTTGGTCGTTTTTATTAGTTAACCGTTTGACTTTGACACATGGCTAACATATTGCAGACGTGGAAGCACACATGGAAAATTAAATAATAAAATATGCCATGTCATCAAATGACTCACCCATCTTCATGGCATCATTATCTTCCTTCATCTTCCTGGCATCATCATCTTCATCATACTATTCATCTTCTTCATCAAAACTTCATACACATTTATTAAAAAAATCCCAGGAAAAATAATAGTTTGGACATAATTGATACATGGAAATAATCGGAGCTCCATCTTCTGTTAAACCCATATGCCACTACAACTCCCTCTCCTGTCAAACCCATTCGCCACCACCACTGGCTCACCACCGTCGATGTGACAGCCACCACGCCCTCGTCAATGAACATACACCATAACCTTGTTGGAGTAAGCCCTAATAGCCAATCTATATTGATTGGGTTTGGCTTTATATCATGATATTGATATAAATATATATTATGAATATATAATAATAAGGCATTTCTTTGATGATTTTGTTTTGTTTCAAAATAATAAAGTCACTATAATAGTTAGTCCGTTTAACGGAACATTAAGTATAACTTAATTCTGAGACCCCATTAAACATCAGGGCACTATTCCTAAAATATCCGTAGTCAAGCTTTATTGTGAAGTGGGATATCATTAAAACATGAGACTATTATGTGGATAGATTGATGATCACATCTCACGGATCATGAATAAAGAGTTATCAAGTCTTCACATAGATATAAATATGACTTATTATCTAATTTACAAAATAATAATAATAATAATAATAATAATAATAATAGAGAAATGCGGTCCACCGTAAGGTACGGTGTGTTTAAGTGAATTATAATGCACCATAAGGTACGGTGTACATCAGTCTTAACTTGTTGACCACACAAGTGGTTCTATAAATAGAACCCATGTGATGAAGTTTTATATGCTTAACCTAATTCATAAAAGTTGTAAAACCCTAGCCGAAGCTCTCTAAACCTTGTTCTCTTTGAATCTTTGTTGGAATTGGATATCACTGGTCATCGGAGAAGTTCTGTTCGTGTGGACTGAGTAGAGACATCGCTACGTTTCTTTGCTCGTGATCAGAAACAATTCTTCTACAAAGGTTCTGCTCTTCAAGTGGTAAACACGTGAATCCTTAAATTGTTTAAGTATGTGTTTGATTTGTGATTAATGATTTAATCAAGATACGTTTCAATGAGATTTGTTCCTCTAAGAGGATTAAAATTTTGAAAAACTCCTCTTAAAATCCCTTCAGTGGTATCAGAGCTTTGATTTTAAGTAAATTATTATATTCAAATGATTTCATATGATGATGTTAATATCGTGGCTGTTTGTTATTTGATTATGATTTATGAATTTTATTTTAACTTTTTTACATGTGTATGCGATATACACTGTCGCGGTGACTTTTCGATATTAAGCTATTGATTAGCGTTGACTCGTAAATTTTAAGTTCACCACCGAGTTTTATTTTTTCCAAGAAAAAGGGGAAAAGTTCAATTAAACCAAAGCAAAACAAAAAAATATATTTTCTCCCTACCTTTTTCTTTTCAGTTTCGGTTTTGGTAAAAAGGTTGATGTAAACGATTCGGTGATGTGGTTTTGTGATGGTTTTGATTCCGAAAAAAGATCGTGTTCTTGAGGGTTATGGAAACCAAAATTATAGTTGTTTTTGTGGTATGATGATTTGGTGGTTACTGTGTTGTTGTGTGTTCTTGAGTATATTGACGATATGTTTGTGTTCAAAAAAAACGGTGGTTGTTTTTGTGTTAAGTCTTATCGTGATGAGGAAAAAGGATCTTGTTGGTTTTTTTTGTGTGACTTTCGTTTAGGGTTTTTGATTAATGTGACCGAAATTTCTCTTCTGTTCTTCTTGGTTTATGTGTTGGTCATTTATAGTAGGATTATTTTTTAGGGTTTGCAGGATTGTGCCTGAGCTGAAGAACCAGAGTACACAAATGTGCACTCTGGACAATTATGCCCTTGGTGGCTTGGACAAAATAAGGACCATACGAACATTTTGAATAAATCTGGAAAAAAAGACCTTGGACAAAAAAAGGACTGAAAAACAATGACTTAAAACTCTCTTTTTTTAAAAACAGAATAATAATTTTTTTTAAAAGGAACTTAAAAAAATCAAAAAATAATAATAAATAGAAAAAAGAAAATAAAAAACAAATGGAAAATAAAATAAAAGATTAAATAAAAAGAATAATAATAATAATAATAATAATAATAATAATAATAATGGTAATAATAATAACAACAACAACAACAACAACAACAACAACAACAACAACAACAACTTAAAACTGTCCATTCAGAATGAGGTACTTCAAAGTAACCTCTCTGCCGAAATATCGTGTGAAACGACGAAAATTCTCGGCTTTAAAAGACGAGTAAAATGAGTCAAAATTGGGTCAAGAAAGGGGTATGACAGATGCCCCTATTTAAGTTTCTTCGTTACAGAGAATTGAAAGTGAAAATTTTAATTCGACGGGTCGAAAGGACTTAAATACAGAGTACACCATTTTTGACCAATTTTGACTTCAAAATGCTATGAATGCAATGTTATGAATGCTCACGATGAAAGTATGAATGCAAGACGGCGGATGACCCGATTAGGGATAAAACAAAACAGAAGGATACCCGAGTTCGTTAAAGAAATGGATCCGACTCTGCTGGGGGATAAAACAGGTTCACTAGGGAACAAGTATTACCTACTATCGATGTGAGATAGCTTAATGAAGGTAGGATTGAGAAAGAAGACACTTTCTACTATCGGTATGAGGATAGCATAATGAATACAGATGACAAGTTTTACTTGCTACCGATATGAGGATAGATTAATGGAGGTGAAATGAAAAAGACATTGTCTGACTATTGGTATAAAGGTAGCTTAATGAAGACAAACAACAAGTTTTACCTACTATCGGTATTAAGATAGCTTGATGAAGGTAAAACGAAAGGAGATAAAATGTCTACTACCAGTATAAGGGTAGCTTAATGAAGACAAACAAGAGGTTTTACCTACTATCGGTATCATGATAGCTTAATGAAGGTAAAACGAAAGGAAATAACATATCTACTGCTGGTATGAGGGTAGCTTAATGAAGACAAACAACATGTTTTACCTACTATCGGTATCTAGATAGCTAAATGAAAGGTAAAACGAGAGAGAATAAAATCTTTGAACAGACACTGGGGAAATTGAAAAGTATTTGTAAACTGATTATTTGTGGAACCTGCCACTTGGAAATATAAAGGTTTGCCAGAATTCATTGGGCTTAAAAGTTTTTTTAGAATACACTGGGTTTAAAAAGGTTTGCCAGAATACAATGGGCTTAAAAGGGTTTGCCATAATACACTGGGCTTAAAAAGATTTTCCAGAATACAATGGGCTTAAAAGGGTTATCCAAAATACACCGGGCTTAAAAGGGTTTGCCAGAATACACGAGGTTTAAAAGGGTTTGCATTAATACATTGGGCTTAAAAGGGTTTGCCAGAATACACTTGGCTTAAAAGGGTTTGCCATAATATACTGGGCTTAAATAGGTTTGCCATAATACACTAGGCTTAAAACGGTTCGCAAGCTAGGCTTGGCTTATGATGAGTGACATCTCTGAATCAGACAAACTGAGGATGACACTTTTCGAAATATGGCTAAAGCAAGACTCGGGGTGATTAATGCAAACATGTATGAATGATTTGTGTGCATGTTGCATATGCATGAATGTGTAGATACATGGATGTATGAATGTATATACGCATGAATGTATGAATGTATGTATGAATTTTGTATGATTATATAATTGAAAGACTGATGCGATAAGATTAGACAGGTAAGAAAGGAAGTGGACCGACATCGCAGTACAACCACTTGATAATCTTCATTGGGGATAATATCATTGGAGATGAATCAAACCATTGTCGGGGTAAATCCCGGTATAATGTATCAGTTGACGGTGAAGTAAACATTTCTTGGGGATAAATCTCATTAATCCGAAGTATGGCAAAAGTCGTCATTTGTAAACCGACCCAGAGTGCTTTCTTGTGGGCACGCTTCAATAGTCATGCTTTTCTTTTGTTTGTTTTTTCTTGAAAATCCCTAAATTTTGTTTGGATCGCCCTTTTGGGTTTTCAATCCACCGAGAATATATTCTTCTTTTTTTGTATGCCCCTTAATATTGCCTTGATCGCCCTTTCATGTTTTCAATCCACCGAGACGTTCATTTTTGCCTAAGCCACCTTTTCAGGTTTTTGTTCACCCCGCAGAAGTTTAACTGTTCTCGAGAAAGATGTTGACGTGCGCTTCACAACTGTCAAAATAAGCCGGATCGTATGGGCCAGCCTGTTTTGCTCGATTAATTATAGGGCTTGGGCCTTAAATATTGATCCCAAATTTTAATAGGGCTTTTTAGCCCGGCCCTAAAATGCCCGGTACCCGTTAGGGTTAGCTCGAATGGGCCGCAGGTAGACCGTTAGCCCGCATAACAAAATAATCCTATAAATTATATATATTTATCAAAAGATTCTTTACTTAGTTAATTATGAAAGTAAAAAATAAAAGTGAAAATTCAATGAATTAACACAAATATAAATGTAATATAAAATTATATTTACTCGTTTAGTTATTTATAATTTTAAAGATCGAATATATAAATATTTATAACCATAACGTATCTAATTTATTTAAAATTTCTTTCCTCACAGTTTTAGTTTACGACGTTTATACGAAAATGTTTAAAATTTATTTTTGTGTTAGACATTATTTAAATATATTAAGATTATTATTTATAAAAAAAATTATTCGGGTATTTTATAGTACTGTTTTTATAAAAAAAAATTAATACGGGCCGGGATCAAGTAGTATATTTCAAGCCCGTTTTACAACCGGGCTTTTTGGCCCGGCCCGATAAAGCCTGAAACCCATTAGGGCCGGTCCTAAACGGGCTGGGCCGGCCCTATAACCGTTATTCTCCCTAACAACTTTGAATTTCACTACTCCAAGTATTTGATTTGCATAAACTTCAAAACGGAGGCCCTTTTGTTAGCTAAAAATGCCCAAAAGTGAATCACGTCCGACCTGATGCAGTTACTTTGTCATAACCTTTAAATTTTGCATAGGTCGCCCTTTCGGGTTTTCAACCTATCAGGGTAATCATTTTCTGTTTTATGTCTCTAATTTTTGCCTGGACCGCCCTTTCGGGTTTTCATTCCACTGAGACGCTCATTTTTGCTTAAACCGCCTTTTCAGGTTTGCGACTTATCGAGCTGTTTTTTATAACAAAGTAATTCTTAACTGCATCGGTATTCACAGGATGTGCGAGTTCGTCGCTATTCTTTGTAATTATGCATCTCTTTGCCCCTGGATTATGGTTGAAAAGATAATATTTTTTGCACAAGGTCTCCTTCTCGGGGACGAACTTTCTTGTTAAAATCTTGTTTCATCCTTTTGATATAATTGTCCAAGAGAACTCTTCATTGACAAAACTTCGACCTCCATGTTGTATATTGAGGGAAAAGGGGTTGCCCTTGTTGATGTGTGCACTTTGAAGTATGATACTTGTGCAAGGTGAATGGTAGCATCTTGTGCCAGTCTTTGTAAGTAAATGTCATCTTCTAGGCAATCATTTTGATATCCGCATTTGCAGCTTTGACGGCTAAGATGCCTAAGTAGGCAAGAAATCTTATTGGGAAACCATTCATCTTCCTCTTCTTCAGCTTCGGACACAGGGAACTCAAAGTTAGGAGAGAGTATAAGGTTAAAATAACGGGTTTATCAATGCATGATTTATTGTTGATTTTGACAAGTAAATAAAAGTTATGATTATGCAGACATTTGAAAATGATTATTATTTTTAGATTTTTTTGTATTACCATTTTTCCAGAAAAAGCACAAAGTAAAAACAAAGTCGGGATCAAAACACCTTTTTATTAATGATGAAAATACGTAAAGCAAAAAGCCCTAAACAACTTCACTTTCGTCTCGGGTGGGACCAAAGGATTTTTTTTTGAAAAACAGCAAGCAGCAAACAAACATAAAATTTGAACAAATGAGTAGTATAAGGAACATCAAAAACAACCCAATTGCAGCTAAACATTCCAGATGTCACAACACTGGGTACCTACTCTTCGGGATTGTCTTGCACCATGTTGATAGATTATGCCCCATGATTTGGCAGTGGGTCAGCTTGGACATTTGGGTTTTGATCCTCAAAAGTCAGAATGTTAGTTCGGATTAACTTGTGAAATACATTCTTCAAAGCAAAACAACGCTCAAAATCGTGACCTAGTGTCCCATGATGGAAGGCACAAGTGAGGTCAGCTTTATACCATGTTGGCAATCTTCCCTGTACTGGAGAAGGTGCCTTGGTCTGAACAAAATTCTTTTCAAGCAACGTTGAGAGCAACTCTGCATACTTCATGGGAATTGGATCAAATTGTGTTCTCTGAGCGTGATTCAGTGGATTGACATATGGAGGAGCCTCTTGTCGAGGCTGTTGTTGAGGTTGTCCTTTCATCAAACTTACTTCCTAGCCTTTCTTCTTGGGACCGAAAGTGGGAACACTTTCTTTGACCAAACGTCCTTCTCGGATTCCTTCTTCCAGACGGATACACATGCTTACCATCTCTGCGAAGATACTGGGTGCACTTGCAACCATCCTGTCATAGTAGAACGGGCCAAGAGTTTTGAGGAATGTAACACCCCGTTTTCCCAACATTAAAATTTCTTGATTAAATCAGAGTATCCCATGAACGGAATGCTACATTTCTTAATATATCAAAAACAACGGAATAAATAATAATTTATTCTAATCAAAATCATTTAAACTTCGCAGCGGATAAAATTCAAATTAACATAATGGTTCTGGCTCGCAGGCCTAATCAAAAATCTAGCATAATTCAAAACTACTCTTATTCATGTCAGTTCAGGGTAATACGTAAGGAATAGAAAATACATAAAAGTCCCCACCCCGTTACGTATCAGAGCACCTAAGGACACAGTGAGGGTAGCCACTCACAACAACAACATCAACTAAAGCGTAAATACCTGCACTTGCCCACGAGGCGGCAATTCCAACAGAAGGGGTGAGATTCACAAAACAAAACATTAAACATATAATTCAACAATTATATTTAACAACATAATAATATCACAACAATGGTCAAGTAACATCTTAATCATAATCAACGTCATAAATCCACATCATAATCATAACCAACATCATGTTCAACATCTTAGTCAATAATCTTAGTACGACTCGATAATGCGACCTCGACTCGACAATGCAACTTAGACTCAACAATGCAACTTAGACATCTTAATCATGCATGTGGTACCATATTGAGTATAAATATACTCCTAGGGCATAAGCCCTCGTCGCCATTGAGCATAAAAATACTCCTAGAGCATAAGCTCTCGTCGCTATTGAGCATAAAAATACTCCTAGGGCATAAGCCCTCGTCGCTATTGAGCAAAAGCTCCTAGGGCATAAGCCTTCGTCTCTGGATGCATATGCATGGACTCAACTTCTTAACTCTTAGACATCTCAAATGAACTCCAATAGTTTGGACCATAACATCATAAATCTTTGACGACACATGCAGCTTTTATTTATTAACAACATAGCAACATGGCAGCAACGAATCATCACAAGCATTCACATACATCATCTCTTATAATTCAAAGAAAACATATACTAATGTATAGGTTACTATAACAAGTCAAGCATCAGTTAACAGCTCTACAGGTCGTCTTAATATTACAGTACTTAATCTAATCCAGGGGTAATCTCATAATCAATTGTGCAACAAGAGTCGCATTATTCCAAGAAGGTAGTCTGATACGGGACTACTCGCTATGGCGAGTGGAATCCTCGCCTCGCGAACCATCTAAGGTAACTCGCTGTGGCGAGTTGGGTTGCTCGCCTCGCGAGCTTCAGGGGTACTACTCGCTATGGCGAGTGGGGGTTGCTCGCCTGGCGAGACATCACGGGTTGCTCGCTATGGCGAGTGGGTTGCTCGCCTCGCGAGCTGGTGAAGAGCACTCGTCGTGGCGAGTTGATTGCTCGCTGTGGCGAGCTGCGACAGAACAGTTACGGGGTTACGAGGGTTTTCACCCAAAACCCCAAATTTCATCCTAAACCTTCCAAATTTCGACTATAATGATGTACTAGGGTTATTCTAAGGTTTGTAAACAGTTTTCTACGTCATCGGTACAGTTTCTTAACATCTGATCACCAATTCATCACTTTTTAACCTAATTCTTAGTTCTTAAATTCTCATGAACAATTCCTAAACATGTTAACTATAATCATGAATCATAAGCTTAATGAATTGCAATGCTAGGCTCACCCTTACCTTAGAAAATTGAGCAGCAGCCTCTCTTGTTCTTCTCTCCTGTTTTCTCCCTTTTTCTCCCAAAAGCTGAATTGTACGTACCGTACAATTCTAAACCTAATTTTCCTTTTTAAACCACTTCTATTCTGTTTTATCTTATTCCACTTATTCCCTCATAATTCTAACTAATTCAAAAACAGCCCCACAACTTAATATTCTATTTAAAAATATAGATAAATTACTTCCATAACAAATATCAAATATATTTATAACAAATATATTTATAAACAAAATAACAAACATATTATCACTTATCAAATATAAAATCATGTAAAAGTATTCAAATATTAACTAAAAATAATTAAATAAAAAGGGGGCGTTACAAGGAAGATCCTGGCGAACTCATTTTCTTCTAGAGGTGGACTGATTTGTGCAGCGAGCTCTCTCCACCGTTGGACATATTATTTGAAAGTCACTTTATCTTTCATAGTCATGGCCTCGAAGTTCATCTCTGTCTGGAGCCATGTCCACATTGTATTTGTATTGGTTGACGAAAGCTTCGCCCAAATCATTGAAAGTTCATATATTAGCATTGTCTAAACCCATGTACCACCTCAAAGTGGCACCAGTCAAACTATCTTGAAAGTAGTGGATAAGGAGCTGATGATTATCGACATGTGCAGACATCTTCCTCGCATACATTACTAGATGACTCTTAAGGAAATTGTTCCCTTTGTAGTTCTCGAAATTATGGACTTTGAACTTGTGCGGTATCTCGACATTTGGTACCAAGAAAATTTCATGAGCGTTCTGGCCAAACAGTTCTTTTCCACGGAGAGCTTTCATCTCTCGTTACATCTCATTATATTTGTCTTGCAGGTTATCCACTCTATCGAACGCTTCTACACTTTCGGCATGGAAGATAGGTCCATGGTCTTGCTGGACAAGGTGAACTAAAGGTGTTGAGTAAGTCATAGCAGCTTGAGGAAATGTTGCACCAGGCGGAGGAATAGGAATTATACATTGTGTAGTAGGCACTGGAACCTCGGAGAAATGTGGGCGAAATCCTTCACCGGAGTTAAGAAGCATGCCCCAAAGATAACCTTCAAGCATAGTGTGTTGATGACTACTAGAAAACACGATTGAAATTGGCATAGAAGATGTATTTAGTTTGGTCAGAGAAGTGCTTGTAGGCAGAGGGACCAACGTCTGAGTCTGAGCGGCCAACAAAGTAGTCATCATAGCAGTTAGCTTATCCATTCCTTCCCAAAGTGTAGCTACCTCTTCACGGAGCTCTCTGTTCTCTTGCTTGAATTGATTCATTCTCTTTTCTTGATTTGATTAAGTGTTGTAGTTGTGACTTGACTGACAGATTGACATTTTATTGAAAAGACATAGTGTGAGACTCGGACTTGAAACTATGAATGCAAATTGATGCATGATGATTATGCAAAAACGAATGGACAATTGTTATTTTACCGAAGGGCTTGTCGAAGTGAATTGTAAACATTGCTGCGGAACATGGTTTTATTTGAAAAATTGTAAAGATATTGCAATCGGTTCCCTTTTCAAAAGCAAGAACGAAACCAAGGAAGAAGTTCTTAACAAAATCTAAAGCTTAGTTAAGACTTTTGAAGTTGTATTTCCTGGTGTTCCTTCTTACAAAGTCCATACCTTTGATGTGTACAAAAAACTTGTTTAAGTCCTTCGATATTGGATGGAAAAATTATTTATGAATGAATGCGTGTATGCATGATTATACTTAGAAAACATGGTGCAGTTAAGTCCATAATGATGGAGTCAAAATTAAACACACCATTTGGTAGGGACTATGGTTCCACATGTACCTGAATTCTGGGTTCTACCAAGTTCCCAAAGTCATTGACCCCTTTTTTTACATTGTCGGCTTACAGGACTGACTCCCGGTCCAACAACATTCTCAAGAAAGTCTCGTTTAAGTGTAGTATCGTGTATCAACTAATTCAAGAATGCTCTTGGTTAGTCACCGCACTACGCCCTAAAATGGCCAAGATGGGTTAGGTAACTCTAAAGGTTCTCAACTTCATGGGACGCTCAAAAAAATTAATGCCAATCACGACCGCTCATGACGACATAATATTATTTTTCAGAGGCCTCCATTGAGCGGGGTTATATCACATGTACACAATGCACAAGACTGCTCTTGGTATGACACTATGATTATACCACCATCCTATCTTTTGTTTCCCTCAAGTCTGGGTATATGACTTATCTCACCACTCACGTGAAAAGGTAAACATATAGGCACGTATTTCCAAGTTACATATGAAATAAAGGACAAAGATAAATAAATACAAGTTAGGTTTGACCCTCTTATGGGAAGCATCTCAAGTGAAGTCGCCAATTCTGTCGCGGTGATTTTTTGATATCAAGCTATTGATTAGCATTGACTCGTAAACCCTAAATTTTTAGAGATTAAAGGTTCGGGGGTTGGTTACGTTAAGGGAAGGTATTAGCACCTTAAATGTCTATAATACTATCAAAATCACGTAGTTCGAGGTAAAAAGTCGAGTAATTGGTTTGATTTATTTTAAAGTTTGAAAATGTTTTTAAAGGTGAAAAGAGCCAAAGTGACAAAAGAGTGAAGTTGATTGATTTTAATTGTAGAAAATAAAGTCTATTGAAAGTTGATTTAAAAAGATATTTGAGAGGTTTTTGAATCACTTGGTGTGAAATCCAAGGTTTGTTAATAAAAGGTATTTTTGAGAGGTTTTTGAATATATGAATCTTTTTGTGGTTTTAAATCATGCTAATTAAGGTCTAAAAACATAAGCGTGACAGAATAAAATAAAGCGAGAGGGATTTCATAAGGATGTTGGATCCAAAATAAAAGCTAAAATAAAGTAAAAATGCAGTAAAGAAAACTAAGCTATAAAGAGAAAATAAAGCATCTAATAAACTAAGAATAAAAAAAAAAATGCAAAGAAATAAACTAAGGATAAAATAAAATAACTAAAATGATAAAAGACATTAAAGTAAACTAAAAAATCCTAAAAATGTTGCACAAATGTATACGTGCTTAAAAGTTAAAAACAAAAGCGATAACAACAATAATTAAAAAATGGTTGAAAGAAAATAAATAGAAAGGCCATAAAACAAGAAAAATGTCATAAACTATTGAATAAGAACGAGAATAAAGAAAAGCGGAGAGAATAGAGAGAATAAAGAGGATTATATTATTATCTTGTGATGTACAATATGTTACATGTGGTCTTTATTTATAAAGATGTATAAGGAGATGAATTGACAGTTAAGTATCTAAGGGATAAGTACAGAAAAGTTTGACTTAAGAGATCAGCACAAAAGGTTATGGATATCCCATTATAATTTTCACTAGCGGAAAGACGGGCACTAGTGCCTGTCTGTCCGCCTTTTCTACTGTGCTAACGCATGTGCTTATTTTATTATGTTTGTTTGTATAATATTAATTAAAAATTTCAAATTTCAAAATATTATGGAAATTATTAATATATTGATTTATAACCAAAACATTGTCAAGGCATATAACAAAATTATTTTTGAACTCAACATATTTTAGTTTGTTTGCATATAAAATTAAGGTAAAATAATGATCTTTTATTGTTTATTCTAATAGTACTTAGTGCTAACAAATCTTTTTCTAAAATATTTTGAGTCCTAATCTTTTTTTAGAGATTTTAAAGTCAAATTTTTAACATTATTTTTTGCTCATGTTTGTTACTAATATTTTTGTAAAGGATTTAAAGTTCAATTTTTAACATTATATTTTGCTCACGTTTGTTACTAATCATTTTATAAGAAGTTTTAATGTTCAATCTTTAACATTATTTTTTGTCATTTTATAAGAAGTTTTAATGTTCAATCTTTAATATTATTTTTTGTTCACGTTTGTTACTAATATTTTTTTTAAGAGTATTTAAATTCCAGTCTTTAACATTATTATTATTTGCTCACGTTTATTACTAATTTTTTTAGAGGATTTAAAGTCCAATCTTTAACATTATTTTTTGCTCACGTTTGTTACTAATCTTTTTTTTAGAGGATTTAAAGTCTAATCTTTAACATTATTTTTTGCTCACGTTTCTTACTAATATTTTTTTAGAGGATTTAAAGTTCAATCTTTACCATTATTTTTTGCTCACGTTTGTTACAATTGATCAAAGGCTAAGGAAGAGTAACTTATATTAATAAAATAATATGGAAATCTTTTTTTGTCGAAGTAATAAAATAATATGGAAATACTGTTTTTTGTGGAAGGGATATGAAAATACTTGGCAATCTTTGTCGGTTGTATTGAGGGGAACAATACAGATGTACAACGTAAAATCGGCTGATAAAAAAAGTAACATGAGTTTTTGTTTTGTGTTAGTTTTATGTGAGTTTGATCTATGCATAAGTTTTCTCCTTAAATTAAATTTATTCTTATCTATTTGTTACATGTGTTATTTATGTTTAAAATTAAAATTAAAAATTAAGGGTATTTTTAAAAAGATAAGTTCAACCCAAAAGTGTGCTGAAATGGGTAGTTTTCTTTATATATAGTATAGATAAAGGGGGGTATGCAAGTAAAAGCTGAAGAAAAAGATAAAGAAAGAAAGAAAAATTGGGCCGGCCGGTTTTGATTTCAAAGATGGGTTGGTTTGAAAAAATTGGGTTTGGGTTATGGGTTAATGGGTCGGATTGAGGTTTAGTATAAAAGAGTTTTAATAAGAGAAAGTATACTTAAATTTTTTAAACCTCTCTAAAAAGGGGTAGAGAGAGAAGCTTTCATCTCTCTCCCCCCAACTAATCTCTCAATAGCCACCTCCCCCCTTCTCCGACGCGGTGGCCGGCGAGCCACAAGGGTGGCGCCGCCGCATCAGAGGGTCCAACAACCTCCGTTTTTAAATACAAACACAAAATTCGAACTCCTTTTTCATCCCTTTCCCAAATCCATACTTATTTTTTCAAAAAAAAAAGTTGGAAAAAGAGCTAGATCTAGGTTTTCTTAAACCAAAGCAAAACAAAAAAAAGATCTTTTCTCCCTAACTTTCTTTTAAGTTTCGGTTTTTGTAAAAAGTTTGATGTAAATGATTCGGTGATGTGGTTTTGTGATGGTTTTGATTCCGAAAAAAGATTGTGTTCTTGAGGGTTATGGAAACCGAAATTATAGTGGTTTTTGTGGTATGATGTTTTGGTGGTTACTGTGGTGTTGTGTGTTCTTGAATATATCGATGTTGTTCTTGTGTTAAGTCTCATTGTGATGAGGAAAAAGGATCATGTTGGTTTTTTTTTGTGACCGTCGTTTAGGGTTTTTGATTAATGTGGCCAAAATTCCTCTTATGTTCTTCTTGGTTTCTGTGTTGGCCTTTTATAGTAGGATTATTTTTTAGGGTTTGCAGGAGTGTGCCTGGAGAACCAGAGTACACAAATTTGTACTCTGGACAATCATGCCCTTGGTGGCTTGGACAAAATAAGGACCATACGGACATTTTGATTAACTCTGAAGAAAAGACCTTGGACACAAAAAGGACTGAAAAACAATGACTTAAAACTGTTTTTTTTTAAACATAATAATAAAAAGTTTTAAAAGGACCATACAGACATTTTGATTAAATCTGGAAGAAAAGACCTTGGACACAAAAAGGACTGAAAAACAATGACTTAAAACTGTTTTTTTTAAACATAATAATAAAAAGTTTTTAAAGGAATTTAAAAAAAATTGAAAAATAATAATAAATAGAAAAAATAAAAAACAAATGGAAAATAAAATAAAAGAATAAATAAAAAGAATAATAATAATAATAATAACTTAAAACTGTCCCTTCGGAATGAGGTACTTCAAAGTAACCTCTCTACCGAAAATTCGTATGAAACGCGGAAAATTTCTGGCTTTAAAAGACGGGTAAACTGAGTCAAAATTGGGTCAAAAAATAGGGTATGACATACACGACACGTGATTTCAATTTCAATAAGTGTTCTTGTTTTTTAAGAACATGTTTTAAATTAAAAGTTTTGCCAAATACCATTTTTTTATACAAAGCCAACCTCGTATATGTGTTTCACGGTACCGGTTGCATGTTTTGTTTTTGACCTAATTCAGAAAGGCATTATGTATATAATTTAAATTTTATACTAGAACTATTATTCGTGCTGACGCACAAGTCTTATTTTCATATAGAAACTCACAATTTCACATAAGCCTATATTATATCAGAGTAGACTAAGTCATAATAAATATAACAATAAGTCGTAAAACATAGTGATTACACAATTTATGATACATTCCAAGCTATAAATTATACAAATCGAAGAACTTTAATTCTGTTAAATCATAGAAAGTACACAATTTAGAAGAAATTGTCAGTCATAAATAATTAACATTAAAGAAGTTTAATTCCGGTCAATCAAAATATTTCATACGCGATTAATGTCAATCAAAATATTTCTTATGGTAGGAGAATTATTTCAAATTCAAATCTAATGAAAAATTACTTGCTCCAATTAATATCACTCCAAAATTAAAATAGAAACAATTTGTTGGTATTTGTAACTCGAAAATTATGGATCAACAAATCAATATTCCTATTTTTTTTAGCAGCTGAAAGGGAAAAGGTAAAACGACACGACATTTTGAAAAGGTAAAACGATAAAAGGAAAAGCAAGCTTATGATAAAGGTAAAATGATGCATATATCTCGGTCCATATATATATATATATATATATATATATATATATATATATATATATATATTTGTGTGTGTGTTTAGTTATCAGAATTATTTGTCCTGTTTCAAGCATGGTCGATCCTCCTCTCACTGCATTGCTCACCTATCATTGCCTCACAGGTATATATGTTTATACCATCATAAACTTGCTTTGCCTTTTATCGTTTTACCTTTTCAAAATGTCGTATCATTTCAGCCTTCTAACATGAAGTTTTTTTTTGCTTGCAAGACCTTTGAGCCGTAACCCATCCACAGAGATTGACAGGGAGATCAACAAACATCGTTTGAAGTATAAGACGTACAAGATAGATTACGAATTTGATTGTGTGGGTTCTTCAAGATAGATAGAAGAATTTGTCTGAATATGACCTAAAGTCTTGGTTTTTAGTAAGCATCATTTTTTATCAATTATGAAATTTATTTCGTAAACTAATAGTAATTTTACTAAAAGTAATTAATCATATTATTTTAGAAGCTAGAGTATAGGGGTTTTGATGCGGAGACATTGGAGTAGACAACTCATATGCTGGCGGTTATAGATGAATGTGGCAACAAGTGGGAGTGTACATCGTTGTGTACGAATTTGTGAGAAACAATTCGTAATTGGTGGTCAGTGAAATCGGATGGTTGATGCGCGAAGAATTCAGCAGGGTGACTATCTAAAGATCGGTCCTCCTGCTCCTGGAAACAACAAGACTCTCTTTTTTAGCCGTAAGCTTTGTTAGTTTAAATGTTTATTACTTTTTAATCAGACGTATGTATCAAACTTGGCAAGAGTGATAATTTTTGTTTATGTTTCATGCAAGATCTATTTTGGATTATACCTATCGTTCTCAATTGTTATTCATTTCATTTGGTGGTATTGTCAGTAACTACACATATTCAACGTTTTTTACTATACTAAACATTCTGATTCTCTCAATTGTATAATTATTATAGAAATCAAATTGGCTGAAATTAGGTTGCTGACATAATCTGTATTTAATCATATTAATAACACAACATATTTCTCAAAACTTTGAATGAAAATTTCAATTCTTAAATCATTGAGCGTTGACCACCCCTTTCAGCTGCTAAAAAAATTGGAATATTGATTTGCTGATCCATAATTTTCGAGTTACAAATGCCAACAAATTGTTTCTATTTTAATTTTGGAGTGATATTAATTGGAGCAAGTAATTTTTCATTAGGTTTGAATTTTTCAATAATTCTCCTATCCTATGAAATATTTTGATTGGCAGTAATCGCGTATGAAATATATTGATTGACCGGAATGAAACTTCTTTAATGTTAATTATTTATGACTGACAATTTCTCATAAATTGTGTACTTTCTATGATTTAACATAATTAAAGTTCTTCTATTTTTATGATTCATAGCTTGAAATGTATCATAAATTTTGTACTCTCTATGTTTTACGACTTATTGTTATATTTATTATGACTTATTCTACTATAATATAATATATGCTTAGGTAAAATTGTGAGTTTTTACATGAAAATAAGACCCGTGCATCAGCCAGCACGGATCATAGTTCTAGTAGAAATTAATGCTTGAACATTGGTGAGAAAATATTAGGTTAAGAATTAGGTTTAACATATAGCTTGACCAGACAAGCTTTAGAAAGAAAGATGTAAAATCAAATCAGTTTCCTTTAAGGATTGTTGTGGGATAGTGCCGTTATTATTTGATTTTATAATATTTTAAATTTGAAAATTAGTTAATTTAGAATGCAAATCCGTGGATAATGATAATTATATTAAATGTTAATATTATTATTATTATTATTTTAAATTAGAATTAATTGATCAATATCATATGTGTGATATATGATTCTGATAAGACATAATTGATTGCATCATTCGTTCAATAGGTTTTATATGTTTGATTGTGAATTTGTAGATAATTCATAGATTGAACTTCAATATTCGATTCTGGTGAAACATCAAAGATTTGGTTTTTCATACTGAACAAATAATTGTTAAAACTATTGGTGTTTAATTGTCGTATTATGGTAACTAATTATGCAAAAGTTGTATTATTATGGTTGTCTCATTCAATCAATAGTTTTCAAAAAAATTGTTGTGAATATGAACAATTCGTGAGATTGAGTTTCGATATTTGAATCTAATGAAACATCAAAGATCCGGTTGTTCATGTTAAACAAACAATCTTTCAAACTATTTATGCTTAATTAGTTCAATTGAAGAAATGTAGTAAATTTAAAATATCATGATCTTGAAAGAGTTTCAATATCAGATTTGATTTTTTGAATTTGGTAATAAAATATTTTCTTAATTTTAGCACCATAATTTGTTTTGGAAACAAATGGGTCACCTAAATAAAGCAGATTTAATTATAATAATTATTGAGTGTCGATATTACTATAATAAATAAATTATACCTTTTGGATTGTTTTTTAATAGTTGTTTGAAAAGGTAATAAACTGTCCTAATTTTTAGAAACATTAAAATTTGATAGTAAATTTTAAAGACTTGCATGATATTAATATAATTTGTTTCTAATTTAAAAGGATCAAAATGAGATTTTATGTATGACCTTTTGCAGATATGATCTTTTGGATTTGCTCCTAATATTTGCATATTTTTATTTTTATTTATGACCCGATTGACTTTGAAAATAGTTTCAAAGGGTATATATATATATATATATATATATATATATATATATATATATATATATGAATCAATTTTATATGCACTAGCGAAAAACGGGCACTTCGTGCCCGTATTTCCGTTCTATTTATTGCGGTAAATTTTGAAAATTATTAACGGATTTTTTTTTATAAAATTTTAATTTTGATTAAAAGTAAAAATATAAATGTTTGTTGCTTTTTTTAATGACATGAACAACAATCTTTATTATAGAAAAGGAAAGTTGTTCAAGGATATAATTAGGATAATAAAAAAGTAAGTATAAATATATTAATCTAGTTTGTTATATTTTTTAAATGATAAAGAAAAAAAAAACAGATATACATGTATTCATATTGTGTTTGTTACATTTGTTATAATATTTAAATATATTTTTATCTATTTGTTACATGTGTTACTTGTATTTAAAATTAAGGGTATTTTTGGAAAGAAAATTCCAACCGAAAAGTGTATTGAAAGGGGTAGTTTCCTTTATATATAGTATAGATATATATCGGTCAAAATATTATTTTTAAATGTTGATTGACTATAAAATTGTTTAAAATAATAATAAATAGTTATTATAATTTAATTTATGGTATATGGTTATGACCTTAGTTTACATTGGTGTTTGTTCATTTATTTAAATAGGACATGTGTGTTCTAGTTTATTTTATTTAAATACGACATGCATGTTGTAATTTATGTTATTTAAATACGACATGTGTGTTGTGGTTTATTTTATTTAAATACGACCTATGTGTCGTCGTGGTTTACTTCAATTATTTTATCCAAGTGTTAAATAATGTAAATGCTCAAGTTGAAGACAAGACAACGCCAAAAGGTGATTTTGATGAAGAAATATTTGAAGCTTACTCGTGTGTCAAAGAATTGTAATAAATTTATTTATTTAATTCTTACGCATTAGGAGGTCATAACCATACTACCTACTTTATTATTTTACGTATGTGATGCATGAAATGCGTGTTTAGATTAATGCATGTAAATTTTAAATATTTTATATATATTTGCTATCTTTGAACGTGAATGTCATGTATAATATTAGATGTGTGTATAAGACGTTGGATAAATATGACATAGAAATATCATTAACAAATAAATCAAAGAGAAATATCATCACAAGTGAATTGACTCGTAATAAGATAAAAATAAAGAATAGAAAAACTTATCGATTTTGACTGAGGCGTGCAAAACGCACTAGGCCTAAGAGTATTTTGCCACCACAGATGGATCACCTGATGCGGTTGGTCTCATAGCTAGTACTCTCCAGGATACAACAATCACTTCTTGCTAACACCGCACGTGAATCAGCAAGGTCTCGGGAACCACTTTTGAATGCTCATGGGAATTTAATTTATTATTTGTTATTAGAGATGAAATTGAAGATAAGAGAGAAGAAATTAGCTATGCTTTAGTTACCAATCTATACCCCTCTCACAAAATGTCCTCTATATATAACCCCTTAATTGAGTGTCACGTTGCCATGATTAAGTTAGCAAAACCGTTAAACAAGTCATTAAGTGTGACCATGTAATACAAGTAAATAGGCCACAATAACTCTTAATTGACTAAGTAACGTGCCACCTTCATGTAACGTTCTCTTTTGACTAATTAAACAAAACCATGTGTAAATTTATGACTATGACCAAGTCAAAAGTAAACTAATTAATTAATAATTAACTTTAAAATAAATTATAACATACAAATCCTACGTAAGATACACATGTCGGTGAGATCAACATTTATATGATAGATTAGAGTAAGGAGTTACTCACCCAAATGATTTGAAAGTTATGAAATACAATTGAAAGAAGTTCCTACCTAAATAGCTATGTTTTGGGGGATCAACTCCTTCTTACTCAAAACAAAGTGAAATATGGATTTCAACCTACTAGAAAATTTTTCAATGAGATTTTCCGAATCAATTGTTGAAGGTCATTTGTTTTGAATAAAATAGTGGAAGCATAATTGATTGAAGACCTAATTAAATATATTTTTAAATCATGATACATTTATTTTATTTAGAATTTGTTTAGCATATACATTTTATTATACTATTAAATATTCTTGTGAAGCACAAAGCTTCAGAAAGGAGTTTCTGAATTGGTACAAAATTAAGAATTGTTCTTGAGAATGAGTAAAACTATTAGTTTTTGAAAGAGTCAAAATAGAAGTAAGATTCTTATTTGCCCATATATTTATAGAAAGTTAAATTTCTACTATGCATCATAAGTATATGATGATACTTTATGATTAATCTCATATTTGTTGAAGTGGGACATTAACTATAAGTAAAGTCCACTTACGTCTAGAATGGAACAAATTGTTTCATTGACATAGGAGCTAATGTTTGGACTTAAAATGGAACCAAATAATTGTTATTAAATTTCATATAAAATAGAAGCATTCAATCCTAAAATTTGTATTGACAAGAGAAGGATTGTATAGTTGAATAATAAACAAATGTTGTCTTATTATCCAAACTATGTTTTCTATACAAGTGTGCTAATCAAGTAATGGACTTGAGTTCCATGATCTTGATAAGTTGGTCTATAACATATGTGAAAGGGATCAAATGAGATTTGAACTTTTTTTATATCATTGACATCAATGTTTAGTACAAATAAGTGCAACTCACATTTTCAGACTCTATGAATATGAACTATTGGACACATTTGATTTTATATCATTTGAAGGATGTGAGTCTCATCTTTCAAAATAGATTAATATACCGGTCACCAACAAAGGTGAAAGTGCACATAATCTATTTGAGTTGATATACATATGAGATGTATATGGAGCACTAAACATATTTGCTAGATATTCTGTTTCTCTTACTTCATCTAACATTACTAATTAAAAGTAGGGTTAATATGTCTTTGCCCCCCTATAATTTGGACGAATTCCGGTTAATATTATCTATTTTTTTTAATTTTAAAAAAATATTTGAATTTTTTTCTAATTCTGGAATTTAATTTTCAAAATAAAAATCTCATTTTTATTTTTTGAAAAAAATCTGTTTTTTTTTTCGATTTTTCAAATTTTTTAAAAAAATAGGATTTTTTTCTGATTTTTAAAATAATTTTAACTTTTTAATAAATTAATTTAAAAATCTGAATATATTTTTCCTGGTTTAAAAAAAAACTCTGGAACTTAATTTATTTATTTTTAAATCTGAATTTTTTTTTATTTTTATTTTAAAAAAATTTCATTTATTTTTCATATTTTTTCCAAGATTGAAATAAAAAAATTAGGAATTAATGATGTGTTAAAGAATTACACACATGTCATATTAAAAAATAAATAAAAACTAAATTAAATACACAGTGGCGTGCCACGTCAGCAAGTGGAGTGTGTCAAATGGGGTCAGGGGCGTTTTCGAAAGAATCTTCATATTTCAGGGACGGAATCTAAACTTTTTTTTTACAGGGGGGTAAACCGGAATTCGCCCAAATTACAGGGGGGCAAAGACATATTAACCCTTAATAGTATATGAGCAAAGTGTATTTGACACGATGTAAGAAATCTTTGAAATTGTTCAAAGAGTTTAACAATGAAGTAAAAGGAATAAGTTTGAAAAGTATAAAGATCATACGAGTAAGTTGTGATGGTAAATGCTTGATTAAGGAGTATAATGATTATTTATATCGCTTCATGTTTGACATGACTCGATCTAAAATAGTTTGATTATAATTCAATGATTCTTGAAATTAATTAAATTACAGTTATTCTTCACCCACAACAAGTTCCAATTGAGTAATCATAAAGACGCCATATTAGATATGGAGGTAAGAGTACCTAGTTTTGACTTTATGATAATTTGAGGATGTATGGTTTATTATATAAACTAAACTTCAAATTAAATGAATGTATATTTATGGAGGTGCCCTTAGGAAACTAGAGGATACTATTTCTACATTTTCTTTTTTGACAAAAGTTGTTTGTCGCTAGAACTGGAGTATTCCTTTCCAAGGAGTATGTCTCTGCAGGAGTCAGTGGGAGTTATGTAGAACTTGAATTAAGTCAAGTACCACAAAATACATGTCTCTCTAATAATGAAACACGAATTGATTCAACAAAGAGTTATTTTTAAATCACCAGTTTAAGTAGCACAAGATCTAGATAAGTCTGATATGTTATATTACTAGGATGAGGAACATGATTTTGTCAGTACTCGACAAGGTGATATGATGCTCATGGTAGATGATCCTGACTTACTAGAAGGTCATAAATGACCTGAATTTTGAGAAGTGGCTAGATGCCGTGAGATCTTATAAAAAATCCATGTATGTTTTGATTTTTATGAATAGCACATAACATCATAATGTTAAATTTGAGAAAAATGAGTTGAAAATGTTGAAGTGGTTTTGTTCATGCATAGAGTAAAAATGAAATGCTCTATAATTAACTACCTCTCAACCTAGATGAAACTGAATCTAGCAATAAAAATAAATAATAGTCATCATCAAAATTTGACACCATAAAAAAATCAAAATTAATACATTCTAATTTGTTATTTTATGGTTTTTGAAAGCATAACAAACAAAAGTGCAAACTTAACATATTTTAATACCAATAGTATATTATACACCGAAAGCATTAAGCCCCCATTATTCTCAGACTTCACTTTTGTTTGTTATGGTTTTTGTGCATACTTTTTGATAGAGAAATGTCTAAGACATTCTATTAAAGATCGTCAACATTCAAAAAAAATCTTAATTCACAATTGATGTAACATAAACATACCCATGTCAATTTAATAGTAGTGAGAAAAAAACGAAAATAAAAAATCAAATCAAGTAATGATATCTTATGCGGTTATGGAAACAACGATGATTCTCAGGATGTTTGGGATTAAACAGACGGCATGGATTCTCACAATAATTGGAAATTGCGGCAGTTTTGGAACGAGAGAATTGAATAATCAAAATGGGAAAAAGAATGAAGAGGATGTTTTTAGACTCACGTTTGGAATGAAGGGAAATTTCTTGGTGTTCTAGGTTTTAGAATGGAAGAAATTTTATAAACATGTATGATGGATCGAAGGACATTCGGATGAAAGAAATGATGTGAAATTTTAATTGTTACAAGCCCTATAGTGTAAATTAATTATGACAAAGTACCTAAATATAATTAAATAAAATTAAAAGTTATCTTATGATTAAAGTTTACATTTTTTTAAGAAAAAATTGACTCATTTATTTGACATTTAATATTACATATATATTTTTTTGACAAAAATAAACGATAATCATTCATTCAAATTGATAGAGTACATTGATACAATACAAACCCAAATTCGTTAAAAACCAAAAGGATGAATCTGTAAACAAACTCACAGCATTGATGTTAATAGCATAAAACGGCAAAGTACATATGCCTACAAATATCACAAATATGACTATATTCAAGTCTCTGAAATACTCCTGTCTTCGGATCTGCAAAGTTGACGACACCAAAGTCATTGTCATTGATCGGATCTGCACTTGCTCAAAGCTAATCTTTCAACCTGGATCAAATAAACACCGTACTAAGACGGGAAATAAAAAACACACTGCACAAAGACGGGAAATCAAAACAAACAGAGTCGTGCAGAGACGATGAAATCACAAAAACAAACGAAAGAAAACTAAAAATGTGTGAAATCACTTATTCAATTAGGATAAAAGAAAAACAACTCGGAGGGGTGATTTTTGGATCAAAATTGACTCTAAATCACCCCTCTGACAAGAAGAAGAAGAAGAAGAAAGGGGTGACGGCTAGGGTTTGAGAAGGAGAGAAGAGAGGGATTTAATATTATATATATATATATATTTCATTTTGATTGGATGATATCTTGAAGGGTAAATTATCCCAGGATAATTTAGAAAAAACTTAGAAAACTATATCAAATAAAGACTAAAAATGACTATAAAACCTATGATAAATGATCAAGAATTATCACACTTTTTATATTTAATTTCTCATTCATAAAATAGCTTAGTCATTGGTTTTGAACCCTGCACTTGCACTGCATATACTCTCTAAACTTAATTAGCCAAAGTTTATGGTCAATATAAGAAAATAACCATGTCAACCTCACATATACTATAATTAATCACTTCCTTATATCATCTTAATGACAATTTTCCTTGCTTGTGGTGATAAATCTGATCCAAACAGTAGTATAATGATGATACTACTGACTTAGCTTCTCACAAAAAAATTGGCCACATGAAATTGATTGACGAATGACTTAGCTTCTCCAAAATGTAGCAACTAGACAAAGACATAATCTTAGAGCAAACGTAGAACAACAGTAAAAGAACAAAACGACAAAAATACATTCTTCTAATTTGTAGAATTATACTAATAGTATCAGACATGTTCGTTTTCATTGGTATTAAAATGTCGTGACCTCATTGGAAGCAACTACATGTTGATAATCCATCCAAACCAACCAATATGTCTATACCAAGTGTATTAAAGTTTTTCTAAAATTATAATGAAATTAAAAACATAAAAACATAAAGGAGAAAATGAGATATCAAGGATCTAGAAGCTACTAATTCAATTTTTAGTGATCGACTAATACATCCATGCAATATTCAAATGGTCATCTTTACATGATGACCACCTACGATATGTGCAATTGCTGATATTATAAAATAGGTTTATTAGGTAAAGTGTTAATTGTTAGTTATCATGTTAATTGCATGTAACCCGATCACTTCATTTTTTTAACTTTTCTTTTTCTTTTTTCTTTTTATAATTTTCTTTATCCAATGATCCACCAAAAGTAGTTATATTTGAGGCACTGTCAAATGATAAATATTGACAAATCTTTTAATTGAATTTAAAATCTAACTCGATCAGGGCCGGGTTTTAGGGTGTGCAAACAGCTCAATGATTTGGGCCTCAGAAAAAAAAATTAAAGTTTAGTAGTACTACTAAGTACTACCCCACTAAAAAAAAGACTATTACTTTTTCGACCTTATCCATTTTTCGCGCGCCTTATTTTTTTTCTAAAAATGTCCTTGTGATTTTCGGATTTTAAAATCCGAACTGGTGTTTTCCTTTGTTATAGGGTGAAAAAAAAAGAGTTTTTCACCAATTCAGATTTTATAATCAAAAAAAATCCAAAAATTTCAAAAAATAGGGCGCACTATTTGATTTTTCGGATTATAGAATTCAAACACCCCCTAAACATCCTTTTTTTCATGGTGCTGATGTAGTTCGGATTACATATTCCAAACTGCACCAACACCAATTTTGAACATGTTTGTAACACGGATAGTCATTTTAAGGACAATATTAATCTTCCTAACTATCATCCTCGTGTTTTTATGATCAAGACTCCCTTAGAAGGGGCTTCTTACGGGACTCAGCCGCTCAAAATCTAAAATTTCATCGTTTAGACCCTTTTTTTCATGGTGCTAATGCAGTTCGGATTACGTAATCCAAACTGCATCAGCATCAATTCTAAACATGTTTGTAACATGGATAGTCATTTTAAGGACAATATTATTCTTCCTAACTCTCATCCTTTTATTTTTTTGATTTTATTTGACATGTATAGACCCTTTTTTTGGTTGCTTTTAAAAATTCAAAATTGCTGAAATGAGAGAGATTATAATTGTTGATTATACATAAGAATGGTTTGGATTACGAAATTCGAACTGCAAAAGGGCATTTTTGAAAATTTTACAGGGTGCATGAGACTGCCATAGGGTGGGAAAAGTAATAACAAAAAAAAAAAAACTTATGAGTACTCTCATACCACACGTAATGTTTTTTCTTATTCTTTTAAAAAAAAATTACATTTTTATTTTATTACGGACTTCTTTTTACTTACAAAGTCGAACCTCCGAATTTGTAGGAGCGACGTGAACGACATATTATGTGAAATTTATATATTCCGCTAGACTTGACATTCGTTGATTATCATATCACCCCCTTTATTCTTGTGAAACTAGATTTAAACAAATTTCCAAAGCAATGTAATAACAAGTTGTTACAAACATGAAATTATTCAACAAAAAGTTGGGGTCTCGTATCATAGAATTATACGAGTAAAAATATTACAGTTACCGATTTATATACATGTCACTTTATTAAGCTTTTTCTTTCAAATAAATTTACATTACACCGTAAGCTGTTTTCTATCACTTCTATAATTGTCTAATGAAATTTGAAAATAACTTACGGCATGTCTCATAATGAGTTGGAATGTAGGATTTTAGTAAAAAAAATTACACCAACTAATTATTTTTCTATTAAAAAAATATGTAACAATACTTATTCAACCAATACTTTTTTTAAGTCTACTCAACCATACTTAATTAATTAATTTATCTAAATGCATCTTAATCATATTTTATTTGATTTTACTTAATTTTAACAACTTTGGTCTAATCGACTAACTATCACCCAATACCTATTGTTTGTTATATAAAATTAAATAAAGGACGTACGTGTCGTGAAGAAAGAGCATACAAAAAAATATCAAGACACGTGTACGGTTAAAATCCTGTAGCTCAGAATCAGAGTCTTAACAAGCTACGATATTACCAATAGTTCCACGTGTCGTATAGATTTGATTTTTGCTTTGATTGTACGCCCCACGATTGTAGTGCCACGTAGCAAGAGAGAAACACAAAACTCAATGGAAAAGGACAACGTAATGGGATTCTATGTTTTTGTTATTATACCATGTGGCTTAAAGTCATTGGTTGATGTTTGACAGAGTTAAAATTCGTGTCCCTTGGGAACTTATTTGATTGGACATGATATGTTTTAATATTGGGTTTTTTAATGATAAAATATTTGAACTTTGAATTATGATAATGAAATATATTGGGAGAAAAGAAAGTTTTATTGAGGTTGATCAAAGAAATTGATTTAGTTGATAAAAAGTTGATTTATACTCTATAAATACATAGGTATAACTTTTATCAATATGAGGATATATTTGATGCAGAATTAATAAATATTTCGCGTTTTTTTGTTAGTATTTGAGATCTAGTTTATGTATCGATGAACTTGTCTATGTGAGTTTAGTTTAGTTTAAAAGAATTTTCTGTAATATTGTTAAGGATTTTGTATAATATATACAACAGTAAAAATTTGAACCTCAAACATATTTATTCTTCTTAAAAAGGAGAATTTCTAATCGCTAAAGTATCATAAACTTTAGAATTCAATTCATTTAAACTTTATTTATAAGACAAAGAAATATATGAATGGGAATTTTATTTAATTATTTTGTTTGTCAAAAGGAAATATTCCAAGTGAAGAATGAAAGATGGGCACGATGTGTTGTGACTGTAGGTGACAATGACCTAACCTAACCATATATCGTTCTCAGAGCCAAGAAAGAAGTGTTAGCTGAATGAATTTGGCTTTCAACTTAGTGGCTTATGATTTTCAAGGCTTTGGCTTCATTTTGTTCATCACTTTGGTCAATTTTTTACTTTGGATATCTACATGCGTACACAATGACGCGTGTTATATGAAGGCTAATTTCATGGTGGGAATGCGTAAATAAAACTTTGATATATAATTTATATATTTAGATTTGGTTTAACATGTATAAACAGCAAACAAAATAGTCTTATATAATGCACAAGTGTTTTTTACTATTACATCGTATCGTATCCTATTTAATTGAATGGAAATACTAACCAATGTTTCAAGAGTATTGGTTAAGAAATCAAATATAGTAATATTTTGCATTAATATTTTGTATAGAGGACTTATCAGTTTTCTCACGATGTCTTTCATACCTATAGAGACTAGCTTTTTTGATGCTGCCCGGTTGAAACATGTTATGTTAAAAGTGTCCGTGTTCGTTTGGAGACTACTTCGAAACATACTTTCCACCAAAGATAATCTTCTTTGTAGGAGAGTACTCCCGCATGACGATACTTTTTGTACATGTGGGTGTGGCTGCCCGGAGACCATGGGTCATCTATTCATTCATTGTGACTTCTTCGGCAGTTTGGGGTACCTTGTTTATCAATGGCTCGGTATCATCTTCACATTTTCTTAGTCCGTCCGAGAACATGTTCATCAATTTGGTCATTTAGCGGGATTACCGCGGTCTACTCATTATTTTTTCCAAGTGATCTGGCACGTCGGCTGCTGGGTTGTATGGAAGGAAAGAAATAGCAGAATTTTTTCCTACACCGCTCAGGATTTGACGCATTTACTGGATAGTGTTAAGTTTTTGTCTTTTGCTTGGTTGAAAGCTAAAATGCTTACTTCCGCCTTCAGTTACACTGACTGGTGGCGATACCCTTTACTATGTATGGGTGTTACGTAGTAGCTTTCTTTTTGTAAGTGTGTGGAGTTTTTTTTTTTGTTGTCTTTTGGCATCAAACATTACCATGTAACTTGATTGGGTGATTCTCTTTTGCACACCTTGCGCGAGATGAATCACTTTTGGTATTTTAATTCCATTTTGATTTCTTCAAAAAAAAAAAATTGTATAGAGGGTGGAGGAAAGTAGGAGCCGATGTATGTTTAGTTTGAATGAGTCTCTGTTGCTCCGAGCATCCCTGTTGGGAAGAGGTGTGTTGCGAGTAAAGTTACCGAAATGTTGGATTTGGTCAATTGTATTGGGCCTATGTAAATGGGTATTTTGAGCATTTGTTGGATCAGAACAATAATCAAACTACTCTCAACCCAGCACAAGGCGTGTCAGAGAAGAAAGCAAAAGATACAAAGTCATCCAATAAAGATAGAAGAGAAAAATAACAAAAATCAGCCAATGCCCATACACTACAGAGGGCTATGCCACCACCTATAATAGTCAAAAACAAGGTTTGTTAATTTTTTTCTTTAACCGTTAGAAAGAAATGAGCTTAGCATTATCTAAAAGCTTAATAGTCGAGCATTCTTTGTTATTGAAAATCATGTTATTCATTTACTTCCAAATGATCCAAGTGGAAGCACACAAAATAAGAAGCATAATTGAAGTCTTCGCTTTTGATGCACCTGTTAAATTGAAGCCTTCGCTTTTGATGCACCTGTTAAATTGTCAAATGAATAAAATGATATGATAACAAAACCGGATAAGCCAAATCAAAACCCAATCAATGATGATCTTGATGCCATAAAGAACCAATCAACGACAATCCAAAAAAAGATGAGTGGCAGACTCTCTTTGACCGCACACACCAACGCAAAGTTGGGCATCTTAGGAAACTATATCTCGTCTGCATAAATTCGCCTTTGTGGGTAATTTAATTCTAAGCAGCCTCCAAACGAACACCAACACCTTTAAAGGGACATGTTGCTGCCAAATGAAATCTGGCACTTCAACCGCATGATGAGAACTGTCACTAGTGAAAAGATGATACACATCATGCACCGTGTACACACCATCAAGATCAAGAAACCAAATCCAACAATCTAACATAGTATCCTGCAAAAATATGTAAACAAGAACTTCCCTACACTTCACTAACAACTCCTCCTCCCGCGCCAACAATCTCCTCTTCCACTTCCAAGCCTCCCCTCCATCTCCCTACCCTAACAAATACACATCTGCTACATACGCCGACTTATTCTCAAACAAGACAAAAAGACGCCTAAACCCTGATAAACAAAGCTACATCACTTTTCCACTTGTCTGTCCAAAAAAATGAATCCTCCCCATTACCGACCTTGCGACGAAAAATTATCCTCAAACCACCCCTTCACCTGCAAACCAACACCATCTCGAATACACAATAACTCTTTCCACCAAACTGAACCATCCCGACCCCCTCCCTCAAACTACCACCTTCAATCTCGTATCTCGCCACCAACACCCTAAACTAGAAGCTATCTCTCTTTGACACCATCCTCCAACACCACTTATCAAGTAGAGCAACATTAAACTCCTTAATCCGCCTAACCTTTAACCCTCTATGCTCCCTACATTATTATTACGGGACAACGAACAAGTATTATTATTTTTCTGTAATATTCTTGGTTATTTATTTTCCACTATTTCTTGTTGCAATAAATAATAAATGTAGTATTGGCAATTAAATATTAAAAACAAAAAGTAAATATAGGGATAAAAAAATTATAAAAAAAAGTCCAGTGACACAGTTTGTTGCCCGCTTGACTTTTATTTAAGTGTAAATAATATTATTCGATTTACACATATCATGATTTGAATCAACATTATAAGAGTAATTAAGAAGAAACTATTGTAAAATACTTTTGACTTATATTCAGACCAGACTAATTACCTAACTTTGTTTTAAAGAAGACCAGACTAATCACCTAACTTAACTAGACAACTATAACTTTATTAATTTGTTTATTTTCAATTTCAACTAATATCATTTAGATTTTCACACTAGACTAGAACCAAATTACGATTACTTCTCTAATTATATAATTGCATGTCCTTCCTTTTCTTAGGTTATTTTGATGTGAACAAAATTTTACTTACACATGACTCATGTTAACTACTAAGGCTTCAATCTAAATAAAAAAGTATTAACATAAAATTTGACCAAACCTAAAAGATTGCTCAAACTAATAATATTCTAGCATGATCATTTTACACAGACTTAAGTGTACAAATTAACTACACCAATAGTCCAACAAACGTGAAGAAATAGTGCATCATCAATGGCATCACCAAAATATAATTTAATATATGAACTCTACAAATTGTTAAACTAATATAAACAAAATTTTAATGAAGAACGTGATTCATGTAACCGACATAACTTCATTAGGACAAAACCTTGAGGTTAATTGGATGTTGACATTGATAATGACCATATGAATATCAAATGTAGCATTCTCACTCACATAAATCATTAAAATTGTGATTAAACACTGAAATAATAAAAGGTATCCTATGATCACATAATAGTACCCAAAAAAATAGTATACTATAAAAGTCATTATTGAAGCTTGAAGCATCAAGCTAGCCATACACAAGCCAAGCTACCAAAGATGGCTCAAATCCCAAAACAATACATGCTTAGAGTTTATCTCAAAAGCTAATAAACTTTCTTTTTTATTCAAACTACTACTAATAATTATTTTTCGATCACATTTATAAACAAAAATGAATATTTTAAATTTATTGAATAACCAATATATCTGCATAATAATTATGTTAATTGAACATCAAAATAAAGATAATCTATATCACATCTACATGATTATCTCTACTTATAGCTTACATTTTATCTTCTATAACATCACACATGTGTAAGCTACTCAAAATTACATCAAAATTTTAATGAAAAATATTTTCTTAAAATAAAAAGTTAGAAATAAAATATACATAAATGTCACAACAAAGATGGGAAAAAGGAAAAATAGGTAATATTCACAATGTACAGGTGGAAGAAAATTGTGTAACAGGACCAATAAATTTTGGATATAAAGCTAGCAATTGATGAGTTTAATCTACCCCTCATGATAAGAACTCAAATAAATTAAAGCCAATATATATATAGATAGATACATGCATATCATCACAAAGACACAAACACACTCTCTCCCTCAAAAAACATTTATCACCTTCATATGATGTTTGAATTAGAAAACATGGAATATAGTCAATATAGTTATTCAGCAGAAGCTGGAGAAGAAGAAACATATACAACTAGTAGCATATCTTCCATGAGAAAGAAGAAAAACAAGAATACAAAAAGGTTTAGTGATGAACAAATCAAATCATTGGAAACTATGTTTGAGACTGAGACAAGGCTTGAACCAAGAAAGAAGTTGCAGTTAGCTAGAGAGCTTGGATTGCAGCCAAGACAAGTTGCTATATGGTTTCAAAACAAAAGAGCTAGATGGAAATCAAAGCAACTTGAAAGAGAATACAACAAACTTCAAAGTAGTTACAATAATTTGGCTTCAAAGTTTGAATCAATGAAGAAGGAAAGACAAACATTACTAATACAGGTACTTAGTAATTGCTAATTAGTAATAATTTTCATATAATTTTTTTTGCTTAGAATGGACCAACATATATACAATTCAATTTAAAATTTTAATCTATTTTGAAATGTTGATAACATATCACGCGAAATTATAATTAATAACAGTGGCACTAAGAGCTATTTTACAATTGTCACATGTCCACTGAGGATACAAAGTCAATCTCTTACCACTGAGCTGATACCTAATGAGCAAAATAGTTATAAAATGGTTATTAGTGTCGCTTAAATTGAGAATATATTACATTTTCTATTGATTACTATCATATAGTTATTAATATAGTAATTTGACTAATTTCCATGTTCAACAGTTGCAGAAGCTGAATGATCTAATACAAAAGCCAATAGAGCAAAGCCAGAGTAGTTCACAAGTTAAAGAAGCAAACAGCATGGAAAGTGCATCAGAAAATGGAGGAACAATGAAATGTGAGGCTGAGGTGAAACCAAGTCCTTCAATGGAAAGATCAGAACATGTACTTGATGTTCTATCAGATGATGACACAAGCATAAAGGTTGAATACTTTGGTTTAGAAGATGAAACTGGTCTTATGAATTTTGCTGAACATGCTGATGGTTCTTTAACATCACCAGAAGATTGGAGTGCCTTTGAATCAAATGATTTATTAGGCCAATCAAGTTGTGATTATCAATGGTGGGACTTTTGGTCTTGAATGAAACAGAACAGGCAAATATGTGTGGAGGAAATATATGCAAAATTTATGATGTTAGAATCATCATTGTTTTGTTGAAGAAGTTGTCAGGGGAAAATCAAGGGACATTTTGTTTTTTTTGTACAACATAATCATTAGTTTGTAGGAAATGATTTTCATCTCTGCGGTTCGATCTTGTTTGGATAAATAACTTAATTAAGCGCTTATAGTATAAACAGTTATTTCAGAAATAAAAAATAAATTAAAATTAAATTGTTTTCATATAAGTTATAAGTTGTTTTCAGAGGCTATTGTGGGGAGTTTATGGAAGTAAGCTGATGGGCATCTCATAAGTTGTTTCGATAAATTCTTCAAAATAGTCGTACAAGTGCGAACAAATAAGTGAATCCAAACGGACCTTTTAGGTGATAACCAAAGTTCTTTTAGTTTAATGTTGACATTCGCCAATAGTTAATGCAGACTATTGTTGCGTTTAGTTCAATTGAAACAAATAAAAATGGGGTAATAGTCATTTTGGTCATGAATGTGTACGAGTAGTCACAATAGTCCCTCAATGTATTAAAATTTCAAAATAGTCTCTGATTGTCCACTTCGTTAGTCAAAATAATCTTGACATTCGTTAATATTGTCATATTATTCATGTCAGTCATTATAAGTACTCACTTATTGTCATTTCACTCCTTGCATGAAAAGAGTTATTGAGATTATTGATGGATTATTTTAGCGTTGTGAACTATTTTAACTAATAAAGTGCACAATCGATAACTATTTAAGAATTTTGATACATTAAGGGACTAATGTGACTACTTCTTACACGTTCATGGACCAAAATAACAATAACCACAGTAAAAATCTTGAGAATAACCAAAAGGAGATGAATACTTGAGATTAAAGGAAGCCAAGAAAGCTTTAATATAACTTTTTTTTTTTGGCAAAACTCAAATAAAAATGTCTTTACAAGAGTGAAAGAATTCTACACATGGCAATTGGAGAAAGAAAAAAAAACTACTAATTAGTTGGTAGTCAATTAAACTTTTAACCCAAAAACCAACTTGTAAAATTAGTTTTTAATATATTGCTTCTTTAATGCAATTGATGCATGCATGCATGCTAGTATAATAAGTTACTTAAAGTTGAAAACATCATATATGTTTATCCAAAAGGAAAATATACCAGTAGACAAAATTGACTTTTGAAAACATCATGAAGTATATAAAAAAAAATTGTGAATATTCAAAACAGAACAAACAAAATTTGTGTGGAGTTGTATGAAAAATTGACTAGTAAACAATTTTTGTGGGAATATTCTGGAGTAGTTGCAGCAGTTCTATTTAGTTAAATTAGTTAAATAGGTAAAACACATAATTAATTTAAATTGAAACTAAAGTTACAAAATTAATATTGTTTATTATTAACTTATTTAGGTTGGTATGATGGTATTGATTATTCTAGTGTATAACATATTACTGTAGAGCTAAAATAATTTATTGATATATCAAAGATGTGAATTAATGTTGACTATGCAGTACTAGTACTCCAACATTATGTGAATTAATGTTGACTATGCAGTACCAGTACTACCACATTATGCAGACACTTTAAGGGTGGAAAATATTAAATTGAAAAATCACATCATACCAAATTTCTAGTTCAAGAGGTTGTTTCAGTTGAGTTATACCGACAAATTTATTGTGAAAAGACCAAGAGTTGTAAATTTATACATGTAGTATATAAATCTGTATGCATCAGTATGTGATGACAATTGAAACATGAGGGTAGGATCATAGTAATAGAGCTTGATTTTACATTCTCTCTTTTTCTTTTGGGCTTTGGGGTCTTGAATTTCTTACATTGTCAAAAGAAAATTGATGTTCCCATATTAAAGGTTGCTATGAAACACCACGAAATTACCAATATAACTTTATCGGTAGTTAATTGTCTATGGATTTTAATCGGCAATAGTTAACTACCGATGGAATTTTGGATTAAATTTATCATTTAGTGTTTCTTAGCATTGACTAAAGTGTTAAAAACAATTTTCTTGTCGAAATTTAGTGCATATTAAGAAAGTGATTGGACCCAAGTAGTTAACATGCTTCACTAAAAGAAAAATCGTTCGGGAGAACCCACGTTCGATTACTGGGTAAAACAATTTTTATCAAGATATACTTACTTCATGATCAAACTCTAGATTAACAAAACCCACTCCGTAGGAATCAGAAGGTTAAGGTAACATCAAAAAATTTACATAATTTGGAGTCAAATGGCTATTTCAAAATTTAAACAATATGCAAAACAAGACATGGAGACTATTGAATTAAATTATGACATAAAGTTCATTAATCGTTGATTGTATGATAATACAAACAAAAAAAAATGCTGACAACTAAAGCTGCTAAAAAAGGAAATGATTATACCAAACTATGAAACCATTGATCTTTGATTGTTTGCTTACATGCCCTGACTTTTGGACAAACTCTTTACACCTTTAGAGTCTAGAACATAAACATTCCTAATTTTCCTTTTATCGCATGTCTATTATGTATAGATATTGTATATGCTCATAAAAAATACTACTATCAATACATGAAGCTATTCACACATATCATTCTCTTTTTTCTTGGATAGTGTGGTATCAGAATCACCTTCCATTAGAAAAATCCCAGGATCTATCTTTGTTTCTCATAGCACAGTCTAATTTAAAATTTAACTCACACTAAGGTACAAAGACTATTTGCTATTTTGTTTTGAGTTGTGTTAGTTGAATATCAAAATACAGATGTCATATGTGACAATGCATATATTTATCTCTATCTCTCTCTTTTATTTCTTTATCTAATACAACTTTTTTGGCGTCCTTTAGTTGCCACCAATCAACTGCAACACTCGAGAAATTTATTAAAGTAAAATTGTAAAAAGAAAGATATAAAGACACTTGAGGGACTAGACCAAAACCTAAGCCGGAATAACCAATGAAATTTAGCATCTACTTAAATAAACCCATAGGGATAAAACTGTCCAAGGAAATTAGAGTACAGGGAGACCAACAAAAACAACAAGGAAGAGAACCCTTGACAAAGATCAACATGAGCAAAGTCTAAAGTCAAAAATCCCTAATTTATTACAATTTAAAGAATCTAAAATGCACAACATAATAGAATTGAATTTATCCAAATTAGATCGTTCTGCTAAAGGTCAATAGAAGTAATTTTGTCAGCACACTAGTTGCCTTTTCCAAAATATGAGAACTGTAAAAATTATATGATTTTTGTTAAGACAACCATAGCAGAACCATCAATACCACATTTAACCAAATTAAGGATTTGACGCATGAAATGGAAAAAAGCACTTAAAATCCCAAATTCCTCCAATTAAGTTTGACATCATCACATCTTTGCTTGTTTTAGAGGTTCTCAAATTAATACAACTTACACGTATTTCAAAAATATACATAAAAATAAAATGACACTATATTTGACATAAAAAATTTGATGTCTATCATATGTTTTTGTTTATGAGGAAAACTAAGAATTCTATTAGTGACACTTATTCAGGTTCATGCAATGTTTCTTTATCCTTGCCAACATCAAAGAGAATAACTCTTTTTCTGTCACATGATAGAATATTTACGGGTTTTAAATGTTTCACATACCAATCAAGAGCCTACAAAGTAAATAGAGAATATAAATTGACATGAAGTTATAGTACGATTCCTTTCTATCAAGAACAAAATATCTGGAAACTAACTAAATTAATCCATGTACTTGCTAGGTCCAGGATTGTTGTAGTATGTCTTACTTGCCATTATTTTCAAGAGCCTCAATTTCATTTTGCATGCATGGAATCAATTTTGTTGGTTAATATTGATTTGCAATTGCAAAAGTCCGTAAGCTTTAAGTTTTAGACATAATAATGTTATGCATGGTATTACGTTGTGGTCCACAACTGCAATTGTAGCGAGAATATAAAAAAAATTGAGATCTTCGCAACATCACATCCGCGATTTTGATTGGATCTGCTGCATTTTCCCACAATATAAAATTTTGAGCATAACCACGACTGCGACTACAAACGCAATTTGAAATTATGATGTTATGTTACCTTACTTGTTTTACATGTGAGGGTATCAGAAGCTGAGTGTAGTATATCAATTTGCTATTGTTTGGAACTTTTTGTGTGTATATATAATGTTTACATTCCATGTAAATGTTCAATATTGGGTGAACTATGATAATAACTCTTTTGTGTCATCTTCTTCATCTCTTGTCTCTTTTATTTTTGATATAGATCAGAAGCATACCACATACATTCATATTTTTTTTTTTTTTCAATTCATTTTGATACATTCTTGAGATTACTGATCTAATTCACTTCTCAATTTGAGAAGAAGGCAAAAGTTTTAAAAGAATCACAATTCAACTATCTCTTCTTGTGATTGACATTTTTACTTCAAAACTTCATTATTAAATATTCCAAACATAACTAAACGCTCTGTTTTTTTCCAAGAGGATTTTGGGAGAAAATATGTCACCATGTAACATGGTCCTCAAATATTCCAAACGCAACTCCATATGATCATGATGAATTTAAATAATGAAACAGAAAGTAGCTATCTGATCTACTTTATTGAATTATCAAATAAATTTATTTCTCCGGTCAAAAATAACTTTTGTGTAGTTTTAATAAGAAAAACGTTAACCAGTACCATATTTGCTAAGGAAACTAGTATAGTAAGAATTTCTTATAACTAATGTATTTAAATACTTAAAATCGTAGAAAATGTTATTTTTAATGTAAAATTTACTTTTGTTATTTTCTTTTAATAATTGGATTTTTTTCTAATCCAATAAAAAAAATTACGAGAGGTTCTAATAGTGGAAATGGCCCAATTGGAATTTTATGCGACATTGGATTAATTAAGAAATATTTTACTATATACCCCTACATTTATATTTTTAGTTTTTACCCCTGCACAAACCATAAAATATTTCTAATTTTAACCTTTTGTCATTGGCAATTTATATGGTAGATCCAAAAATTTGAGTGTATTGGTACACCAAATCAATAAATTAATAGTTAAACGTGTTATTTTTTGAAGAGAAAAATTGTTTTCTATCACCTATAATTAAACTGTATTTACCAAAAACGTCAACGAAATAAAATTTAATTTTTCTGAATTTTTAGTACTCATAATAGAGAATTTTGATTATTTTTTACAATGAAATGATGTTTTTTCTTATGAAATGACATTTTCTAAAATATAAATATCAACAGTTAGTTCTTTATTCCATAAAAATAATAGTTAATTTAAAAAAAATTGAAGAAGTAAAAGTACCGGTACACCTTAATTTACGGATGTACGCTCCCTTTCTCATTTGACTTCATCTCCACAAAATTTCAATACGTAAAGTTCTCAATAAAACTTGAGTTTTTTGGAAATTAAGCCACGATTTAACGACAAAAAAAATCATGAGCCGCATTAGTAGGAGAAAATATTTCCAGTAAAATGCATATACCACCTACCTAATCATCATATGTAATATGGTGATGGTGCTGTCAAAACTACATTAGTGAATTTATTAAGCAAAAACAAGAACACAAAATTAGAAAGAAGGAAGAGACTTGTTGAGCTCTAAATTCAGCCTTGTCTCTTGGAGTCTCATGAATTAGAAGGAAGGCTAAAATGCAGATCTCATCCAATCATCTTCACTATTTATGCTGCAAAAGTGCAAAGTTCAATAGCAATTAGCAATAGCATGTGAAAGAGTATGAGTTTGAAGAAAATAAAGAGACGTGGAATCTGGAGTTTTGGATTGGTTTGCCTACCGGAAAACTTCTACGAACTGGATTTTTTTATTAGGGCGAAGTCATATGATAAAATGGTTAAAATTGAAAGTTTCATGGTTGGTTTGTAGGGGTGAAGATAGAAGTGTAAGGGTACAAGATAAATTTTCCTTAATTAAGACCTTGACTTTTCGTGTTTGGACTTATGGCTAAGCCTACTTAATTAAGGTCTCGCTCTTTATGGATCAATGATCATATATAGAACATCTGCTCATCTCATTTCTCAAATTTCTAAAAAAAACATACTCTAACGATATCGTTCGACTTTTCAGCGATATTTAAGTGTCGTTAGAAACTTTTTAGAGCAGTTCAATCATTTTTTAAATCAATTTGTGAGTCCTTCTTTAAAAAGAATCAAATTTGTGCGTCTTTAAGTTAAGATTCTTTTTAGCAAGACCAATTTTCTCACAAGTTGTAAATTACTTTAAATAGAGTTCCAATGCTGGTTTTAAAATTAAATTACTTTAAATAAAAGTCATTTTCTCTCTACTTTATTCTTATTATCTCAATTGAAAAAATTAAATATTAATTAAAAATATATTTTTATGTTATTTCATATTATCATTTAGTTCAACCGTTTGTTTTACTAAACATTATAAATTCAATTGTTTGCTTGTTTGCTATCAACTTGCTTATGCAATATCTGCTATAAGCTTATCCGATGTGAATTAAATTTTTGTTTTTTTAGTGATGATGCGAGTTAACTTATTATCTATCACCTACTTTTCACCAAATAGAGTCTAAATGTGAAAAATATAGTAAAAGAAAAATAATATGAAACATAAAACATCCTAAAATGAACGAGTATTGTTGTGCATTTTTAATAGTTTTTAAGTATGAAATAAAATAAGTATATATCAAAAAATTAACACTATTATGAAGTTAACTTATGAAAACTTGCAATTATCCAAAATGAAACTCTTGGTTAAAGTAAATATGGAGATATTTACTTATTAAAAAAAAAATGAAATAACTTTATAATAAGTCAAACAATATCGGCATTTACGAGTTGAGTTAGGAAATGCAAGAAAAATTAAATTACCTTTATACATACCAATATATAAAGGGAACAGACCCATCTGGGTTTGATTTTTTTTCTTCCTTTTTTACCCACCATTTAATATATTTTGCTGCCATCGAAATATGAACAAACCACCGCAATAAGAGAAACAATCAACAACAATAGGAAAAATGGTTAAAAATGCTGTAAACTATAAAAAAAAAAAAAAAAAAAAACTTATTATTTTAATCTTATTTACCATGAATATTTTATTCTCCTTCTATGCAATAGAAAAACAGACAGTTTATTCGCCAGTTTCTATAATTATAAATAAAAGTTTCCACATATATGGATTGGATCAAAAGACAACAACAATATATGTATAATTTTCACCATATCGCTATTTGGTCATATAACATAAAAAGAATAAGAATTATATTTTTGGAGTGAACTGTGTATCATCCACACTTAAATGTAAAGACTAATCTTCCAAATCGGATATGACTATTAAAGGAAATATTCAATATTGATTATGAAACCATTTTAGCATTTAAAGAAAGTTACCCCTCAAAAAATATTTGAAGCTAGCTTCCTATCAAAATGAATATGTGCAGGTAGCAATATTTGAAGCAAAGGTTCATGAATTCAAGGGCGGAGCCACAATTGAGCCTAGGTTGTTTAGCTCTCAAATATAAAAAACTGCACCACCTACCTTACTTTATTTCCATATAAACCCCCTATAAATTAAAACTTTGCACCTGCACTCTCACCTTTTGTCTTATCACCCGAATTTCTCTGACTAGTGTTGTGTCTTATTTGCTGCATGTAACATGCTCACATAATAAATTTTTTTACTTTTCCAAATAATTGTTATTTAGAACTAGACCACGGTAGTCGAACCCATTTAAGTTTTCCCTATTTACTCATTTCAATGCATAGATATGTGGCATAAATAAATCCAAGGGATGAGATTAAAATGCCTTACGACATGCTCTCTCCACTCTCACAAACGTTGTCCCTTTCTAATCCACCTTTTTCATTCCCCTTTCAATTCCATAGCAAAATCCCTAACCACCATGAATTATTTCTATGGCCTTTTGGTTTTCGATTTCGGCCTCAAACCTAAAGGTAATCCTGATCCGATGGCTCCTCCATCAAAATCACCCTAATTCCAATTCAATCAACTTCAATTTCAGATCCGGATCCACTTTTAAATCCGACTACGTTTTTGAATCCTCAACCAACAGCGACGCTGACAGTTTTGACGTTCTACTCATCGCAAGAGGACATATGAAGAAGTTTCAGCGCGGGCGGTGGTGCTACCGACGTGAAGAGGGAGAAGCAGTGATGAGATGGAAATGTAATTGTTGCAAAATACTTACCTTTTTGTTCTTTTTATTTTTCTTTTCTTATTTGTAACTTTTCAATCCCAACCTTTGGAATTGTTTATGCCACATGTCACACATGTATGCATAAAAAAAGAGTAAATAGAGGAAAACTGATGTCATGGATGTGTGTATCATTCGCACATCTGATAAATAATTGATAATAATTCAAGTTTTAGCTTAAGAATATTTTGTTTTGAACAAACCAAAATGATAATATATTAAAATGAAAGAATCAAAGCACGATGAGTTTTAAGATTGAAAAGTTACAAGCCTTTTCAAAACAAAAAAGATTGAAAAGTTATAAAGTTAAAAAATACAGAAAAAAAGACACTAAAACAACAACGCCACCAAACCAAAAGAAGATACTAAAATCAAGTTACAAGTAAAGGCACTCATATACATCAGAGTGTTTTTTAATGGCAAATAGCATGTGCGCGTGCGTGCGCGCGTAAAATAAAGAACAAATCAAAAAGTGACAAGAGTTTCAAAAACAAACAACAAAAGAGGTCACATGATAGTAGTACAAAGAGTACTCATATTCGAGACTATCATTGCCTTTCACATTGTATTTTTGTCTTCCCTCATTATACAAATAGTACAACTGAAACATATACACTAATTGTAACCCTTCAAGCCTTGGGAGATTGAAAATAGATGGGTCAACAAGAGACATGCTTTTACAATTTCGAAGTATTATATCCTTTTGATTTGGGGCATTGGAAAAATTTGGACACTCTATTAAGCGTGCAAACTCACCAAGGTCAATTCTCTTTAAACTCGGCAAATTCTGTAACAATATATAATGGAAGAACAAGTCAGTATATGATTATTTTTTTCCCTAATTTTGGAAATATTCAATATTTATTGAAATATAATTATCTTTTCTCTTATCAAAAATAAACAAAAACATAACAGATACATCATACATGTGCTCCGTTTCAAAGTTTTTCCAAGTTGCTATATGGAAGGTGAAGTTCAACAAGGTTCCATGGATAAAAATTTGATGGTAGAGAATTTAATAGATATGCACTCCATCCAAAACTTCTCAAGTTGTTAGGCAAAAAAATCAAGCCACCCAGGAAGATGCACATAATTAATTCCCATAACATCTCAATTGTGACTCGAAGTAATCTTAGATTTGGCATCTTTGTGAATGTTTTAGAGCTCAAATTTATGCAGGTAATTTGATCCATGTCTAAGCATATGCTTTCAACTGCAATAGTCTATATAAATATAAATACATGTTTTTTGGAATGCAAGTCAACATATATACCATTCTTATATTATTGTTTGTCAACACATCACAAATTTCGCCAGCATTCCACAATCTATTGCGTTGTCCAGGATTTTTTTTTTATAGATTCTTCACGAACAATTTGCCTACCCATTTCTTGTATCAAGTCATGCATCTGTATGTAATTGTCTGGAGTAATTGTTACAAGAGCCTTGTCTAAAAGGTTTCTTATCCCAATATATTCAAAGAAACTACATGCATTTAATATTTTCGTTACTCTGTTGCTGCTTCCACAACCTTTGAAAAAACATGCAATGTCTAAAAAATATTTTTCTATGTATCATCTAATTCATTATAGCTTAATCTCAAGACCTTTTGAATTTCAGCATTGGGAATTTCCTTCAGTTTATTTAGAGCACTATCTCATTCTTTTTTACTTTTTGTACGAAGAAATGAACCCAAAACTTTCAAAGACAAAGAGTTGCTTTTTTCATAAGAAACTACATTGTTTGATATCTCCTCATATCCCTCATTTGGAAGGATTTTGTTAAAATCATTCAAACTGAACAATCTGATGGAGATTTAAGAGTTCATTTCCTTAACTTGATGAATTTCGTCAATTCCTCCGCTTATCAACACATGCTTATCTCTGGTTGTCACAATGACTTTGCTACCAGCTCCAAGGCAATCATGCCATACTCCAATCAAATTTTCTAGGAGTTCTAAAAAAGATGAATGTCATCTAGTACAATCAAAGCTTTCATGCGTTTGAATCTTTTCATAACCATATATTATATTACTTTGGGAGTGTCAATACCAAGATCTTCCCTTATTAACTTAGAGTGTTAAGATTGAAAAGTTAAAAGCCTTTTCTAAACAAAACAAAAAGATTGAAAAGTTACAAAGTTTAAAAATACAGAAAAAGACATTGAAACAACAACACCACCAAACCAAAAGAAGAGACTAAAATCAAGTTACAAATAAAGGCACTAATATACATTAGCGTTTTTTTTAATGGCAAATAGTATGTGCGCGTGCGTGCGCGTGCGCGTGCGTGTGCATGCGCGTGCGTAAAATAAAGAACAAAGCAAAAAGCGACAAGAGTTTCAAAAACAAACAACAAAAGAGGTCACATGAGACTAATACAAAGAGTACTCAGATTGGGGACTATCATTGCTTTATTTTTGTCTTCTCTCATTAGAGAAACGGTACAGGTGAAACATATACACCAATTGATATATTGAACTAATATACCAAGATTGGTCCTTTTCCAAATTCATATGTTGCGTACAACTTTTATTTTATTTTTTAGAAAAGATGACAAAGTTTAAAGAGAAAAAATACTTATATTTACATAATCTTTCTACTGCAAATAATTACTATTTTACAGAGGTGATTTCAAAGGTAAAGAAAGAAAAAAAATAATCATAGAAATTTTCAGGTATATAATATCCAATCAAAAGTTAGAAAACCTACTTAACATTAGTTGCATTTTAGTTTAATTTTTAGCTTTCTATATTATTTTTATTTTTCAGAGTTAGGTTGATGTCCCTAATTTTTGTTTCTTCTTTTGTTTTTTATTAATGGATAGTTGCATCTTTGTGATGCATGCATATAGTTGACTATAGACATATTTGACTATATATCAAATGTTGTCTACCCAGAATGAAACTAGCGTGCATAAGGGGAAACAACAAGTTGGGAGATTAAATTTTGTTCAAACTTTAGATGGGACATATTTATATTTAATTCTTGTTAAGGTCCCTTGATGTCACTTAATTTGTTCTATATAATTGTGCATGTTATTTAGATGCCTTTCAAGTTTCATTTTCGCCACTGGTTTTCCTGTGTTGAACAATTCTAAATAAATTCAATGTCATTGGAACAAAACCAGTCAACCTAAGACTATTAGAATGAAAGCTTCACACCCAAAAGTCATTTGTTTCGTATATTTTAATCTTTCAACATTGTATATTCCTAAGATTCTTACGGTGTCTAGCTACATTTTTGGTCTTCATTATAGTTTTAACCAATGATGAAAGCATCGAGAAATTACATTATGAATAGTTTATTATGCATTCTAATATATATTAGAAGCCTTTGCTGACACATAGAGGGACCATTGTGTACTTCAATATAAATTGCCTTTTATTGCTAACAAGTCACATGGGAAGTTAGGGTTGAAATTTCTCAATTTGGAAGTCAGTCGCAATGTAACTATCTATCATGAATCCATATACTTTATATATTGTCAGCATCCATCTGGCTAATTTAAATATAAAAAGAGTTGTTTTGTTTATACATTATTTTTTTTTTAAAAAAATGGAATGCAAGGGTAGGGTTTTTCTTTTTAATTAGTTTCTCCTTCCTCTGGATTAGTACAAAATAATGTTGACGTTTGGTCTGGATAATAATTTTTAAGGAATTATTGTCATTTTTAGAAACTATAATGGGGTTGATTTAGTAGTTGCAGCTTGAAAGATTTTAGTCCAAACTCAAAACAAATATGGCTGACGCACATGTCTTCCGCCTAACCCTTCAATTTGGTCTTGATATAGGTTTTCACAATATTTTGGCTAAAAGATAATCCCTTAATGTGTTTCAAACAATGAATAACTTTGATGTTATTACTCTTGTGTTTGATTATTTATCGATGATTGTTGTAATCAAACATGAGAGTAATAGCAAGAAAGTCATCGATTGATAAGGGTAGCACAATATTTTGGTCTTAAAAATGTGTCTTCAAACAATGTTGCTTACAACTTTTTTTATAGAAAAGATACTCCCTATTCATGGTTTTGGTAGTTCTAACCTACCCCCACCCCCCACTAATGTTAGAAAATGTACTCCATACACTTAAATTAATCAAAAACCTTATTTTTGTACGTAAATTCACTACATATAACAAAGTTTCTCTCGAATTTAACTCGTTTGATTTTTTTGAAGGAATTTCAGATGGAGAAGCCTATAATGAGATGTAAGAGTCAAGACGAGCTACATCTTATCACAAAAATCAGTAAAGTTGTGTCTTCGATTTCCTTTACAACATTGTCTTCTTTTATTTGGCATGATCGTTTAGGTCATTCAGGAGCACTTGTTCTAGACTCCCTTAGTCAAAATGAATTGATCGAGTGTAATAAAATTCCACAACTGAATTCATTTTTTTTGTCATTCTTGCTCTCATGGTAAACATGTTAAATTTTCATTTATTAGTTCTCATAATTCTACAAATATGTCATTTGACATTTTACCTAGTGATGTGTGGACTTCTCCAAATATGAGCTCTTTGAGTCACAAATATTATGTTCTTTTTTTTGTGAGTGGATGCAAATGGTCAGTGGCTTTATAGTGAAAACCTGATATTAGATGGCTCAACGGATCTTAGAGAGACTCTAAAATCATCTTAGAAATTGTGTTTGGTCTTAACTCACCTCCATAAAATCGGCTTGTGAGATGAAAATAGCCCCACATATAAACACTTATTCAGGTCATCGTGAGACTCTAACATTTGGAGGGTTGATATAAATGGTTTGTGGATAAAAATGGTGGATGGTTTGATGGCAAAAACTTAATAGCAAGTGGCCCAACAAATTCTGAGGAGGCTATGATGCCTTCTTAAAAATTGTGGTTGTATCTAACACAACTCTATAAAATCGATTTGTGAGATAGAAATAGCCTCATATATAACACTTATCCAGGTCATCATAAGACTCTTTAACATTTGGAAGAGAATATATTGTGTTGATGTGGGATAACTCTTTTGAGTTGTTTAATTATTATTTTTTTAATAAAGATTAAAATTGGATTTGCGAAATATTGCAAGGTTCAAAAGAGATACTAACTTCAATAAAAATATATACGAAAATTGACCAATCCATTAAAGGTGAGGCGACATGTTTGGCTTGTTGCATCAATAAAGACCAAATCTTTATATCGAACTATATCTTGGAACTTCAAACTTCAAATACAATTGAAGATTCTTACGGTGATTTGGCCAACTTCCCTTTACATTTCAACTTCAGTGGTCATATCTTGCCATGCATGTCCCCCCAAATTAACTTTCTCTTTCTAAACTTTTGCTCAATTTTTTATTTTAATTTAGGTTTTTTGACTGGAATTTTCAATTGTGGTTAGGAATTTCAGTCCAAGATGTAGTCCGTGTTATGATGGAAATAACTCTAAATGCCCTAAACTTACCCATTGACTATTTCCTTATATACACGAATTTTCATTATTTGAATTTTTTCAAGATTTCAAAGATCCTATAACACTTGATAAAAAAAAGATCCTATCATTGCAAATATATATAATTAATCATCAAAATATAATGGCAAGTGATATACACGTTACCTTGTTATATCAAAGTTCAAATGCATATTCCCATACGCACCACAATATGCTGCTGGTAACAAGAAATATGCAGGAAACTTCGAGGTAATAGTTAATGAAGATAGGGAAGTGTTAGTCCATAAAATATTTTAAACATAAACTACATCAAAAGTGAATAATTGTCATGGATCAACTCAGTAAAATATGAGGAATTGAGACATGAACGGATCCATAAATTTTAATAAGTGAGATCAAAGTTATATCATAAAAAATACAAGTTATTATTTTTATCAATCTAATAATAATTACAATATTATATGACACTCTTAATCATTCTTCTTAGTTTTATAGTTTGTTGTAGTCTTATGAATGGATCAAATGAAGATAATAATACCATATGAATGGATTTATATTGCATAAATATCTAAGCATTGGTTAAAAATATACTAAGCAAGTGGGGTTAGTTGACCCCATTGCCACCACACTAAATTTGTGCCTGGATTGAGACTGTTTTATGACTTATTTCTCATGTATATGATAACCTATTGTATTTATTGAGTTTTTTTTTTTTTATACACATTGAATTTTGTTTTGGGTAAATAAACGAAATGACAAATAATTATTGAAACTCACAGATTCAAACCCCGACTATGGCGTCTGACGCCTATCAATTTCAAGATTTTTGTCGGTGGAGCTAAAACTTAGGGACATATTGTGTTTACATTATTAGGAGCGAGTGGCGGAGTAATCAACCAGCACAAATTAAAGAATGAACTAAAAAAATTGAAAAAATTTCTGGCCTTAAACCCTAATTCTTCTTGAAAAGAGGTTATAATAGTAAACCAAGTATTTTTTTTTAATAGTAAACCAAGTAACAAAAACTAAGAAAACATTACAAACTTCTTGAAAGGATGTGTTGGGACAAGAACTTGAATACACACGTATGAACCCTAAGTTCATTAAAAACATTGCAGTGCACAATAAACGTATAGTCTAGAGAGAAAATTGATTGGTACATAACGTGCTATAGCATGCACAATCCTTGTGAGGATATGATTTGAGTCTAACAAATCATCTACGTACTCTGCTAATCATCTAATTAAATTTTAATTTTATCCACATGAAAAGATTGATACCTTAGTTGATTTGTTAACAACTGGCAACTGTTATTGATTTTACAATAAAATAGAATGACCTACCTATATGATTAAACATTTCTTACATTATCCCAAAAGAATTTACGTGATGTATTGGATTACACCATACGAAGTACAAAATTGCAGATGAAGCTTGTATATAATACTAAGATTATGTTGTTTGGCAATTGGCACATTAACATAACATAATGACAGAATCAACGTTAAAAAGTAACTTAATTAGTTAATTATGTGGATGGTGGTGAATATATATATTAAGCAACAAAGGTCTTATTTAAAGGTTAAAATAATTCATTTTGCATGTCGAATCAAATCTTTGGAAAGTAAATAAGAATATTGTGAGGTCTAGATAATGCTTTTATTTTTTATGTTGTTGGTTGCACTTTGGTTATGCTCAATGCCTAAAGTGCTCAAAATTCATAGGTGATTGATCTCCTATAAAGTAATATCCACCAATTTTTTAGGCTTTGGTTTTAGTGGGGAAAGCGGCTTCCACACACACTCTACTTTCATCTCAATTTTTTAGTGAAAATGTATGTAGTTAATTTACTTTTTACATAAAATCATGGCTCTTTGTCAAAAAAAAAAAATCATGGCTCTAAAAAGTATTCAATTTGTTCCATATTTTATTTTATTTTATTTTGTCAATTTTGTTCCATATTTTAATTCGTTATAAGGTTTGAAGTTTGAACACATGAATTAATAAATTCAATTAATATTATAAGGTTCATAAAAAAATATTGTGTAGTTTAGTAAACTATTACTTTCTCTTTTGAATTGATTATAGGAAATAAAAATAAAACATTAATAAGAAAACAAAAAATAATACTTTGTTTATATTATACTACATACTACTCCCATCCTAAATATAAGACTCTCTTCAAAATATTGTCCCTTTTATGAAACCTCTTTCAAATTTTTATGTATATTAATTAATTCCTTACATTAATACCCCCTAATTACTTTGTCTTGTTTTGTAGCAAACAAAGTAAACAATAAATATTGATATAGGAAAAATAAACTCATCCTCTCTCATATAAAGAATAAATTTAAAAAACACTATTTATTAATTTTTATAACAAATTTAATAATATTATCAACTTTATTAATACTCTTGTTTTAGCCATGCAAGGTTCTATTTATATGGAAGGAGATAGCAAGATATAAAATATAACAATTTTTGCTAAAAATATCACCAATGGAGTATAGATATATCTAGAGCCGACAGAAACACTTCCTAACTTTTATAAAAGTAATTAAAATGATTGAAATCATTCAAAGTATAATGATATTTCGAAAGAATCAGAACATGCAAATATGAGCGTAGGACCCTATTTCACATCACTAAAATATAGCCTCATGTTATTTATGCTTTGAGTATCATGACTAATTTTGACATATTTAGGTCAAAAAGAAAGTGGCATGCATATAGCTAGCATGGTGTGATCTATCATCAACACATTAGTGCAAGTCTTAGCAACCCTTACAAAAAAGCAATCCTCATAAAGGACCACGGATTTTAGTTGCTGGACATTTTCTTTGTTCAAAGATCCAATTCTCTCATTAAAAAAGAAAAAAGTGTGTGTGGAAGTCAAGTATATGTCTATAGTCCTCCAAAGTCATTCATACATAACTGAGAATATATATGGCATCATAAATACAATTATGATACATGATATTTGAGTTGTTTAAATGCAAGTGGGTTGGGTTAGGTCCCTTCAAGACAGGTCAGCTGAACTATATATGCTTGAAATTAATATTCAATGTTTGAGGTAATCGAATCCAAATCATTTTTCATCGTGACTTTTCTTCCTTGTAACTAGGGATTGGTACTTATGTCTCATTTTATTAGTGGAACTTGTAATAAAAAAATATGGAAGAATTATATCTACAGAAAACTGCAGAGGATTAGTTAAATATTAGACTGTATCGTGTTGAGTTGCACCTTAGGCTCAATCACTCCAGCTGATGAAGTTCTAGTTGAGTTGACTTAGTTAAATATCGTGTAACACCTCGATTTTCACTTAATCACCGGTAATTATGTGAGGTTTTTTTTTATACATTGTGAGGATATGTTTTTGACTGTGTTTATGGTGTTTTAATCCTATAGGATTAGTTTAAAAATTAGTAGGTTAATTTAAACTTCTTTAAAAAAAGTTAAAAACAACCAAAGTAGACAAAAATCAATTAAGATGTTCCTCGAATGTGCGAGCTAACACATAAAGGAAAAAAATATAGAATTTTTGGTTTCATGCCTTAGTAATGTCACACACATACATGCACAAGTATAGGCTTGCATGTTTGAGCCAAATTTAGGAACAACCAAAATCATGTGTCGCATGCATGTGGGAGAAGTTTTAATTGAAATGTAGTGTTTTACATTGTGTCGCGTGAACAATGTTGTAGCTCATTTCATTCCCTTTATTCTTCGATCTTTGTTTTCTCATCAGATTTTTTTCAATTTTTTTCTCATTTCTTCACCACAAATTAATATGTATAAAACCCTAGCGTTCATTTTCTTCTGTTCTTCAACCCTTAGAATACTCCAATTTCGCATTGATCCTTGATAAATTATAGTGATTTAAAGCCCGTAGGAGATCAAATCTCATCATTAAGTGAATATTACAAATGCATACCTATATCAATCCAAGTTTATAAAAACACTTACGAAGTTAATTATATTGAGCTTAATTTTTTAAATTTTTTTTTTTTTTAAGAAAACTTGCTTTTTTAATTTACATTTTCATCTAATGAACTATCAACGTAGAGACTGAACACTTAATTTCTAGATGAATGTTCAAGGCCTTTTCTGATATTTCCTTTTATCAGCTAACATGCTTTTTCTTTATATTTTGTTGTCTCGATAATATATATTTACTTACCGCAAACTAAATCTAAGTCTAAAATTAGCACAAACTAGAAGAGAAAAATACGTTAATTAAACTCAACTTGTTTTTTTGAGACTTTCAATCTCTACAATAACTACGCACTGAATGTTTTGTCAACAATGAAAAACTTCAAGATAAGACTTAGGAAAAAAATATGAAAGATGAGTTTTTTTTTTATAAATAATTTAGATGTTTATTTAACTTGTTTTTGAAATTTTCAATCTCTATAATAACTAAAAAAATTCTTCGATATTTTGTCCCCAAAAAAATTTTCGTCCACAGTTTTGGTCTATACTTTTAGGTTAGGCCACTTGTATCCTTTAGAGTTTTTAATGACTGTTTAGAATATTATATAATCTCTCCCAAAAAGAATAGGAAGTTTTAACAAAACATGAATTAAATATAAATTTTTAAGCGCCAAAAACATAAAAATTCATATTTAATTCATGTTTTGTTAAAAAATTCTAATTATTTTTGGAAGAGACTCTTATAATATTCTAAAAGTAACTACATAAAAAATTTCAAATTTCAACTGATACACATGAATTAACTTAAAAGCATTGACCAAAAGTAGTGATGAAAATAATTTGGGGATTAAAAGTCCAAGAAATTTTTTAGGGGGATTAAAATAACAAGTTGATATATTTATAAGGATCAAAAACATATTTAACTATTGTTTAATGGATAAGAAAAATAGAACCCTATGCTCGGATTCTCCTAGCATGGGCGCCACCCTACCATCATTCATAGATTTGCTTGCTTCACTTGGGATTGTAATTGATTGTTTCCACCTAGAATCATGATTTCATGTTTCCAACTAGAATCTCGATTCCTTGTTTCCACCTAAAATCGTGATTTCTTTCTATTATTGATCAATTGTGTTTTCTTTGTGCAATACTCACTTTTTTACTCACAATTTGCATTGTGAATTTGGCATATTAAGGAACGTTCCAATGTTGAATTTGGAATCGTTAATTGATCAATTGTGATTGCTTTGTTCAGTGCTTATTTTCTTACTTTATTCACAGTTGGAATCATGAATATGGTATCTTGATTGTTGAATCCATCGTGTTTGATTTCTGCTCGGTGTCGATTTTGGCATCTTGCGGTTTCACGTTTTTGTGCTCTTGGCCATGGATGCCATTTTACCCTAGCCATATCTAGTCTCTTCAGACAAACCAGTGTAAATGCCTCATTTATGCTACTTTACACAGGTTGTCAACTCTGCTACAGACGTCTAATACAATTTGCATCCATCCCCAACCGTAAAAAGAGATACTCTTTGCATCAAGATTACACATGACATGAGGGGTATGACAAAGGCATCGTTGATTGTAAGAGAAATTTCCATGGAGGACTGGTTCTTAATAAGTGAGACAAGCTCTTCACAGCAAAATAACTAACTCAAAAACTATCAAAATTATGGAAAACTTCATGACTTTGGAAGATGATATCATCGAGGAGAGGATTTTATGAGTTTAACTTTGCTTCTTACAAAGACTTGCGAATTGTTTAGGCGATGGGAACCTTACACCTTAAGCTTGGATTCCTTCGTCTTTCTCAACGGACAAAGAATTTTAATCCTTATACCAATCGCCAAACTCATGTTGAAATAAGGATACGACTCTTGGAGCTTCCCCAAGAGTATTGGCGCGATGTGATGTTGTTAGAGATTGCAAGCATTACTGGAATGCCTCTCACTTTAGACACCTTTACTTATCATAGGTTTTTTTGGCCAATATGCACATATTTTGGTTGATATGGTTCTCTCGTGACATATTTTTTTATGAGGTTATGGTAGAAATGGATGGATTTTCCTTCAAGGGGGAGGTTTTTACGAAAGGCTTCCAGATTTTCTCTTCCATTGCAATAGCATAGGTCACTACGTTTCAAGTCCTCGCTGGCTACATCTAAAGAATGTTACTTACAATGTTGATCGTGGCAAAAAGGTTATATTCTCAGACCAAGCTACTACCAAACCAACAGTTCTAAAATGGTGTGAAAAAAAAAATAAGGATGTCGATATTGGTATTTTCAAGTCCATGGAAGCACATGTTGTCCAGGATGAAACTAATGTTCCTAAACATCTAGAGTTGTTAAAATGCATTTGATAGCAGACAAATCCACACAACATCACCCTCTAAATGATAATACATCTTTTCACTTTATCTTGCACAATGTCTTTGATGAGGTGGTTCACTGTAGCATTTCAAACGTTGGTTTCGCACATCAGAATATTAACGAATAGGCTTCTTTTATTTTGGAGCATGTGTTATCAAAGGTCATTTCCCCATTGGTGCACGTGCAGGGCATGCATCGTGGGAACCAATGGAGAGATTCAGCTACACAATCCAGTCAAACACAAGTACATGAAGCATAAGAAAGGATGGACATTTTGGGGATGTTTCAACATTATGCAGAGAAATCCCCAATCTTGGAACATGTATCACAACATACCTTCCCACCACCAGTGCATGTTGTGAATATTGAGAATAATTACCGACATATTGAAACCTCTCTTGGTGAACACCAAATTCATGTTGAACCAATTAGGTGCCTAATCTGCACAAAAATCATAACAATGTTGCTTCATCACACGTGGAATCTGCTATAGAACACTCACATAGCCAATGAGACAGATGTGACTAATCCTCCCCACAAATGTCTTGTGTTGTGGAAGGAAGTTGACTTAATTAAACATTGATTAGTTAATGACAACGAGGATTTAGAGGCTCCTTTTAGTTCTTATTTGTTGAAAAAATAAAGAAAGAAATCGCATTAGATAGCTCGAATCGCTACCTATAACACTCGCTCTAAACGTAAACTCAAAGGTGAGCAAACAATATTGTTTTGGTTTGGCCCTCTCACTTATACATTTTTTTTCTTTTTTAAAAATATATTAATGTGTAGGTGAGAGAGGATAAAGATTTGGAAAATTCTATGATGAAGTCATGAGAATGACTTTTTTGGTGAAGTTAACCTTAATTTTAGACATTTTTGTCTCCTTTTTCTCATCACATCTCTAGCTTTCTATTCTTTCTACAACTTTGAGATATTGTAAAGATTTCAGAGAACCACTTATCTAGATGGAGTAAAGTAAAAACAAGTAGATTCTAACTCATTAAGAAAATAAAATGTTAATCCAAGAATAGTACATGGAACCCTCATCTTTAATTTGTGATAAAATTTAGGGTGAAAATACAGTTCACTCAACACATGAAATGAAAACAACAAAAACTTTTTGACGGCAAGAATAAGTGCAACCGAGACTAAAATCTCTCTTTTATTCCAACCAGCAACAACAAGATCTCAAGTTTCCAAACCTCTAAGGACAGTAGCCCTTGCCACATGGTTAACTCCCAAACTAAAAGCTCTTATTCGAAGATCACATTCACGAGTTTTGTACATGTCTTTCACATGGTATCAAAGTTATACTAGTTGACATAGCATCAAAGTTATACTATTAGTTAAATAAAATAACTATTTCCAAAAAGTCAGTTTTTCGACTGCACCGTAGAAGTGCCGTAAAGATTTCTCATAAATGCCAACATAGTTAATTTGTATAAGTTTCAATTTGATGCTTAACCACGTTTTTAGTTCCTAAAAAAAATTACTTTCGTGGTCTTAAAATAAACATCACTTTAACAAATTTTACATGAGTGGAGAAAGGTGATAAAGTTTATATGAAAAAGGTAAACTAAGAATTATTTTACAAAATAGAAAACGTGTTTTTTCCATTGTACCATAAGTATAATCCCCTCATGAAATTTAATAGTTTTTTTTCTTTCTATTATCACTTTTGTACTTATAACCCCCTCATGAAATTTAATGTTTTTTTCCTTTCTATTATCACTTTGTATGTATGGTAGCAGTGATATGGGATTTTTACATCTGTATCCGAATCCAAACGTTCGTACACTGTTAATTTACAACTCACAAATGACTGACCATTCGTACACCAAGTTGAATTCAATGATTATTTCTATATGTACGATGGTTCAGCTAAATTTCAGCAACAACAGTATTTTTCTTTTCTTTCTTTATTGTGACTGATCAGCATGAACAGTTAAATATCTTATGTTGATCGTACTATTTTTCTGTGCATGCAGTTTTCTTTTTCAATTCATTAATATACCAAATATACCAAAGGGTAATACCTTTTCGTTAAGTTCTAAATCTAAAGGATATTACTCTTTTTTTTATCATAAAGACAAAGCATATTACATTGAGTAAAAAAGAACATATTACATGAAAATAATCGAAACTTATGGTTATGGAATATTAAGAACATATTAGCTTATCATAAAAAATATACATCAAATGCAGTTTCTTCCTAGGTTTCTATGTTGGCCTTAAGATTCAATAGGATATCTTCCCTAATAATTCTTGCAAATTATAACACTTGTAAACTATATCTCTTAGTTCTAAGGGTGTTTCAAAATATATCATTCTCTTTAAAAATAATTTTTTGTTTCACTGAGGTTTGGTTTATGTTCCACCAATTTTGTTTTCTTTTTATTTTTTATTATTAATTTATATAGGTATGCTCTAGTGATTGTTAGGGGTCTAAAGTTCCAACCTAGTTGGAATCTCCCTCCCTCAATAATTTGTTTATGCATACGCTTAATTTATTTTAGAAACACTTGTTTTTTAATAATATATTTGTCCCCTTATTCTGAAAATCGGTTTTTTTATCTCTCAATTTAGTTTTGGAATTTGGTCTCTCTACATATTTTAATGTCATTTTCTTTCATCACGTAGCATATTCATTTATAACGTGTTACCCGTTATTAAATATATTTTTACTAACATGAGTTTCAATATGGTCTAATAAGTGTTGTCACGTCATTAAAAAGATCCAAAAATGAGATGATATATTGAAATTCAGAAAAAATGTTAAATTGGAGACCCAAAAAGTTAATTTTAAAGTTAAGGATGAAAACTAAAATTTAGAAAAAATGTTAAATTGGGGACCCAAGAAGTTATTTTTAAAGTTAAGGATGAAAACTTCATAACTTCAACTTGAAATACAAAAATCAAAATTGCATTTAAACCAAAAAATTATTACTCTTCCAGTCTAGCTCCTGCCATTTAAATATATTTTATTTTATTAATTTTATAAAAATATGACAACATATACTTTCTAAAATTATTCATTAAATATATTCCTTCGGTTGTGCAACACATGCATAACATAATGCAAGGCAAGAACTCAGAAAACCGCGCAAGATATGGTTGAAGTGAAATGTGGATGTTGCGTTCCATGTCGATAACCATCTTACATCTTTTGTGTGTTGTGTTAGAGACTCTCGTGGATAATTTATTCGGGCTCAAACAAAATGGCAGCGGGCATATATGACATTGTTGGAGGGGGAAGCAATAGCATTACTCAATGTCATTCACTTTGCTGATGTGAACAGATGAGATCAGGTTGTCTTCGAGTCCGACTCAGCTACTCTAGTGCAAGCTCTATCATCTTCGGTCCATGGTGATTCAGAATTTTATGTTATTGTATATAGTATCATTTATCGGTTATCTTTACATTTCAACTTCGATGTAAAGTTTGTTATAAGACAACGAACATGTATTTTATCATATGAGTTATCCTTATAGTATATAATTTATTCTTTTAGCAAATATATAAAAATTTCTAAATTCCACTCAAAAATTTATAACCTATAGAAGTTTAGGCAACTACCAGCATCGTGGAAAGATCCGAGACAAATATACCTTAACATGGTTAATCCAATTCGTAATCTAACAAATAAAGTATAGATTTTGGCATTGACACGTACGTGTCATGACCCAATAAAATGATATTCAATGCTTAATTTCCACTAATGATTTATCATCGTATAATAGAAGGTTTCCTAGAAACTTGGTAGCTTGTTGGCGGTAATGACAATGCCAGGGTATATAAATTGATTGATTTATACCTAATTATATACTCTAGGGTATAGGTACGTTAATTGCTCTATTAAAATATCTAATGGCCTATAAATGGACACCACAATTGTTTATCGGATTAATAATAAAATATACACAGCTGACTCATGCTTAATTTTGATTTGGTTTTGGGTAATTTTAAAAAGTTTGATTTAGAATGTTTAAATGTTTAATTAGCTGGATCAAGCTAAAGGCACGAACCTTTCCGAACTCTATAGAAGCAAAATATTGAAATCAGAATTATATATTTTAAATTGTTAGGAGTTGGTGATCTAGCAATTAATAAATTGTTGTTCAATGATATCTCTTTTAATGTAACTTATGTATTCACCGTACTCGTATGTAAGTACTATTTTGTTGACTCAAAAGACTATAATGAATCGCAAAACAATTTTCCAAAATTGTAAAATTAGTTCATTTTTACGATTGAATCGAACTTTATAATCTACTTTTTTTCACAGAATATAAAAAACAGCTACAAAATAAAGACAACAATAATAATTTATTTAAAATTCGATCTTTAGTTAAGTTAAAAGCGATCAAACTAAATATGTTTGGTAGTGCTCTGCCTCTTAGGTTGCATGCTCTTTAAAATACCACAAACTTTTTTGGTAAAAAAAATTACTACAAGCAAACCTAAAATTTATTGATTAAATATGGATAGTGAGGGATTTTTGTTTTTGGGTGAATATAACGAGGAATATATATATATATCACCATAACTAGCTCGTTGAATTTTCAAATATTTTGATTAGGTGATCAAAAAACAAATTTGCTGGAGGTTGGGGGGAATGGATAATTCAATATTGAAAATGTCGTCATCCGTACAACATGCATCCATGTTGACAGTATTGTATACTGTTTTTCTTCTTCTTAGAGAATGGAATTTTAAATCTTTTTCATGTATAAAAGTATTAATGGATTTGTCAACATTTATTCCATTGCAATGATGTCTCAATCGTTCAATTTAGTCTATGTTTGAATTAGTTTATTTTATGTTTATAACAAAAATTCTTCTAACAAATTATATTACATCTGGGAGGGAAAATGTCTATAGTCATACACATGCAATTTAGTTGAGCTTGATCACCACGTTTAGTTATAAAATTAAGGATTTTCCTTTTTAGAACAATAGTTTAAAAAAAAATATAGATAGACGAAATAACAATAGTCATTTGAGAACTTCTTAAAAAAAAAAAGTCATTTGAGAACTAGCAGACACAAGCAGAGGAGACAAGGGTTCAAACTTCGATCATATCGTCTGATCGAGCAATTTTGATATTTTTTTCAGTTGAGTTAAGACTTATAAATCGACCAATAACATGTTTGGTTATGCGTTTTCTATTGCAAATTTACATCCCAATAGCATTTTCACCGTGATTTCATAAAGCAAACAAATGCAAGTTTCCGTGTCAACGTGAAAAACCATCGTGCTTTTAAGAAACTTGGTATAGTACCAAACAGGTGCTAGGAAATGAATTCAGTTGATATATTGTCAATGTAGATATGGTTTACCCTATTAATCAATCATAATCGTTATATTGTTAAAATTTGTTGACTTTGTATATAATTGCTTTTAAAATTATTTATTTGTTTGGTTGAGATTTTCAGTTGGGAAATCAAGTGTGAGTGATTATGTCTCACATCGATTAAGAATGGAGGAAACGTTGAATATATAAGAGAGGAGACCCATTACCCGATGCTTTAAGATTTTGGATGGAGATATGGTGTCTAAGTTTCTTATTGGTCCTGGACGTTTGGCACATTGCCACTCCTAAAGTTCCCCAAACTCCCCGAACATTTTCTACAAGTATGAAACTTTTTACATGAATACAAATCAAACTATTAAGAAAGTAATTAGTTAAATATGCAATTATTTTTAGAATAACTACTTGGTGTAGTAGTTAGTTATGCATTTATGAATTAAGGAGTAAAAATTGATAGATGAATGAAGAGAATCGCCATACTGAGATATGAATATGATGCTGATACTGAGTACTCTACTCAGGTATAGTGAATGCCTAAAAGCAATGTATGAGAGCCAAAGTGGATGGGCCTCATGTGCCTTTACCCTCTTTACTTAGTCGCATCATAAGACCCCCCACGTGTCAGACATACTAACCTGATTTTTTACTGCTCCCACGTTAATTTGTCATCCAAGGATGTCTTTCTTTTCTCCCACGCGCTTTACATCTCGTTCATCACAAACGCATGCAAATCTTTAACTATATTTAACTAGCTAGACACGCGTATGCACGGATGAGTGGGTTGTGCTCTTTTTTGTGTGTCTACGAAAGAATTTCCGGTGGAGATTTTTAATTTAGAGTTTTTAAATGAATTTTACGGGTATACACCATTTCTTTATAATTTTTTAATAACGGTACATAATATGTGTTTGGTCATTCCAATTGAGACAATCTGACAAAAGGTTTAAATCAATTTCACCGTTAACTCTTTATCATTTACATTCCAATAGTACAATGATTATTTTAATAAAAATAGTGTGGTATCCATTTAAGAATGTGGGTTTTAAGTGAGACGCTCGGTCTTAAAGACGAAAAAAATCTCCAATAGAAATACCTATTAGTTACCGGATCTTAAATGGTGAATACCTCACCATTAAGGATAGTCTAATAGGTAATTTATATAAAAAATAGATTTTTTTGCTCTTTTGAAGTAACCTTTTTTTTAAAAGTTATCAACAAATTTTAATAACATATATAGCAAATAGATAAGATTAGTAAAAAAAAAAGATAAGAGTAAATTCAAATATTAAAACAAACTGTATATGTCTGATTCTTTTCCATCAAAATATGGATATTCCAACACAACACGAACAACATATTTGTTCTTCAAGAAAAGTTTAAAATAATAAAAATGGCTCTGAAGGAGTGACATTGTGTTTATGCTAGAAATTTACCAGTAAGAATTCAGGTTCTTAAGGAGCGTGTTGCAGAGTTGGACAAAAGGGAGGAGCATAATGCTCTCTTTGTGGAAGAATTAACGGAAATGTGAGGTAATACTTTTGATCTTCAGATGAAACCAATATTTCTTGGCAGCAGTCTCGATTGTTATGGTTAAAAAAAAGGGATGCCAACTCTAATTATTTGGCGGGCAGGCATCATGGCAATACTATTTCATCTCTTATTGTCGACGGAGGCTTTGTGGAAGGTGTCAATACGGTTTGTGAAGCGATTTTTAATCATTTTCAACTCATATTTTGGCATCTAAAAACGTGTGGCCAAGTGTGGAGGGTCTGGTGTTTCGCCGCCTTGATCATGGAGATGGCGTGTTCCTTGTGCAGCCTTTTAATATCGATGAGGTGAAGGCAGCAGTGTGGGATTGTGATAGTTACAAAAGTTCGAGCCCTAATGGAATTAACTTTGGATTTTTAAAGGAATTTAGGTCGGAGATTTGTGGAGAGGTTATGCGATTCATTGGAGATTTTCATAGGAATGGTAGGTTAACTAAGGGGATCAATAGTACTTTTATTGCATTGATTCTGAAGGTGGAGAGTCTGCATAAGCTTAATGATTTTCGACCCATTTTTCTAGTGGGAAGTTTGTACAACATTTTGGCAAAACTTTTGGCTAATCGGCTGCGAAGAGTTGTTGGTAAGGTGGTGTCAGAGACCCAGACTATTTTTGTACAGTATAGACAAATTATAGATGGCCTTTTTGTATCAAATGAGACGGTGGGCGAAGCCAGAAAATTGAAAAAGGAACTGTTGTTATTTAAGGTTGATTTTGAAAAAGCATATGATTCGATCGACGATAAACCAGAGCCCTAAACTAGACCCTGAACGAAAAGAAAGGAGGTAGCTCCACGCCATCCTCAAGCAACTCACTATCAAATCAAATCAAAGCAACTCAATCCTGCAAACCGCCTACCCATACATTCAAATATGCAAGCGGTCAATCAAATGAGCATTGGGGGTTAGATTATGTTCCACAAATAATATATAATCAAAAGAAGTAAAACAACATATTCATTTACGAATATCAATAAATACTTAATTAAATCATTCAATAATGAAATTTTGTTTCAACATTATTCATCAAGCACACAAGAATAATAATGCCACATATGAGAGTTCACCTATTCACATACACACAACATTCACCAAAATTCACCAATGCACATAACCACCAAATCACATAGTCAAACATGACACAGTTCACTAATCTCTAATGCATGCAATGTTCTAGACTCTTTTAGAAGCATGTGGTACCAATTGTATTCCGGAGATAATTTTATCGTTTTGAATCCACTAATGTAACAAACATCGGCAATTATGTTCATGTAACAAAACATCAGCAATTACATTCTTCACATCTTCACCAAATACTCAACATGACAATGAATGCATGGACTTTCAGGTAAGGACTCGACAATGCACAAATCACCAATTTCATATTATACAATTTACATCATCATATAATATCTTCACCAACTAATCAAATGCATTATCAAGTACGCATATCCATACAATCAACGAGTCATAATCAAACAATGAGTCATCATCATATTCACTAATCAACAATCATCGCCATAAAGAAACACGTAGTTTCATAAATCACCAAATCGCACAAAGACGAATATTTCAACACATCATGATAACAAACGTTTAATACACCAATCAAACATTAATTCATTCTCAAGTCACCATGTTATCATGTTTAGAAGGCCATTTACAAGTTATAAGATCATAAAGATTCATTCGTCTATTTTCCCAAAAACTCCTATTTTCATTTTCAACAATAAAATGAGAGTTCCAAGTTCTTACACATCATCAGAAGATCCCTACATAACATCTAACATCTAGGGTAATCAATCGTAGCATTTTGATTTCACAATGTTCATCCATTTCTCAAAATTTCTTAAGTTCGTCTTCTTTTTCTTCATTTTGCAAATCCAATTCATTATCAAAACAAAGCTATGATGGATCAATCTTAGAAGTCTAATTACACTACATCTAATTAGGTTTAGGCGTTTGGGACCAAACCATAACTTTTGGGTTCACTTAAACATAGTATGCTGAATTTTCATAAAAATGCATCAAGACCTACATGTAGTATTTTCATCATAACTCAAAATCTAAAAATCATAATTAAGTCAAACCAAAGTCACTAGAAAGCTAGCATCCTTATCTACAATTTTTGTGCTTACATCAAAAGTCAGTTCATAACGGAAAAGAGTGAAAAAGGCTCAAAAACGTAAAAACGGAGGTTCTAGCAGAAGGACCACGCACGGTCTGCTGTGCTTGTAGCACGCGTGGTCGTGTGTGTCAACGGCGAACCACACGCACCGTCTGTGCCACTAGTCGCACAGTTTGTGCCAGTATGACAGGATAAATTTCCAATTTTCTGTTTTTTGTCAATAAAATTTTGGTCGTTGATCCGTTTTTGATTGCGTTTTCTCCTACGCGTTCCAATCGTTTAAACCTATCATATTATAGTGTAAAATCATGATTTCGTACCTCGAAACAACTTACTCCAATTCTTTTCAAACACTTAAAACCCAATTTTCTTCCAAACAACCTCATACTCAAAACTTATAGTTCAAAACAGAAATTATATCCATCTTGACTTAACACAACAACATCATCAAATCACTTCAATTCATCAAATTCAAACTTCACAGTTCTTGACCTATTTTCTTAAAAATCAACAAAACACCAACAACTTATTCAAACTTCATAAATATCATTTCAAATTCATAAAATTCTCATCAACAACACATACCCAACAACAATTATCACAAATTCATCACGAATTCAACATCAAATAACAATAACATAATCATTTGGAACATTTTAAGCTAAAACTTCAACATAGTCATTTCAACATAACTAAACCATGAAATTTAAGTACCCACGTCAAGTTTCTAACAAATTTCACATATTCAAAATCATCATTTAACTAAGAGCACACAAATCAACATTCAAAATCATGAAACTCATAATTCACACGAAAGCACTTATAACTCATAAGTCGAAAAAGAATATTATAGCTTATTTGATAAAACATAACTATCCCCCTTACCTTAAACCTTCAAATTCTTCTAGCTCTGGCTTCACTATCCTCTTCTAGCTCCCAATCCCTAGCATTCCTCTTCTCCAAGTTCTTTTATCCCTTTCTCTACTTTCTCTCTCTAGCCTCTCTAACTTTGTGAATTGTGAAATGTTTCTAACTCTAATTTTCCTTCATGAGTTAAGTATATATACTACTCTCCAATAGGATAAGTTTCTAATATTCACAATGGGCCTAGATTTCTTACTAACAAATTCTAAAAAGTACTAGTCACTAACTTGTGAAAATATCGAATAATTACCATCTCGAAATAATTACATCAGCTCCTTAGTAACTTAGTAATAATAATTGTTCTCACAAGGGCACTAAAAATAACTTTCCCAATGAAATTACTAATCTACCCTTACTCACTAAATGACAAGTCAAATACACAACCAAGCGAATAAACACATATAATAAAATAAATAAAGTAATCTTAGCTAAAAATGGATTGTTACATGAGGCAAGAGAATCGACTCCAAAGATAAAATCAAATGGATTTACAAATAGTTCTTTAGGAAACTACATGTTTTATTTATGTATTAAGCTATATTTTCAATGCATTTCATGTGTTTTTTTTAGAGAACACATTCATTCTTTATTTTATTGACAATTTTTTCTGCATTAACAATAAAATTTGCAAATCTAGATTTTCTATATTCTTTCAAGTACTTAGTCAAATATTTTAGCATTGATACCTCAAATAGCGCGTGTAATTTGGGTCATGTTTGAAAATAGCCTTGTAAAAACAAAAATACTGTTTTTACTCCATAATTTTGAATTATTTGTATTTTCTCCTCACTGTGTTAAAAACTATTTTGTAGAGGTTTGAAAATAGTCCATATAAAAGGTTAAATTGTATGAAAATAGCCACTATGAAGGATTGAAATATGAAGAATCCAAAATTATAGACTTGAAATTTGAATATTTATTTTTACAAGAGATCTATTTTCAAATCTCTTTCGAATTACATGAGCTACACGCAATATTTATTTATTTATTTAGTAACATCAATACATTATTTTGTTTATGTTGTAGACTTTTACTAATTTTATTAGCATTAGTTAACAAATCAAGCCCAACAACCATATAATAAAAATTTAAAAATTGCAAATCCACAACTTATTAAGGCTTGCCAAAGAGTCAACTTCAATCATAATTTTTGATTTTCTATCGTGTTCAACTGCAACTAAATTAAAACTTTCCCTTAAGTGTGAAGCTTGAATCATTTTCTTGTTTTGAATCTTATGACTATAATGATAATAACTTTCATTATACTTGGTGTGTTCAAAATATTCATGCATGAGAATTGGAAGAATGAAAAGTACTGTGTGGATATGCAAATATAACCTAATTATTTTTACTCATAAATGTAATCTACTTGTCATTGCTTTTCTCCACTTTTCATTTTAGTATTTTTTCGAATGTGGGGCCGCAACTCACATTTTGCTCGAAATCATGACAACAATGCACTTTAATGCAGAAGCTCCAATTTTTAGCTATTTAGGGTCTGTTTGATAAGGTCATCAAACGAGCTTATAGCTTATAGCAGATAACTTATAAGCTCATTTGACAAAAAAAAGTTATGTTTGGTAATGATTTTTCACAACGAACTTATAGTTTATTTCACGAACTTATAAACTATTTTTCAGACGCTATTCCAAGTAGTGTTTGAACTTATAGCTTATAACGTCTCACTTTTAATTTCCGTTTTACCTTTATTATTTTAATTAAAATCCACTTTTACCCTTAATAATAATTTATTACTTATATAAAATAAGGCTATTACGTTAACATACATACTTACCGAGTACACTTTGGTTTTCAGCCTCTGCCAACAACATCAAGTGGGCACTTCAAATTAATATACGAATTTTTTTCTTATAGCAATTTCTTTTTCTATTTTTTTATCGTTGTATATATATACAACTTGTCCCTTCAATATATATGCATTTTTGTTTTTCTCCTTTAACACTTTTTTTTTTAATCTTATGGGTATATTATTTTGTATTTTGATTCAAAATAAAACTTTTCACTTTAATATTTTATAAAGTATAAAAACTGAAATGAAAAAAAAAATCAAAATAAAATTTTAGCAAAAAAAAACTAATTTAATAATATATAAATACTTAAATTACCAATTTTTTTAAAAACAAGAATTTTTCAAATATCTGAAATACTATTAGTTAATACATATTTTATTATAAATAAGGAATGTCCTTTTATGTCATTTTATATTTATCAGCTAGTTGAATCACTAATTTTACCAAACACTTTAATTAGCTTATCAGCTATAAGTCATTAGTCATCAACTATCAGCTATAAGCTATCAGTTATCAGCTATAAGCTATTAGCTATCAGCTAACTTATAAGCTATTCTCACTGATTTTACCAAACAGAGCCTGAAAGTCACTCTAGATTTACATTGAATAATGTGCAACTATTCGTTTACTTCACCAAACGTTGTTCCAAACAAGCACTTAAAGACATATATTCTACCAAAAATTATGGAATAACATATTCTTTAGCAAAATTCTTTTCAAATAATCTACCAAAAAAAAAAAATTCTTTTCAAATATTTTCCTAAAAAGGTGGCATCACCATCGAAGTTCGGTGAAAAAAAAAACCTTAATGTATGTTTGGTTATACTGTGATGATAATTGATTGTGAGAAATTTTATTATGTAAATTGTTTAGTATTTGAATACATTAACCTAAACGTGATTCTTATCCGTGTATGCTGTTTGGATGATTTGGATAAAATTTGATTTTCGATGTATACTCGAAAAAAGATTTCAATTATATTTCATGATTATTTAAATTTATTTTGCATTTATTAATTTTTTAAAGGATTAAATTTAATTTTTTGACATAATTATCAATAGGTTATTATATTCCTTCAAAAAAAAATAATAAGTTATATATATACAATGAGTTGGTATATTTGCGACCTTTGTTTTTCTCATTTTCTTTTATTTTATGTAATTCATTAAAAAAATATTGTGAAATAAATTTATCAGATCACCTATTTTTAATAAAGAAACAATAGAAAGAAAATAAAAATAAAAACTAAGAAATGTTTGGCGCTTTGTTAAAAGCAAAGTGAAAGTCCCCGTGAGTTTAACTCAGTTGGTAGGGACAATGCATAATATATGCAAGGTCTAAGGTTCAAACCCCGAACATCACAAAAAAAAGCGGCTAAAATGCTCTTTTGATCCCTTAACAACATTTATAGTATCACTTTAGTCCCATAAGTAATAAAAACTCCGTTTAGGTCCTTTAACTTGATTTAAAGTATCAGTTTGGTCCTTTCTGTTATTTTAATTCAAAGAAACGTTAAATTTAGGGACCAAACTAATACTAATTAAATAAGTTAAAGGATCAAACTAATACTAATTAAATAAGTTAAGGGACCAAAATTTAACGTTTTTTTGAATTAAATTAACAGAAAGGACCAAACTGATACTTTAAATAAAGTTACGGGACCTAAACGGAGTTTTTATTACTTATGGGACCAATGTGATACTAAAAATGTTGTTAATGGACCAAAAAAACATTTTAGCCAAAAAAAGCAAAATGAAAGTCTTCGTGAATCTAACTTAGTTGATAGGGATAATGTATAATATATACAATGTCTGAGGTTCGGATCCCGGACACCACCAAAATAAAAAAAGCAAAATGAAAAGGCCCATGTCTTTTTCTCTTCCCTGATCTATAGATAAGAGAAAAATAAAAAGGAAACTTGTAATAAACAACAATACAACACACAGTAGGAAGAAGAGGGTATAACTGGAAACTATCTTGTGGCATCAATAATCTAGATTTCAGCCAATGCATAAGCTGTATAGCTTCAAGTAAAATCAATTTTAAAATGAAGAATCGTGTTATGAACTATTGTCAAACATCCTTCAAATACCCACAAATCAAGTTTATTGGTGAGAACGCACATTCATGGGTTCTAAGTGCCGAACGAAAGAAGGGCTTAATTTCCTTTGTCGTGAAATATTATTATCATTAAATATAGAGTATTTATGAAACCTAAATACGTAGTATAAATGCAGGTACTATACGATACAGATACATGGATACATAATTTTTTTTAAAATTTTGGATTGGATACAGATAAAATACGTTAGCAATTATTTATAATAAAACATATATGCATATAAAATACTTGAAAAAATATACCTTGATTATTTCTCATTAATATATAACTATAAAATCACAATTTACAAAATATAATATTGTTACTAATTTTTTTATAATACTTAGACTTCTTCTCACGTTAGAATGAATTTATTGTTTGGGTTTGATAAACATGGACTTTGAACTTGATTCTCAATCGGTTAATTAAGTTTTTGATACCTATAAATATTTGCAGTTTCGTTTTTAGTCTCTATAAAAATAAATCACACTTTTTAGTCCCTACAAAAAATTTCGTTAGTGTTTTTAGTCCCTATTAAATTAAAATTTGTTTAATTATGCTTAAACTTCTAAATTTTTGAAAAGGTTTTTAATAAACATGTTCATAACATTGTAAGACACTCTTTTATAAAATCTTTTAGTTTTTTTAACATGTAATAAATTAAATATGAATATTTCTAAAAGCCAAATTTTCAAGATTATATCAATGAAAATTTGAACCTAATAATAAAATTTTGAGTTACATTTTTGCGGAGGAACTTTGTATAATGCTCTAAATAAGTATGTAAAAAATATGTTAAAAATTTAAAAGTTTAAGCACAATATTAAGCAACTTTTAATTTTACAAAGACTAAAAGTATGTATTGGTCCCTGTTAAATTAAAATTTGTTTAATCATACTTAAACTTTTATATTTTTAAATGATTTTTAATAAAGAACATTATAATAAACTCTTTTATAAAAAATTAGAATTTTTTAACATGTAATGAATTAAATATAATTATTTCTAAACGCACAAAATTCAAGATAAAACTAACAAAAATTTGGATCTAAAAATAAAATTTTGAGCTAACTTATTACGGCGGAACGTTTTATAATGTTTTAAACAAGTATGTAAAAAATCTTTCAAAAATTTAAAATTTTAACCATAATTAAACAAATTTTAATTTAACAGGGACTAAAAACACTAACAAATTTTTTGGCAAGGACTAAAACGTGTGATTTATTTTTACAGGGACTAAAAACAAAACTGCAGATATTTATAGGGATCAAAAACTTAATTAACCCATTCTCAATTGGTGGTGACTAAATTTAACAACAAAGAAGTTAATGTTGTAGAGCTCATCGACATTGTAAGCATACTCACAATTCTCTTTTTCACAACTCTCAGGAGACTTTGTTATGAGCATAGTTTTAAAAATCAGTTCGGTAATCAACTCGGTAAGGCTATTGGATCACTGAGTTTACTGGTCAAACCGCATGACTAAACCAGATTAAAACCGATTAACTCGGGCTCTAGAAATTATCATTCTTATAGTAACTCACCCTCTAAAAATTATTTTTCTCAGAGTTAATTGAGTTGAATCAAAATAACTAATAATATTCATTGGCACAATGTCATAAATAAAGAGCAAACATTTTCTAATATAGCCCCGTTATAAATTTGTTCAATTTTTGACAATTCTTAAATTTTCTACACTAGCCACTAATATAATTATAGAAGACTCTTGCTCTTCTAATTTGTTGGCCATCTTTTCAAGTGCTCAACGTTAGTACAGTAGTAACCAGAAAAAAAAATAAACATTCATTAGAGTCATTAATTTAATTCTTAATTTCCACCTTTCCAAGTGTTCAGTCTCCCTATATTGAATTACTGATCGAACCATAATACCTTTCCTATTTAGAGTATCATCAATCTTCAATAATCTTATAATTCATCCTTATATTGATGTTCTTATTATTAATGAAATAAATTTAGTTGCTTCAAAAATCCTAACTACTCTATAAGTAAAACTTTACCACTTTTAAACTTATTAATAATTATTTCTTATTTAAAAAAAGTACTATTATTTTTAATATGCCCTTATTTCTTTCTTTGTTATTTTATCTTTCTAAGAGATTCATTTCACTTTTATTTTCCAACGGTACATGTGATTTTCAAGGGAAATGATCGATAAAGAAAAATGAAGAGTCTTCTAATTTTTTTTATACAGTATACGAAAAAAAAGATGATAGCGCGTGCAACAAAAACTTTATAGAAGCATACCTTTCCAAGATTTCGTCATGCATTCGTGGCGGCGGAGCTCCAATGATCTCTCCAAAAACAACAAAAATTAAAACTTACCCATTAATTTTCATTTTATTTATCTCCCCCCATTAAACAAAATCATTACCACCAATTAATAACCATAATACCTATTATTTATCCGTTACATACGGTCCTAGTAGTATTTTAATCTCATGTGTAAAGTATGTTTACATAACGGTTATGATTTCATTTTCATTTCAATCTTCTCTCTTCTTTTTCTCCCTATATATATTCCTCAACCAACCTCTTACTTACTCACCACACCACACCACACTTCTTCTTCTCTTCAATAACCAAACACACTCTCTCTCTCTCTCTCTCTATTCCTTTCTCTCTCTAGCTTCTCAAACATGTCAACCAACATTGATAGCCTCTGGATTTTTGCTCTTGCTTCCAAATGCACACAAGAAAACTTTGGTTACTCTCTTTTGGTCATGGCTTTACTTTGGATAACCATGACTTTCTTTTATTGGTCTCACCCTGGTGGTCCTGCTTGGGGCAAGTACTATTATTCCTCTAACTATTCCACCACAAAAACCAACACCAACAACAACCTTAATACCTCAACAAAACATCCTAGTACAACAAGTTTCATTCCTGGTCCAAAAGGGTACCCTCTATTTGGAAGCATGAACCTTATGTCTTCATCACTAGCACACCACCGTATAGCATCAGCAGCAAAAACATGCAAAGCAACAAGACTCATGGCTTTTAGTCTTGGTGACACAAGAGCCATAGTTACTTGCAATCCAGATGTTGCTAAAGAAATTCTCCATAGCTCTGTCTTTGCTGATCGTCCTATCAAAGAATCAGCTTATTCTCTTATGTTCAACCGTGCTATAGGATTCGCACCTTACGGTGTTTATTGGCGAACCCTTAGGAAAATCTCAACCAATCATCTTTTCTCACCCATGCAAATCAAATCATCTGAGCCGCAGAGAACTGAAATTGCGGCCCAGATGATTGACTTGTTTAGAAACCGTCATCTGCATGGCGGTTTCTGTGTTCGAGATGTTTTGAAAAAAGCATCGCTTAATAACATGATGTGCTCTGTTTTTGGACAGAGGTTTAAGATTGATGAAGTTAATGAGAGAATGATGGAACTTAGTGGGTTGGTTGAACAAGGTTATGATTTGTTGGGTAGTCTTAATTGGGGTGATCATCTTCCATTTTTGAAAGATTTTGATGTTCAGAAAATCCGGTTCAGTTGTTCTCAATTAGTTCCTAAAGTGAACCGGTTCGTTGGTTCAATTATTTCCGACCACCGAGCCGACAAAAACCAAACCAACAAGGATTTTGTTCATGTTTTGCTCTCTCTTCAAGAACCAGATAAATTGTCTGACTCCGACATGATTGCTGTCCTCTGGGTAAGTTTATTAAAAAAATATAGTACACAATTTTTCAATTTCAATTAAATTATCATTCTGTTACATAAAAAAATGTTACACTTATATTCATTGGTTCTTATGTGACAAAAATATATATATTTTTCGCAGGAAATGATATTTAGAGGGACCGACACGGTGGCTGTTTTAATAGAATGGATACTTGCAAGGTTGGTGATTCACCCTGACGTGCAAAAGAAGGTACAAACGGAGCTTGATAAGGTGGCAAGTGGTGAATCACGTGCTATAACGGAGGAGGATGTGGCGGCAATGGTTTATTTGCCTGCGGTAATTAAGGAGGTTTTAAGGTTGCATCCACCGGGTCCACTTCTATCGTGGGCCCGATTAGCCATCACTGATACGACAATTGATGGGTATCATGTGCCAGCGGGGACTACTGCTATGGTTAATATGTGGGCCATATCTAGGGACCCGAATGTTTGGAGTAACCCACTTGAATTTGATCCGGAGAGGAGGTTTATCAATGAAGGGGCGGAGTTTTCAGTTCTTGGATCGGATCTTAGGTTGGCTCCATTTGGATCGGGTAGGCGAAGTTGTCCCGGGAAGAATTTAGGTTTAGCTACCGTGACTTTTTGGGTAGCTAAACTCTTACACGAGTTTGAATGGTTACCGTTGAATGAAGTGAATGGAGTTGATTTAACGGAGGTGCTGAGGCTTTCGTGTGAAATGGCTAACCCTCTTTCCGTTCAAGTGCGTCCGAGGCGTTAGTTATTTAGTTAGTTAATTTAAAAAAAAAAAACCGTTTCTTTTGTTTCTTGTTTTAAGGGGGGGAAATGTGAAAACCAAAAAAAAGAAATGAAAAGGAGAGGTGAAAAATGAGAAGTTTAGCATGTGGAGGGGGCTTGGTGGCAGATATACGAATGAATTGGAGCCACTAAATATTAAGTGAATGAATGAATGAAAGAAACAAGTCGAAGCTAGATAGATTGGATTTGCCCTGTCTCTTTAATTATAATGGGTCATCAGGTTTTCTTCTTTTTTGTTTTTTAGTTTTTTCATTTGACGGTCAAGTTAAGTCTAAGTTGTCTTATTATTATTGTTATTATTATCATCGATGATTCAAAGAAAAATCTGTTGCCCATGTAAATATTGCTGATATTAATACAACTTTTATGTTTACTACTACTTTAGTCATATTCCGTCATTCTCATTTATTACTTAAAGCAAAGTTTTTATTTTAAGGAATTTAAGCCAAATAATTGATATAAAAAATCAAAATTAAAATTAAAATCTTAGTTTACTTTTTCGTAGATTTTCTTCATGTTAACGCTATTAATTTCAAGATACGGTTTCTTTTCCTAAAACATACTCCCTCCGTTTCAAAATATAAGCAAAATTTACTTTTTAGGTTCATTCATTTAATGATGTATATCCATATTATAAACCACATACATCATTAAATGAATGAACCTAAAAAGTAATTTTTGCTGCTTATATTTTGAAACAGAGGGAGTAAACATTATTAGTTGCTTTCATTCACCAATCCGAATAAATTTTGATTTTTCCAACAAGTTACAAATATTGAGTTGCATAACATCCAAACACATACAAACCAAATGAGTTGCATAAAAGATCTTCTAGTTGCCGAACCACCTCTCGAATAAGTAAAATGACAATTCTATGAATGAAATTCTTAACATTATATCATAGGAGCCCAAGTTATTTCCCAAAGAAAAATACTATTTGTTTTCACATTAGTGTTTTGTTTGTAATTTTTTTGTCTCATAATTTATATGCGAAAGAAATTGTGAATGACTCTTGATTTTCAAGTCGATGTTAACTACTTTCTTCCGTTGCTAATTAGAAGACTATTTATAAAAAATGTTTATCTCTTAATATTAGAGTCACTATAAATTACTAGTGTATTTATTACTTATCAGTTTATCTTAAAATATGAAAAATAATATTGAATGTATTTATATATAAGGAGTAATTTACTAATAGTCACTCATATTTCTGACAAATTTATGATCCAACAATTTTTCTTAATACCATATATTTTTGTAAAATGTTCTTATTAAAAAAGAAGAATGGAGTATTTATTTTTCAATTCTACTATCTAATTAACCGACGTAAATGCATATTTCTATAAAACTTATGACATTAATTAAAATTTATACAAATATTAATTATGTTGTTCATTTATATCTCTGCTCTTTATTTGAGAAGTTAGGATCCCCTCCCTCCCTTCTTGGATAAGACACTAAAAAGAATATTCTTTGTTCATTTTATATGATTCTTTCAAAGGAAATTGATTGTATTTATTATACTCTTTAGCTATACATCTAGTTTTTAAAAATTGATGTATTTATTTTAAAATTAGTGTACTTATTTTTTAACAAAACATCTATTTTTGTTGATTTAACTTTTGATTTTATTTAAGGGTGAATGAATCATTATATTATATTATATAATAAAAAATGATATTTGTACAATTATTTTTTAATAATTTTTGTGATAACTTCGTTTCACACTTACATTATGTTTTTTACCTTTTCTATTTATTATTTTAGTTTTTGTGTCAAACCTCAATTTTGTTGTAAACTATGGTTGTTCATAAATTGTCGATGAAATGATTGTTCAAATAACACGTGGAGTAATTCTCTTTGATGAATAGTAGATTTAATATTTTAATATTAATTTAATATCTGGCACGTTATTTAATACACTACTGTACTTGATGGAGTATAGTACATACCATTTGCCAATGACGTGTTTAGCCATTCATAAGTTAGCACACGTGATTTTCACACACTAATGTCAGAGTGACGAATTGCTATCTGAGACATGTTTAATTGCTTTGCTCTCAGAATTTATTTTGTTTGTTTGAATACTAGTAAATCTTTGAAGTTTCAGACCAACTAAAAAATTTAATGTGTCTAACTACTGTACATGCACAATTCAATGAGTTTCATTGTCGGATGTAGGACTTGCTACAACTATCCTTCCAAGGAAGACACCAAATATAGGGTACTATTGACTATTATTGATTATTCTGTACCGACTCAAAGTCTTAATAGATCCAATAACTACAACTTGATTCATTCATACTTTATCCTAACCTCACAACACAAATAAAGATATAAATGTATAGTTAGGAGAATCTTAAATAGTGCTCTTATGCAGTGGTTAAACAAAATCATTGTTCTTATGACATCTGTTGGCAAGATCCATATAGTTAACCGAAATTCGATCCCACATTAAAACTGTGTAAAACTGTTTATGTAAATCTGAACCGTTAAATCATATATCATATTTCTTTGGCATAATTGTGTACTGCGTTAAACTGTGTAGATCAGTTACAACAAAAAATCCGGATCCATAATTAACCTATGCATCCGGGATCCTCGTTAAAAAAACTAAAAATGAAAGTTTTAAGTTGAAAATGTTACATTTTAGATTTTTTTTGATGAATTATCTGCACAACTTTCAAAACAATATTGATATTATCTTGGTTGTCAATTATAAACAAACTTTGATTGTTAGGTTCATTCAATTAATGATGTATGTGATCCATAATTTAGAATTATAGGTCATATACATTATTAATTGAAATCTAAAAAATTAAAATTTACTTGTAATTAACAACGGAGAGAATATTTGATTCTTTAACTAATATCTTAGAAGCACCGGTCAACACTTCTCTATAAGTAACAAGGTACTAGTAGTACTAGCTAGTTGACTACAAACTAGTTCATCCTTTGTCCTAAGGAAGCTCACAAGCAATTTATATGTACTAGATACTGCAAACTAGTTCATACCTTGTCCTAGATAATTGACTACAAACTAGTTCATACTTTGTCCTAAGCAAGCTCAAAAGCAATTAATATGTACTAGATACTTGGACTACAAACTAGTTCATACTTTGTCCCAAGCAAACTCACTAACAATTTATATGTACTAGATCTAGACCAGAAACTAGTTCATACTGTGTCCTAGGCAAGCTCAAAAGCAAATAAATATAAAGAGAAATATGAAGTTATGAATCACTACTAATTTACTTAAACTATCAATAAACGAAACTCACTTCATTTACATTCATTCAACCAAATCTTGCTTGTTGAAATCGGATGCAATCCATATTCAACAATTAAGATTTGATTGAATAGATTGAGCCATTATGCAAAAGTCTACACTTTTTTGTCTAAAATCTCTAGCACTCTTTGATGCTTCACTATCAAATAACGTAATCGTTTAAGTGTGTGAATGTATATGCTTGCTATCTTGCACCCCTTTTTTTTATCTCTTTCCTTATGTTGTTTAAAAATTTAAAAATAATATACAAAAAATTCAAATGGTAAAATTGAAAATACATTTTTTTTTTGAAATAAAAATTGAAAATACATTTGATATGTTAAGGTACAAAATATGTAATTAAAACAAAAACTACTTCTTCCAAACACAAATTATTAAAAAAAAACAATTTTTTAGATACATTGAATAATTAATATATTTAAATATGACTAGATACATTAATTATTGAGCGTATCTAAAAAATTGTTTTTTTTTCCTTTATGCTCGCCCCTTACCATGATTGGTATCCTTACAACTAATTTTCTGCCTCCCCCTTTGTTCTTTCAAAGGGTCATTCTACAAGAAAACGATTCCTGAACTTCATTTTTACTCTAAAGGACAAACAAAAGTTACTTTCTTCATTTTTTGCTTCCATTCATCTTTAGGATAAACCTTTACTCTAAAGGACAAAGAGAAGTTACTTTTTTTTTTCCTTCCATTCATGTTTAGGATAAACCTTTATGTTGACATATTAAATAATATAAAAAATGATTTTATATTAACTTTACAAATTATACATGATCAGTTATATAGCACTAGAAACTTTACAACATTTAACTATTATAAGTGAATTTACATTTTCTATGATAATTTGAAGATTGATTCAAGATAAATAAAGTTTGAACAAAAATTATTTCAAACAAAACCCGCACTCATCTAAGCTCTAGAAATTTTCCACATCTACGAAATGGTTAAATATATAACCTTTTCAAAATCATGATAAATTAGCTGATAATATATAGACGGATTAGGTTTCCATGCTGTAATGTTTTCACACAGTTTTGCGCTATAATAAATAACATCTGAGAACTTACGAGTCAGATTTCACCATATTTTCACACAATAAAAAAAATCCCGACCATTGATATAACCGAATGGCCGCCATTTGTTACTGTAGGACGCAGTTACAACATTAAATCCCATTCATATATATTATATTCCAAACAAAAACACATTAACTAAAATTTTATAATATAATATTTGATGAACAGAATATTAAGTACTTTATGTTGTCATGAACAGAAGATTAAGTACTTGATCATGTGTGCTAGTGTCTGCAACTTGGGTAGTGTTAAATCAATCATGCAAGAGTTGTCAATTAAACAATATTTTGAATGATATTGGCAATTTGGCACTATTAAGTCACACAGACAAAAACCTTGGCCTGATCTAGCTTTACACAAAGTACATGGTTTCTTCAGCTTTCTAGTTTCTTGGCAATTGTGACTCTTACACATAAACGACATCTCCATTACTGTGGGTGGGGGCACCACCACCACTGCCTTTCTACTTGTCCTCTTTCCACCTTTTACGCTCTGTAACACAACCTCTTTCTCTGTCACAAATTGGACCACAATAACTGATATATTTCTTTAATTTACTAGTATGTCTTATTTGGTCATAAACTCAAATAAAAAATACTTAGGCTTTTATTTGTATGTCTAAATATTTTTGATTTAACTTGTGACTAAGGTTTAATGTATGAAAAATGTTTTTTAAACTTTAAAATTTGATATTGGACATTGTATTTCAACACATTTTATACAGTGGGAAATAGTATATATAATAGAAGGTTTATCACGATGGTATAATCAATGATTTTTTCACATGTTATCAAATTTGACTATCCATGATTTTCATGAATTCCTATGATATACGGAATTGCAAGTTCCTTTATACGGGTACACATCACTTTTTGATGGATTCGTGGAGCAATGTTTTACTTAATATTACATTGCTCTTATACCATTAATGATTTTTTTTCTTCTTAGAATCCAAACATATTGAAGCTGAGTGTATTTTATTCGATGTCAAAATTTTCTCTCTAAATACCGGTACTAATAATGTATAAATAAATTATTTTCAAGATATGTGAGTAGCCACTTCAAATGTGTGTGCATATATATATATATATATATATATATATATAACATTGATAGCGGTTGAGGTACAATTTTACTCCAATTTAGCATATATTAAAATGCTTTTTATTAATCTTATATTCCTGTTTTAGTCAATTTCACTTTGATTTCATGTAAAGGGTTTTGCCGCATTTCAATGAAAATGGTTTACATCATGATGGTATGATGGATAAAAGTGACTAAAAATGATTACTAGCAGCAATTTTGTGTACCTATAGTTAAGTAACTAATAAGCATTGAAGTCAATTCAATTTTGATTTTTTGACCATGGTCTTCAATAATCTCATTTTTCACCATTTCTCTAACTTTTTCTTTGTTTGTTTGAGAAAAAAAATCAGGATAAATAACTTCATTTTCTAAATTCCTCCGACAATAATATGAAATTTAGATTTCACATCAAATATTAAAAATGAAAAAATGTGTTTACATAAGAGGTTGCTTCACTTATAAGAGATGTCACCTATACACTCCTTCAGAGATCAGGAGACTTTTCATTATAATCTCAATTGTACAAAGTTTAGCAAACTCAAAATATAGCAACTAACTTCGTACTATGGTTTATCACTGACTTTCTTATAATAGTAAACAACTTTGACTCTTGACAAACAGCTCGAAGAAGTATCTATATGAATTAAATTTGATCTAAAATTGAAGTATATAAAAATCTCTAAAACTTTTAGATCGATTTGTGTTGAAGTCTTTACAAGTAGACACTATTATGTACCTCAATATTGTTGGAGCCTTCACCATCATTATTTATGAAATTAGTTTGTCCTTACACTAAATGAGATACCTAAATTAAAACTCTATGCCAACACACTAACAAAACCTCTCAATCATAATATTTAAGGAAAAAGTCACCTAAATAAACAAAATTTCTTCTTCTTGAATGTGAAATGGAATTCAAAGTCCTTTGAACCATAACAAGAAACCTTTTGGACTAAACAAATCGACACATTGGGACAACACTATCATCAACTTTGTTAACTAGTAGAGAGACGATAAGAACTATATGGCTAGTTCATCAAATCTAGCACGTTTGTGATATTGAATGGGCCCATTTTAGAAACTTGTCTTGGGTAAAAATCCAAATCCATTAAATATTAGGTTCCCACATATTAGGAAACAAATGAATATTTCAATGACAACTCCAATTTTATGCAAGACATAGAAAAAGATACTCATGTTTTGTTCTGTCTGCCTTGAGATTTTTTCCTCCCTTTATACAAAATAAATATATTAACATGTCTTATTTACTCATTACTGTATTCTATGAATTAGGACTACAATGATGCTTGTTTGAAAAGTTGATAATAGTAAAATTAGCTTAAATCAAGTTTGACTCTAAGGACAGTTAAACCACATCAATATCAAATAAGCAAAAACTTAACAATATCATAAATATTTGTTTATATTAAAATGACAAATTGTCACATCAACTTTTATTTAAATTTTCACCACTACGAGAAAGAACACTTCCCATTATTAGTATTTAACGACTAATTATTTTTAATAATGCATTAATATACTCTATGTAATGAGTCCCTTTCTGCAGCTTGATCGTATTTCTAGTCCAACACGGAAGAATATTTTTGTTGTTTAATAGTATTTATATATGCTGTTAACTTGCGTACTTTTGTTTAATAGTCGTTTTTATAAAAAACATTATTTGTAGAAGTTGAAATTCGAATATCATATTCTTCATTTCTCCATTCTTAAAATGTGTGAATCTAGTTGCTAAATTATTCGACAAAAAATATATTTCTGATTTCCTATATAAGAAGCCAAAAAGAATGCCGAATATCCGATGATAATTAAAATCTAAACTAGGCTGACACTTCAACCGTCCCTAGCCAAACAACACACCCAAATATTATAGAGAAAAAAATAAAGAGAAAAAGATATGGTAATGGAAGATATAAAACAAAACACAAGAAAAAATATTATCTCAAACAAAAATTCTGCAAATATTCCACCCTAAAACATTTTGAGGTTAAATCCCACAATGTATAATGCTTGTTGAAGAGTCAATAAAAGCTTGATGCTTTCCAATCACAAAAGAGCGAGATGATATATCTCTATTCAAAACTTGAAGGTATTAATTATAAGGATTAGATTTCTTATATATCTAACATTTTACTCGTTTATATCATTATATGTGATGTGATACTTAACTTCTCACAACTAAAACGTAACAATTTCTCCTTCAAGTATTAGTTACCACCTCCTATATCATAGTCCAACACACAATCCAACTCCCGCTCCTTCGTACCAAACAAAATGAGGACTCTGATACCACTTGAAAGAGAGTATGCGGGAACCCAGGAGCAACTACAAACCAAATGCTCCATGACCACAAATGAGAAGACATTACATCTCCAATAAAAACTTAAAACATTAGGTATATGAGTCACCCAAATATTAAAGCATGGTTTATTCTCTAAAAATATGAGAGACCTTGAAAAGTATGTTCTTAGTGAGAAGAATGCACTTGGGCAGTTGAGCCATCTATTTCTAGCTTCGAAGGAACTATATGGAGAGAAGAAAAAGCAAGAACCACAAAAAAAAGTTCCTTTCAACTACAGATTATGACAACATTAAAGTAGTTCTTGTCACATACTAATCACTAGAATGGATCGCTTTCTTACCTGGGGCTTAGCACTTATTAAAGAAACAATTATCGTATAAGCACTTATATATAAACTATTTTGATAATTAGGAGATGGTTTGTTTTTGTCTAAATTGTAAGTTGTGTTCATAAGTTGTCTTAAAATACTTAAAAAAAACAGTTTTTTTTACATGTTATAAGTTAAACTCTATAAAACGTTTTCATAAGTTTAATATTATATAAATGTTGGAATTAGGTCTCGATGCGAATAAAATATTGAACATAAATTTGATCAGATCTACAACATGTTTGATCTATCAAAAATATATGTAAATTATAGATATTAATATTACAAAACACCAAAGAAGAAGTGAAAACTGCTAAGGACACAACTTACTTGCAGTCCAGGCCACCATAGCTTAGTTTTATTAGCTAGTTGTTAGCATTGCTTTACTTACTATACACCTTCATACTTGTGTGTGTATTAGTTGTAATTTGTAAACATTTCATTGATCAATAAAAAATTCATTTTCCTTGTTTACTAATAATTAGAAATACCTGAATACATATGATGAAAGGTCTTTCAACAGATTACTGAAACATACAACAAAAGATGAGCGACGTCTTTTGTGGTTCTTCCTCAACCAGTACTCTTAATGCGTCGAATACTCTTCATATGGGGTGGTGAGAAATCATGCTTATGTACGATATATTAGGGCGCTATAGTTTTATATAGTGTGATAATCAATTATGGTTAGACATGGCAATGGTGTGGGGTGATGACGAGTTTTACCTTCCTCGCCCCGTTCATGACTTTCATATATTTATCAGTTATCCTACCCATAAACAATGAAGATGAGAAATTGAATTCGTTTGGACACTGAAGAGTCTGATCTAATTTTTACCTCTTAGTACTAACAAGTCAGAATATATTTACCTTAATGGATGATTTTTTTTTTTCCTTTCTAATATTTTATTTCAAATCTTTCTATCTCTTGATCTTGATGGTCTGATCTTTAAATATGTTTAATTATTTTCCTAATGCATGCATATCATATAGAATAATACTAATTATTCCTATAAAAATTTCATCTAAAAAAAGTTTATCTAAATCAAAATTATTAAGTTTTTATTTGAAATCTAGAATCACACAAGATAAATTAAAAAGTCCTACTTTGATTTCAATTGAAAATACTATTTTAAAGAACCTCAGTTATGAACGAACTATTAACGATTTTCAACAAAAAATGCAAAGAGGATGATATTTAAATAGTTTTAGAGGCTTCATCAAATTCTTTTTTTAAGGTACCATTCTTATGATTTCCCCATGGCATCCAAATTTAAAGGAACAAACCACCCGTCTAAAGGAAGTAGAGTTACAACGTTAAGCTTTTATCACTGAACTAATACCTCAAGTATCGTAAAAACATAATATAATCTAGAACAACCTTACATGTTCACTTTTAGTCATGAAAATCATATTCTGCTCTACTTATCAGGATAAGTAAAATAAATCAAGTGAGACATTGATCAGCATTTGTTATTATTAAATATTATTGATGATAAGTAGTGTTGTCTAAACTTGGTTCACTTGATTATGTTTAAAATTTGAATTAATAGTGAAATCAAACAAAGATTAAACATTGAGACCTTGTTTGTGCCGTGCTATCAACTTGTTTTTCCTATTTGGATCATGTTATTAAGACGGTTGAAGGAACAAATGGAGCCCATGATAATGATCTAAGAGACAATTAGCTATTTTCTTTTGAAATTTGACAAAGACTTACCAACTGTTTCCAAAAACATCAATTTAAAATTAGCCTTGAGTAGAGCCTTAACCTTTATTTAAGGGAAGGGTATGAATTTCACTAGACATAGACACTGACATTAATTCAAATCCAATTGAGTAAGGAACAAATTGTTAATTAAATTCCATTTTTTGGATAAGGGAACTTAACTGAGATGCTTTTCAATATTCCATATACAGTTCTAAGTCCATTTCAATTTTAATATACTAGATGTTTTGATAACTATGCTTGTGGTCATTTTATTGTTTTAATTTAATGAGAATATAATCTTAAACTATGTATTCAAATATTTGTTTCTTAGGCCACGCGGATCAGGTTAATTGTTGTTAATTTTCAAGGGACACTTATCATTGGACATTGATGTATTAAAAATTATATTATTTTGGAGTAGCTACTATTACTAAGTACTTTGAGAGGTTAGTTTAATACATAAATGTAAATGTAGATCCAAGTATATTCTTGTTCTGAATTGGACTAAGACCCAATCGATGCTTACCTAAGCGGAGGTCTAACTCAAAATGATTGAGTTCCTGCCAAAAAAAAAAATCAAACATGATTATGCTTATAAATACTCCTAAAAAAATGTTACTCTAGATTCTTACTACTTGTCATTCTTTTCAATCACTCATTGATTTTTATCGACTCGAGTGTTTGTGCGCTTTTAGATAGTCTTACCAAATCGCTAGAGACAACATTCCTTCGTCATTTGAGGTGTATTGTGGATCAATTGATATGATGACAAAGAAAATAATCTAGATATTGAGTATATGATGCTATTTCACGAGATTTTTTTTTTGTTTCAATGAACTCAGCAGTGGAATTCACATAGAATAAGTGCATAAAAATAGAAAATTGTGGATTGAAATTGCGTTTTAACATATCAAATGTTCATGTAGTCTTTTATCATCTGAGTTGTACTTACAAGAGTGACAATATAATTTATATAGGCTAATAATGATATAATTGCCGCCTCATAAACTTGGTAATTAGGGTAGTTCAACAATAATAATGTATTTCTTTGTAAAAAAAAACAATAATAATGCATTTCTAAAAAATAAAATAAAATAAAATAATAATGCAGGGTTTATTTATGCACTATGCAGCTGTATATTAATCCGTAGGTGACTGAAATTTCATTAGGACAGTGAATCAGAAAAAGAACTAAAAGATATGCATGTATCATTGCACTACTATATAATTGTTCTCAAGCCTAGCTAAATTACTATTAATTATGATATTTGATCAAGATAATGATTTTGTTCCCTTGCTGATTTTAACATAATCATCCCGTGACAACCTTTCTTCTTTCCTTTTTGTCTGTTTGGTGAACTTGCCTAATCTAATTAGGTCTCTAACAAATTAATGTGGCATATCTCTAGAGTTGGTTTATTTATTTTTTTAATTATAGAGTTTGAAGTGTAAATACACAATTATGATTCTTAACTGGAGCATTAAGGATACACTAAAATAAAAATAACTACATACTTTGTAGTTCTTGAAATCAAGTAGAAATTATATTAATTGATTAAATTTTATATTTAACATCTCAAATGATTTGAATGTAAAATATTTTGAATTATTTGAGTGTAAAATATATTTCTGCAAGCAAACTAACTTAATATTTAAACTCTGAAAAATAAAAAAGTGGAGAAAGTAAAGTTAAGTAAATTGAAAGAATTTTAAAGTGCAAGAAGTTATGCAAATGATTTTGAAATGTAAATTTCAATGAAATTAAAAGTGCAGAAATGTAAATGACTTTGAAAAACTAAATTGCATAAACTCAAGAGTGCAAAAATTCAAATGAAAAGATGTAAATTGCATTAGGCTTCTGTATAGACAGACGCATGTGAATGGCATACCTATTTTCAGCAAGTGAAGAGTATCAATAATTTTGTAGATCTATATAATCCTAATGATGGAAAAGTATCAATAGCTTGACTAATCATAATTGGTTTCCAAAGAATTTTATGACAACCCTACATATTGTCTTTTCCATATTAAAAAGAGATAAAGCTTGAAATTTTTTTATAATGAGTTATCTGTGAGAAGTATGAAGTTTTTTTTTGTTTGTTGACAAATGTGAGAAGTATGAAGTTGATGTCATATTACTTGTATAAGTAACATATGCATGTAATATTATTTGTATAAGTATGAAATTTTCTTTTGAGAATTCGAAAGGGTCCTAAACCCACCACCACCACCCCCCACCCCAATTTTTGTTTTCTTTTTTTGCCAAAATGGTTCTATAAAAATAAAATATATGAGGAGAAAACATTGAAGCTATGGAAAGGAACAAACAGGGAAGAAAAAAGAAAAAAGAAAAAAAAAGCAAGCTAACTATTCCCTAAGGAAGAAAGTGCCATCAACGTCGCTTCTAAGAAGATTAGTGAGACCGACATGGAGCGATTCATATATAATAAGGCCATCATAAGAGGAAGCTTCGAGCTAGCCATGAAATCCTCACATTGATTCCCTTCTCTAAGAGTGCGACAACGTAACAATACTTTGAAGAAGCAAATCTTTTATGTCATGGATAAAGATCGCATAAACATGATATTTCTCCAGTGGACCATTAATAATATTACTTTAGTAAAAGCTTTTTCTTCTTCTTCTTTCATTTATACATTTTTTTAATATGTATATTTTTAGTTTATTAACCATCAGTTTTCATGGGAAAGAGAAGTAAGTTAAATTTGATAAAAAATTACTCCACCAAAGTATTGAACAAAGTTTCATCATTCATCCTTTAATAAAATTCATTAACTACTTAAGTCTAATTACTTAGTTTTAACATGTGTGAGTTGATTACCGGTATAGTATTTCAGGATTGACGAATTATTTATCACACCTTTTCTATGTCATTAAGGATTGTCTTCACTTTTCTTTTGAATTCTATTAATGTTAATTATAACAAAAACATAGCTAAAAAATACACTCTCTAGCACACTTTTTTCAACATACATTTTTTTACATGAAGTCTACGTGATTCAATGAAATTTATTTAAATTTCAACCAATAGAAAAGTATATGTTAAAGAGTATGTATTGCTCAATAAATCCAACTTTACAGTGTCGTATATTAGGAGGCAAACAGATGGTGTTGTTCATAATATTGCTAGGTTGTCACTATCTAATTCTAGCCCCATATTTTTCATCATGTAATGCCTATTTTATATTCCTTAATTTTGAATGAAATGAAGTAACTTTGTCTTTGCTAAAAAAAAGAATATGTATGGCTAAGACTCGTCTTCTATCCTTTTCTTTGTCTTGTGCCTTTGCTAAAATGACTAATCACCCCCCTGATTAAAAAATATAGTGAATCACTATCCATGAACATATTTGAATCAACATTTTTTTTTGTTCTGGTATAATAACAAGTATTTTTTTTTTGTGTACAAGAACACGAATGTATATTATCGAGCATTCGGGTAAGATACATATGATGTAAATTTGAATTTTATTAGTATACTTTATTAATGTATAATTATTTTACACATGTATCTGATGATGTATTGAAAGATCAATCAATGAATATAAAAATACATGAGTTATCATATTTATTAATTGTTGTGGTAATACATCATTAAATACATGTGTAAAATAATTATACATTAACCAAGTATATTATACTAATTAAACTCGTATAATTTTGTGTCTAATATTGAACAAAGTCTCACTCATTCCTCTAATAAAAAACAGTCTCACTCATTATCATTAGTCTTTATCATGTTCCTATTTCATTCACAAAAATCTAAATCCGTATCCATCTCTTTTTAATCTTTTATATTGTGAAAGAAAAAGGAAGATGAGTAAAAGAAACATACAGATAAAAAACAAAAGAGAAGAAAAAGGAACTATGTATTATGATGAAAAGACCTAGAATTATTAAATGTATATTATGGGAACAATATAAAGTTGAAATAGCAACGTGACCCCAACAAAATATTTTTTCAATTGATGATACATAACAAGCGGGACAAGTTCATTCGTGGGTTGTGTTGTTACTAATTATGATTATGATTATGAGTTGATATTTGAGCCAAACAAAGTGGGACAAACAAGATTTTGCGTCTACCTATTGCTCTCTAGCTTTGCAAAGGGAGAGAGGGGTCCAATGATGTCTATAACAAAATGACACATATTGTCATGGATATGCATTAGGGTGGGGGACCAAATCTTAGAACTAAATATAAGCTTTTTATCCAAGGTCGTATTTGAAATTATGAATATCATGTATGTGAAAAGTTTGAACTCATTGTTTTATTATTTAATAAATCACATACATGCATGTGTCTACGCACATATACACACTCACATATTCGTATAGGGTTCAAGTGAAATAAGTAGTGAATCGGCACATTTGATTGAGTCTAATTTTAATACATACATTAAATATAATATTTGGTGCCCTGAGCCGCCACACCTCCAGACATAAAAGAGAAGGTTCCATCGGAACAATTATTTATTGCTATTTCAAGATACCTGATCTCGTTATTTTTTCACTTTAAAAAATAAGTGTGGGGATAAATGACAAAAAGATATTGGAACATAACTTTTGAAGAGATGATAAGAGCTGGAGTTCATTTTGGCCATTATACTCGAAAATGGAATCCTCGAATGACACCTTTTATATCGGCAAAGCGTAGAGGTATTCATATTATAAATCTTACTCGAACTGCTCGTATTTTTTTTTTCTTTTTCAGAAGCTTGTGATTTGGTTTTTGATGCCCTCATGGCCGCCCCTGCTTTCATCTATCCATAGCTCTATTATCGGCTTCCAAAGGGTCTACACAAAAGTGATAATTAAATATGGAAAATGATTGCTTAAGAAAAGTAAAATACTTTCCAAAAATGGAAAAGGTTTAAGGGGGACAATCTATGAGAAGAATTTCTTTCAGGGGGTCAAAGCCTTTCATTCTATGGAGGGGAAATAGTTTGTATGGAACAGGATCCTTTCCTGTGATTATTCAGCGGAGGGACTTTAGTATCAAGTCCACCCTTAATTACTTTTTCGATAATTAAAAATTACAATTGGTAAAAAAAATAAAAATAGATTCCACCGGAGGAAAATGTCACATGAGAGAACCTCCTCCTGAGTTCGTAGTTTATAAACCACAACAAAACTGCTTCGAGAAGGAAATACTTGTTTACTCACACTAATTTTAGGGAAACTTCTTTTCCCATCATCCATGCTTCTCGCACGCCATCCTAAATTTCTAAAATGTTTTACAAACTTTCGAATTATATAATAAGAAATGAGTTTTTTTTTAACATAAAATAAGTGTTTTTATACATTCAGATTTTAGAATCTGAACGTCAATTTTACATGTTTCGAACTTCTATTGTAATAAATGTTTTTATACATTCAGATTTTAGAATCTGAACGTCAATTTTACTTGTTTCGAACTCCTATTATGTCAAAATTAACTTCACCTATTATCTCCATGATTATTTTTGGAACAAGAGGGATTTGATGCATGTAAATAGGATATTCATGTTCTAAAATCTAAAGTATATGTGAACTGAATCTGAACGTCAATTTTACATGTTTCGAATTTCTATTGTGTCAAAATTAACTTCACCTATTATCTCCATGATTATTTTTGGAACAAGAGGGATTTGATGCATGTAAATAGGACGTTCATATTCTAAAATCTGAAGTATATGTGTATTCATTTCAAATTATATAATCTGAAAATTTATCAAGTTCGATTCTTCCTGATGTCAATTTGGGTGGACTAGTTTATCTTCTTAAAAAAAAAATCTAGAGGGCATTTTTGAAATTTCAGAGGGCACACGAAGAGCATGGAGAGGATTTTTTTTTTAGTCATGTGGGATGAAAAGGAAAACTTACGGTCCAGTTGGTGGCCCAATTAGCTCATTCTAGTCAAAATGATGTGAGAATTGCTTCTCTCCCATTTAGAATTGCTAATTCCCTAAAAAAGCCGAACGTAAGTTAACTCAACTAGGTTCATTTTTAACATAAGTTAACTCATGTAGTGCATTTCTAAGTTAACTCAACTAGGTTCATTTTTAACATAAGTTAACTCATGTAGTGCATTTCTCAACGTGAGTTAATTCGCATAGCATAGGAATGAGCATTCGCATAGCATAGGAATGAGCAAAAACAAAAAGGACAATCCTGAAATGATGTTTGGATAAAACTGACTCCTAGTGCTATTGCACACCAAGTCTATGTCTAATAATAGTCTATGTCCACTCAAAAGAATTGATAAAAATATAATACAAACCATTAATTTTTAAGATAATAATGAATATTGTGAAATTCCGCAGGCCAAAAATAACATTAGCTCAATGTAGTAATGTAACAGAAACCACAGAACAATAAAATTGTATTTTTCTGAAATTTTATTTAGTTGTGGCTACGAAATAGCAAAAGAAATCATGCAAAACATATAATTCAGTGATATCAAGAAAAATTTACTGGTGCATCACACAAGATACAGACTAGTCATATACAAACAGATAACATCATATTCCTTTTACAAAAATCCATTTCAAAATATTTGAGATATTATATCAATCTAGCATGAATAAGAAGAGGCCACAGAAAATCAAGAATACAAAATCCCTCTACATGATATTGAGATAATGAAACACATTATTTAAATAATACTCCACCAAAAAGAACACTGCCTTATGTTGATATAGATTATTATGAATGATAATATAATTATACCAAAGAGTTTAAAACTATAGCCAAATCTCAAATTCAGTACTTATGGTTCATTGGATTTGCTTCTTTTTCCAAAGTGCTGAAGAGCAAATGCAGCGCCCAATATCAGCAATGGCACCAGGTACTGCAAGAACTTCAACAAAACTCCAGAAGATTGATTGCTGCTTATGGTAGATGCTTGAATTGGTGCTGCTGGATTGTTCTTAGCTGCTGCTGGAAGAGTGTTGGCGTCAACCTCCCCGACATAGTACTTTTCCATCATCTCTGTTGCCGAGTCACTGTGGCCAACATCTTCGAAATCGGTGGTGGCATCCTTCCCTGCGTAAAACACCACAAGATTCTTAATCAAATGTATTATTTTCTATGTTTCTCTACTGATTGATTTTTTCTTGCTCTCTTCTTACAAACTATTGATTGAGTTTTTTAGATTGAAGACATATTTTAATACACGAGAAAACAGTGAGGACCAATTTAGTCACTGGAAAAAACTATGACAAAAATTGGTCCCTGAGAATAATAAAAACAACCTCTAAGAATATAAATTGAGACAACTTAGTCCCTACCTTCTTTTAAGACGTGAGGCGAAGTTGTTCGGACAGAAACTAAGTTGTCTCGGTTTATTTTTCTCAGGGACTAAAAATTGCTTTGTTTTTATCAAATACTAAATTGGATCTCGCAGTTTTTCTTAGAACTAACATGGATAATCACTCTAGTTATTAAATTGCAGATAAATGACATGAACCGACAAAGAGAAACTAACTACCTGTAGCAGATAGTAAAGCCTCATCACCTCCTGGATGATCATCCAAAAATGGGGTAACATCATATACCTGTTATGGAATGCAAGTTAGGTAAACTATTTTGATGCGTATATACTCCAACTAATGATAAGAGAACAAATATAAAAGTTTGTTTCATGTTATGTAAACACATTTACATGAATGAATTAATGGGCAGTGAATGTGTATTCCCATGTTTTGTATAGGGTGTTAGAGAATTCACTCTCGCGTATAAAAAATAGAATTCACTCTCCCGGGAAAGTTATTCCTAAAAATAAATTTCAATACTTTAAACAAACGCCCCGTAAAGAAAAAGACAGATGTTTGATTGGCCAGTAAATTTACAGTCATATATATATTTCTCTCTAGGCTTAAAATGGTCTAAATATAGCATTCAATTTCAAACAACAACATGGCTACCACTCATATGAAAGACCGTATTTATCATGTTACTGATGGGACCGAAGAGGCAGATCCGTTGGTCTATAAACCAGCCAATCCACCCATTTGGAAGGTGCACAGTTGGCGACATGGGAATCAGCAGGCAAAACTGCCTGATGCTAGTTCTTAAACGAAATAATTAGTGGTAGAACTGCTTAGTGGCAGTTATTTATCAGTAGCAATGTAGGGACTTAGGCACCATGATGTGCCAAAGTCCCACACTGAGTAATATGAAATACTCCGTGGAATATTTCAGTGGCTTGGTTGTTCCCCCTAGACAGCAAACTTCAAGGGAGGGAACCCTCCCCAAGTGCTCAGAGTAAATTACATTATCCTCCTCCAAGAGATTTTAAAAAGCAAATAGGTGTTGCACTTTTACTCATTTTAAGTAAAGTTTTGAGATGAGAAGAATGATGACTTCATGCATTACTTATTCCCTCATTGTGCACACACATCATTAGTCAAACTAAAGTTACAACAAACAACATAGAGCCAAACCAATCATATTACAAATGCATCATATGTTCAAAGATTTCATCATCTATTACTGAAGTGGGTGGGTTAGTGCTGCTGATTATGAAGATTGTTTTGGTTTTAACTCCTTTACTTCAGTGAACAGAGCTTCTTACAAGACAAGTTATGGACTGAATTTGAAAAGATTTAAACAGGGATATCGAAGACTTTGCTACTCTAAACGGTGTGTGAGTGACTTCAGACGCTATAATACTGGACAAAACATGATTAATCTATTAACAACTGGTTACTTGTAATGTTGAGTTTATAGATTAGATTCTCCAAAGCAAGTTTGTCAACTCAAAATAACTTAAAAAATCTCCGCAGACACTACCCAGAAGAGTTTACTAATTTAAATATAGAATTCGTGCTTAGAACATCTACATTAGTATAAACACATTTTACTGTGTGTATAGTAAATATCCAACATTCCAACCTGGTAATGAAGCAAACCACAGTACTAGCATTTAAAAGAACCAGACCACACCAGACAAGACCTAGCATTATAGTTTCATTGATGAACAAATTTATTAATCACAAAATAAGTTCATATCTAACCACACAAAACAAGCACCAAAAGTTTAAAATCAATGGACAAATTGACAAATCACAAGGCGTAACGTTGCTAAAGAGTGAAGAACGGTGTGACTGGGTTCGACTCATTGAAGCTAGATTCAACTTGGTAGAGATAGGTTGTAATAAACTAAGATCAAGATCCATCTCCCATAACAAGCTGAGAATGTGATCTATCTATATATTTTGCACACTTGCAAATGTTTCCATGTCAGATTAATGAGAAAAAAAAAAAGGACAATCCAATTTTCACAGTATAAATATGTTTTGATAATTAGACGGAACAACTCTCTAAATCGTTTGATAGCGTATTCCCTATAAAACATAACTTATCCAATTTTTACAGTAAATTCAAATTAAACTCTGTTTATATCAGCGGAAACCTTTTATTGCAAACAAGGTAAACCAATTACTATGCAATTATACAAGATTAAAGCAAAATGTTGGTCCCCCAATTTTTTTTAACTACAACAATCTTGTGCCTAAACCTCCCATTCTTCTCACCTATGAAGCATGGAATCTGACACGACACAGACACGTCTGCTAATGTAAAAAACATTTGACACCGACACCGCTACATACATATTAAGAGTGTCGGCCAATGCAACACGCTTAATGCTAGAGGTGTCCATGCGTCATAGATCCTTACCTCTCATAGCAGTAGTTTAATAGACATTTGGATTGGGATGCAAAAAAACTGTAATGGTTAACATCATGGAAATTTGATGGATTTTTGTAGGAAATGAGGTTAGCGTTTCCAGAAATTTTATTTTTTTAAACTTTCTTTATTTTGGGTGAAAATTAATTGGTAGGTTTTAGGCGGGTTAAGATTTAAAAAATGTAGTCATTCTACTGTGTTGTTGCTGAAACCAAAAAGAGACAACAAGTGAGGCCACATCGGCTGCATTAGATCGTGTCGCGATATGGCCACAATCATTACTGCAATGTCAATTCAAAATCATAAAAATTATTGACAGATCAAAATACTGTGGCTGAAGTAGAAATTTCTAGAATACACATTGAACCTAGGCTTTTAAATAAAGATCTGTGATCGAAAACTAGACTGTTACATAATTTTTTTTTTATGTTGCTGATACCGCAACGTGACAACAATTGAGGTCACATCAGCTCTATCAGATTGCCAATGATGTGATCACGATCGTTACTGCGACCGCAATTTAAAACCCTAATACCATGAATCATATTCATATATCATAATCATTCTCAGTCAAATCAAGTAAAGAAAAAGTCTTCTACTCAATAAAAATGTATGATATGCAAAAATCAGATCCAGCCTAGAAACTAAAACAGATCAAATAACAAAAACAGAACAATAAAAAAAATTGCATGCATAAATTCAAGTTTGACTAAAAAATTAACCTTTTTGTTGACTATGATCCAGCAATCTTTCTTGTTATTGTGCTTAGCAACATCCTCAAAGGTTAAAGTCTCTGATTTTGAACCCATCTTCTTCAACTGCAAGATTATTATCATAATTATTCATATAATTAAATATAACACAAAATGAAAAAAAAAATGTTCCAACAGTGAAAACCCATAAATAATTTCAGATTTTAAGAAATTAATATGAAGAAAAGAAATTGAAGAAGAAATTTTGCTTACAAGATTTTGACAGAGGTTGGTGATGAGTTTTGAGACAGTAGTTGTTGCAACGATGATGTTATGTTTTTGTTGATCTTAAAGTACAGATTCATGCATGGGAAACGATGTCGTTTTAGTCGACCTCGTTTATAACGCGCACGTTGCATTCAATTTTGACTTGATTTTTTTTTTTAGTTCAATATTAAAACTATACGTTTCTTGACCAAAAAAAAAAAAAAAACTATACGTTTTTGTTTTTTTGTGAACTAGTATCTTGATTAGAATTGAATTAGTTAGTTAACTTGAAACTCTGCTCATGCATATTACAAACTAATATGGGGAATTCTATTAATTAAAACAAATAGTATATTAGTATTAGCATTGAATTGAAAGTTTTTAAAAGTGTTGCTTTCTATTAATTAAAACTTGTTTTTTTTTTTTTACTTCCTTAATCAATGTCTTGAGGATCGATAAACATGACTCAACTAATAATATTAGTAGAAAAAAACAGTAACCTTGATAAGAAGTTTAAAAGGTAACAATGATGATGAAATTGGCTTGTTTCCTTTAGGTTTAGGTGTAGTGTTTTTTTTTCTCTATCTTTCTTTGTTCATTTTCTCAACAAATTTTTTTGTTGAAAAAAAGATGCAAAGAGTATGAATGGAAGCAAGGTGAGATGATTTTTGGTCCCCTAACTGAAGTTTATTTGTGTAGTGTTTTGAGTTTGGGGTGGTACTTCCATTTCAAAGTGGTTGGCTAGTCCTCTTTTGTATTTTGTGTTGCCTTGTGGGTATTTGGTTCTGGGTTTTTGTTTTTATTTTATGAATTTCTTGATTTTTGGATTGAAGGAGGTGGTGAATTTCTAGGTTTAGGTTTAATTTTAGTGATATTTGCCCTTCCATTAGGAAATTAGATGAGTCAACAAATGCAAAACATAGTTCGCATTGACAAGTCATCCAAAATGTATATCTTTGTAAAAAATTTCAAATTAAAAATGATTTGAAATTATAAGGAGTAAAATTCAAGTGACGCATATTCACCGATACCATTTGTGTAATTTAGCTAAATTTTTATGTTAAAGTTATTTTTACTAGTTATTTTCCCTCAATTTTTTTTGGTTAGTTATTTCTAATTTGTTTATTCGGTGGGATCTTACAATCTGTGTTATGGTCATACGATCTACACTTTTTCAATACCTAAACAATGTTTAGTGGAATCATGATTTTGACAACTATGTCGGACGATTCATATTCAACCTCGGTATATTGAATTTTGGTCCATCTGATCAAGATCAGACGGCTAGAGATATCCTAAAATGTGTGAATACCTATCCGCATGTAATTGGAATTTGATATTCTTTGTTTGTTTCAAAATTTTGGTGGAATTGTTCTTTATTTGCACAATACTAATGTTCAACTAGCGTGCATTAAAATTATCCAAAATAATGCATAATTAGTGGTATGCCAAATTCCCTAAAAAAAACAGTGGTGTGCCAAATTATTAGTAAAAAATAGTGTGCCAAATTAAACATCAACGATATATATAGTCACAGATAACAGACATGTTCTTAATTACGTAAACTAGAGCCAACAGAAACAACATGAACACACAAATTACAAAATCACATGGTTCAATTCTTTGGTCATATGAGACACAAAGAAAACCTAAGTATTTAATCTCATACGTATCATAAATAAATATACATGTCCAGATAACAGTGACACTCCCATGGCTCAACACTAGCTAGTACCTGCAACAAACCAGAAAGGTTAATCCAAATAAACCCAAAAATTTCATAATATATGATGCTAATTAAAATAGAACTATTCATATAAATATCAAGAGTTTAAATTAAGTGTCTATAGATTGGTTAGAACGTGTTATATGGACCTTTTTGTTTGGATGTTTTAGGGTAATTCTGTGGGATGGAACCATGAATTGGAAAATAATAATTTGGGAAACAGGTTTTTCATCCCTGCATCTATCTTCATCGAAAGTGCATGCAATTATATACAATAATACCAAATGAATGTTCGGTTCTGCTTCGACAAAAATTGATTTTGAGTGAATTGATTATGTAAAATTGATTCTGACTAAAATTGAGTTGCAAATAAAATGATTTATGTTTGAATACATTCATGTAAAAGTGAGTTGAATTATAACAAATAGTAGCTTCAAATATAATTGCTTCTAGATCTAAGAAAAATATAATTGCTTTTAGTCCTCAAAATTTATTAATAAAAAAAAAATGTCAAACATGATTTTATAGAGATAGAATGCTTTTGGCACTTGAAAAGCATTTCTAAGACATCTAAATGTGAAACAAAACACTCACTAAGACTATGATGTATCCTTCTTAATTGATTGGATGTTATTGTCTAAGAAAAAGAGTTTAAAAAAATGATTTATATTCGCTGATAAGTGCACATTGTTTGAGTGTTGTTTTTTTCTTTACAAAGGAGGAAATCTGATTTTTTTGTATACATATCTATTTATCGTAAACACGTAAGGAAGATAAAATTAAAATAAACATTTAAATATCCTAAAGTTTAGTTGGATATGTATCTATTAGACTATCATTCAATATCATATGATATTTTTTTGTTAACTAATTTTAAAATAAATTTAAATTTGAATGAAGTTTGTCTACACCGATACAACTAAACCCTAAATATCTAGGAGTTTACCTAAATTCAAATGATTATTTAGTGTAGAGATAAATGCAAAAGACAAATGTGAGAAAAAGTGCTCTAAGGATAACCTTTTCAACCTAAGGTATGTGTTTGTCATGTAATGAGAAAACAAAGAAGAAAAACCAAATTAATTTGAGACATCCATTACTTTAGTCATACTTAGTTGTTTGCCACAAACCTTCCATCACAAGCAAATGATAATATAAAAAAGACAATTCATGAAAAGGAAAATTGAAGCTACTATCATACCTTAAACTGCAATAAAAGACCTTGAGCCATTGCCTTCATTCATGTGGTTATCAATAATGTTTTCTTCTGCTTTGTGATTCTTAACATCAAGATCTGGATGAATTTTCCTCTTTAGCATCTTCTTCATCAGCTACAAGATTACAAATCAGTTAAACCTAACCAATTAATTTCAAGCAATTAATTAATTACTCGCTTTAGTTCAAATTGAACATTCAACACTATCATATCTACAAAGGTGTCATCACTAATCAAACTATGAAGCATTCACACAGACGCGACATTGACACTCACACGTTGACATCATTGTGAAAATGAACGTAATTACACGTATGAGTGTCGTGTCAGACAATAAACATGTCTTCCGTGTCAATGTTGCATAGCTTTGAAAGAGTTTTTAATTACATATATATAGCCTTTAGAAAGTGCATGATGTAGTAGTAGAACTTACTTTCTTGATGTCTTTCATTGGACGTGCATTTTCCTTAACAAGAGGAATAATCTTCTTAGCAAAAGAAAATCCATTTTTTGCTTTAAGTTTTGGTTTTTCACTTGACTCAACCAAGACTTTGGCTGCAGAATAATCAAGTTTCATCTTAACATCAGAATCAGCAAGGAATAGATCAGCTAATGTGATCCTTTTCTTTTGATCAGCTTCAACATCATTTGCCTCCATGATTTCATGACAAATCATAGGTGGCACTTCAACAATTTCCTTAATGTTTCTAATCATCATTTCTTTCTTTTTTCTAGCATCATCATCAACTACATCATGGTTTTCGCAAATAACAACCTCAAAGTTGTTCTCATCAAATGTGTTGTTGATCAATGGATTCAGTTCCTCTTGTTCAACATCATAGAAATTTTCAACATCATCATCATCATCAACAACTAAATCATGTTGTTTTTCAGCTTCCAAAGCAAAGTATTCTTTGTGATTGTTCATGGATTTCAAAGGATCATAGCCAAGAGTACCTATGGTAAGAATTCCGTCTTTCCAATCACCAAGCATATCGGTCAAAGCAACTTGTTTCAACAAAGCTTGATTATCAGCGTTGTTGATTGAAGGTTCATTCTTTTTCATGTTTGAAGCAAATCCATCTAAGTAAAAACAACAAACGATTCATTAAAAGAAAAAAGAGTGAAAAAATGCACTATTGATTTTATTTTTAGACACAAAATTTGGAGCCTAAGTTGCAAATGGAGTGAAGTTTAATTAATTTATAGAATTCAAACCGTTGAGAGTGTTGTTAGGATGAAACCTCTTGTGCACCCAATTGAAGATCTGTAACAAACAATTCAATATGATCACATGAATTTATATTGAAGTATATACTATTTATGATCACAATTAAAGGACTATAAAGGAAAAAAAGTAAAGTAAATTGAAAATGTATATGCATGAGAAATATAATGGCAGTGTTGTATGTGCATGGTGTGATTTACCTTCATGGTTTAATTTCCTTAGAAAGTTGGCAAGAGAATTTGGTGTGATGAAGGGTTTTGAAATGAAAAGTGGGGGAATGAGGGGGTCCAAATAATGAGGAAAAAAAAGGGAAAACTACAATGGGGGACCAACATGGGTTGTTGAATTAGGTTCTGCCACGTGGTCACTAGACCCCACTGACCCCTTACAATTGGATTTTGTAGTTTGGCAATGTTTGTGTCACAACAATGTTGTTGTGATGTGTTTTAGTCACATTGTTACAATCATTTATTCTTTATGTTTAAGTTGCACATTCTCATGTGGGAAATGCTCAATTAGATGGAAGTTGAATTGCTTAATTTCCTTCATGATCATGAGTTTCTATTTTTTATCGAGCAATTGGTGTGCAATATATTAACCAATTGGTAATGGTCCATTTTATGCATTTTTGTGTGCATGAATTAATGTAATTTATTGTGCATTCAGTGGTAGAGAATTTAAGTTATATTTCTGATCTCAAATTTTAATCTTTAAATTTCATCTTCTCCCTTGTAAGGATTAAATTATATTATCTTATATGAAATAACAAAATTTAGTTATGTCCATACACAATTTATTTTCCGTACATTTGATCCTATAATATTTGATTCTTTAACGGTACTTAAATTATCTCTTAAAAAGAATACTTAAATTATGATGTACTATATGCACTTTAGTAAATGTAGTCATCTATAGTTCTTTTGGACATTTGGTAAACGAGAAATGTTAGTTAATTTAATAAGAAAGAATAGAGATTGAACTTGATGTTCTACATAGTATTTTTTCAATGCTGATATGTTGGAATATTTTATTGTTTTATTATATTTCAATAACATTATGTGGGCAAATATCGTAATAATAGTTATATTAGCTATTTATCAATTGTGAGCCTTAATTGATTAGTGATCAAATTAAGTAATAAAGCTATAAGATTTCTAATTGAATAAATTAAATATATAATTAGTTGATATGGACTCAATGAGTGGATGTCCGGATGACCCATTAACGAAATAATGGAAAACCATAATGGTCATCCAATATAAAAGAGGCTATGGTCCCCAATATACCGAACACGACGAACTCTCTCTTCTCCCCATCTGAAGAGAACTTGAGGCATAAATGTATCGGTCCCTTGATGTATGTTCAGTGTTTTGTTCGCTTCCGCTATTGATTCATAATTGTTGAACATGTTTTATGAAATCTATTTTTATTAAGACCTAAATTTCCAACAAGTGGTATCAGATCGGTCTTCAATGTTTGATTTATTAGGAATTTTATGTGGATTGATGCCTTTATTTTATTTTTTTCTTCGATGCCTTCATATTTTGCACTATAAGTTCTGCGATGATGCTTTGGTCATGCGATAATGTTCTCAAATTGATTTCTCAAGGAAACATGTGAATTGAACTTTTTCTTCTTTGGTTTTGGTTTTGGTGTCAAAGAAAATTGATTTTCCAAATTGATAGAATTATTTTTATTGTTTGTTTATGTGAGCCACTAGTGTGAGATGTTTGCTGTCAAAGGCCTCTACGTTGTTTTTGGGGTCATAAGGTATCATTGGCTTTTAAGGCAATTTTAATTTGATCTCATGTTTAATTGGTAGTTTTCTGTGCGCATCCGGTGACTAATTGTGTGGGCATAACAAATTAAAAATTCTTGAACTTCATTCGGTTATTAAATTAATGCTGGTAAAGTGTTAAATTTTTATTTGCTGATTATTTTGGTTTTTCAAATCATTTGGCTTAATTGTCTTTGCATATAGTTACAATTTTGGTATACTGATAAAGCCATTATTATAGCAAATTTATTTTGGTTGCTCGACAAATAAGAATATGAAATTTCGATAAAGATTCAAACAAAAAAATTTGAATTTGAATTTTATTTTGGTGATTTGATTTATATTAAATCTTTTAGTTGAAATAAATTTCAAATATCATTATCATATCTCGCAGCTTGATTTCCATTTGAAATTAATTTTGATTCACGAAGATTTTATACATAAAGTTTATTTTGAGAAGTAGGCAAATAGAGTTAAATATAATTATGATATATGTATTATCTTTTAATAAGGAATCTCAAAATATTATGAAAAAAAAATTAGTATAGAAAGTTAGAATTTGATTCTTTAAAAGATAGGAAATATTGATTCTAGTTTTGTTTGTTTATTTATAGACATATAAAGGAAAATATTTATGTTAGAATTATGTTTTATTTTGTTTAAAGAATCATTCAAGTTTATACGATTTTCATTTGACTGAAATTTGAATATTTGGTTATAGCATGATTATCATATTTGAGATTATTGTTATTAAGTTTTCTACAATAATTTTTTTTTATCATGTATCTTGATATATTTTATGCTATATTTTTTTGATGTTGTTTTTTTAGGCGATATCTGTAAATGTATTGTCACACACACATTGGTGTGATTTGTGACTTGCATCTTCTTTCAAATTCGTGAGTTTGTCTTCACACTTAACTATTGTCATACACACATTGGTGTGATTTGTGTGACTTTCATCTTCTTTCAAATTCGTGAATTTCTCTTCACACTTAAGGGTTGTCGAGTGACCTTATGGTTACTTAGCAACATAATGGATTAATTCAGCCTAAATTATGTCATTAGTGCCTTGTAAATTTGAGACTATTCCAATAACATTATGTGAGCAAATATCGTAATAATAATTATATTAGCTATTTATTTATCAATTGTGAGCCTTAATTGATTAATGATCAAATTAAGTAATAAGACTATTAGATTTCTAATTGGATAATTAATTAAATATACAATTAGTTGATATGGACTCAATGAGTGGATGTTCGGATGATCCATTAACGGAATAATGGGAAACCCTAATGGTCATCCAATATAAAAGAGGCTATGGTCCCGACTATGGTCCCCAATATACCGAACACGACGAATTCTCTCTTCTCCCCATCTGAATAGAACTTGAGACATAAAGGTACCGGTTGAGGAAGAACTAGATCAGCCGCCGCTAACGCTTGATGTTTGTTTCAGATCACTTCCTCTCTTTACCGTTGTTGATGAGAGGGCTGCCATGAAAGCTTTATCCAGATATTTCTAATACCCTAATTCGTAATATCCTTGATAAATCAAACATGTCATAAATCCGATCATAATCATGTTCAGTGTTTTGTTCGCTTCCGCAATTAATTCATAATTATTGAACATGTTTTATGAAATCTATTTTTATTAAGACCTAAATTTCCAACATCATATCCATACAATTAAGTTACATTTCCAAAGAGTCGAGGAGCCTGGGTATTCCTTACTTGTTCAATCTTCCTTTATTATTTGTGTTGTGTGTGACTCAAAATCTTGTTGAAGATTGTTTCCGTGTTTCTAAAGAAAGTTGAAAACATAAATATAAGATGTTTTCTTCCTTGGCAAGGCATATGAGCAGCAAGAATATTTCTTGAAGTGCAAGACAAAAAATAAATTCATACATAGATTTTATAGTTCATTTAACAAATTAAGAAATATTTAGAGCTGGTCGAGATTTAATTCACCTTAAGTGGTTTATTCATTTAATTTTTCTCGGGCATTTGTAATCCATCCTCAATCTTAAACACAATGTCTGCAACTATTGAATCAGCACGAAAACGAAAAATGATACTATTTCTTCCACGAAATTTTGAGACATCCCCCCCCCCCCCCCCCCCCCCCCCCCACAAAGTCCAAACAAGACCCCAAATTATGAACAAAACCACCTATCTAAAATATCGTGTCATCTTGAAATACTCCTCTGCAAATCACAAAACCACCAATATTTAGATGTTGGTATAGACTATATTATAATGTCAACAAATCACAAAGAATGTTTTACATGATCATGAGTTTCAGTTTGTATCTCAAATAACTGGTGTGCTATTTTAAACCCATCGGTCCATTTTTTTTAAATAAAAAATTTAACTTTTGAAAATTAAATTGTTTTTATTGATGCTAATTGATTTAATTGATCTTTTGAATTAAATTTTTTATTTTAAAGAAACAAAAAAGAAAGTACCTATATGCTTTTGGAGATTTATGAGTCTGAGTCTTTTTTATTTGGGGGATTCAGAGATGTGAAATTTACTATTCGTGAAATGTTGAAGTATGTCGACTATTTAAAGCTGGAGCTTATCTAATTTTTAAAAAGATTTTTTTGAATGGATTTAGCTTATCTAATTTTTAAAAAGATTTTTTTGAATGGATTTAGCTTATCTAATTTACTCGCTTATTTCTAGCACGCGGTTAGATGCTCATCAAGGTGTCAGACATTTTTTTGGCAGCAGTACACACTATTTGATGGGCCAGGAATTCCTTGCGGTTTACTTTATTGACGCTAACTTTGCATTCAGCCAAAGTTCGTATTCATTCCTTTATTGCAATTTCTGGAAATATTTCTAAGGGTAAGTGTCTCCCGTCTGATTTAGCTTTTCTTGACTCTTTTGCGGTTTCTCCTCACTATCGTCGAGTCAAGGATATTATTATGGTTCTGTGGAAAGCCCCAACCGCTTCGTGGTTCAAGGTCAACACGGATGGCTCAGTGATTGGTGGGCATGCGGCATGTGGGGGGCTGTTTCGTGACAACCTAGATACGTTCCGGATGCTTTCTCTTGCAACGTTGGTTTACAGTCTGTTTATTGTGCGGAGGTCCTTGGAATTATTCTAGCTATTGAGCTTGCTGCCCGGAAAGGGTGGATAAACGTTTGGATTGAAAGCGACTCCACAAGTGCTCTATTGATTTTTTCGAACCATCTTTTGGTGCCTATTATGTTACGTAACAGATGACATAATGCTAGACAACTTGAAATTCAGGTTATTTCATCCCACATTTTCTGTGAAGGGAACTGTTGTGCTGACAAATTAGCTAATCTGGGTCATTCCTTGGTTGGGGAGATATGGCTAGACACTCTTTCAGATGAGATGAAGACTGAAATTCTTTCGGTACAGATGCTGATTACCAAACTACATATTCCCTTAATCTGTTTTTAGTGGTTTAGTTGTTTTTTTTGTTGTTGTTTCGTTTGAGGGTTTTGATATAGTCCCCCCTCCTCCCTCCTTTTGTATTTTTCCCTTTTTTTTATAATTTTTTTTTAGAGTTTGACGGCATAGGATGAAGGTATCTCGGAGTGCCAACCTAGTTGGGATGTCGATGATGAGTCTTGATGCCTATTCTTTCTCCTTGCTTATATATATATATATATAAAAAAAAATTAATCAATAGAGTCTAAATTTAGTTTAACTTTAGGTTTAGTTTTGTTTAGTTAAATAATAAAACGATCATGACCAAACATTTAACGAAGTCAAACTCAAATAGTTGACGAACAACTTGACTCATTTAAACCAATAGAAACACTTATCATGTATAGTTAGCTATGGGCAAGGAGTGAGAAAGACTTTTGGATTCACATCTTTGAATTTTTTCAATGAATAGATTCCTTACAAAAAGAGTAATTGTATATAGAACAAATCCCTAATTTAATCTTAAATTTTTTTAAAACATAAAATTTATTCTTGAAAAATTCATGGACATAAATTAGTCCTTCTAAACGTCAATTTCTGTGATAATCCAACAATGACATAAACTTTGTCTTGGTATAGACTATATAATGACTTCTAAACATTTTAATGTTAATTAAATTAATTTTGATTTGTATGTATTGTCGTGTATGATGGCCTTGAACACGGTCGAGATAAACGATTTTCAATGACCCCGTTTTTTCAGGGACACCACAAAACATTTACTTAGTACTAGTATGCATAAATAATTGGTAAATAGTGCTTTTTTACACCTTATAATTTATTTATTTTTGATTTATCCCTATGTAATTTTTTTTTGTTTTGATTTACCCCCAAAGTTTGTGAAAAAAAATAAAAATTGGTTTTTGAATGACCTATTAAGGGGGGTAAATCAAAACAAAAAAGTTTTACAAGGGGTAAACCAAAAAAAAAAATTACAGGGTGTAAAACCGAAAATGACCTATATTACAGGGAGGTAAAACACTATTAACTCAAATAATTTGTTTTTGGCAAAAACAATGGAGACAATGGTCCTCTCAAAAAATAAAAAGGGAGACAATGATAAAAACATTTATATAGTTTTTTTTTGAACAAGTCAAAATGAAATATGATATTAAAACGGGAGTGAAACACCGCACACAAGGCGTGCAACAAATGAAACACCCACAAAAGTTACAAAGTCATTGGTGCGTAATCAAGGAAGCAACACCCTATGGATGAAATAACAATGAAATAATTACACAAAAATACCCATACATGACAGAGGGTGTCGCCACCAGTCATGATAGTTAAAAGCAAAAGTGAACAAATTTGCCTTCAGCCACAAACAAGAGTTTAGCTTTACTTTGTCGAGGATGGTATACGGATCGACCACCTTATTGTTGAACAACCAAATATTCCTCTCCTTCCAAATGATTTTGAAGAATGAATGAGATGATCACGACATCGCCTCCATATGGCTAAACTGAAAAAAGTGGTCATAGAGCGAACAAGGGGATACCAAAGTAAGCTGAAGCCACTGCCAAACAAGGTGCCAAACACGTCCCAGGGTTGCACAGCCTAAACAGAGATGATATGCCGTATCCTAAGAGCCACATCCACCAACACGCAAAATGTTTTCTGCTGTAATAACTTGACGTCGTAGAAGGTTGTCTTTGGTTGGAAGTCAATTACGTAGAAGGCGCCACCCAAACAAGGAGATCGTTGGAGGTGCTTGTTTTTTCCAAACATTAGCAATGAGATTCCTATCCGCAGGCTCATTAGCAGACGTGAGGTACTGATAAGCCCCGTGCACATAATAACCATGGATATGATCTAGCAATGACTTCCACTTATCATGAGTATGATCTTGCAAAACAATGTTAAGTAACAAAGCAGAACACTCCCTCACCTTTTCCTCCTCGCACACTAAGAGGCATCTCCTCCACACCCACGCTCCTCCCCTACCTCCCAACCTAATGTCGTTGTTTCCACCACCGTACTCTCTCTACACACGGCCAAATCAAAAAGTCGCTGGAACCTGTCCCGTAAAGGAACACCGTCCACCCAATTATCTATCCAGAAGTAAGTACTACGACCGTCTCCCACTACCCGACGTGTGTTGTCGTCAAACCAACTTCCATGTTTTGTTAACTTAGTAGTATGTATAAATATTATAATCAAATTTGATAGGATTTAAATTATAGAACATTTCAAAGAATCACACAATATTTTAGAAGCTGGTGGATCTTTATATTAATAACATGAGAGTCAATGATGTGAGAATGGTTATCGTATATAACCTTAATTTGACACTTTTTAATATACCAAAAGAAAAAGAAAAAAAAAAAGAACTCGACACATTTTGATATTGAAAGTTACGTACCAATGCTGCAAATTGTTTTGAGTGCTACATCGATTTCTTAAGATGCTACAGCCTAAGCCTATTTATATGTGAGTTTATAGTGAAAAAACTTTCGTGATGCCTCATGTTCAAACCCAAGATCTCCCACTATGTATATGTGAGTTTATAGCAGTGGTTGTTACTTTGGCTCAAGGAAATTTGTTATTGTTAATCAAGAAATTCACTAACCACTTTTTTTATGATGTATTTTCTAATCACTTAATGTAATCACTAGAAATTTTGTTTTAAATCTCTTAAAACTTATCTAAAACATTACAATTCTAATAATTTTGAATCCTTGATAGAGAGTTCTATTAAAATAACTAGAAGATATTTAGTTTGTTTAATTAATATCATAGCTAACAATACATGGATAATGCAATGATATTAAATTTTAGGTATAGGATTGATTGTGATTGGTTGATAGCATAAAAAATTTACACTGACAAAGAATTAAATTTAAGCAGAAACAAATTCTAAATCAAGGACCAATTTCAGATGACAAAAATTAATGTTGAGCTATAGTGTGGTATACCTAGTTGCCAGTTTAAAAGAATTGCCAAAGAACATCCGACCATGAGATATTGCTGGTTGGTGCACAGTCACTTTGATGAACTTCTTGCTGTTGTTATTTTCTATTCTATCGCATTGTAGGAGAACTTTTTTGTCTGGTTTTTTTCTCTTCTTCAAAATCAACTTATTCACCTTACATAATAAAGGTCATTAATGTTTGCATGTTTGGTAAAAATAAGAATAAGCTAACTTATAACTTATGACTGATAGATAAAAAGCTAGATTATTTAATTAACAGTATTTGGTAAAATTAATTGCTTAAAAATATTATAAATATAAAATGACTTAAAAGTATATGTTTGTTTACTTTTTTATATATAAATTATACTTATAAAGATTATTTGCTCCATGTAGTTTTTTGATTAAAAATAAATGATATTTATTCATTCAAATTGGTAGAGTACATCGATACAATGTAAAATCGCTAAAATAAAAAAGGATGAATCAGCGAACAAATTCACAAAATCCATGTTAATAGCATAAAATGACAAAGTACAAAAGCTTACACATATGTCAATATTCAAGTCTCCGGAATATCCATGTCTCCGGATCTGCAACGTTGACGACACCAAAGTCATTGATAGGATCTGCATTGGATCGAAGATGATCTGACAATCTAAATCGAACAAATACCTGAACGAAACAAGAAAGACAAACAACATCTCACAAAAACGGTGAACAAAACAACGTCGCGCTAAGACAACAAAATCATGAAAGAAAAAACGAAATAGATGTTAAAATTACTTATTTCAATAAAAGGGAAAGAAAAAACGAGTTAGAGGTTGACTTTGGGTAAATAAATTTAACCTTAGACCCCTATTTGATGAATGGAAGAGAAGAAATTAGGGTTTTGGTGACGGCTCACAAAAGAGAAGAGGTGAAATGAGGGTTTATTTTCTCTTCAATGATTTTCTCTTATTTGCTTGGTGCAGTTGTTTTCAAATATTTTAATTTATTTAAAATTATTTTTCATCTCCAAAATTTTTCCCTCTTCTTTACTTTTTTTAATAAACTACCTTGCACTAAAACGCCAATGTTTGTAATGAAATTTCAATACCACCAAGTTAGCTAAGGTATCACAGGACACATGATAAGATTTATTTTAATTAAAAATATTTAGCAATATTTGCAAATGAATGTTAATGCTAAAATAAGGTAATCTTGTGTTTTTTTCCTTGAAGTTGTTTAGTTTAATCTTTAGGTGAATTAGCGATGAATCCAAAACTCGAATCCCAATCTTTACGTATAGAATGCAATGTTCTTTACCAAATGAGTTATGATCCCGTGATATTGTTTTCTTTTCCTATTCACAAGGATATGCAGACAAAAAAAATTATTCCTTCCATGAATTATCGAACTTGCACTCTGGATTTAAGATATTTTCTTCACTATGATCATGTGCAAAATTACTACAATTTGTGAGTTCATCCTTCAGATAACTATTGAAGGCACTGAGCCTCATCAATACTTAATTTTCTATTTTTGGTTTTATATGTGTGGAAAAAAGTTTCTTTATATAGATATTAATAATTTGGTTTTATCTTTGTGGAAAAAAGTTTCTTCACATAGATATTAATAATATTGAAAATCATGTGGAAGCAAATAATTAAGAAATAGAAGGGACTAATAATTATATATTCAATGGAACTATTGCTCTCTGCAAGAATTAGGTCTTCATTTTTTCATTTTCTTGTTGTCCAAGATAACAACAATATAAGCTATAGTCCAACAATGTCTTCTCAATGCTACTATGTCTTGAATAGCAATGTAATTTGTAGTTTTTAGGAGGACAATTTTGAATATACATTCTATGCCAAGATTAATGCTCATAAGAAATTAAAAGTTTATTGATTACATTAAGTGCTAACTAAGCAAAAGAGGGACATTATTGCTTGCAAACTTCCACAAGGGCAAACTAGACATTAACAAAAAGAATGTTCCATGAAACTGAAAGCTTAGCTTCAAAAGATTTCAAAGAAAGATTAACCAAGAGGAATTAAAGTTAAGGGAAGTTTGGATGCTATTGAAATTAATGTTGCTTAGTATTAACTATCGCAATTTGAGCAAATCGCTATTGTTCCACGATACTGTTTAGTATAGAATATTATAAAATAGCCGATATACCTATGTTATCACACAATTACGTAGTGAAATTTGAACAAACTAATAGAAATACTGATTGATTAGTGAATTAGTTACCACTTTCTTAGAAGTTAGTTACAACTCTTTTAAGAGTTAGTTAGTGGTTGTTAATAAGTAGTTAGGTAGTTAGTTTGCTATTTTTCCACAAGTCCTATATATGAATCTTATGTACACATTTACTATCTTTTATCAATCCATACAAATTCTAAAGAATTTATCTCTCTATCAAGCTCTCAAATTTATTTTTCTATTAGATAAATCTTGATCTCTTTGATCCTATGATTTATAACACAAGCTGTTATTTTATGGTGATCAGCAATTGAAAACGTTGTTGATGCTACATTGTTTTGAGTTTTGAACCTTAGCTAATTGTCAGGTTGCACCATTGAGTAAATTCCATGCAGCAATAGGGATGACACCTTGATATATTGTCTTTCAATGGGTCTTAGTGTTGCCTTAAAAACAAATAAATTGCTTTGGATTCTTGTTAAAGCTAATTGGTATATTATCTTTGAGTATTTGAAAGGATATGTCACACATAATGTATTATGTATATAATGTCAAGTGGGTCATATATATGAGTACTAGCATCCATTTTACTAGCATACAAACTTTAGTCACTACTAAAGCAAAATCTATGGTTGGAAGGAAACATGATTCTATGGTGATAACTGTGGAATTGTATAAATTTGGACACAACATTTTAATGACCCCTTAAGAGGGATGTTTTAATTTTTTTGTGCACAAAAGTGAAAAAGTTAAATAGTATTCACAAAGGAGAAGTGGGGCCTCGTCTAAGATCAATTTTATTAAGTGTTCCTAATTTAACCTTAATGCAATTATGCATTGAGTAACAAAAAATTAGTGACATAGTAAATGCATAAACAATTATAATTAATATTATTGGATTCCATTTTTTAATTGTGTAATCTTACTAATGATGGGACAAAGACACTTAGAGACACCATATCCACGTACACATGCAATTGTTGTTCACTTCTTGTGGTTTAAAGTTTGACCACATGGATGTCATCACTTTCCAGCTTTTTGGCACAAATCCCATTCTCTTTTACCCATTGCCTTCAAAAGGTAACAAGGCTTCACTCTAACTAATTTCATTGCCCAACACAATGTTATTATTTTTTTTTTAAGGAAAACAATACTCATTTTTTGTTTGAGAAAATATAGATAGACACCCTTTTTTTGTACCACTCTTGTACACATCTTATGTGGCAGGGTATTTTGGTAATTTCATATTTTTTTCAATTCTTTCATTCCTTCTTTGCAACAATGAAACAAACATTTCCCTTCTCTCTCATGGAAGCTCTCCATCTCTCGCTCTCTTTCTCTCTTGGAATCTCAAAAGATGTTGTCGGAGAAGAGGTTGGTTGTGAGGGACGATAGTGATGGTGGTGCTATATGTGAAAGTGATGACGACAGAAGGTGGACGAAGGGTGTTATATGTCAAAGGTGGACGAAGGGTTGATATCTAAGGACGACGGAGGCGACAGAGGGTGAGGGCGGAAATGGAAATGAGGTTGAGGACATGAGAGATGTTTTATCGTCGTTGCCGCCGCCGGTGGTGGTTATGGCCAGTGATGGTAGCTAGAGTGGGAGAAAGGGTGAAGGAAGAAAGACAGACGAGATAGGATAAAATGGCCAGTGAGTGTGTTTATGTGTGGGACCCACATTGCCACATATTGCATTTATGTGTGGGGTTTAAGGGGTGTATGTCACCTATGTGTGTCTATCTATCATCACTCTTTTTTTAGGTTAAATTTGAAGAGATTTGAGTCAAATTTGAAATTTTAAAAGGTGAAGGGACCAATTTACAACATTTTAAATGTTAGGGATCAATTAGGAAATTTTGGAAATTTATAGGACCAATTTACAATGCATTAAAATTTATAGGGATCAATTTGCAAAATTTGAAAAATAGTGACTAATTTACAAAATTTGAAAGATTTATAAATTCTTAGTTTTTAGAAATTATTTGACACCAATTGTTAAGCTTACAATACTTATACAATATCTCTTTGTAGAATGCGAATTAAATCAATACAAATTGCTGGATCATGTTTTCATGATCATGTATACAAATACAAAATTCAAAACAACTTAGACATTCTTTTGCTTGTTATAATTATCATAGTATATGTTAAAATAAGATGATGCGAGATGAAATATCGTATAGTCTTATAATTCGATGAAATTTTATAGGCTTGATCAACTTAACAAGAACTTTTAATTTAACGGTTGAATCGCTTACATTTGTTGTCAATAGATCTTGACTGAAAATGCATTACCTTATATCCATTTCAATATCATATAACATATATATTTAAAAGTGCTTGATCATTTTGTTGCTAAAAAATTGTGCAACTTTTTTATAAAAGAACAACTGGCTAAGTTGACAAAACCCTAATGGATTTTGAATTATTTGAAGAGTGGGAATGTTAAAATCAAGATGAGATTCTCAATAGATCATTTAAGTGATTATGTTCAAGTTCAATGGTCCATAGGAATGAATGTCACGTTGGCATATCGTAATCATTGACCATATAATGGAAGTAAAGCAATGCACTTTCCTATCTTTTTATCCCACTCTATATCTTATAGAGTTTGAAGGTATGAACCTTCTAAAATATGTGTTCTATATCTTGTTCAATGGATATGCAAGATTATTCACATCACATAAGACCCACATAGAAATCTTGATAGTAATTGGTTCGTGGCATGATATGTAGTTGGAATGTATTCACTGTATATAAACAACATCGTAATGGTAGATAACCACTAGGGTCTAGGGGCATGTAGTGGTGACAAAGTTAGGTAATTTGTGGGATCTAGGATGTTACGAATCCAGGTCACTACAGAGTTTCAAAGTGTTATCAATCACTTTCAAAATTATGTGATATAATAGAATATAATAATAGTGTTACAATACCTACATGGAAGTTTGGAGTGAAAAATTTAGGTCTAGGAGTCTTATATTATTTTATAAGCGAAAGAATTTGTTATAAACAAAAGGAAAAGGCAGAAAATTGATCGGGGACATAACCAAAACTCAATCAAGCAAATAAAATGACAAAAGTATGAAGAATAAAAAATAATGAAAAAAAAAACTATAGAGTATTACGAAAATCTGACATAGAACGTGTTGTGAATTATGTAACTCTAAATCTCACATCAATGAAATTTAGATTTATGGATTAAGTATCAATGACAACCAATAATCAAAGTAACTACAAACAACAACAATCTAGGTCTAATATAAAAATATAGTGTAAAGCAAAATCACAATCGAACCAAAAGATAAACAAGATAAAGAAAGTTGAAAAAAAAGAACAATACTAAAAAATTGTTTGCCCAATCGGCCCAAAAATGACCTACTTTTGAGGAGAGATTATCTCATAAATTCACTATCAATGAGTTCTTTATAAAAATATACAAAATGGATACAAAAAATTAGTTTCAACAAGCTTTCCAAGAACAACCCTAATTTCTACTCTTTTCCCAATCTCCTTTCATGAACGAGAGATTCAATGATTTCCCTCACCCAAGGTGTTTCTCAATTTTTTCCCAACTCTAAAATCTAACCCCCAAAAAAGAACCAACATTAACCTTTGATTTCCAAAAGATCTTTTCTTTTGATTTCACAATACTCGTCCAAGTTGCTCACAAATGACTCTCCACTCATGTGTTTCTCAACTCCATGAATCCGTCTCCCAAAGGCACCAACGCCCACATCTTAAAGATTTGAACCTCACACAAAGACTCCCACCCTTTAGTATCTAAGTACCCTAAAATTTCCTCATTTGGTTTTCATAAGATCCTTCAAGCTTAGCTAAAAAATAGGTTAAATAGTGCTAATATACCGTTCATATCTAGACAAAATCGTGTTATGATATGCCTAAATCGTGTCACGATTAAGCTCTTAAACAATATTGTACCGCACCCATATCCAAAAATCGTGTCAAGATTTTACCATCGTACTACAATTTTCTTTCCAATATCTTCCTCTAGGTTCTGCCTAAAAATCACTATGATTTGAAAATAGTGTCACAATTTTCAACTTTCAAATTAAGAGTCATAACTCATTACCAACATAACGGGTATTTTCATTAACCAAACATATCAGTTTTTTTTTGGAGTCTGATGCAACATCAATAAAATCTTGTTCAATTCCACAAAAGTTTTTCAAAATGTGCATATCATCGATACCGTTCACGTTAAAGATTTGACTAACAAAGTTTGATGATCTTGTTCATTGTTATCTGTCACCACATCACTTCAAGACCAACAATGTGCATATTGGGAAGTTTGTTCCTCTCTCTTCTGTTGTTCCTTTCCATGTAACCTCTCATCTCTCTTGGCTAGATGATTCATAGAAGCAAACTTTTCTTCGTTATATGAATATATCTTCCAAGAGTGTTGATTCACAATATTAGCACCATCAACTAACTAAAAAGTGTCATCAGATGAGTTGTTGCTGCAAAAAACTTCATGAATATTATCAGTTTCCTCAATCTCATTTTAATATTTATGAATGAAATTTAATATAGGAGCAATATCACGTTATTATACTTTATCACTAACAACCTCCTCACCAGCTCAAGTGGTATTATCAACCTCCTTTGGTGCAACAAAAGAACTCTTCTATGACATATAGCAACAAATATCAATAAAATATTATTATTACCCTAATTCTGAGCCCAAACATTATATAAATTCTTAAAAAAAACGTTATTTATCATGGTTAAAACAACAAGGAACTGTAATATGATGTAGAATAATTTAATTAAAAACGACACTAATTCGATTAAGAAATGTCAAATGAGTATTAAAAAAGGAAACGATTTTTTGACAATTTCGTTGGGTTCATGAATTAATCAATTTCATGAATCAATAGATAAACATGTTATCAGATTGATTTGCCAATTTCATCATGGAGAAGAAATTGAATTATATATGACTGTCACCATTGGAGAAGAAATATATGTTTGCACCGAGGAGAAAAATTGGGTCACGTACCCTTTTTCTAATTTTGTTTTTATATTTACTATAACTGTGCAATTAATCTATTTAACGGTTCATATTTGATGTAAGTCAAATAGTTTATATCGGGTGTCCAATAGTTTTAGCTCTTCTCTTCTTCATTTAAAGAAAAAAAAAAACTCTTAGCTCTTCTCGCTTATCCAAAATAGAAATATATTTACTCACCGTACATTTATATTTTGTGAAAGATCGTTTTGTACGACAACCTTCTCTGGACGAGTCTTAATCAAATTAAATTTGAAACTAGACAAAAAAATATTTAATACTATGAAATCGACAACAAAAGGATGGTATATTTTCATATTCAACATTAACATGAAAGACATAACCTTCTCTTTCAACACTGTACTATCTCTAATTTTAGTAGATAAATCAATATCGATTAATACTCTTTCAAAATATCCAAAAAATCTATCAAAAAGAATAATTATTTGTGGCAGCATCAAAACTCATAGGTTTTCGACATCAAAATTTCTAAAAATATTATATCAAATTTTAAAAATAACCAAAGAAAATAGTTTGAGTAATACTAGAAATATATTTATTTATATTTTTTAGTTGAAGTAAAAAAAATATAAAAATTAAATAGACCCAATATCTTTACACACACATATATATAAGTTGTTAAGCAATTTCACTTTTTCAAAAAAAGAAAGTAAGTATTTTAAGCAATTTTTAGAGGCAAAAAAGCCTCTTAAGAGTATTTCACAATTCAAGCTTATTTACATGCTTATGAATTTTATTTAATTTTTGGTTAATGATTATTTTATAACAAAATTGATTCAACAACGTGATAGATTAATCTTTTTATTTTATATATAATCTTATCTTATAAATATTAATCATCAAGATAATCAAGTTCTAGTGCATGCATGGATCTAGGTATTAGGTCAAACAAACATATACTTAAAGAAAGCCAGAGAGTGAGATCTGTTCTGCACAGGACAAGCAACTTTCTTAACTGTAGGTGTTAACTATTTGAACTACTCTCGTTGATTACTTTCTTAACTTATATATAATACTGTTATTTTGAAGAAACTTATATATAATACCTTGCCGTCTAATTAAATTTTATTCCTCGAATATGGTCCAATATTGCCAACAAAACGACATTGAATTTGTGTTTTCTTCCTAAGAAGAAAATTATGAGAGTAATGATAAATTGTTACATATTTGATTTGACCTCTTTGTAGTGCATGATCTTAATTTGTTTTCTTCTTCCCATTTTCTTGACATTAATGCCGACGTTCATTAACTTTTATGTCAAAATCTTTCAATCACATTTCATAATCACTAGCTTAACAGTAGAAGGTAAAATGATTATAAATTGTTCTCTTATGATATAGTCGTTATTCTCTCATGTTATTATCGTTGAACCTTCCACTCTTTCTTTTTTTGAGGGATAACCTTCCACTCTTGTATACGTTGATTTTTGGGTTCAGGTATAAAATTGTGCAATTGGTTCAAAATTGTAAAAAATGTAAAATAATTAAGGATATGTTGATAAAATATAACTACAGTTTTTTTTTTTTGCAGAACTTTTTTTATATAATTGAAAATTCAAATAGGATCTTGTAAAAAAGAAAAAAAATTAAGAGAGATATGTATTTGAGAACAAAGATTGCAATAGTTAGTGGATATGTTAGGTTTTTTCTAAAGGCTAAAAGGGTTGAAAGAGACGAGTGGGTTGTGTGTGTGAGTGAGGCATATAGTTGTGAAAAACATTTTACAAACAAAGGTTTAAATAGAAGAAAATTCTTAGAGGACAGTTAGAACAATACCATTTTCTACGCATGAGACAGATAAGTCGTCCATCATTAATGGGTCGGAAACCGGTACGAAAGTAAAAAAAAAAAAAAAAAACCATTGGTCTTAACTATCGGTTAATGTTTTCAACTGTTGCACGCGGTTTCAAACATTTGCACACGGTTTCAAACATTTAATGAAGGTTAAACTTTTAATTTTATTTTGATCGGGTCTACATGCAAAGAAGTGTGTGCGGACAAGTTGTTCTAAGAAAAGAAACCCTATTAAAGAGAAAAACCTAGTACTTTTGTTTTTGTGTGACCGAGGTTTGAACCTCACACCTTACATATATTATGCATTGTCTACAAATTTAGCTAAACTCACGAGGACAGAAAAACCTAGTACTTTACACAAACAAGAATCATCTTAAAATAAAAATCCAAAACAATAAAATTATAAAAAAAAAAAAAAAAGGTAAAATCAAACAGAACTTACAGACAAGACGACACATGCAGAGAATAAAAAGAAAATAAATCAAATGAATAGAAAGTACACGCAAACTATTAAATAGCGCAAAAAGAAAAAAAAAAGAAGTAGTATAAAAAAGGATGATGATAAGAAAAACACAAAGAATCAAAGGATAAACCTAAAAGAACAGAAAAATATTTTAACCAATAAGTAAATATAGATTCAAGGGACAAAGTTTAGATATTATACAAAGTAGAATACTTAGTTGTACACAATATATCATTGAAAAATAAACCATAAGAAGTTTTAACACAAGGAAAAAAAAACATTTTGACACAAAAGATAGGTTGTAGAAGTTTGGGATAAAAAACTTCTACCTTAAAATTTTTGAAAAAAAGTCGAGATATTTTATCATGTTTACCGTGATCAAACTTTCAACCTTTCATATTGTATAACAAAACTCTATTTCATCGTAAAATGCGCTTTGAATTTTGCTGGTAATATCTCTCATCCTTCGAGTGATAAATTATTTTTAACAATTTTTATTGGAACATGTTAAGACTATATGTTATAACACTTCCTTACCCTCCATAAGACAATACTTTAACATCCTACACTGAAATTAAACATTTCACTGTATTTCAATAACACAATTTAACATTCTCTTCCATTTTTGTTCTTCTCTCTACGTATTTTACAGTAACCACAAATATAGTTCTGAATAGTATCTAAGATATCATTAAAGAATGATTAGACACAACTAAACAACCTTTTGTAGAATAGACATGGTAAACATTAATACATTACAAAATTATGAGGCTTGTGTCATTGTATTATGTAGATACACAGGAAAATAAATGTTGAACGTTGATGATAGGAAATTAATAGTGCAGTGCAACTTGGTTCGGTGTGTAACAAATAAAATAAAGTTTCAGTGACATATCAAGAGAAAATTGTAAAAGGAATCAGATTCAATAGGCACTTCACTTTTAGCTGAGATTCATTTGACTTTGCTTACAAAGTTAGGAGTTCTTTAATGTAAAAATACAGTTCCTATACCATAGGAGAAATCATTTCAATCTACCTCGATCAATTTAAGTCGTTGGATTTTTTTTTTTTTAAAAATCAAAATGATATATTAAAACTAACAACCAAATATCTTCACGGCACAAGATGTACCACAAAAGACATCCGAAAATTACACTAAAAGTTCAAACAGAAAGCAAAACAAATTAGCCAATAGAATGGGTTTTGGCACCATAAGTGAAAACCACCAAAACGATAGGAGTTTAACATTCACCAAAAACTGAGTCGGAGCATTCTCTTTGTTACGAAACAACCTATCATTTCTTTCCTTCCATATCGTCCAAGGACAGCAAACCAAATCAAATGCAGTAGAGAGCATCACGATTTACCAAAGCCGAAAAAAATACCAAACTGATGAAAATGATCCACAATATTAGATGAATCCACAAGTCGATGGATTGTTGAGTGCCATATTTTTCAATTCACATCACAGCTTTTCATTTTGCTTACTGTGCTAGAAATGGCTTAATCATTCTTACTTAATTTAACTTAACCTCTCTTATACTTTATTAAGATTATAATATTCTTAATCACGGGTTATCAAATGTCAATTAACAAAACTTCATTGTAACGTCCAAAGTTGGATTGGATTGGAATATGACAACATATGTCGTATTCATTATTTTAACAACTCTTTTATTTTGACACGCTGTTGGAACATTAGTGTGATGTTGAAAGATTAAACACCAAGTAATTATACTTTGATATAAAGTTGTGTGAATTGAAAAAATAGAGTGTGAGGGTCCCACATAAAATAGAACACACATTAGTAGTGCTTAAATTGCAGTATTTAATTAAATACTTGATAATGATAAAAATAATAGTAACTATTATTTTTATTAGTGAATATCCTTCATTTCAAATCCGAGTTTGTTTCCTTTTAACATTATCCACAAGAGTTATTGAACTGATTAATGGATAAGTTTCATTTTGATCTTATCCGTTAGAATAACTGCTGTCGCAAATTTTGCTAAAACAGTTACAAAATCTCTATATAAATAGAGGACTCTACTCAGTTAAAAAAATATATCAAAGAGTTTCATTGAGTTGTCGGGAACTCTTTCTCTCTTATCTCTTTCTTGATTTGTGTTGACGAGTCTTTCTTCTCTTCATCTCCTTTTTCTGTCCCTTCGGAATCAAGAGTGTTCTTAAGACCATAGTCCCTTTTCGGTTTAATGTTCCTTTGGAATTAAGAATAGTTTTAAGTTCATAGTCCCTTCGATATTTTTATGTCATTCGGAATAAATAATAAATTAAGATCATAGTCCCTTTTTCGGTATAATGTCCCTTCAAAATTATGAATGATCTTAAAATATATTCTTCTTCGATTCTTGAAGAAGTTAGACGTTAGAATGGTGTAAAACCATATTTGAGTGATCGTAGTATCATAGTTGGAGAAGTTAATAATTAGAATAGTGGTAACACCATATTTGAGTGGTCTCAGCACCATAATAGAGTGGTAACAGTACCATATTAAAGTGGTTTCAGTATTAAAATAATGGTCTTAGTACCATATTGGAGGTGTAATTCTCGATCGATTTTCTACAGTAGTTAATCGAACAGTTGTAGTTTGGCTTGTTTTAATCGAACATTTTTCTATATTCATAGGGGCAATATTAATTAAAGTCAATGTGATTTTTATTTTATAATGCAACATAGACGCATGTAGTATTCACAAATAGGTTTGGGATAGGAGCTTGTCTATGCATTGAGAAAGGAGCTTTGTTCCAAGCTTTCAGAGCTTACTAACCAGGTACACTAAAACCAAAGGAAGCAGAAGAAATTGATGGCACTACAATGGCTCCAAAATCTTTATTGTTCCCAGGTTTCAATTGAAACGGATTGTCTCCAAGTTTGGGGGCTTAATTAAGATTCGTAAGCAAATTCATAATCTCAATAATAATTTTTGGGATAAGTTTTATTAGTAGACAAGTTTAATTGCAATGAGGTCGCTTTGGTCTCAATAAAAATTTAACCCTTGTAACTTTAGCCAATGTGGACAAATGATAATTGGGTAACCATTTGACACTCCATCATTGACGGTAGTTGATCACGGACGATCGACGATCCTACGGTGTTTGGTGGTGGAACTATGGCGTCGGTCATCTTCCATCGCAACCATTATTAATAATAATAAATAATAAAATAAATGAAAAAACTAGTTTTAAATAGTAAATAAAATTATTTTTGTTATGAAAATAAATGAACAGAGAAAGTAATAGAGAGAAGGAGAAGAAGAAAGAATAGGAAAAAGTATTCTTATTCACTGATATACTCTTGAATGTCACATGTGAGCTCTATTTATAGGAAAATAGAGTAGCTTATGAACTAAAGCCCAATAACATAGTAGTATGACCCATTAACCTATTTGCTATTTGAACATTCACTATTAATATTTATAACACTCCCCCTTGGATGTCCATTGAGGATATGTCTCATTAAAACCTTACAAGAGAAAAACCTAATAGGAAAAAATTCTAGTGAAGGAAAAAGAGTACAATATCCTTTTTGTGTATGATAATCTGTCTCGTTAAAAAAACCTTACCAGGAAAATCCAATGAGACGAAACCATGGTTAAGAGAAAAAGAGTGCAGACCACATTTATGTCTCCCCCACATAAAGACAATCATATATGAGATGAAGAAAGTCAAATAATATTTGTTCTAATTACTCAAAAGTTTACTTGCAGCGACTTTGTTGAAATATCTGGTTTATCTTCATAGTCTTCTTCAAATTAGTAGTGCTTGGGAAGTTTCTTCATATTAAGTTGTTGCAAAACCCCTTTAAGAAATCCACAAGTTTCTTGTACTTGTAAAATCATCGTCCTTGATAAAAGAGCGTTCTTCACTTCCTTGATTATGTTGTTTCCTTGAGATACAAAACATATGTTTGACTTTGTTCTGATATATGTATTTACTAATATTGACAAAACAAAATACCACAATACATATAAGTAACAAAATACATTAATGTTGTCGTTTGAACTAAGATATGATACTTCATGACCAATTCAAGTTGTTTATCGTTTTCTTGAGGATATGATCTATTCTAATATCAAGTGACATCATAATCATTGTAGTTCATAATCAAATAGATTTGTCTATATCAATATTTATATAACAAATTTTAGAATCTCTTCAAGAGTTCTAATAATATTTATACCATTATCATAAAATTGATTATAACAAATTCATTTCTGAGTCCTTAAAATGGACATATGATGTCATTTATTCAATATCTCATGAAAGTTAGCTTCTTCATGGAGTTTCATATAATCATTAATTTCAAGCGAGCCATACAAATACATTGTAACATATCTTTCATCAAAATTGAGCCTTTAATATGCTACTAAACTTAACTGGACAATAAAAAGTTATTGAATTCACTTCAGGTGAATATGTCTCTTGAAAATAATTACCATTGACTTCCGGTGAATATATCAAACTTTATATGTATGTATTTTATCAATATAATCCTCTTTCGTGCGAAAAATCATACATATATCTAATTAATTTCACATCTTCAAGTGTGCGGACTACAAGTCCAAAAGGTTCAACTTTACAAAGCGAGTTTGATTTCACTGGAATTATCTCTTTCCACATGCAAATATTTCCTTTTTCTATAATCTTTTATGGACTTTAATTCATGATCCTCATCATTATTGATCACATATAGCGCTATATTATATGCAAAAACATCATAAACGTTAACTTTTATTTTGGTTCCAACTCATTCCATTCATGACATAATTTATCGAGATCTCTTTCTTTTTCATAAATTTCAGGTACCTGGTCAGTTCTTCTGGAACTTAAAATTCAATTTTGTCAAACGACTCTTTTAGAGTTTCCTCATCCTCATTTGGTTTATCTTTTTTTTTTTAGCTCCTTTTATTGTTCAGGGACTTTTATATTTGGAACCGGTTGGTCTACCACACTTTATGCATGGTTGAGGCTCATTTGCAATATTTTATTATCCGATTGGGACATCTATTTTGTTTGGAGCATTAGCACCTTCTATTTTAATTTCTTAACTTTGCAAATGAGTTATATCTTGAGGATCAAGAAGAGACAATAATATTTCATTTCAAATAATTTATTTGAACTCCAAGTTCACATTTTCAGCTACTTACTCTTCCCCTAATATTGGAAAAACTAATTTATCCATTGATAATCAACATGTTGGGCTGTAAACGAGTTGACTAATATAATTTAACCTACTAAGTTGTAAACAAGTTCGCTCAACATAATTTATAATAAATGAAGATTCATATCAATATATTTTCCTAATATTCTTTCAAGATTTATCTAATTGCATTATATTGGAGCAATTGTGTTATACACAACACATCCAAAAATTTACTTAGATGAGAAATAATAAGTTGTTAACCTAAAATAAATTATAAATTAAGGGGATGACTTACTTATTCTAACTTGTTGGCTTGACGCGAATCAATATATCAACATACATGGTTGTTGATTCCCAAAATAAAGTTTATAAGGTATGGTCTCGTAACCAAAATAGAGTTTATAAGGTATGGTTATATAAGTATCAGTTATACAATGGATCTTCAAGTCCATTTTTTTTTATGAGCATATGCTAGCAGTTGTTCAAAAGATACTTATAAAAGAAAATAAACAAACTCTTTGTCAAATTTGTTGACAGAGCAATCTCACAAACTTCTGGTTTGTGATTTAATGATAAAGTTGATCCACATTTTCGCCTTATACACAATTATATATATTGAGAGACTAAAACCCTCAAATTTTCTACTTCCTTGAAAGAAAAAATTAAGACAAAAAAAGTAATATTTGATTGAAGAATCTTCTGGCTCTTCAACACAAATCCATCAAAATTTAAGTATTTTCGCATCATAATGAATCGGGATAACCCAACCGGTCTTGCCAACGACAAACTTAATATAATATGTAAAACTTTTGATTTACGCTAATGTGTGCGCTTCAATTGCACTAATATAAGTGTAGTACAAATCAGAGATAAAAATTAAAAAAATTCACGACACTTATTTTCTTGAGAGTATATATATCGTAATATAGAGATATTTAACAATTTAGATGGATATCTTAAATCTCAATAAAATTTTATGAGAATGTAATCTCATTCTATAACTTTGTTCATCCATGTAACAATAAATTAGCTCTTTCGGAGCTATAAATTAGCTCTTTCGGAGCCTTCATTAATTAATTTTAAAGTGCAATACTAACATTGATTCCTTGCATCATAAATTTATGAAAAATACTCTTGGTTCCTCCAAAATGCATGATTGAAACTATATTATTGTAGAAAATTTAGTAACAATAAATTTCAAATATCATAATCATGCTATAAAACAAATATTCAATTTAAAATGAAATAAAATTGAATCTTATATATACCAAAAAATATTCATGTCACTATTGATTCACTACATTTATTTTAGAGTCAATATTTCTCAAAATTAAAGAATCAAACCTCTGTTTAATGTACTACTAAATTGAATAACAAAAGATGAGATTCATTATTAAAATACAACAAATATTTCACAAATATATATATCATAACCAAAATTTATTTTGTAGAGTCAATTTTAATTTTAATTAAAATAGAGATTAAACGTGTGATAAGTGCATATCAATTGAAATCAATGATATAAATATGATGATCTAAAATCAATTCAAATCCATCATTGATTTAAACATATTTCCAAATCTTTGTATACAAGACACTCAGGCGCATATCGATGATGAATTTTAAATAAGTTTAAATCAAAATCCACAAAAAAAATGCTCATGAAAGCACAATCATGAAAAATAAGATACTTATTTGTCATAAAAAGAAAACACACATAACCAGACCAAATTGATGTACATATCTCCTTTATATTGAAGGTCAGTTTTTCTAGAAATTGATGTACATATCTCCTTTATATTTGAACTTCAGTTTTTCTAAAGTGTAGAAAAAATTTTAGTCGAAAGTTTTTCACCAACTATAGTTTAGAAGAGAGTGTGCCAAAATTCAAGAAGTTAAAATAAGATAATTTAGGTGACAAACACGATTTTGGTGGTTGAGTAATTGAAATTGCCAAATATCATGGGATCCAATTTTTTTTTTTTTTTTGGTAGATCTGGTTATTCATTTAGGATCCAAATTTTTCTACTATGAAATCAAATTGCTTCTATAAAAGATTTTAACCAACTTTATAAAAAAATTTGTGACAATTAATTAAAATAAAGCACATGATTCTAATTGGTTTCTACCAATCCAATTGACGCTGGATCCATAACAAACATGAGCCAAAAATTGAATTAGTTACATTATTTTATTTTTATTGGAAAAGTAAAAATATACAGAATATAGGAAATAACTTTTGGATCAAATCTCCAATTATTTGACAGTGAATTAGTTTACTATTTTCAATAAGTTCAAAGCAGTAATAAAAGATAACTAATATGATTTGGAACCTTAATTTTAGAAAGAAAATATGGATCTTTAATATTATATTTGAAACAAACTCAAACCTTTTTTTTTAGGGAGAAACAAACTCAAACTTAAAGATTTGTTTCAAAACAATTTTAATAATATTTGAAACAAGCACTCCAGTCAGTCTACAGATACTGCGTGTATAGGTGGCTGTGGCTGTGGTGATGCGGAGACGGCAAATCATCTTTTTCTTGGTTGCAATATTTTTGGACGAGTTTGGCATTTGATTTACAGCTGGCTTGGTGTTTCTCTTGTTCCTTCTAACTCTCTTCCTGACCACTTTGTTCAATTTAATTTGGCGGGTATGCCGAGATCTTCTTATACTTTTCTCAAGGTGATTTGGTGTGCTTCAATTTGGGCGATTTGGAAGGGTATGGTGGTTGATCCTCAGATTATGGTTGAAAAGGTGAAGCGGGACTCTTTTGTTTGGCTATCCTCGAATCGTTCTTCCTACTTCCTTTTTGGGTTTTGGCATCCTTTTCATAGGTGCAATCTTGTGTAGTTTTGGCATCCTTTTCATAGGTGCAATCTTGTGTAACATACGTTAAGTGTTTCACTGCTCTTAGCACACCTTGTGCGGGGTGATTCACTTTTTTCTGAGTAAAAAAAAAAAAATTTGAAACAAAACATAATTGAGTTTCGTTCTTCTTCTTTTTAATTAAAAGGCAGAGAAACACAAAACATAATTAATGGAAAATTTAGATAAAATAAATAAATTGGATTTCGCAAATCAAAAACATAAAACACGTTCACAATATTCAATCCTAATATGTCTTTTGTAACAAACTAATTTGTTATATAAAAGAAAATCGCAATCATCTTTCAATGATGCATAAATAATAAATATTAAAAAAAATTGAGTCCGTGAACTAATCAATTATTTGTGTGATATGTATCAATTTAACATTGAATTCTTAAAATCATGGATAATAAAATTGTTCTTCAGTTTTTGAGGATCTATTTACATTCCTTTTGTTCAATCCTTTAGGATGCATTACCATTGAATTCTTTAGGAATTCATGGAGAATAAAAAATTGAGTTTTTATGTTTTTCAGAAACTACTCACAATCCATCATCAATTCTTGTACAACTCATGCATCATCATTGAATTCTTCAGGAATTCATGGAGGATAAAAATTATGATTTTTAAGTTCTTCGGGAACCATATAACCGATTTAGTACGAATCCTTCAAGGATGTAACTCTTTTGATGAATTCTTCCGGAATTCATAAAGAATAGTATTGAGTTCTCCAGGAAACAGGAATTTACAGAATAATATTGAGTTCTTCAGGAACTACATAATAATGTGTTATGAAAATAAATGAACAGAGAAAGTAATAGAGAGAAGGAGAAGAAGAGAGAATAGGAAGAAACATTCTTATTCACTGATATACTCTTGAATATGTTACAGATGAGCTCTATTTATAAGAAAATAGAGTAGCTTATGAACTAAGTTCAATAACATAGTAGTATGGCTCATTAACCTATTTGCTATTTGGACATCCACTATTAATATTTATAACAAATTTTATTTATTAAATTATCTTTTGGAGCGTGTTATTAAACTTTCTCCCTTTTTCACTCACTACTTAATTACTACATGGATATATATATTTCTATTTTAGAGGTACTATTTTGTTATTTAAGTAAATTATCAAATTGGTCCATGTCTTTGTAAGTCATTATCAAATTAGTCATTAACTTTATTAATATTTCAATCTAGTCATGTCTTTGTCAAAAGTTTTTCAATTAGGTCCCTATCTTTATGTTTTTGTCACATGACAAGGGACCGAATTGAGAAAATTTTGACAAAGACTAGTTTGAAATTTTAATGGACTAATTTGAGAGTGGCATACAAAGACGGACACCAATTTGATGGCTTACTCTTTATTATTTAGTTATCATTAAAATACCTTCTTAAATATTTTTTGTTACGTGGTGTTAGATAAGTAACATCAGCCATAAACGCCCCCTTCTCTATCTTGCTCACAAGATAGATAAGTCTTTCTTCTCTGATTCCCACCAAATCCAAACCTGTTTCCGAGATGTAGTCTTTAGCAGTTGGTGGTGCATGGGGTCTTCACGTCTGCACCACCTTTCAAGTCACCGACGTCGTTTTGTTGGACATTCATCTCCGGTGGTGGTCGCTCATCCTCTCATCGTTGTTCCTCTGATTCGTCGTCGTTGCAAGAGGCGCCAATGGTGGGTGTTGGAGCCGCGGTTTTGTTTAGTTGCTGGTCATGTCAGATCCGATTCTGATTGGGTCATATGTTTCACGACCTCAAGCCACTCCTTCCATTGGTGGTTCTCGTTCACTCACTCGACGCTGGTGGTGATTTTTCTTTGTTTCTCTGCTTTTTTCTGTTAGTTTTGATATGGTGGTGTCCGAGATTTTGGCCAAATTCGGGTGTTGTTCAATGATGATGAGGTTTGTTGGTGGTGATGGGATGGTGTTGGTGAGGAGGTTGTCTTGATGGTGATGGGGGTGGTGATGTAGCGGTGTCCCGTCAGATCCACCTTGATGGGGTGGTGGTCACGGGGTACAGATCCGGGAAGTGTTCTTAAGATCCGTCGTTTCGCTCCACCATTGGTTCTCTTTTACTCCTGTGACGGCGCCTTCTCCTTATTACCGGCGGCTGCCATTTTACGATCTGGGTTGTTTCCGCTTCAAACCGACGTCACTGCCTGTGTTTTGTTGTATGGTTTCGTCTCCTCTTGATCTGTGCTTTGTGTTGATGCTTGTTTCTTGGTGGGGCTGTTTTGGCAGCGTAGTAATGCAGTGGTGGTAGTGTTGCATACTGGTGATGCAGTTGTGGTGGTGGTGATGCATGATGGTGTTGATGTGTGGTGGCGGTGGGGGCGGTGGTGGTTGGTATTGCTTAGGTGAGGAGGTAAGTTGTTGCGAGTGATTTCTTTTGGAGGTTTCCTGTGTTATTCGGGTCCATTCTCGTTGTCGCTGGCTCTTGTTGGAGTTTTGGGTTGTTAAGGTGTTTAGGATATTTTGAGGGTGTGTCGTTCACGCTGAGATTTTTTTTCCTTTTTGAGTGATGTTTGCTCCACCACAAATCACATTGTATAACTTACTTATTGTGTGTTAGATTCTAATGGGTCGGTTATTTTGCTTCGAGATCGGGAGTGGGTGTCTAGCGGTAATCTTGTTTGGTTGGTTGCGGTGTTTCTCTAGTGGACCGGAGGTAAGGGGTGCCCTTTTGATTTGGTTTTGAAGTCTGGTGGGCCGATCGATTTTTATTCGAGATCGGGAGTCAATTCTTTGATTCAAGTTTCGTTTTGGGCTTTTTTGGTGTTCTTTTGGTGGACCGGACGTTGCGCGGTGGTGAAAGCTGAATGATATTTATAAAAGTAGTTATGTGGATGTTGCTCGATGTTGGTGATGAAGATTGAGTTCTCTATGACAAGGGTGTTCTTTTGGGGTGAGTAGTAGCGATGGTTGTTATGGATGTCGTTTTTTCAGTGGTCATTAGATCTGACTCAGGTACAACAAAAAATTGGATCGACTCAAATCTACCCTAACAAAAATTCACTAATGAGCAAGTGAACCCGTATATCGGCGCGAAACCAGTTTTAAACAAATATGAAAAGTGAACCTCTGCAAAAAACAATTAATGGATCGACAGTCAGCATGATATCAAAATTCAAGTGCCAACAACTCCCTAAACAAATAAGCAAGCATAAAAGCTCTTTTGAGCATGAAAAACCAAAGTGTAGATAAACAAGACACATTGAAACTTGTAGATCTAAACATTTTTCGAAAACAACGGAGAATCAAAAAAGTCAGGCCACCATGTCATATTATAATTTTTTTTTATTGATGTAGATTATCTTCTATTCTCTAAAAAACACAATATTGTCTCATGTTAATTATTTGACACCTAAGCATATTTTGCATATTTTTACCATTTAGTGTCTTTTGTAACAAAAATCATATTTAGAGGAGAGAAAAAATATTTGTGGAAAGATTGAGATTAATTTGAAACAAAATATTCCTTTTATATAGATGTATCTAAACAAAATAGATTATTAATCTCTAGAAAATAATCTTTAAATTATTGAATGTCAAAATCACTTGTTCTCTAAATATTACTCTCTTTGTTTTTATTTAACTATCGTTTTAGAATGGTAACATGAAATTAAAAAAGTGTCTTTAAAAAAATAAAATTATGAAAGTGAATTTTTGAAACTCTTTTCCTATTATACCCTCATTTTAATCCACAAATAAAGTATTTTTGAACATATTTTATTTTCTCAATAAATATGTTCTTCCATAACAAACGACTTTTTTTTTCATTAACAATGATACAATCTTATTTATAATATATAAAAATAAAAAAGTGGAAGGAAAAAGATACACAACTGGAGACCAAACCAAAATCCTCGAAAAGAGAAGCAAATCGGAAAAATAAATTAAAAAAAAAGATAAATCGGCAGACCAAAACGATATCTAAAAGTCAACTAAGTGTTTGTAGAATCTTTCTCCAACCAGATTCTTGACCAACGGCAATTAGCAGCGAAGGAACTTGGTCAAAGGAAACCATTTGATCTATACGTCGATTATCCCAATAGAAAATATTCATCGAGGAATGGAAGAAGGTGAACCCCGGAAGCGGGTTTGGTAGGCAACTTGATTGAGTTTTTTTTTCTTCTTCTTCTCGATCTTTGAGATGTAAGTAGTGGATGAGACCTCATAATCAATATTTTTATTATTATTATTCATCAACTTCTGAACCAACTCAAGGTCTTTTTGCAAACTAGGCAACTATGGGAAGGATAGTTAGAGAGATCATCCACAGGTCTGTTCTGGCTGTTATCATTACCTATTTCGACAATTACCAATTTATTTTGATTGTTATCAACCACATTCTTAGCAATCACGGTCACGAGGAGTTCAAGTGGAACCTCTTTGGATGCGCTCTTTGCTAGAATATTACCATTGGAATCGTTTGTTTTCTCCTTTGCTGAATAATCTCGATGTCCCAAAACAGCGGTATAAGTTGTATATGTTTTAGATTCGTCACTTGAAAAGTTAACATTGTATGTTTTTTTTAATATTTTACCATATTTTTAGTTTGCCACTTTATAATATTTAGTCATGACTATTCCAATGTTTATAATTAGTTAAATTGAGTTTATATAAAAAATAAAAATATTTTTAAATGATATATTTTTTTAAGGATATGTAAAAGATAAATAAAAAACACGGTCACTTTAACGTCATCTTTATCATTAACGAAATATCTATTATTTGTAATATTTTGACTTATGTTAAATCCAACACTTTATAATATTTAACGACAACAATTTTAATGTTTTATATTTAACTTCAGCTTCATCATTAATTTTTTTCTTCTTTTTTCTAAATGCAAATAATTTAAAATATAACTCATGTTTCGACGCCTAGCCCGTGCTTAGCACGAGTTTGTTGCTAATTTCCTTAATAATCGTGTACAAATTTTAAACGACTATAATTTAGAGACAGAGAGAGTACAATTTTGCTGATTAGAAAGAAATGTTTTTTTGTTAAGTGTACAAAACTTTTTAAGACAGCAATTAAACTATGCAGTACATATTCCCAAACATGCATATCTTATCACCCTTTCTGTTGCCCAAATGGGATACCATAGCATCAGATTAATGCACAATGCACCGTTAAAATGAATGACAAAACTACAGAATCTTTGGTTCAATATATTAATTATTTTCCTATGAAAACAAAGTTAAAATGAATCTCAGATGAAAATGAAATGCTTATTGAATCTGATTCCTTTTTACAATTTTCTCTTGTTCATGTAATTAAAATTCCATTTAGTTACAAGTTGTACTGCACTTTTAGTTCATTTCCTCTGAGATCATCAACATTCATTCACCTATGTATCTATAAATACATTTGCATAAGCCACATAATTTAGTGCACACTTCAATCAATTTTGCCTCAATTGAATCATAATTTCTACATTTCAATTAAGATTTTGAGTTTATCATTTCTCAAACAACATGGCTAATAACCATCAACCATCACTTCGACCATGGATGCGCTTTGCCTCATTGCGCTCTGTCACTGAGGCAAAGGGCAGAACACCTGAACCTTCTTCAGCACAAAATGTAGCTGATCCCTCTCTCAAAACATCCCAATCCCAACAAAAAAACACTTCCTTTATACTCAACAATGCAAATTCCAATGCAACAAAATCTCAACCAACAACAAAAGAACATATTCATATTCCAAACTCAAAAATTGAAAATCCTAATGTCAATGGAAATGATTCATTGCAAAATGTTCCTAACAAAAATTGCTCTTCTGATTCTGAGGAGTACTCTCGCACAAGGAAGATAACAATTGGTGGTGAAAACAAAGGTGCTTATATGAAAATAATCCAAACTAGGAAAAAACCAAATCAACTTCACAAAATGGAAAATTTAAACGTCAAAGGCTATGATGATCAAAGTAAGAAAGTAAGAACAATATCTTCACCACCAATGTACATGAATAGCAATGTGCAGTGTGTAAATAATTCATTGTTATTACATTCTTCTTGCACCCACCATGATCCAGGGGTGCAACTTACACTTTCAAAGAAGCCATTTGGTAAAGGCTTCAATATCAAATAGTAGTGAAATTATTTGATTTGGAGGTGGTGTTTCTAAGTTATTAATCTGTTGTGTTTTCTACTATACTATTGTTAATGTCAAGAAAGTTGGGACGGTAACCCTTGGTTTAGGTTTGTGGTGCCAACATAGTTTGGATGACTTATGATGTAAGAAGATTGACGGCACGAATCGAAGACGAAGTTGCGTGTAAGAAATGTTTGACGGGAATAGTGCAAGGGAAATTGTGTGTATTAATCAGCTATATAGTTCTACGAAGTTGCGTGTATTAATTATACCTTTTTAAGCCATGTGAGTCTATTTGAAGGCCAAGGTCTATGTTACCCTCTCTTATTTAGGGGTAATTACCCTCTTATTATATCAACCAATCAAAATGTAATATATATATATATATATATATATATATATATATATATATATATACAACATTAAATGTCAAATAAATGAGTCAATTTTTTCTAAAAATAAAAGAATTAATCTTAATCATAAGGTAACTTTTAATACTTTTAATTTTTTTTAATTATATTAAGGTGTTCAATCTTAATTAATTTACACTACAAGACTTATAACAAATAAAATTTCACGTCAAATTTCTTTCATCTGGATGTCCTTAAATTCATCACTTACATTCATAAAATTTATTTCATTCCAGAACCCCGAACGTGAAAACAAAAACATCTCCTTCATTCAAAAAAAAATGTTCTTTATTCTTCCCTATTGATCAATTCTTGTTTCTTTTTATTTATTCTTCCAATTTTGATTGTTCAATTTTGTCGTTTCAAATTGCCTTTAAGTCCAAACAAACGGCATACCTGACGTGGTTATGGAAATAACGGCAATTCTCACGAAAATTGAAAATCGCGGCAGTTTGGAAAGCAAAATTGAACAATCAAAATGGGAAGAAGAAATTTTATCAATGCAATTGATAAGTTTAAGGACATTCAGATAAGAAATTTGATGTGAAATTTTAATTGTTCTAAGCAAGTCATGTAGTGTAAATTAATTAAGATTGAACATCTAAATATAATTAAGGCAAGATTACATTAGGGGTCATTTATCTTATTTATTAGTAACACTTTGATTCTTTATCTTTATTTTTTTCCCGTTTAGGTCCTTTATCTCTCTTAAAAGCATATATACATCTTTTTTCGCATTTTTTAATCAAAAAATACATAATTTTATTTTTAAAAATATTTTATTATTAAAAATGAAAAAAATCTAGAAATATGATGAAGATGTTCATCATCTTCATCTTCATCGTCAGGTATCGTGACTTGATTTTTTTATTTATTTAAGCAGCCAACCTAATAAAATCTGCTAATACGCATAGACCTGCCTCACTATCGGTCAAAGCCTTTAAGTCCAAACAAAAGAACAAAAGCCTCATGACATAATCATTTCAGTAGCAATCGAAAAAAATGCTACCAAACTCCCACAACATCACAACGGCAACACCTGCTAGCAGTCCTCAAAGTACAACAGATGACTTACTCAATTGTTATACTCCCTCCGTCTCTAAAAAATAGTTGTTTAAGGTTTATGCACGATTATTAAAAAAATGATTAATTGTGTAGATTTTTTTTTATTCAATGAAGATAAAGATTCAAAGGAAGAAGATGAAGATACTGGATTTTTTTTTATATATTTAAAAAAATAAAATTATGTATTTTCTTTAATAAAAAATGAGAAAAAGGATGTATATGTGCTTTTATGAGAGATAAAAGACCTAAACGGAAAAAAATAAAGATAAAGGATCAAAGTGTTACAAATAAATAAGATAAAGGACCTCTAATGTAATCTTGTCAATAATTAAATAAAAATTAAAAGTATTAAACCTTATGATTAAAATTGATTTTTTTATTAAAAAAAATTGATTCATTTATTTGACATAATCTTGTATATAATTAAATAAAAATTCAAAGTATTAAAAATTACCTTATGATTAAAATTGATTTTTTTTTTAGAAAAAATTGACTCATTTATTTGACATTTAATGTTATCAATGTATATTATATTTTGATTGGTTGATTTCATGAGGAGGTAAATACCCTCTAAACAAGAGAGGGTAATCTAGAAAAAACCAAAAAAATTACATTTTATTATTTTCTCCCAATTTTAATAATTTTTGTTTTATTTTCTCTTTTGAATTTTTGGTCCATTAGGGTTTCCTAGTATTTAAACATTTTAGTTGTAGTCAGAGAGGCAATTTTTCATTCAATAACATTTTAAAGACTTTTCTCAATTTCTTATGAATTCTGAAACCTAATTTTTACATATTTATCGTGTGCAAACTTGTCTATTTTCAATCAAAAGTTCAAATGTTACTGACCTCCGCTTCCGTTGGTGTTAGCTTACCTTCTATTCTGCCTCTGGCTTTCTTTGTCTCAAAAGAAATTTGCAAAATTTAAGGTATAAGTCTCTATGTGGCATTTAGCACTTAGGCGCTAAAATTTACTAGTTTAGCAAAGCAACTGCCCCGATTGATGTCTTTTTAATTAGTAGACTCTATAAGAGCAACTTCAATGGCATGAATTTCCTAAGGTCTGTCAGTGTGTAGTTTGCAAATAAAGAGTATTTTGTCAAAATTTTCATTGGAGTTGGCCAGCTTGGAGTAACTGTTCTTTTCTGAAGCAACCAACCCGTCACAGTTCTCAAGGCTAAAATGGTGAAAAGTTGAAAGAGTGGAACTAAAAGAAAATAAAATATTAATATGTGTGGTAAACTTGTGAGATCCAATATAAGTATTTTAAAGTTTACCATTGAAATGAAAAATGAATGAGTAGTTACAAGATTATGTGGCATAATAGGACCCACAAAATAATTATGGATAGAGTTCATCGTTAAAGGTGCTCTAAATAACAATTAGTACAATATAAAATATGTCAGATATTTATGTTATGAAGTCTACTCCTAAATCCAAAACAAATTCAAGCTAACAAGCATGCCTTCAACATTTCAAGTTATAAAACATTTACGTTCCCATTTGTTATTTTCCAACAATTTACTTTTTTTTATTAAGAAGAAATGATAAAAACAAAAGCAAATTACAATTTCAAGCAAGCAACTCCAAGAGCATCATCCAGAACGGAATGATCCAGTTGAGGAGGATAAACAATCCAAGATTTTGGAGCATCCGAAGAAGAAGCACCATACTTAGCAAGTCAATCCGCACACTCATTGCCTTGACTTTAAAATCATATACTACTTTTCAAGTATTTAAATTTAAAAGTCCTTAATTTCTTACAATTTTACATTTCCTTGTCTTTTTTATTTTTCATATCAATTTCAACTAGGGGTGTAAATGGATATCCATGGATGCAGATAATGTGATATCCGTGTCCGCTCTGTTGTATAAATATGAAATTTGTATCCTATCCATATCTGTGCGGATATCCGTTTAGCGAGTAATCCATGGATTTTAAGGTATCGCGAGTTTATACACATATACACGGATAACATTTATAATAAAAAAAATTGTTCACTTTTTTAATTTGAAAATTAAAAACAAAAGTTCATCATATGCATTTTCTTTTCTTTTTAACAAAACATAATATTCATGCAAAGCACAGATTTGCATAGTCATGTAATAACTAATAACACTCACAGTACCGAAGTTTTTTGTTTAAAAAGTTGAAATGTATTAAGGTTATTTATGTAATTTACTCGGTTTAATAGCGGGTAAAGATATCCGCGGGCGTGGATACTATTAAAGCTACATTCAAAGTATTTATTACCACCCATATTTTATTGAGTCCACCCACACGCATGTAAGATCTTCTAAGTTACCTTTGTTATTTACAAAGGATTTTTATTAATTGGGTGGTAATAGAATTTAAAGAGCCATGTATTTTATGGAAGAAAATAAATAATCGTTTAATTATACAAAAAAATTATGCATTTATGCACATAAATTTTAGTAATAGAATTTTTCATTTCTTATAAGAAATAGAAATGAACCCTACTCTGATAAATGTGAATTCCAAATTACCATTTATCCTTATTTAAATAACTTCTTTTAGGAATTTGGAGATTTTTATTTTTTCAGAATACCAATTTAGTTCCCTTAGTTGTCCTTAATTTTAAAAATGTTCGAAGAATTCAAAGTTTGAGTTCTTAGAAATTATGAAAAACTAACAATAAAAAAAACTAAAAATTAAATTTTAATTCTTTTAGAAATTTCAAGAAAGGTCGCTAACACGGCAAATATATCCATAGGTTCTATCGCCGTATTTGTTTCAACTCTTCTCTCTTCTCTACTACATCTCCCTCTATAATTTCTCTAAGCATATAGAGTTTCAATAGAGAACAAAGAGTCGGTTAGGTTTACAACATGATTAACGACATAATAATTACATATATAAATTTCAAACCTATAAATAATAAAACATAATGGACTAATAACTTACTAATATAAAGACCCAATAATTGTTAGGTCGGATGCCATGATCGGGGTTCGAACACCGGTACCTCTATTTGTGTGTGTGAGTTTATAATGACTTTGTCATTTCGTCTATCTACCAAAAAATAAAATAAAGACCTAATAATTTAAACTCAATACTTTATTACCTTACACCTACCTTCAAACTTATGATGCATCAACAATAAGCATTGTGAGTTTGTCAAACAAAATATGGAAAAACATACTAAATATAAACATTTAACATTATCTCACAAGCTAAAGCTTACTAAGCTTTAAACTTGATACAAATTAATTCAAAAAATAAATCAAATCAATTGATAGCAGAACCAATGGAGAAGAGCAACCGAAGTGAGTATCACCATAAAGAGAGCAACAAGAACCATCATCATTAGGCAACCAAAGAGAGAAATCATCCAAGTAGAAGAACCATTTCAAAGTGCAATCAATCAGAGAATCTAAAGAGATGAGGAATCTAATCAAACTTAAGAATCAATAGAAATAAGTGCAATTAAACAAAAGAATCAATCAATATGGAGAAATACAATCAAACAGAAGAATCAATATAAAGAGTGCAATCAATCAGAAGAATCAATAGAGAGCAGTGCAATCAAATAGAAGAAAGATGAAATCAACAAAAGAAGAAGACAACCAAAGGGAGGAACCGAACATACCAGCAAAGAGAGAATCAACCAAAACGTATCCAGTAGCAACAGAGTATAGACATACGATCAAAGCCACTATGAATCCATACGCTAGCATTATAAAAAATGAAAAATTCACGGTCAACCAACAAAAGCCATACGTTGATGATTGTGAACAGCACCAACCAACATCATTCCTTCCTTGATTAATTCAACCAAGCATTTCTTCCTTCAAAATTTAATTTCAAATACGTACGTAGAAGCAAAATAACAAAGATGCAGGCTTTCATACATCAACACCAACTTATGATCCAAAATAAATACCCTCATCAAATGTCGCTCTTCAAACAAATCAAACTTTATTGCACAGTCGTACCTTATTGCAGAGACGTTAAAGATCGTATAGAATTAATCACGAAAGCAAAATTCCCAAACTTTTGGGAACACAACAGTGGAAGCCACAAATTCATTCAACGAGGATCAAACAATGCTCTTGATACCATGGTAATAATACCGAGTTTCAACAAAACAAAGAGACGGCTATGTTTTCAATATGATTACCAACGACGACCCAATAACTTAAGTTTAATACTTTATTATCTAACACTATTTGACTTTGACAAGGAGTATAAAATATAAATCTCTAGGGGGTGGAATGTAGAATTTACAAGTTTGTGTTTAGTTTGTCAAAGAAAATAAAAGTTTGTGTTTAATTGGCTTCTCAGCCATTTAGTACAAAATTCCGAGTTTCTAAGTATACCTCCCTCGTTTTCCTTCATTATATTATCACAAAGCAACCAGATGTTTTAAATTGAGCTACTTATGGAAAACATTTTTTTATAAATGGTTAGAAAACTTGTTTGAATTAAAATGCAAGTTGGGAGACATTTAATTTTGGCTGTGGGATTCCAATGAAATCTCAAATTCTTTATTTATTTATTTTTTGGTTTTCCCTAAAAATAGAAGAAATTTGGTCCATAATAAAACTACACATTCTCACACACTCTATAAAATTTTCAAAAATATCCACCGGTTTTTGGATTATAAAATCCAAAAACATCCAAAGTGATTTCAGATTTTATAATCTGAAATATGCTTATGTATAATCAGCAATCAGAATCTCTCAAATTTCAGCAGTTTTGAATTTTGCTTTTAAAAACAACAAAAAATCAAAGTAAAAAATGCTAAAAATTTATCAAATAAAATAGAAAAATTCTAAAAATCAAATAAAACCCATGCAAATTTTTTCATATTTTTTTGAGAATATGAAAAAAAATTAAAAAAAAGGAAAAATGAGTCTAAACAATGAAATTTTGGATTTTGAGGGGCGGAGTCCTGTAAGAAGTCTCTTATAAGGAAGTGTTGATCCTTGATTTTTTTCCTAATTTTCTGCGGAAGTTTCGGAGCAATCCGATCAAGTAGTCTGAATATATATTTTTTTACTAGGAACAACTAACAATGACCTAAAATAGAAGGATGTGGGTTAGGAAGATTAATATTGTCCTTAAACTCCTTACATATGTTACAAAAAAGCTCAAAATTTATGCTGATACAGTTCGGATTATATAATCCGAACTGGTTTTTCCTTGAAAAATTATGTTTATGGAGTGTTTAGATTCTATAATCCGGAAGAACAAAAACAAGGACTGCGCCAGGTTTTCGGATTATAAAATCTGAATTTGTGAAAAACTCTTTTTTTTCACCCTATAATAAAGAAAAAACTCAGCTCAGGTTCTAAAATCCGAAAATCACATGAGTTTTTTTCGTAAAAATAAACATAGGGCGCACGAGAAGGTGGTAGGGTGGGAAAAGTAATAGTCCAATGAAAAATCCTAGCTGGGTCAATTTATCGAAAGCCCAAAATGAAAAAAAATAAAAAGAGAATTGATTTTCCCACCCTCCATCATTCTCGCGCGTCCTCTAAAATTTCAGTTTTTTCTTGTTAAGATTATATAATCCGCAACAAGTTTTTGTACTTTTGGATTATACAGTCCAAATAACAACCAGACTCCAGCAAAGAACAGAAAATGCATGTGTAACTATGTAGATTTAACAAATATTCATAAAATACAAGATTTAACCAACAGAAATATGTATAGTTATATCAAAAAATCATTTTGTATATAAAATGTGTTAGCTCCATAATATACATTTGAATTAATCTTAGTCATCACTTTCAAGTCTATTATTTTCAACTTTTACTCTATCTGCAACTTTCTTATCATCTACCCTTATTATCTTTATCCTTCTCTAGTTTTTCAACAATCACCACGTCATCGTCTCCAACTATCACATTACCCGTATCACGACCGAGTTCATTATAACTAATTATCTTATAGATATATCTAGATTCTTAGGGCCCTGCACCATCTATACGGTGGCGATCCCATAGTTGAGATGTGGTAGAAATTAGACATCTATTCTTCGGATAAACCTATAATATAAGTTTTGACGGTTACACATAAACAACAATAATATTAAATAGAATTTTTGTCTTGAAAATATATGTTGTCACTTTTTATCAAGTAATAATTACATTACTTTTTAATAAAAATTTACTTTATTTGGTGCTTAACCAGTGCCCTGAGAGCACTGGTTAACATTCTTCTAATATTAAATATAAACTAGAAGCAAAGAAAATCACATGTTTTCATTGACGTTAATTCCTCACTTTGAAATGGTATATATCTCTTGTTTATTGCTCCTTTTTCCTCTCTTATGGATGTTTATTTTAAATCACATGTTTTTTCATCTGCCTCATTATGAGTCCCATTAGGATTACAAAACAAAATACAAATGAGTGACTATTTAACGGTTAGAAGAAGCTACGTCCATAAAGCTTTGTTGATTGATTGAGTCTATAAGGAAAATATGATTTTTAGAGCAGAATAGTTTACAATGCAATATTGGCTAGGAGAAGTTACTATCATGCAGGTTGGTGGCTTTTACATTGTCGTGGTAAGTGAATATGAAACTGTCAGTTAGGAACACAATTATGCAGATGGAAGGGTTTCGTCTCGGATTTAGGATATTTTTGCATAATCTATCTTTCCATGTTTTTGTATCATGCCCTATCAAAGCTTTTAGTAATGTAGCTTTCTTATATTTGGGGAGTAGCTGCAAAGTTGTTAATGTAAGAATTGAGTAAAGTTTGGGTGCAAAGTTTTGCTCCATCTAGTTTAATGTAATCTTGTATTGTGATATAGAGATGAGGTTTCACTATTATCTACGAAGCGATAAGCTTAAATGGTTACCGAATCAAATCTGATACGTACCGATACGTCGATATGTTCTAATACATCGTCGATACGTATCATAAAGGAGTATTGGAATTTTTTTAATTAAAATATAAAATAAAAAATTCCGACACGCTACGATGCGCCGTCAACATCCTTTGACGCACCTCAGTCTCATGACCGTTCAGTTTTTCCCTCCTTAATTACTATTCTCTAACTTTAATTACCCCCTTTTCTTTACTTTAATTGATGCGTGTAAATTTTTATTTGCACCCATTTAATTTATTAGCATTTTTTAAGATTTGTTCATTTTCTCTATAATTCTTTTACTGTGCAAATTGAATTCATGGTTGTGCATATAATATGTCACAATTATATGGGTGAACAGAATTTTGATAAACCAAATTTAGAAGTTGTTCTAATTAGTAATCCCTGATTATGGTGAAAGAAGAGATGACATCGATACTATTCTAATATCTTATTTTAGATTTAATATTTAGTAATGTGTTACAGATTGTGTTCTAACTTTTGATTGATTTATGTAAGACAGTGATTCGTAATTTCCATTTTATTTTAATTAGGCAAAGTTTTGAGCTTAGTTTGAAATTCACCACTTCTCTTGAGTTTGTGTTCTCATTTTAGTTAAATTATTGAACTAATGTTTATAACTTTATTTTAATTTTTATATATGTATCTTAAACGTCTCGTATCATATATCGTATCCGATATCCCATATCGTGTCAGCGTTTCATAGACTATTATCATACAGTTTTGGCGTAAGCACAAGTTGTTATCTTTGATGTTGTGCAGCGTTTTTTCTTTCTGCTTAAGAAGCACCAAATACTTCTTTTGCCTTTGCAAAAAAATGTAACCATCTATGGTGTTAAATATTTTGTTCAACCAACCAGTTCATTATCACTTTTTGTTCTCTTTATTCAACATCTGAATATTTCTAGTTATTCTGTTAATAATCAGTATGCCCCATCTTTTTTAAAACAATGAATTTGCATGAGTTCTTACTTCTAAAGTTCTAGTCCAAGATTCGTGTTGACATTCCTACAATACACTACACTTTATTTGTGGTGAGTCTCCTTCTTTTTCTTTTGACAGAATTGTGGTAAGCCCCATAGTTTGTTTAGTGTATGCATATTGAAACTTAGTTGCTGTCTCTCTATCTGGTGTCTAGTATTTCTTACCATTATGTATATTTTAATTCTCTGATCATCTTAACGATACTTGTTAAACATATATAAAATGCTTATGATTCATGGTTTGTACAAAAGTTTTAAATTTGAAGAGGTATTTGCGTGTAACTTTTAGATACGAGGGGTATTTGCTACATAAGTTTTAAATTTGAGGAGGTATTTGCATATACGGTTATCAAATCAAAGTGTGTGTAAATGTTACCGTTGACAAAAAAATCAATTTGTTTATAAAAAAAAAAAAACTCAATTACCCTCATATGATGTGGCACAACTTTTATGAGCACGTGACACTGCCACATAGGCAGTTAACTACCACATTAGTATGTCAGATGGATGAAACTATCAGAAGAAGGTGTTTGACAAACGTTTGACATTTATGGGAGGTTTTGACGAAAGTTGCAATTTCAGAGGGTAACCGATTTACTCAAGAAAAAAAAGTTATTATCATAAAATGGTTGTCATTCACACGTGCAAGACACAAACCAATTTCTTTGTGATGGTGCACCGCGTAAATGAATTTTTTTATGAGTGCCCTGTTTTTGCGGATAGTTGAACTACCATATGCGTATATTTCTATGCAATAATAAAGCTCATATTAAGCATAATAATCCATTTATCCCTAAGTGTAGGGCCAATTCCATTAGGAGTCAGAGCATCTTTGACCTCGTTTAATCATCTCAGTGTCTTAGTCAACCGTAAATAAAGGTCACGATCGCTGGTCAGCTCGATCAAGACATATATTAAAAACATATGTATTCTATATATCAGACCCCACTATAGCTTACCATGCATCCATGATTGTTATGCATACACCTTTAGATTTCATTTCTTTCCCTTATTTCGATTTAAGATCCTTAACTTAACAATTTGGCTTACATTTTACTCTAACATTTTTGGAAATGGGATACTAACAAAACAGAGCAGCAAGCTCTAGAAAAGATGTCTCAACAACATTCATCAAAGGATTGTCGTCTCAATTAGTTACAAATGACTTTGGTAGAAATATCAGGAGATTTCAACAAATCACGACACCTTAGTAGAACCCAAGTCACAATTTCTTACTTCTCCTACTTCATATAAGCAAAAGCAATAGATCATGTCAACTCGGTATAAGAGATGCCAATAGGTGTGAGAATAGGCTAGGTCGATCTAGGCTTTGTAAGGCTCAAGCCGGACATGTCAAAAATTTTAAGGCTTAAAACTTACATGCGACCTGTCATAGGCTTACTTTTTAAGCCTGACTAGGCATGTTGGTCTATTTAAAAGTCTATTTCATATGAACAACTTTAAATAAGTAATGTGATCTGAGGTTAAATAGACTAACAAAGTAATAAATCAATGATATTAAACTCTCTTTCGATATTTAACATGAAGTTGTAGAGAACTTTGTTATATATTATATCATATTTCAATTCTAATTTATAAGATAAAAAATAAGATGAGATAATCAGCTACTTAAAAAATAAATAAAAAATCTATTTCTATCATTATAGTGAGATGAGATGAGATAATCAACTACTTAAGCCACTCTAGTACAGCAGCCCTTAAAGCATTATAATAAAGATCAATAGATCATATAGAAACATTATCACAAATCAAAAGTTAGTAGAAAATTGCATGTTTCATGCATGGCTTACCACTTCAAAAATAGACACACATGCACTATAAAGTAGTGAAGACATATAAATAGATCTTATTGAGCAGACGCAATCACAAACAAATTGCTCTCTGCATACAATGGAGATAATATGCCAATATAGTATAAGCTCTTTATTGGGAAGCTCCACCAATGGCCAAAGTTAAACCTGAATTAGAATGGCATCTAATATTTGTCGGATATATATATATATATATATATATATATATATATATATATATATGCTGATTTCATCAAAATATAACAAAGTAATGTTTGTGGTCAGGAATCATATTTATACAATGGAGTAGAAACAAGTCATATTGCCTTTTTATTTTTTTAATATAAACATGGTTCTCCATTTTGGATTATTGACCACAAATTTCTTCTATTTGGAATTTTAGTATATTAATTTCTCTGTTTATAGATTCCTCTCTTAACTTAATGTAAAACAAGCTTAAAAGAATAGTAGAACTTTTTTTAAATTGCAAAGGTTAGCATTGCTAGTATTTTATGTTGAGGATGAATATCAAATCATTGACATCCTAGTTACATATCACACTTCAGACCATCCTTATACAGTAGAAACTCTATAAATTAATAATGTTGGGACCGGAGAAATTTATTAATTTAGAGAGTTATTAATTTATCGATAAATTAATAATTATTAATTTAAAGAGTTTTTAAGTAATTATACTGTACATACCAAACAAAAAGGCAAATTAGTCTATGTCTCTTAGAATTACGTTGCAGCAAATCTTAGGACTCAATGTAAATTAATAAATATTGTATTCATATCCATTGGAAATATGACTTTTGACTTTTGAAATGTATAGTAAATGTAAACAAGTGGAATGTTCAATGTATTCTTAAGCAAGTTTGGCATATATAAATTACATGAATGTGTTAAAACTATTCAAACCATATCTCACTCACGAGATGGCTTCTCATCTAAAAGGTGTCGCAAAATCAACTATGTCAGATCAAATACGTAAGGAGTTGTGCGAGTACAAGAGAGATAATCCTGCAAGCACACAAAAAGACTTGCAGAGATGGCTTGAGGGAAAATTTCAGTTGAAAGTTAGTCAAGGAACAATATCAAACACACTTAAGCGGACAAATGACTATCTCTCTGCTGAAATAGAAAAGGGAAGAGCGGAGATCAAAAGACACAAACCAACAAAGTATCTTGACATGGAGAAGGTTGTTTATGAGTGGTTTCTACAGCATCAAGAACGTGTGAATATCACAGGAGAATTAATTTTGCAGAAGGCAAGAGATACAATGAAACTCTTGTATCCTCATGATGATTCATATTTTAACTTCTCTACAGGATGACTTGGGAAATTCAAGCACCGACATGGCATAAAGTCATTTCGTCGTTTTGGCGAGAGTGGGTTTGTTGATGTACAAGACATGGAGCAGAAATTGGTATCGATTCGAGAGAAAATTGATCAGCTCCCTATGAAAGATGTTTTCAATATGGATGAAACTGGGTTGTTTTATAGGCTACAAGCTGATCATTCACTGGCAACAAAACAACTTGAAGGAAGAAAACAAGATAAAGAAAGGCTGACAGTAGTTATTTGTTGCAATGAAGATGGCTCTGAAAAAATCCCTCTATGGATTATTGGGAAATATGCAAAGCCTCGTTGCTTCAAGAATGTCAACATGAATAGCTTGGATTGTCAGTATCGAGCTAACAAAAAAGCATGGATGACTAGTGTGCTTTTTGATGAATATGTTCGTTCATTTAACCAAATGATGCATGGTAGAAGAGTTCTACTTGTGGTGGATAATTGTCCGGCACATCCAAGAAATATTGAAGGGCTAAGAAACGTTGAGTTGTTCTTCTTGCCACCCAACATGACATCAAAGATTCAACCTTGCGATGCTGGGATAATAAGAGCTTTCAAGATGCATTACCGTAGAAGGTTTTACTGCAAAATATTGGAAGGTTATGAGGTGGGACAATCTGATCCAGGGAAGATAAATGTCCTTGATGTTATCAATTTGGCAATCCCAGCTTGGACGATAGATGTTTGAAAAGAAACAATAGTGAATTGCTTCCGACACTGTAAAATTCGTTCAGCTAGTGACGTTGTAGGAAATTTGGATGAATCCACTTTTGATGAAGAAACTCAAGACCTCCAGACTATGATCAATCAATGTGGTTATCGTAATAAGATGTATATCGACAATGTAATGAACTACCCAGGTGAAAATGAAGCATGTTCGGAGGTTCAGAGTTTAGAAGATATTGTGCGTACTATCATTGAGAACAATGCAGAGGATGACGACGAAGATGATACGGTGTCTTTGGAGCCTGTTACGCGAAAGGAAACACTTATGGCGTCGAACACTCTTCACAACTTTATGATACAATACAAAAATACAACACCTCAGCTATTGGATGCAATAAGAAAAGTTAGAGATGAGCTCCAAACAGACTTGAACTTTAAAGGAAAACAAACAACAATTGAATCATATTTCAACAAAGTGTAATATATTTTTTTTTTTTTTCAGTTTCTATGAATTATTAATTTATGATTTTCTTGGGACCAAAAATTATAAAGGGATCTCCCAAAAATTATTATCTTATTATTTTATCGAATTATTCAATTTTTTACACTGGCCCAAGTCAGGACCGGACAAATTTATTATTTTAGAGAGTTTATTAATTTACCGAGTATTAATTTAAAGAGTTTCTACTGTATTCTAAAATAATGGTAGATCTTACATATGCAAATTGCAATCAAGTGTTTTACATCATTATAAGCCTCTCAAGTTGGGGTGTGTGTGTATAATACCTATAATTTGCATTAAGAAATAGTTTGGATATTTGACTTTAACAATATTTTTTATGTTTTATTTATGTTTTTGATTAATAAAACTTCGAATTATTATGGTCACTTTACTATTAAAATTGGAGGGTTAAAACTATTAAAAAATTTAAAAATAGTACTTGATTTGAACCGAAGTTATTAGAACTAATATCATTCACTTCGGTCAACGGGAATGAAAATGTCGAAAAAAACAAATAATGTTTATTAGAAAATAAAATAAAATAACATGGTAGACTAGAAAACACTTTATTGAAAAAAGATTTTTTTAAATAGAGATAATTTTCATTAACCAAATTAGTTATTACAAACTACATGGAATTAGGAACTAACTAAACAAAGAAACAAGAGCTAAGCTCAGACAAACAAGAAAAGCTACTAACCTCACAAACGAATCAACATAGTTTGCACCTTCTTGAATTCCATTCCTCTAACGTAAACAATCATTTTGATTTGGTTAAGGAGTTGTTGAACATACCGATAACAATTCTGAAATCTTCTATCATTCCTCCCCTTTTAGATCATATATAGGGTCACACTCAACACCATTCTATGAGCTTGATGCATATGTTCCTGTTGCGCAATAAGATTAAACATATTGCAAAATAGACTGCTAGTTGCTCGTATTGACGCTCATATTCATCCATTGTAGAACCAGCCTACGTTGTATCATACTCACAAGTAAAAAATAGATAAGAATGTGTTTCATTCTCCTTTGCACACAGAATGCAAACCTGATCACATTAGATATGTACTTTAAGCATCATGTTGGCAATCTAGCATGAATAACTAACCAAGTAACAAACAAACATTTCATAGAGGGTGGATTATTGGATATCATTTTCCTCCAACCAACCTTTGCAAACTCCCCTTTTAATGCATTATACATTCTCTTAATAGAGAAATTAGCTTGTTGGAACACACTCTCATTAACACTTGAAATAGTCTTTGCTGCATCAAAGACTTTTTATACTACCCGTGAAACTTGTCCAGGCATATCCATGAGTAGCACATTTCTCCACTTAGCTTAATACTCGTGAACCCATTTCATCCATAAAATATCATTCTTATTGGCCAAGTTCTAAAGTGCTGTGATTGAATATTTTATGGGGGCTAAAAGTCGAAGGAAAATGTTAGAGGAACTAAACTGAAAAGTTGATATAATAATTATAGAGACTAAAAACATATTTAACCCTTAAAACACATACTTATTTTAAATTAGATTATAATTTTTTGTTAATTTGTTTCTTATTAACGACTACTAAAAAAAGTAAACAAATTTTTTATTCAAGAAAAACAAACATGAATACAGACTTTTTTTTGACAAGAATGCAGACATATTGTCAATAAACTAAATTAAATGAAATATTTAAAAATTTAAATGTGTCAATTTGCCTACCAAACCCCACACACACACATATGTGTATCTTTGGAGTTCATGCAGTGGTGCGTAACAGTCTTATGCTATCATAGAGATCAACGGATTATGTTTTATTTTATAGCTTCATATCAATCAATTACCTTATAAAAGTATATGATTGTGATCCTTCAAAAAAAAATATATATGATTGTGAAAATTTGGCTCACAATTGGACGAATCTCAATCTCTAATGCGACATAAATAAAAAGAGATAAAGCATAATTGTTGTCAAGTGGGAATATGACATTAAAATAACAAAGCCAAAATCTAATTAAAAAACTCAAGTCTCTTATGCTTTTTGTAAAGTAAATTATCTATCTTTATATACTAATGAGTGACCGAGTCTACATGTATTTGTAACTATTGAAAATCCATCACATTAAGATTGAAGAAAGTGTTGTTTTATTTTTATGGAAAAGTATTAATTTACTACAGAAACACCGATTTAACGACTAATTTAGACACTAAAACATTTTAAATCGGTTCTTTACACAATAATCAGTGGTTTGACAGCTTTTATAAATCAATTTGTAATTAACCAAATTTACCGAGATTAATAAATGATTAATTTAATGAATAATTCAAAAAATTAAGGCAAATTCTTATTTACCCATCAACAAAAAATGTGTAAAGTATTCATGTTGAGTTGATACCAATCAAAAATCATTTATTTGTTTTTCACTATTTTATAACATAAATAGTAGGAGGCAAGTAGATTTTGATTGATGTCAACACGGATAATTTACAAGTCTTTTAGTGATGGGTAATATAATTGTCACCAAATATCAATTTTCGAATAACCTACTTTGATATTTTTTTTTTTTGAAGAAATCAAAATGGAATTATATATCACAGTAAACAGCAGTTCCCACACGCAAGGCATGTCTAAGAGAACACTAAAAGATACAAGAGTTCAGTTACATCAAATAGAAGAAAAAAACACAAATTAGCAAATGCCCAGACACTTAAAGGGGCTAGACCACCAACTCTGCGTGCGATAAACAAACATAGCCTTTTTAGCTTTCAGCCATCCTAATGCTATCAATTTAACCTTATCTAACAGACGAGGCACAATAGTAACAATAACATTGAACAAACGATTATTACGTTCATTCCACACCACCCGAGTACACAAGAGCCAAGTGAGCTGCATGAATGACCTTTTAGCTTTACCGACACCTGCCAAATGAGAAAACTGCACCAGATGATCTACAATAACATTAGAGTCTACCCCATCACAACTTATCCAGCCGCGCACCTGCTGCCATAAAGGTGCAAATGAAGAACACGATAAAAACAAATGTTCGGCCGTCTCCACGTGACTGCATCCAGAAACACAAAGAGTATCATCAGCAGGAATAACTCCGCGGAAAGCCAGGTTAGCTTTCGTTGGAAGTCGATCCCGAATCAGACGCCATGCAAAAACCGAGACCTTCACAGGAACCTGATGGTGCCATACCATCTCCACTGGTAAACCCAGCAGGAAATCATCACCAACCGTTAGCAAATCATAGGCGCCACGCACGGAATAACCCTCTGCACTATCAGGAACCTACTTTGATATTGACCGAAGACAAAATGAAATATATTAATCAAATTAGTTTCACATAATCACACCCATATAAAAAGTGATGGGCTATGACTCATCGATACTTGCAAACATAATACAAATTAATCCAAAAAAATTTACCCTATACCCCTACACATATACTTTCATCCCTATAAATCTTCAAAAATTTCAATTATGCCCTTTTTATCATTTAACTTTTTACACATTAATTTCCCACCCCTCATTTTCAACATCTTCCAATTCTAAGTTCACCCCAAATAGCACCCTAGATATGTATTTCTTGTACAACAATTTTAAACATTTTCGACTTGTATCTTTTTTCTTCGGAAATCATTATAAGACGTTTCTGACTTTAAACAAATTTTTAGAACAATCGTACTTTACTGAAAACTATACCGGAAAGCCTCTACAAATCCTTTTCCAGTAGCAGATTGAATGGGAGAAAAACAATAGGTTTTGACGTGATTAAAAAACAATAACAACATGATTTGATTAAAGGACAGAGAATTATTAAAAACAATAGCAAGTTAGAAAACAATAACAACTTGAATTGGCCAAAGTTTCTATATGCCTTTCTTTTATTATAAAGTTTCAGTAAAAAAAAAATCTAAAGAGTTTTAATCATGGTGTTAAAGGATTTCGCAAAACTAGTACTGGAAAACGATTTCCCGAATTCTTAGCAACCATGTCAAACCCAAAAACCTCAATCAATGATTCAGAGAATACAGTCGCCGAAAACCTGCAATTGATAACGATTACAATAACAATCTGGTAGTAAGAGTCGATTGCGTGAGACACAATTGGGATTGCAAGAATCGATTCAAGTAAAAGAAAATTAAAATCCGAAAGCAAAGAAGGGTGCACATCGTTTTCGAGAAAAGTGGGGTGAACAAGTGAAAAAGTAATTGAGTTTTATTTTATTTATTGAAGAATAAATTGGGTAGTTTGAGTTAAATGTTGAGGTGAAGGTATAAATGTAGAGGTGTAAGGTAAAACTTTCATGAAACCAACACAACCCCTGGCATAGAACACTCTAGCTAGAAATAATGGAAAGTTCAATCACTAAATGTGTGGTTTAAATAGCAAAATTATTTTGTTATAACTTTTGAAACCTATAAATTATGGGAAGGTCAAGCTAGACCAAAGTACACGCTCAATCGAAATTCCTACGTAATATACATGTGCCAACTCTTTACCTCAAAAATATCTCTTTACCCTCTAATTTTTTTTTCTCGTTTATGAAATAGATCAACTTGAATCATCTAAGTCACAACAATTTTTAGAAAAGATGCATCATTTATTTTTCGCATCATTTTTTTTAACCTTACGGTTTTTGGAGGATGAGAAATTTAAAGTTAGATCGAACACTAAGTAAAGTATAGCTAAACATTATTCTATACAAGAATCAAATTTAGGTTTTTCCAAATGCTTGTCTTTAATAAAACTCATTGATCATTTGACTTTTCAACTTAAATCACCCCATATATATAACTTTCTGAAAAGATGCTATGTTTATTATTCTCGTCTTTTAAAACTTTCTTTGTTAGTGGTTTAATTACACAAAGGCACTAATTGGTATAAAAGTTAAGGACGAAAAACAGTACAAAAAGATGAAATTGGAGCTTAATGGTTAAGGATTTGACTCTCCATTGACTATATGAAATATGAACATTTTTTCTTCTTCTCATAATATATATAAAATAAGAACTGCTATATAGATATAAAGCTGCAAGACTTCTCTAACAGTTTAAATTAAAATTAAAATGTGTATTACATACTATTAACCATATATTTCCTATTAATATATTAAAGTAAAATTCCAATATTATCCCCCTTTCTTTGTACAATAGGAAATAAAAATAAAATTAACCAAAGAGACATAATATGAGTAGGTTCATGATAATTTATCATATATTGTTCCTTCAAAAAAGAAATATCATATATTGCTGATTTATCAAAACAGTGGATCGAGATATCATATGGTTGTTTACCCAATCATATCATATCTCAATAATTATGACCAACAAACTGGTTCTATTATTTACAAATAATATTTTCCCTTTTTGAAAATAAAAAAATCTCTTACTTATATTTACTATTTTTTCCTCTCAATTTTTTTTAAGTACTAGTTTTTACTATTCAAATATGTTATTCAAACATTATTTCAGAATTTATGCCAATACCTTTTTTTTATCAATTTTTTTGCCCATACCTAAGTGACTTTAGTCTTTATACAAAGTATATACAGAATAATAGAATATACATACATCACCATTTTCACTTTTATACCGAGTCTTTTGAACAGTGTCTTTCTGAATTTTGAAAAGTTGACCAATTGAAAGCAACGATCCAAAAAAAACATTGTCAAAAGAAGACAAAATAATTAAGTTGGAAACAAATAACAAAAATGTAGTAGATTGTAAAAGTTGGCTAGCACCTATATATTGATATAGTGGAATCTGAAGTCATCTCTAGAAAAATCCAATTAAATATATTCTCCAACGTCATCTTAAGCTAGCCAGGGAAAAAAATGACCAAAGAAATAGAAAGTTGATATGATGTGAATGCAAAGTTGTAAACAAGAGGATGTTTATAATGAATTTTAAATTTTCACATTTAGAATGTGTCACACTTTTATTCAACTGAGACATTTTATACTTGGGTCGACATTATTTTCAATTAATTAAACTCATAATTTAGAATGGAAAAATTGAGTCAAAAAATAAACTTAGAATGGAAAGTCCATGCTCTGATTCAAACCAAAGAGCTTCGTGCCTTTCAGTTATGCAAGTTAGAGTACACGCAATCGCAATAATAAATAAGTAGTTGGATGGTTTAATATAATGTTATATGTAAAATATTAAATAATCCATCTTAGTAATTAATTTCAGTCATAGTATGAAATTCGGTTAGACTAATTAACTACTAAGTGAACCAGTCAAACACAAATGAAAGTTGGTCTAGTAATTGATGTGATATGGTACAAAACTTGAAAGATAACAGTCATGAAAGAGAGAAAGGTAGACAATAAAATGGAATAGTAGGACTTGACCAAAAAAAGATGGAATAGTAGGAAATAATTATTTTACAAGTTGTAACATTTCGATTTTAAATTGCGCAAGTATTCTTTTTAAAATAACTCAAACCTTTGTATATTAAAGGATTCACGATATTTTTTAATTTAAAATCAGAGTAAATAATTAAATCAAAAGCGTTTTTTAAAATAACGATATGAATCAATACACACATTTTATAAAACATTTCTAGATAATGAGTTTTCAATTCAAATCATACACTTCATAAAACATAAAACAGTGTATGAGTATTCTTTACTTGCAGTAATATTATTTACATTGGTACATAAACAAAAGTAGAGAAAAACAACACACATTTACTCGAAAGGCTTACTCTTTCACAACACCTATAAATTTGTGAAGATCAGGCCCGTCACTTCTGGTTTCTCAATATGGTGCCCAGACTGAATCTAGTTTCGATTCCAAATAGAAACGTTACGATTAGTACCTATACTCCACTTAAACCCATTTTAGATTACTTACTTTGCAGCCTAAATACTCTACCATACATAGTTTGGGATGTATCCCAGCGTCGAGGCTAAGTAATCGGTATTAGAAAAATATTTAGCTTTGAGTAGTCTAGTGATCAAGAAGCTTAGACTTGTCTCTTCAAAAATGGAATTTGGACTTGTAACCATTTTCAAGCTTGTTTCCCAACCATTGCCATATTAAAAAGTTTGGGGCGTTTATACCTCATTCCACCAAAAACTATAGGTGACTCGAGTCTTTCCCAAGATAGCAAATGCACTCCTAATTGTTATTGATACCTAGAAAACACATATAAATGTTTGTTACTAATAACTATAGTTTCTCCAAATTAAATTGTCTATCGTAGGCAAACGGTTACGCAGCAGTCGTCATGTTAAGAGTCTGACTTTAAGGGAAACTGTTACACAACAGTCTCCAAATTATAGTTATTTCAGTATATTTTTATCGTTTTTTTTTATGTTTAACTTCTTAATTTATATGTCGTTTAGAGCATTAAGGTTGTGTTCGGTAACGACGAGAAGCCAACTTATAGCTTATTGAATTAGCTTATAAGCTTGTTGAATCAAAACATGACATGTTTGGCAACAAACTTTCTCATAAGCTTATAACTTTTTGTGAGAAACTATTTCAAGTAGCTTTTGAGCTTATAGCTTTTCATATTTTCTTCCATTTTTAACATTTAATAATATTTTTTATAAAAATAAACTGTCCACTAAAAAGGCAAAAACCGACCAAATTTAGTTAGTCTATTATTCTTTTTTCTTTAATTCTCTCTTTTTACGTTGATTTTTTTTTTTTTAACTCTAGTTCTTTTTTTTTAAGGATTAATTCTAGTTCTTCGAAATATTGTTCCAAAAGAGACACTTTCTATTGAACTTATATATTGGTATTATCATTTTTTTTTCTTGCTAACTTATTTACTGATTCAAATAAAAAGAAAAAAATCATAAAAAAATTAAAAAGATATAAAAATGAAGTCAGACAAGATTTGTTAAAAAAAATATATCAATTAAATTCATAATCACAGTTATCATTTTAAAGATAAAAAACACTTTGAAATAACTTATATATTTAAGATAAATATATCAGTTAAAAATGTTTTTAAATGTAATTTATAAAAAAAAATAAACATACATTTACTTTTATGTTATTTTAAATTTATAACTTATTTCAAAAGCTAATTTTACCAAACCCTTCAATTTCAAACAACTAGTTTTTCAGTTGTAAGCTTTCAGCTATCAGTCATTGGTTATATGCTAACTTTTCAGCTATCATCAGCTTATAACTTATTTTTATCAAATAGAGCCTAAGTAGCAAACTTTATTGATTGTGGGCCTTCAAACAATATCATCTGGCTAAATTTCTTCATGATTCATCTCAAATTATAAGTCATTTTGAGTATTTAACATAAATTAAGAAATGTAATTAATTTTGTATCAGAAAGAAAAATTACGAGTTATTTTACAAAATTATCCTTCATTAATGATATGAGAAAAATAATATAAAGAATTGAAAAAAAGAGTAATAAATGGTTAATGATATAACAGAAAATTTGTCATTGACGGTTCATTGGTAATGTAAAACGTTTATAATTTGAAACAATATTTTTTTTTTCAAAACGATGACTTATAATTTAGGACAGTTATTTTAAGAATTTTCAACATCGTTTAATCTAATTTTCCACCCTCAATATGAGCTAAAAGTCAAACTCGATCAAGGAATATCCATCAATTATTCAATAAACCTTAAAATATATATTTTTTGTTTATAATAGTGATTGAATAAAGATGGAGTATGATTGTTGGTATTTACTTGGCTAATTAATTAATTTTTTTAAGGGCTAATTAATTAGTTTCATCTTTTACTAACGCGGCTAATTAATTAATTAGTCAAAACAGAGCTTTTTTTTAATAATGGTCAAAATAGAGCTTTTGTTGTATACAAAAAAAATAAAATAAGATAAATGACCTTTAATGTAATTTTGCCTAATTTTTTTCGTAAGAGTGATCAAATGAAGAATGAAGTATGATTGTTGGTATATACGTGGCTAATTAATTAGTTTCATCTTTTACTAATGCAGCTAATTAATTAGTTAGTCAAAATAGAGCTTTTTTTTTTTAATAATGGTCAAAATAGAGCTTTTGTTGTTTTAAAAAAAAAAGATAAATAAGATAAATGACCTATAATGTAATTTTGCCTAATTTTTTTTTATAAGAGTGATCAAATGAAGAATAAAGTATGATTGTTGGTATTTACGTGGTTAATTAATTTGTAGTGCTTACAGATTACGTGTCACAAAATTTGTTGACTCTTCTCACCTTCAATATCCAGGGTTTTGGTCTGGAATCTGGAAGCTCAAAGTTCCCCCAAAAGTTAAGAATCTTGTGTGGCGTATGTGTCGGGGCTGCTTACCGACACGGGTTCGCCTTCTTGAAAAAGGTGTTCAATGCCCTACTAATTGCGTCAACTGTCCTTCTAATCAATAAGACATGTCTCATATTTTTTCGACAGTCCTTTTGCTATCCATGTTTGGAAAATGACAGGTCTTTGGGGAACGATTCAACATGCTATGTCTTCTACTACTTCGGCAATTGATGTTATTTTCATGTTACTGGAAACCTTGTCTATTGAGCTTAATCAACGGTTGACTTCATTGTTTTGAAGCCTTTGGAAGCATATGAATCTGAGAGTTTGGGACGATGTCACAGAAGTAAGTGGTGTGGTTGTTGAGCGAGCTAAGAATTTGGTTGCTGATTGGTAGATTCCACCCTTCTTCAGCATGCGCAACAACCTGTTGGAGGAGGGAGTTCGTCTGTGGTTGACACTTTTGCATCTGTGGCTTCTGTCTGGCAACGACCTTTGTCGGGTAGATACAAGTGTAATATTGATGTTGCATTCTCATCTTATTTCAATCGGACTGGTGTTGATAATTGTGTTCGAGATTTTGAAGGCACCTTTGTTTTGGCTAAGGTTGTTAGTTACCCTTGTTGTTATTTAGTGGATGTCGGAGAAGCTTTGTGATTATATAGTAGTGGCTTAGCGACATGCAATTTTACAACGTTGATTTTGAAACAGATTCCAAACTTACTTGTGATGTCTTTCATGCTACTCGAGACGACTATTCTGAGTTTGGCTGTATTATTTCTTCATATCGCACTCTAGTTAGCTCTTTTTTTACCAACTCTAGGGTGGAGTTTATTCGGCGACAAGCTAATGTGGTTGCTCATGTTCTCGCAGGAGAAGACACATTACTAGCTAGTCCCATCATTTATTTTCATGTATTGAAAATCTTATTATTAATGAAATGCTCCAAGCATGTTTTCTTTAAAAAAAAAAACTTTTACTAACGCGGCTAATTAATTAATTGGTCAAAATAAAACTTTTGTTGCATAAAAAAATGTATAATTTTAAAAATCAAAACTTTCCAATTGTATTTTACCTAATTCCGCGTTGAAAATGATTTTAAGAAAACAGATTAAAAATCAATGAAAAAACACTTTCAAATAGAACACGTAGCTTGTCTCTTCTGAAAAACAAACACACAAAGTGCAAAGCAATATAAACCCAACAATTCTTCTCCTTCACAACACCCAACACTCTCACAAGCCTTATTCTCTTCATTCCAAACATGAATCTCCCCAAAAAACATACCAACAGTAACAACACAACACATACCTAGTTCAAACAAAACAAATTGTGTTACCATGTTACCTTACAAATTCATAATCCTTATTCTCCTCACACCTTTCATTCTTTTCATAATTCGATACATATTATTCAAAACTGGTTTAATACACACAACAAAAAAACTCCAAACAAAACTACAAGATTTTTTTTATCTCTACCAATACCTTAAAGTCCCCGAACTAAACCAAACCATGCAACCGAACATTTTCTATCGTAAAGTTTCGCTTTATTTACATTCTCTTCCTTCTCTTGAAGATTCCGATTTCACCAATCTCATTACCGGATATAATCAAAACGACATCGTTTTAACCCTAGACTCAGATCAAATCATCCAAGACAGGTTTCTCGGCGCCACGGTTTATTGGTTCTATAAAAAAACCGAACCAAATAATCAAACCGGTGCATTTGTTCTCAAGATCAGGAAAACCGATAAACGAAGAATATTAAGCAGTTATCTTCATCATATTACCATGTCCGGTGAAATAGAATACAACAGCAAACGTGATCTACGTTTGTTCGTTAATGTTGCCGGTGCCGGTGCCGGTGGAAGGAGGTGGAGATCGTTTCCGTTTAATCATCCATCAACATTTGAAACGATGTTGATGGAAACTGATTTGAAGAACAAAATCAAAAACGATCTTGAATCGTTTTTGAAAGCAAAGAATTATTATAAGAGAATCGGTCGTGTTTGGAAACGGAGCTTCTTGTTATACGGTGAATCCGGTACCGGAAAATCTAGCTTTGTTGCAGCCATGGCAAATTTTCTTTGCTACGATGTATATGATGTTGATCTCTCCAAAATTCAAAGCGATTCAGATTTGAAATTTCTCTTGCTAGAAACATCACCGAAATCGATTATCGTTGTGGAGGATCTTGATCGGTTTATAACGGCGGAATTGGATTCTCCGGCGACAGTTACGGCGGTGGGGATTCAGAATTTCATGGACGGAGTTATGACGTCGAGTTACGCAGAAGAAAGAATAATGATTTTCACGATGAATAGTAAAGAATTTATTGATCCGAATTTTCTCCGACCGGGTCGTGTCGACGTTCATATTCATTTTCCGGTGTGTGATTTTTCATCTTTCAAAGCTTTGGCGAATAGTTACTTAGGTGTGAAGGAACACAAGCTTTTTCCAGCGGTGGAGGAGATTTTCCGGCAGGGAGCGAGTTTGAGTCCGGCGGAGATAGGTGAGTTGATGATTGCGAATCGGAACTCACCGAGTCGGGCTATTAAATCGGTTATAGGGGCTTTGCAAATGGACGGTGATGGAAGAGGGTGTGGGGATATGATCTTACGGCGGATAGAGGATGATGACGTGGAAGATGAAAGTAACCAAGGTGTTCTTTGTGGTGGTGATGGTTTTTCTACGGTTAAGGATTTGAGGAAGATTTATGGTTTGTTTAGATTAAAGAATGTTAAGAGGAATAGGTCGGGTAATTTATTGGTCAATGATGAAGGATGATAAATTGGATTTTGTTTATACAATAATGAATTAGGAAGTGCATTTATTGGTTAGAGACCAAATTAAAATGTTCATATTGGTCTTTTAGGAAGGAATCATTTGATTGGGTTCCTTTAGGTGGAAATGTAAATTATTAGAGTTAGAATTTAGAATTAGTTATGGTTAAAAATCATTAATTGATATGGGAACACAAATAGCAAAGGAAAACTTTTCTTTTTGATGTGTATGATTTTTGGTTATAATAGCATAGGAAAACTTTGATTTATAATTTGGATGATTAAAACCACAATGTATAGTTTTTTTTTAATCATATCATACACATTAAATAATTGGCTTCAGTCACTTGCCATATAAATAAGTTGTTTAGTTTATATATATTATTTTTGTTATTTTCATTCGGAGTACATATGATTCATAAGATGGAAGGACAATTCGAGTTATCATATTGTCTTTCTTTTTAGGTTGTGAGATACTATACATTTTGTGTGGTCATCATTAAACTTTATCGTCAAAAGTCAAGTATACATTTAAGCATTTTGATTACATGCCTCTTATTTGAGGGATTATGGACCGTTATAAGATTTTGGCTTAGCCCGAATGGAATTAAAGTTCTTGAATCACTAGTGCTTTTATGATACTTAGGTATCACTTTCACATGCTCTCAATTCAATCAAGAACCATCATGGACAAGAATCCCATTTGATTAAAAGAAAATTGAGAGCATAAAACGGTGAGATTATTAAGAAAAAATCAAGTCATTTACTCGATATAAACCTCAAATACATCAACCTTGAGAACAACAAAGTGAATCATCTTCTTACATTTTTTTTTTCTCTTTTTCTCTCTTAACTCTTTATCGTTCTCTTAATCTTACCCTCTTACTCTTGATTACATTTTTTTTTTAATGATGATAGAGGTTAAGATTAAGAGAGAGAAGGAGAGGAAATTGAAAAAGGGATGATACATATCCTGAGCACAATATAGTGTCGGAAAATGTCACAAAAGTTCTATGCTGAAGCAATGCATATGTATATTTGAACCCAAAACTATATTCAAATGTTCACTTCAACTTCATATATTTGTTATAACAATGAACAAAACTTTTATTATATCCCTTCTAGTATGACATGTTGCTTCTCTTTGAAGATCAGTCTCTGTTGCTTTCCTCTATCTATATGAATATTTATCACATTAATTTTTGATGTGGTTGATGATTGATTAAGAAATTTCAAAATGGTGCTTTCAGAATTTGAACATTTAGTTTTGTAAATAAAATTTGTTTTTTAACTACAATCTCTATTGTAATTAAAAAAATTATTGTTTTTAAGGATTTAGATAATTAACTCTTAGATTCGGTATACTTTGTGAAAATATTTTCAGTTTTTTAAAATATATGTTCATTTTAACAAGTTATAATTAGAAAATGTGAGATTTTTTAAGTGAACAATTGTGATAGAGGAAGATGAAATGTTAACTAGAATTTATGCGTTTATATAAATATTACATGATGAACAATAAATACAGTGAGGAAGATTTATATTTTTATTTAAGTAAAAAATAAACAAAACCAAAGTTAAAGAGAAAAAATGTTTTGTAGAGTTGACCGAAAAAAAAAAGTGTAGAGAGTTCATATAAATATGTGGATAAATAAATCTAAATGTTTTTTTTTGAAAGAAAATAAATCTAAATGTTGAAATCACCTGCATTGTTCACCATGCATTGCACCATATATGTTCCACTTTTTTTTTTGAACCATCCATTATCCATGTGTCTCACGTTATATGTTAGCATTGACCAATATTCAATAACGATAAGAAATAATATCAAGATTGATAATACCTAAAATATGGTTCACACATGTATGATATCTAAAATGAAAATGTAAAACATTTGGTTGTCCAAACGAACGAACTCTTAATTTGTCATCATTAGCAAGTAAATCAGACTCAGGATAATTGCTTTACGGTGAAAACACGTATGTTATTATAGTCATATCATAGAGAAATTTGATAGTGATGTATAGATTTGAATGTCTCTTTTATATTTGAATTTTTCTTAAGAAATATACAAGTTTCAGAAATTAGGTGCCTTCCAAATTTCACAACTTAGCACGTCTATAATTTGGAACGAGTTTGGTAAATGCGTGGCTGCAAGCCCATTACACACTTGTACCATTAATTAATCATTAATTATTGTTATCATCATTTAACAAATAACTTACAAGTTTGAAACTTTGAGAGATGTCTTCTTTTTGCCAAATAATAATGTTTGCTAAGAAATAAATGCTGCACACAATAATGGTAGAACTTCATGGCTGCAGAATAAAGGGGCCAGGATGGGTGATGTTTCATTTTTAAGAGGAAAATGTGTACACTGGACGTGAGTTTATACACGTTAAAACAATGAGGGAAAAAAGCGAGTGGCAAAGAGAAAATTAAGTGTTTTTTTAACACAAAAATGGAATATATTAACACCGGAGACATAATTGCTACAGCATTAAGTGTCGAATAAAGAAAAAAAATTTAAAAGTTTTTTTTAATAAAAACAAATTTGAAAGTTAGTACAACGTTGTCACAATTGTGGTATGAGGAAAAAAATTTAAACGAGATAATTTGTTTTAGAAAATGTTTTATCAAGTTTTTATATGTTAACAATAATGTATTAATTAAATTGCTATTTTTATTTATTTTGATGGTAAGTTATTTTATTTTCATTTAAACCACTAATAATGTGAGATCATTTCATAAAATGATAAAATTCAAAATCAAATTTGTACATTCATCATTTTGTGGTGTTAAGTATATGTATTTTAATAATATATTAATCAAATAGTCGGTCTTTGATCGGATACCGAGTTTTAAAATATATATATATATATATATATATATATATATATATATATATATATGTTTGTCCCCCCTCATTTAAAAAAAGTCTAAATGTTTGTTCTACAAGACAAATAAGCAGTTTATAAGATGATAGTTTAAGTTGTTTTTCAATTTTTTAATAAGTGGGAGTTTGTTGTTTCAATTGATTATCCCTAATCTAATCGAGTTTGTGGATCTGTTGTGTGCTTGATTTTTTTTTCCTAGCAATCATATCCCAAGTAATTCTAGATCTTTGTGACCCTTCTGAATCTTTTTGGATACAAGTAAGGATTTTATGCCATTTTGGTATGGAAAGTCATTGATTTAGTGTTTGAAGGCAGCAATAGGCTATATCAATTTAATAATTGTGCATCAGTGGTATCCTAGTTTGTATGGATATCATTTTGCCATTAGTATAAGGAATCTAATTCATGGTGCACCATGGAAAGGCCAGGTCCGAAGAAAGGCCAGGTCCGATTTGGCAACCATGGAAACAAATGGATTTAATCCAGATGGATAACAATAAATTCATGGTGCACCTGTTCCACAAAGGTTATCTTGAAAGAATTCTTAATGGTAGTCCATCGCTACTTGACAACAGCACGATCATCTTAAAGAAGGTGACGGTGGATACTTGACCACAAAAAAAAAATGACAGTGGGTGAAGATCATGTAGTTATTCTGATGACTACGACAGAAATATGGGTCCAAGTTCATCAACTTCTGCTTGGTTTCATAGATGCAAGTATAGGCGCATTGGTGGGAAGTCACATTGGCAGGATGGTCAAATACGATGAGGAGAACAATTACGGCCCATGGAGAAATTACATGAGTCAGGGTCGGGATTGGTATTCGAAGCAAGATCTGGTGATTCAATGTGAGGAGGGAGATGATATAAAGCTCGTATTCAAGTACCAAAAGCTAGGTAAACTCTGTTTTATTTGTGGCTCAATAGGCCTACGAAAAAAATTTGTGATCAAAACAATATGAATCAAGTGAACAAAAAAGGTGGAAGAAAGTGGGGACCTTATCCCCGCGCAAAAAGTAACTTTACGTGAGGTAGTAAATCGGCGAGTTAGTGGCTGATAGGTGGCCAGAAAAAATAAGAAGGATCATCATTTAATGATAGTTATAGTAGTTAATTAAATGCAGGCGACGATTATGAAAACTCTAACCACATAATTTATGGACGAATTAAAGTTGATGTTGACCCGCTTACAAGAAAATTAACTTTTTATAAGTTTACCGAGTGTCAAAGGTCTGATTAGTCTGGATTAATATGTTGACCCACGTACTAATTCGGACCAATCAGACCTTTGAGACTCGATAAACTTATAAAAAGTTAATTTTCTTGTACAAAGGTCAGCATTGACTTTAACTTGACCATAAATTATGTGGTTAGAGTTTTCATAACCGTCAACTGCATTTAATTAACTGTTTTGACTATCATTAAATGATGATCCTTCTTCTTTTCGGCCACTAGAATTCAAACTCCGGCCACCTACCAGCCATTGACTCGCTGGTTTACGACCACCCGCGTAGTTGCTTTAAGTGCGGAGATAAGCTCCCCACTTTCTTCCACCCGTTTTTTCACTTGATTCATATTTTTCATTACAAAAAATTTCTGTATGACCTATTGATCCATAGATAAAACAGAGTTTACCTAACTCTTAGTACTTGGATATCAACTTTATATCATCTCCCTCCTCACGTTGAATCACCAGATTTTGCTTCAAAGGTTCTTCCATATCAATCTCGACCCTGACTTTCATCACGTTGTAGTAGTCTAACTCGTTCGGCTAGATTTAACCTCGTTAGTCTATCTCAAAATATCCTCAATAGCTACAAATGTTTTAATGCACAATCAATACAAAATATTCTCTAGCTAACAATTTTGATAGATGAATTATATTTTAAGTGAATGTTCTATTCATCGTTGATAACCCATGATAATTAAGATCTTTCATGTCTAGAAGACATCCCAAAGTATTCTCACGGCTTAGATTTTTGGATTTGTTATGAGGCTAATCTCCAACTGTAAGACATCTGAATTTTTTACACGGAGTTAGACTGCATCCAAAATAGGTAACCCTATGAATCAAACTCTGGTTCTTTCTCCAACCCTTTTAATACCATGTTGTTTTTCAAGTGAATGTTCTATATATCATAAGTATGTTTAAAATTTAGTGAATGTTGTAAATTGAAATTAATATACATTTCAATGAATATTGTAGATGAGTTATAAATGTAACAAGTCATAGTCACAATGAAACATGATAACAACTATTCAGTTCTTAGCACATAAAGCAAGACTAGATGAAATCAATTAGGCCTCACCAATCATTAACCATACACATACTTATAGTATGTACTTGTCACACTTTTTTTCCAAACTTAAAAATCAAATACAACTTAACCATTAGATAACAGCATCAACAAGAGCATGAAGACAACTTCTTTATCTCACTAATTTCCAATTCAGCACCTGAAATTACATCAATCTTAGAACCTTTTAGTGCAATACCCTTCACATTACCACATTCCAATGCCTTTTTAGAAACTACACTATTAATCTCTTCTAGCAATTTCATAAATGCACCCTCCACATTCACACCAGTAAGAGCTGAAGTCTCTGAGAAGAATAAACCTTGATCTTCTGCAAACTCAACTGCATCTTCAGTAGGAACCATTCTCAAATCAACAAGGTCACCTTTGTTACCAACTAGCATGATCACAATTGAGTTATCTGCATGTGCTCTAAGTTCCTCAACCCATTTAGCAACATGATCAAAAGATTGCCTTTTGGTTATGTCATATACTAGCATTGCCCCTAATGCACCTCTATAGTATGCACTTGTTACAGCCCTGTACCTATATCAGCAACAAAATTTACATGTATATATAATATGTCAAAAGAATTTATCTGCAATCTACACTTAAATGATCAAGTGTTATTTTTTGACTTAGCCGGGGCATATTCTGTATACAACTACATAGACTAATTCTACGATATAACTGATATTTATTTAAGATGCCGATCTCTCCCAACATTGTTGCTTCTTCATAAACCTAAGTATCGAACATTTGACCACAAGCTTAAAAGACAAAATGTCAAAAATTTGTGTCATTGATAAATGATCAAATGTTATCGGTATATTTTTTATATAAATATTTTATATTTTATAGATACTCTTATGAAGTATCTAAACACCGACTAATCTCCTTATGAGAATTTGTTGTACATATACGGTGTATTCTCTCCTTTTTAACCGGATTTTTCTTTCGCAAGAGTTTGTGATCAAACTCTTTACCACTTACTTAAGGTACTCGAGTCTCGTGCCACTTGTACCAAACTCATGTCGGTGTGTTATTAGTACACTTAAGCAATAAGTTTTTTTTTTTGAAAATGTATTTCTTTTTGCCATTAATGCACGCACTGAACAATTTTCAATCCATTGTAATCTAGTCACCTACCTTTTCTAAAGCAGGGTATAATCTTCTAAGAAGCAATGCATTCATCCAAAACTGTTAAATGTCTCATACTTAGAACCCCTTCCAGAACATTAATGTGATATAATGTGCTTTTTTGTTATGTATGTTTCGTACGTCAAAATAGTATCTATGAAGCTTAGAGAGTCACCAATATCACACTAATATTGCAATAGTAATAATTAAAAAAATAATTAATAATTAAATGTTACCACATGTGTCGGTGCCAGAGTACTGATTTTTAACTTAGGACCATTATGTACCATTTTGACACTCAATGTAATTCAAGAGAAATAGAGAAGGACTAGAAAAAAATCAAACAAAAATGAGAGATAAGAGAGATGAACCTTTCTTGGCCAGCAGTATCCCAGATCTGAGCTTTAATTACTTTACCATTAATAGTGACAGTCCTAGTTTGAAATTCAACTCCAATAGTTGACTTTGAGTCAAAGCAAAACTCATTCTTTGAAAACCTTGATAGTATTTGAGTCTTTCCTACTGCTGAGTCACCAATGACAACAACCTTAAACACATAATCTATTTTCTCTTCCATATCATAGTCTATTTTCTTGTTTCCATTCTCTTGCTTCTTCTCACCCTGGACCATTTTTCTTCACAAGACAAGATATGTTGAACTAGGCTCTTATAAAACCTTGGTCTTAATTTCTCACAGCATGCTAAAATATAATAACTTGGTTTGACTAAATGTTGGTCTTACGGGTCAGTAGAAGCATGTAAGGGAACATGGAAAAGGTAGGAAAAAATATGAACACCAATGTTGAAACAATTTTAATAGTGGTAAAAGAATAGGCAAGGAAGTGGGGTCTAGTCTGTGTCCATGCTTTTAATATTATGCGACACAATTATTGGACATTATTGCTTTCATACCTTCTTCTCATGATATATCATATCATATTTATGAACTTTATTATACTGTGTTTGTTGTAGAATTGGATTTGGATCTTTCGGTAATATTAAATGTATATTTAGTATTACGATGATTTTGACATACTTACTATGATATTAAACATAAGCTCCGTCTTGTGGATGTAAAAAAGTTGAGTAGGATGAAATACTTCACTAAAATTAATCAATCATATTTTTTAGTAGAGATGAGTTGTCAAGTAGGTAAATACTTCCCATACCATACATATGATAGAAGAATATGATAACATGTTGTTTAATATATGTTTGGTAATACGAAGAATTTGTCAAGATGATGATGAGTTGCTGTAAGTTTACAAAAGCTACATAGGGTAGCTTATGAAAATCACATTTGCTCATCTAATTTTGACAACTTTACTATGATACCAAACATAGGTAGCATAATTTAATTATTTTTTAGCCAAAAAGAAAAGGAAATTGTAAATACAAATTAGGCAAAATTTTCCAAAAAGCTCTATCTAGTGGTTTGGTTTGGCTGAGGTTGAGGGAACCGAGAATGATAAAAATAGTTAAAGTGTATAGCTTTGGTGACTTTGGTCAAATTAATGGCGCAATCCAAGGACAAATATATGGCTTCTCTTTTCCATGAGTTTTTCTCCTAATAATATTGAGTCATGTCTCACATTAAAGTCAAGAATTTCTAAAAACTATATATTATATTCATGTAAATATAGGCCAGTTAAAAAAAGTGAACAGATTTTGGCGTGAATGTATTATGCTTAATGAGATGATGCTATATAATATCAGATGTTCAAAACATGGAACACAAATTCATTGAACCTAAAAAAGAGAGGGAAAACATAATTAGATAGTGAAAAGTTAACAATGAAAGAGGAATAAATTATATCAAAAGAGAAAGAAAAAAAAGGGAATCCAAAACCTGGTTGTATAATGATATATAGAAAGGAAGAAAAACAAACCTTTGTGATGCAAATGTTTTTCAAAGACTCTAACTTACATATAAGTCTTGATGAATGTCATGAGCAGCCCAATTTATGACATTATTTATCACATATGTATTATATTTAGCTCTATATTTTGTTAGGTATTCATCCCTCCTTAATTACAAGACTATTTTTATATATAAAAAAAAAAAATCATTACTTTGGTATACAAAATGAAATTAATCACTTCCAAATGCAAGGCCCCTACCATCATTCCCTATGTTAAAATCAAGGTTACTTTGTCATTGACATATTACAATGTTTATCTCTAAACAAAATAATAATAAAATAAAAAATGGGCACTAGTGTCAATTTAGAAAAATGAGAAAGCAATAAAATAAAAAAGAATTCCGTTGCCGGGACTTGAACCCGGGTCTCTCGGGTGAGAGCCGAGTATCCTGACCAACTAGACTACAACGGATTATTGATAGGATTCTTCACTATTTAATAATATTACATACTTTCTTGTTTATTAAGCACATGGCAGATATATTCTCAATTTATACGAATAGTGTGATTGTTGTCTAACCATACAGTACAAATCCAATTCACTTACTTGGTTCAAAAACATTCATTTTAAATTAATGATTTTCGAAATAAAACTAAAATTGTTTGTTGGACTGTACCGAATGCTGCACAGATGCATTTACCTTATGTTTTTTCAGGGGACATTTACCTTTTTTTTTATGGTAAGTGCATTGTCATTTATTTGTGTGGACAACAACATAAGTGTTCCAGTTAATTGGACTTGGTGTTTCCATTTGAATCAAATTATCACTTGGGACCACTATATTTTATCTATGTATGGTCGGTGGGAGGGTCAATGTGTTGTTATTAAATTTGTATTTTTTTAATTTAATTTCATGTAACAATTTAGTTATTTATATTTTTTTCATCGTAATTTTTTCATTTTGGACTATTTGCATATGAATTTTTAAACTTTAAATTTAAGATTCATATGAAAGACCATATATTTAAAAATTGAGAGGCCATAAGAAACGAAAATCTTGAAATTGAAGCTTGAAAATTCAATGCAAATGAACCAAAATGGAAAAAATAAAATGTAAAAAAAGATAAATGATCAAATCGTTACTTGAAATTGCTAAAGAACAAGATTTGTAATTTTACCTATTTTTATAATGGAAATGTTTATTAGTGTCTTAAGGACACTAGTTAGCATAACCCTTTTTATAAACCAAAAATATTATTTAAGAGAACCGAAGACATAAACCTAATTAAGTAAAGAACAATCTAAGAGAACCAAGGACCAGTGGTGGTTTCACCGCCCGGCGACCCCTGGCACGCGTCCGGGTACCTGCCTAATATTTTTGCAATTTCTTATATTAATTCCTCTGAATTTCTTATATAAACTCCTATAAATTGGGCAATTTCTTTAGATTTTTTGATTATTTGCTTGCAACTTCTTATGTAAACACCTATTAATGTGTTGCAAAAAAATTTTGCCCAAACTTTATAATAATTATGGCTTCGCCACTGCCGAGGACATAAACCTAATTAAGTAAAGAAGAAATAAAATAAAAGTATCTTCATAATACTTAGGTTTTCTACCCTTTATAATATGTAATTAAACTCATTTCATGCATAATTTTTTCTCCTTGGAGATCACTTCTATTAAAAGTTTTTCACTAACGGTTTTATCCAATGTTTTAAAACTCGGATCGGTGATCGACCCGGTCAAGGCACCGGGTTACTGGGTCACTGATCGAACCAGTGGGTCACTGGTTCAACCGTATGACTATTGATCCGGTCTATATAAAAATATTTATGACCAAAAATTACATTATGAATGAAATTTTGATAAAAAAATCTTGTCATTTTTTTTATATTTAAAGTTCGTACGTTAAAAAATTATATTCACAGCTGTAAGTTTGCAAGTTAATTTCTTAACTGCAGCACAATTCATGTTAATTCCAATCCAAATTCAAATTTGCTCATACATTAAACAATAGTACTACATAAAAAACCTCACAAATAAGTTCTAATTTAGATTCCATCTTTATAACATAGTATGTTCTAAACATTGTTGAAAATCAAAATATAACAGACTTACAAACCCAAGTAAGTTCTGAACATAGTCAACAAAAACACAATAGACTGACAAACCCAAGTATGTTCTAAACATAGTTAATAAAAAACAGAAACTCAAATAAGTTATAACAATTCACTGATCAATAAACTATTTATGCCTTTTATATATAAAAAAATGAAAAAACGGATCGGATGGGCTAAACTGGTTTTGCGGTCCGCCCACTAACCCGGTCGGGTCACACCGGATTTTAGTGGACTAATTGTATATCTGATCCAATAGTCTGCCCAAACCGTTGCACCCTTCGGATCCTGATCCAACCGGCCGGATCGGTCCAGGTTTTAAAACACTGGTTTTATCCTTCAAATTCTCTAAGTTATCAACAACATTAGTATGTATGCTAGCATAAAAAATAATAATATTCAATATTCTTGAATATAATATACATTTTGTGTCAATTGTTTAACTCCAAGAACCAAAATACACATATCATGAAATATATTATATTATTGATTATTGATTCTCGGTTAGTTTCCTGACTTGATTATCCTTAACTAAACGTGTTCAACATTTGCAAGTCAAACACAGCAACATTTGAAATACATCAACAATCTGGTTGTTATTGACAAATCACCAACCTCAACATCTAGAGTAAACAAAAAAAATAAATTGGAATATTATAATGAAGAATCGTTTTTAATAACAACCAACATAGAAATATCATTTTATTTTAAGAGAGTCTCGTTAACTAGTGTCCGAAGACCCTAGTTAAAGATAAGAAAAAAAAATACTCTCTTTGTCATGTATTAAGTGACAGTTGACTGTGTATATTAGAAAAAATTATGAAAATTTAATGTTTTGAAAATATTTATTGAGACGAATCCAACAATATTTTATCTGATATAATTTATTTTTGTATATTAATAGAAAAATATAGTCAAAATATGTTAGGTCAATAGTGCACATAGTCAAATAAGTCATCTATTACGGAACAGAGGGAGTATTTGCATTGAAAATATCGTCTCTTGCACTTTTTTAAACTTCAATGGTACAAGTTCTAAAACACTCGTATTATATTTAATTTTATTAATCAGTGCCCCTTAACATTTTCAAAATATTAATAACAACAAATCACCAACCATACTCAAAAAATTTGTATGAAAGAAAAACAAGTTTTTTAAATTGATACTTATCATGTTGATAAATATTCAGCTCATTATAGGACATGGATTTTTTATTTTGGGAAATAAAGAAGGTATAAGCCCTCATTGGACATAAGATTTAGTGACATCATTTTCTGTTCTGTTAAATCCTTTGACCTTTCAAAACTATAACTGTTTAACATGGTAATTTACAACCCTACCAAGTCAAAGTCTCAAAGGATGGAAAATTCCTCTACTACACACTTGGAAACACAAGTGTGGATAGAAGAACTAAGGAGACAAAAAACAAAACCATTTTCCAAATTGAACTCTTCTTTGCTTCATTCACTTCTTCAAAATGGAATCATATAAATAACACAGCCTTTCATTTTTTTTGCTAAGATCTTTGTTATTCATGAAACTTTCTTTTGCTTAAAAAGGTTCTCAAATTCATGGCTATTATCTCTCTTTGAGTCTTTCTCAGGTATGTGTTGACTTTTGAGTCTTCCTTGTTTTGTTTCTCTGAATATGTCAATAGGGTCTTCCAACTTGCACCTATTTTCTTCTCTGAATATGTTAATATGAATATGTCAATAGGGTCTTTTCTTTCTATTGTCTCATTTTCATATATTGTTGCAATGTTTTTGATATAGTAACTTTATGCTTGTATTGTGTTTCATTTCATATATTGTTGCAATGTTTTGTTATATGTTTTGGAGCATTAAATGTCCACAAACTTATGATAGTAATTTATTATCAGTTCTATGTAGAAAAGAAATTGGTAAATGAATCTGATAAACTCTTTCTGTTTTTGTTTTCTTTCTATATTAATACCAGATTTAGACCTTGTTTGGATAAACAGCTTATTTAAGTTCTAATGGCATTAGAGCTTAGTCATTTCTGTTTGAATTAAGACAGTTGTGTGGAAGCATTCATTGATCAGAAGGCTTTGGAAGTTTATGCAAATTGCAATTGTTTTGCCAACATTTGTTAGTGTTATTGATTCATGGGAAGAAAAAGGTTATTATTTTGTATACTAAATTGCTGCATTGTAAGATGATGGTTGTAGATTTTCTTAGTTCTGGTCCTACCTCAACTGCAATTTCTCAAATCATAGAAACTATTGGTGACTTCCTATGCAGTGCTAATGATGTACTTGTGAATAAAGATAGTTTTAAGGAACTTGGTTCTTATTTGGAAAGAATTATGCCGATTTTGAAAGAATTGAGGAATGAAAAAGTGAGTGATTCTGTGGCATTCAACCATGCCATTGATATTATGAATCGCGAAACGAAAGCTGCAAAGATACTTGCTCAGGAATGTGGTAAGAAGAGCAGGGTTTATTTGTTAATGAATTGTAGGTTGATTGTAAATCGGTTAGAAAATCACACGAAGGAGATAAGCAAGGCGCTTGGTCTTCTTCCTTTATCAGCATCAGGTCTTTCGGCCGGAATATTGGAAGAAGTTAAAAAGATATGTGATAATATGGAGAAAGCTGGATTTAAGGCTGCGGTAGCGGAAGAAGAGATTTTAGAGAAAATCGAGTCAGGGATAAGGGAAAACAGTATTGATCGTAAGTATGCAAATAATTTAATAAACCTCATTGCTGAGGCTGTTGGAATTACAAATGACAAGTCGACGATGAAGGCTGAACTTGAAGAGTTTAAGAAAGAAATCGAAAATGCTCGTGTTGATAAGAAAAAGGCTGAAGCTATGCAAATGGATCAGATCATTGCTTTGTTGGAAAGAGCTGATGCAGCTTCATCACCGAATGAAAGGAAACTGAAATACTTTGCGAAACGGCAATCTTTAGGTACTCGAATCTTGGAGCCTTTACAGTCATTTTATTGTCCTATCACACATGATGTTATGGTGGAACCTGTTGAAACTTCATCAGATCAAACATTTGAGAGAAGTGCAATAGAAAAGTGGTTTGCAGAAGGAAACAAGAAGTGTCCTTTGACATCGATTCCTTTAGATACATCGGTTTTGAGACCTAACAAAACTTTGAAACAATCCATAGAAGAATGGAAAGATAGAAATACAATGATTACAATTGCTACTTTGAAAGAAAAAGTACATCAGTTTGGAGATGATGATGAAGTGATAAATTGTCTAAAAACTCTTGAGGATTTGTGTGAGCAGAGAGAGCAACACAGGGAATGGATGATACTTGAGGACTACATACAAGTTCTTATACTAATTCTTGGTTCGAGAAACCGCGATATAAGGAATCATGCTCTTGTCATCCTTTGCATTCTAGCAAAAGATAATGAAGAAGCTAAGGTACTTAAATGAAAATACTATCCATTTTCTATTTCAATACTAGTTTACACATTCGAGAACTAAACTTCCTTTTCTGCAGGAAAGAATTGTAACAGTTGATAATGCGATTGAATCGATTGTCCATTCTCTTGGACGACGTCAGGAGGAAAGGAAGTTAGCAGTTGCATTACTGTTTGAATTATCCAAATATGATTTTGCGCGAGAACACATTGGAAAAGTTCAAGGTTGCATACTTCTATTGGTGACTATGTCTAATGGCGATGACAATCAAGCTGCTAGAGATGCAACTGAAGTATTGGATAATCTTTCATACTCTGATCAGAATGTTATACTGATGGCAAGGGCAAACTATTTCAAGCACTTACTGCAACGTCTCTCCACAGGTTTGTTTAATCTTTTATCTACGTACATTAGTTGAGTTGTTCGTTGGTATTGGTGTTCCATTGCTAGTTGTTTTTCTCTTCTTCTTTTTCTATAAAAGATATGCATTTGTAACATAAAAGAGCAGAGATAGAAATATCAGAAATGACACTTTGACGCACAAATTTCGACAACTATTTAGATGGTTAACACAGTTCAAATATGTGGTTAATATTATTCACTAGATGATCAATAAATATAACAAGTTGTCGAAACTCATTAATCATCCACTTAACACAATTAACCACATTGTTTAATGTCACTAACCATGTTTTTCAGTTATACACTATATTATTAACCATCCAAATTGTGTTAAATACACATGATTTTCAGGTGTTTTACTATACATGATATCCATTAGCAATTTTTTGCATTCAAAATTACACATGAAAATTGTGGTTAATAATGTTAAAAAGTGTGGTAAATTGTGATTTATAGATGGTTAATGAGTTGCAACACCATGTTTGATCCATTAACCATCCTTTGAACATGATTAACCATGTATTTGAATTGTGTTAACCATCTAAATTGTTCTCAAATTTGTTGTCAAAGTTATGTGTCAAAATAACACATCTCTGAAAATCTATCTTGTGCAACTTCTAGTACAATACACATAAGTTCCAATTTTTACTATTAAGATCCAAAGAACAACAGAAATTTCAGTTAAGAACACTACTACTCTCCATAACCAGAATGATTGTGTGAGAATAAGCCTTTTCCATAACCTGTTTCTATCTCATTATCTGTGCAGGAGCAGATGATGTAAAGATGATTATGGCCAAAACATTAGCCGAAATGGAATTAACTGACCACAATAAGGAGTCCTTATTTGATGGTGGTGTACTTGCTCCTCTTCTTCACTTGTTCTTACATAATGATCTTCAGGTGAAAACAGTGGCCACAAAAGCTCTTAAGAATCTATCCAGTTTAAAGAGAAATGGACTTGAAATGATTCGACAAGGGGCCGTGCGACCGTTGCTCGATCTCCTTTACCATCATAGCATACACACATCAAGTTTATGGGAAGATGTAGCAGCCATAATTATGCAACTTGCTGCATCAACTATCTCTCAAGATCTCCAAACACCAGTTTTGTTACTAGATTCTGATGATGATGTTTTTAACCTTTTCCCTTTAATCAGTGTGACACAACCTGGTGTGCAACAAAACATTATTCAAACCTTTTACGCCTTGTGTCAGTCACCTTCATCTTCAAATATCAAGACGAAGCTAAATGAGGTATGAATCTTACTGACCGTAGTTATAAATAGTTTACGAGTGAATATGCAAATTGATCATCGAAATTGCAAACATCGGTTTAAATAGGCCCTCATTTTTTCGAATTGGCATGTACATCCCCAAAATTATAAAATGTCATTCAAAATAGTCCATCTGTTAACTTCTGTCGCTAGAGGCTATGATGTGGCACATTAATTGGACATGTAAAATTGCACATTAATCTCACATCAATGTCCAGTTCACTAGAAACTAATTTACCTATGAAATTTAGGTTACCACTGGGGCAAGTTTGTCAGTAATTGTAATTGTAATTGTCCAGATATTAATTACTTGCAAATTAGTCTTTAAGAGACCTAAATTTTATATTCAGTTAACGTGTCACGTCATAGTCTCGACAATAAAAGTTAACAAATGGACTACTTTGATTGAATTTGAAAATTTACGATCTTTGGTTTTTAAAGTTCATTCTCTACTATTCTATCATTCATGCACTTGTCTTTTCCAAATGTTGAAACTATTTTCATGTTTTTGTTTATGTCAATATACTATAACTAAATGAGTCCCCTTATGTATGAACAGTGCTCAGCTATACCAGAATTGGTTAGGTTGTGTGAGAATGAGAATCTAAACCTAAGAGCAAGTGCTATAAAGTTGTTTTCATGCTTAGTAGAGAGTTGTGATGAATCCATCATAGTAGAGAATGTTGATCAGAAATGCATCAATACTTTACTTCAGATCCTACAATCCTCATCTGATGAAGAGGAAATACTTTCTGCTATGGGAATAATATGCCATCTTCCAGAAATTGATCAGATAACTCAATGGATCCTAGATGCTGGTGTACTTCCAGTCATTTATAAATATGTTCAAGACGGTAGAGACCGAGATCTTCAAAGGAGAAATTTAGTCGAGAAAGCAGTTGGTGCCTTACGTCGTTTTACAGTTCCAACACACTTGGAGTGGCAAAAAATTGTAGCTGAAACTGGTATTATAACTGTTTTAGTGCAGTTGCTTGAACGTGGATCAACCTTGACAAAACAACGTGCGGCATTATGTCTCGCTGAATTTTCTAAAAGCTCAGTTAGTCTCAGCAGACCGATTCCGAAGCAAAAAGGACTGCTATGTTGTTTCTCAGCTCCGAACGAAATTGGCTGTAAAGTTCATGGAGGAATATGCACTGTCAAGTCATCATTTTGTCTCTTAGTTGCTGAAGCAATTGGACCTCTCACAAGAAATCTTGGAGAATCTGATTATGGAGTCTGTGAAGCTTCTTTGGATGCTTTATTAACATTGATTGAAGGTGAAAAACTAGAGAGTGGTGGTGAAGTGCTTGCTAAAGCAAATGCAATACCATTAATAATAAAATTCCTTAGTTCTACTTCTCTTGGGTTGCAAGAAAAGTCTCTACATGCTTTAGAAAGGATTTTTCAGCTAGCAGAGTTCAAAAAAACATATGGAGCCTCAGCTCAAATGCCTCTAGTTGACTTAACTCAGAGGAGTAGTGGTAGAGTTAGATCCATGTCAGCAAGAGTATTGGCACATTTGAATGTTCTTCATGATCAGTCTTCATACTTTTAAAGAAAAAATGTTGGTTCAAGTTCCTTTACTATGCAGCTAAGCCAACCATGTGGAAAAACCTTTCAAGGCGTGTCAGACACCGATATGACATTGACACTTGTGACTACACACAATCACTTCTATTTCATCAAATTATCACCGATGCTATGTGTCGGTATGGTCGTGTCTGTGTCAGAGCTTCATAGATTTTAATTTCGCAGCAACTTGATTTGGTTCCACACCTGACATGATGTTCCTCATGAAGAATCACTTTAGCTAGCTTTTGTTTGGTCTATTGATGTGTATATATAAAGATAGGAGCTCCATAGGACATGCATTGATTTTTTTTCTTTGGGCCTGTTAATTACCTCAAATTGCTTGTACATTTGAAGATTGATTGTATTAAGTTGCTATTTTTTATTTTATTTTTAAAGAAAAATACCGTGGTGCTTAAGAAAAAATGCCCTTTCTAGCACAAATGTATTGTATTCTTTTCTATTGAACTCATTGTGATTCTTTCTCTTACATCAAATAAAGATAGAATACTGCTCTTCGCCCTGCACAAAACGCTTGTACCCAGCTGAACTGACGAAAATTGTAACGCCCTATTTTATTTATTTAATTATTTTATCGAGTTTAGAGTCTTTTATTAATTTATCTGAATAATTGTGATATATGATGATATGTAGTGATTTTTAGTAGGTTGTTGTGACATAAAGAGTGAAGGAATCTAATTAGATTAGATTTAATGAGGCATAAGGGTAGTTTGGTAAATGAAGGAATTTGTTAGGTTAAGAAGAGGAGAAGTTATAAATAGAGTAGAACATTAGAGAATTAGGGTTAGAACAAGAAAACAGTTTTGGGAGAAAACAGAGAAAACTTGAAGAAACGGTTTTTGGGAGAAAAAGAGGAGAACTTGTAGAATTCAGAACTTCAACTCAATCTAAGGTAAGGGTGGGACTAACCTTCTTTAATCTCATGGGTAATAATTCTGAAAAGGTTTAATCTTTTGTTGTTGAATTGTTGTTGTTGTGAAAATTAGGTTTGAATTGAATTAAATTGTTAAAAACATAGGTAATCACATGAATTAACGTAAAAGTTGCTGCCTAGGTTGTAGATTATCAGTAGGTAATGTTTCCTATCAATTTTGGGAGTTAGGATGTCGAAAATTGAGTTTTGGGCAAAATTCTGAATTTTTGTTCGTGTTGTTCGTAGTCCTGTTCGTCGTCGCTCGCCACAGCGAGCGATTATCCCGGCCACGGCGAGTAGACCATTAACTCGCCACGGCGAGTGTTTTCCCCACCTTGCGAGTGACCCAGTTGTCGCTCGCCATGAGTGTTTTACCCGCCACAGCGAATTCTTTACAGAGAGCTACTGTTAGCTTGCCACGGCGAGTAGCCTTACTCGCCACAGCGAACTGCTTAGTGGAAGAATGCCATGTTTCGCGTTTCTTGTGTCTTTTTCACACGTTTCTGTTTTGAGTTGATCTTTGGTTCGTATATGAAAGTTGTTGATGATTAAGTTATGTGTTCCAGTTGCGTTGGTTTGACATGAAAGTCTTTTGTGAATAATTTAATATGTGAATTACAATGTTAATGTTGTTGCATTTTGAGTCGTATCATTGCATAAACATTTGTCACACGTAGGGGGCTGTATGCCTGTCAAGTTGTAGCGAAGGGGGCTGTAGCCTGTCAAGTCGAATTACGACATTAGCGAAGGGAGCTTGATGCTCTGTTGATACCACATGCATAATTACATTGCATTTGTTGAGTCATTGTTGTTGCATTGTTGAGTCGTTGTTGTTGCATTGATGAACGAAGTTAATTGATGATTTATATCTAAAATTATATGAAGTACTTGTTGATGATTATTTGTGGCTGTTTTATATTGATTAATTTTTCTTTATGAATTGTTGCTTATTATTAATGAATGTGAAATCTCACCCCTTCTGTTTGAATGTTGCCTCTACATGGGTAACATGCAAATAACCAGGAGTAACCGCTGATGTGAGTTGATCCTCGTGTCGTCATAAGAGTCTTGCTCTGATACGTAACGGGATGAGGATGTTTATATGTTTTGTTTTTCCTTTGTTACGTATCACTTTATAAGATGTTGTTGAACCATTTTTAATTGGAGTTTTTATTATGTTGATGACGTTGAGGCCTAGTGCCAAGTTTTGATTTAAACGTTGAATATTTTCCGCTGCGACGTTGTTTTAATTAATGACAATAGATGTTTAATTAAATAGTGGATTTCAACCCTATTTATGATGAAATGATTTTTGAAGAACGTTATGTGACATCCTGTTTATGATGCACTCTGATATATTTTATATTTATTTATATGTTGGGAAAACGGGGTGTTACAAAAATGCCCCTGCGTGACTTAAGTCACGCAGCGTATCTTAACTCACGCACGTTATAAGCTTTGCGTGACTTGTACTACTGACATGTGCGCGAGTTAACTCACGCACGTTGGCTGGTGGTCAGAACTCAAGAACACACGTTTTTGTGGACGGTGGTCAGTTTTCAACCTTCAATCCACACGTTTTTTGACCACATTAATGGTATTTATAACCTATACTATCATTCCCACCTATAAATACCCCTCCATACTTCCCTAATTCCTCACACCATATCACTTTCTCCCTCTCCTCACTCTCTCCCTCTCTTTCTCTTCTTCTTTTTTGCTTCTATAGTATCTAGGCTCTTTAAACCCCTTTAGGTATATACCAGTAGTTTTTGGAGGAAGTAGTGGTCCGTCTGGTTGGGGAAAAGGGCATCATCGCTTGAGGTAAAATTAGGTTTGCTTCCTTTTACTCCCAAAATCTTTTTACCATGGGTAAAAAGAATCATCAGGGGGTATAAAATAAAAGGAACCAAATTTAAATTTACTTCAAGGGATCTTGATGTCTTTTTCCCCAACAGGACGGATCACTATTTTCCCCAAGAGCTATTGGTATATACCGAAGAGGGTGAAAATAACTTTTTACCCCAAGAGGGTAAAATATATGTATTAATTATTGTAATGTTTGAATGATATTAATAAAATCAGAGTTATATTTATTAATTTTGTTTTTTATTTGTATTTATTTTATGTTTATGATTATGTATTAAATAAATAAATATTGTATTTAATGGTATCGAATTTATATTCTAATTTTGTATTTATTTGCATATCGAATAAATAAATTCGAATAAAGACTAATTAAACTTAGCGTAAATTCGAATAATGAATTGTAATAAATAAATTCGAATAAAGTTGCGTATTAAATAAATTCGAATAAAAGTTACATTACATTACATGACATTACATTTGAAATTGCACCTTTCAACTACAACAATTGTGTTACCTCTGAATGGTGCAAATTCAAAGTTGCTAAGCAGCAGGACTCTAACATCCGTCCAGAAGTGCTTATGTTTCAGTCAAAATGTTAAATTCTCGTTGGTTTTGGTTTAAATGATAGTATCCAAGTGCCAACGGAATGAGGTTCATACCTTGACACTTCAATACCATCATTTAAATGAAGCCAACAAGAATTTAACATTTCGAATGGAACAAAAACACTTCCGGGCGAATGCTGAAGTCCTGTCGTTTAACAAGTTTGAATTGTCCCATCCAAAGTAACACAATTGTTGTAGTTAGAAGGTGCAATTCCCTACCTAATAACGATATTATGGTGGAATGAGACTTATATAATACATTCGGGTTGCACCTTCAAACTACAATAATCATCTTACCTCTGAAATGGTAAATTCAAAGTGACAAAACTCCAGGACTCTAACATTCGCCCGACAATTTCATTGTTCCATTCCCTACCTGATCACGATCTTCTGGTGGAATCAGACTTTTGATGATATCTTCAGTTGATCTCACCAACGTTGCTCGCATATCGATCCACTGGAACATGTTGTGCTCCCAAAACATGGTCGTCACGTTTTCGTCGTTCGTCAATTCCACCCAAGTGAATGATACTCTTCCATCGTCGAGCGTTGGACGTTTATACCGAACGTATTCGACCTTCCTTGTGTCTCGGGGGTTGACTCCTTTGTTGAATTCATCTAGCTGATCCTTGAGACCTCTTGACGTTATACCAAGACACTGAACCTTCAACCTCTGAGGTTCTCCGCCGTTGAATTATGCACAAACGCCGATCCACCCAGCCATTGTTTCAAATCTACACAATAAGAAATTAAAAATAATCAATGAAAAACTCATTCAAATATTTCATCAAACACTTGGAGTGCAAATTATACATAAACCCTAAAACTCATAACTACAACATCAACATGCAAACATATAACCATAATTAAGCAACATAAGTCATTTACATGTAACATTGTAGCATTTCTTGCAAGCAAAACCAAAATTTAAACAACCCCTAAATCTAAAAAAATTCTCTAAAACTCAAAACCTACAACATAAACATGCAAACAACTAAACATTTAAGCAACACAAATCATTTTCATGTAAAGATTTCTTGCCAAAAAAACCAAAATTTAAACAAACCATAAATCTAAAAAATTTCTAATTTAAGAGAAAAAATCTAACATATAAACATAAAAGGTTAATGGTGTTTGATTCTGAAAACTTACTTGTTATTGGAGTGTTGTTTGATTTGAACTTGAAGAAATTTTGGATTTGGTGATTTTAGAGCGATTTTGGAGAATTTTTAAGATTTTAGAGAATTTTTGAGATTTTAGATGAGAAATGAGGTGTTCTTCCTTGTTTAAGATAGGATGTAGCGTGAGTTAACTAACGATGCGTTAGTTAACTCACGTTACGATAGTTAACTCACACTGCGCAAGTTAACTAACGCACAATTTTACACTTGTGTTGGTTAACTTACGCAGGGGTAAAATTGACATGGTTGTAAGATGGGAGTATTTTGTGCAGGGAATGAGCAGTATTTATAAAGATATTACTAGGAGAATGTGTGGACATGCAAGTATATGTTAGCATTAAACTCTAACTAACACCGTAACCAACCAATATCACAACTTACATTTTTTAAAGTGTGTGAAAGTATGTAATAAAAGGAAAAATATAATATGACACTCACAATATGTAAAAATAAAATAAAAAACAAGACATAATTTAGTCTCTTACCATTTTCTCATAGTCAAATTTAGTCTCCAACAAAAAATAAACTCAAACTAGTCTCTGCTACCGGGAATAAATTAGGGTCTATGTTATAATGAATTAAGGATTAATATGGTTTTACTTTTTGGTGGGATTAAATTGGACCGAGAAAAAATTGTAATAGACCAAATTGAACCTTCACTCTTAGAATTTGATTTTGAGTTTTATTTGGGCGGTAGTGCCGCTATGTTTTGGGGCTTTTATTTTTCATTTTCTTTTTTGTTTACCTAAAAAAATATCTTCAAATATCTCCTTAAATATATAAGTAATGAAATATGATTAAATAGATACATAAAACTGTTTTCGCACTAATAGTTTACTAATCAAACAAATATAGAAAATAAAACACATCAAATCAAAACAAAACTCTATTGCACTATGCATTTGAAATCAACCCCTAAGAATGATCACTGTTAAAAATTCAATTCTTTTGAAAAAGAGTTTTGTCGTTCATTATAGTCATACTCAATTCAAATGATCAGTTTTTACGAGATAACCAGTTCACATAACAAACCACAAAAAACCTATTAAAACCATATTGAAAAAACTATTAAGACGAAAATGTTGTGTGTGGCTTTGTTTGTCCTATGAAGTACCAAAGACAAGACCAAAACTTTCCAACCTCTGGAACACAAAAAAACATTGTAATGAACCAAGTGAAACAAATTCATGGTTACACACTAAGAAATAACATAGACAACGCCAAAATCCTCATTGAAAAACTACTTCAAATCCCAAACCTAAACTATGCACAAGTACTGTTACACCATTCTCAAAAACCAACCACTTTCCTCTACAACAAACTCATTCAAGCATGTTCCTCAAAACATCAATGTTTCACCCTTTACTCCCAAATGTGCCTTCATGGTCACTCACCAAATCAATACACTTTCAACTTCCTTTTCACTACATGTACCTCACTTTCCTCACTTTCCCTTGGCCAAATGATCCATACCCAGTTCATGAAATCTGGTTTTAAACATGATGTATTTGCTTCAACTGCTTTGCTTGATATGTACGCTAAATTGGGTTGTTTGAAATTTGCACGCAATGTGTTTGACGAAATGTCTGTGAGAGAGTTGGCTACGTGGAATGCGATGATGGCGGGGTGTACGAGGTTTGGTGATGTGGAAAGAGCGTTGGAACTGTTTTGGTTGATGCCTTCGAGGAATGTGGTGTCGTGGACTACTATGGTATCGGGTTATTCGCAGAATAAACAGTATGAGAAGGCTTTGGGGTTGTTTTTGAGGATGGAAAGGGAGAAAGATGTGAGTCCGAATGAAGTTACGCTGGCGAGTGTTTTTCCGGCTTGTGCGAATCTTGGGGCACTTGAGATTGGGCAGAGAGTTGAAGTGTATGCGAGGAAAAATGGGTTTTTTAGGAATTTGTTTGTGAGCAATGCGGTGTTGGAGATGTATGCAAAATGTGGGAAGATTGATGTTGCTTGGAAGGTGTTTGATGAGATAGGTAGATCAAGAAATTTGTGCTCTTGGAATTCAATGATCATGGGTTTGGCTCTTCATGGACAATGTCATAAGGCCATTCAGCTTTATGATCAAATGTTGGTAAGCTACTTGCTTGAGTTGTTATTAAATTCCTTAACATTTGTCATGGTAGACCCTTTTTTGAAGTTATTTTAGGTTATGTTTGGATTGGCTTATTTGAGTCTATATACTGACATGAGCATGTGTGAGAGTGTTTGGGAGAGTGTATGGAAATATCTTTATGACATGTCCATAATCTGTTTTCAGCTTATTTCCAAAAGCTCTTCAGGATAGCTTATATGAAAATAGTTTGACTTATTTTATCTTTTGTTATAGAAATAGCTTACACATAAATGATAACACTTATGCCATAAGTGCTTAAGTAAACCTTGAGAATTTCTGAATGATACTAACATTGGTGTTTCTCTGTGTCGCTAATGGTGACAGCGAGAAGGAACTTTGCCTGATGACGTGACATTCGTGGGGCTTCTCTTGGCATGCACACATGGAGGCATGGTTGAAAAAGGCAAGCATATATTCCAGTCAATGGCAAGAGACTTCAGCATTATTCCCAAACTAGAACATTATGGCTGCATGGTTGATCTACTTGGTCGTGCCGGGCGATTAACAGAAGCTTACGAGGTCATAAAAAGAATGCCAATGAAGCCAGACTCGGTAATATGGGGTACTTTGTTGGGGGCTTGTAGTTTCCATGGTAATGTTGAATTAGCTGAGGTAGCAGCTGAGTCTTTATTTGTACTTGAGCCTTGGAATCCAGGAAACTACGTCATTCTTTCGAACATTTATGCATCTGCTGGGAAATGGGACGGAGTTGCAAAGCTCAGAAAGGTGATGAAGGGAAGCAAAATTACAAAGACAGCTGGACATAGCTTCATTGAAGAGGGAGGTCAACTGCATAAGTTCATTGTGGAGGATAGATCACATTCAGAAAGTAGTGAAATTTTTGCTTTGCTTAATGGAGTTTATGAAATGATAAAGTTTAAAAAAAATGAATATGAATGGTATTTAGATTTTGATTTGAACAACTAGTCATAGGGAGTAGGATTCATGGAGGATACACTAAAATGAAACCATGAAGTTTTCTACCAACCCCAATTTTGCCAAGCAAATTAGTTGGCTTAATTAAGTTATAATACTCACAATCCATTATTGTGCAGTCACAGCTTATAAAGAATCATAAATTTTATTCTTGAAAAGAACTCAAGGCCGGCTTTGCAAGATAACCATCTTTTGATTTGGCTCTTTCTGCAAGATAATCATCTTTTGAATATAATGAAATCATTCAATATTGTTACCATCAGGATTTATTATCCACTTTATAAATCACAAAATGTCATTTCTCTTCTTCTATTTGTTGTTGGTGGATGGTGAATGACACCTTGAGCATAAAGAAAATAAAGGACAGAGATTGCAAAACGCCTCTTCCAGTTCAAGCATATCAAGGGGAGTTTTTTTTCAACTCAATATGCATTTAATTTTGATATCTCATAAAGTTCAAGCCACTGTTAGAGGAAGGTCCTCAGTCTTATATATATCGTATGTCATTGGCTTTTTGATTTGGTGTTTTATGTGTGTTTGTGAAGATAGAATCATAATCCTTGAACTATACTCTCACAAGCATAATTGCAGGTACAATAGAATGTGAAGGTACAGTAGCATTTTAAAACTGCTTTTATTGGTATAAAAATTTTATGAGAACTTAATTGTGAGAAAATCAATACTCATGTTTTAGTAAGACTTTCTATAATGATTACAAAAGATGACAAATTTCTTGTCAGAAATTAATGAACTGTAATTTTCCTAAAAGTTAAGGTAAAAATTTATCAAAGAATTTTCCTTCATACTTCCAAGTCCTGTGTTGCACTTGCATTCTGTGGTGGCCATTGAACTGAGATTTCATCATGCTTTTTTCTCTTTTGTCTTCCTCCTTTGACTCCTCACCACTAATTTTAGAATCTCATCGATAAGAATAACAGGTGCTGATATCAGAATCACCAAAAACCACTCCTTCAAACTTAGTGGAGCAACACCAAACACCTCAGAGAGGAAAGGGATGTAGAGTATGAGACAATGTAAAGCAAAAGATATTGTCATGGCTACCAAAAGCCATGGATTCCTCCAAGGTGGTAATGTCCTCAAACTATTCTCTTCTGATAAGGCGTTCAAAGAATTGAACATCTCAATTGCCACCAAGACAGAGAGAGAAAGAGTCATTGCCTTAACTTTGCCAACTGAAAAATAGTCACATGGATTTGAAAATGCGATCACACGACCACCACCAGCGTCAAATGAAGAAACATTGAAATTAGACCATGAAGAACACTCCCTCCAGTTGAGAAGCTGTGTCAATTCTATAACTGTGTGTCCATCACTAACAAGATTGATGCCAAGGAAAGATGCTTGTGTGTACCACAATACAAAAATGCCAACTGTTGCAATTCCGACATAGGAACCAATTACCTGATATGATGAGCATTAGTATATGGTTAAATTAGCTTAATGAATTTATGACAGACTTTGGTATAGACATGCAAATTTAGAGTTTCATATGATACATTGTCAGCAAATCACAAAGTGATTTGATGGTTATGATTGACTGGCAATGTAAAAAATCTTTACACTGACAGTATATATGAATTAAATCCTGCAGAGTTAATCGATGAAATTGAAGAAATTTTGAGCTAAACTTACTAGGTAACGGAAAAGAACCCAGGCACTTATAAGGGGATCATCACTTTTTCGAGGTGGTTTCTGCATGATATCAACATCAGCAGGGTTGAAACCAAGAGCTGTTGCAGGTGGACCATCGGTGACCAAATTCACCCACAGAAGTTGTACTGGTATCATACATTCTGGGATCCCCAAAGCAGCTGTCAAGAATATGGATATAACTTCTCCAACATTCGATGATATCATGTACCTAAAGAAGATTGAGTGAATTTGAATGACTTGTATAGATCAACCAAATGTAAAATGTTGAAGGAAAAAGAAACTAAGAGGCATACCTTATAAATGCTTTCATGTTATTATAAATAGCGCGACCCTCGGCAATAGCTGAAACAATAGTACTGAAATTGTCATCTGCAAGCACCATATCTGAAGCTTCTTTTGCAACCTGTGGTATTTAGCAATATTATGGTAAGATGGTGAAATATTATTTTAACCTTTAATATATAGGTTCACTGCATAACCGCGACTGCAGTATAGCAAAAGTCAGGTTACCTCAGTTCCGGTTATTCCCATAGCAATTCCTATATCAGCAAGCTTAAGCGCAGGTGCATCATTCACACCATCTCCAGTCATTGCAACAATCTCTCCCATTTCCTTCAGTAATCTCACAATTTCTTGCTTGTGTCTAGGCTCGGCTCGCGAGAAAACCTTGCCTCCATTTCTCAACAATAATTTAACTTGTTCTGAATGAGAAAGAGACATGAATTCTTTCCCTGTCAAACTTTGACCTGTAAGATCCTCATCTCTAGAGAACAATTTGATTTCCTTACAAATAGCCTCAGCTGTTGACTTATTATCTCCAGTTATTACCATAACTCTAATACCAGCTTGCTTACAATCTTCAATTGCTTTATGAACTTCCTCTCTAGGAGGGTCCTAATCAATTCAATTATAAACTAAATTAATTAATTAATATCCTCTAAAAGCTGCATCAAGAGAAGATTGATAAAGGTATAATTGAAACTTACTCTTAAACCAACAACACCAACAAAAACTAAATCACTTTCAATGGATGAATAGTATGTTGGATCAAGCAATTTCTTGTGTGCAGGATGAGTGTCTGCATAATAGTCTGAAAATTCTCCCAACTCATCTTTACATGCCAAACCCAAGCAACGCAATCCCTTCGAACTCATCTCATGGAGTCTTTGAAGAAGTAGTTCCCTACATTGATCATCTAATGGAACTAGAGATCCATCGGCAAGTTGCACATACGAGCTTCGCTCCAATAAACTCTCAACAGCACCCTGTGATTCAATTACTTTAGAGCTTGAAAATGTAGCACTAGAATGAAATCAAGCATAGAAAGATGGCACATTTTATATTTGGAAACTTGTACTGATGCATATATCTTAAGCTATATGCAGCATAGCGTAATACTTTTTTTGTAATGGTGATGTATTAATTCTAATGATTTAAATAAGATCCAATTCGAATAGATATTTTATGATAAACTTCAATCTAGTTATAAAGCATCAAATCAAATCACCTTGACAAGAAGCCGATTTTGTCCATCTGGTTCGCGAACAATAACACTCATCGACTTCCTAACACGATCAAACTCCAATGTAGCTACCCTTTTGGATCTTCTATTCCACCACTCACAACAACCTGCACAATAAAAATCAAATAGTACTTTGTTATTCTTAGTACAATTGTATTTTGACAATTAACTTATCTAATCTTTCATAAATTAGTCCATTTACCAACCTAGCTTCAAAGTGTTGCAATCCACCATGTTGTTTGTCGCAACTAGCGCATCGTGAGTTTTGTTCCTTGATTTGGTATCTGGAAACCCCATCTTTTCAACTAAAACTTTGAGAGCAGCTTCAGTAGGCAAACCAGTTGCTCGAAATAGACGACCATCAAAATAAACACCGGAATCATTACAAACAGCACAAATTTCTGCCATGGCTAACAAGTTAGCATCCATGTTATAACAAGTCCAATCAACAATGCCTCCATCTTTTGGATCATATGTTGTCCCTTCAACACTAATGACTCTACAAGCAGTTGTTTTCCCTCCCAAAGTAAAAAACTCTGTCGCAGACATTTGATTTGTAGTCAGTGTACCGGTTTTATCTGAACAAATCACAGTGGTACATCCCAAAGTTTCAACACTTGGAAGCTTTCTCACAATTGCATTCTTTTGTGCCATTTTCCTTGTACCAAGTGCTAAACAAGTTGTGATAACCGCCGGAAGACCTTCTGGAATTGCAGCCACAGCAAGAGCAACAGCAATTTTGAAATAGTAAGTGCATTTCTGAAAAGAAAATTGAATGTTTGTAGGCCATCCATCAACGACATCCCAAGAAATGAAATTTTTGTAGTTTATAATCCAAACAACAAGGCAAACTATTCCAATAGAAGTTGTAAGCCTGCCACCAAATTCATCTAACTTCTTTTTCAAGGGAGTATCGCTTTCCTCCAACGAAGCCTCGTGTATTTGCTTCTGTATCTTTCCGATTTCGGTGTTCATTGCTGTGGTAATAACAATGCAAATACAGCTTCCATTGACAACAGTTGTGCCTGCAAATACCATATTTTCTTTGGCCTGCAATTCACAATCATCCATGAAAATAGGAATGGTTCCTTTGAGAACCGGCATTGCTTCTCCGGTTAACGAGCTTTGCTCCAATCTCAGTGTTGATGTTTTCAAAGCTGCAACTCTCATGTCAGCCGGAACTTTATCTCCAACGCGCAACTCAACAATGTCGCCTGGAACAAGCTCTCGCGCAGGCAAATCAGGAACAAAATATCCATCCCTTAACACTTTTATAGATTCACATTGCAACTCCTTAAGAGCTTCAAGAGCCTTTTCAGCATTGTTCTCTTGCCATACTCCGACGATTGCGTTAAGGACTAAGATCAAAATGATCACAAGCGGCTCTACGTAAGCCTCGAATCCAGATTCACTTCCTTCAAAGTATGCCAAAAGAAATGATATAAAGGCTGCTGCCAAAAGTATCTTCACCAACATGTCATCAAATTGTTCTAACACTAGTTTCCATAACGGTTTTCCCTTCTCTTTTGCTAGCTCATTCCAACCGTATTTCTCACGCCGCTTCTGAACCTCATTAGAACTCAAACCCTTTTCCAGTTTCACACCATACTCTTCCAAGCACTCATCAACTGACCATGACCATGCAGGGAATGGCTTTTCCTCCATTGGAACTTTCATGTGCATGTAATTCACAACTAGACATCAATAAAAGACAAAAATCAAAATAATGTTTTGTTACTACAATTGACAAACTAACTATAAAAAATCTTAGTGCTATCTTTGGTATTACAGTGAGTTTGCCATAATCACGGTGAGCCACTGTAACTTTGCACTAGCTTATACAAAACCACAGTGGCTCACCTGATTCTGGTAAACTCATTGTGATACCAAACATAACCATGTTAGAGAAGCGCGAATAACACATATTAGATTGGACACAGTCACAAATACAATCACAAGAGAGAGTAAACAATGTTTTATAATAAAATTAATTTTGTTTTTTCAACATGAACAAAGTAATTGTACAAGATAAACATAAGAGGACAGTAACATACATCAAAAAACATCTTGAAAGGACATTAAATAAAGACAAATTGCATACATCAATCACTCTTATAGAGATACAAAAATATGGTGTATGATAAAACAAGAATTTGTGTTCAGTATATATAAAAGATATAAATATAAAACAAACACAAAAAGTTGTACCATTAGAGGAAGCAGATAAGGTTGGAATTTGTCAGCTTGGAAACCAAGCAAAGGTAAGGAATTTTCCTGGTGAGTGAGGAAACCTTTTGTGCAAGAAATTAATTGTACTTTGTAAGACTAAGGACAAGTCACTGGTCTTTGTGTTTGAACAACTTTTAGACAAATTGTGTTGTGTTTCTGAAAGAGAATTTTGGAATATGATGCTTTCAAAATTCTTCTTCTCAAGTGGAGACAGTTACTTTAGAATTTTCTAAAGAAATGTGTGAGTTGGAACAAACTGCACAACCCCACTTTCTTTGCTTTTGACTTTCTGTATTATTATTTAATGGTAACGTTACACTTACACTTTTTCTAATCTTGCTTCCCTTTTTAATTTCATATATTGAGATTCATATATAACACTTTATAGCTTATATTTATTTATCATAGAATTCAAGCACATAGCTTTATTGCTTTCAGATTGGTCAAACTCAAACATATATATAATATGAGTTATATTATGTATTTTTTCAGAGGAATATGACTTTTATTGTTATGTAGCATGCAGTGTAAATATTTCTCACAAATATATCTAAAAAAATTATATGAACCTTCAACCCAAAAAAAAAAAAAAAACTATGAAGCTAGACTACCAAAAAAAATCAAAGTTGTTGGGTCAGAAACTGTGGTCACTTTCAAATGGTTATCATCATTTTGCCGTCTACCAAGAAAAAAATTATATAACTGTGATCTGATAAAAAAAATAAAATGTTTATATGAATGTGCCACATACTTTGTTGTGTTAGTTTTTAAAATATTTCTTTATTTTGTGCAAAAAAAAAAATATTTCTTTATTATTTATATGGTCAAATGTGATTAAATGAATGTGTGAAAGAGTTTTATACCAACAACATAAACAAATTAATTTCATAGTATTTTTTTTTTGTTCACAAAATAGTAATATTTTTTTGAAATTCACATTACTTGTAAATGAGATAGACGGTTATTGGGATATATTTATTTATCCTTGACAGAAAGTTGGTAAATTCTGGTTGCAGTGCAAGTCGTGGTAAGCAACAAGTAATTAAAAAAACACTAGCAATCTGAAAATGGTTTTGTTTTATAGTTCTATGTTGTGATATATTTTAAAATTTGTATTTTATTTGACTAAGTGTTAAAAAGGAATTTTTGTTAAGAGTCAATCAAAATGAAATGGGATCCCGTAGCAAACATGTACAATATTAAACTTATTCAGTCTCAATCTAGTCATATACTCCTAAAGCAGCTTTGATATCTATTATTTTTCTATCTAATTTGAGTGATTAATATATGCAGTTACGCGTAAAAGATATTTGATTTATACTATAAAAAAATTGTCACATAACAAAATGGCAGGAAAAAGGTTATCAACGACAATTTCATTAAACTTAAATTAAAAAATTCTTTTTGTGTATCATGTTAATGGTATGGACTTTTTCACATCTCGTTGGAGAACTAGTCACCACATAAAGATGAATTCTCCCTTTTCAACTGAATTTTCTCCTCATACAGGAATCAATTAAAATTAAAAAGTTGTTAATTCTTAAGCAAATATGATTATCTCTTATTTTTATGGGAACATATGATTATCTTTTATACTTCAAAACATGAGTGTTGTCACGTTAACAAGTGTAGCTACCAAAAAATATGTTAGGCCAAGTGTTGCTGTCATGATTATGATATCTTATTCTTGTGTAGTGCTGCAACAATGAGCATGTAATTTCTTGAAAAAAATAATGATCTCTTTTTTTTATTAAAAAAAAAAAAAAGAAAGTTGATTGCTTTTGCTTATATGCGACCAAACTTTATGGGGGAAGTTACATGCTCTTTTTCTTTTTTTGAATAAAAGTTGCATTTTTTTTTTTTAAAAGCTGGTGAGCCTAAGAAGGCAAACACCCAAAATATATTAAAGAAAGAGCGAGATTACACAAAAAGGAGGAGAGCAAAACCAAATCCTCAAAGATCAAGAGAACCTAAAGTAGGGAAGACCTAGCCTATTTCTGCCTAAATCTTCCCTAACAGTAACTAGAACCGAAGTCCACCAAATGAAGTTAGTAATAGATAAACCTAAAGCAACCAACTTATCAGCATAATGGTTTCCCTCTCTATATATATGAGTGATCATACAGTTCATGACATTGATCATATATATGCAATTGAGCCGTCTGTTTTTCAATTGGCAAGGAACAATGTTTGGAGACTTGACAGCCAAGCAAGCAAGCCTTGAGTCGGTTTCTATCCATAAATTCTTCCAGTTTCATGTTTGTTTACCAGAAAAGTGTGCAACACAAAAATAAGAAATAAGAAGGTATGCGACACGGGCTCGTTTGTTACGTACTAAAATAAAATTAATTTTGACATAAAATAATTTAGAGATCATGAGCTCGTTTTTATAGCTTTTTTAAGAAAAAAATCACTTATTTTAAAAAAATAATAACTTTTAAGAGTTTTGCATCCGTTTGTTACAACTTTTTAAAAAAATCATAATTTAAAAAAATAATCTAAAAACAGCTTCAAATGAGAAGCTGCACTTTCTCAAAAAAATAGATTTGTTTAGAGAAGAGAGAAAATATGATTTAAAAGATTGAACTAATTGTGTAACAAAAAAATCTCTTTTATATAGTTGTATCCAAACAAACTAGATTATTTGTTTAAAAAAAGTGATTTTTATCACGGTAAACAAATGCAAAATAAATTCTAAATTTTTCACAAAATCTATAAAATATATGGGCCCAATCTGTTAAGAGCAGCTTCTCAAAAAATAGATTTTATTTAGAGGAGAGAGAAAGGGTCCGTTTGTTACGGATTAAAATAAAAGTAATTTTGACATAAAATAATTTAGAGATTATATTTTAGAGATTTTATAAAAAATCAGAATCTATCTTGCGTTTGTTTACCGTAATAAAAATCACTTTTTTGAAACAAATAATCTATTTTGTTTGGATACAACTATATAAAAGAGATTTTTTTGTTACAAAATTAGTTCAAACTTTTAAATCATATTTTTTCTCTCTTCTAAAAAAAATCTATTTTTTGATAAGCTTCTCATTTGAAGCTGTTTTTAGATTAAACAAACGCAAAATAGATTATGTAATCTATAAAATATAATCTCTAAATTATTTTATGTCAAAATCACCTTTATTTTAATATGTAACAAACGGGTTCATAGACTCTAAATTATTTTATGTTAAAATCATTTTTTTTTAATCCGTAACAAACGGACCCTGTATCAATTGTTTCTTAAAAAAGAATCTGTTTGTTACGAATTAAAATATGGTCATGTTTATGTAATCACGTAAATTTAAATATTTAACAAGTAATTTCAAGTTAGTCAAAAAATAAAAAAAAGTAATTTCAAGTGTATTTGACTAATAGCAGTCAGATAGGGAGATATATTTAATGTCGTGCCTATCTTTCTCACCTGTGGAAGCTTCCAAGCAACTTCCTAGCCATATTCCCCATCATCCATCACCATCATGTACTAGTACTTCTTCGGGCATTGTGCTCCGCATTTTTTATTTTAAAGTTTAAATCAACCAGTTAGCTAAGTCAACAACAGTTCCTACAAAAATAAAAAATAAAATACTAAGTCAACAAATGAGAGTATATTTAAGGGGGGAGTTAACAATTTAAGAGGAGTTAACAATCTCTTGGAGCACTCTTTAAACATTCTAAAATAAACAATTATTTTTATAAAAATTCAAATATTTTGATTTTCAATATATTGATTACATGTTTTTTCATAAATACTTATCACTTATGATCCTTAAAGAGTGCTCCGGAAGCGATCGTTAATATTTCTCTATATTTAATTATTAGAAAATTGCTCTTCTTTCATCAAGTTTCGCTCATTCCCAACTGAATGGACGAAACTACCCCACATGACTTAAGTCACGCTGAATACTTCAACGTGAGTTAACTCACGCAGGTTATGAACTCAATGTGGCTTAACGCACGTTGTGTGCTGTTGTAGAACAGAAACTCAGAAACATTGCTCTTCTTCCATTAAGTTTCGCTCATTCCCAACTGAATGGACGAAACTACCTCGCGTGACTTAAGTTACGCTGAGAGACTTCAATGTGAGTTAACTTACGCAGGTTATAAACTCAATGTGGTTTAACTCACACTGTGTGTTGTTATAGAACATATAGAACAGAAACTCAGAAACATTGTTTTTCTTCCATCAAGTTTCGCTCATTCTTAACTGAATGGACGAAACTACCTCACGTGACTTAAGTCACGCTGAGAGACTTCAGTGTGAGTTAACTCACACAGGTTATAAACTCAGTGTAACTTAACTCACGCTGCATGTTGTTATAAATTACAGCAACTCATAAACATAACCATTCACTTTCTAAACTTCCTAAAACATCGACAGGTGCGATTTTTTCCCTTCACATACGATTTTCGTCATTCTTGCGCCATTCAAACTCAATTTCTCCCACAAAATCAAGTACGTGTTTGCATTGCCCTTTTTTGGTTTAAATTTTGGTTTATTTGGAGAATTTTTCAGTTTTAGGTTTATATAAATTTGGTTTGCATGTTAGTTTTTTTTATGAATTAAGTTATAAATTGTCGTTTAGAAGTTGATTAGAGTAGGTTTGATTGAAATGTGGTAGGTTAGAGTTAAGAATTGTTAGAAATTGCGTTGAATTCTAGGTGTTTGATAAAATGTCGCAATGAAAATTTGTTTGTTTTTTGGATTGTTATTGATGAAATTAGTTAGAAATTGGTTTGTTATGTTGATTATAGTTAGTTTTACTGCAATGTGGTAGTTTACAGATTGAAATGACACTGACGAAATTTAAGTGTTGTTGTTGAATAGTTAGAAATGACACAATATTCCTATGAAAAAATTCATTGATTTGTTGCTTTTTGAAATGTTGTGTAGATATGTCTTAGAGGCTTGACAGAGTTAGAGGAGGGAGGGAGTCTGCTATCGGTAGTGCACAGAGAGAAAAGGTCGCACAAGTCCCTCCTTAGGCTGGTAGACGAAGACAGAGGGACACGAGAATTGATAGGGGTGATGATGTGGAGGGATCATCGTCACAGGCGAGTGCGTCCCATATAGTGGACCCAACGAGTATCAACATCAACATGAAACATATCAACCTCAGTATAAGCATCTTCAGTATGAGCAGGCTCACCAGCAGGAGGGTGAGGCTCAAGGTAAGTCTTCATACTACTTTTCTTAAATTGAAATTCGCTACTTCCTTACTAACTCTCCCACTTCACTCTTCTTATTTTATACTCCTTTGTCTTCTCCTACTAACTTAAATTTTAACTTGCTTGGTATTTTATTTTTTTATGTCTTTACTTCCTCCTATGAAGTTGGAACTAAGTCTTCTACTCAATTTCATTCTTCTATGTGGGTATGGCGTTATTAATTCATTATTTATGTTTTTACTAAACAGTTAATTCAGTTCGCAAAATAAATGGTACATGAAAGGGATTCCTAGGAAAAAGAGGTGGGTCACTTGAACCTCTTAAATACCAAGACTTTCCTCGCCAAAATCCCACATAAGTGACCTTTTAACAACACTAAACTTTACTTTTGCCACGGGGTACTGAGAGGCTAGAGTAGCCTTTCTTTTATTAACTTGGTCCTATATCTTGTGTTTTACTCAGCATTATTTCTTTATTAACACCACCCCGCGATCCCGGACACTCACCCGAGCTCAATCGGTATTTTTTTATATATGACACAACCCAATAACTCATTAACCCATTTAAAAAACATAAAATTTTGGGAAAAATCTGAAAATTCTCACACATAAAGAGGTCTAGGAAAAAACATTTACCTCATAATCTTATTTAGCACATTATTGGTAGGTTCATCTCTCTTATTTTAAAGAGTTAATTGTTCAAATTGATCATGTAATATACACTATGTCTGAAAAATGACCCTGTAAAATACAAAACATATATTATAGCATTGTAACTTGAGTTTCTTCTTATTTTTGACCACCTATAATATACGCATAGTCTAAAAATGTGACCTACATGTTGAATTTTTTCACTATTTTTTCCATACATGTTTAGCACGTTAAAATATAGCTTTACACAAAAAATGAAATCTTCTCGACCAGAGAAAAATTAATTATGAATTTTTATTCCCTCATAATTATGAATTGCTTAAACAATTTATAATTAATTTGTATCTCGTTTTTTTTAAACAATTTGTATCTCGTTTTAAAAACTACAAAATTTAATTGTGAAGGTTCTTATCATGTTCTAGTCATGCCTACAAAATTAGGGAACTAAATTTGACTTGTGAGTATATGCTTACTCGGAACAAAATTTCAATTTTGCACGTTTTGGTTGAAATATCAAAATAAATTTAAACGACTTCGAAATGCTATGAAAATTTACAAATCTTTTTATGTATTTTTAAAGATGCCTATGCAAATAATGAGCTCAAAATTCGATTTATAGGTCGAGATTTCCGTTGCATTGTTTTTTTAGTTTTTGACACTTTAAAAATTCATAATTAATTTGTCGTCTGTCGAAAATTTATAATTTTTTTGCGTAAAGCCATATTTTAATGTTCTTAACATGTCTCAAAAAATTCAATCTATTGGTTGCTTTTTTGGACTTCGCGTATATTACAAGTCAGAATATGTGTTATTTAATTACAGAATCAATTTTCAGACTTCACGTATATTACAGGGTCAATTTCAATAATTAACCCTATTTTAAATTGTACTTTTTTGTATAATGAAGAACCTTTTTTATTTCAATTTATGACTGTTTATATACTATATAACATGTGAATTTGCGATAAATTTTTTGCCCGGACTCTATAAAATTGTTGGCCACTGCATAAAACTATAAAAAAGAACCTTAACTAAAATACGTGTTGTTAGTATTTTCTTCTAATAATATAGTCAGTTTGATATACATGAAACTCTAAAAAAATGAGTGAATCATCAACTTCATCTTTGAATTTTCACGGGTCGGCCAACTTCATCCCTCAATTATGCGAAATATCTACTTAGTCCCTGAATTTGTTAAATGTCAATCAAGTTAGTCATTCTGTTCAAACGGAGCGTTAACGGGGCTGGCGTGGCCGTTAACCTCTCACATGACATATGCCACATAGGCAGGGACTAATTTGGCCGATAAAAAACAAACATTTCAAAGGACTAAACTGATTGATTTCCAGAAAATGTTTATCCTTTCTTCCTAAATGGATTTTTTCTTCTCCAATTGTATAAAATTGAAACCATAATTACACAATCTGCAATCTACACTCCAAAATCACCAAAATTTCCTCCAATAATAAGTAGTCCAGTTCTTCCCCAATTCAAAAATCTTCAAACCCTAACTTTTTTACATTGAATCTGAAGGTCAAAATCCTCAATTTTTTGAACCAAAACTATTGAAATTGAATCTAAGATGATGGGGGGTGGGAATATGGGAAAAAAACAATTATGAAAGTCGAGCTTCAACTTCAAGCTCTAAGTTTAATGGTGATGTGAGAGTGCTTGAATGTTGGTGTCCTAGAATTTATGTTGTTAGAAAATTCAATACTGTAAAAACCCTAGGAAGCACATTATATGCTTGTCCTCTGCCAAATGTTTGTATAACTATTAAACATGTGATGTCGTCTTGGTTTGAACAACACATGACTGATTTATCAAACATGTGTTTGCCTTTCTGTAATATTATTTCCATCAAATTAGTCCCTGAATTGTTGTTCTATTTATCAAATAGATCCAAACGTTATATTAAAAATCATCAAATAAGTTCATGAATTTTTAATCAGATATCAAATTGATCCTTGCAGCATGTGTACAAATAAACAAAAAAAGTCATAACACAAAAATTGAAACTGAAATATTACATAGGCAAAAGTCATACGTCATAAGTCTGAGAAAATTACATAGGCAAAAACAACCCAACTATGGGGCATTAACAAGCCACAAGTCTTAAATAAAGTTAAGCAAAAAGAAACCCAACTATGGGCATAATTCAAATAAGTCTACATAATACAAATCCAAAACATCTTTTAAATTCCAAGAAGCATCACTTCTTTGGAAATCCAGAAGTTGGTATAAACTCCATGAATTTAGTAGGTTGAGTTGAACCGGGTGGACCAAGTATAAACTCCATGAATTTAGTAGGTTGAGTTGAACCGGGTGGACCATATGTTGGATATGGAAACCCTAATTATGCCAGTAGGAGTTGGATGTGCTGGTGCAGGACCCCTCGTTGGTGTTTGCTTATGCCTATCAGCTGAATGAACATGTCCTCTAAGGCCATACCTCCTTGGTGCAACAACCTGAAATTGAAAATTCAATCAAATTAGTCCCTAAAATCGTAACATAATCAATCAATTCAGACCTTCAAATATTATACTAATTGCCAAATTGATCCTTATGAGGTATGTGTAATGCATGGGCAAAATGAGAAAAACAGAAAGAAGAAAAAAGTGAAAAGTGAATAGTGAATTTTTTCCAATTCAATCAAATTAGTCATTGAACACGTGACTTCATTCTTGCCATGTGTAAGAGACAACACAACATGTAGGATGCCATATCAGCATGCCTAACAGAGCACTTGGATGGAGTGACCTTATTGATGGACGTCTGACAAATTCAGAGACTAATAAGATATTTCGCGTAATTGAAGGATGAAGTTGGCTGACGCGTGAAAATTCAACGACGAATTTGATGGTTCACTAAAAAAAAAACCTTAAAAAAAAAAAATGAAACTCTAAAAAATATGCACAGGTTAGTTTTTGGAATATAAAAGTAGTCTCCTATCTAATCTAGCTGCGGAACCCTAATTTTCAAATTACGCACATTTCTCATTCTATTCTACACCCAAACCCTAAAACTCTGGTACTCTCTCTCTCTCTCTCTCTCTCTCTCTCATCGCTAATTAGGGTTTGTCCGATTCCCCTTATTGAATTTGTTAAATCTTCAATTAGGATTAGGGCATTGTGTGCTAGTTTTGTTTGATTGATTGATTTTGTTTCGTTCGATTTTTGATTTTGTGAAGGAGGAAAAGATGAGGCCGGTTTTCGCTGGAAATTTGGAGTACGATACTCGTCAATCAGAACTTGAACGCTTGTTCTCGAAGTATGGAAGAATTGAACGTGTTGATATGAAATCTGGTATAATCTCCTCTTTCTCAGTTCAAATGCTCAGAATTTACTTGTTTAATTGTTATTTTTTGTTGATTAAGTTTCAGGATTCTAGCTTAACCCTTTAATTGTTTTCTGGGTATTATTATAATTGGGCATTCTGGGTTTTAATCAAGTACTAAGTTTTTGATTAATTTTGTTGATTTTCACCCCAATTTGTGTCATTGTGGGTCTAAGAACGGTAAATAATAATTTTTTTGGTATTAGATTAGGTGGCATAGACTGTGTGAAGTTCGTGTGTCAGTTAGAGGAAAATTGAGTTGTGAACTTGTGGTTTTTGGTATGAGGTTGATGTAGGATATTGTAAACTGGGCACAAGGGTACTGTGAACGACCATGTTCACGAATTTGGGGATGGAGTTATGGACATGAGGCTGCTTTTGTGGCTCGAATGTCTAGCAGTGTTGTCAGATATCGCAATGGCGGGTTTTTGGCTGTCCGTCATGGCCAATTTTTTGTAAACGATTGCAGTGCAATGGCGCCGGATATGGTGGTGCTAATATGTCGGCTCTCCGCCATCGACAGCACTGATGTCTAGTTCCTATGTCCTGATGGAAAAAGAAACGGCAGACGCAAAATTGCAATGCCTTTGAAAAAATCGTTGGTTTTTAAGTTTTTCTTTTGACGCAGGAACTTCTACTAAGGGAAAATATGCTGAGCGTCTGTCTTGGCTAGCCAACCTCTGCAAATTTTTTTTTGGAAGAAAACCTTCCGCTCTCCTTCTATCCACAGATCTGCATTTTCTCATGTGATCATTCCTCACTCACTAACATCATCACTCATCACTCATCATTGACATTTCAATCAGAACTGATCTTAGTGGGATCATCATTCAATTTATTAAGCCATGCCTAGCTTCACTGAACATAGGGGATCAATGAAATTCTGTCAAGTCATGCCCTTCTATTTCTGAAATCTCTTGTGCTGTCTGAATGGAGAATCATGCTTGGCAATTACAATCTCAGACCTGAATTTTGGATTTAAACCTTTAAAAGCAATCATGATTTGTTTCCTCATTCAACACTCTACAGCTTCATGTGCATCAGTCCACACTTATATTCAGGTGTTGTATTCCTTTGTTCCTAACAGGGAAAATATGATTTCCTGGTTTGGCTGATGTACTTGGTGAGGGATAACACGCTGATATGTATTTTATCGTCATATAAGTCTCTAATTTCAGTTTTGTTGCAGGATTTGCTTTTGTCTATTATGAAGACGAACGTGATGCTGAAGAAGCAATTCGTGCGCTTGACAATATTCCATTTGGTCATGACAAGCGACGGCTATCTGTGGAGTGGGCTAGGGTATGACAGTACTTTAGCGATCATGTTTTGGTTTTATTTATTTATCAATGAAGACATGTGATTATGCCATGCCTGAGAATAATATGAACTTAGTGCTTGGTTTTCTTTTTGGCAGGGTGAACGTGGGCGTCACCGTGATGGCTCAAAGCCAAACCAGAAGCCCACAAAGACTCTATTTGTGATTAACTTTGACCCAATTCGCACTAGAGTTAGTGATATAGAGAGACACTTTAAACCTTATGGGCCGCTTCATCATGTTCGAATTCGTCGGAACTTTGCATTTGTGCAGTATGAAACACAGGAAGATGCTACTAAAGCCTTAGAGTGTACAAATATGAGGTCAGTGTCTCATTGATGAGATTGTAATATCTTATGCTATAATCCTGAGTTTCTTATTTTAACATGTACAATTAATAACGAGTTTCTGCTCATTGCTCTTGCAGTAAGATACTGGATAGGGTGGTGTCTGTGGAGTATGCTCTGAGGGATGATAGTGATAGGGTCGACAGTTATGGTGGCAGTCCCAGAAGAGGAGGAGGTCTTGCTAGATCTCCCAGTCCAGGTTATCGCAGGCGACCAAGTCCTGACTATGGTCGTCCACGTAGTCCTGTGTATGATAGGTATAGTGGACCGGACAGGCGGAGGAGTCCCGATTATGGCAGGAACAGGAGTCCCGATTATGGAAGGAACAGGAGTCCTGAATATGGCAGATACCGCAGGTATTGTAGTTGAAGTCAATTTTATTTATCTCTTGCAATTATGTTCCGTTTTCCGACTTATTTATTATGTTATGTATCTACAGTCGATCACCAGTGCGAAGGTCGAGAACTTAGGTGGTGTTTGGTTTGAGGGCAAGTAGCAGGGCTTTTGTGGCACTTTATTACTACTGTCTTGATGTTAGAATAGTGTGTGGTACACTGTTATGTATTTAAGAGTACTTTTCAGACTTATGTGGATTGGTCTTTTGGTTTGCCTCATTGCTATGTACTATGTAGTATTCACTGTGCTTTTATAGAAACTGAATTCAAGACTGTTTAGAGTTGGAATTATTGATTCATATTACTCAAGAGACATCATGTTATGCTGTGACAAAACCTGAATGTTGTCTTTACTAATGTCGTTGAATTTTCTTTTTTCTAGCAAATTTGTAAGCCAAGTAGGATAGAAAAATATCAATGGACATGAAGTGAATGGTGTTCCATGTGTTTCTCAGTATGGCTCTTGGCAGGATCGGTATGTAGATCAGAAGATCCAATACTGTATTAATAGTTTGATTTATCCTTAGCTTACTGCTATGAGCATTGGTTCAGACTTAAGATGCAAGCATATTCAATACCCCTTTATGCACTCCACTCAGCTAAGGATCATTTTCATTTCTCAAAATCGAGAAGCTCCATTACTATATAGACATTTGCACATTTATTTAAACACCCAAAATTATAGTGATGGAACTCCATTTCTTTTTGGGGAATTGACAGGATCTTCCTCCCCTCAGCCAGCTCCAACTGTCGAAAATAAGATAAGACCCTTATTTATTTTGATGAACAAAAGGGGCATCAAAACGAGTTAAGATCCTCTCCATTTGTTAAAATAAATGGAGTATATAATTTGGAGAGAGATAGACAAGAAAAAAAGATAGTGGATATTTTAATTAAATGGGTCTTGCCAACATTAATTACTTTATAATTTTTTAAAATTTTTGTGTCTTTATCTCTTCAAATGAAGAAAATGGAGATAATTGTAAAATGGAGAGGATTTTGACTCCATCAAAACTAGAAAACCATGGGAAAACTGATTCCAACTAAACGACCACTGGGGGAACAAAAATGAGATAAAAAGAATAACATCAATGAGTCGAAAAGAACGATCTAAACTAAAGCTATGCTTAGTTTAAGAGTCATCCACATGACTTGGCCTGATTATATGGTTCCATATAAGTTCCACATTCAGGAGTGGAGTTGAGCTTGTTGAGGCACACATGCATGTTTGCATGAAATCATGGTGCACCCAACCAGGAAAGACAACATTATAGGGACCAGAAGCTTCCATAAATGCCAAAGTAAACCCTCATACAAACGGCTTTATATGAGATTATAGGGTAGTGAATGTGAGGAGGAAGTGCTTGTAATTGCTAGGTACCTTTTTGAATACGATATCAGAGGGTTTAAAACAACTCATTTTTAAAGTGGTCCAAACAAGGAAAATACTCATGGGTTCAAGTTGTGGAATTTGGTTCCTGACATTATGTGTTTGAGTAGACTCGACTAAAGGTGGTCAATCAAGTTCTTCAACAAAATTATTTGTGGAGGATGAATACATCACACCAATAATATAATTATTAAAAAAAAATAAATAGTGATTTAGAGTCCCCACAAACTCGTGGTCTTGAATATTTTTTTAGGAGAACTTGTGGTCTTGATAGAATGTAGTTATTGCACGCAACGATATATATCGTCGGATTAACGGCAAATAATTTATATATTTTAATTTTGATTTGTATTTTGAATTGATGATAATAGTCGACACTTGAGTTTGTCCAATTTGTAGTTATTGTTCAAATTATTTAGCACATTTTAAAAATGTTTCAAACAAGAAAAATACTAACCATAGGTTTCCTACTCAACGGCGGCACAATATTTCATACGCTTCATTGTCTTATGACATGTTATTACGAGTTTATTTTTTGTTGTGAATAAAGTTGGAAAGTCCATCATGAGTTTAACTCAATTGATAAGAATATTTTATTGTATATTTAAAGATCGATGTTTGAATCCCAGACACACAATTTATTTACTTTTGGAGGTTAATTTGTAGTCAATAAGTTACTTGACAAAAACAATATGAAAATTAGTTAGTGATGATTGATTCAATTGGTATGGAGTTGACCCACCACTTAGACAGTGAGTTTAACGTGAAAATCTCTTTAATGGATGTTTCTTATGAGTCACGGGAGCTTAAATCATCTAATTTTTTTATTAGAAAAAAAGTGACATGGAAAATCTATCCAAATATGGTTATCCTTAATTGCCGGTTTTTTTTATGTCTTCAACATGGAATATACCATAGTTTTAGGGTAAAGCATATGACTTAAGCCACACAGCCAAACATATCTAGACAAAATTAGACCATAGACCGTAAAAGATCCAAAGCTGATTCTTAGATAAGCCAAAAAAACACTTTAATTTACAAGAATTCTGTCTCTTTAGTATATTTTGAAAAAAATCTGGTAATTGATTAGCATTAACAATGGAATATGCTGGTAAAGAAATAAAACCATTCAACATTATTCCTTTGGTCCTTAACCACTAAATGATGAATCATACATTGTCATTTTCTCATCTAAAGTAACTGAATTTTTTAGCTGAAAGATAACGCAATAACTTGTTCTTTGACACTGATTTCTGCAGCATCTACAAATAATCAACAATATTATGTATATATATTCAAATTTTGACTTGGGTTTGAGGAAAAGATTGACTTAGAACCTGGATCGATTTATTTGAGTTTATTTACTACTACTACAAGTACTTATGAAGTTGTGAAACTATTTGGAAAAGCTTATGAAAATTGCTCATGACATGCTAATCGATCGTTTTTCAGCTTATTTCCATAAGCTTTCTAGGATAGTTTATGAAAATATTGTAGAGTTGATAAGAAAAATGAGTTTAATAGTTTGTTATATGATAAACAATTATACTATAAACATTTAATTAAGTTGTTTGTCTAAACAAAATCTTAAGTTACCTATGTTTGATGCACATGAAGCTAGAAAATGCAAGAAAAACATCTTGGCTCTTGTACCATAAGAAATTCATTTCCTTAATAAAGAAATACCCTTAAGGACAAAGTTGTTACATAAATTTTTACAACTTAAACTTGACAAATAATATATATTTAACTTGAATAGATCATAAGAAAGGTAAAATAAAATCTAAGTTGAAGATTTTAATTTCTTATAGCTGTTCCTCAATTGCTTTCTCCAACCAAGTTTCAGCATCTTCCATCATTCCAGGACTAAGCCTAACCATCAATATGCAAAATTCAGTCTCATTCAGCTTTCCATCACCATCAAGATCACCTTGTTTAACCATAGCTTCTGCTTCTTCTTTGCTCATTCCCTCCATACCAAGCATGGCTGAGTTTTTCCTAAGACTCTCACTTGTGATCAAACCTGTTTCTTGGTCTGCTAGAAGATTAAAACCACCACATAGTTCAGATACAAAGGTTTCGACATCAAGCTTCTCTGCCATGAGTGGGAGCAAGTCTTCAAATTCTGCTTCCATGGCTGTGGTGGTGGTGGTTTGCTTCATGTTCTTGTTGGTTTCCATTGTAGAGGAAGTTTTTTTTTTTCCTTTTGTTTTAGTTGGTGAATATAGAAAGAAAGGTGGATGAAGAAAGTGACCTTTGGAAGAGTTGTATATTATATAGTAATGAGAAATGAGAATTCCATGAGAGAATTCGTTAGGAAAATGGCCTTTTATATAGATGTAAAAGTCCTTTGCTTTTTGGAATAACTCTCATGATGGCTTTTTGGTACTTCTTGGTGTCGACTTGGGGTTTTTAGTTGGTACCACGATTACGTTGGTCTAAGAAGAACCGAACTCATATCCTTAAACAATGTCTCATGTTCGAACTTTATTGATAACCAAAAGAGATTGTGAGATCGAATTTTTCAACGAAGATTATATGCTAATAAATATTTTGCACCAATAACATATAATATAATTATAAACAAATGTAGTTGTCGCACGTAACAAGTTTACGCTCTTAGATTAAGAACATATGATTTACATTTCGATTTTGAATTGATCGTAGACGACGCATGAGTCGTCTATTTTTGATCTATTGTTTCATATTTATTGATTTTGATAAATACTTTATATGAAAGTAGAGAATCTATATTCCAAACTAGCCTTGTTTGAGTTTGTGTTTATGATTTCAACCGTCCAATTAGATATTATGGTTCAAATAAGTTTTGGTTAATTCCAATGAACCAACTTATAATAACCATTTTTTTTAGAGGAACTTGTAATAACCATTGTTATACTAGAAAATAATAACTCTTGATTATTTTATAATCTATCAATGATTATCAAAAGTTGGTGAATCATTATCAAAATTTATTTAGAACATATACTACTCATTTGCACTTTTCTCACATCATGTTTAGTGTATCTTCTCTATTTTATCTCTCAATTTATGCTCAACATTAGTAAAGTTTTTAAATATTTTTAAGGTGTATAAAAAATATTTAAACTTATTTAACGTCACACTTTTATATTTATATATTAAAAACTATGGTAATGAAGGAAATTACAAGAATAAAAAATGGTGAGGATTCTAACTCTTTTCTAAGTACATCATCCGATTACTATTATAAATAAAAATCTATATTTTAGATTCATTCATTAAATCATATATGCAGTCTATAATAAATATCATGTATATCATTAATTAAATGAATTTAAAATATAAATTTTTGTTTATAATAGTGACTAAATATTTTGTGGAGATCTCTCCAACAAACTCTTCACAACCAATTAAGTCACATGCATTGATTGTTAATTATTATGAAGAGAATAATGTGCACAAAAGAAAATTTTGTTATTGTAACTTGTGAAGAGGTTCACAAGAGAAAATGTGTGGCTTATTTATCTCTTAAGAGAAAATGTAGATAGCCAAGAAGTTGAGGAATCTTTGGAGAAAGCCGTCTTGTCACGTTACAACTTATACAAGTAGATGTATTTTTATGCCATTAATTTTTAATATATATATCAATCTATTTCATGAAAGTTTCTAGGAAAGTTCCTTTGGTGGGAACCTAAGGATATTCTGAGTAAGACATTATCTTCGTTGATTGGAACTGTTTGAGAGTTTAGTTTCTATGAAGCTTCCTCTCCTATTTCTATCCACCAAATTCTGATATTTCTGCCCTCTTTTGTCGGGTTCATATATTATATACTATATGAATCATATTAACAAATTTTCTAAAGACACGACATATGAACGGCTTATATTAACAAATTTCATTTCAATTATATATATCAGCTTGATGATTGGTCCAAATTATAATATTGATGAAAGGAGAAATGTTATGGTAGTCACACACTTTTCAACACATTCAAATCTTATTGAAGAAGGATGATGGCGGAGATGAGCTTGGAAGCCGATGTTAGAGTATGTTAAAAGAGTGTGGTAGAAAGTATGTCCCTAATCGTTCTTTTGATGAAATATCCATTGAAGAATTTGACAAATTTCCTAAAATAGGTTGTCACTAAATGTCTTCTGTATCCACATATTTTTTTGAAAGTAGAAAAATGGATTTTACAATTTTTAAGTATATGGCTCAAGTTGTTAATTAATTATATGTTACTATATTGAAACGTGAAAGATAACTAGTTCGATGCAATTTCAATTTAGAGATGTGAAAAGGTCTATTTTGAGTTGGAAGAAATTGCATTTTTCACACGAGAAAAAGAAAAAGGTGCAAAAATTGGGTAGGTATAATTTTTGTTTGTTTATTATAATTGTAAACTATTCAATATAAATTTATTATAATCATGCAATTGCACGGGAGATGATCATCTTGAGGGAAAAATTCTCATGTTTACTACCGTCATTAAACCTTACTATTAATTTGTACTCTTTCTCATTTTTTAATATTAAAACATGTGATCTCATCTCTTTAATAAATGGTTAGGATCACACATGAGAAAAAAGTCACATAAGACAATCCCCTCCCCAGTTGCACGCTGAACTTATAAGGACCATAAATAATTTTTATGAAAATTTATGTATCTAATATGTTGAAAATTGAAGTAAATGACTTTTTTAATTAGCAATTTCTTAAGTTGAGATCCTTTAAGAAATACATCAGTGACACTTGCTACCAAGACGTTTGTTTTTTGCCCAAGATATCACCAAAAGTAAGCTAACGACTAGTCATTTAAACTACATGATCTATTTAAGTGTTTTTTTATGTCTCCTAGAAAATCATTTAAGTGGTTGATATCTTCAAACATACATTTTTTTATACGTATACGAGTATGTCATGGTTTTAATCATTAGAATAATGCTTCTTAGTTAACTTCAACTATGGCTTAATATCCTCTAAATGGTAAAAAAATATGGCGCTACGATGCTTATAATCTTATCCGGGTTAATTGTTGAAAGTGTTTGTTCAATTATGATATCTTTAGTGTGATCACATTGTTTTTTTTTGAGGGAAGTGTGATCACATTGTGTAATCAATTTGAAATATAATTTTATCTAAATTATGTTGCTTAAGTGGAAGTTTGTTGGAGTCAATTGTATGCAGTGTTTTTCAGTTTCATATTTACATGGCCAATAAGATGGCTTAGCCTCAAATCTTCCATACCTTGAATGATGCTATATTGACCGAGCTACTTGGTCCTCTAATCCTAGGGTCCCTCCCAAACTTTAACTTTGTTTAAATTCCCCCACTTTCCACTGCGCTGCTAACCTAACCAACCCCTATGAAGAGTGAAAGAATTGTTTTTCTAACATCCATCGTTTTCTCACATGAAAATGATCAAAAATACCTTAACGGTAGTTAACTACCGCTGACTTATAACTAGAGAACCGGCCGTAGTTAATTACCACTAGATTTTTGGTCATTTCCATGTGTTTCTAAAAACTCTTGTTGTGAGAATAGCAACACTCGAAGAGTGGATGTTACACCAAACAAAATTGGGATTGTGCACAAACGAATCCATATTTGGCTTCGAAGACTCTAGTCTAGATACCATAACATCGCAGTTGGTTGTTAGTTTTCAACCCTGCTTCCCTAGCATGACAAGATTGAGCGAGTAGAAATGTTGAAAACTCCTACCTCCATATTCCTTTCTCATCATAAATATCTGATAAATGATGTTTGTACAATCAATTTTTTTATAACTTTTGTGAGTACTTTCTATTTCACGTTCACATTATGTTTTCACTTTTTCTCTGTATTATTTTGGTTTTTGTGTCAATACCTCATTTTCTTTGTAAATCAATAGTTGTCCCATAAATTATCATTGAAATGGTTGTTCAAATTACACAACTCTAAATTTCTCCCAACCAAGTCAATTAGTACCCATTCTACACCTCAAATTGAACCCCACCAAAAAGAATTGATCATCCTCTCCAACTCGTCACCTAGAGAAAAATGCAATGTGCTCATATAATACATTAGAATGGTCTGAGCAACCGATCTTACTAGGATTTCTCTTTCTGCCCTTGAAAAATGTTTGTCTGACAACTCTGAATTTTACTCCAAAGTCTTCCATTCAAACATCAGAGTTGTTTCTTATTCCTCCTTACCATCGATGGTAGACCAAGGCATTCAAAGACCTAAAGTAGTGGCCATCATCTTTGTGATAAGTCCATCAAAATATAATAAACTATAAAATTTTAATTGTAAAAAGTCTTTTGAAAAAATCTTCAATGTCAATAAATTTCTACAAAGTATTTTAAAATTCATAAGACTTTTTTTATACCAAAATAATCCCTTCAAATCTAAGTCAATACATCTATGATAAAATTTGCTTATAGCTACTAACTAAAAAACTCTCAAATATACCCCTAAAAAAAAACTCTCAAATATAGTTCTAATTAGTAGAACAGAAAGTCTAATTAAATTGGAGATAAACTTCTTGAACTACTACCTACCGGTCTGAAAGAAATCTATGTCTTTATGTATGTATGAGCGGATCTAGGATTGAATTATTATTAGTGGACAAATTGTGTATTTTTTTTAAGTAAGTAAGACTAAAAATTTTAGCGAAATTAATTACACAAATAATAATATATGTATTAATCGTGGTAAATCATAAATCATAAATAATATATTTTAGTGAACTTTAATTGCACTCAAACCAAATCCGAAAATTTAAGACATTGTACCTACTTTCAATGAAATGGTATACCTCACAACCAACATTGATTGTGAATCAAAGAGAAATGTTCAAAACCAATCAACATCATTCATTTGTTAATTTAAGCATGTCAGGACAAATACACTAAACAAGGTAAATGTGGCAAACATAATGAGACCAATACTCATTATTTGATTACACTTGTATAATAGTATATATTTAAATTGCAAGATGCAACATACAACATGGAGGGTTGGATATGTCGTTTGAAACATACACATATGAGCTTTCTTAAGAACAACTAATCACTCAAATCCGTGACATGAGATTAATCATTTCTTGTACAAAAAGCAATATAATACTAATGCTGGAATTCTTACATCCAATTGTTGGTTAGAGAAAGCTGTTATTGGGACGAAATTCATGTATGTTTTTATTGATCTGATACATGTTACTCCTTTGTCCCTCTCTTCTTAATTATAAACAAAAGTAAGTCAAACAAATTGACGTATGCATTGATTTTGTTTGACTTACTTTTGCTTATAATTAAGGATGAAGGAAATATTTGTGTTGTTATTTGCGAGTATGTTATGTAGTAGTCAAAGTTCGAACTCAAACTCCTTCGTGTATATTTGTGTATAGCTGTCATTTGATAGTCCTAACAAGCTAAAGAAAACATGCTAGATGAGAAGTGTTGGCAATATATTTTTTAATTTGTTGAAATTTAAATGAATTTCATTAAATAAGCATGTAAGCCTTACATAAATTTAGTAGGACTCATATGAATTCAACTAATAAAAGATTAAGGAATGTACTGCTAACTTAATTCAGCATGTTTTTCTATGCCCCATTGTGGTTGGGCTAATAAGCCGTGACTGCTGTTAACCATTGCGATTTTATAAAACTTTAACAAAGTTCAGAAAATTGAAATAGAGATCATATTAGCGTACATTTGGTTTCAATCCTTTTCGCCACCACCGCATGTTTATAAGGCCTTTTGACGTGAAAAAGTGAAGCTACAATTTGTAGAGTTTGAGAGATGCGGGTTCAGGCCTCATACCATCGCGGTTCCAAATGGAGGCTTAACCGATGTTCTTTCCTTCTTTTTCTACTTTTATTTATTTTTGTAAATCTTTTAGTGTCTGTCTTGACCAAAGAACAAAAATGAGTGTTTTCTTCAAATAAATACTTCAAGATTAGTTCAGAGAGTTCTGTTGCTAACTTCACAATTGGACAACACTTTGTAGTGTACTACGAAAAGAGCCGACGCTGACAACCTCTGTCTTTTACCAATGAACAATTGACTTGTCATGAAAAAGCTCAGCAAACATCAGTTTCTCAGTTTAATAGAGTGGGGCAAGTGTCTACGTTGGACCGATACTTGAGCGTTGATCAAGAAATCGACGACAACCAATATCGTCACTTTTTAGTTTAAGTTCAAGGTCCTTACCACGGATGAGACAGTGACACGATACATATATTTGCTTTTTTTTGTTTTCAACTGAACTAGCACCAATAGAGTTGTCGTCTCAGTCATGAGGATGAGATGAATAATATCACGAGGTTCTGCTTATAGAGAACGATAACGATTGTTGTTAAAGATTGGAACAATTTTCAAGCATCGGTCCACCGTAGTTCATATGACATGCTTCCCTACCGTAGAAACCACACCATTGTTACACAATGATGACAGTTCTTATAGTATTGTTCTCTTACATATGTAATAGTTATTGTAAGAGCAAATTTTTATAGAAGAGCTTACTACCAGCCTCTACAAATGTAATAATCTGCATAAAAACTGCATTGTAACTGGTCTGGCATCTTAAAGTGCATGTTTGTGTTGACACCATAGTAATATAATTCCTGCACTAGGCAGAGAATCGCAAACCAATTCACGAGTACCAAATTCGGGTACTTTTGTGTATTGTACGCATCAATTCATGTGGAATTCGCACCAGGCGACTATGGTTGACACTGAATTTGAAAAATCATATGCCACCGTAATTTTGGCAAGAATTGCACTTGAAAGTTTCGGCAAAATCAAGTTGCTGCCATAGTTTCGTCAAATTTATGTGATTCCAAACAAATCACAGTGAAAGAATGTACTTATATTATGTTGGTTTTTATCTGCTTAAGTGAGAATTGAAATGTGCCAATAATTCTAAATATCAAATGAAATTTCAGTTTTACATAAATAATGTTCTCAAGTGAATTTCATGCAATGATATAGGCACTCTAATCAGTCACTGACACTCTAACTGATAAAATAGTATAAAACAACAAACCTTCTCTGTACAAGACTAATAAAGATATTTGTAATTTTCTTGAAAAGAATCTTTTGTACAATATGAACAAGGACCATTCAACAATTAATATTAGGGGAAGACAATGATATCTTTTGACAACTTATTTGATTTTCCAATTTTTTTTAGTGAATAAAATCAAGCTTTTTCCCCCCTGATCAAGCAACATTTACAAAGACACAAAATTCACAATTATACTAATGTTGTACTTGTGGAATTCCGCAATGAACAATTAATGTTAAAATCAATTTTGTTAGCTACCCATTTCCCAAAACAATTTTAAACTTCTCAAGCACACATTTTCCTTCTTTATACTTCTGTGTTTCCTCATAAGCTTTAAGGTATTTCCAACCAAGTTCCTCTCCACAATCAGAACAAAAAACATCAGCAACTGTGTGAAGACCAGTCATAAGCTGTCTATCTTCTTTAGGTCCCAAAAATATGTTCATGGCATGAGAAAACAGAAAAGCTCTTCCATTGCTTGCCTGTTAAACATAACCTTTGAAAATCTTTTGAGGTTAAAAAGAAACTTCAAATATCTTCACCAACCACCCTCTTGTCCAATTAAAATTCATCAAATTAATTCATTTCAGCAGAAGATAACAACAAAACTATCAACAGTAGTATCACATGTTACAAACAAATTTGAATGAAAATTTATAATATAATTTTTTTGGTTTTAATTTAACCTTCTGGTTCCTAAGTGAAATGAACATAATTTGGAGTTCAGTCACAAAGTAAGTAAAGTCTGACCAATGATTGTTTTAGTTAGGGAACAAACTCAGTTTCTACCGATCTGTTCGACCTTAATTGAAGCTCATTAAGCATAATTTGTAATATATGAAATGATTCCATTTAGACAAGTGAAATTAATTTCAGGATCATGTTTGAAAAGCTTTCATCATGATTATATTGGGTTTAGTTATTATATAAATCAGAATCTTTAACTCAACATGTAAACTTCAAAGTCTTGTTCTCTACTGATTCTATTCTAAACCCAAAAAATATTTTCCAAACGAAATTGAATCGTCCACGACCGCAGTAGAAGACTTTCTGTAGGAACCATTTGATTTAGACAAATTTCTCTCTAAATCAAACGGTTTCTACAGCTGCAGCACCTACCACAGTATTAGATGATCCATTTTCGGATGAACCATTTTCAATATAGAAATCTAGCATAAAGATGAAGAAAAAGTCAAAATTGCAAGAAAGAAAAGTTCACCTGGAAATCTTTGGAAACAATATCATCATGGAAAGCAACAAGGTTCTGGCACTTGAAGCAGCAGTATGCCCGTGATCCCATCAAATCGGCCATTAATGATTTTTCCTAACACTGCCACCTTTGCTTCTACTCATACATAAATAATAGATATAAAATCAATATACTTTTCAAAAAATAAATAAAAAGTATACAAAAGAAAAAGCTTGGTCAAAGTTTCTGTTACACAGTTATGACAAAACACTAGCAGCCAAATTTTTCATGTCAGAGTTTGATAATTGGGTTGGTGCAACTGCAAGATATGTACTGAATTAACGAAAAATAATTTGAAGCAAAGAATATGAATGAGAAGAGTGATTGAGTAAAGAAGATTCCAAAAGAATTGGACAAAAAATATTGGTTAAAAACTAAAGAAGTTGATTGATTTGGAATTAAATAAAGTTTGGCAAGAAAATGATGCAATTGTTTATGAAATATTTTTATGTTGCTTGAAAAGGTGGGTTTTCTTTTTTGTAGCAATGTACAACCAAATTGTAATAAAAAACTAACCAATAGAAAGGAAGATTCTACCAGCTAGAAGATATGTTTTTGATTGGTTAAAAAAAGTTGTTTTCATTTAACATCCTCTTCTAGTTCTAGAGTCAAAGTGAAGGTTGAGGCTACGGTGGGAGAGTAAAATATGTCTCCTACCATACATTAGTGATCTTTTTCTTAGAAAAAGTTAATTTAGGCCACATGATTTAATCAACCGTCATAGAATGTGAAAAAAGCATAGGATGTTATCATGGGTTTTCCACGTTGTGGTATCTTTAAAATTGATTAAATGAAATAAAGGGTTAAATTTGTTGTTAATTTCTATAAATATACCAACTTTTATTTCAGTCTCTTTATAAAATTTCTTCCACTTTTAGTCACTAATTTTTTTTCATCTTCACTTTTGAGTTTTTGTCATTCTTTTAAGTAAACTTATACGCAAAATTCATATATTTTTTTTGAGGGAACATAAAATTCATATTTTTAAATAAAATTTTGCAAAAAAGTTTATAAAATTATAAGAATCTCTCCCATTTTTTTTAAAATTTTTTTATCAAATAATGAATTAAATAGAAATTTATATTTTTTGCGGTTAAAAATTTATGCTATGTTAAAACATCCTAATTTTTTTAGAGAGATTTTTACAATATTTTACACATTTATCATAATTTTATTAAAAATGTAACGATACACATGAGTTAACTTAATAGGGATCAAAAGTGGTGACTAAAATTTTTATTAAGATTAAAGTTGAAGAATTTTTTTTAAAGGAACTAAAACAAAAAATTAATATATTTATAGAGATCAAAAAACATATTTAACATAAAAAAATTCTGAAATAAAATTCATCTAAATTCAGAAATATAAACCCATTAAAGGAAGAAAAACAAAACACAGATAAATCTACTTATCTTCCCCCATTCATCACCTCTTTTCCATTTCAGATTCGGTTGATTCTCAAAATGGAAACAAACTAAAAGTGGATAGTATCATAATATTGCATACTAGCTATGATTGATTTTAATGGTATTTTGAGTATTAAGATCTTAACAGCACTCTCATAGTCTGATTCGTGAAGAATTAAGTCACAATATGAGCAGCACCCTTATCATAAATTAACATTTTCTAAATTTTTGGGTTACCTTTAAGGCTGACTTTAAACGTTAAGCTCATACATTCGATGATTTTGAAGAACACAATTTTTTTTTATGTTTTTTACGTTATTTTCAATTTAATGTTTATTTAGAAAAAAAAATAGACAGAAAAAATTTATAGTAAAGGGAAGAGAAACAGAAAGAAGAGGATGAGGTCGAAAAGGACAAAAAAGTGTTGCATGTTATATGGTAGATGCAAGTGTATTGTAAGCTCATAAAAAAGTTATAATGCACGATACATTATACGTTTAACTCATGCACCCTAGCCAGCGCCCAAAGTGAAACATACCTTTGCCCTTTTGGTTTTTGGTGTGTATGTATGCTTGTTGGTTTATACATTAATACAATTTTGGATAGGGACTCCCAACTAACTTATAACTTTATATACAATTTTGTTGGGAGTTTAAAAAATTCAGAGAATATATTCTATTTTAACGAGTTAGGTTGGTCTAGTTGATAAGAATTCAATTCAAATTCTATAAAGATTTTGATACAAGTTTCATTATCGATTTAAGGATCTTGTTGGTGAGTAATATATATAAATAGTATTTTCTAAGTTTTTAGACTCTCATTGGCTCTAGTGAGTCCCTTAGACCCAACTCGCCCAAAAAAAATTATACGGAAAAAAATATCTATTTTGAGTGTTGATTACAAACTACTACCTTGTTTTAATTTTGTTTTCTGTTTTTAAAACTTGTTTTCACTGTTATATGTTGTGTAACAGTAGTTCATCAACTCCGTTAATGGTTATAAACAAATTCACCTAGTCCATTGAATACATTATAATACATGAACAAATGGGTCCTTTTTTGAGGACTTTACCTCTAAGAGAGTCCTTTTAGAAATTCTCAAATTAAACCCAAGCCTTTGACATGTACTTAAAGCTTATCCAAATTTGATTTTCTTTCTCTTACTTTTTGACAGGTCTGAAACTCTGGATCACAAATGTGTCTCTCAAGTCTCAAACACATAGTTCACACATCACTTCTCTTATTATTTTGATTCAGCTGTTGATACAAAATCAATAGAAATGTGACACATTTGAGAATGGATCCTCTCACGTGAAATTTTACGTATGGAAAAGAAGTGTAATCCCGTCCATTCAAAGTTTAGTAACGGTAACAATCGCAGCATACAATACTGTTGCTAAAAAGTTTGACTCTTGGTATATATTTTTAGGGAGGGGGTTGAATTGTGTAAGACACATTCTTGTGCATAATATAATGAGAGATCCATAACATATATCCAAAGCATTAAAAATATATGCTGAGATTTGAGAGTAATGACGCCGGCTTCTGTAAAAAAGAGCCACATCCAATATACAAATTAAACTTTACAATGAAATAACTTCGACAAGGGTAAAATGAGGTTAGTTAACTATGAAGCACTGATACGGACACAAACACGACACTGACACAACGACACACGTGATATTGGACACCAAAACACCTTCAATCTGAATTGTCGGTGCTACATAGTTGGTTAATCAACAAGCTTAAAATCAATGAACAACTATTTTCTTCTTGGACATCCATTTCCTTCTGGTAGCTTCCAATGCCTCCAACTTCATTCTAGTGAGCTCCTCAATCCAATGCTGAAATTGCGACTCAATTGCATCAACTTCAAGCTTTAGATCATGATCATTATCCTTTTCAGTTGAAGACACAGAAGAACAACAACTACTTATCAAGCTCAGAACATTTGATGATTCTGAGATCACATTGTCTTCCCCAACATTGTAATCCGTGGCCTGCAATTTACAATCTTCGAAATACTTGTTCCCAGCTTCAACCTCGGGTATCGACCTTATTAGGCATTTAAAACATCCAACACCTATAACTTTGGAAACATGAGAATTGTTGGTTTTTATAGAAGAATCATCAACAACTATTTCAGAAGCTCCCGATCCTCGTGAATATTGATCTTCGGAGTTAACCAAACAATGAGAAGCATCATAGGCACCCTCATGAGCAGCGTTATCAGCATTTAAACAGCTCTTTCCAGCTGTCTCAGAACCTTCTCTAGAAATTGTATCGAACCCGGAAAAGACATCTTGACCACTAACTTTTTCGGAGGGAACATTAGTTAAGATAGAACAAGGGCTTGACATTAAGTTTTGGCAATCTACATTTGTAGAACCACTACAAAGACTTGTTCCTCCTGTTGAATTATGATCAGGTGAAGGTTTCCACCAAGGAAGAAGTTTCAATATCAAGTAATCAATCAGCTCAGCTATGAAAGCCACATCATGATCTGCCAGCTCCAAATGTTCAACCATCTCCGAGGCCACGGAGACTGCAGTATCTGCATCAAGGTAAAAGAGAAAATGTATATTCCGTACTCGACCTGCAAGTAACACAACAAAAACATTTTAGGCACTGTTTCGATAAACAACTTAATTAAGTGTTTATAGCATAAACTATTTCAATAACAAAAGATAAAATAAATTCAAACTGTTCTCATATAAGGTAGAAGTTGTTTTCATAGGCTATCCTAGAAAGCGTATAGAAATAAGGTAAAAACAACTTATGGACATGTCATAACTTATTTCCATCAGTTCTCACAAACAGTCTCAAAAGTTCTTATGCAAGTAGATAAGCTCAAATCAGCTAAAACAAATAAACCCTTAGCATCAACTCAATATCAAGGCACAAAGAAGTGTGTCAAAAACTAATACAGGAAAGGACACATGCTTACCACTTGTATCAGCAATACGCAAGGTCAATGATACCGAGTTATCATCATTTTTAGTCCCTTTTAACCTAAACTCGTTGTTCTTATTAGTCTTTTGGACTTCAAAAACAGGATATTGTGGACTTCCCTGGTTGCTTTCAGCATAGGTACTCATACTCCCATAAAACTGTTTGTACTCAGCATCAATGTCCATAGATGGAGAACCCGACTTTGGCATTTCGGTAGCTGTTGGAGTTTTGATAGGAGTCAGGAATGGACCCTTTGGACTCTCAATTTGTAGAAATGGGTCTTTAAGAAGCTCTTCTGCAGACAACCTCTCAGATGCTGGAACCAGACATTTCTCAATAAAGTCCTTAATTTGAGGGTCACTCACCTTATTAAGGGAATCAGGTTTGATGCCCTGCAATGGAATACATCAAGGTTATCAAATCGAGATTCAAATCGTTAACTGAATCTTATAGTGAATCAAAAGATACATTGCCAATAGAAATATCATTTTTAAGTAAAAAAAAAAGGTGAAAAACACAATTATAAGCTGATAATCATTTATGAACCTCAATAATTTAAGATCCAAGTCATAATTCAAATAACAAAAAAAAGTAGTTGGTTATACAAAGTTGACAGAAAAAGTGGTTGACTATATTAAGTTTAGGTAGTGAATCATAAGAATAAATCAGAATTCATCACAGTGAATTGGGATTCATCATAATAAATCATGATTCAAGATGAGATTCATGTCCAAAGTTGATACATATTATAGATTCGTATTGATTAGGTTCGGTTTAGTATTGAATCTACATACGACTAGTAAGATACCGATAACCATGGAATGCATCACAATACAGCACGGATGCATACAATCATAATCGATAATGATATACCGATGATTGCCATACTTACCGAGGTAACTTTCTTAAATATTTGAGCTGGGTTATTGCATTCATTGTAGGGATACTCAAGAGTAACCATCTCCAACATTGACATTCCAAAAGAATATATGTCAACAAGTTCAGTGTACTCCTCTTCATATAATTCTGGAGCCATAAACTCGGGCGTCCCTTTTAAAAATAGAGATACGAAAAAACAGAAGCATATTTGAGTGTTGTTCACAGAACCTATGTAATAAAAACCTTCACATTTTAGGAAAGGAAAATGTGTTACCAATAACACTCCGAGCTGTTGGCTGCTGCATGACGATTGCCAATCCGAGATCACCAATCTTAACTTCTCCTTGATTTCCGTTCACAAAGATGTTGTCGCATTTCAAGTCTCTGTGAATAATAGGCGGCCTGTGACCGTGAAGATATGCTAAGCCTTGAAGAATCTGCCTGGCCCAACATTTTATGGCTTTCATTTCAACATACTTATGCTTCTTACGGTACCTGTAAGCCAAAGATTCACAAGAGTCTCATGTGGACATCGCAGCGAAATGGCATAAAAAAGGGTTAAAATTGAGAGAACATACTGTCTTAAGTTTCCAGATGTGAAGAGTTCAGTGATCATGTTAACGGTTTTCTGCTTATCATCGACCCAGGAATCGTAGAACTTAATGATATTTTCATGTCTTAAGGACTTCAATATATGAACTTCAGAATACAATTTTGCAAGATCATCTGTTGAATGTAAGAGACCGTCAATCCTAACTTGGTTCCAAGCGACTTCTATTCCATCAACTTCATCAAATGCCCTATAACTGCAAAAGGAATAGAGATTTTATAGCGCGCTTTAACAAGAAACAAATGCCATAACCCTATCAAATATCATTGAAGACTGAATTTTCTTATGGAATAATTTTTACCAAGTATAGTTCTCAATTAAAAAAAACAGATATAATTACCAAAAACAAAATTCAAAAATAGTAAATAGAGATTAGGCATCAGAATCGTACACAGTCTTGAAGGCACCCCTGCCCAAGATTTCATTGTACTGAGACAAAAAAAGAGGAAAAAAAAGTCAAATTACAAAACATATAGAAAGAACAAGTGAAACATAGAATCACCGGATACAATTAAACAAATCTCCCTAGCTGAAGGACTAAAGTAGCATTGAATGTTTGTGCATTAACAACAATAATCAATAACAATCTTGTTTGCAAAGTTGATCTATCACAGCCATATCAAGATAATTCAAACACCAAAAGGTCAAGTTATCAAGCAAAACTTTGTTTTGGATAAAAGTTTCCCTAATTCCAAATGAAGGTAATGATGCATTTTGGCAAACAATACAGAATCTCTAGAATCATGAAGAGATAAGAGTCATTAATTCAGCTTATGTACATTGCATTGTTACACGAGAAAAACATATCTAATCAATATCAATTACTTAGTGCAAGTTTCGAGATTTCTAATTAGAATTGATTTTGCCTCTAAAATTGATTCAGATCCAACTTGAAGTCAGAATTTGTAGCTTTGGCCTCCAAACGTGATTTTTACATTCAAATTTACTGATCAAATCATTTTCACATAAACGTATACAAACATAAATCATTCTACCTTAAACTCACTTTTAAGTTTTAACTTTTAACTAAAATCAATTCAATCAAAGTCAATTTTCACCGCCATAAAACCAAACACGCGCTTAGTATGTATCCATCTAGCTCAATTAGCACCATTTCACCACATAAGACATATGACACCACAAATCACACACATTAATAAAGAAATAAATGATAGCATAAAAAAAACATAAATGAGTCAAGTCATGCATGCACACATACATACCCTTACGTACCGGCCGGTTGGATCTTTCTCTACAAAGTCCTCCTCAAAATCAGGAGGCTCCCTTGTTCTGAAAATACTGTCATTAGGATGCAATGCTAAAACAGAACCAGAATTCATTTCTGGTTTCTGAATTAAAATCCAACACAACAAAAAGCACAGTAATGATAGTTTTTCAAAATTTCAAAATCTCAAAATTTAAATTCATTGGACGAAGTTCTGATTCTGATTGAAATGGAAAAAGGTTGGAACTGAATGAAGAACAAGAATGAATCGAATGCCGAATATCGAAATGGTTTCGGCATTCGATAACAATTGTTAAAGGCAATGAAAAAACCTTCAAAGCCAAAAAATAACAACCTTTCATGTTAACAACAAAGAAACATCCTCAGACAAAACCCAACACAATCATTTTTTTCTTCATACCCACAAACCAAAACCTCAAAAAGGTTCAAAATTTGCTAGTTGGGTCTCCCATTACCCCTAAAAAAAAAAAAGAAAAAAAAAAGGATAAAAAGTGTTTTTTGTTGTTGTTGAGAAATGCTGGTTTGTGAGGATTGTGGAAGAGAGAGAAGATTTGAAAGGGTTGATGAGAAAAAGAAGGTGGGAACAAACAACTGTGTGGTGAATGAGAATGCTATTTTTGTGAAGAGATCTTGTTTATTGGAGATGAAGACAAGTTTGGAACATTGAGGTTGTAACTCTAAGTCTGTAACTAACATAACGACTTGAAGCAGCATTTCAATAAGGTTATATAAAATACTTTTTAATAAACTATAAGCATGAGTTTTAAATGAAAGTAAAAAAATTGAAAAATTTGAATGTAACAATTGAGAAGTTAAAATTGCTCTATAATACATTGAAAACCAAAATCACATTTAGCATAAATTAAAAGATTAAATTGTACCAACGGGGTTGAGTCTAATAGAAGAGGTTAGACTCTCACAATGTGACGAACCAATGTTCAAATCTTAACTTAAAGATGTGTCTATATTTAATGTCTAACATGGTTTATTGTCTTTAATATAAAGAACTTGTGAAAAAAATTGAAACATGGTCAATTCTTTTAGGTATACAAAAAGATAACTTGAAAAGTGAACTTAAAAGACAAAATTATAATAGTATTAAATACACTAATACTTTAAAATAAAGATTGGTAAACACCCTTAAATACACCCTTTGTGCCATTATGAAATTTTTTAGTTAACCTAATATATTGTCCAGGCGATCACATTTTTTCAGTTGCGTGACCACTAATTTTCCATAATTTATTTGGTTAATTAAGTGGAAAAATAGTGGTCATGCGCATGTTAGTTACGTGACCATATTTTTCAGTTTCAAAAAATAGTTATGATAAGTTTTTTAAAAGGAATACTAATGATAAGTTCTTAGTTATTTTATTTTCAATCCCGTTCCATTGCCTATAGAGTATTATACATTTGGTAAAATTAAATAAAATGATATGACTAAAAAAAAATATTGTTTTGAGTTGAAATGCAAACAACGATAAAGATATATTCTTGCATGGGCACAAATATAAATGAATAGTATTTGGTCACATATACATCAAAAACTTTTTTCTCAAAAGACTAAATTATTTTATTATCAATTTTTTTTTTAAGAATTCTTTTGATGTGTGTGTGCCTAAACACTATTCATTTATGTTTGTGTCTATGGTAGACTTTCTCCAATGATAAATATGTAAATGCATTGTTTATTTTATTTTTCTGCGATGCAGCCGAAAATCATAAAGCTAAAATTCTGTTATTTACCATCAATAAATCTAATTATTTGCTCAAATGCAGTAAATTTAAGCACAGCAACAAGCATGGTTTCGTGGTGTAGTTGGTTATCACGTCAGTCTAACACACTGAAGGTCTCCAGTTCGAACCTGGGCGAAGCCATTTATCTTTTTTTTTTCCTTCTTCTTCTCAATATATATTTAATTGGCACAAGCTATGCCATGAAAAAAATCAGTACAAAGAGGTGTGACATGTTTTTCTCTTTTCCACAACTGAAACTGAACAGCTACAACACCTAAGACTCATTCAAAAATTCCTCTTCTAACTAGATTGAATTTCGTCAGAATTCTATTTTGCAACAATCACCATGCTAGAACTGATGCCTTTAATAGGCTAAGTCATTACATACAACCGCAAGCTCCCTTGACTTTTCTGTGACATATCCATAAAGAATCAATGAGTATGCTTCTTTAGCCGAATGAGTTTTTAGTCCAAATTTGTGTCTTTCTTCTGGTCTTTTAATGGATCCTTATATACTTTTTCCTTAATTTCCATCTCTAATCCACTGTGATGATACGAACAAGTTTCACGATAATGAGTGGTAAAAATGATCATGAACGACGCGTTAGAGTTTTTAAGTCCATTTTTTTGAATCTCTTTATGATTGGCATACTAGAAAGGTAAATTTGGAGAGAAATGCCTGAGTTAGAATTTATGGAGTTCCTTTTCATGTATGGAATGTAGATTTCTTTAAAAATGTCATTTCGTCAAAAGTGACTATTTTGATGCTAGACTATTGTTCAGAGTCTTAGACGGATAACAAATTCGTGTTTTCGTGGAAGCAATTGGTAGGTTGTTGTTTCACATGTTCTGGTAAGTCAACTCCAATTTTCACAATCTTAGACGGGTTTTCCTTCATCTGGATTTATGTAAACTTTCCAACTAGTTCAGGTTTTTCTAACTTCTTCTGAGCCTGATCGAACGTAAAATCTGCTAAGTTCACACTCGCCATTAGATTTCTATTTCTCTTCCTAACTTTGATAAATCTTTTCGCGACGTCCATGATGTGTTGTTTGGTCCTCCTTGTATTTCTTTATTGATGTCAGGAAACAATCGCGCATCTGACTTCCAAATATGTATGTTACGGTCACAATTGCGGGCGTACCGTTGAAGAGACGCCAAAGTGGGACGTCCGATAATGCAATTGTTTATGTACACTCCCACTCAACTTGAAGAACATAACCCAAAACCTAAATAAAATACAAAAACATATATGCATACTTTAACTTACACTTTTGATAGTAAATATAAGTAAAAATTTATGTATTTTTATTTCAATTTTGACTAAAAACTATATCTATCTTTTTTTTTTGAAGGGAAAAATTATATCCATCTTTGTTATTTGTTTATTTTTAGACTAAATAGATTCTATATTTCTTTTACCTATGAATGTTTAATACTAAAAAACACAACCAACATACTCTTATTGTTTGGCTAAGGAATGGACGAGTGAAGGGGTTTCTATGAATGAAATGATTTTAATTGCATATTATATTTAGTTAAGAAGAGAGGAAAGAATGAGAGGAGAGGAATTTTTTTATTTATTTTTTAAGCGGAGGAGAGAATATTTTAGTATTTGAGGTAGCATAAGATATTTAAAAACTCTCAAGCCAGAAGAAAACATTTCAATCCTCTTTTTTTTCATTTTCTCAACTCCAAACAAACAAGTACTAAAATCTTCACACAAAAACGTCTATCTCTTTTTATTTTTTTTGGTTCATTTGATGAAGTGGTAACCCAATAAAATTAAACTCATATATAACTGTGAGGTTACGAGTTCGAATCTAAATCATAACGTCCGACTTTATAATTTCAATATTTACGTTAGGACTTCTAGACCAAAAATATCTATCTCTAATCCCCATCCTCCTCAAAAAAATTAATGCTACACATGTAAAGATTGGTTTGTATCACATCACTATCAGAACTAGCTAGTAGCTAGAGGATGGATGCATTCATCGTGTTAAATTGTCATTCTTGAGCATTCTAGCTCTTTGTCGTCCTTATCATCATTATGCTAAAATTGGCATTTTCTTATCAACAAACAAGTCGGTGTTTAGTTATTGCATGGAAAACGACAAAGCTTCGTGCAATAACCAAAATAAAGTACAATAAAATATTTCTCTAACTAACTTCTTTTATGTAGAAAAATGAAAACTTATATTATTTAATTTTAATTATTTTTAAATTAAAGTTAGGAAGAAAGTAATTTTTTTTAATGACTACTTTTAATATATTAACTTGTTAATTAATTTTATTTAAAGGTGAGAATCAAACGTAGCATTATTTTTTTATCACTTCAATTATTACCTCTTCCTTCCTAATTACCAAACCAACCTTATTTTTTTTTGTTACAGATCAAGTACAGATATATAAGTATACGTAACGATTTTACAAATTTTATTGAAAGTCATTGTAAAACTACTTCAAATGAGTGTATATCACAATTAAACTATTTCCGTCGTTTTATTTTTGTGTTTTTTATAATATTTTCACTTAAAATATCTTATTTTTTTGAGCTATCTTACTCTAAAAATATAAGATGAAACACTAAATATAAATTTCAAGATTTAAATTTTGATTCTTCATTCATAGAGTCTAATCCTTTAAGCTCGATTCAACTCTTTCTTGGTACAATTTCTATTCTTTTAATCCAAACTAAATACACCCAAAAAAGTTAAAATTAAAAAAAAAAAATAGATTTCTTAAAAAAAAAGAAGAAAAAATAGATTCCACTTTCTAACTTTCACCAAACAACCAAACCCTTATCCGTCAAAAAACGACGTCGTTTTCAATTTACATCAAGAAATTTCTTTTTCTTTTTCATTTTCTTTTTATTGATAATATTAATATTTCTTTCTTTCTCATAATACTACCAATATTTATATTTATTTATTACCAAGCAAATCAATTTTAGCTCATTTCATTTTCAATTTCTCAATTTCCTTCACATTTTCACACACACAAAGTACGCACGCTAATATCATTGAATCAAAATCAAAATAAGGGTTACGTTTTTGGGTTTTGGAATTTTCATTCACGAACAACCCTAAATCAAACCCACCAAATTCAAATTCATCAAGTTTCAATCTTTTCTATCTAGATTCATTCTATTCAACGTTTCAATCAAAAGGGTATATTTAGATTTTCCAAATTTTGCATAATTTGATGGCAAATCTGTATGTCAAAGCTGTGCCACCTGCGGATCTGAACAGAAACACAGAATGGTTTACGTATCCTGGTGTTTGGACAACATATATTCTTATCCTGTTCTTTTCATGGATCATGGTTCTTTCTGTGTTTGGTTGTTCTCCTGGGATTGCTTGGACTATTGTTAATCTCGCTCATTTTCTTGTATTCTTCTTCTTTTACCCTTTTCTTTTTATTTTGTTTTTTTTATTGTTTGAATTGTTATTGAATTTTGTGGTTTTGATGATTTATTGTTTTTGTTGCTTGATTTGTCCTTTGATGATTGATGATGACCTATTTGGAAATTTTGTGGTTTAAGGTTTTTTTAAGTGTGTTTGTGTTTATGTGTTGATTAATATGTTTTGATGGATATGAATGTTTGTACTATGAAGCACGTACACCAACATGTCAATATTGAAAATAAGTTGAGAAAAGGAAATAGATGGAAGTAATCATATGTGTCGTGTTGGTGTCAGGCACTGGGACATGTTGGACACCGGGACACACTTTCGATAAGAAGTATCCGTGCTGCAGACTGTATGTATGAGTTTCATGGGGTTTGTGAGATGAGGGATTTAATGTGATCTTGAAGTTAATTGTGATGGACATAAAAAGGTTTTGGATGTGTTTATTTATTGAGTCATGATTTGGACTGCATAGTTGTTTAGAGTCAGGCGTGCTACTTCTTGTGTTATTGGTAAATAGGTGAGGATTTTATTTTTAATATTTAGAGAAGATAAAATAGAGGACAGGGAACTTGGAAGACATATATAAATTAGAGGTATGCTATTAGGAGTATGAAGCACTGTCAAATGCTTGGACACCTGACACATGTTAATACCGGTAATAGTTTAAGAAAATTTAAGTAATTAAATGTAACCACATGTGCCGGTGTTGTGTCAGTGTCGGATACCAGACTCGTCTTCAATCCAAAGTGTCATCCTTACTAAATCCTGATGTGCTACTGGAAGTAAATAGTGCTCAATTTGCTTCTGTTGTCTCTTGTAACGGGTGGAGAGTGGCTCCAATTGTTTGTTTATGTTAACTGCAATTGGTATTCTCCTCTATATCCCATTAATCCTTGTGATCCTCACAAGAGATAAGTGCTGAATCAACTATCCAAACCAAGAGACTATCCAATGTCTCTTGTGAGCCTCTCCTTGTCAATTGTTGTGATGAGGCATGACTGGATAGGGGAGTCCTTCAGATCTTTGCTCCTCCTAGATTCAGTTTATTGCTGCTATTCTTGAACTACATTGGTTTTTAATTGTCATCACTTCGTCATCCTTGCAATGTTCTAAATTTTCTTACTTGCCTCTCCTCTGTTTGACTTTAGAAGTACACTAGTTTAGGAGCATTATACGCTGTGGTCATTCCGTGTTAAGTTGGAGTAGTTTAGTTTATTCGTTTGCATGAGAGCCAAATACTTGATATGATTATGATTTCGCGGTCACTTAAAATGAATTGACTGTCATATTTTTACTTCCCTTTGATTTTTTGGGTAGGTAGACATATTATTTTACGTCATAGTCAAACATAATAACAAGGCAACCCATTTTAGGTCATGTAGCATTTAGTGAGGCGAGGGGTGAGACTATTTTTTATAAAAGCTATGTGACTGGGACAAGTTTTATTAATTAACATTTTGCTGTCAGATACTGTGACTTAAAATGATTGATTATGTTGTGTGCATCAGGTAACATATCACTTTTTCCACTGGAAGAAAGGAACTCCATTTGCAGATGATCAGGGGATCTACAATAGATTGACATGGTGGGAGCAGGTCGACAATGGAAAGCAGCTCACTCGTAACAGGAAGTTTTTGACAGTTGTTCCTTTGGTTCTGTAAGTTCTCCTTTAACTTGCATACCTGCATTGGTTTTTAGTGGTGTTTGTTCCGGCTGATATCTCAGTTTTTATTTTATTTTTTAGGTTCAGTCATGTTATATAAACACTAGCAGTAATTGTTCTGCACTAACTATTACATTGTTTACAGTGATGCAGACAAACTTATTTGTGTCTCATCTTGATAGTGTAGTTATAACTTTTACATTTTATGTGTTTTTCGTCTGTATCTTAATGTGGTACATGAACTTGCAACTAAATGTCACGTCTATGAGGAAATCATGAGTCATGCATGTCCAATTTAATTGACTTGTTAGTACTGATAGAGTAATATTATTTTCTGTCTCTTATATGTGGGCATGATATGGCCTGTGTTATTCCCTTCTAGTTGAGAAAATAATTTCTCTCAGCTATAATACAGTTGGTAGGTTGGGTTTATTTGGAAGTTATGCTACTTAAAAGGTTTTTATCTGTATGGTTTCTAGTGACTGTTGTCACAATTTCTTAAATATTTGCTAGAAAAAACGAAGTTTGATTGTTAGTGAGAGCAAGGGAAATATATTAAAATCTAAGCAGATAAAATGGCGTTCATGTGAAAACTCCCATCATGCTGGTTATATATCCTGGTATTTATATCATACATAGTTGAATCAGAGATTGAATGCAGTGTTTTAAAAACCGGACCGGGTGGTCAGACTGGGAATTGGACCTACGGCCGGACAGGTATACTATATTAGACTACTCATGCATTTGAACCGGTCAAACACACATAAGCCTGTATGAACTGACGTGGTCTGGTTCAGGGAAAATATCGCAGTGCTTTTATTGAGTAGCCTGCACCAGGATCAAACCAGGGCCAATAGTGTGCAGCAATGAAATATCGCAGTGCTTTTATTGAGAAAAAAAATTATATATTGAAAGTAGCCGGCACCATGGTCGAACCAGGGCCAATAGTGTGCAACAATGAAATTTCTGCCATTAAGTCAGTTGTTTGTTGGTGACACTAGTATTGCTTATAACGTATATATACAGAGAAGATTTTAGAACATCCAATATAATTAATACTTGCCTTATTGAGTGCATACATAGTTTAAAAATCCTAAATGCAGTAGCTAATTTTGAATGGTAAATTTAGCTAAAACTAGTATAAAAAATAGAAAAAGTCAAATCAAAATTTGGAGGTTTCTATTTTTCACGGTGTCTGGGGTTTGACTTAATTTGTTATCTACATTATTTGTGGTGAAACTGCGTGGCTTCGTAACTCTAGTTTCCCTTGTGAGCTCTTCAAGAAAAAGAAAAACCTCTGGTTATGAGGATTAACACTTAGCTTTTTTCTGCAAAATTGTTTTGATTGAAGAAATGTTAGGTATAACAAGAATTAATTTGACTGTTCTAAAGTGAAGAGTGTATGAAAAGAAGTGAATTATAACAATTGGTTCGGAAATCAGTGGAATCTCTTAACAACTTCACGAGTTTATCATAATTTAGATAATTGGTTTTCCAGTAATCATTTATAATTTGCACTTTGGTCTTTAAAGGGCTCAGAGGAGCAATGAAAAGATAACAAATAAGCCTCCTTAACATGAGCCCAGAGGAGGGAAAAAAAAGTCAAACAAGTTACAGCAAATCCCTTTTGTAAACTTTCTGATAAGGTGGGTAGGGTTGGCTGACTATCTTGTTTTGTATTGATGTTTTGATGAAATTTCCATTGTGCATCACTTTATGTCTCTAGATGGTTTTCTGCAGTTAGGGCGTTAATTAATCTTTGAGGCATCGGTATTTAATTTATATTGGTAGGAATGTGCACTTTGCATTGTTTAGTACCAGTATGATTTTTTAATTTTTTTCTTGGTTTTGAATGTGTTTACCGAGCGAGCATATCCAAGAGTTAGTACCATAATGTATTGCATACTACTCCATAAGTTGCAAGCTTTGATGTACCATACTAGATGGTGCAGAAATTTTGACACATGTAAAATACACGACTATTAGACCTGTGTCACTCTATGGTATTTGGACATTGAACTGTAAAACGGTAAATAGTCAAAACATGTAATGATAAGATAAACAAGACAAGGTAAATCATCAAAACTCGTATCATATAGATTTTTTTCTTTTTTGAATAAAGTAACATAAAAATGATAGATTGTTGCTCAAGGTGGCTAGGCCATGTGTGAAATAGACTATTACGATCCTTGTAAGAAGATTGGATTGGAGGGTAGGCCATAAGATTGTGAAGAGGGAGACCAAGAATAACTTAAATCTAGATATGCTTGCGGAGGAAAGGGTTTGATTCATTTGTCAAAAAAATATCATCTAATTCATGTAGCTGTTCTATCTACTTGGGTTGGGAAAGGGTTTGATTGTGGCGATAGCGAGCTTACGAAAATCGTTGGACCTCCAAGAAACTCGACTTTTAACCTTGAACTCATTAGGGTGTACATATTTGATTTTATTATTTATAAAAAATATGAATAACCAAACTTTATTAATATCAAAATTCACAACTCTTTAACAATAAATAAAAAAATAAAGAATTGTTCAGCACTTGAACTAATCTTGTTTTTGTATCTCGAAGAGTCTTGCCAAACGACTTATTTGAAGGCTAGAGCTGTCTTATTGAATATTTTCTTCTCATTGACAGGTACTTGATAGCCTCACACACAACTGACTATGAGCATCCAATGCTGTTCTTCAATACAGTTGCCGTGATTGTGCTAGTTGTTGCGAAGTTCCCCAACATGCACAAGGTTAGGATATTCGGAATCAACGCTGATAAGTGATAAAGTATTTGTTTGTCCATGAAACTATGGTTGTTAGTAGCTCATGAGCCTCTTTTCTTTCTTCCTTCTCTTGATCTGGAAAAAAGATAGCAACCTTTGTATAGAAAAGGCAGAACCGTTGAAGGAAACTCAAATCATGTTTTGTTGCCAACTATTTTTTTTTTCTCTTCCTTTTCTTCTAAGCTTCTTCTAAGGTGTTAAACAAACAAATAAATATGTTGAGTTATTATTTCTGTACAGTAGAGAAATACGTGTACCAGAGATTATAACGGTGCTTTCAAATTTAGTAGTAACTAGTAAGTACCTTTCTTTCATTAATGCCTTAGAAAACTCCTATACAAGAATCATGAATTGCATTAATATTTAACTTTACTGGCCAAATTTTTCCTTTTTAATATATAGAAATCACACTTTATATTGGCAAAAAAAAGTAAGAGAAATAGAATAAAACTCTCTTCTTGGCCAAAAAAAAAAAAAAGAAATAAAACTCTCATTCCATATTAGCACCATATGATTGGTTAGATGACTTAATCAAGCTCATATTTTCATTACACGTTTTTCATGAGGTTTAGTTGTTTTCTATAGAAGGTAATTTTTGCTTAAACCATGTACAAGGTCTTATCTATGATCTATCTTGAAGAGGTCATCATATTTTGAAACAGTTTTCAATTGTCATGAGATACATTTAACAAGCTTTTCATAAGTGTTCAAACCTATGTAAAGGAAATCAGTAAAATATTCACAAATTTAGAAGCTCAAACCTATTAATAAGGAGTTGTGTTATTTCGTTTGACATTATATTCGAACATCATCTCGAATAGTTAACACCATTCAAAGATGTAGTTAAATAGATTTATTAGATGGTTAAGTTGACATATGAAGGTGTTCTAATTCATTAACCATCCAATGCATACAATTTATCCTTTATTTTTTCTTCACAAATAATGCACACAATTTATCATAATTTTGAATGTCATTAGTTAAAAATGGTGCATATTTATCCCATGAGTGTAGCTATCAACCTACCAGGTACATTATGTGCAGAGTCGAAGGTCGAACCGTAGATTCTCCACTTCTTCACACATAATGTGTGTGAATCTAGTTATTAGGTTAATGACAAAAAAAAAGTGCATTTTTGGGCATAAATTATGGTTAATGAACATTATCGTATATTAGACCATTTGAAATGATGTTGTATATTTAAACATAATTTGGATGATATATATAAACCATCGGTTTGATGTAATTAACCACGTATTTGAACTGCATTGACTATTAAAATTGATGTCGATTATTTCGATAAAAATATCATTTCTCTAAGCACATTCGTCTGCACATTGGTTACCAAAATAAGCAACTATGAATGTTTATTGAGAAAGTGATTTACTTTATTATTAGAATGAAATTATTGTTTAACAAAATTCAAAATTTTATATTAAGGAAAAATAGTAGTTTTGCAATCTCGTTAAATTGGTTTTTCCAATGGATTATTTATCCAAAAATTAAAATGAACGTCGAGAAGCATTGCTTTGAGAGAAGCTAACCTTAAAATACTATTTGTGATAGCTTCCAGTAAAGTCCTAACAGCTTGATCTTAGTCAACAATAATATGAAAAAGGGTGTGTCAAATTAAAAAAAAACCATGGTGTGATGGAAATATTAGATTTTAGTCTATCCGGTATATAAAATTAAAAAATTATAATACAAAGGGTATCTTTAAAGTTAAGAATTTGCTGTGTGACAAGTTGGATGGCGCTGACTGCTGTGGAAATTTGATGACAAGAATTGACACCTTGTTGAAAATGTAAGCATATTTTAATCTTGGATTAAAAAATGCACCTTAGTGTAGAATTATTTTACGCAACAACCAATTACAGCTCGCCAATATAGAAAGAGTTATAAACAATATAATCATTGAGGAGCCATAATGCAACTAAAATTTCAATCACCTTGATCATTTAGTAAATAAACAATATGTAAATAAGACTCAACAATATCAGGTTCATGAATTCGAAAACTTGAGTTTCCCAACCCCTTAGGTCCAGACATCATTCCAAACATTAATATACTGCCCATCACCAATCTTCTAAATAATATTCTTTTGGTCATTGCTCGCAAATTACTTGCCACGTTTTCGATCTAGGGCGATTCAAGTGACTGAGAGGAACGATATCCTTACCACATTTATACTTTAAAACTTAAAAAACTTAAAAGAATAGCCAATATTTTGGTTAAAAGGACTAAAAAATGTATTTTGTCTAATTTAGATTTCAGCCAACTTTCATTAGAGAGGCTTTGTTGATACATCATCTCACCGACCTCGGCAATAGTTTTTGGAACTATGTTAAAGGTGGACAACACTAAACCTCTGCCCTCTCTCTTCAACCTAGCCGCACAACATTAAACCACCTCCCGTCGTTTAATGTTGGGTTGTTTGCAACAACCTCTTCTTGGGTCAATTTCAACAACCACCGCCTTTTTCATGTCGGCGGTAGGCGGAAGGTTTAGTTTACACCAGGTTCACGATGGTGGAAACTAGATCTCGTGCTTACAAATCTACTCGACAATGACATATCTTTTGGTGGTTTTAATTTTTTTTAGGTCTTTTAGATCTAGGTTGGTTCTTTGCTGGTAAGGCTCCAGGATCCGATGTATGTTTCGTGTTTTCCACGATTTGTCAACGATGGTGCTGGAGTTGTTGCAGATGGGTTTTCTGGTTCGTGGTTGGTGTGTTCGACTTTTGATTCACTGATACCTTCTTAGAGTTGTTGAACCATGCATGTATCATGGTTGGTTCTGCTGACATGCGTCGGTCTGTAATATGTGAATTCAGATTGTGGGCTAGAAATAGTTGTAAATTGCATCTCAGTTTGATTAATTTTGGTTCTCTAGAAAACCCGAAAGGGTTTGTCAAACAATTATTGTCGTGTATGGTTCGTGTTCTTGTTGCTAGATTCTCTGATCATTGTCCAAACATGTTGAGATATGTAGGTTCTGCGGTTTCAAGTTCGTCTCCAAAGATACATCATTCTTTCCATTTGACATGGGACTGTTTGGGGCTCGAAACAGTCGTTAATGCTTGCTGCCGATACTGCAAGGAGTTGATGGTACATGATCCGTTGTTGTGTTGACGGTCGGTTCATTCGCCAAACTATAGACCTGGTTTACTCGCAAACATTGTGTTCGTTTGTTAGAATTGATTAGATTTGGATCTATTGTGTTGTTCTTTTTCGTTGTTTTACCCGTTAGGATTGATTCACTTATATTGATTAACTGGGTTAAGTTTTATGTTTTTTTAAAATAATATATATGAGCAGTTGATAAAAGATTATAATTGGATATCAACTTAGTTCGGATGTCCTTTAATATCTATGTCATTTGTTCTGAATTTAGCAAATAATCTCACTAACCTCCATCAAATACCAACCCAAATGAAGTTACGCCATATTTTATCAATTTCATCACAAACATATCGTGGAAGATACATAAAATTGTTCAAGAGTAATATTGTAATCGGGGTTGTAGTATATGTTTGTAACACTGTAAACCTAATCCAAAAAGGTAATACGCAGAACTATAGTCACATAGGAAGACATCGTTAACCAAAGTGTGTAAACAAATATCATATTTTATTATCTTGCAATTTTTATTTTTGTTATTCTTCTTTTACTAGTTGTTCTAACACTTTTTCATGTGAAAAATGGAAAGTCACAAGTACTTCCCCAAGTCATTTGGAAACCAAATTTTTTAAATATTTAGCTCTTCATATCATTTCTTCTTTTTTGCTCTTGGGTTGAAATTTCTCTTGCTTGTTCTCACATTTTATTTATTTATATAATCATAACTTTGCTTGTTAAAATTGAACACAGACCAGAATAAAGTAAATACTTCACTCATTCATTCATGCCAACTTATGTTAAAATTATTATATTACCTTGAGTTCACTTTTCTTTTTTGCTATAACCTTGAGTTCACATCCGTACCATAATTACTCATACACCTGAATAAATTACATCATCAATTTCAAGATCAGTTATGATTTGTTGAAAAACACTTTGATTTTCAATTAGCCCGTGGAAAATAAAAGGAGAATAATTAGTAGATTGGCGTAAGAAGAAAGCCAACACATGAAGAAGAAATTAAAGTTATTTGTCCCCCAATATAACTCACTCAAAGTGAAAAACATAACACACAAAAATAATAATTAATAGTCTATGATCATTCACATGTGAAGCCATTGACCTAGCTCTAGTGGAGGAAATAGTTTCCACTTGTTCCAAAGGAATGTTTGAGGGTCCCACAAAAATACCGAACCAAATTGTGATCTAAGATCTTCACAATTTTCATATAGTCTTAGCATATAGTCACATACTATATATTAATTAATTATAGTGGATGAATGACACAGGACCCTCTTCATGAAAATGAGGTCTTCAAATTAAAATTAAACTTCAAGTGGATGACGATTGTATATATCTGGTTAGTGTTTTAGTTGGGGGCAGGTAATCCAATTTTCAAGATTTGTCTAATTTACTAATTATGTGGTCTTATATAGTACATGTAATTAAAATGTGTTATATAATTCTATAGTTTGCATTAAAAAGTGGTTATGACATTCATTCCTGATTGAGCTAAAACACTGAGATCTTAAAAACACTCTCTTGTCCTTCCTTTTCAATATTCTTTTACTATTTATTCTTTTGAATAATGCTATCAAGTGGTTTCATAGTTGGAAGAATCTTAGATGTGATAATTTTGACAACAAAGCTGCCAACCCACTAAATTTATTTTTTTTAATAACGGAGACATAGATAGAAAGAGTAGCTGGAAAAAGTGTACAAAGCAACTCAAACAAACTTATAATTATGGTTGTGCACTTGCAAAATTTGAATCAAATCTTTAAAAAAAATTAATGTCCATAAGATGTAGATTAAGAAGGAAGTTTCAAAGTTCAAACTTTAACTACTAACATAACATAGGAATAATATATATCAAACCAATATACTACTTCTTAAAGAAGAATTCATGAATACAAGGTTGCATGCCATGGACAAAAACAATGCCTAATATTCACCTATTCTTCTATCCCTCTACATATGAAAACAATCCTCACATTACTCAAATTAATACCAAAGGCATTAATTGTATACAAAACAAAGTAAAATCATCACTACTGAAGAAAATAAATTTTAGGTAGAAATATTAGAGACGAAAAAAAATATTAAATCAATCTCTAGTTTAAACGTCTTAAATATTTAAGATGAAATTAGAGACGGATTTCATATTTTTTTCTCTTTAATTTTTTCGACGTGAATCCAATTTTTCCAGTAGTGCATGTGCATTGATCCTATTGTTAGTTTTGAACAACTTAAGACAAATGATACCTATTAAAGGAGAAAAAAAATAATAGAGAAATAAAGAAGATAATGCATGATGCTTATCTCACTTTCCTTGTCCTTCAACTTCTTTCTCTTAATTAATTACCATGATCCTTCACCCATCATTCCATTCCAATATCCAGTTGAATTTCCTTGTTGATCTTTATTGTGTTCCACTTCAACACCACTTGTAGAAAGTTGTTTATTATTAACATCTCCAAATGGAAACAAAAGTCTTCCACCACCACCACCTTCTTGGACTTGAACATGATCATATGATCTATTTCCATTAATTCCATCAATTGAAAATCCAAGACTAGGTTTGACCTCTTGCATGGTGAATCCAGATGGGTAAATAGCATTTGAGTTTGGCAACCCTAAATTATTGTTATTAGCATAAGGGTTTATGCCTCTAGACGCCATGCTTGACCTAAGTAGGTCAAGAGCTGAAGAAGATGATTCATTATTGTTATGCATCTCAACATATGAGGATGGCATACCATGATTATGATGATAGTTTTCCATAGATGGAAAAGCTAGGTTAAGATCTTGGCCTCCTTGTATTTTAGGGTTTTGAGATGAAAGATGTGAAACTTGTAGGGTTGGTGGATTTAGGTCAGGAATTTTTGATGAACTATTATTAGGTGATGCTAATGATGAAGGAATTTTCTTGTTCTTTCTTGAACCACCTCCAACAGGAACATTTCTTAGAGATCCTCCTTCAGTCCAATACCTTCTACATGTCTTGCAAAAGTATCTTGGTTGTGTGAGACTATAGTTGTTGTAATAACAAAATTTTGTGTTGGTTGAATTGCACCTTGGACAGTTGATTTGCTCTTGTGGCCTTGCTTTCTTCTCTAATCCTTGCCTTGGACATGAATTAGGAGCTAACCCTTCCATGAGTATATTCCTATATAGTTATATCTATATATATGTCATCATGTGACATGAATCCATAAAATATAAATATATAAAAAACATTCAAGAGCATGTAGATATCTTGTTTGCATAAGATATTTTTGGATTTGAACATAATTAACAACAAAATCAAAACAAGGTATACTCAACTCAAACAATTGAATTATATGGTTAAAAGGGTAAAATAAAATGTAAATGATTAGGAGTTAAAACCACAAAATATTAAAAAATAACAACATATAGTATCATCTTTTATTTTATGTTCTTTAAAAATTATCATATGAGCAAAAAGGTAAAGAGAAAGGAAAAGGAAAAGTTGAGTTTTTGATATTAGTACATGATCAAAAATTTCCTTTTATTGGTAGAGAAAAGAAGATATATAGAATATCAACATATATATGGGTGGACCTTAAATATATTTATATATAATGAACATATAGTAACCTAGGTATAGCTAGAAAATGAAAATCAAAGATACAAACAAGTAACAACACATAAATCTAGTGAAAGTTGATAGATGTGTCAGCTTTGGAACAACCCTCAAACCCAGAATAAATAGCTATAAGAATTATGCATCAAAGAAAAGACACATGAAAAATCCATATCCACCTTTCTTTGGTCATGAATTCAAACAAAAACAAAAGAAAAGAGAGAAAAAGCAAAGAGAGAGAAAGAGGATTCACCTTGTATGTCTACAAGACTGCACCTGCTCTCCTTAGTGCAAGAAAGAATGTTTTTGTTTCGTTTGTGGGATGACTTTATGTTTTTGCTTTACTTTATGAATGATATATATAAAGGAAAAGAGAAAGTGAGAAGAAAGAGCAAGAGTGTCTGTTTTGACTACACAAGCATTAATATTTTTCATTAATGATGTTTTTGCCTATGGTACACTCACTTTATTTTAATGATGACTATGATGCTATCTAACTTTTTTTTTTCTTTCTATTTATTTAAATATAATTCTATATTAGTTTCTTTTGGTTTTTCTTTATGGTGATGCTTTTTTATATTTTTATGTGGTGGAATAATAATTAAGTATGTACTGTGGTGGGTTTCTACTTTTTGAACGATATAGACTCTTATTTGTGGTTCAAATTGTCAAACTTTCTTTTTCTATAATCAAGCACCTTTCTTTATTTTTTTGCCAGAATCAAGGACCATTCTAATTTAATCACTCATTTTTATAGGGTCACTTTTATGAAATATTTGATTTAAATTTGATTGCCTCAATTCGGGCTTTTTCTCCTTTAATTGGGGATTTGATTAGCAAGCATCGATAGTGTAAATAAATTTTGTATAAACATTCAACCATATTTACATCGCTAGAGGAAAAAAAAAACTAAGACAATGTTATAGTGGACCAAACTTCCCTTAAGTCCTTATCATAAAGAATACTTATAATAGCAAGAATTATATCTACCATAACAAGCAATGAATCAACATCAAGACCTCTAAGAGAAATGTACCTCGGAAAGGAGAAGTTGAAGACGAAGAATATAAGTAAATATATTGTGGATCATTTTGAGACACAAGTTGAATCAGTTTCGAAGATGACATGAGTTGGATGTATTATTCCAGCCATATGACAATCAAATAACCCAAAACTTGATAAGTAAGACATTTTTTTTTGAGAGAATCACTGCCCCCCGATTCTAGGTTGGATCCTACTAATTTTAGTAAGTCTTAATAAAATATTAAATTGTTCTACATTTTTTTTATTATTATGAAATTAATTTTTATTAAAAATGGTAAAAGTCCATCATTCAACTAGTTTTAAGATTTTCATATTAGAACACCTTTTATAAAATATTCACTCACTTTTCAACACTTTCTAGCACTCAGTCTTTTATTGTATGAGATCAATATATATTTCACCACTTTGTGTAAGTTCAATTTTCAAAGTGTAGACCATAATGAGTTAAACTAACAAGAGAGTATATATTAGAGAGAATGTTCAAAATAGAGTGTTAGAAAGTGGACATAGAAAATAGAGAAGATATCAACTAAGCTAAAGGAGTGAGGGCCAAACTTCCTAACTCTTACGGGTTCGCTCCTTTGTCCAGTCTTAATTTAGTCTCCATTTACGAAAGAGATAAACACATATGTAAAATAAGTAGAGATCGTTTTGAAATGAGAGTAATTAATCTATCACTTGTATCGATTTTTCTCGTAAATAAATAATAAATATAGTTTGATCACTTTTCTACTTTCCCTCTTTCGAGGATTAAGGACTCTTTTTAATTTTCTTAGTTTATCAATAAAATTCTTTTTGCTGTTAAAAAATATAAATAAATAAAAACATAGTTTGACAAATGAAGCAAGTCAAGACTCAACCCTTATTCCCTAAAAAAATAAAAACCAACCCTAATAGCTAGGATTCACACATCATTCACAATTTCATATTGAACAATAAGGAGTGTGTGTGTATAGATAAATAAATAAAATGTATTTGCCTCCTTTACCCCTTGTGACATTGTTCAATACTTGGTTTACTCAATACATGCATGCATTTACGGTCAGTTTCGTAGTTTTGATCCTTATCAGAGGGATGCTCCTTGGTTTGTTCATTCTCTCGTTTTTGTTTTATGGATGTAGGCTCTGTCGTTTGAGTATTCCATATATTCCAAATTTTAAATCAAATACATCAAAAAATTTGATCCGACTTTTTCTTATATATAGAATAAGGAGTGTGTATGTAGGTGTGATCAAATTACACTATTATAATATTAGATTAATGAGGGCTTTAGCCCTCTTTGTTTACAAAAAAATAAATAAATGTTAGATTAATGTTACACCACTCAACATTGTTTTACTTTATACATATTTTTTAAATTTCATTGTTGGATCGTAAGTTTATATAATATTGAACATTAATTTAAATTTTTATGGAGTGTGTTAAACCGCTCAATATTGTAAGTTTATATAATATTGAATATTGATTGGTATAATATTACATCGGTATAATTTGATCATTCATCACACACACAGATATACATATACATATACATATATATATATATATATATATATATATATATATGAATTATAAATTAGGGTCCATTTGGACCATTGGTCGAGTGGTAGAGCACAATTGGATTGTTTTTCATGAGTCACCCAAGCATTAAGACGCACTAGGCAAGGAATGTTCTTGCAGTTATACAAAACGTTTGTTGTTGGTATTATTAATTTCTTTTTGTTGATAAATGTAAAAAGAAGAAGAAAAATACCTTGCTCATTAGCGACCTACATGGACCGGGTAAAATTGAAAAAATAAGTCGAACTAGCCCATGTTTGTGGTTTGTAAAATCGAAAAACTAGTAAAGTAATCTGGATAATGAAGAACAGAAGTAGAACACCAAAGCTTATCTTAATTAGCTCCTTGGAGGTGTTTTAGTGTTTGGTAAATTCCAAAAATATGCATCATATGAGGTAAAGTTTGGATTTTTCAATCCCCAAATCACAAGATTTCAAGAATGGTGAATTATAAGGGTGGATTTGGCTTTGAAGATTAATCTTTTAACTATTATAATAGGTTGCTTCCTGCGTATCATAGTGCAAGGTACTAAGTTTTTGCTTTCTTTAATATAGACCAAACCAATCGTCAATGGTGTCTTTGGTTAAAATTTAAATTGTTGTTTGTCTTGGTTGCAAAGTGCAGCCTTTAGTCCGAGGGTTATATTGGTGTATCAAACTTTTATATGATATTTTGTGCAACTTTCGAGCACATGATTTTATGGGCTCTCTGCAACTCTTCCTAGAAGGAGGGTAGAGTTTCGCTCACATTGATGTTGGATTTAGATTGCTATCAATAAATTTAATTATCGAAAAAAAACGAAGAGTCTTGACTTTGATATTTTGGGATTGCTATTTAGCTTTTGGAAATGTTGTATCTTGCAAATTAGCATCTCGCGAATCGCTTGCGAAGTGTATTCCTTCGGCTTCCAATTGTAATTTACTTTCGTCATTTTAATCCATTTCCCATGAATTCCGCTTTCCTTGAATTTTTATTGGTCTATTTGAATTTCGTTATGCCCTCGTGATGTTTCCCTTCGCTGGATAAAGCACTACTGTTAGGCTTTTCACTTTGATATTTTTTAATTGGGAATTTAGTCTCTTGATGAGCCTTGACTTGTAACTTTGATGTATTTAAACTCTTCAAACTTGTTATTTTGTGCGCTATAATTTTAGTTAATTTAGGGTCTTGCACTTTTGTTATTTTGTTTTGATGCTTGAAGCATTTTATTTAATTTTAGTACATGTAACTTCGGTTATTTTGATGCTTGGAAATTTAGTTGCAATTATTTTATGATGAATTTTATAATTTTGGTATTCTCATTTATTGTATGTTTATATATTTGATGTAAAAAAATAGTGAAAGTTTTAGGGATAAAAAATAGAACAATTAGTCATTTTTGTCCTTGAATGTATAATGAGTAGCCACAATAATCTTTTAATGTATCGAAATTTCAAAATAGTCTCATATTGTGTACTATGTTAGTCAAAATAGTCTCTAACGTTAGAAAGCTCTGTTAATATATTGTTAGATCAGTCCCTCAGTATACTTACTTAATGAGTTACTGTCATATTGATTCATATAAGTACTTAATTATTGTCATATCAGTCTCAATAAGAAAAGAATTATTGTCAACATTGATGGACTATTTTAACGTCAGAGACTGTTTTGACTAATGAAGTGCATAATCAAAGACTATTTCTAAATTTCGATACATTAAGAAATTATTATGACTACTCGTTACACATTCAAAAATAAAAACAACTATTTATCCTAAAAAATAAGGTTGTGCCATTTTTTCTAGAAAGAATATAAAGGTCCATCATTTAATAAATTACCATCGGTTTTTTATTTATATTATTTTTAAAAATATGGGTAAATCAAGACCCAACTCGAAAATTTGCAGCTTGATTCAACTCACAATATTTCAACATACGATTTTAAAATCAGACCTAAATTAGGGTTCCCAATATGGTTTGCTTTCTGGTTTTTGCCAAAACTTGCTCAACCCAATCCATGGGCAATTATATTGCTCATTGCTTGTTGGTGAATATGGATGAAAATAGATTGGGTCAAACTAAAATTTTAAAGTTTAAGTCTGATTTGGTCAAAAAAATTAAGGGAAATACTAAAGAGTGTCCTTGATTCATTGGTTAAAGGACAAAAATGCGAGTTGTCAGTGTTTAAGGGGATATCAGTTTTTGATATGAGTCAATTAGGTTGGGGGTGGAGAGAGAGGCGTGAAGGTGGAGGCGGAGGTTGTTTGCGTGGGAGAAGGAGGCGGTGGGGGAATTGATGTTATTACTTCATAATGTTAATTTGCAGTTTGAGAAGACTGACATATGGCTTTGGATATTGGAATCTTCTAATATTTTCACTGTTCGTAGTGCCTATAATTTTCTAACTTTTCAACCTCCTATTGCTCTGTGGGTAGCTGTTTCCTATCTTTGGCATACAGATGTTCCTCTGAAGGTGGTGTTGTTTGTGTGGCGGTTGTTTAGAGACATGTTGCCTACAAAAGACATTTTGTTTCATTGCGGTGTTATCGATCATGATTCTAGGATGTGTGGTTGGGTGTGGTTCCGTGGAATCTTCTATTCTTACATTGTAATATTTTTGGATCAGTTTGGCATTTTATCTATAGGTGGCTGGGCATTTTTGCGGTTATTCCTGCTCAGGTGTCGGACCATTTCAATCAATTCAGTGTTAGTATTGCAAAGAGGCGTCGTTCAATTACTCAGGTCATTTGGTTCGGTACAGTTTGGAAAATATGGAAGGAAAGAAATAACAGGCTCTTTAACGATAAAGAAAGCTCGATAGGAAGGCGCTAGCCTTTAGGTGGTTGAAGTCGATTTTTTTTACTATATCCTTCAATTATCATGGTTGGTGGCTTAGTCCGTTCACTATGCTTGGCATAGGCCGACAACTTTTTCTTTCCTTGTTTTTCTTGTACAATTTTCATCTTGTAAATACTGTTTGACTTTGTTGTCTTCTTCATAGTACACCTTGTGCTAGGAAAAACACCTTTTGTTGGTAATATATTTTATTTTAGCCTCTTCAAAAAAATAATATCATGTTTGGAATTGATGAAAAGTGGTGAATTCAACTTTTTAAAAGTTAAAAAATTGTTATTTCTAATGTAAAACTACTATTTTTTGTTCCCTTAAGGAACTTGTTAGTTAAACCCAAAAATTAAATACCTAACATGTCATCCTTTACAAATTATTTTAAGATCAGATTATCACCATTTTAAAAACATGGCATAATATTCACAAATCCTAACTAATTCGACAAAATGCTAAAATTGTTAAGACGGACGCTGAGGTTGAGGTTCGAACCATGCCTCCTCAATTTACATGTATGAGTTTTTAATGACTTGACATTTCGTCTATCTAAAAAAATGGCATAATAGTCTAAAAATTATGTTTATGGTGGTGTTTGAATATTTTTATTTTGTTTCTATTGAAAATGTCGTATTTTTCTATTTTCATTTTACAAATGGTAAGAATGATTAGTACGGTGAACTCAAATTTAATTTTTTAGATATATTTAATTATTATAGTTTTTATTATTTTTTACTTAATAATTCTTTTTAATTGTTGTTATGTGTCAAAAAATTTTTTATTTTTGATTAATTCAAAATAAAGCGAGGTAAAAAGAGTGACTTGACTTAAAAATTAAAATAAAATAGAGTGACTTGACTTAAAACTAAAAATAAAAAACAATCCAAGCCCTTTCCTTCAAAAAAAAAAAAAACGATCCAACCCAAGTGTATATTGACCATCCGATTAAGTAGAAGAGCTTTAATTATTTTAAAAAAATAATCAAAACTATTCAATATTAAAAAACTCAAACTGAAAGTAGATTTGATTTACTATTTATTATGCAAGTAGAATTATAGACTTAAACGTGTATTTTGTCTTAACCTTGAAACGAGTTGCTTTGAACAAAAAATCTTGAAATGAGTTAGGATTTCCCCTTATAAACTTCCATGAAAGAAAAAAGAGGGTAAAACAAAGGGTGTGTTATTCTTTCATCTTTTTGGTCAAAAACACTAATTACTTTGCATCCTAAACACAGCTACAACGTTGCTTTATGAGCTATGATTATGTTTCTTCCTAATCCATGTGGAAATGACATTACTAAAGAAATTATGATGGAAGGTGTTTTTCAATATTTATACTAGTAAGATGAGATAGCCGACAGAGGCGACAAAAAGATATTAACGTGGGCCTAATTAACTTTTTTTTACTGGGACCTAATTATACTCCAAGGAAAATCGCTATTTAGACTTCAAAGAATATCGAGAAACATCATGAAATGATCGTTTTAACTCCATCGATAATTAACTATTGTCGGTTAGCATTGTTGATGGTTAACTACCGTCGATTTCTTCGGCAGTTAAATATTGTCGGTTCCATAGACAGTTAATTGTCGCTGCAATTAGCAGTTATATAGAAACAGCAACAAAACAGAATTGCATCAGTTATCCAAAAACACCAAAACTCTTCAAATTTTCTCCAATCATCTCCAATTTCATTTTGACAAAAATCAAGCAAATTATCTCAACAAAACCACAAGTTAGTAATAATCATTTTTAATGATAATGTTATTTTATGTAAGTTTATTTTTGTTAATTTTGGTAGATAACAAGGGTTGATGTAGAAATTGAAATTTTGGTTAGTTTTTGATATTATAGATGAATGTAATTGTTGTGAATGAAGTTTAAATTATGTTTAAGTTCAATGTGAATGTGAAGAAGTTCAATAAACACAATGAGGAGTTGTTTTATACTTTGCACTCAAAGTGTTTGTTAAAATACCTATATGAGATTTCTTTAGATTTAGTTAGTTTATGATATTTTTTTTAAGAAGATAAATTAACTTACCTATATGAGATTTCTTTAGATTTAGTTAGTTTATGATATTTTTTTTAAGAAGATAAATTAACTCACCCAAATTGACACCAGATATAATCGAACCTGAGACCTCGAGGAGGAGCACACTTCCATATCCCAAGCCAATACCACCAGGCCAATCCAAGTGAGTTTAGTTAGTTTATGATATTAGATTATGTTGAGAATGTTGATGGGAATGTTGTTTTGAATGATTTTTATTATGCCTAATTTTTTGAGTTAGTTTATGAATGTAGTTGATGAGAATGTTGTTTTCATTGTTTCCACAATCCACACTCAGCATATCTACAATTTATAAGATGTGTGGTGATGGGAGCGAATGTGTTCAAACAATGATTTGAACATATTCCCTTTCATCACCACTCCTCTTAAAAAGTAAACAAAAAACCACCAACCTAAACACTTCCTACTTCTTATTATTATTTTTGTTTTGAATGTAGAGGCGTAAACGGTTTATAAGATGCGTAGTGATGTTGGAGAAGGTGTTCAAACATACAATATCATGACAACCTTCTCCAACATCACTACTCCTCTTAAAACCTAAAAAACAAAGCCAAAAATAAGTTATGTGCCAAATCTAATTACTTTTTTTTTTAGCTTTTTCACTTTAATCACATATCATTTTATCGTTTTTGTTCACTCATTTATTCATTTTGCAGCACATTAAGAAGAAGAAAATGTGAAGTTATGATAATTATAAGCACAAATTGGCCACATAAGCTAACTGTTGTTGATTTAGAAGTTGGTGGTAGTTAACTGCCGCTGAAAAGCATCGAGCGGTAATTAACTACCAATGGAGTCATTTTGGTAAAATTGTGGTGCTTTTTAGCATTCTTTGTAGTGAGAACAACAATTTTCTACTCCAAGATGGGATAGAATGTAATTTTTTTGGATAAATAGTCATTTTGATTTTTGAATGAATGAGACATTGATTTTATAATATTGAGTGTATTGTAAAAAAAAAATTAAGTGTTTTATTTAGTCATTTTACTTCTTAAATATGATTTGTGTCAAGGATTTTAATCCATAAAATTATAAACAAAAGAGATGCTTAGATATGTATTTACAATTTTGATACGTTAATAGTTTTTAGAAAAGGGGCCTAAACGAAGCGGTTGCAGGCACATTTGACGGTATTGGAGGGGAAGACAATAGTTTTACTCGCTGCCATTCGTTTTGCTGTTGAGAACAGATGGGACCGGGTTGTATTCGAGTCTGATTCAGCTGCAGAAATGCAAGCAATCTCGTCTCCATGCAGTGGTGATTCTAAAATTTTGTGTTGTTTCTAGTATTATTTATCAGTTATCTTTACATTCCAATTTCGAGGTGAAGTTTGTTACGCGACAAGAGAACATGATTGCTCATTTTTTAGCTAAGACGGTCTATTCCTGAGCTAGTCACCATAATTTTGAATTTTATCCCTTTTGTATTGAACATTGTTTGATTAATGATATCAATTAACTTTGCTTAGATAAAAAAACGGGGCCTAAAAATGAAGAATTTGTCATTAACAACACATCAAATTTTATATTATTATTTTTTAAGGTTAAATAAGTTTTGCGTCCCTATAAAATTAGCAAATTTTGGTTTTCGTCCCTATAAAATAAAATCACATGTTTTCTTCACCATTAATTTTCCGTTTTGGTTTTCGTCTCTAAAGTCAGGTCAACTAATAATGGACATGCACCAATAGAGAAGTGGTTGACCTTTTCAGATATGAGTCACGTTGTATTTTTGAAGAAAATATGAGTCGCATTATTGCAACTTGCTACAATAATGTTGTGGTTGAGTCGACAAAACATGAAACTAGTATTCTGAAACTTTTTTCCCAGTTAGAGGACAACCGCCACTAAACCCATATACCCACAATATGTGTCTTGGCTTAATCCTGGATCACTTTGATAATATATTTTTGAAAGATGAGTGTCCAATATCTCCATCATGTACGGATTGAAAACTACACATAAAAGATGAAGCTGAGATTTGAAATGATTCTTTTTTAGATACACAATCTTAGTTTTGAGAACTCATGGAAATTGAAAAAAGGAATGCAATCACCAAAAAAAAATTCAAATGATCTCATTCCAATTCAGTTGGATAGTAAAGATAAACAAGAGGAAGAATTTGAAGAAGATGAAGAAGCAATTTCACTAAATAGGATATGCAACTTTTTTGTTGGTGTTCATTTTTTTTTTATAATGCACGCACATATTTTTTGTGGTCGATAACACACCAACATTTTTTGTGTGGCCATCATATTACTAACATTATATAAATACGTCTTTATGTTTTATGTAATGGAGAGAACACTGATATTTTATGTGGATAATATTATACCGCATTTTATACAAATACATTTCTCAAGTTAATCTACAATTCATTGTATCCTTTCTTTCATTTCTTTTTGTTCTGGTATTTTCTCTTGTATCTACTTCTTTCAAGTGAATCATGTTTCAGGATAGAAAACTGGAAGCTCGTGTAAGATATGAAGCTTTCAAGAAGACAAATAAGATGAGTTGAAGACACAACTTAACCAATACTTTGTTCATATTGATGAAAATCAAATCACGTGTGATATTGTTGTATATGTACCATGCATGGTTATGAGGATGTAGTATCCATGTTTTACTTGATGGTTGACGATAATAGGCTATATCTTTGGGTTCGTTTAAACTACAAGTTTTCAAAAATTGGTTTGATGTCATGCTGTGAAGTTTTATGTTTTTTGATGTTGTCAGTTTTCTACACATTAATCAAACCATTTTTTTGACACAATACTTTAATGCACGTAACTCAATTATGAAGAAAGTTTTAGGTCGTCCCATTAATTATATTGTGACATCGGTTGCAAATATGTTTAGAAGTCAAAGCCAAAATAAAATGCAAAGTGGTTTGGTGCCTTACATATAGGAAGCTCCGTCCAAAATAATCAAAGGATGAATATAAGAAAATTGAGATGAAAAAAACCAACATGAGTAGAAAAGAAATTGAAAAGGATGAAAAAGAAGCATTGAAGGGAAAAGTTGATGAGAAAGAAGAAGAAAAAGCAAAGGCAATGTGGGATTGCGGCAACCCTTCATATGATTCTTATGAACTGGTCTCTCTTGATCAACAGGAATCTAATGGCATTTCCATATCTCCATGAATCGAAACGCATAATCACAAGACGTATGCATGAAGCATGATTCTCATGATATGGTCCATATATTTTTGTTGAATTATGAGCGATAATTGTTGTTGGGTAAATTATTGTTTGTTGAATGATGTTTCTTAACTGACTGGTGTCTATACATGTCTTTTTGTGGTCTGATGTCCATTTCAATTTTGCAGACTATGTTTTCCTTTGTAACTCACAGTTAACTATCGTTCCTAAAAACAATACTTGATTGTCATTCCTCGAGTAGCAATTAACTACCGTTCAACAATGAACGATAATTAATTGTCGTTGGGGTAAAATGGTTAGTTTGGGGTGCTTGAGAGCAAAATATGGGTGCCTAAAAGACAAGTTTCAACGAGAAGAAGACAGCCCAACCTCAATGTCAATGCTCATTTTTTTAGCCCAACCTTAAACATCCAACAATGTGTACAACTATTAACACCTTTTTCTTTTACAAATTCCTAGTTTTCTAAGATTTTTTTTTTTAATAATACAAGAGGGTCTAAAGGGAAAAAAAACTCATAATTAAGTGAGGTGTAGTAGCATTGTCATTAACATAATCTACTAAAAACAAAGTACTAATTTGAACGAGACACCGTTTAAAGATAATTAAAGTACAACCCTCCTCATAAGCCCAATTTGTTAATGCATTTGTACATGCATTTACTTCTTGATACGTATAACAAATTCAAAATTTCCAATTCAACTCTAGCAATCTCGATACGTATGACAAATTCAAAAGCAATCTCGATACGTATGACAAATTCAAACTTTCCAATTCAACTCTAGCAATTTTTGGATATTAAGCAACAAGCTCCAACATGCCGCATCCTCACTTTATACCGATTTTTAGAGAAGAAACCATAATCTAAGAATCAACATGAAGTTCAATACGTTGAAAGCGACACTCTCGAGGCAAAGTACAACCTTCAAACACCTTCCAAAATTCCGCTACATAAGCCCTACACACCCCTACTCACTTTGAAACCCCCGTGACAGACCATTTCTATAGCTATGACCAAATATATTAATCCATAGACTCATGTCAACCGGACAATCCCGAAGCACATGCAACGTAGTTTCCTCAACATTGCCACAATAATAACAATATTCTGCACTATGCAATCAATCATTAGTTAAAATTCTGTCATGCATGAAAACTCACACAACCCATCTATTAGAAAGAAGTGTTTGTTAGAAACAAAATGGAGACTATGTAATCTACGAGAATCCTTTTGCAAAAGAAAAGAAACTAATCCTGAAGAACTACTGTTATGATAGAAAGAACATGCCCATCAAAGGCTTGCAGTATTCATGCGTTATAATTGGAAAAGGAAATTATTTTTGTTTCGACAACTAAGTAGTTCTAAACAAATGCAAAGACGGATCTTGAGATAATTTTTTTAAGAAAAAAGAATTTATAGCATTTCATTACTTAAAATAATATGATATTTTTACCAAAATCTGGAAATTCACCGAGATGTGGTCGTCTTAACTAATTTATGGGTCGTCTCATTTTCTTTCTTCTCATAAACTCAACATTAGAGTTGATATAATATTGTTCAAAGATAGTTTTACAATTACAAATAATTATCACAAACTTTGTAACATTCTGATGTGCAAATGAAAAACTATCCACCACTTTTTGGCATCCAACTCACAATCGATAGGTCCAAAGTGTAATTGATGAAACCATTTTAAAGCTGATAACAGGGTCGTATAAGACAATTCGGTGGCCCCGTTGTAATCTTGACAATTTTAATTTAAAATGTATTGAATTTTTTTTAACACCACTTAGAGTGACAAACATCTAGTTCTAGTTAAATATACAAGTAATGGTTCAAACATGACTTTTACCAACGGAAAATGTATAATTGACAGTAAAATAGTTGAATTTTGGACTTTTACCAACGGAAAAATGACATTAAGTGACAAGATTTTGTCACAGTAAAATAATTGAATTAGGCACAAGTTTTTTGTCTTTCCTTTTTAAACTTTGAAACCCCTTTAAGTTTGAGGCCCTGTGCCAAGGGCCTTGATGCACTTGCACAAAACCGGCCCTGACTAATAACAATCCAAGAGCTTCGTCAAAACAAAAGTGTATATATCATCCATACAAACTCTTGTTCCCACTCTATTAGAAAATCGGGAGAAAGAGCCGTCAATATTGCACTTAAACCTTTCTTCAGCTGGTTTGATCAATTTCATATTTTCTTCTTTTCGCTGTTATGCATAAGTTGTATTATAAATCCTACCAACATCTTGGCAATCATAAAACATAGCTTTTGCTCTTGCAACAATAGGATCTCCAGATAATTAAGTTCTACTTAAATGATTGATATCCACATGTTTCTTCATATATCAAGCCTACTAAAGATAAAATCCTGGACTAAATAGTTAATGAACACAAACATCTATCATTTGTCACACCACATATTGATACATGGAATAGCTTTTTTTTATGTTATTTTATTTAGTTTCATTTTTATGCAATTAATTAAAATCGAGTACAGAACGAAACCTCGTACCAATTACACTTTTGAAAGCCAACTTATTTTTTCTAAAGTGACTACTTTACAAAACAATTTAACTGATATTTTTATATGAAGTATCTTTTAAAGCGTGTCAAATAAATAAAACGGGGTTTGTTGGTGTTTCTTGACCTATGGGTTAAAGATGTTACGAAAAGTTATGAAAAAGATGGGACTTATAATTTTACTTTCGATGACAGGTGCCATGATCGTGGCAAATTTTCTTTTCCTCATGATGCCCGTACAAATTTTCTTTTATTATATAATACATTGAAGGAAAAAATATCTAATCAATTTAATATTGGTCACGTGGAAGAAACATTTTATGGTTCATGTCGTTTTAACTTTTGGTGTTTAGGTGAAGGTCTTTTGATACATATTTGTAAAAGTTGATTTATATATAGGATAATTTATTAATGTATTAGTCTGAAAATTTTACATGTATATTTGACCATATCTAATTATTATCACATAGTTTATATTATAAGATATTAATCAATAAATGCATTTGTAACTAACTTTTAGAAGGTTTGTTTCAAAATTCTATTAATTAGTTAGATTACTTGCTCCACAAGCAAGTGACTTGTGTGCCTATATAAGGGCTTTGTATTGTGAAACTCTATATATGAATCACATACATATCATTACCAATTCTCATTCATTCATTCTCTCTCCCTCAGTTTTATAATTTCTGTTATTTCTCATCTTGTTAAAACTGCTTATTTCCATATGCACTTATTGTTGCACATAAGAACAAGTTCATGTTCAAACAATTGGTATAGAGAGCCTGAGTTAGATCCAAGGAAAAAAACGAGTGAAGTGTGAGGGGAATCATCATTGGAAAACACTGAGTGAGGTGTGAGCATTGATTTCTTGAGATTCAAGAAAGATGAATAACAATGACTTTGGAACAAACATCCTGATTCTTGATGGGAAGAACTGGGAAAGGTGGAGTGCACTAATGAAGTCGTTATTTGGAGCACAAGATGTTCTCGAATTGGTTGAGAATGGGTATGAAGATCTTGCAGCAAATGCTACAGATATGCAGAGAGCAGCTTTCAAAGAACACAAGAAAGATTGTGAGGCATTGTTTTACATTCAACAAAATGTTGACAATCGACAGTTTGAGAAGATTTCAAAAGCAACAAGATCCAAGGAAGCATGAGATATACTGGAGAATTATCATAATGGGGGAGAAAAAGTGAAGCAAGTCAAGTTACAGTCTTATGGAAGGAAGTATTAAATGATGCAAATGGAAGAAGATCAGAAGGTGAGTGATTACTTCTCCAAGATGAGTGAGATTGTAAATTTGATGAAGAATTGTGGTGAAAACATCTTAGATCAGATGTTAGTTAAGAGAGTCTTGAGATCTTTAAGTCAGAAGTTTGATTTCATAGTTGTAGCAATTCAAGAAGCAAAGGATGTGAAGACTATGAGGATTGAAGAATTACAGAGTTCTCTTGAAGCACATGAACTATTGGTAATTGATAGAAGTTCAGAAAAATCAGTTCAACAAGCCCTTCAAGTTCAAACAACCAAGAAATAGGGAAATTTTAAGAATTTCAAGAAGGGAAAGGGTAAAACAAACTGGTCAAATAATGGAAAATCCAAAACTGATTACAAAACTAAATCTTCTAAAAGAGGAGGTTTTGGTAAAAATCAGAACAAGAAGAAGGATTTTGACAAAAGTAAGGTTCAATGTTATAATTGTGAGAAGTATGGGCACTTTGCTGATGAGTGTTGGTTCAAGAAGGATCAAAAGACCGAGGAATTCAATATTGCTCATGGAAGTGATCTTGATGCAGTTTTATTGATGGCTGCTACATGTGAAGACAAGATGAAAGATGAAGAGTGGTATCTTGATTCAAGGTGTTCTAATCACATGAAAGCTCATAGAGAGTGGTTAACTAACTTTGATGCTAGCAAGAAAACCAGTATCAAGTTAGCAGATAGCAGGAAACTTGAATCAGAAGGAAGTGGAAATATAGTGATTAAGAGCAATCTTGGTGGTAAAGTCATAATTGAAGATGTGTTTTATGTTCCAGATATGAAGTGCATTCTGATGAGCATATAGGTGAATTAGTGGAGAAGAGATTCTCAGTAACAATGGATGGCGATTCATTGAAACTGTTTGTTGCAAAGAATTTGGTGTTAAAATCTACTTTATCAAAGAATAGAACCTATAAATGCAGCATATTAAGTGATAAGATGATGTCTATGTCTGCAACAATCAGTGAAGATATTGAAGCTTTATTTGAGGTATAACCACTTAAATTTTAGAAGTCTTAGTGATTTGAATTCTAAAGATTTGGTGCATGGTTTACCAAAGTTGAATATCAAAAAATATATATGTGAAACCTGTGTGAAGAGCAAGCAAAGTAGATCACCATTTGTGTCTGAGGCACCTAAAAGAGCAAATGAAGCAATGTAGATTGATGTGTGGAAAAGTGTTATGATTGAAGAACTACAATCAATTGAGAAAAATCAAACCTGGGAGCTAGTTAACTTGCAAGACAAGAAAAAGAATATTGATGTTAAGTGGGTATTCAAAGTGAAGTTGAATGTTGAAGTTTCTAAGCACAAAGCAAGATTAGTTACTAGAGGTTTTCTGCAAAAGCAAGACATTGACTACAATGAGGTGTTTTCTCTAGTTGCTAGAATTGAAACTGTGAGACTTGTAATTACTATTGCTTGCAAGAATGAATGGTCACTCTATCATTTAGATGTCAAGTCAGCATTTCTAAATGGTCCACTAGAAGAGTTAGTGTTTGTGTCACAACCACCAGGTTTTGAGATTGTTGGGAAGAAAAATATGGTGTACAAACTACATAAAGCACTATATGGACTGAAGCAGGCTCCTAGAGCATGGAACAAGAAAATTGATCAAGTTCTAATCCAAACAGACTTTAATAAGTGCTCAGTTGAATTTGGAGTATATGTTCATAAGCTTAGTGATTAAGAAACTATTATAATAAGTCTGTATGTTGATGATTTGCTCATCACTGGTAGCTCAACATCAGAGATTAAAAAAGTTAAAGACAAATTGAAGCAGGAGTTTGAAATGACCGATCTTGGTAAACTCTCATTCTTCCTACGAATGGAATTTGTGAAATTAAGAGCTGGGATGGTAATGCATCATCAAAAGTACATTGGTGAATTGCTCAAATTTTTTGAAATGAAAGACTGCAATTCAGTCTCAAATCCATCAGAAACAAACTTAAAGCTTGATGAATGCAGTGAAGAAGATAAAGTGGATTCAACTATGTTTAGACAAATTGTTAGATCACTGAGGTACCTATGCAACAACAGGCCAGACATATGCTAGCCAGTTAGTATAATTAGCAAGTTCATGCATTATCCAAGGAAATCTCATCTGACAGCTGCAAAGAGAATCTTTAGATACATCAAGGGCACCATGGATTTTGGTCTGCTATTTCCTAATGGAGCTAAGAGTGAAGTGAATGTGCTCATAGGCTACTCAGATAGTGATTGGTGTGGAGACCTAACTGACAGAAGAAGCACATTAGGCTATGTGTTCAAATTCAATGATGCAGCAATATCTTGGTGTACCAAGAAGCAACCATTCACTGCACTATCATCATGTGAAGCTGAGTATATTGCAGGAACATTTTCTACTTGTCAAGCTTTATGGTTGGATTCAGTGATGAAGGAGCTCAAGTGTGCAGTGAAGAAGCCTCTAACACTGAAGATTGATAACAAATCTGCTATAAGTCTTGCTAAGAATTCAATCTCTCATGGAAGAAGCAAGCACATTGAGACTAGATTCCATTTTATTAGGGAACAAGTGACTAATGGAATGATTGAACTACATTACTGTCCTACAAAACTGCAACTTGCAGATGGATTTACAAAGGTAGTGAAGCTTGATAGATTTGAGTTTTTGAGGAAGAATCTAGGTGTTTTTGATATGCAGTAGTTATGATTAAGGGGGAGTATTAGATATTAATCAATAATTACATTTGTAACTAACTTTTAGATAGGTTTGTTTTAAAATTCTATAAGTTAGTTAGATTACTTACTCCACAAGCAAGTGACTTGTGTGTCTATATAAGGGCTTTGTATTGTGAAACTCTATATATGAATCACATACATATCATTACCAATTCTCATTCATTCATTCTCTTTCCCTCAGTTCTATAATTTCTGTTATTTCTCATCTTGCAAAAATTGCTTATTTTCATAAGCACTTATTGCTGCGCATAAGAACAAGTTCATGTTCTAAAATATATTAGATTAAAGAATATGTTATCTTCAATTATATATAATTAAATTTTAAAAATTACATGCAAACTTTTTTTTTTACATTGACAATACATCTCAATTAAACTCTTATACAATCGTAATTATAAATACACCGTAGATGACAAACATTTATTTAGGGAGTAGAAGACGAACATGGTGGTTGGTATTTGCAAAAGTACTTTGATGTGATGAGTATAGAGAAGAGAAATGATTGATATCTATACAATCAACTTGTGACTATTTTCGTGATAATTTTTCTCTTTCATTCTTATATTATTTGAAAATTCATGACTATCTCATAGATTCTCATATAAATTATTGTTCAAATAACACACCTCTATAATGAATAATATCATGGCCAAGATGAACAATACATGCATCTAATGTGAGGGTTTGGTTCATTAGTCTTAGATATTGAAGCCACCGGTTAATTAAATATATGGATGTCTTTGCTACATTGGCTTGGTTTGTCTTTTTTCATTTGTCTCATATTGTGGAGGGTCTTCTAAATTGAAGCATGTTAGGCATAATTATGGGCATCACAATGCATGTTAGTGATACTTTAACCCCAGGCGGCGCATTTGGGTGGCTGCTTAAACTCTAAACCTTCTTTTTAAAACTCTTTTTCATGTTTTTTTAACTTACCAACCAAACTATCAAAAAATTTGTTGAACAAAGAGAATACTTAACCCACAATTTAGAAAAAATATAAAAGATATTATATCCACTAAAACAAATAGCCTAAACTAGGAGTTAATAACTTATATACTCATTTATGTCAATGTATTGAATAATTAGGTGACAAGTCAAAGAGTGTGTTGGGGATAATACATTTTTTTTTGTTGAGAAAATGTTAGATAACACTAACACACACACACACACACACACACATATATATATATATATATATATATATATATACACACACACACACACACACACACACACGTATCGATTAAATCTTATTATTTTATTTTTTATATCATTTTTTTGAACAGGTATTTCATTCTTTATATCATTAATTTTACTATTAAAAATTTCTCTAAAAATATGTTTGATAGTTACTATATATCATTAAAATATTGTTCTAAAATGAAATTTAAATTGAAAGAAAAATGTAAACCCTAGAAAAATTTGATACATAAAAAATCCTGTAAAGAGAAAATTTCCAAAGTTTTTAAAACTGAGGGCAATATTTTCTAATTTAAAAATAAGAGAATCAAAATAGTGGAATCACCAAAATCATGGAAGCAAAAGTGAATTGAATATTTTTCTCTTATTGGTGCAGTTGTTCTTTTCAGTGTATCAAGTTCTAAATTGTTGGCTTTGTTTACACACTCTGATTTTGCTATATCGTGTGAGTTTATTCTATCTAATTGTGGACTTGGTTCCTAAAAAGAGGTTTGAGAATGTTGATTGTCTATTCAATTCATTTTTGGTGTCTAAGCCTACATTAATTTTGGACAATTATAGTACATTACGGGTCAAGATTGTTACGGCAAAGAAATTACAACTAAAGTTGCTACATCAATGAATGAAATATCAATAATAATACGTCATAATCATATTTGGTGAGTTGAATATTCAAATAGTCAAACTAATTTTTTCTTTCATATAACACGCACTATGCTGCAAGAAAAACTTGTTCCACTCACATTGATATGTGTGCATAACACAAGAAAGGAAGCAGTTTTAATTAGAAAGTTAGGTTCGAACTATTCTTTGTCAAAGTTTATGTGTACATGGATTCAATAACTTGTTCCTTTAAATTCATAGATGAAAAAGGTGGAAGGTTGCAAGGAATTGCCATGTGGAAGAAAGGGTTAATTGATTGTATTGCAAGTTAATTGGAAAAGTAGTCCACTGGTTGGTACGTGCTCGAAACCAGAAAACATGATACTATACTACTAATACCATGATAAAATATCTTTGGAAACCCTAACGTGTGCTATAAGAGCTTACTATACTAAAAGAAGAAATTATACATTTGAAACTGTGTATGTTGTTTTAGGTTACATAAGAAAAAAGCAAAGCAAATAACAAACATAAAAAAAGAGATTACTAGCCGCGATGAGAAGCAACACCTATATTGTCTGATGTAAGTAATAAACGAAGCTCAGCCAAAAGATTAAACACAATCATAGATCACTCGTAGACCTTGTTTCAAACTTGGTTAAAAATTCAGAACACATATTATCCTCCTTGAGAGTGTGATATAATTGAAAGTACAATACAATATTTAGCCATGTACTTTCTAATAATAGATCTTATTTCCATAATGGTGAGTGGAAACATCAACATGTTGCACTAGGTGAATAGTATGCATGAAATCAATGTAACAAATAATCTTAGACTTTTCTCCCAACAAATTTGAATATCATGCATTAATGTAAGATTTCTGAATGAAGGATATTTGAGTAGCCAATATTATCATGAAAGTCACACATAAATTATCTGCCGAAGTCTCTAATTAAGCTATCAAATCCTGTCATTTCTTCAAAAGTTGAAAATTAATTTCTTTTCAATAAATACTTGTTATTTGTCGAATCTTTAATATATATTCTTAGGACACATGTTAGTAAAATCCAAATTTATTTATCAATATGTTGTCAATTCTATGACATAAACAAACTACAAGTATATGCGTAACTAGATAATAAGTGTGTGAATGCAATAAACTCAAACTCAAACATATGGAAATCCTCACTATCAACCAAAAAAGATTTTTATCAACCAAACAAATATTTGGAAATCCTAACATAGAATAGAACACAGGGCTCTGAGTGGCTTCATTTTCTTTTAACCATTGTACTTGTGACTTTTTGATTCCTCAGTGCCATTTTTTTGATATTTTTACACGTTTCGAACATTTGGATTGACTATATATACTTCCTCTTCTCGGGTCCTACCTCCAACTTATGAAAAATATGTTTCAAACTTTTTTCGTTCTCTCTTACCAAATTTAAGAACGTATAAAAAATATTCCTTCCGTTTTACAATACTTATCGTTTTTGAAAAAATTACACATATTAAGGAATCAAATTTTTTTTTTGATGATTTTTTTTGTATTTTTTCTATAATACCCTTACCTATTTATTATTTCATTCTATTATTTATTTCTCTACAATAAATAGGTAAGAGTATTATTGAAAAACTAATAATCAATGTTACATTGAAACTTGAAAGTGACAAGTAAAATGAAACAAAATTATTCTCCGAAAGAGACATGTATTGTGAAACGGATGGAATATGTTTCAAACTTTTTTCTTTCTCTCTTACCGAATGTAAGAGCGTATAAAAAATATGTTTCAAACTTTTTCTTTCTCTCTTACCAAATATAAGAAAAAGTTACATATTTTTAAGATATATTAAATGTTTATTTGTATAATCCATATTTCATATTCAATGGAACCCAATTTATAATGTACAAAGTGTTTCTCACTGTTCATTCTTTTAAAAAAAAAATGTTTCTCACTGTTCATAAGAGTATTAAATATAGGGTTAGATCATTTATCAAACTTATAACATTATAAATGATTGCAATGATGATCGTAAAATTTGAGTTAAGATTTTCTTCATTTTCTATTTGCTCCATGAGCATAGTTTTTGAAAATATAAATATAAAGGAAACATTAAATGAGTCCAAATATTTTTTATACACCTCAAAACATTTAAAAGCTATAGTAATTGAGAGAGGAAATGAAGAAGATTATAACTCATTAATTTTTGTTCTTTATTCTAATTATATATAGAATCACATGGAGTAAGATTAAGAATTATACAAACAATTAACAACTTTTTTTTAACATACACTCTTTAATCGGGTATCCTATGCATTTGCAGGGTGTAGATGATACTTTGTTCAAACAAAATAATAGTTTTTTTAATTGCAAATCTAGTAAGTTAGTTTTTATGTTAGTATTTTCCTTCTATTGTTAAGATTTGAACCCTAGACATAAACTATTTACCTCCTTAAATCTCTAAGTTCAATCAAGTGAGCTCTTTAATTTTCAAAAACTATGATTTTTTTTTTTTTTTTGTGATTTGGAACATGTTATAGTGCTTTTTTTTTCCTTTCTAAATGCACTTTTATTCCACATATTTTAAAAATATAAGGACTTGGTCTCTCATTTGAAAAACTGGTTTTATGGTCTCCAATTTAACCGTTTTCTAAATTTTGGTACCTTATATAATATTTTGCTCTTTTTTTAAGAGGCCAAAATGAATTATTTAACTAAAAATGGACATTCTCCCCAACACAAGATGTATTAGAAGAGAATACTAAAAAGTTAACTACAACACAGTCACAAAAAAGAACCATCAGAAACTAATAAGATTAGTAGATTACCCAATGCCCAAACACAACAAGGGGTTTAGTTCACGAAAAAGAGAGCAACTTAACATTCTCCAGAAGCTGTTGAATTGAGATTTCCTTTTGCTTAAAGATCCTGGTGTTTCGTTCCTTCCAAATAACTCAAGTTTACGCAAACCAAAACAAAAGCATAATGGAATGCCTAACATTAGAGAAACCTGAAGTGACAGTCCAAGAATAAGTGATTCACGGTCTCTAAATCACCGCAGCCACCCAACACAAGATTGAGAACTCGGAGGAATAATGCCATGAAATGAATCATCTTTTATGAGCAACCTATTTCGAAAAGATCCCATGCAAACATAGTCACCTTCAAAGGAACACACTTGTGCCAAATAAGATTTGAGACTACTGAATATTGATCATAGACCCTACTATAGTAAGTAAACGGTAAGCACCACCAACAATATACCCATCGTCTAGCTCAGGAGACCACACTCAGCTATCATTCAAATCATCATGCAAAGACACAATGAGAAGTAAAGTCTCACACTCCCATAAAAACTCCTCCTCCCATGCCAACAACATATGTCTCTACTTACAAGCCTCACTTTCCTCACTCCAACCTAAAGCAAACATATCAGCTACCGTCGCCTGCTGATTATTAACCAAATCAAACAGGGGACGGAACCTAACCCGCAACGGCACCTCTCCTATGTCCGTCCAAAAAAATTAACGTCATTAACTATATGTTGCCGTAAACTATCCTCAAACCAATTCACTGCCTCAAAACCTACCCCATCGCGAATGCAGACCAACACCCTCCACCAAACCGACCCATCCCGACCACCCTCCTTTAACCGACCTCCCTTGATATATCAGTAAAAATATGCATAGTAAGTGTTGATACGTCATAAATAAATTAGACATATCGTTAAAAAAATTAATCAAACAATAAGATGAGAGAGATTTAAATTTTAGAAAGGAAAAAAAAACTTAAACTGATTCTTAAAATAGGGACCAAAACTTCAATATGGTTAAAATAAAGGACCAAAAATAACTCAAGAACATGTAAACGGTTGAGATGTTCATCACTCGACCAATTCTTGATTGATATAATTAACTAGCTTACATAATCAGTTGGAATTAATTGTTTGATACTATGCTGTGTTTGAAAGATCCTTAATTTCAATTGTCCTAACTGGAAATTTAATATGGCAGGCCATCAACTTGTGGACTGAAAAACAATGTTTGACATCATAATGTACTTGGAAACATACGAATTTTGTTTTCTTTGAATTATTAAAGTATAGTATATAGGAACAGATCAAATCAATTAAATGCTTAATGAGTGTACTTAGTCGTAGTATTTGGTAGGTAACTATAAAAATAAAAACGTCGTCGTCATCACAACTTAAGCGTTATATTTTTTTTGGTTACAACTTAAGCATTATATATGATAGCGATCAAAATATAATATTTTTTGTTAAACCGTAGTGTATTTATCATATTACTTTTCAATCAAGGATAGATCTATGCGTAATAAATTTAGGGCAGCTGCTTTTAAAATTATTTTCAGTCTAAATCAACTCTATAATTAAAATCATCTTCTAAATTGAGGGATGTATTTTATGAACAATGTTTCATGTCCTATCCTATACTAATATAATAATGTGAGACTCTCAACACACATATCTTATATTAAAAAGACGAAGCCTGGAGATGACTCGGGTGACTCAATAGTCATAGAGAGTAGTCTAAAAGATTGAGTATACACTAATATCTTCTTAAAATTTAAATTGTGTCTTACTCATTCTATAAAATTGGCTAGTAAAACGAGGGAGATACATTCCGCTCATGTTGGGTAACAAAAAAAACATATTTTATGTCAAAAGTCTCATAGAATATACATGCATGGAACATGGTTGGTAGTTATTGAATAATTAGTTTTTTCTCTCACTAAAAATTATTGTCTCCATTAAATTAGTGATTTTCAAAAGTATATTTGTGAAGCAATTTTTTCAGAAGTGTCTTTTATTTTTTGAGTTTAGGGTTTAGTTTTTTTTCTTTTCACATGTATATGATGATCAATCGAACTTTGATTTTTTTTAAAGACAAACGGACTTTTATAGGCAGTAGTTTTTTTTTTGTTGGTATATATAGTTAGTAGAAATTAATTTACAAATAATTTTGGTATATATATTACCTATCAATAAAATAGGGATAGAGATCCCGTGAGCATAACTCAGCCGACAGAGACGATGCAATATTATATGTATGAATCGGAGTTCGAACTCCAAACACCCACTTATTCACCTTAAAAGTGTATTCAAACCACCAGATTATAAAGGTTACTCATTTGAGTTAGCACTAATCAAAATCATTCATTTATCTTACATTATTTATGTTATAAACATTTTGATTGGTGGCAACTTACATGGCTAACTTCTACTTATATTTTGTTGATGAGCAAATAAGAAGAATTTGTCATGCAGCACATGGAGTAAATAAGAATTTGTCAAACAGCACAGAAAATTGCAATGAAAAAGTCAGATATTTTAAATTGGAAAAGAATCAATAGATAGAGAATGGATCACACTATCTTAGTTTACTGCATATAGTTTTTTGCTATAAAAAAATGTAAATCCTTGACTAAAGGAGTAAGGACATTATCAAGAGGGGTAATGACACTATTAAGTCAAATCCTTGACTGTGTATACATAAATAAATTTAAAAAAGCCACCTATTTTGATTTTCAAAGAACAGAGTGGCAGGGAAGACTAAAGCTAGTAGTATATTGTGGATGCTTGAAGTCATAGAATGATGTGGTCAAGTCAAATACTTAGGGAAAAATTCTTAGGTATTTTATATGAATATAAATGTCTTCTATATCAATCATGTTGGTCATTTTTTTTTAAAAAGGGAAAAATTCTTAAGTATTTTATACAAATATAAATGTCTTCTATATCAATCATTTCGATCATTTTTTGTAAGAAAATAATAAATAAATCATTTTGGTCATTTAATGCTTGAGGCGTTTATTGTAGTCCTGAATGTATTAAAATTTTAAATATATATTTAAATGTCGTTTATATGTAATTTTATAGACTAAATTAATTAACAAAAGTACATTTAAAGATTAAAATGAATAATAAAAAATACTAAGAAAAAACAAAAAAAAATGATGTGTTTGTAATTTGGATATATCTTTTCGACTATAATGATAACACTTCCACACATTCATAATCCAAGATGTCTATTTGCCAACATTTATTAGTTTACTCTTATCTTAAATCTTCATCATCAATTTTGTTTTTATTTTATTTTAATATTATGCTTATTTTGACTTATTTCTACATTTTATTTTATTTTACATTTGATTATACAACATTTATTACTTTACATTTTATTTTATTTTATTTTGACACAAATACATTTTTGTAATGACAAATATATTTACGTTAAATATTAGTTATAGAATGACCCTGAAAAACAATATTTCCGATTTTCATCAAATTTGTTATAAAAAATTAAGGGCCTTTTTTTTACCTTATTTTTGTTTTCAAGGACCTTGTTTTTTATTTGATTTTTTTTATTTTGATCCTTTTTTTTAGATAATTTATTTTGACACGATGAAACTTGCGTTTAGAATTTAGGGTTTAAAATCAATATAAAGTTTTGGTTGTATAGTGTTAGGTGTTTACTTTCTTTATTTTTAAAATTGTACCGCTCTAAATGATATTGTCATGAGAAATGAATATTTATACTTTGTTTTTAGGTTTTACAAATTGTATGATTTGATTTGAAAACTTATTTCTTAGAAATGATTTATAAAATGTGGCATTTAATTCAGATCGTTGTTTTTGTAAAATGCTTTCGTAAGAAATTGCTAACCTTAATTTTAAATTAAAGTCCATCATCAATCTTTTAGTGCATGGTTTTGTGTAGTTTAAAAAGAGATGCACCTTCACATTAAAAAGTGGATGATATATCTGCCATAGTAAGTATAGAGTGAGTCAATTTCATAGCTTCTATTCAAATGAACAATGGAAGAACAAATGAGAGGTTGTTTCTTCCGTCATGCTACAAAGACTACATATATAAGGCATGTTAAACCCTAAGACACTTATATTTTCATTATTATGGAGTTCGTTGTGTATCCATCTCCAAACTACTTGTTTCCAAATAAACTAACACTTATTTTTCAAATTGATAATCTAAGTTACATTTTGTTTGCAGCATTAGCTATTGCTCTCACTTTTAACAACGACTTGTTCAATTGAACTTGTGTTCGTGTTAGTTTTGTTGTCCAACACTCTGTCTTATACAACATCATCAATTCTATTGTTATGATAAAAAGTTTTCCTTTAACTTGACAAGTACTTTTACATCACACAAAATAAAATAAGACTCGGTTGTTTTCGTAAAAAATGATTGAGATTGTCTTTTATTAATTGTTTTCTATAAAATTAATTCAAATCCGATTAAGATGGTCAAAAGTAATAAGCTCGTGCTCGAAGATAAAAACATATTATCAGTAATTGTCAGTAATATTAATATAGGTACTCTCAAACAAAAGTAATATTAATATAGTTAGTCCACAAGCTGATAAACATGTCTCTGTTGTTCAAATATATTTTAACTTAATTTAATGCGTTAAGTTCAAAATTGGTGAACTTTGTTCTGTCAAAAAAAAAATTGGTGAACTTTGTTCTAAAAAGGCCATAGCCGTAATAATTGCTCTTAGTTTCAACGTGACGTATTCAAAAAATATACACATTCTCTATTTTTGATTATTTAAATGCAAGTTTTTAAGCTATTTTGTGGATGTTGGAGAAACTTTTGGATAATGTATTTTGAAGATTTTAGTTGGATGGAATTAATCAATCAAAACAAGACATATCCGAGTTTGGCATATTTATTGAAGAGAAACAAATATTTCTTTCAAGTGTTGTCATGTCACATGCATGTAGATTTCTAAAAAGATATAGGTTATTATATGTGTGATGTGTTGTTACTTTTTAATGCATGAATTTAGCAAAACTATAAATATATTTCTGATGTGTCTTTTGTTAGTATTTTTATCGATCAACTAAAGACTAAAATGATTTCTTGACAAAAAAAAGACCTAATCGATTATAATAAAAGATCCATTTAAATCTTGATGGAAAAAATACAATTTAAGCTTGTTTTTTTAATTTTAATTCATTTAAAAATTATTGACAACACCTCACATATTTCCTCTAAAAAAAAAAACACCTTACAAAGGACTGCCATGGATCCTTTGACTGGATTACTGTTGATTATTCACATCTCTTTAATAAGTCACACTTCAATGTAATGGGAATCCATCATCACTAAGCTTAGTTCATCTTCTATAAAAAATAAAAGATAGACTAGTTGCATGTTTTTCTTCCATGTTGATTTTTTTAGTGAACTCTATCAAGTCTATACACACTTATATATGTCAACTAGATTTTTTACGCCTTTTCCATATATTACTTAATATTTTTATAATTTATTTAATTATATTTAACATCAATTACCTCAGGGTGATATGTAAAAGATAAATAAGAAATTTAAATTTCTACGCTATAAAAACGATAACCGACTAATAGGAAAAAAAATAAAATATAATGAATGAAATGTGTGTATAATCCCGCCAATGAAATTGATCTTGATGTGATATACTTTAAATTGGAAGCTGAGAAGAGAAAAAAAAAACGTGTGAGAATATTTTGATGGGAGAGATCTCTCCAAATTTTGATTCTCTCATGTGGACGAGATTTTACATGTAGATATTATATGTATTACCACATTACCGACATATTTTAATATGAACTTATCAGCATTAACAAATTTTAACGGCGAGAACTCTCGTCTAACTTTCTATATAAAATGTATTTATGTGTAAATGTGAGTTAGAAGTCTGACATTAAATAAAAAAATTGATGCTGATATGAAAGAATATATATATATATGTTCCTCCCACAAAGTATGAAAATCTTTTAAATGAGAGGATCAGAATATCTTTTTGGGATGTCTCTCTGTTTTTTTCTTACAGAACTCTTAAAGATGTCTTTAATTAGTATTAGTATGCTAATTGATCAATTAGCTTCGAAATAAGTTGTCTATAATAGGATGATACACGTGGTATATAAAAAAATTACGATATATAACATCGCGACAAAGAGTATGCATGATTACAATTTATTTATATTTTTTTTGAAAGATGATTATAATTTTTTATTGATAAAGGAAGCATATCTTTAGCTTTTAAGTATTTTATTTAGAATTTGTTCAAAAAAAAAAGTATTTTATTTAGAAAATCAAATACTGCCAAATAGGAAATCCATCCAACAAATTGATATTTTCGTATATAAACTAGCAAGATATCCATGTGTAGTGTGAACGCACGGGTGGGCGAGTTACCTTCTTTTTTGTCATAATACACAATTAGTTATATTGCCAATTAAAAATAATTTAGATTGTTCACGTAAACATAGCTCAGTTGGTAGAGACATGCATTATTTACCTTGAAAAAAGTGAATTTTAACCACTAAACTACTTGACAAAAATAAAAATTAATTTAAATTATCGGAATGATTTATCACTACACGATCACAAAATTTGGTGTGTAAATGAAAGAAGTTAATATATGATCTGAATCAGACTTATAGAAAATAGTATATTAAATTTAACAATACCACTTTGTTATATAATTATTTGGAGAAACCATGTGTCGAAAAGTAGTAAAATTTATAAGAAAAAAAAGTTGCCTCCGTAGGATATGCATAAGGCATTAGGTTTGGTTTGCAGAAAAGAAATAAACTATGACTAATTAGGTTAATTTGATTCCTTTTTCCAAACTCTACAGTAACCATAAACTATGAATTCAATTTGAATTGATTATTTGATTTTAAGATATTTGATCACAATTGCTAGGTCGGTACGTTGGTCACTAACTTTATTCAACAATTACCGCTCTCTAATGTCTTAGGTGAGCCCATAATTTATGGAGGTTTAAAAACAATAAATTACGTACACAATTATCCTTATAATATGTCGATGCTAAGCAATAATTGAACAATTATACTAGTTCAGCTACCAAAGTTAGGGTTAATATTCATTTGGTTTGGATCAATTTATGAACATTAGTTAACACATAAATAACATTAAAGTTACATGATCGAACAATTACAAAGAAGATCCTCTACTAAACCTAATCAAAGAGAATTTAGCTAGACATAGAGAGAAGAATAAATAACATGGAAAGTAAAATAACCACGATGGTGTTGCTTCTCGATTCTTCATCATCCCTTGGTCGCGCGGTTGTCTCCTCTTGGTTTTCTCCGAAAACCTAACTTTGTGTCTCAGTTTATTCTCTTTTTTGATGGATGCTTCTTGTGTTGCTTGCCGCTTGTATATATAGGCATGTTTTGACTTAATTTTCTAAGAAACCCTATAGTCAATTTGGGTCGGCTAAAAAAGTCTAATAACTCAAATAAGTGAAAACATTTCTATTCGCACTCCCTTCTATTTGAGGCTGAACCTGAACAATTCTCTCTGAACTCTCAACGAGCAACTCATAGAACGCGTCACAAGTGATGGTGAGATTGATCGTTCTACTTTTCTTCATTCCTTGTCCCATTTTTCTTCACCAAAATGTCTGGAATGACCATTCCCGAGAAATTAACATGATACATTTTTTTAATAAGTATAGTACATAGTTGTCTAGTTTGAGTGATTTTGACATGTTTAAAGATCTTTTTCTCTTTTTTTTTCTTTCTCTTTCATGATTTTTGAATGAATCTTTTATAAAAATCTACTAAAATACAATAAAACTTGCTACTTAAACTCTAAAATGACAATAAAAATACACTAAAAGCCCCATATAATTTTCTGTCATCAGAAAGTTACTGGGAGAAAAAAAATCACATAGGTTGATGATAACATACTTAATTACCACCAATGATGTTGTTTGTTACTTGATTTAAGTAAGTTTGTTTTTACTAAGGTTGAAGAGTCTTAGGAAGAAATATTTTGTAAGAAATCCAAGTATTGCAAGGACCATTTCAAAAAAGCTATATCAATAAAGTATTAGAAACAATCAAAATGTGAAAATGCTTTGTAGGTAGAGATGTCAAATGGGTTGGCCTGATCTAGTCGAATCCAACTAAGGAGGCCCGACTGCATAAATTGGGCAAGCCAACCTAGCCCATCTTTAGCTAAATTTATCCATTTATATTAAGTTTACATATTTAAATATCATTTTATTAATAATTTTTAAATTAGTTGATCATTTTTATAAAAAAAAATGTAGCATCTTTTAACAAAAATCAAATGGAAATGTTGGTAATGGGGCGGCCCAATGCCCGATGGGCTAGTCTAAACCAACTTTTTATATGGGTCAAATGACCTAGGGCCAAAAATCCCGAACGCATTTGGGCTAGTTTTTTTAGGTCTGACCCGGTCCAAAATATGGACTAATGGGTCGACCCATTTTTTACAAACCCTATTTGTACAAATAGTTCCTATTCAAAACGGGGACAAATTTAGTCAAATGCAATGTCCAAAAAATGACTTGGAAAAAAAGGAAATAAAGTGTATTCCCTATGCATCAGTGGTTGAGACTTTGATGTACGTTCAAACATATACTCGATCATATATCAATTTTGTTGTTGGAATGTTAGACCTATATGAAGTAATCTTAAAATAGATCACTCAAATGTTGTAAAAATTGTTCATAGCTAATTACATACACACTTACATAAGTTAATATCTTCTTGAAGTGGTTGGTGACTCAGATTCAACTTTATAGGATGTGTTGACTCAAGGAAATGCACATTTGGGTATGTTTTTCTTCTAGTTGGAGGAGAAATATCATGCAAAGGTGAAAAATCATATGTGATTTCTACTTAAACCATGGAAGCATAATTCTTGGCATGGTTTGAGGCCATGATTAAAGAATTGTAGTTGTGGAACTTTACCTTGTGGCTTGATATTGTCGACCTGATAGTTAGTTCGTTAATAAGTTTGAAATGAAAGCTATGAGTGCGACATATTAGGTGACTTCTTCTAGATAGTTAGTTCGTTAATAAGTTTGAAATGAAAGATATGAGTGCGACATATTAGGTGATCATATTTGCACATATTAAATTATACAAGATATGTTAATCAAAAGGTTTTTTCGCCTAAGATATTTGTTAGTCTCATTGAAAAGATGGACATCATGGATAAGTCCTAGTTAATATTTGATCGTGTGTGAACTCACAGGGTGTACGTCTTGATAAGGGAGTCTATTCTTCACGCCATGAGTTGTATATTTTGTGACTAGTCACATGCCCTTTCTCCAAACTATGTTATATGTGCAAAAGGCACTATGATGCCAGTGCCAGACAATGTCCTAGAAGGTTACAAATGAATGAGGTTATCATACCTAGGGGAAGACCTCATATATATAGCGGGCTCCAAAATGATAAGTGGGAAATTGAATTCATATTGGATCATCTCAATTGTTGTTGGAAATAGAATCCGAGATAAGTGATAGCAATTATCATATTTGAACATATTCCATGATGTTAAGAACATTGTAGAACGTTTGTTCTTCCAGATCCCTATTTTGGACGTGACTTAGTTTATTGGGATGACATTGAAGGTAGATATTTTCACTATGCAATTTTTAATTCTGAGACGAGCACCTCAGATGGATGGATTTGTTGCTAGACCTTGTTACTAGGATAGTTTGATGTTTTAGAAGTGGACTTCCTTGCTAGATAATATAATTAGGTTGGTCATTTCAGGGTCATACCATTACAATATTATAGTATAGTTTATGTACCATGATAAATTCAATTAAAGTTATGTTTCAATTCGTTTTCTTGTTATCGACATTATACGTTAAACATTATTGTTTTCATGTGATTACACGAAGTGTCTCTGAAAAGACTTGAAAGATACAAACTATAGTAACCCTTAAATATTTTGAATTGAGTTGATTTTTATTACATGGAAGGAATCAAGTTGATGGATAACTTGTAGCAGTCATGATTCAATCATTTTAGTTTAATTAAAGATGATGGCATGATAATTTCAACGTATGATGCATAATTATGGTTAAATATTGAATCTTCAAGTCGTCACATGAACCAAGTGGTAAAATATTATGGTTAATATATGTTTACCATATGTAATATTAGCGGTTTCTTGTATACCTCATGTAAAAAGTTTTGTTTAGATTTCAACCATATAATTTGAAGATTCTTTGGTTTATGGGTCCTTTCAATTATAAAGTGCTCAAACTCCAGTTTTCTATTCGATGTAGGACATATAATTCACACTTTTTCTCCTCCTCAAGTGTGAGTTCATCAATTCATCATGCTCACCCCTCGATCAGAAGCTCTTTCATCCGCACACACTTGCTTCTACCACCATTGTCGCTTCCAACACAACGAAACCCGCTTCCTAGACACCTTGTCAGGAAGACTTTCAACACAAGGACGCCCGGGGGACCATCCGCGTCCAGACCTGAGCAACCACACAACTGAGAGAGACACCAAACTCTTATTCAAAACCTTAAGGCAATGGGTTTATGGATCCTCTCATTTATAAAGTGTTCAACCTCCACTTTTATATCCGATTTGAGACATATAACCCACACTTGCACACAACGGGCGTAATACGAATTAAGAATCATTATGTCCAGATCCTCAAATGAACTTTTTCTTACACTAAAAGGATTGAGTTCATTTATTTTATTAACAAAAATTTAATATATATTTTTTGTAGGGTAAAAATATAATATATATTTGAGTAATAAAAAATATAACCATATATATATATGTGTGTGTGTGTGGTGAAGTCATAAGAATGACTTTTTTGGTGAAGTTAACCATATGACCAATCATTGAGCATACTATCTTGCTTAATTAAAATTCATCTTTCCCAAAATTTACAGTCTCGAACCCTAAAACCGTTTCTCTCCAAAATTCATCTGCTTAATCAAATCCCTTTCTCTCCAAAATTCATCTTCTCCAAAATTCATTATATTGTAATTTTGCATGTCATATGTTCCAAACTGATGTTATTTTGTAATGAACATAAGCTATGTTGAGGCTTTTACCTATCGGTGCTAACTAAACAATATCATAATCGTAGAAAATCCAATCAAGTTTTGATATTTTGAGAATCTCAATAACATTATCTTTAAGACCTTGATAAGCTAGTTCATAGTGTTTTCTGCACCTGATGGGAATTGCTCTACGTGCGGTAAAGACAACCTTAATAATTTCATAAATGGTTCAATGATTTTGGGTATTTTGACAAAGGAGAGAGATAAAGCACAAAATGACTTTTTCAAAAAAGTCAATTTTTTGACTTCACCATAGAAGCGTCCATATAAATATTGAGAAAAACCTCAATATTAAATATGTAAATACAAATAATACTATATATAGAGGAAATGTATGCGATGAAAAGGTAATAGCTGCTAGTCACCGCTGTCTGCTGTGGTACAATTTGTCTTTGTTATGCCATGGAAATATTAAATTAAAATTAATAAATAATTAGAAAAAAGAGGCTACTCGACTGCCTATATAAGTAGAACAAAGTGTTGAGATCTTTAGGTGTTCTTGCTTCTTAAGTAGAGAGAGAGGAACCTTCTAGTTCTAGCTTAATTGCTTTTCCACTTTATAAGTAAAGTGTCCAAAAACAAAACAAAACCTTCAAACAAAAATGGGAAGAGCTCCTTGTTGTGCCAAAGTTGGATTGCACAAGGGTCCATGGACTACTAAAGAAGATGCATTGCTTACAAAATATGTTCAAGCTCATGGTGAAGGCCAATGGAAATCACTTCCCAAAAAAGCTGGTAAGAGTTTTATTCATTTAATCTGTCTTTCATATAATTACTACATATAGTATAATAATATCATGATTTTCTCAAATTAATCTCTTATGTCCTTCCTACCTTCAATCATCTTCAAAAAAGTAGATTAACCTACTAAAATAAAAAAATAAATTATTTTAGTTAATTTTGACATCTCTAACACTCAGATGTACAAATAAATATGATCTTTTTGCCATGATTTTTTTATCAAATCTTTTTCCCATGATTTTTGCTAAACTTAACTTTTTTTTAGCCATGGATATTTTATTTAGTGGTGTATTTTTTTTGGATAAAACTATTTTTTTGTAGTATTCTTTCTTTTAATTTCTATTTATATATAGTAAGGTATTTTGTCAAAAAAAAAAGTTATAGTATAGTACGTTTTTATTAAATATTTGTGCTTAATTTGATGCAGGGCTTCTTAGATGTGGGAAAAGTTGTAGACTTAGATGGATGAATTATCTTAGACCAGATATAAAGAGAGGTAACATAACTCCAGAAGAAGATGATCTCATAATAAGATTACACTCACTTCTTGGAAATAGGTGGTCACTTATAGCTGGAAGATTACCAGGACGAACAGACAATGAAATAAAGAACTACTGGAACACACATCTCCTTAAAAAGATGCAAAAAACATGTGATGTTACTACAGATCATGATGAACAAGAACAACCCAAGAAAAAGAACAACAACAAAAAGAAGAAGAGAAACAACAAGGAGAAGAAAAGTGACAAGAAAAAAGGTACAAATAATGATGATAAAGAAGAAGAGAAAATCCAAGTTTATTTACCAAAAGCTATTAGGATAAAAGCTTTAAAATTACCAAGAACGGATAGTGGTTCATTTACATATGAATCAAATTCATCAAATGGTAGCCAACAAAAAGAAGGAACACAGCAAGTGACAAACAACAACGTTGTTTGTGAGGTTGGTGAGATGGGAGAAAATGACCGATTTGGGCATGACTATGACTATGACTTAGTCAACGTTGAAAGGTTAGAGATGGAATGTGAGTCATATTTTGACACATGTGGTGATCATGGAACATTAGATAGACTCTATGATGAATACTTGCAACTCTTGAACATGGATGTTTGCAACTACGAGTTTGATTCTTCTTTTGTTGAATCCTTCTTTGATTCAAACAATAATTAATATTTAATAATATACTCTACCTTGATCTAAACCATGTTACTTACAATCTCTACGTACGTATATATATATAGTTTATATTATTATTGTCTCGATTTTTGTATACATACTAGCTACGTAGTGATTCCGTCACTATGATTCATGTTTATGTATTTTTTTTCGGTTAGAATGTATATTTTTATTTTAAGGACGGTTAATTAGAATGTATATATTGTTATGTAATAAGATATTAAACATAGAAAAGAAAAATGGAGCAGTCGAACATGTGAGTTGAGATCTGGATCTTTTTAACATTCTAAGAATATATCTAAACTTTTATGAATAATTAAGAAATCATTGAACCTATGCTTCTCCATGACGTGACTGCCTTTTCTTTAAATTTTTCTTAACTCTTCTATGATTAAATGAATCCAGAACTCGTTCTTATAAAATGGACTTCCAATATTTTTTTTAAGGTCAAAATTTATTAACTAAACAATTAAGTTTAAGAGAATTCGAATTTGACTTTTAAATAAATTTTATTTTGTTGAGTTAAAATAACTTTGTGGTCGAATTTTAGATTACTAATATTTTTTCACTCTCAAATCTTAACATGTACTGCAAACATATTTTATTTATGAAAAAAGAGAACGATCATGGACGATGGAACATGGAAATTTTAGGAATTGGAAGGCGATGAGGGGGTAGCTAGTGATGCCCATTTGATAATATTTGTTAGAGGTTTTTTTATAATTGGTTTAAAGTATACAATTAGAAGTTAGTTATTATTAGGAGGAAGTTTGTTATCTTAGTAACTACATAAAGGTGTATTATGCCTTAATTATATCATATTTTTTATTTGATTATTCTCAAATAATTCATCTTTTTCTTAATTTATTTTCTTTTAGCTTGGTTCATTGGTGTGTCCCAAAACACCGAGTATTTTAAAGTGAAAAGACCGAGTAGAAGTATACACTTTCCAAGTTTCAGTATAACAAGATATTGATCCCTCCCACATAGAGTGTGGAGCTATAGCTTCGCGTAACATTTCAGCAAAAAAACTTGTTTGAGTAAAAATAAAATAAATCATTTGTCACAACAATAAAAATAAAAGGTTAAGTTTGAAAAAACATTTAAAGATTTTGGAAAATCTCAAAATAGAAAGTGTGGCTTAAACAAGTTTTAATTACGATAAAACATTATTGCGATGTACATGGCTATAGTTGAGTACAACATTTGTGACTCTCACCATCTGTAGATATTTTTTATAATTGGTTTAAAGTACACAGTTAGAAGTTAGTTATTATTAGGAAGTTTGTTATCTCATGTATTCCGCCTTAATTGTATCATATTTTTTATTTTATTATTCTCAAATAATCCATTTTTTTCTCGATTTAGTTTCATTTAGCTTGGCTCACATTTGAACTAAACAGAGTACTCAAGTTTAAGAACAAATTTCTATTTATGAAGTTTTGAAGAAAAAACAACCTAACTTTGTCTTATTTAGAATTTTGGATTGTTTGACCTATGTTCGGATTCTGGACTCCAAGATAGTTAAACTCACTAGTAGAGCCTATGAATGTATATTTATTTGGTATGCTGTAAACAACAAAGCATATATGTTTTATTACCTAAAAGTCAAAGTGATCATAGAATCAAAACTATGTTGGCTTTTTATGAAAATAAATAACCCCTTTAAATTAAAGAATAGTGGTGGGCACCGGTGGAGGTAAAATAAATTCTATCTTTTATATTAAGAACTAATGGAGGCACTACATTTGATCACATTCCTGTAATCAGAAATAATTATGAAAATATCAAACAAGATGTTATATCAAACAAAATTTGTCTCCTCTGAAGCGAACCACCCTAAGAAAACTGTACTTAGAAATGTGACATACCTAATACTGGTGCATACATGCCCTAATTAAGAAGTAACTAAGATAACAAGTACAATAATTAGTAAAACACAATGACTTCATGACTTAAATCAGCCCAATAACTTCATTCTTATTTCATCCTTGGTAAGGTAGCTGAGATAGAGTTGCCTGTTTGTAGAACTAACGAGAGTGAGAGTGTGTTGATGTCCTTCTAATATTTAATAGACTAAGGTACCTTCAAGAACCTTAATATCCGTTATTGTTTCAAATACCTATGAGAAAGTATGAAACTACACGTACCTCTACGCGTGTAAGTGTATCTCCATACAAGACTGACAACCCTAAACACTGAAACACGTAGAAACTCTGGTGGAAGGTTGCAACTGATACCTGGAGGGCAATGATTCATTACCAATGAACCCAAACCTCTGAGAGAGTAAGACCCCACACATACGTACATGTGTGATCAGCAGGTGCAACTTGACAGTTGGTAGGTAGTAAGACCCTACGAACTCATCACTTAGATAGAAAACGCTAAAAGCTATAAGACTTGACTGTTAAATAATTCCAACAAATGAATAGAGGTGATTCAAAGAATCATAACCGTCTCTTGCATTCTGCAATAAAAAACCAGATTAAGTCCTAAACTCTTGCTCTACTCCAGGCAAACTAAATTGCAAAATCCTGTTTATCTCTTATCCATATAGATATGATACTCTATTTACACTTTATTGTTTGATACGCGATTGTACACTTTTTTAAATTCGACCGTGACATGTCTTGTTTGATATGAAATAATTCCATTCACCACTTATAATGTGGTTGGCTGTCATCTTAGTGCCTCTGCCAGCATCCCTTTGGATACCATTATTGGGGTATCTTTCCTATTCATTTTGTCACCATAAACGAAGAAAAAAGCATGTACTACTTCTCAATTCTCATGATTCATTTTCAGATAAAATTTTATAATAACTAAAACGAAAGAAAAAAAAAATCACATAAATCTAAAACAAATTTATGCTAGTAGATTTACATATAATTATTTTTAATCAGATATCTTCTATATGCAGCTACTAGGGGTGTTCGCGGTCCGGTTTAGATCGGTTTTGAGGCAAAAACTCATCCGATCCAAAGATAAAATTTTATGCGGTTCGGTTTGGTTTTGGATGATTATTTTAAAAAAACCGATCCAATCCGATCCAAATTAATGCGGTTTAATTTGGATCGCTTTTTGGATATCCAAATTACAAATTGTAACTTTTTTTATTAACAAAAATATGATAAAATAATAGATTCGATACAAAATATGATGCCATATGATTTCTAAAAAATTAATAGTATAGAATAACAATGATTGATTATCTTTGAAACATACAAAATATAAACAAAATTGACTAAATTAAACTCATATGTAGTATTAAAAGAATTAAAAGAAAAAAAATAATAGCTTAGTAAAGTATATTATACTTATAAAAATGGAAATATGTATTAAAATATTTGTATGCGGTTCGGTTCGGTTTGGTTCGGTTTTGAAAAATCAATCCAAAATCCGATCCAATCCGAGCGGTTTTCACAAAATGTCATCCAAACACATCCAATAATATTCGGTTTTGTGCGGTTTTCAGTTTTTTTGGATCGGTTTGCGGTTTTTATTTAGATCGGTTTGGATTTGAACACCCCTAGCAGCTACGTTAATTAATCCATCAAATTGAATAAAATTGTAATAGACCGCAAAACTCTTCAAATAATTTAACACTGCTACACTTTTGGGATTGAAATTAAATGCAAGACTTTGGGTTAATTTGAAAAATATGCTTTACTCTGATAAAATATTATTTATGTGAAGAAAATTTCAGTCTAAATGGATTTTTTTAATTGTGGTTAATAACGAAATTTACTTGCCTCTCATGCATGTACAAGTAAAGCCATCATCATGGCCGGCATTATAAATTAATAATGTACTTTCACTTAATCCCCGTAAGCTGCTTATAACTAATGAAATAGTGAATATATGTGTATATGATATAAGTATGAAATTTGTTTTAGACTTTTAAGTGTACCTAACTTTGTTCTTTTCTTTTTAAATATCAACACGGTATCAACATTTTCACTTTAAAAAAGATAAATTGTATATAAAGAAACTATATTAATATTGTTTAGATACTTTTGGTTAGTCTCTTTAAATAAATATTTAGTGTTATGACTTTTTTTTTGGTTACACGTTATATGTCTTTCATGTGTCTATAAACATATCAACCTTCGTTTTCAGTTATACAAAAATTTGTTCAATTTTTTTTTTTGAAGGATTCAAACGAAATCTGTGTCTCATATAGCGTTATGTTGCAAATTTCAATTTTCTCAATCGGACGTTAACATGAAGCTACATTGGCAGCGGCAGAGATACTTTAAATTTTGAACCCCTAAAGTTTATTATTGCAGCTTAACTCAAAAGACTCAAGGGAAGGAAAAAACACAGGGTAAGGGGAACACAGGAGACACAGACAACATTAGAGTATTTGAGGTTTTATATAAGAGAACATCTATTTCCATCCTTAAATACTCTCGCCCGTGCTCTGAAATTATTATTTCACTCCGTTGGGATTCTATAATCTAACGCTTTTCTGGATTGGATTATAGAATCCAAAATCATTGAGCAAACAGAAGGAAAAAAAAAACAACTATTAAATCACATTATACCTCAACGACAACAAAACATAATTCATTCACACCAATTTTAATAACATAATTCAACATTATGATACAACAACAATAATTGCAACAACATAATTAAATAAAAACAAGATCATAGATATTTAGCAAAATTAATTTTCTCATCGGATTCATCCATGCATGTCCTGATTTCATCAATCTTGGGCCAAACAAAAATTACCCTAATAGCATGAACAGATCTTACCAAGACAACGTCTAACTCGATCAGTCCCTTTGAACCATGGTTCAAATGGATCATGGTTCTCAAATAGTCATTGTTTTGGAGTTTCATTTGGGTGAACCGATCCTCAATATTATTTACCCTTCTTGTGTCGCCGTGGTTGAGACGACAGTTAACTTGGTTCAGTTGATCCTTCAAGTCATACAGTATAATAAAATATCGTATCATAAACGGTATATATCTAATGGATAATCATTCATGGTTATATGGTGCGGAATTCAATATAACCTAACACGCCAATTTATAGAAGTTTTTGCGCATTGCAGACCACAAATTGTCGGTGTATTGTGAGCAGAAAATAGTGTGGATTTGCATAAATTTTCAACAAATACACTCTTTGAACACAATATAACAAAATAGACCACTATATAACATATTATAACAAAACAATAGCCACAAGGCTGACTATCTGGATAATTCAAAAAAAGAAAAAAAAATGCTTAATGCCTATGATAGACAAACCCCACTCGATGGTATTCCTTCCGGTAGTGCTGCATCTTCATCTTCATCGATACAAGGCGAAGAAAGAACCGCCAAAAGAAGGATGGCCACTGTAGTGGTGGTCTCAGAGGGAAAACCTATTTTGTATATAGGAAACAATTGAGAAAGATCCCTCAGAGATTGAAAATTAAATAGGTTAAAAAAACCTTTTTTCAAAAATTAAATAGGATAATATAATTTAAATAGGTTAAAAAAACAATTTTTCAAAAATTTGATTACCAAACAGGTTTTTTAATTTTCTATTTTCTAAAACTGTTTTTGAAAATTATATCACCAAACGGATTTTTTAATTTTTTCATTTCTAAAACAGTTTTGAAAAGTCACATTACCAAACAATTTTTTTCTTTTTCTCTTCTTGAAATCACTTTTCTAAAATTGATTTTTAAAACATATTTTAAAAACTAAAAACAAAAACTGTTTCAAACAAGCCCTAAATCGTCATTTCTTGACATAATCTTTCTATACAATGTAACAACATATTCTTCGTGCAAGGGGGCCGAAGGAGATTTAATAATTTAAAGGTGCTTTATTATTTTTGTGAAAAATGTCTCTAATTTAAAGGTTTTGACGAAATCTAGTTGAAAAATGACACAATGAAAAGAAATTCGGTTTTTCTAAGTTTTTACGTTAAATTTTGAAAATGGAAATTGAATTATATATAATGGTCGATTCATATTATATAATTAGGAGCGTGTTTTTTGTTTCGGATTTTATAATTTGTAAGGGAAAAAAATTAGAAATGTGATGGGTGCGCAAGAAACGTGAAGAGAAAACCAAATTTGATTCGCAATGCAGCAAGCAAGAAATTACACGATGGACATAAACCATAGCTTGTGGGGTAAACATCAAACAAAACTAAAGAAAAGAATATTGTGTTGATTGCGATAAAAATTCTTTAACATAAGCCTAGGTGGAAAAGTCCAACAATGATACTTTTTAGATGAAAAATCATATAACGCCAACTTATCGACTGTTGTCTTCCTTATAAATATGCTATAAGTCTACCAATATACATCATTTGATCATTATTATAAGTAAAAAAATACATTTTAAGTTTATTCAATAAATAATATATGTGATCTTTAAAATAAACCATGTACATTATTTATTGAATGAACCTAAAATATGGCTTTTTGCTTATAATAGTGACTGGATGGTATACGGTTTTACCCAGCAATAAAAAGCATCAATCTCATGTAGACATGTTGGATATCAAATGTATTTTTTTAGATTGTTTTGCTAAAAATGATTGAAAATTGAGAGAGTTGATGATTTTTGTTTTAGAAACTATAATCACAAAAAAAAACAAATATCAATCCTTTTTATTGTTATGAAAAATCAAAATATAATGGTAAGACAAATTCTAAGGCAACTAATGTCCTACTTTCAACATTCAAAAGTGTATTTTAAACCAATATAGTCTATTATTGTCATAGTTGCGATATTGAAAGAATCTTAGGCACGATTGCCCCAAAACAGTTCAATAGTTTTTAGACTACTAGAATCTAACCCGTGCGTTGGACGGGTTTCGTAGAGTTTCATATTTAAGTATTAAATTGGCTATATTATTGCTTTTAGAGTTACATTCAAAATCAAATTGAGTGATGATATCGACATGCACAATCTCAAAGAAGCAAATTATAAACAATTAGTTTACATCAACAAAAATGAATATTGTATCAACGTCATAAATTAAATTCAGTGGAAGTAATCAAAGGTGGAAATAAACACAATAAAAATGATAAATCATAGAGAACAGGGTAATAATGCTTTCTTTTCAATGGTTAAAGGCTTGTCTCTCAACCTTCTCTTTCAGCTATCATGACTGGCGGAGACATCCTCTGCTTTGTATGAGAGTTTTACGGTAATTTTGTTGTTTCTTCTGTTTCTTTTAGTCTGTTTTTGTGGCAATAGCATTTTGACACTGTTCAAACTTTGAGTGGTTCTCTTTTGCATGCTTTGTGCGAGATGAATCACTTTTATTATTATTAATTATATTTTGGCTTGTTCAAAAAATAGAAAACACCGTAATCAAAAGAAATTGTTATGCGGTAAACAAAAGGAAAAAAAAAAGGAACTGCCATGTGGTGGACTGAAAAAAATAAAATAAATAATAATAATAATAATAATAATAATAATAATAATAATAATAATAATAATGAACTGCTATGAGGAAAAGAACTGCCAATATTGAAAAGTAACCGCTATGAAAAAGGAACCGCCAAAGGTGTCAGTGGCCTATAAAGAAAGGCCTTTAGTATTATACTAGCGTCCAGACGGCACTCCCGTGCCCGTCTGTCCGCTCTTTCTACTACGCTAACGCATGTAACTCATAAACAGTATATTTTTCAACATTTATGTTGATTTAGTTTTTTTTATATATATATATTTTGGAGAAAATAATTAGATTTAAAAGAATGACCAAGCTTGATCAAAAAGAGAAGTATCAAGGTTGATTAAAAAAAATGTAAGATATGTAATTCATGCACTTCTTTGACATGGAGTTACTAAATATATATTTAGTTTTGTGATGTATGTTCATCTACCTATGGAGGATGAATATACATGAAACATGAGTGACATTTATGGGGTTGGATTTGATGAAGACTTTAAATCTTTCCCATTGCTACCACAATTTACAGAAAAAGAGTACACATATGCTCTTTTATTATTTCTCAAGCCATTTGAGTCTGCCACATAATTTAAAATTTAATAAATCAAAGGAAAATCAGTAGAAGAAATACGAACAAAACTTCGACGACACATCCAAGTCTTGCAAAGGACGAAGACATTTTAAAAAATATGAAAGAATATTTACACATTAGTCACACTACTTATTCAAATTTTGCGATATTTTTTATTGTAAAAGCCAATGTAACATAGAAAGTGGAATTTTAATTAAATTGGGGCATATAATTGATGTTAGTAAAATCAATTATATGCTCGTCTGTCTGCTTTTTCTACTGCGCTATAGTATATATGTACTTGACTATATGTTTCTTTGTATATAAGCAATCACATTAGTTTTTTCTTTACCCTTTGTTTTTTATAATTTAACTTCATCATAAATAAATATGTATGTATGTGGATGACACGAAATATGAATTCCCAGCTATAAGGTCATTATAAATAACACATGGTAAAACAAAGATAATATAACGACATACTAATATAAACACATATTAGAACATAGATGAAATGAAAGCTATAGTTGAAATCATATTAAACGGCATAAAATCAGAAGTATTAATATAGTGATTGTACTCTTATCATCTCTAATATTTCATTTGTCGTCATTGATTGCGCATGATGGGAAGGCCAAACATCAAATTAGAATCAGAAGCATTTCTCATTTCTCTGCATTTTATTTGATGCAAATGATTTTTATTAGTTGTTAATCGATAAGACTAAATTGTACATGAAAAAGGCTATAAAACATCGTTTAAAATTTAAAAAGTTGATTACCGTTTAAGAATTGTAGCTATTTCTTCGTACACCCTTTTATCAATAATTTCTTGTCTTTCGAAAAACTACAAATTAATTGCAAAATGTTATATGAAATTATAATTCATGGAACATCATATAGAAGAGTAATATATAAAGCTTATATATAAAAAATAAAAAAAACCTGATCAATAGAGATATCTTATCTTAACTTCAACGTTGTAGATTGATAGCTCTCCGTTGTTATTGGATTGTGCAAATTTCTAAAATAAATAAATTATTGTTTTGTCTCAAAGATGAATTAGTGATAAATAATATATTTGATAAATAATTTTTTTATTAATGAATTCATTAAATACCTAAATTTTCTTTGAGACAAAATTTCTCTTTTCACAATATTCCACATATGTGTTTTATCTGTTATTATTGTTGAACCCCACCCAAGAGAGTACACCGTTAGACGATGAATCTGTCAGGAAATTTTTTTTAAGTATTAATGAAATTATGATGAGGTTGTAATAGGTAGACATGTGTTTTGATACCAAGGCAAATACCTTGTCATCAATGTTGCACATAGAAGAAAGTGATTGCTCATCCTTCCAAATGTTCTATTTTTTCTGAAACTCCCCCTCCTGAATTAATTGAAAGGTTTGAAACATGTTATTGGCTTTCATTAGTTTTTGAAAACAACATGTTAATTTAAGATTTAAGCTACTAACATACCTTTTTTTTCAAAGTACATATCAAGATGCTTTTCTTTCAACTGCTTACATAGATGGAAGATATCATTGTGTTCTAATTTTCATGTATATGAAAATATAATAAGATAATATTATATATTGTTTAATTGAACATGATGTAATGTTTTTAGTTAATTTGTATAGATGACTTTCATACTTGTGTAAGTTAGATGTTACACCTAAATGATAAATACCCTTGTCTGTATTAAATGTAAATAGTAATAAATACCTATGTTTGTGAGAACAAAATTTCCTTATAAACCACATTTTTTGTGAACTCTCCGTCTTCTCCTTCCAGTTTTCCATCCTTAATCAACACTCTTGTTGTGGCTCGAGAAACACCTCTAGATAAAGCAACATACAATTGACCATGATTGAAAACATGTCGTGGAAGATAGATTCCAACTTTCGGAATTGTTTGCCCTTGTGATTTGTTTATAGTGATTGCAAAACTTAGTTTGACAGGGAATTGTTTCCTAATTAGCACAAAAGGAAGTCCTGCACCTTCAGTGGTTTTAAGCTTAATTCTGGGCAAGAAAGCTTTATTTCCAGCGTTGCTTCCTGTTAGTATTTCGACATCCAATAATTTTCTGAATAAACCACGACATAGAAGTCTTGTCCCGTTACACAGTCCATATTTGGGGTCTATGTTTCGCAACAACATCAACGGAGCTCCCTTTTTTATCTTTAAATTATGGGGTGGTAAACTTCCAGTTGCAATTGTGTTTAAGTATTCCTGTTGATATAAGTTATGCGTGTCACCTTCAACCTCGTCAAAAGACAATAGATTATGTTCTTCTCCAGGGAACTGATCAATAATTATGTCATTCAACATTTGCACATCACGATTCTTTGGAGTGAGTATGGCTCTTTCTACCATATATTGTGCATCCCAAACATGGTTTACTAAATGAGGAAATGTATGTTGTATGAGATTATGTATTGAACTTTCTCCCTCCCATTGTATTCCTACTTCATTGGGTACCTTAACCATATCATCTGATTTGGTAGGTTCATTGCCATCCCCAATCCGCATAAGAAATTCTGCAAATTCATGATCATGCATTGATCGCATATTCTGGCGCAGATGTAGAACCCTTGTATTGGCCCACATATTAGACCGAACGATGCATGCAGACATCATTTGCAATTTGCTTCCATTTGAAATAATTGGAAGCACTTGACGAAAATCTCCCCCCATAATAACCACTTTTCCACCAAATGGTGCATTGCTACCCATAACATCTTGTAGTGTTCGGTCTAATGCTTCTACACAATACTTGTTTATCATGGGTGCTTCATCCCAAATGATTGCAGTAGCCCTTCTCATTAGTTTCGCAAGGTCGCCTTGCTTAGGCATTGTGCATCTGGAAGATGGCTCTATCTCGAAAGGTATTCTGAATCGAGAGTGTGCAGTTCTTCCACCGGGTAATAATGTAGCAGCTATACCAGACGAAGCCGTTGCTAAGACAATCTCTCCTCTACTTCTCAAAACTGCCATTATTGCTCGATAGAGGAATGTTTTTCATGTACCTCCGGGACCATCAACAAAAAAAAACAGCTCTTTCCTTATTGTTGATTACATTCATAATGGTGTTGAACGTTGACATTTGATCACTATTTAACTTTTCAACAAATTGAATGTCTTCATGTGGAATTTGGACTGATAACTCTTCCAAAATCATTTTTGGCAATCCATCACCTTCTGTTGTTTCGATAGTTATTGCAGGAAGATCATAGTCTTTGATAAACTTTCCGTGAAGAAGCAAGAGATCCCTCAATTCTCTCAATAACTTATTAGATAAGTTATCTCCCACAATATTGTTTGTTAATTGATAATCTTCAACCATGTGGTGGTAAAATTCATTAAACAGACCTCTAACATCAGTCGGCTCACAAAAAATTAATATAGTGGCAAACAACCTTCTTAAAGCATATGGCAAGCGTTGATTTGACGCGTCAACCATGCATTCTCGAATGCTATTGTCACTCTCCAAAAATCCACGACACTCTGCTGACATTTTGAATGTGTGACAGAAAGTACCATTACATGTGAGAAGGTATTCCCAACTTGTTGGACCTCGCAAATGAGATAATAGGACACGTAAGTAGAATTTCTCTCCTTCTGAAGGGGAAACTGTATAGATTCGACCAATAACTTTTCGCTTATTTTTTCTTCTCTGCCATTTCTTAACCCCTTTTTTCCAACAATAATGCTCTGGAATCTCTCTGTACAATAAATTCCTAGCATATGGATCTATTTGGTTTAGTGCAAAGAATTCTGTGAGCATTGTTTTTGAATTTCGGTCATCATTCAGCACAGCAGCAATTTGTTGATGGTTATAATATCGCACTTGTTGATGATTTGGTAAGTGAATTTGTAGTCTTTCAACAGAGGGATATAACTTGTATAAAGTGAATTTAAATATTCTCAACAATGCCTCTGTAGCTAAAATCCATCTTGCATCTACAAACTGCTGAATTTCATCCATATTTGTTCCTCTGTGAACTTCCATCGCGGCACGATCCGGTCCTTTGTAAACATATTTGTAGAGATATTTAATGCTTTTGATGCTACTGCATACCTCAACATTTATGTGATAGTCATACTTTAACAGCAACCATGGATTATAAGGAACCACCCATCTGTTATCTACATGAATATTTCTATTTAGAGAAACTGGTTCATTAAATTGTCTTTTGTATTGAGGATATGAGTCATTTCCTTGATGGGTCTCTTCTACAAATTCTTTTGGATATCTCTTTTTACACTGGCCATCTTTACTCATGCATGGTGAATTTTGATTAAGATGGCCGCATGGCCCATGAATCATATGTTTTAGGACTGCTTCATACAATTGTGGCTCAAATTCAACCTTTGGTATTTCTGCTCTTACCACCCTATCATAATCTTCTGGTTCCCGTAATTTATCATTGTTATCAAAGATTAACAACATATGCACATGTGGGAGACCTCGTTTCTGAAATTTAGTTACATACATATAACTTTTAACCTTTCCTAAGACACCTTTAGTGATGACATCATCCTTCAATTGCTCAAATTTAGAGCGGAATATCCTTGTTAGCAAGTCAGGACGATCTTGTGGGGTTTGATTAGGTCCAAGTTCAGAAGTGATCTCAGTCCAAGAAGGGTTACATGTCATTGTGAGGAAAATATTTGGTTTACCATCTTTAAGCACAGTGGTCATACCGTCTTGGTATCTCTGTGTCATATCTCGTTTACTACCCATAAATGATGATGGCAATATTGTCCTCTGTCCGACATTTGCTATGGGAAAAAAGTTGCAATGTGTCGGTAATGGAATGTAATTTACAATATATCTATATATAACATATAAAAAAATTGTTTAATGTTATACCTGCGTTATTTTCCCCATCATGTAAGGCATCCTGCAGCCCCTGGTATACCTCAGACCGTATATTATTCTGATTTCTCCACATCCACCTTAGTCTTCCAGTTTCTATCTTAACATAATTATCAACAACATATTGTTGTAGAAGTCGACCATATTTTAACAATACAGATCGGTCATTTGCACGAATCTATATTCAATGAAATAATTTATTATATAGATTTTACACAAATATTTATGTAAGTATTATGGGTGTAACATAGATATGTACCTGGAGCATGTAACTGTAGTATGCCCGACATGAAATCTTTGTTCCAGAAGAATTTCTTGTTTCTAGGTCCCAGCCATATGTACCAAAGGGAAACAATAATGGATATTGCAATGGATCATAATATCCCATTGTTTCTTGAACCTTTTGCAGATTTCCGTCATTGCTAAAGATGTTTATATCTCGTCCACGTTCCAGTGTTACATCATCACCCCCGACAATAACTGCAGCGACTTGCGAAGCAGATGGGAGATTATATTGAGGTTGATTTGATGGGCGTTCCTTAATAAGAAGCCTACACTCATGAACATTCGGTTGAAGTGCAAGTTGTCTTAAATTATGCACAAAAGGATTGTATTGGTGTAGCATATTCTGCAATCTACGCACAACAACTTGGTTTAGTTGAGGATTTTCTATCATCCTATTTTGAAGTTCGTTGTCCGTATCATAAATGTACAATTGTAAAAATCGTGGCCTAGAACCTTGGTTTGGATGAAAACCACCTATTTTGTGGTAAATTGATCCTTGAGCACGGAATGTGTATATACCACGAAATGTAGCATGCATTGTTTCATCTATATGAACACCCAAGGAAGTGAACGACATTACATGGTTGTAACCTCTAATATTTTGTCTAAAATGTCGACCTTCAATTGTTGTGTCTGAAAATAACTGCTGCAACTCTTCGGGAGCAGCTACTTGTGTAACTTTCGCAGTTCCATTTTTACAGCACATATATTGGGTTTCTTTGTAAAACAATTTTGCATTGCATCGTCTACACGTACGTGGTGTAGGTAGCATATCCTTGTTCATCATGACATTATTTTGGAAATTCCGTGCACTGTTATGTATTGCTTGAAATATACACCGTGGAACTGGATGTTAAAAGGTATATAATGTTATGATAGTCAAGTATATGTAGATATGTTATTAGAGTAGAAAAAATAGATAGATAAACACATGAGTGCCCGTCAAGAAGACAATTTTTTATTTGGTAAGCAGGTTATTGGCTAATATTCACTTTTAAGGTGAATTTGCGGGGTGAAGGGGATTCGAAATATGGTCACTGTATATTATAATTCATTGTTCCTATAAACTGAATTATTGTCATAGTGACCGTCTTGACGATAGTGTTTGATATATCTGTCATACCGACTTACTTAATAAGAAAGTATTTTATCTTTGAGACATATTACACAAACCTATATTTTTTTCAAGTCACACATATACCACTTTTTGTTTGGGAAATTTTGTTATATATTTAAATTAGTGTGGTCCACCCTCCTTTTAAAAAAAGAAGTTTGGTCCACCTCTGAAACGGGTCTGTATCAGTAAATTGTTTTGAACAATGAAAATTTAATAGTATGTCTGAACAATGTATTACCTAATACTTTTTGGTAATACATAACTTTAATTGTACCTTGATTGTAATACGATGTCGTGTCATTAGGTGTGGTGTCGGAGACGACATTTGATGTTGGAGACTCTGAAAAATTATAGTGAATTCATATTAGGAGAATATGGCTAAGAATTAGTAATTACAAAGATATATAATTACTAAATTTAAGTAAGTAATTGTTTGAAAATATCGTGCTCACCACTTGTAGTGTCATCACTATTTCTTCTACTTGGGCCCGCTTCACTATCATGAGTTCCTTGAAAATATCCTTGAACAAAATGACGGTGTATAAGTTGTAGTAGTAAGTAGAATGGTTAATTTATAAAAAAAAAAATGAGTAATACAATGTATTTTCTTATAAGTTTTTGAAATTTAACTAAGCTAGAAATAAATTAAGAAACAATAATTTTATGTCACTAACCATATGCGGTGTGATTGAATCGGCGACGACTACTTGGTCCAGCCTCATTATCACGAGTTCCTTGAAAATATGCTGAATCAAAATGGTGTTTGTAAGTTTTATTAGAAATTACGAAGGTTAATTTATTAAAAATGATTAATATATTGAAAATTGTTATTAGTATTTGTAATTTGAAGTAAACTTAAAATAAATTAAGGAACAATAAATTTATAGCACTAACCAGATGTAGTGTGATTGAGTCGTCGACGAATACTTGGTCCAGCCTTATTGTCATGTGTTCCTCTAACACGTAACGATGTGAAATTTAAATTTGTCAAATCATGAAATGGCATCGTGTGATCTCTGTTTGTGGCACTTGTTGTCTGAGCTTGTTTTCCCCTTTCCTTTGATTGTCTATAACTTGATCGCCTTCTAGACAATTCTTGTTGTCTTTGCTCGGTGCTCATTTTTTTTGTTTGTTGAAGAAATCAAAATGGGATTATATTACTAAACCATAGCACTTGCAAGCACAAGGTGTGCCTACAACTACTATCAAAAGTACAGAATAGTCAACCACAAGGTAATAACAAAAACTGTGGTTTAGCCAATACCTAGACAAGCCAAAGGACTTGACCACCACATCTGAGAGCCAAAAATAAACAACGGCTTCTTAACTTTGAGCCAACCTAAGGATAACAATTTAACCTTATCTAACAATCTGGGTACATCAGATACAACATTATTAAAAATTCTATTGTTGCGTTCTAACCACAAGACCCACGTGCACAGGAGCCAAATCAACTGCAAAAAGGAGCGCTTCGCTTTTCCCGCACCAATCAAAAAAGTGAACTGCAACAAGTGGTCGGACAAATGAGTGGAGTCCACTCCCATGCAACCTATCCAGTTACGCACCTGCTGCCACAACAATACAGAATTCAGACAAGTCAAAAACAAATGTTCGGATGTTTCCTCAAGGCCACATCCTAAATCACTTAAAGTCACATCTGGAGAAAGAGCCCGCCGAACTGCCAAGTTTGTCTTTGAAGGAAGACGATTTCTAAGAAGACGCCAAGAAAAGATAGAGACCTTCAGAGGAACCTGGGGATGCCAAACTAACTCGGAAGCTTCATCCACGGGAGGACTGCTACCCTCCGCTAAAAGATCATAAGCACCACGGACAGTGTAACCTCCTACTGGATCAGGAAGCCACACTCATCAATCTGAAACATCAGGAAACAAAGAAACATCAAGCAATAAAGTCCTAAGCTCCGCTAAAAGCTCCGCTAAAAGCTCCTCCTCCCACGCCCACAACCTACGCCTCCAAACCCAACCCTCCCCTCCCTCCTCCACACCTCGAGAGAACAGCTCCGCCACCGAAATAGCTTGATTAACAGCTAGATCAAACAACCGACGAAACCTCTCTCGGAAGGGGACATCTCCACACCACCTATATAACCAGAACAAAGTACCAACACCATCACCCACCTGCCTAAACACACTGCCACCAAACCAATCACCCCCTCCATCACCCCCTACATCGTGGACTATCTCCTAAAATAGTATGAAAATGGGATTGATATTGTTTTATCACAAACTCGATGATGTTCTAAAATATTCAAACTAATGCATGTTATTTTTTTGTGATAAATACTTATAATCATTTAAACGTGTGACAAATTTTGTTTAAATTGGAAAATAAAAGAATGAATAAAGGTTACAAACACAGATAGATACAAAAAGGATTAAGGAAAAAAAAAAGGATGAAAAGGTAGGAAAAAAACTATATTTTTTCTTAAAAATGTTTAATTTAAAAAATTTATTTAAAAAAGATCCAAAATTTCTTAATCAATCAATTATTTTTTTTTATTTTTTTTTGCAGATCAAGATTTTTATAAGACAATGTTTACTTCCCACATAAACCTATTTAAACAAAAAATAGCAAATATATTCTAAAAAAAATTATTTGTAATTAAAAAAGTAGATAACTATTTTTTGTCTTGAATTAACATAGCAATAAGAGATACGGTGACTTACCCAAACTCAAATCAGCAAAGAAGTCTGAATTGTCGGAAAAATGAGAGGGTTAGAAGTCGTCAAATCCAGATCACTCCTTCCGTGCATGCAGCTCTCTAAAAATTACATTAAGCATAACCAAAAGAGTCACAACCTCAAAATTGAGAATATATTATTTTTGCATAACAATTAGATCATTTTTTAAAAAATAAATATTTTGTTGAATAATTATTAAGGCAACGGTGTAAGTTTTTGCATCGGTAGTCATATTAGTATCAATATTTAGTGGTTTTGAGAAGGTTTAGTTGAGGCAGTTAGAAAATGTAGGCATTGTCATACAATATCATATTGAGGGACAAAATTGATAGAAAGATTAGTGTTCCATTTCATTGATGGAGGCTTTGTCATTGAATTAATTGGTAAACCACTTGAAATATTATTCAAGATGTTACTCGAGGTTGCTGGAGAGAAACTATACAATAATGACATTTATTAGTCAAAATATTATTAGATGGTAAAATGGTACAAAATGGTTTCATTTCAAGGGATCCTAGCGGACAAACCATTTTCTACTGCACCTTATATTAGTCAATATATAAGTAGAACTTCTTCTGGGCCATTTTGACATGAAACCATTTTATTGCATATAATTACGCCTTACGAAATTATAAAATGGTTTCAATGACTTTATATGATGTGGTTAAAGTGTACTGATCTTTTCGACCAATTAATAGCCTCCAAATAATTAATATAAAATATAAGGAACAATTGGTGGAACAAAAAATGAAAATAAAGAATCTCTACTTATAGAAAATTGTAAAGAAAAAAGCATAGAGAATCTCTACATGATATGCATTAGCGTAGTAGAAAAATGATTAATTATATTACTGTTATTCATTTTGACTACTTCTTTACAACCAGTATGTTTAACGAATTAGAGATGGTTTCACCATTAGAGATGAGAAGGTTGGCAAAAATTAATAACTAATTTAATGAAAGTTAGTGGAACCTGTATCTTCTTGTAGTAGCTAAAAATAATTTGAAATGGTCCTCCACGTGATGTCCACAAACGTATTTATTCTTCTCTCAACAATGTTCCAACCATGCAATTGTGAGAAATAGAAGAAAGCAATTTTTTTTGTTATTATTGTTTCTGCAATTGTGAGAAAGAGAAAGGTGGTAGTTAAGAGAGGTTTTAATAACCGGTAAGTGTTACTTGTGTGTAAGACAGATTTCTTTGTTTAAATAACTGTCAAGGGTTGTTTTAATAAAACTTGTAGGGATATTTTTGGTTTTTTTAAAAAAGGCTACACCAAACTCATAAGAAGAACATAAAAAAGAAGGTGATTAATACTTATTTTTTAAAAAAGGCTACACCAAACTCATAAGAAGAACATAAAAAAGAAGGTGATTAATACTTATAAGGAATTAGTAAAAACAAAAATGAAATAAAGAGTAAAAATCAATTAATGAGAAAAGAAGTAACAAAATAGATGCAGGCAGAGAAGAAGAACAAATGGCGAATGAAAAAGGTGTAACCGCTCTATTCACAATAGTTTCGTTCTCAATTTTTAACAGCAACCATTGCTTTAGAAAAAAAATAAAGTGTAACAAAAAAAAAATCATGGAATATTAATTGTGAGATACTTGAAAGAAATGATGATTCCCACAAAAATAAAAATGAAACAAATGATGATCATAAATAGTGGAATTAGAAACAAACTTCATGGAAGTGTCTGTCGTGCTTTTTGTAAGAATGACTATGTTTTTATGCTCATAGGTAGTTTTGAGTGACCTATATTTGTTGCGGATTTTTTTTATGCACGGCAGCGGTTTAATATATCATTAGGAATCAATTAACGTTTTCTTTTTGATACTTGCAACGTGTTTAGTTTGTGACTTTGTGATAACCATAAGGTGCAGTTAAGTTGTATTTGGTGATTTAAGTGTTAAAAAGATAATTGATTCCTAAAGGTAACATAAGGTATATATGTTGTCTCTTTAAGTGTTGAAAAACATACTGTTTATGAGTTACATGCGTTAGCGCAGTAGAAAGAGCGGACAGACGGGCACGAGAGTGCCCGTCTGGACGCTAGTTAATAGGTATAGAAACTTTATTACACAGAAGGATAGAAACTTTTCAGAACAAAAGCCCACGCCAAAAGATATGTTATAGATTCTTTGATAGTAATTAGTTTTGGCTATAAAAATCAAAACTTGAACATGCAATAAAAATAAAAATCAAGTCATAATGAACAATAGACAATGTAAAACTATAAAGAAACAAACCATGAAATAAGAAACAAAAGAGAAGCAAGCATTTTTTGCAAATACGTTAGTTGTGGTTGTGGGAACATAAAAGTGACAAACACAAAAATACATGCTAATAATAATAAAAAAGATGTGAACAACAAATATAATAAATGGTGGAACATTCAAGGCAAAGCAATGATCATAGTATATGCAACTGGTATTTGTATTTTTACCATTTTATTTACAAAATATTTGCTCAACGTGTTCGGCTATTTGTGGGGAATTAAATTTTAAGCATTTGTAAAAGAAGATATGGAATGTGACAGTAGTTATGAAACCTGTGATTTGGAGAAGTAGTCTAAATAGGTTGAATTGGTCCTCAACCTGTCGTGTTCAAACTTATTTCTTCCTCTCTCAACAAATTTTAAATTGTGTAATGTTGTTTGGAAATGTTTTGGGTAAAGACAATTTTAGGAGTGTTTTAAGTGGTGTGGTGCAGCGGTTTTAGGAGGTTTAGTGTGCAAGGCAGTTGATTTTTTCTTAATAACCGGTCAAGTGAGTTAGTGTAAGGGCCTTTTGGGATTTTTTAAAAAAGGCTACACCAAAATAATGTTTTGCCTTTATTAATAGGTATAGATATTAATTTTAGAAGCAATAATATTTCAACGAAAATGTTAGTGGTATAAGTTATGAGGTGTTCCCCTCATATAAAAAAAGTTAGTTTAATTGCACTTTTGATCCTCTCATTTTGACCAGCTCACGAAAATGGTTCTGCCTATTTCAAATCGAACAAAATTGTTCCTATATTATCATGTTTTTTACAATTTTGGTCATAACCCCTATTTTCCCCTCCAAAAAATTTAATGTGTCCATTTTCTTATTGATGTAGCCAAAATAGCTCATATGTGGCAATTCCCACTTGGAAAATGTCATTAACGTTTTCATAAAATTTAGTTTTAAAATTTGAAAAAACATTTAAAAAAAAGAAGAAAAAACGTATGATAGAAAATCAAACTGGGGATTTATATGAACCCTGAAACCCCGAATCTTCTTCTTCATCTCCTTTGTTTCAATTTCTTCAACATTTACACACCTTCTTTCTCAATTCGTCACTTCACTATTGATTTCCATCAAAAAATTATTAAGTGTTTAGGGTTTCAAGAGGTTTGTGAATATGGAGTTTCGATACACAAATGGCAATTGACTCTACTGGGGCCGATGTTTTATAAGAAATTCACATCTCTACACATATAAACATGCAAATGCAACTATTAACTGGAAATTGGAACTGGAGCAACAATTGAAGATAAACTAGAAATGGATTTGCATTTGTTGAATACAACAGAAGAAGAAGAAAATGGAATTGATCGAAAATGGCAAAATTGAACTAGAAAACGATGAGGAAGAAGATGGAATTGAGCGAAAATGGAGGAAGAACAAAAGTGGAATTGAATCAGGATGGATTGGAAACAGATTTGGGAATTAGAGTTTTATCTTTCTTTTAATTTCATTTTAGTTTCTTTCAATTTGTTCTTGTTTTAATTTATGTAATGTTTTAATTGTATTTTTAAATAAAAAATTATTGTTTTAATGACATGTAAATGTCATTTTTCAGATTGACACTGCCATATAGGTGTTCATTTGTCATCTGTGCATTTTTGGAGGTGAAAATAGGGGTAGGACTAAGACTGCAAAAAACATGATAGTTTAGGGACGATTTTGTTCGATTTGAAAGAGGTATGACCATATTCGAGAGCTGATCAAATGCAAAGATCAAAAGTGCAATTAAGCAAAAAAAGTTCTGAGGGTGTTGTCAAGTGCTACTTGGTTCGATTCCTTGCAAACCCTTTTTAACAAAAAATAATTAGACCCGCCAAAAAGGGCGGGATTAAGATTAATTAGGGTGGATTGGAGACTATCTAACATTAAATATGAATATAATAATCATTTTTGAAAGCCCTTCTTCAATCAATTGATGCCCTAAATATTTCTTAATGATAATAAATTTGAATCAGATGCTTTAAAACTCCATAAAAAATGGTTAAATATGTTTTTGATCATATAAAATTAGGACATTTTAGGTTTAGTCCTTACTTGATTTTAATACTTTTTTTTGTCCTTATTAAAAACTTTTGCATTCAGTTTCAGTCCCTAGTAAATTCAAATTTGTTTAATTATGCTTAAACTTTTAAGTTTTTGACCATTTTCTGTAGAACGTTACTAAAATTTCCTCCAAAAAAATTATTTCAAAATTTGATTTCTACATTCAAATTTTTGTTACTTTTAACTTAAACTTTTTCCGTTTAAAAAAATTCATATTTAATTCATTTCATGTTAAAAAATTCTGAATTTTAGTAAATGAACCTTTCATAAAGTTCTAAACTTGTCTTATAAAAACCATTCTAAAATTTAAGAGTTTAAGAATAATCAAACAAACTTTACAAACTTTGTTTTAGCCGGGACTACATGTATGTGATAATTTTTCTTGAGAGGTGACTGCATGCATATTAATGTTGAAACCCCATAATTTTTCATGGTCTATATTATATGTGATAGTAAAAAATAAAAATGGAGCAGACAGGCGGTTCTCGAATTGCCAACATTCCATAGCAATTTAACTAAACTTTTCTGAAAAATTAAGAAATCATACGTTACTACATGTTCATCAGTAAGTTTTGTCTTTTTCTCTTCTATTTCTATATTGGAATCTTTCGTTACTATCAGATAATAGAGAGTTGTTTTCGAGCATCTAATAAGTGATGTTTTGCAAATAATCAAGAAGCATGATTCAAAGTTCATTGGATAATTAAATTGATGCTTTTCACCCAAAATGAAGTCCTGTAATTAATAATATTGCAGTTAAATGTTCCTCTAAAAAAATTACATGTTACTCGATAAATAGCAAGAGTTTTTTTTCTTTTCTATACAATATATCATGATGTTGATTGTACCAAAAAAATTACCTTTATATTTTCACTAACAATGCCAAGAAGAAAAGAAATAATCCAAACATTATCACAATGACAGACATCTTTCTCATGGTCCCATGGCCATGATGCTGCAAAGAAAATTTGCTGCTAGAGTGATATAAACTTATAAAGCAGAAACTAAAATAGCAATTGAATGAATTTAGAAGTTCCAGTGATCTATGTTAATAATGGCATAAAACGACAGAGTATATATGTCTACAAATATGACTATATTGATGTCTCCATGATACTCATATATCTGGATCTGCAACTTTGACGACATGAAAGTCATTGATTGGAGCTGCACTTGATCAAAGTTAATCTTTTTACTTGAATCAAATAAACACTAAGACGACAAATGAAAAATATACATCACAAAGACAAGAAATCAAAACAAACAAAGTTATGTTAAGATAACAAAATCAAAAAAACAAACGAAAGAATACTGAAAATATGAGGAAATCATTTATTTAACTAAAAGTGAAAGAAAAAGAATTCAGATGGGTGATTTCGAATCAAAATTGATCTTAAATCACCCCTCTTCAATAGATTAAAAAAATGATAAATAATAATGTTTAGAACTTAAAAATATAAATTAGGAAGACCATATTTAACTTAAAGATGATTAATATGGAATCGTGTGACTAAAATCACCTTAGTCACATTAATTAATTTAAGAGACATCTATATATCTATTATATATAAATGGAGAATAATTATGCAACCCTAATTCCCCTTTTTTTATATCATGCCAATTTTCCTCTCCATCTTTTATCATCTCATACCAATTTTACCCTCCAACCCATATCTAACATCTCTACTTCACGATTATAAATATAGAACTTTGGTGGTACGGAAACTTTTATGGAACACCTTATAAATTAGGTGTACCAGAAATTTTTACAGTACATCTTATAAATTAGATGTACCGGTACTCTTCGTTCATATATTGATAAATTACAATGATTATGTTTTGTACATTGTGGACACGTTTATATCATTTTATGGTATTTAATCTGTCCGCATCCACAGTTTTATGTTGCATTCGAATTTGTAAAATTCATGCTTCTATGGATCATATATATTGCACTCTTTTACGATGGAATTGGTTTAATGCATGTCAGCCACAAATTTTCTTTGTCAAATCGTACCTACTGATTGTGTCTCCACTTTTATCATGCATGATCTTATTATTGAAACTCATTGTACTATCACTACTATTTGTAAAAAAAAATTGTCAAAATAAAAAAGTGGACAAAAGAATTCTATATTTCTTGCATACAATGATGTCTTGCAAAAGTGGCCAATGACACACATGGCCACGGCAACCCCACCAATAACTCACAAAATGTTTAGCAAAAATCAGTTAGACGTGAACAAACCACACTTTCTAAATTGATTAAAGATATTTAAATTTCAATATTGAAGTATTTTCATTAAATTATTGTGTTTAAAAATAAATCCGTGCATCAAAATTTTGTCATGTCATCCTAATTTTTTCCTCCCACTTTTATCACACATCTCTTCATAACACTTTAAAATAGATTAGTGTTCTTATCGCATATTCGACTTCTATTGCTTTGTTTTAAAAAAGAGAAAATCACAACTCAATCATGTTTGTCACGTTTACTTTAATTTATGTTATAGGTGGGGGAAAAAAACGAATACGAGGTTGAAGGTTCGCGTAGTCCATATATGAAATTTACTTTAAGAAAAAAATTCTTACATATATGAAATATGTTTTTTTTAATGAAAACATACAACAATGTTATTTATACATCTTCCTAATAATTCGCCTATACTCTTATGTGTATTATTTGTTAATATTTTCTTTCTTTCATTTGGTGAAATAGTATGATAGGATTCATGCTACTATGAGAAATTATTTGGCGTAAAAAATTATAAATACAAATATATAAATGATTTTCGGCCTATTTTGTTAGTTAGTTGCTTGAACAAAATATTGTTGAAAGTTCTACCAAACCGCTTGAGAACGGTAATGGGAAGTGTCATATCGGAGACTCATACTACTTTTGTAAAAGATAGACAAATTCTTGACGACATTCTTATTACTAATGAGGTGGTTGATGAGACCCGGAAACCTAAGAAGGAATTGATGCTTTTTAAAGTTTTTTTTAAAACTCGGTATCCGATCCAAGGACCGACTAATCCGAGGGGACCAATCTCACCACCCACTTGCAGAGGCCCCATTCTAAGCCAGAGCTTTGCTCTGTATGGACTTGCCCACCGAAATTGGCACCAGAGGGAATCGAACATGAGACCTTGAGAGGAGCACACTCCAAGATCCCAAGCCAACCACTAGGTCAACCCCAAATGGGTTGATACTTTTTAAAGTTGATTTTGAAAAAGCATATGATTCGGTGAATAACTCGACGCGGTTATGTGTAAAATGGGGTTCCCGATTTTATGGAGAAAATGGATTAAAGAATGTGTTACCACTTCTACTGCTTCAGTTCTAGTAAATGGTAAGCCTGCAGATGACTTTCCTTTCAAAAGAGGTCTGCATCAAGGAGACCCTCTCTCTCCTTTTCTGTTTTTATTGGCGGCTGAGGGATTGAATGTAATGATGACTACGATGGTTGAGCAAAATTTATTTTATGGTTTCGGGGTTGGCAACACAAATTCAGTAGTGGTTTCTCATCTTCAGTTTGCAGATGACACGTTAATATTAGGTGTCAAAGTTGGGCAAATGTGTGAGCCTTGCGTGCGATTTTGGCCTTGTTTGCGGTGATGTATGGTTTGAGAGTGAATTTTCATAAAAGCCTTTTGGTGGGAATCAATATATCGGATTCTTGGTTGAATGAGACAGCATCTAATTTGAACTGTAAGGTAGGCAAGGTTCCGTTCATGCATATGGGCTTTTCGATTGGAGGTGATCCTAGGAGGTTAACATTTTGGGAACCAGTTCTTAATACCATTAAGTCTAGACTGTCAGGGTGGGAAAGTCGTTTTATCTCGTTTGGGGGCCGCTTGGTTCTGCTCAAGTTTGTCCTGACCTCTCTGCCTGTCTATGCTCTTTCCTTTTTCAAAGCTCTGTCAGGTATAATCTCTTCCATTGAATCTATTTTTAATAAAAATATTTGGGGATGGAGTGATGATAACAGGAAAATATCCTAGATCGCTTGGAGCTCTGTCTGTTTACGAAATGAGTATGAAGGTTTCGGGGTGAGGCAGTTGAGGAAGTTTAATTTTGTATTGTTAATGAACTGGTGTTGGCGGTTGTTGGTGGATAGAGGTGAGTTTTGGTATAGAGTGTTGGTGGCGAGGTATGGCGAGGAGGACGGGAGGTTGGAGGTTGGGGGCCGAAGTGTATCTTCTTGGTGGAGAGAAATAGCGAAGATTAGGGATGACGTAGGCGATGTAGTGGGGGCCGGTTTGCAGAGAGGGTGTCGAGAAGTGTTGGTAATGGATCAAATACTATGTTTTGGTTGGATAGGTGGTTAGGTGATGTTCCTTTACGTACGCGATTTAGCCGCCTTTTTGATTTGGCGACAAATAAGTCGTGTACGGTGGCATAAATGTTTGCTTTAGGGTGGGAGGAAGGGGGTGCGGCGTGGAGGTGGAGAAAGTTGTGGGTGTCAGAGGAAAGATGGTAGTGGAGTGTACGCATTTACTTAACAACTTTGTTATGCAGCCTGATGTTTCTGACAGGTGGTAGTGGAACCCTGACATTGAACGGGGCTATACAGTGCGTGGTGCTTATCAAATTTTAACTAATCAGACTTCTCCTTTAGTTGATGTCACGGGAGATCTCATTTGGCATAGACAGGTGCCCCTAAAAGTTTCTATCCTTGCTTGGAGATTGCTGCGTGACAGGGTGCCAACAAAAAATAACCTTGTCTGACGTGGCATTCTTCAGGTCGAGGCCGCTAGGTGCATGGCGAGGTGTGAGTTTGATGAATCAGCGTCTCATCTTTTTATTCATTGCGACATGTTCGGTTCTTTGTGGCAGCATATCGGGTCTTGGATCGGCGTTTCCAGAGTTGATCCGCATAATATAATGATCATTTTATTCAGTTTATTCATTGAATAGGTCATTCCAGGACTCGTCGAGCTTTTCTTCAGCTTATATGGCTCTTGTGCATATGGATAATTTGGAATGTTCGTAATAACAAGATCTTTAATAACGTCCACACTAAAATTAGAGAGCTTATTAAAAAAGTTAAATTTAATTCTTATTGGTGGATGAAAGCTAACAAAGCTACTTTTGTGTATGGTTCTCAAAGATGGTGGTCGGACCCGTTACTTTGTTTCTGTATCGACTGACCTTTATTTTGTAATTATTGTCTGACTGATTGTACTTTGAGGTGGTCTTTTTAGTACACCTTGTGCTAAAAAGAACCACTGTTTTATCTATAAATTCCATTTTTTATTCTTAAAAAAAATACAAATATATAAAAATATATCTACACCGTTGCTTGGGTAACGATCAAGTAAAGTACTAACTACCATCCTCTTAAAAAAAAAAAGGTGCTAACTTTTAAGGAAAAAAAAAGTTGCTAACTATCATCACCTTATTGACGCACCTACATAGTTTGCAATTTTTATCAAAACTAGACTTTTGACCCATGCATGCACGGGCACTATCGACCATAATAGAAATTGATAAATGATCTTTGACCCGTGAGATACACATGTATCTATCAATAAACACAAATTAGATTAATAGAGATCAAACATTGCAATCAAATTCGTCTCAATATATCTTTAATGTCATTTGATAGAGAAAACATAATCTACTAAAGACTATTTATTTATTTAATAACAATATAAGTATTAGGGCAATTATTCTCTTTTTTTCTTTATAATTAAAAAAAACACTATTCTTTTTTAGTTATAAAGAAAAAAGAATATAGTATTTGTTAGGTTTCCTTATTTGTTAGGAAACCTGGTACTGATAATTCATAATTTGTGGAGTTTCAGAAAAGGATGGAACACAAATATGAAGAGGAGGATAAAGACGATGATGAAAGAAGACTTAAAAAAAAAAAAAAAGACCGGAAAAGTATTCTATATGGTCTAATAATTAGAAGTTCTGTATTACTAACCCAATCTTTTGTTAGAAAATATATTACAGTACCTTCATTGATAATAACTAAAAATATCATTCGTATCATATTATTTCAAGATCCCGAATGGTTAGAAGATTTTAGGGATTGGAGAAGGGAAGTTCATATTAAATGCACCTATCAGGGCGTTCCACTTCCAGTATCCCTCAAAGAATTGCCAACAAACTAGTTCCACGAGGGTATTCAGATAAGGATCTTATGCCCTTTTGTTCTGAAACCTTGGTTAAATTGCTGCTAACCTAATGCAGCATTTTAGAAGAAAAATATTAGGTTAAGTTGTTGTAGACCTAACAAAATTAATAAATAAGGATAAGTTGTTGCAGACCTAATAAAATTAATAAATAAGGAAAAAAATGTCTAGAGAAACAATATATATATATATATACAAACGATGACACAACAAGATATGAATGAAAAGCTCGAGGAGAAATAGCAGGGATTGCTGCATTTTAGAGAGAATTTGTTAGGTTAAATTATTTTAGATGGAATTTGCTAGGTTAAATTGTCGCTACCCTAATGCAGCATTTTAGAGGAAATTTTTTTTATGTTAAGTTGCTGCAGACTTAACAAAATTAATAAATAAGGATTTTTTTTTTTTATTAAAAGCATCGATAATTAGTTTAGCTTCTACGTTGATTTTGTCTTCTTTAAAAAATAAAATAAATAAGCTTCAATGTTTTTTATAAGCAAAATAATTTTATTACTTTGAGTACAAGAGGTATTGAAACCTACACAAAGAGTCAAATCAAATGCATTTAAAACAATAGAATGAATTAACGCACTAATTAGCAAAAACAACGTTCATATTTCTTCGTCCTTATCTGCTAAAAGAAAGTAGCAAAAAGCCAAAAACTGTGTTGAATGTTGCTTCTTCTTTTTTATGCATTTATATATTCTCATAAAAAAATAAAAAATTAAGGTGGTGGTATCTTCTCCCACTTTTTGAATTACATTTTTCTCCTATTTAATTTCCTATAAATTGGAGACTTAAAAACCAACACCAAAATTTGTAAAAGAAAAACGATAAAATCATTTTATCAATAGTTGAATGTAGTCTCATTGAATGTGTGTGTTATATAAATGCCTCGGTATATTGATTCGAACCACTCTTATTATGATCCTTTGCAATTGACTTAAATTTGTGCTAACCTTTACTTGATACGATACATATATGATACAATACCAATAAGTCAATACGAATTTTTTTAAAAAAAATCAAGATATGATATAGTCAGGATACTTTAATAAAAAAAAAAAATTTAAACTGCATGTTAAAACTTAAAATACAATCTATAGGCTAAAACTCAAACCAAAACAAAATTGTCGCAAAACTTAGACCAAAAAGATATAGAACAATGATAAAGCACAACAATAATATAGCCTTCACATAACAATCAACAATAACATCATTCTTAAACAAATAAAAAGACACAACAGACAGCGGACAACAACAAAAATATAAATATAAGTAATACTAATAATAAATACAATCACAATTAGTCAATTATATATATGATATATCCAAAACGGAGTCCATCTTTGCTCCATTTAGGTTTCCTCAATTTACCCAATTTCAAGTCATAGATGTGTAACATGTGAAAAAAAATAAAAATCAATGGTTTTGATTAAATAGTTTGGAAAAGACAATTCTTAATTTAATGAAAAAAACAACATACACGCTCTGACATGTGAAATGAAACTCTCCTTCCTTCTCTCACAATCTCACAACTGCCTCTCTCCCTTTCACCCCCGTCACCGCACCTCTCCCCCCATCCACTCTCCCCCTTCTGCTCTACGATATCACCTCACCTAAATCATCCTTGGTCAAACTTTTCTCTTCACCATTGCTACCGCTTCAAACGGCCATTGTTAAATAATCGTAAAAAATGGTGATTTTATACCTCTGAACCTTAAAAAATTCCACCATGACTTGAAATGGTTGTTTCAAATTTTGAATGGATCTGAAAGGGTTGTTTCAAATTTTGAATAGATTAAAATTAAAAAACATTCATTTTTTAAGTTGTGGTTCTATTTTTTATAAATAAAAAAAACATGTTTAAGAAGAGTTGCTTCGTATGTTTGTTAGAATGAATGATTTAGAATTTGTTAGAAATCCATATGTTTTAATTTGGTTCAGGTGCCGGTGGTTTTTGGGGTAGGGAAGATGGAAAGCTATTCGAAAATCCATATGTTTGCTCAGTTACATATATCTCAAAAATAATAGAAACATCATGTATGAGTGTGTATCGATTTTCCAGCGCCTATCCCTCGCATATCTCCGGTGTATTTGAAAAATATTGGACGATGGTGTTTTTTATAAATAAAATTTTGGTGTTTTTTATAAATAAAATTTAATCTCCAAATACTCTCCCGATACGTATTGCGATGTATCAGACAGATATCGATGTAGGATATGTATCGGATACTGATATGTCATCCATTTTAAAGTATCTGGAATTTAGAGGTGCTAACTAATCATACAAGAAGTTCATGTTGACTTCAATATCTGTATCTCCCATATGAAAAAGAAGCTAATATCTTTGACATGAATTTGTAACACATATGAAGGAGAAGTATGGTTGATGATCTCTCTGTTTTCTTTTAGTTAATGTTTGGATGCACGTTTGTTTTTACAAAAGTGCGGTGAATTCTCACGGGAGGCTCAATGTTACATATTGTAGCTTCATAAATATCAGGTCAAACATACATTGACACACAAAATTTGGCATGCCAACACTGATCCAAACATGACATTAATATGTAGCAGAGTTTTGTTAATAAAACGTGAACATCTCACTCTTTGATGTTGCATTAGTGAACATTAAGTTTTGGCTGATATTGTTTTTATCTCTCTCCTAATTAAATAATTCTCTTTCATAAAAATAACTTATTTTAATTATTTATTGATCATTCTCTCTCATTAAAATACATTAAAGTCATCAATATCATAAAAACTCAATGCCACCCAATATTCTTCTTGCTCTTTGAATGAGTCAACATGATTTTTTTTTCATGGGTTCATTTTAGCAAGAAAAAAATAAGATTTTTTTTTTGTTTTCACGGGTTTTATGTGAAGGAATAAACATACTAGACAACAGGCTTTGATGTGACTTGTTATTATGATAATTCCTTTTCCCATTGTTGCTTTCCAAATACTTGTGTTACTCATGATGTGTGCATTCTAATCATTTGGCTTCTTTTCACCGTTTAAAAATTCTTGTCGTGCAAAAATGTCGGCAAGTTTACTCAATCACATAAGTACTAATAGTTTCCTTAAAAAAAAGTACTAAGTAGTATAGAATGATTTTTTTTCAAGATTTGAACCACAAACCTTGTATATATTATACATTATCTCTACCAACTGAGTTAAACTGATGACAATATAAAATGACCATTTGCTCATTTTAACAAGTGTCTTAAATACATTGTTTAAGAAATACAATACTTAAAAAAAATTATCTTGAAAATATAAGTAAAACATATGTTAAAATTATATTTACATCATTTTCTATGCAAAAGTTGCTTCTTTTGAATTCTTAATAAATATCCTTAGGATGCTTGTTAGCATTTTTCTTGTTTAAAAAGTGATTTGTTTGTTGGTCAAATAAGAGTAAACATTAATCATTGATTTCGGAATGTGTAATTAAAATTTAGGAATTAAAAATATAAGTTGAATGACTGTATTTAACATAAAATTTATGAATTTGGTAACTCAAATCATACCAATAAACTTTGATGTGTGAGACAAGTATCAACAATAACCATTAATCAAAATAATCACAATCAACAACGACAAATCTAGATCTAATATAACAATCAATTGTAAAATAAAATCATAATGGTACCAAATAATAAACAAGATAGAGAGAGTAAAGAATAGAGAACAACACTAAAGAATTTTTACACAGTTCGGTCCAACAATGACCTACTCTGTAAGAGAGATATCTTCACTTCACGATCAATGTATTTTTTACAAAGAGTTACAAGAAATTAGTGTCAACAAGCTCTCTAAAAACAAACATAATATCTACACATTTTTAATCTCTTTCCATGAACAAGAGGCTCAAAGATTTTCATTCATTCAAGGTGTTTACAATTGTTTTCCAACCCCAAAAGTAACCAACCCTTAGCATTTGATTTTCTAAGGATCTTCATTTTTGGTTTCCTAAGATTCACCCAAATTACTCACAAATGACTCTCCTCTTATGTGTTTCTCAACCCCATTAATCTCTCCCTAAAATGCACCAACACTTATTTCTGCATCGCAACAAGATTATTCAAAACCCAGTTCAATTCCCTTCAAATTCGGTGAATAAAAATGAAAGTGCCCTGGGAAACAACAACAACAACACCCACAAATTCAATCGAAGCTTGTTCCATTCCAAACTAAACCCCACCGCAGTTCCCTTCAAATCCCGTTAAATCTCCTCATTCTGTTCACCGGAGCAGAAGAACCACCGTCGTACCACCACCATGTTTAACTTCACTAGTCTTCACTTTTATAATGAAAAAACCAAATATTTATTTTAAAAACCAAATATTTCGTTACCTAAGAACCAGGTTACTTCCTTCTCTTTTATTTCATCTTCAATTTCGTTATTATGCTTTTACTTAGTTCTTCTTCTTTCGCACCAGTAATCGCAAAAATTCAAAGCACTTTTGGAAAAAATGGGTAAGAATGTGAATTTAGCTTCAGTAATTGTAACGCCCTAGTTGTTAATTATGTATTTCTGATTTGTTTAGAGTCTTTCATATGATTTTAAATAATTATTGTTGAGTATGTGGTGTGTTATGTTTTATTATATGATTTATTATTATTATTTTATATAGAAAGTGAGAATTATTATTATTTTAGAGGTTGGGGGTTAAATAATATTTATTTGGTTTAAGTGGTAGTTAAGTGGAATTAAGGGGGAGTTATTTAATATAATAGAAAATATTTATGAGGAGTTAGAATAGAAAAAGGGAAACTGACATAAACAGTTTCACGTACAAAAATATCAAGTTTTGGGAGAAACCAAGAGGAGAACCAAGAGGGAAAGAATCAAAGGTCTTAGAATCTTCTTTCATCCGAATTCAGGTAAGGGTGAGATTTATGTTATGAATATAGTTATATAATTTGAATTCTGTGTTTAACAAGGGGGTTGTAGAATTGGGAATTTAGGGTTGAATTGATCCTTAGGGTGAAATTGAGTGCAAGAATATTGTTTAAGAGTGTTAAAAAGAATCCTAGTTGTGGACAAAACCTTAATGGATTGCTGTAACCAGTTTTGGAGTTAGAATTTGGGAGAATTGGGGTTTGGGGTGAAAAACTGCAGAATCCCGTAGTCTGTTCTGCCGCGACTCGCCTGGCGAATAAGCTTTCTCGCCATGGCGAGCAACCCGTTCGACCCTCGCCTGGCGACAACCTGTTTATCATTCGCCTGGCGACAAGTCTTCTCGCCTAGCGAGCAACCTGTTCATCCTTCGCCTGGCGCAAGTCTGCTCGTCTGGTGAGAAACCCGTTCAACTCTCGCCTGGCGACAAGAGCACTCGCCTGGCGAATTGCCCAGTTCCAAAAGCCGCTCTGTTCGAGTTGAGGGATGAGTTAGTGTGTGAGGTAGATGTTCATAAATTACTAAGATAACTTGAAGGAGCTGTTGAGCGTAAAATAACTGATTAGTCGACCGTTGTCCTATGAATAGCTATATTAATTATTTATGCAAGTCGTTGAGTATAATTGTTAATGAGTTACATCATACAAATATTGTTATGTTGCTATTTGACGAATGTTGCAGAGTAAGTCATATTTAAGTATATGCATTGTTGAGTCGTAGTTGTTGTGGTTTATGTTGTTGTTGTCGTAGGAGAGTTGTATGTAGATATACACTGAATAGAGTCCATTGCATACTCATGAATGTTGAGGGCTTATGCCCTGTGAACGCCTTGTCGTTCAACTGTTGAGGGTTTATGCCCTGTGAATGCTAGTTCATTTAATTGTTGAAGGCTCATGCCCTGGGAATGCTTTAACCATTCAACTTTTGAGGGCTTATGCCCTGGAATGCCTTGTCATTCAAACGCGTTAACGGTACCGCATGCATATTGCATTAGTTGTTGTTGCTGGTCGTCTTGTCGTCATTGTCGGTTGCATTGTCGTGTCGTTGTTGTTGTAGCTATCGATGAAGTGTGTGAACATTGATGTTGTGAATATGTATATATATATATATATATATATATATATATATATATTTATTTGATTTATTTATTGAAGTTGTTAAATGGAAATGATGATTATATTTCTATATTTATTGATGTGAATCTCACCCCTTTTGCTTGAAAACGTTGTCTTTCCTATGGGTAACTTGCAGGTAATGAAGGCTAGTAGAAATGTTGGCTCAGGTGTCCTAGGGCTCTGATACGTAACGGGATGGGAAAATAGTTGTCATGTTTTATCATTCCTTTATGTATCAATTTTGAAACATGTTGTTGGAGCCTTTATTGTCATTGAACAGATGTTTAAAAAATTATCACGTTGAGGCCTATGTGCCAGTCTGTTGGAGTTGCTTATCGTGAAAATAATATTTCGCTGCAAAATGTTGGTTTCTAATACATTGTTGAATAAATAGTTTTATATTCTATTTATGAAATTGAGAAAGTAGTGTAATACTCCGTTGTGGTATACTCTGATGATTTTATTATGAAATTTTTATGTTGGAAAAACGGGGTGTTACAGTAATCACGTGTTGTAATTGCGTTTTGTTCAAGCCATAATCATTTTTATATGGAAGTTGCTTATATGGTAATCGCATTTTGTTTTAATGGAGTAAAATGAGAATATCCAAGGTGGTGTTGGTGGTAGTAGACGACGGTTGTCACCGAAAATAGAACCGGTTTTGTTTCTTTGTTCGGAACACAACAACAACACAACAATTGTTTCTTTTCTCCTCTGTTACCTATGAGTTCGTTTTTCTTCTGAATAAGAGGGTGGAGAAGATGAGTTTTGAGAGGAATATGAACTTGAGGGCAAATTGGTAATTTCATGTTTGTCTGAAAGCCTCAAGGGTATTTTGGTTCGTTCACATGAAATTTTGACGAGTAAGCAACATACTTAACCAATCAGAGATGACACGTCAGCTAATCAGTGATGTGGCACTGATTAACTAGGTTGAGGGACCAATTCTTAAATGATTAAATTTTGCAGTGGCAAAAGAATTCAGGGACCAAATTTTAAATGACCCCTATTTGCAGGGTCTAAATACATATAAAAGCCTTAAGATAATCATATTTCTAGTTTATCATTAATGGCAACCATGTATATAATTTAATCATTTGTTTACTTTATCAGCTTAAATTACTATTCCCAATCATTTATGACGCAGTCGGAAGCGTAGGCTAGCAAACGTTAAACCTAAATTGAAAAGAAACAAGTTTGCAAGCGTCAAACATGTGAAAATAGGTTCTGGAGTTCATCAGAAATTGAGAGAACGCTCTACAATATATTGAATGAATAAAAGTTGTCTCTTATGCTACAATTGTTAAACTTAAATAGGGAAATAACAAAACCCTAATGGGCCAAAAATCCAAAATAGAAAATAAAAGAGAAAAATAATAAAATTGGGTCGAAATAATAAAATACTAAGGAAACCTTCCTACATTAGTCTCCTCCACCTCTGAAGAACTCGACGCCGAGTTCTCATTCTGATAAAGTGTTTCCCTTGCATGTTGACTTCTTCAATGAACAAGAGATCACCCTCCTGGATCCCATTGAGTGAGATGCAAAGATGGTTTGATTAGAAAATTATAGCAGTTGTCTTTATCCCATTGAAGAAATGTAGTAGCATGTTGAATACTTTCTTTAAGGTTGTTCCAGATTAACTTTTTTTCTTCTAGTTCTGATTGAAGCAATATTGAAGCTTCTCTTAAGTTGTTAACCTCATTAGTTGCCTTTTCAATGTTCATCTTTACTTACTCTAGTTCCTTCTTTCTTTCTTCATTGGTGTCATCTTCTAGTATTGATTCCAATATATGCTGCTAACTCGACTTTTGTGTTAGCTTTAAAACTTGTTTTGGCAACATTTACATGAAACCCTTCCTTTTGACCTTTCTCCCTTGTTTGAGCCTCTGTCAATCCAACCATGCTGATATCAGGATGAGTGAAACAAGCAGCTAGCCAGCTAGTATGCTTAAATGATTAAGCACACGATCTCTTCCATATCCACTCATCTTATACACTCCAAAAGGGCAATCAATTTCAAAGGCAAAATAACAATTGACCTAAATGATACCTGCACGAATTGACCTTGAGACAATATTTGCAGTATTCAAATTCTTTGTCACAATCCCTGATGCTATGCCATATTTGGTATTGTTGGCCTTCTTAATTGATCCCTCAATGATCTTGAACTTAGAAAGTTCCATAACATGTCCAAATATTTCATCTTGTGCTATTAACATGTCATCTGTAACATTGGTAAAAATAGTAGGCTCAATGTGGTATCATTTGTTTCCCAGTTTCTTACCCCTAGTTAATAATGTGGCTCCTTCATTCTTTTTGTGCTTAATATAGGAAATTATTTTATCATATTGCCCCTTACTAGTTTGTGGTCCTTGTTGAACTTTGGAATCAAAAGGGTCACCAATATGCCATATTTGGTATTGTTGGCCTTCTTAATTGATCCCTCAATGATCTTGAACTTAGAAAGTTCCATAACATGTCCAAATATTTCATCTTGTGCTATTAATATGTCATCTGTAACATTGGTAAAAATAGTAGGCTCAATGTGGTATCATTTGTTTCCTAGTTTCTTACCCCTAGTTAATAATGTGTCTCCTTCATTCTTTATGTGCTTAATATAGGAAATTATTTTATCATATTGCCCCTTACTAGTTTGTGGTCCTTGTTGAACTTTGGAATCAAAAGGGTCACCAACAGCCCAATTTTTTGCCTTTTCCAGCACTTTCTTCTCAAATTCTTCATAAATTCCTTCTTGGACAAAAACTCTAGAATATGTAACACATATTTCTTCCTTATTGTCTAGGATACCAAAAAGATCAAGATCAACAACTTTATCAACATCAGCATCATTGAAAATTAAAATAGGCGACTTTCTCATTAATGCAGCCTGCATTACTCGATGACCTGTTTCGGTTGAACCTATAAAATTGACTGCATCAATGTCCATATTGGCGATCTCCCTAAAGATATAGGGTTTCCCCTTCGTCGTCGAGAACCATATATCTGGAGGTTTCTTCGGCAGCGGCGGTGTCAATTGAATCAAATGAAGATTAAATGGAGGAGGCTTATAAGTTCCAGCAATAACGTTTCTTCTTACGGAATTAAATGTAGATTTACCAATATTATCAGATAAGTTGCTACCAGAAGATTTGAAAGTTTCTGATTTTGTCATGGTTGAGATGACTGGGCAAATGTTAATTTGGATAATATTGTTGAATTAGGTTGCGTACTCATTGAACATCCAATAACAAATGCTTTTGACACTAAACTGACTTTATCACCATTTATGTGTTTTTCCTGGTCCTTTTCGCTTATGATATATGAAACCTAAACTGACTTTATCATCATTTATGTGCTTTTCGTGGTCCTTTTCGCTTATGATATATGGAACCCTAAGTGATGCTCTCTTGGAGGAAATTGTTGAATTTGCACTAAGCTTTGTTGGCACCTTCAACGCTTTTGAAATAGACGACTCGCTCCTTGTAGCGATAGGTTGTGGTATTTGTGTAAAAGTAGCATTGTTTCCACCATGCGGAACCCTAATTGGTCCACCTTCCCTGTTTTGATTGTTTATGTTTATGTTGTTGTTGTTGGCGTGGTTATTCACCTGAGTTGTTAACAACACCACTTGTGCAGTCAAAGCATTGATGGTCGTGGTAAGAGTCGCGGTTATGCCGGCAAACTCTGCCCTCATCACCCTTGGAACACCTATGGCTGATCATGTTACGAAAAGAACATGAGAAACATGTTATGATACCAACTGATGCAGTCGGAAGTGTAGGCTAGCAAACACTAAACCCAGATTGAAAAGAAACAAGTTTGCAAGCAACAAACTTGTGAAAATATGGTTCCGGAGTCCACCAGAAATTGAGAAAACTCTCTAAAATATTATTGAATGAATCAAAGTTGCCTCTTAGGCTACAACTATTAAGCTTAAATATGGAAATAATAAAATCTTAATGGGTCAAGAATCCAAAATAGAAAACAAAACAGAAAAATAATAAAATTGGACCGAAATAAAAAAATACACTAAGAAAACCCTCCTACATCAATTTTCCAATGAACTCTAGAGTAATATGTCAATGGAGTTTTTCGCTGATAGCATTGAAAAAGAAACATAGCGGTCCATTTTTGTTGGAACTTGGAACTAAAAATAATAACACTTTCAGATGGGTTATGTTAACATGTGTTTTAAGGACACTTGTTAAAAAAATCAAAAGTAATAAGTTTGCATTAAATTCAACAATATTTTAACTTTTTTTTAAACAAACAATATTTTAACTCTTAAAAAGCTAAATTCATCATTTTTCAATGCAAAATATCTAACATTTTTTATCTCTTTAATCAATGCTTTAAAAACACTTTTTAACCTTTCCCTTTTTATATTTCCACACACAACTGTGTCCTATATCTTCCCCGATTAACTTTTTCAACTCACCAAAATTCATTAAAAGTTTTTTTTTTGAAGAAGGTAAAATGAAATATATTACCACATCAAAGTGTCTTTCCTAGCACAAGATGTACATAGGAAAAGACAACAAAGTCGAAACAATATTTACAAAGGGAACTTGTACAAGATAAACAGTAAAGTAAATAACCACTAGCCTATGCACATAATGGCAAACGGACAAAGCCAACAACCATGGTAAGTGAAGGGAAGAGAAGCAAATTTTGCCTTCATCCACGTTAAAGCAAGTGTCTTAATCTTATCTACCACCTGAAGGACTGAGCAAACTTTATCATTGAAGATCCTGTTATTTTTTTCCTTCTAGATTTTCCACACTGTAGCAAACCAAATGACCTGAACAATTGAGCAACGCGTTCTGGCAATACCACCACTGAAACTGAATTGTTTATAATGATTTGGCACATAATTCGGGACAACCGTTGAAATGCCTATCCATTTGTAAATTAAATGCAAAATTGACCCAAAAAAATTACAATGTAAAAATAAATGATTTGATGTTTCTGACAAGCCACACCCTGCCACACTAACCGTGGAGGCATGATCAATAACACCATGACGATAAAGGTTACTTGCACAACGTCTACATGTACCACTAAACCCCAAGCAAAACAAAACATAAAAGTAATTATCATCTTAATTTAGTCTCACCGAAATATGAGCATTTTTCTTGTCTATAGGGAGAGATGACACACATTTCTTAAAAACTTACTTGCACAAATGAGATCTCTCAGGTTCGAATCTAGATAGCTACAAAAAATGTTCAACCTTACAATATTGATATTCTCAATTAGTGTTGTTGGTTTATGAACCAATTTTATTGACGCTAATTACCATCATGAATTTGTGTACACACATGCTTTCCTTACTTTGATTGTTTAATCACATCCATCCTCCGGTTTACTCCAAAAGCTAATTAAATCATTGAAGTCGAACCTTCCTCATCTATCTTTGTTCCTTTCTAAACAAACATCACAACTTGTTCATCAATTTGCAGAAAATATTTATATGATGTCATGTCCTCTTCTTCTCTTTCACTAATATGATACTTATTATACTATTCTATTTTGTCAATGTTTTTTCCTTCAGCGAGCAGGTTGGATCCACAGATTGTTTAAACGGGCCTATATGATAATTGATAAGTGTCAAATTTATCTAGGCTGTGATATATTTTTATAAGTATTTTATTCCATCTAAAAATAACTACCCCTTTTGTCCCAAATTTTAAGTTGGTTTGAAACAAAATTTGTCTCAAATTATAAATCGGTTAATAATACCAATGAAATATTACTGTTATTTTTCAATTATACCCTTAACTATTTATTACTCTTTTTTTTTCCAATTCTTTAATTTATTTTTCTCATACCATTTATTAAGGACAATTTTGTAAAGTACCTCATAATATCTCTTTCCCACATTGTAACACTCCAAACTCTAAAAGCGATAAAAACACGTAAATGATACAATCATATAAAGAATTTAGATGCTACTTCTTCTATAAGTCCAAAACATGCCTAATTAATTTTTTTCCAAAACATCGCAGTGGAATATTCATCATAGCATTTCATCATCAAATATAAAGAAACTCCAAATAGTCATGTCATCATACTACATAATCCATCATTAATATGAAGTCTCAAAATCCTCAACAGCCGTAATAAATAAACGACAGACGACTGACACCCTAATCAGAGCCCCTAAACTAAGACTCCAAAGCAAAAGACGAGGTAGATCCAAAGCTAGCATCGAGCATACTCACATCAAGTCAAGCAAAGAAGCTAATCATGCACTTCGTCTACCCATTTATAAGAATAAGGTAGGCGGTCAACCAAGCGACCACTGGGGGTTAGATATATTCCACAAGAAGGCATAATCAAATGAAAGTAAAACGGCGTATTTAATTTCACATGATTAATAATACTCAATTAAAATCAACCCCACACCATATTCATACATCAAACATACAAGCATAATATTGCAACAAGTACGTTTTACTTCTTCACATATTCACCAAAATTCACCAAGCACATAAGTCACCAAGTTTCACCAATGCACATAATCACCAAGCACATAGTCAAACATGACACTTTCAATGTATACAGTGCTCTCTAGCACGACTCTATATGCACGTGGTACCGATCATTGCCAATAGATACAACAATATCATTATCATCGCCAATATGAATACAAAGTATTCTAGTCATCGCCAATATGGATATAAATATCTAACTCGACACATATGAATGCATGAACATATGACTCAATAATGCATACGTTCATTCAACAATCATCATCATTAACATCATCATTTTATATACATGCGTTCATCGCCAATATCTTCATCATTTGTATGTAAGAACTCATCACCAATAATAATTCATCATCATTTAAATCATCATCATAATCATAATCAGAATGTCAACATACATCACCATCAACAACTATCAATTTAAATAAACATCGCCATTTCAATTTTACATTTTCCACAAATGACGGACAAACAACAACATCGAGACATCCATCATATTAAACACTTAATCGTCATCGAATCATCTTCATTCCATCATAACCAGGTATACAATTCATTTACAAGTTTTGGAAACTATAAAACCCAGTTTTGATAAAGTTCGTCTATTTTCTACAAAACATTGATTTTCAATTATTTCACCAAAATAATGTTTTCAAGTTCCAACAACCTTTCACAACATTCCTATATGTTAACTAGTAGTTCAAAAGTTTAAACATAACACCATCTCTTCACAAAGTTCACTTCAAGTTTCAATTTCGCCAAGTTCGTCACTTTTCAAAACCAATCCATTTTCAAATCAAAACCAAGTTAAACTACTCATGAAAGTCCAATTTTACTTCAATTAGATAGAGTTAGTGTTTGGTACACATAGAAGAAAAAAACACGAAGAAAAAAACAGGTTTCCGGACACCTGATAGATGCGCATGGTCGTGCGCCCATCACGTATGGTCCGTGCTGACCAAGTGTGAATGGTTCACACGGTCCATGTTTCCCATACGCACGGTCGTGCTCGACCTACAATACAGAACTTCCAATTTTTGAGTTATCGCCGTTTCGCGCATAAAATTCTGATCATTTATCAAATTTTGATTGTGTTTTCTCCTACGCGTTCCAGTTACTTAAACCTATCACATTCTACTATCAAAATCAAGTTTCCCCATCCCAAAACAGCTTACTCAAATTCTCACATAATCACTTATTTTCCAAAAACACTTAAAACTACATTTTTATTCAAACCCTAATTTTCTCCCAAACCTCACCATGACCAAAGCTTATGATTAAAAACAAAAAACCTATTCATGTTAATTCATCACAACAACATCATCACTTCACTCTAAATTACCAAAATCAACATTTCCATTTGTGACCGATTTTCTCAAAAACTCATCAAACAACAACTTGATCCCAACAACATATATCAATACCCAAAGCATTTATTAGCATCAACAACATCCAACAAAAATCCATACATAAATTCATGAGTTCATCAACAATCAACAACATCATTTTTCATCATTTTATGCAAAAAAATCAAGTGTTTATATCAACATGCTTCAACAATGAAAAACAAACCATAACAACAAGTTCTTCATCAATTTAACATACCCAAACTTATCATCAAATAAGGACCACGAAAATTGACATTAAACTTTGTAAAAAGTTACTACTCATTAAATCGTCAAACACCGAATAATTACCATCTCTAAATAATTATCTTAACTCACTAGTAACTTAGTAAAAATAATGATTCTCACTAAAAACTAAAAATAATCTTTCCGATAAAACTACTAATTTACCCTTACATGTCAAATGACCAAATACCCTTAGCCTCCAAAATGACTAAAATACTCTTCTAGGCTAAAAAAATTCACTAACTCCCACACAATTATACACATAAGCAAATAAGCACACATAAACGTATATGAATAATAATAAAACAATTGTAGCTAAAAACGAGTTGTTACACATACAAAATTAATTATATTTCTTAATATGTGTGAAATGTCCAAAAGAGCATATAATTTTGGACAGAGGGAATATTGTTTTAGACGAACTCGACATATAGGCTATTTAAGAAAACGAGAGAGAGTATTATGTTAAACGATTACTCGCCTAACCTTCCATTGACTAAGTGGTACATGAGTTTACCCTTAGTCAATAGAAGGTTAGACGAGAAATATGACAGCCGAATAAAGGGCAGACGATTCTTTTTCGAGTCTGCTAAAGAATACTTGAGTCTTGAAGACATGCAACTTAGTCAAAACTCAATTGAACTGGACAATGAGGCACTCGACCCCTGTTTCATATTTTTAGGGCCATTAATCGTAAGGAACGATGAGCAAGAAAGCACGTTTTAAGGGAGGTTGCATGCATTGGACCTTGTCAACGGATCACGCCATAAAGAGAAAAGTTGTCAATCAAACCTGGGGCACCAACCACCCCTTTAATGAGGGAAAATTAAGACATCACCCGCGCAAATAGTCAACCAATGCTAAACATTGTAGACCTGTCGTTTGGTTAGTAGGAATAATATTGCCTATAAATACTTATTTTGTAAAATGAATTGAAGACCCAGTCAATCAAACTCAAGCTATTTATGCAATTTCTTCCCTTTATCTTTTTGTCTTTATCTTTATTTACATGCATTTATTAGCTAAAAATCCCAAAAAGTAAAGTAATTAACACTTTACCAAAGCAATTAAGAAATTCATAGTTAAGGGACATATTTTCTACCTCGTAGTAATCGTTTGAAGAAAAGAATCACAATTAAGGACTATCATTCGATACCTCAGCAAAATCTCTAACTCGACAGCATAAACATAGTTTATTGATAAAAGTACAAAGGATACTCAAAACACATTACAAAGATAAAGATGTATACATTTTGAAGACAAGATATAAGGTAACTCCATCGATAAAAATAAATATATTTTTTTCCTCTGCCATCCCAATTGATAAACTAGACTCAAGATGTTTATTTGATGTTATCAACCACCTCCTTCAAATTTGCTACCTTCCCATCAAAAATTATATTATTTCTTTTTAACCAAATACACCACAAAGTTGGTAATCAAATCAAATGGGACGCCTTTTTTTTTTCTTCCCTTTTCCCTTTCAACAAAGAACTAAAAACTCTTTAAAAATAATTTAAAGCAAAAAAAATTTATCCAACACCTCAGTTCACTTCCCCAATTTGATAGATGCGATCCAAGCCATAAAAAAATCTTCCTCCAATAGCACTCTTTTATTTGATGAGAACAATAAAAGGTCATACAATATTATTGATGAATGTCTTTTTTTTTTACCAAATTATTGATTTTTTTTTGGACCAAATTATTGATGAATATCTTAATAACACCTCTTTGTGAAAATTCCACCCTTGGTTGTATCCTAGCTTGAATCATTTTCAATCCAACACACACTATTTTAGCCACTTATAATTTTAGATGATGCTTATCAAACGCTACTTGAGTGTTTTTTTTAGGGACAAAATTGATGAGATGATAAGATTAATTCCAAAAAAATAAAATTAAAAGGCAAATATTTTTAATATATAGTGACAGCCAGCACGTGGTATATAATTAGACTATGGTGTTTGTTTTTTCTTTTCTGGGAATTTGACTATGGTATTTTTAATCAACAAAATCCTTTAATTAAGTACATAAATTTGAATTCAACCATATGGAAGAAATAGTTGGTTGGTGGTGGTCAATTGAAATGATGAAATAGTTCGTTTGGCCGTGGTATGCATGAATTTCAATCTTATCACATCATCTATGTTCTTTTTAAATTAATTAACCTTACTACGGATAAACTATTTTAGTTTTAGAAAAATGAACAAATTGATGCATACTGAAACAATACTGATCACGTTAGCTAGCTGGGATAAGACACTAAAAGCCACAAGAGTCATAATCACTTATTTTCTTCATTAGAAAAGAAATAACATCGACATATATGTCCTTTCCCAAATAAAAGAAATAAAAAAAAATCGACATATATGTTTTAGTACATACAAGTCCACATTCACGTGCGGTTATTAAAATGACATTATCTTTTTCTTCTCTTTTTTAATTTTCGTCCTTATATTTCTTACGCCATCATCAATAGTATCAATACTCCTTTCAAAAAAAATAAAAAATCAATAGTATCAATACTGTGTATAAAAAGAATAAGGAATTTTTAAGACTTTTCATTATTTCAATTATATAATTAAAAAAGAGTTTATAATAATATTATATTATTGTTCTCAATGAAAACGATAAATATTATTGTTTATAATTTTAAGTCACTATCATACACATATATGTGTGTATTATTTTATTTTTAAACGGCTAAAATATATTGATATATACTTGCATCTACCTGCACAAGACATACAAGAGAGTTGTAAACTAAATACACAAGGAGATGGTACCAATAAGACCACCCAAGGCATCAAATATATACACGTGTCTATATTTTGATCAAAATCAAAATTTTATAAAAAAAAAACTTTATTCATAATTTAGAAATGTTTGTCAATAAAATGAGCGGAAATACGTCTTTCCGCTAATACTAAGAATATTAAAAGAAAAAAAGTTTCCTAAAATGAAGGTGCATGTTCTTTTAAATGGTTTTACTAACAAGTGTCCAGGAAACGAAAAATTATAGTTTTGCCTTGTAAACAAATTTTTTCTAACTTTAAAAAAGTTAAATTCACAATTTTTCATCACTTTCCAACATAATATTTTAGAAATGTCTCAACCAATCTCAAAAGTGTTGGTGGGTTCCTGAGAGCAATCACTAGATGCCTAAATTGGAATCGTTAAGAAACACCCAACTTCATGGAGTGATTATTAGTAGGCTCAAACCTATGGTTCACTAATTGTAGTTATTATTTCCCTACATTGTAGGGAATTCCCAAAGGTGAACATATTAAGAGTATCATTTTTTCCATCCTATGTTATTCTCGCGCACCCTATTTTTTTTCAAAATTACCTCTGATCCGGATTTAGTTTTCCGAACAAGATTGTTAATATTTTCCGGATTTTAAAATCCCAGAATTTTTCTCTCTTTAGGCTATCAAATTCGTGAAATAAACATAAAAAACAGTAATAAAAGAACACAAATATAAAAAGAAATCATTTTATTAATATATGAATAATACATTACAAATGTTGAAGCATTTTAAACTTATTACATACGAACCTAAAAATATTTCTAATCTTATTACATAAGAACCTAAAACTATTTCTAAGGGGGAGGGGGTAAGCTATACCAGTGGCTCCAGGCTCCAGCCACTGGTGGAGAGGTAAGAGGGGGGGAGGAAAGAGGATAGAGGGGAAGAAGAAAACAATGATGGCGGGGGCACGGGGGCCTCTTGGGAACAAGAGACCACGATGGTCAACCTTGCACCCAGACAGACCAACATGACACCCTGACAAACCCCTTCCTCATTGACCGATCATATAACCCCTGATGGATATCCAAAGAGGTCTCTTTCTATGAAAGAACAACGATGGAAACACATCGTTGTAGAAGGAAGAGGGGAAGAGAAGAAAGAAAAACGTGTGACAATTTTTGAGAAAATGAAGCATATTTATAGGGGAGGGGGTAAAAAAAAGGTGGGAAAGCCATTAACTCAGTCAAAAACGTGTAAAAACCACCGTCCAAAGATTCTGGTGCAGTTCGGATTATATAATCTAGAATACACCTTTGGTTTTCGGATTATATAATCCGAATTAATACGATCATTGGTGAAACAAAGGGAGACTTGATACTTTCTGAAGGGTGAGGGATGGTTCGGATTTTATAATCCGGATTGCGTCAACATTGGATTCTTTTCTGTGATCCACATTGCACCGACAATTTATGTGGTTCACAACGCTCAGATACCTCTATAAATAGGGGTCCCTATTTTCATTACAAGTAAACTACACCAGAAAAAAACATAATTCCCTGACTTTGATCTGAACACCAAGCTAGCGGCAGCATACTACAACGGGGGAAAACCACCCCATCTGTTTAGGATTCGCAACGATGTCACCATCTCCGGGCTAAAGGACCAGTTGGATCAAATCAACCGTCAACTCAACCACCGAGACACGAGGAGGATGGTCGGTGTTGAATATCGATGTCCATTGTCCGACTCAGCCAGATCTCTGCGGTTCAACCAGATGAAACTCACAAACAACAACGACATGAGAACCATGTTCTTTATCTTTGGTCAGCACAGTACTAGAGAACCGATCAAGTTGGACGCTTCGTTGGTTAGATCTACTGAACAAATTCTAAAAAAATTTATGCGGCCCAAGACCTACGAAGAGATCAGGGCTCTGCTGGAGGGATCAAACGAAGAAATTAGTTTAGATGATTTGTGATAATGTGCTATGTTTTAATTAATCACGTGTTTTATGTTGTTTTAATTATGTGTTAGTTATATGTTTTTGAATTAAATTGTTGAATTATGATTTGAATAATGTATATATTATTTAAACATTCATTATGTTTTAATTTAAGTCAAAAATGTTCATTTAAACGCTAAAATAGTCCGAATTCAACTCAATTTTTTAGTGTGTTAATGTAAGCCGGATTATATAATCCGAAGTACACTAGAGTAATTCGGATTATAAAATTCGAACTTCCTCATCATAGGATTCTTTTGTGAGAACCACATTTCACAGACAGTTTTTGTGGTCCACAACATCCAAGGACCTCTATAAATAAGTGATCTCTGATTTTCAACTTCAATACCAGCAAAACACACAAGCACACCAAAGAAAACCGTGCAAATTTTTGTCATTAAGCTGAGGATCTTTCTCACGTGGTCGCAAATAAATAACTCTTTATTTGACCGCGTCCGCATGATGAAGATCCTCAGCATGCTATCAAAAATATATAGATACAAAGAGGTTGCTCTATATTTGAATATCAAGAGGTTCCTATGAGTTAAATCTTGTTATCTGCCAGACGAATATGTCATTTGGCAAGACAACAGGATCTAACTCAGAGAAATCCTTTTGAAACACCTTCTCTTTTATTGTTATGGTGCAGATCTGAATCCGAAAAGGTTTTTATGAGCTCGATCCAGTTGGACTTCCGATAGATATATATATGTCAATTGGCAGCCCAGCTTGATCGAGTTCAAAAGCACCTCTTTGAACACCATCCTAGAATATATTGCTGTTTACGTTTAATTTATGCTACTTACTTGGTTTTTTAATGCATTTATTACTTATTTTCTATGAAATCTCTTCAAAAAACTCTCCAAAATAGGCATTCTGGTGCAGTCCGGATTATATAATCCAGAATGTTTTTGTCATTTCCGGATTATATAACCTGGAAGCCCTCAATTTCATTTGGACGGTGCGTTTCACCAAAGGTTTGGCTGGTTAATGGAGTTTTAATGCGTTTTTTTGGACGGTTTTGAATGACAAACACGTTTTCATTGACTTCTAAATGACCTAGGACTTGTTTTAGGCTATAAATAGGATTGCATGTTCAACAAATTCCTTCATTCTTCACTTCATCTCTTTTCTTTCATTTTCTTGAAAATTTTTAAGTTTTGTAGGAGTGTTTGTGGTGTCATGGTCATTGTTGACCGTTCATACGACCCCTGCAATTGCATTGCAGCTTATGCGGGGGTTATATAACGGTCAACAGAGACCCTTGACATAAAAAAAAAGACACTAAAATTTCATATCGAATGCGTCCGGATTTTAAAATCCGGAAAACATTAACAATCTGGTTCAGAAAATAAAATCCGAACCAGGGATAATTTTGGCATTTTTGCAAGGCGCGTGAGAAGGTAGCTAGGTGGGAAAAATAATAGTCACATATTAATACCCTTGAAATTTAATTGGATATGCATCTCAGGATTAGCTCTGGCTGTAAGCCCGGGTTGCAACGACCTAGAGCCCATATTTGTATGAACCCCAAAAAAAATTATAGTGGGGTGTCTATATAGCAAAACTGGTTTTATACGAGGTTATATAATTACACCAAGGGTGCCCATACTTGAACATATTTTCAGCTCTAATAATATGTTTGCAAAATACCCCCGAACAAGTGTTTTCAACTCTAAATTTCACTATCACGTGAATCATACGAAAGCTTAGAAAATTTGCATCTAAAACTGAAAATGAGGAAATTGATGATAATTCAACTGTTCTTAATGATGTGCTAAATCCATCTAATATTGAAAATCTTGACGATGATTATAAAATAAAATAAAAACGAAATTTCTCAATTTGATATTTATGATCTAAAAAATTGAAAGAATCTTGATAACAGATCAAATGATGTTTTACTTGAAAAGGAGCATACTAGAGAATTGAACCTTAGTTATCCCATTGACAGATATTTTGGGCATTTTTCAAGAATATTAAGAAATTGTGAGATTTGTGATCGAAGATGATTATTACAAATATGTTGACAAAGTATAATGTTTAAATCTTCTACTTCTAATACTTTTAGTTTGCTAGCAAGGGAGGGCTTAAGTGAGTAGAAGTATATTAGCCAAAGACTCACACAACATGAAAGTATGTGAATCTATTTTGAGTTAGATAGTAAAATAGATAAATACATTTTGTATTAAAAATTTGATAAATATATTAAAGAAAATTAACATAATTTTGGTGGCTTCTATAGTATCACATATTACTCGATATTTCTTTTATATCTATACTTGTAGTTTGTTTGAAATATTCATATAGAACATATGTACTTTAATTTTGGAAAAAATATGTAAAATATAACATATTTATTTCGTTTGTTGAAAAAACATTTATTTCTATAAAATGATATATGAAATTTTGTTAAGTGAATATCAATAAGTTTTTTTGAAGAATCCTCTACTTAACCTGATCTAAAAGACTTAGCTATTCGTGATCAAATTAAACATGCTTTTGAAGAATTATATATGAATAGAATAGATGAGGATGAATCTTGTTTCCAAGTGAATTCCTCCGCCTCCAACCACCAAAATCACGTTTCCATGACTCTTTCATAAAAAATGAACTCTTATTTAGTTATGGCCGCTGCCTTTATAGAATTTCGCAATACACAATTTCAATAGCGGACATGCGCGATGCGCATGAGGCGGAGGCGGTGGCTGGTCCTTCAAACTCTTCTCTTCTTGCGCGACATGCATGCTCCTCGTGCGTGATGAGCGGTTAGCAATGACTGATTCTTTGATTTTCTTCATTATTTTTTTATTTCTTTTCATCGTAACGTCCATAATGACTATACCCTAAGATATCACTTGACAAGTCTTGTAAAAAGTATAACATGACCACATAGTTGTCTGGTTAGGGTGAATTCGATTTGGTTTCATGGTCATCTTTGCAATTCTTTCTTTTCATGGTCATTTCTTCAATACCAATAACTATATAACATCTATTCCTTCACTTGGTAACAAAAAAAAAATGTGGTGGATACATTTCAAAGCTCATAACTTCAGACATTAATATGGCAAAAGAAAAAAATCCTATGAAACATAATAGAAGAGATAAACAAACAAGATAAGATACGTAAAAGATAATGATATCTATATAATATCAAGATAACATAAGTATTTAAATGTTCACATGACAAAAAAAGTATTACGATTAAGGAAATTCCACAATAATCTTTCATGTTGTCCCATTATTTTTCTTCTTTGGAGTCCTTTTTGGAGTTCAATTAGCAAGTTTCATTATATTTTTGTAGCAATTTGTAAAGGATTCAATAAAACGTCATGAAAGGGAAAAAAATTGGGAAAATGACCTTGAAAACTATAAAAATCCACCCAAATCAGACAACTTTGTGCTATGTTTATTACAAGTTTTATCATGTTAAATCTTGGGGTATAGTTTTTATGAATCTTCTGGTGAGGTGAGAATAAATGGAGCAAAAAGTGAAGAAATCTGCATGTTCAGCTTTGACCAAACTCGCGATGGAGGTGAAGTCTTTTTAGTATATATACTATTGTTTCTCTCACTGTGCTTCCATAAAATTGATAATCTAACATTATTCAAGAGAACTTGTTTCTGATGACTTGGTTGTTGGCATTATTGATGAAGCAATGAAGAAACCATCTTGTCAGAAAGGTTTCGTTCTCGATGGTTTTCCAAGAACAGTCCAAGCACAAGAAGGTATTTTGCGTTGTTTGAAATATTGGGATTGTGTGTGTAATGTAACAGTGGAATGATTGAATTATTTGCTGTTTTTCTTTGCAGCTTGATGACATGCTAAAAAATATAGGGAGCTAAAATTATCAAATTAAAGTGCTCAATTTTGCAATTGACACCCATCCAGTGGTAGAACCTACCATACAAAGTTTGCTCCTCGTTTAGGCCAATTTCAAGCCTTATTTATTTTGATTTATAATGTTGAGTAGATTTCAAAGTTCTTAGGATAATTTTTCAATTGAGTTACGGTGCACTTTTTATTTATTTATCTATTGATTGATTAAGAATCTTGCAATCAACTTTCAATACTCAATAGTGATGCTCTTAGTTCATTGTATGTTGCCTAGAACATCAATGCAAATCTCATGCACCCTTGATAAGTGAATTTGTACCATATGATACTTAATGTGAGACCTTCATTTCTCTATGGTACACCCCAACTAGATCGATGTGATCCAAGCCACACAAAATCTTCCTCCAATTTTTTCTTTAATACCTTCAAATTTCTTTTGCTTTGGAACATTAGAAAGGGACAAAAAGTTGTACAGTATTTTTTATGAATATCTCTAATAAGACCTCTTATGATAAATAATTATATCAGATCATACTTATGCAACTCATACACATTTTGCTCAATGATAAATAATTATGAAACTCTTAAGTATTAATTGATTAATTTTTAAGTTATACTTCAACAATTTTTATGTTGTTTAATTTGCCGCATTAAATTTCTTCAATGGACACAGAAATTAAAATACAAATTCATCAAACAAAATTAAAAGGCAAATATTTTTAAAATATAGTGACAGCCAGCACGTGGTATATAATTTGACTATAGTTTTTTTAATTAACAAAGTCCTTTTATCCAAAAAATAATAATTAACAAAATCCTTTAATTACGTACATAAATTTGACTTCCACCATGTGGAAGACAAAATTGGTTGGTGGTGGTCAATTGAACTGATGAAAAGGTTCGTTTTGCTGTGGTATGCATGAATTTCAATCTTATCATTCATCAATGTTCTTTTAAATATTAACCTTACCATGGATAAACTATTTTAGTTTAAGAGAATTGAACAAATTGATGATGCATATACTGAAACAATACTGATCACGTTAGCTATGATGTAAAACACTAAAGACACAAGCGTCATAATCACTTTTTTTAAGGAGGTGATCACTTCTTTTCTTCATTGGAGAAGAAATAACATCGACATTTATGCTATTGCTATATATACTTACAAGTCCACATTCACGTGTGGTTGTTACAATGACATTTTTCCTCTTTTTTACTTTTAATCCTTCCATTTCTTACGCCATCATATGTGGAATATTAAAAAATATATACAAAGTTCCAACAATTTCTTTTCCATTCTACTCTCTTCTCAGTTCTCACCCGTCCTACTGTATCCATAATCTTTTTCTTTTATATAGTAGCAAATTTTCCTTAAAAAAAAAGCAACCAAAAAAATTTGTCAAAAAAAAAACCAAAAATGATAAAGCATGTCAAATAAAATAAAAAGTATATAAAATACGACCAAAAGATTCTAAAAATCAAATAAAGTTAATGTAAATATATTCAGATTTTTCTGAGTATATAACAATTAAAAAAAATTAAAATAACTCTAAACGATGAAATTTTGAATTTTGAGCAATAGAGTTACATAAGAAGTCTCTTCTAGGAGAGTCTTGTTCCTTGATTTTTTTTATGATTTTATGGGTAAGTTTCGGAGCAATCCGATCAAATAGTCTGAAAAAATTGAAAAACCGGATTTTCGACTAAAACACGACAGGAATAACTAGCAATGACCCGAAACACAAGGATGATGGTTAGAATGGTTGATTTAGTTCTTAAATTGAACTTTCTTTTTTTCCTGAATTTTTGGCACAAGAGGGTGTAAATGGGGTGTTTGAATTTTATATATAGTCCAGAAAAATAAAAATAAAAACAGCCAACATGACCTATACATTTTTTAAAGTAGGGTCTATATGGGGTGTTCAAATTATAAAATTCGAAGTGTTTAATTGTCCAGATTTTAGAATCTGAATTATTGGATAAAATACATTTTTCCATAAAAAAATATAGGGGGGAAATTTCCAGCTGCAATTCATGGTTCACGTAATTGTAGTTGTTATTTCCATTCATTGTAGAATCCTTTTCTACTTTAGGGAATCCTTGCATGGAAGTTTCTCTTCTCTTTTTTCAATTGCCATTGATGGAGCGGCACTTAACTGACGTTCAACTCTTCAACGATAGTTAAATGCCGCTCAACACTTATTAGATTGGTTTAACAACTTTTTAAATCATTTTAGTTGATTTAAAAAGTAACATGAATGGCAACTAACTGTCGCTGTGATGTTTTGGTATTTTTTGGGAGTTTGGGAGAAATATTATAAGTGTGAAGAGTATTTTTCTCCTCAAATTAAAGAGTCGTTTTGGCTATTGATGTCGTTATGGTTCAGTTGAATAACCAATGAAGTATTATGATGTATTTTCTTCTCTAAATTATGCAATTTCTTTACCTTAATCTATTATGTTTAGCAAACTTGAATAGGCAACTATTAACCACCCTACCATTTAAGGATATGAATAGATTGCGATGAGCTATACTTTGCAGACTTAAGTCTGACCTGCCAAAAATCTAGAGTCTAAGTCTAGCTCGTGTGAGACAAATTTTCAAAACAAAAATTTAGAAAGTTATGATGGTTAAATAGAGATATTTCAATAAAAGGATGCAATGTTTGATTATTGAAGCATTTAACCATTGTATTTTTTTTTTTGTTACAATGCTAAACAAAGACAACAGAAAAAAGAAGAAGAAAAAGATAGACTATTCTCTAGAAAAAATGGTTCCAACGACATCAATACTCAAGAGACACCGAAGATCTTATGGAGGAGATGCATGGTGGCATAGATCAATATCCAAAGAAGCGTCAAGCTTGGCCATAAAATCAGCATATTGGTCTCCCTCTCTCCGTGTATGCCAGATAGTGACATTCATTTGATCAAGTAACTCCTTTATGCCTTGAATCAACACTGTATAACTATGGAACCTCATAATTGGCCCTTTAATCAAATTAATGCAATGCATTGAGTCAGAATAGCAAACAAGATCATCAATATCTTTTTCCTTGGCTAACATGAGACCCTGATAAATTGCAAAAAGTTACACATAAAGGATGTCGGATGCACTTTGGATGAAACCTGAAAATCTTGACAAATAGTAACCCGCATTATCCTGCAGAAGACCTCCATAACCACCTCTTGTATTAGAGCCGAGACAACTGCCATCAACATTTAGGATAACACTATAGTAGTATTATTATTCCACCTGGTGAATCTTTCTTCAATGGCACCATTTTCTATCATATTTTGGATGTTGAAAACAAGCCAGTTTAGAGTCCAGGTCTCATGGTTAAGACACATAATGTTTCGGTGGCTCCATGCCCACCAAACTATGGTAACAAAGGTAGAGGAGTGGGCTCCTAACAACCCCTCTTTGAGCCAATCATGAGGAATCAGACAATCAAAGAAAAAAGAGTGATTAAAATTGAAATGATACCAAATATTTCTTGAGAATTCGCAGTCACAAACACAATGCAAAAACGTCTCCTCATGTTGTCCGCATCTTGTACAAGTAGCATAATTGGAAATATATCTATGATTGAGTAAGGCTAGCGTAGGAACCGAAGAGTGACAAGCTAACTAAATGAGGAATTTAATTTTTTTCGGCATTTTTAACCTCCAAATTCAAGACCAAGAGTGATTTTGATCGAAGGTATTATGAGAAATCAACCAATGATATCCACTTTTTGTAGTGTAGATACCGTTTTTATTGCTAGACCAAATAAAATTGTCTTCTATGGCATCATTGAATTTCATATGCATGTTATTGATGGTATCAGACAATATGTGAGGAAGAGGGGTGTATAGAACTTGAGTATGAGGGTTGTTGAAGGATATCACGTCTTTAACAAATAAATAAATATCATGGATGTCAATGTAAGGTACCAAAGTTCCTAAATAACCAAGATTGCTCCACGGGTAGTACCAAAAGGAAGAGTTACATGATCCTGTGCGCCATGAAAAATCATCTTTAAGATAATTCGTTGCACGGATTATAGAAGAACAAGTTGGAGCCCACTTCACTTTTTATTTTAGGTTTGTCATTAACTTTAAGGCTAAAATGCTTTTTTGGTCCCTTAACAACATTTTTAGTATCGCTTTAGTCCCATAAGTAATAAAAACTCCGTTTAGGTCCCGTAACTTTATTTAAAGTATCAATTTGGTCCTTTCTGTTAATTTAATTCAAAAAAACGTTAAATTTTGGTCCCTTAACTTATTTAATTAGTATTAGTTTGGTCTTTTAGCTTATTTAATTAGTATTAGTTTGGTCCCTAAATATAACGTTTTGTTGAATTAAAATAACAGAAAGGACCAAACTGATACTTTAAATCAAGTTAAAGGACCTAAACGGAGTTTTTATTACTTATGGGACCAAAGTGATACTATAAATGTTGTTAAGGGACCAAAAGAGCATTTTAGCCTTAACTTTAACTAATTTCAATAAAGCACTCTTACTTATGAATTTCATAATAAGACTAAATTGCATATTTGGTCCTCTAACTATTTAGGTTGTATCGTTTTGGTCCTTTAATTAAAATTAGACTTTTTTGGTCCCTTAACTTCTCTCTGTTACACATTTTGGTCCTTTCCGTTAGTTTTAATTCAAAAACGTTAGGTTTTATTCATTTCCTTCTGGAATTTTTCTAGGATTCTTGTTGTTGAAGGTTGATGGAGATGATATGAAGATGAAAAAAGGGAGAAGAAGATGAAGAAAACCTAACATTTTTGAATTAAAACTAACGAAAAGGACCAAAATGTGTAACAGAGAGAAGTTAAGGGACCAAAATAAATCGAATTTTAATTAAGGGACCAAAGTGATACTACCTAAATAGTTAAGGGACCAAAAATGCAATTTAACATTATAGTAATCTTATAGATTTTACACTTTCAATATGAATTTCTCAAAATAAACCTAAAAAAGTTACGACCATTTCATTATTAATAATAATAACATATACATGTATACTAAATAAAAAATTAAAATTTGAGGCATAAACAAAAGCTTTACTGGCCTAATGGTCGTGAGAACACTGTTTTTGCAAACAATCAATGTATGCTAAAAAATGACATATTATTACAAACACTTAGTTGGTCTAGACATCCTATTATATGTTGAACAAAAAAAAAACTCAAAGTAGGGCTGGATAGACTATGTTGACCCGCAAAGGCGAAAAGGCCAACTAAAGGGTAGGATCGGGTGAAATTTTCGGTTTGCGGCGGGTTAATATAAATGGTACCGGGTGCAAGGATTAGGGTTGCTATAAATGGTACCGGGTGCAAGGATTAAGGTTGCTACTAATCGAAACTGATCCACCCAATAACTAGTCTAATACATTACAAATAAAAAAAGAATGTCACTGTTCACCCAGCAAAATACACTCCCGTTCAGCCAAAATGACCCTGCGCAAGTTAAGTCGTGCTGCGTGACTTAACTTGCGCACGTTATATCTGCTGCACAGACACTGCGCAAGTTAACTCACGCACGTGTTAAATCTGTGCGTGAGTTAACTTGCGCAGTGTCTGGCTTAAGTCACGCAGCGTTAACACATGCGTGACTTAAGTCATGCAGCACATGTTAACTAACGCACAGTTTTACACGTGCGTTAGTTAACATGCGCGGGGGCATTTTGGTCATTTTAACTGGCGGGAGTGTATTTTGCTGGGTGAAGAGTGATATTCATAAAAAAATAGGGCAACTCCTTTAGACCCAAAATTTTTCCTTCAACCCAACCCTAGCTTTTCCTACTTTTACTAAGATTTTCTCTTACTCAAACCCTAGTTTTTCATGTGCACCGTTTCATAGTAGTTTCTTGTCTTTCTCAACTCTTTATTCTTCAACATAGTTCATCATCTTCCTCATACTACATCACATTCATCGTTTTGTCATATTCCTTACTCCGATTCATTTTATTTTTATTTTTATGTTTTAGCATTAGATTTGACATTAGTTTAATTTTTGCATATATTTTTTTTGAGTTTTTTATTTTATTTCCAGATTTAAATTTATCAGATCAGAACATTTACATTTGGATTTTTTGTGCTAATGTTGTGGATTAGTTGAATGTTTTGTATAAATTTTTTTACTTCAAAATGGATACAAACCACCCGTCTTCTCGTAGAAACTGCCAAACCGAACATATAGTAACCAAAGATTGAAAACGATCGAAATTGGATTGGTATTTGAAGCTCATCGGTTTGGTCGGTTAAGAATTTCATGACTAAATCTGATCGTTTGTTCACTCGTATCTCAAAGCATTCAATATGATTAATTTTTTTGGTCAAATTTTGGATAGACAAAATCAGAAAATTAAAATTGAGGATCAAAATTAGACACATACATCAAATATGATATGAACTCTTTGCACATATATCGATAATCATTACATAAATATGACATGATCTCGCTTATATATATATCCCTCCGATCTTATCTTATTTGTATATCATTTCATATTTATAAACGAGTTGAACCGATGGTTAACCAACTATCACCTATTTATTTATTAATTGTAAATTGTAAAATTCATATGGTAGGGAAGAAGAAAAATCTTTCTGTCGGCACATGAAGAGTTGGGAATGGGGAGCATAGCATGGAAACAGCTTCTTCTCAACGCTTTGGAATCTAACAGCCACCTTAAACACGTTTCTTACATGCAACTTGTTCGTAACCAACTCTTTTCTTCTTCTTCTTCTTCTTCTCATTTGTTTATTTATTTATTTTTAATTCATTTTTACGTTTTTTTTTTATCTCTGTTTCAGGCAACCGTAGGAACCAATGGAAAACCTTCGAACCGCAGTGTCGTTTTCAGGTAATGTCCTTTCCGTATAAATTCATTCTCTTTGGTTTAAGGAAAATTCATCACATGTTGTTGTTTTTGTTCAGAGGATTTCAAGATAACAATGATAACATCCTAATTAACACTGATACACGCACTCGTAAGGTAATTATTTATTTTATTTTTAATTAAATTTCGTCAATTTAACTCCTTAATCGGGGTCATGATTAAGATTTTCATTGAAAAGTGAATTATCTATTGCCTTGTTTGTAATACAGATTGAAGAGCTCAAGCTTTGCTCCTCTGCTGAGATATGTTGGTATTTCACAGATTCCTGGGAGCAGTTCCGGATAAATGGGCATGTAGATATCATCGATGGGACAAATCCTGATCCGCTAAAACTTCAGGTTTGATTAGAGATTTCGGCTATAATTGAAATTTGAATCACATTGTGTCAAGTTTTTATTCCTCTTATCATTTTGTTATTGATCTAATGTCTTAACCACATTGCTGCATAACTGTTGCTTGAGTTTTTATGCGAAGTGAAAGTGAAAAATAGTCCTCTATTTAAAGCAATTGTGCTCTTTACAACCAATTGTTTCTTCATTTAGTGGAGAGAAGTGTAATGTGTTGCCGTATGTGATAGATGATATGAAAGGGATCATTGCTTCCCTTCTTCATTCTTTCCTCTCACACATCACCAAGTCTTATTAATATGTTTCTATTTCATTGTGGTTGCAAGTAGCCATGAACTTAGTCTTGAAACAAAAAACTTCCCTGATGTGCATCATTACACTGCCTCATTTGATAACTTCACTACATTCATAGAAACCTCATTCTTTTCTATTACATTTAATTACAATTTTAGTTTTTTATTTCTCATTCTCGAGAAAATTCAGAAAGAGGTGAATTTCATATGTTAATTTAATCATTCTCCATCCTTTAGGTAACATTTCATTTTTCCCCCATTTTCGTTGTAATCCACACAACCTTAAATAAATGATTCTTCACAAATGCATGTTACAAAATCTCGTATTTCCTTTGACCCATTTAGATTTTCCATCTCAATCTCATGCAACTTCTTTCACATTGTTTGCAATACACGAGCTACTTCAATGACCGAGATCTAGGGTAGTAGGGTTCTCAACCCTGTTCCTCCCACATTGTCCCTTTAACGGTTTTTATAAAAGAAATCGAAAATTTCAAATTACATTGATTTTTCCCCCTACATGGGTTCCCTTTAAAACTTCAACATTTGCCGTTTTCAGCAATTGAGTCGTCATGCTCAAGCAATTCATTCATGTGTATATGCTCTGCAATGGCAATGCATATATTTTTGGGTTGACTATTGATTTTTGCACTACTCTTTCATTTTCCTCAATTGATGCACATGACAAGGGTTTATATGACTTACCACATCAATGAACTTGTAACTGAAAGCTTGTTAAATTTGACTCCATCAGTTATTATCATAAATATCTCACATTTACTTTGAGCCAATACGCATACAACACAACTAACTCATTTCATTTTTTTTGTTTTTCATTTCTCAATCAATGTCATCATCATGGAGAACCCTTCCAATGATTCAACCTCAACCAACAACTAACCACCCACAATTTGGTAACAAAATTTTCTCTGCCATTCACCCAAAAAAAAAAAATTCTCTAGAGGGCAGAGAATGATGAAATAAGGGAGAGAGATCGGGAGAATAGAGAGCTTAGGGAGATTTTTAGTTTTATTTCATTTTGGTCCCTATACACATTAGTAAGCCATTCAATCTTCCCTGCACACTTCGACAAGTCAAAAAAGCTAACGTGGCAACGAGAAAACCAAATGGCTTGTTGATTTGTATAGGGACCAAAATGAAATAAAGCTAAAATCCTCCTTGTGCCTCCTATACTCTTGATCTCTCTCTCTCTCCCTCTCACTCACCTACTCCCCGACTTTATCTATCTTTACCGTTTAATGCCTGAGAGAATTTCCTGTTAATAAATAGTGGATGGTTAGTTGTTGGTTGAGTTTGACTCATTGGAAGAGTTTTCCATGATGATGATGGTGATTGAGAAATGAATGAAAAACGAAGAAGGGAATAAGTGAGTTGTGTTCTGTGTGTATTGACTCAAAGAAAATGTGAAATATGTATGACAATAACTGATGGAATCACATTTAACAAGCTCTCAGACTACAAGTTCATTGATGTGGTAAAACTCAATAACTCATCAACCCTCTGCAATATGTACCAGCTGAGGAAAATAAAAGTGGTGCAGAAATCAACAGCAGACCCAAAAATATCTTCATTTCAGATCATAGGAAACCCATGAAGGGATTACTTGAGCATGGCAGCCCAGGCTCAAATCGACAAATGTTTTTAAAGGGAACCTGTGAAGGGAAACAAATCAATGTAATTCGAAATTGTTGATTTCTTTTATGAAGTTGCATGAGATTGAGATGAAAAATTTAAATGGGTCAAGAGAAATTTAAGATTTTGTAACATGCATTGGTTAAAAATCAATTATTGAATGTTGTGCGGATTACATCCAAAAAGGGAAAAGAGAAAATGAATTGCTACCTAAATGATAGAAAATAATTAAATTAAGACATGGAATTTGTTTTTTTTCCTTCTCGGAAATGTGAAAAGAAAAACTAAAATTGTAATTGGGAGCAAATCAAATGGCGGAGTGCGATGATGCAGATTAGGGATTTTTTTTGTTTCAATTAGTCCATGACTACTTGCAACCACAATGAAATAAAGACATAACGATAAAACTCAGTGATGTGTGAGAGGAAAGAATTAAGAAGGGAAGTGACATGTTAGAAAACAACGAGGACGAATAATGAATATTTGTAGTTTTCTTTTATTTTGGTCGTTGTACACATCAGCAAGTCATTAGAAATTCTAAGTTGCTATGTCAACACTTTTTAGTGTGTTAACGTTAGGGACTAAGTCAGGGATCAATCGGATAGCAAGTTACACTTTTAGGAACTAAAATGCTGGTTTGCCCAAGCAATAGAATAAAATTAGTATAACCAAATTCGTCATTGAAATTGTTGGGCTGTAACTGTAACAATCGATTCTCTCACATTATCAATATTCCAAAACGACCGTTGAATTTGCAAAATTGTAGTCAAATTTTCCCCTCCGTTGGTATTTGCAATGATCAAAATTGACATTAAGTTGGTAATATTAGGGATGAATTAGAAACTAAGTGAATAATGTCAAGGTTGTATGTGATAACAAATCTTGATAGATGACCAATTTGAAAAATATTTTGCAATTCCATAGACCATTTTGGAATATTGATAATTTGGGGGACTAGGTTGATACAACCCTACAATTTTAAGGGCTAACTTGGGTATTTACTCAAAACAGAACTCATAAAAGTAGTTTCTGGGTCTGGTATCTTTCATTCTAAGATATATTTCTAGGATATTGAATGTTTCTCTTTTCTTAAGTTTGGTGGGTGCTATTGAATACTAAAATTATTCCCTCAATTTATCAAATCATAATGCAGCAAAGAGAAAAATCCTGGTTTGCTAGTTCTATGAGATCAAGGTCACAATATTTGTGTCCCAACCCAGGACTTCCCTGTCTAAATGAACAAGCACAGACAGAAATAATGTTAGATCCTTCTATAGGTCCAGTTGATGCCTTTTGTCTTCTAATTCTAGAACCAGATCAGGTAATGATGCCTCCTAGTCTACCATTAATATATCCCTTTTCTCTTTCACATATTCACTATGGTTTCAACCATTTACAGGTTGATTACTTGAATCTAAAGAGTAACCACAGACTAACATTCATATCAAGTTTGACTGCTGCAGCGAAGAAAAGCTGGATTGTGGAGAGGGTCAACCGGTGATTTCTTATCTCTCATATGTAGATTTCATTGCAATCAACAAATTGCATGTTCTGAGAGTATCAGAGAGAGAATTGACTGGACTGTACTGGTAAGATTTTTATTTAACACGAGTCCAGTGTATCAGCTTTCGTGCCTCGTAACTTTCAGAGCAATTGAATGTTGTATTTGTTCAATGTAAACCTAGTAAGATTGAATATGAATTGGCCTCTTTTGTATAACATCTTAATATATGGACATCACTTTGATATCCAATAATATCAGTATGTTTTAGTTATTTGATGAATTAGTGCCTATAAAAGAGATTCACATTCATCTATTAATTTTGCTTCTTTACATCCATAAATTTTTCTTTTAAAAGAATTGCACTAGTGCCACGTTTTACAATTACAAACTCGGAGCTAAATAACACTCAAACTTGGAAAAAAGGTCACACAATTATCTGTTAGCACTATTTGTTTTGATCTGTAGGTAGTCCTTAACATGATGGTAGATCTGGTGGGGGATGTGGTAAAGACTCCAGATCTCCTTTTCCATTCTTCACTATAAACACCATTCCTAGTCCCCATGATTGGTGTATATCAATGTGGCAGTGCATGTACCACACACCTGCAAAAAGTTATGTTACTAACTATAAGAAATGAACAATTCCTTTAGCCAAAAAGAAAAAAAAAAAAGAAATAAACAGTTTCTTGATATTTTAAAACAAATGTTAGTGGGTAGTTTGTTAGGGGGAGGGGTAATTTGTTAGCAGCAGAGATCAAACCCTGAATGTTTCGGTAAAATAGAAAGAAAAAAAATATACATTGAGATGTATACCTGGATTATCAGCTACAAAACGAACAGCTGCCCATCCACCGACCGGAACTCCAATTGTATTCATATATGGGGGATCCACCAAATTGAATTGTGCAGTTAGTGGATTATAGTTGCCTGTGCCATATCCGACAACGTAAAAGCTGTAGCCATGGATGTGAATTGGGTGATTTTCAATGTTGACTGTTCCTGTGTTCTGCAAAATGAGTTGCACCTTGGTACCATATTCAAGGACCTTAGTTCTAGTTCCATTCAAGGACTCCGTGTCATATGGAATGTTGTTAGGGGCACCATTAACAAAGTCGTAGAACTTAGAGGGTGCGTCAGGAAAATCTTCAGTGTACGATCCATTTATTTTCTTATAATAAGCTTCTAGGATTGAAATATGGGGATGAACGAAACTTATATTGTTCATTGAAGCTGTCAGCACCCCATTATTCATGGCTTGACAGTTTTGTTTGGGTGTCTTTGAGTGGCATTTTTTAACATTCAATCCAATGGTGATGAATATATTTTTATCAATTTCTTTGAAAACATTCACTTGATTTAGGCTCCTTAATCCATCCATGACTGTCTTAACAGCCAGCTTATCATCAGGTTTAGGTAATTTAGCTGGTAAATATGAACTGTTAGATTCTGCCCCTATATAATTGAAGTAGGCTATGGCTGAAACATTTTGATATTTGACAATCCTGCCAGACTTGTAAGGTGCAACAGCCATGGAATATTTTCCTGCTGGTTGATCAGCTGAAACTAGAACATTCAGTGTTTGACCTGGTCCAAGCATCACCGTGTCTGTGGTGAATGGCTTCGTGTATTCACCATCAGCTTCGACAATTGTTAAGTTGTGATTAGCAATGGCAAAGAAGTTCTCAGTGTTTAAACCTGCATTAATCAGTCGTAACAAGTAGGTCCTTCCTGGAATCACGTTAAGTTGGTACACATCTGAAAAGATGATAGGAAATGAAACATATTAGTGAAAACTGAAGATAGAAGATTTAAATTACAAAGTTATGAGTTGCCAATTGTCTTAGACTGGTTTAGAAGTCCAGTGCCTATGCAGTCTCATGGATATTGTTATGGTGTCAATAGATTATTAGTGAAAAAGATTACCACCATGCACCATGTTAGCCAAATTAGTTTACGTAACTTAATCTAATTGAAATATCTCTTTATAAAATAATCACTGACATTGTTAGTTGTATACTATGAAGCACTAACATAGACACTGACATCAAAAATGACATTGACACATACATGTAGAGACCAGCAATATTTAAGAAAATAGAATGATTGAGTGTATCCATTGTGTCAGTGTCGGACGCTGGACATGCTTTCAATATGAAGTGTCAATGTACCATAGGTTGTATACAATTTTAAGGAAACCCCATTAAATGAAATCAGTATTTTCACTATCACTTGTTATTTATCTTCTTTTATCTCAAAAATACCATTAATTGGGCAGTTGTAGTTAGGGCCTGGGTGACTGTTAATGGTATATGCATCTGCTGGAGGTGGAGCTCCTCCATTCACTAGAGTGGCATGCTCAATTTGTTGAAGATCCTGCAGCCAATATTCCCCTGCCATAATCCGAATAATCTCGCAACATCAGTGTTGTATAGAGAAAACGTACAACTTGAAACACTGAATTCAAACCAAAAGAACCACCTTTAAGTTACCTAGTATAATTATTTGCTCTTGATAAGGAGCCTTAAATGGGAAAGGTACCCTATTCTTTGGATAAACAATCATAGCTCCATGAACCGTTCCTCTCAGCCAAGAAACATGAGCATGCCAAAAGAAAGTGCCCTTTTGATTCACCACTGTAAAGTTATAGGTGAAACTCTGGCCTGCTTGAATTGGACATTGTGTAATAAAGGACGGTCCATCGTACCAGCATGATAGCTGCTGCCGGATACCATGCCTAAAATTTGAAAATCAAGTTTGTTAGTTAAATCATCATTTTTTATTAAATGAACTGCATTGTGTATGCGGTTTTGCTTGAAATTACCAGTGAATTGTAACATTGAAAGGTGTCTTATTGGTAACATTGACTATGATTCTGTCATCTTCTTGCGCATAGACAACAGGTCCCGGATACATACCATTGACTGTGACAATGTCTTTTGAGTTGCAAAGTTTTGTAACTCTTTTAGTTTGAACCTGTACAGTAACCATTAACCACATCAACAATAGAAAGAAAAAGACTTTTGGAATGCACTGCAATAGTTAATATTGCTTTTGAACTTTGAAAACCACAAATAAATTGAAATAATTTTTCTACAAATGTGAAGGTCAAAATGGAACAAAGAAAATACCTTGAAATCATAGAACCTTGTTGTTTCTCCCCTTGTATCATGTGCCATAAGTTTGACATTGTAAGTAGTACATATCACACTCAACCATAGCATACACAAGGTGACAAAGTTGGCCATTTTAAGGAGTGAATATAGATTGTGGCACAAGGTAGAATGGAAGAGAAGCCCTTTTAAAAGACTACGGAAAATCTTTTTTGTTAGATTTTATTTTATTAAAGCAAAGTCAGAAAAAGTATATTGATGCAGGTTCTATTCTATTTGTCAGCTTTCATGATTCATCTAGCGTGAATTGGTGATGATAAGGTGTTGGGATGTGATTATTCAAGATGACCACAATGGTAGGGAAGGTTCCAACAAACCCTTTTCTTCCCATCCTATCTGTTTTTATCTAATTCTCTTCTTTCTTGTCAACATTTTCTGTTACAAATCATACCATTGACTCAAATAGAGGAAACACATGCCTCTAAACATGCTCTTTATCAAACCCCACCACAATCAGCCACCACTTCCCTTTCTGTTCTACATGTTTTTTTCCCCATAAGTATTAATGTTTTTATAACTGCTTTTAGAGTTAGAATGTTAGTCAAGTTGATTATTTTCTCCAAAAAAAAAAGTTGATATTATTATTGAAAGGATTTAATTTATAATACATAGTCGGTATAAATCTTTTTTTGCGCGTGCAATAAGAATTTATGAACAAAAGTGGCATCATAATGTGATTTGATTGGATATGTGAAAAAAAAAGTAGTTTCATATCTTTTTGGTGCTACCCTCTGGTTCTCAACGAAAGGGGATTCTGATAATTCGAAGTTCGGTTGAAAAGTAAGTAAAACTCGGTCAAGGGTTATTCCATCTATAAATCGAATTTGAGTTCTTTCGAACAATTCATCCTATGAGACATGTAAATTAATCTCATATTGAAAACCCAGTATGGTATAAACTCAAGCTACATAGAAGCATTATCCCTTCAGCTATCACTTAGCAGTACAACAAGAATTGAACGATAAAAATTTATGATATTTCACTTCTTTTTTTATAAGAATAATATTTTACTTTGTGGTCCCTGTGAACATAGCTCAGTTTTGCATTGTTATATGCAGGGGTTAGAGTTTGAATATCGGACACCCCACACTTATTCACTTTAAAAGGTGAATTCTAGTCACTAATCTATTTGACAGGAAAATATATTTCACTTTGTGGCTGATTTGTGGCTGAGTTGTATTGAAAACCAAATTAATTTGTTTTGAGTAATGTCTTTTATAATATGTTTTATAATTCCTTTCCACATGATTGAACCAATTTAGTGAGACCAACAAAGTGTGACACTTAATATGTGGATGGATTCGTCTTTAGCTCTTGGCCAAATATACTCAAAATTGATATTATTCATTATTATTCTATAGTCACAAAGCAATCGCATTTTTAGGGTTGAATAAATAAAGCACTGAAAAGACTACGATTTAGACAACTCAAACTTTCATTATCACTTTGTATTTGAGGAATGAGGTGAGTATATATATAAATGGGTCACTTTGTTTTGCTTTTATTGGACATGTTCGTCTTCTCATTCATAAGCAAAGTTGATGCGTCTTCACATACCTAGACCATCATTATTGGAATAAATTATAGTACCACAGCTATCTACATTTCACTTTCTATATATATCTAGTTATCTATGGCAATAATTAGGGTGGAGAAGTGTCGGATGTGGTCGATAGAGCCGGATATTTACAAATCATTTAAAGTTTTGACGATGATTGACGTCCCTATCTTTAAGTAGAAATTCAGAGTCTTCTACATCCTTACTGTTGGAACAATAGTTTAATTAGTGTTAATTGAGAGGAGAGAGGGAGAAGGAGTGGATGAACTGACCCGATCGAATCATCATATCAACCGCGATGACGAATAATACTGTGAGATTTTACTTCCAAGAAGTAACACAAACCATTGCTAAAATTTCAAGCGATTTTTAAGCATTAGTATTTTAGTATAGACCCTAGGCTACATGAGACATTTCTCCATCACAATTTGTAAACATTTTCTTTCTAATTAACACATACTTTGTCATCACGTCTACAATGCATGTTTTGCATGGTACCCTTACCAACGATTCGTTTGCAAAGAAAACATTTCAACATTGATTATGATGTTGTAGTTTGTTTATACATTCCTCGTGCAACTTACTGCAAATATATCAAGTTAATTATAAACTACAACTTACTGCAAATATATCAGGTTAATTATAAACTACAAATAGATCTAATTAACCAACTAATGACCTCAATCATTGGCAACGTAACTACAAGTTTTCTATCATTATTCCAAATTAGTTTTTTTATTGAAAAATTAATCCTTAACCTAGTATATTAATATTTTTGGCTTAATTAATGATTTGGTCTCTTAAGTTATTTGTTGGTTACATTTTGGTCTCATAAGTTATTAACGTTACAATTTGGTCCCTTAAGTTAGTATCTGTTAGCCAAATAAATCCTCATCGTCGGTCTTTTGCCAAAACGTTAAATAGGCACATGTGAACGGTGACGTGACAACTTGCAATGTGTATCCACCTTAGACATTGGGTTAACGGTTTTGACGGTGGAGATTTGTTTGGTTGACGGAAGATGACTTAAATGGACCAAATTGTAACGTTAATAACTTAAGGATTAAATTGTTTAGGATTAAAATGTAATCAACAAATAACTTAAGGGATCAAATCATTAATTAAGCCAAAAATTTTTTTATAGGACTGACATTGTTAATGACATTGTTAATGAACTAAATCTCGAAAACTTGTTTTTTTTTAAAAGCTTTTTTTTAGGTTAAAATTCATTTTTCTTTTAACTTATGAAATAGTTTATCCACCGGCAAGGGTAAGTAAGAAGCCCTACTACTTTTACAAATAAAGAGCAATTAGAGTAAACTTTATCCTAAACAATTCATGTCATATACCATCATAAATTATTCTACATACTTATACAAATTAAATTAAGGTATATGCACAGATAAACTCTCGAATTTTAGATAGCTAATCCATAGAGTTTTACTCTAGCTTTAAACCAAGCTCCAGTAACCGAAGGAATTGGAACTTCTCGATCTCATATTAGTCGATCCTTGAGTCTGATATTGATTTATTTATTTATTTTAACAAAAAGTCTCTTGACTTTCCCCCGAATCATATGAAATCATCCTTGAGTTAAAATGTGGACCATAGTACTTGTCTTGCCATTCTTTGAGAGACACTTGAAGGACAAGCCTTCATATATATGCAAACTAGCTTAATTGGCCAAGATGGAGCAACAAGATGATGGTGTTTTATGCATGCCATGATTTATATATTAATAGTAACTTCTAAAACACGCTTAAGTTATGGGCAGCTAGCTTGTAGTGATGACAGTGCCAACTGTTGCAAATACTATAAAGTCACTTCATGCACATTTCATATTTAAGTTAAGTATTTACCATTTTAAATTTCTTTAGCTTAAATAATAAGTAATGTATATGCAGCAAAAATTGTTCAATAACCAAGCCAAACCTGTGCATGCGTATCAAATAATTTTTTTCTCCTTTATGAGTAGCTGCATCGCATGCATGACCCAAACTTGTTTTGTTATGAATGGAGAACCTTTGTATATGCTCTCCCTTTATTTCTTCATTTACTCTTCTGTCTATATATTGAAAGATATATCGATGCATGCTTTGCTCAAAACAATATCGATACATATATATGTATGCATACTTTCTAAAATACCTCGTCTGATTGTACAAACAGCTGAGCAGACAGAATATATGTTAACCGAATTTGAGGCACAATCATGCATAATACATTGTACATACATGTCGGCATAAAACTTTTTTACACCGGGGAGAGGGAGAGAGAGATGGATTGCATAAACCGTGATACAAATTATTGTGCGCTACATAAGGTAATCAATCGCTATCATATTAATTTGAGATGGACAGCTCAGATCACATATCTATCATTGATTTGGGATCACACAATTACCATAGAAAATCTGAATTCATCTCCAAGTTGTTAAGGTTAGTCTAACAGCAGGACTTTAAAAATTTCTAAGACACGCAAATATATATGTGACGCAGAACAGAAATAAGGGTTAGCAAGCGTTAAACCTAAAAGATAACAGATAGGCTGCAAGCGACAAACCTAATAAATAAGGGTTTTCAGAATCCACCAGAATGAATAATGTGCCTCTTAGGCTGCATAAGTTCTGTTTAAATTAAATAGTAGAAGGAAATAACAAACCTGTATGGGCCGAAAAATAACAAACTGAAATTAATAAATATGCTAAAATATTAAAATGCGGTTTCGGGCCTTCAGACAACCTCGAATTAATAAAATCACCCCTACATCATGGCATAGCGATGAGTTTTTCTCGTGAGATCCAGAGCTTTCCGAAAAGGTATAATTCAGGTTAATCCGACACCGGATGACAAATCTGCACTATTCTGAGTGAACCTTTCTTACGCGCAACTTCATCTTCGATACGCGCTGCTAGTTTGGCTACATCAATATGAGAACCAATAATTAGATACGCCGATCTTACACGAAAAATATAAAACCAACTTACGGGACAATTGTTTTGAACCAATATCTCGAATATTGGCCTCAAATGAATTTACCAATTAGTCAAGATTGAATTTAGATTTGTTGCATTCACAAATCCACACAAAACCACAATTGTCATCTCAGCTAGCAAAATGGCTTGGGAAACAGGTCCTAATGAGTCCAGTTATGAGTTGGAAAGTGTTGAAGGAACATTACCAACTCCTAGAATTCCAAGTTCTAGAGTTTGTCTAACCACTAAAGAAAAAATATATATTCATTCAGTTTCTAGAAAATCAATTATAGAAGAGTTAGAAAAGAATGATGATGACATTCTAAGGCGTATGATTACAAGGACGATGAAGATATAGAAGAAGGAAGATAAAGAAGAAGTTGGAAGTGAGTAAGAAGGTTGAAGAGAAATGAGTTTTTAATTTGAATTTTTCTTGATTTCTGCTTGTTTTAATTTAGTCCCTCTGATAATTTCCGTTTTTGGGTTTGGTCCCTTAAACATGGTGATTACTCACATAGATAGACATATCAACTAATTTCGCCACGCCATCCTCCGTTAGCCACATGTGCGTTTTTGTAATAGATGGTGACAGCAGGGACGAAAGTCAAAAAGTTTAGAATTTACAAGGTTTGTTTCACAACAAAACAAATCAGGGACGAAAACCAAAAACACGCAATCTTACTTTTGACAAATTAACTATTTAAGCTTATTAAAAATACAATATACTCGTATTCATCATTCCATCATATGAGGAATGCTAGCAACACACATTTTAACACACACTTTCTAACACACTCTCTTTGATTGGTTAAAATTCACATGGGTCCCACCAAATCATGTGGGTCCCATGTGAATTTTAACCAATCAAATAAAGTGTGTTGAAAAGTGTGTTAGAATGTGTGTTGCTAGCATTTCTCTCCATCATATTCTTAATTCGATATTTCCCAGATACTAACATTTGAGTTCCTATCTAATGGCCCGTTTGATGGTCAGGATAGGGAGACAAGATATGATACATTAATCATATCCTGCTTAAACCACATGTTTGATGCACCAATAGGATAGGATAAAATAAACCATTTTCCTATCCTATCCTGACTTTCCTTTGTAATTTATATCCTGAGTATAAGCTGGGTTAGAAATTATCCTGATGTGATTAGAAGATCATTCATTATTTATTATCTTGATATTCTGCCGTTTTTAGAATATTGTCATTTTAAAAATAATAGTAGCGTGTATTTTTCTATTATAATGAATAACATTCCATTTCTATAATATTTAATTAATTATGAGAGCAATTTTTTCATTTAATTATAATGATATCATATTTGTTATCATGTCCGCATTAAACACATGATAAAATTAATGTTTATCATGTTCTTATCATATCATATCTTGATCCAACTTTATATCATATCTTGTCTCTATCCTATCCTGACCATCAAACGGGTCCTAAAGACTATTAAAAATATTAATATTCATGAGTTTCTTCTTTTGTTATCTTTTTTTTTTTCTTGTTGAGCCTCATTTGGCTTAGTTTTATCACATTTCCTTATTAGGCACTTAAATATATAATATGCTTTTGTTAAATGATTATGTTTTGAGTTGTGACTTATGTATAATAGTTAAGTATTTTAATTTTTTGACTTTGATGATTTCAACGTCTGCCTTGTTAATTTGGTCGATAGGACTATTGTTTTTGCCTTTTGTTGAGTGGCTAAGCACCACATCTAACTTCTGCTCTCCATAGTCAACTTTGATGGTTTCCACCTTACTAGGTAGTTAAGCTTTGTCCTAAAACATAAATTCGATAAGTGCTTAAACAAGGGTTAATCTTCAACTAATTTCATTTTTTTAAGGGTACAAACTAATTTCATGAATAGTTTGTATTAGTATAGTTGAATTTCTTTGAAGCCAAGTAATTAAAAACACTATTAATGCGATCAACCAAGTAAAATGATCTCCCAAATCTAAATCATTTGACAATATTGTTCACTATGCATTTTGCAACCATTTCTTGTTGATTTTGATCAAGATTTCAGTCAGTAGTAGCTTTGGTTCAACTCCAGTTGAACATGATTAGATAGTATCAATTATGAATAACCATTAGAGGCCTATAAAGCAACAATATGTTTAAAAAAAAAAAAAAAACTCTCAAATAAATACATCAAACAGTAAAGCATCACACTTCAGTAATTGAGCACAAATGAATAATGAATTTCGGTTAATAATAAAGGATAACTGCAGTTTAAATTTTTACTAAGAAAAATAAAACTTTACTTATCATCCTTTTAAACTCTAGATTATTTTAATCCATTTTTCCTAAAAATCCGAGGGTTAAACAATAAAAAAAAGTCAATAGAGTTTCACAAAAGATAACCAAAGGACAATGTATGCATTTTAGTTAAAAAATACCCCTATGATTTTATTTTTTAGGGGGTTTTACTAATTTACAATCGATAGGTTTTTATTATTTTATTCATATTGGACTTTTCAGTTTAGTGAATTGCAAGTACCCCAATAATAAAAAATAAAAAAACAATGCAAATAAATAAATCAACATATAGATCTAAATGTACTAATTAATATCTGAATATTATTTTTGGAAAAGTAAATGTCTTGGACTAACTAGAGGAAGGTACCAATACCATAGTGAAAGAAAGCAACTGTGACTATGATTCATAAACCACTACATCAGCTTTTAGTTACCGGTTATTGCTCACAAATTGTTCTTTTTTATTTTAGGAAAACATCCACTGGAGAACAAGGAACCATAAATGTTGTCTTACAGTTACATTGTACTCGTAACTGAGACTTTGGTCTGTCATTGTTCAAGTAATCATATTAACAATATTGATACTACTACTATAAAAAAAAAAGTTTCATTATTACAATTCAAATGGTAAAAAGCCGTAAAAATATTTGATAGGTTAGAGTAAATTTCTAACTGAATTTCTGATTTTTTTTTTAGCATTTATTGTGTGTGATTTTTACCACTAAACTTTTTTTAAAAAATTAACTGAAGTCTGTGTTCAACTTTTAATTTGTTGTATCTACAAACACTGTGTACTCACATGAGAATTACTCCTAGACTACATAATGAGAAAAACATAATTCCTTTGTTACATGATAAGAAAAACCATTCCAAAATTCAAGATTTGACGTCCAATATAAAACAATAGCATAGAAAATATCTCATTCTCAATTAACGTCAATGACAGTTACGGACTATCAATGTTAATTATAACCATCTATGCAAATTAATCATTTTGTAAAAATTCAAATTTGATGAATGATATATCATTAAATTAAACAAAACATGATCTACACCACACCACCAAAAATAAAATTAAAAATGATATTCCCTTTGGTCCAACAACTAACTTTTCCTCTTTTGCTTTGCTCAAAGCCTCAAACCACTAGATCAAATGCTACATAAATGATAAAATGATCTAATTTTTTTAATTATCTCACCAATGTTTTAAAAACTGAACCAAACTATTCGATTTGTTGAACCTGAAACGTGAACTGCATTTGTTACACTAAGTTAGTACGAGATTTGTCCCATTTCAAGCCGTTTAAAGCAACTGAACCATGATCCAGATTCCGTTTTTAAAACATGGTTCACTACTTTAAAATCCATCAGATATACTTAATCAAAAATGCTCATAAGCTTCATCAAAATAAAAAATCCAGCATATATATAAACTTATCATATCATTAAACCTTAAAATTAACCTCCTAAAAACGGACCAGGTTTGTGTACAATCAGGTCAGCCTCATCTAAATTGTCCGATCAAGGTTAGATGGTCTAAATTTTAAAATCTTTTTAACATAAAATCTAGGTCATCCCATCTTGATCAGACGGTCCAAATGTGACCAATTGCAGTCAACTGCACTCAATCTTCTAACAAGGAATAACATAATAACCTTTAAAAAAAAAAAAAAGTAATAACATAATAACAAATTAACAAACAAGAAACTAGTACAAAATTGAGTTGATGTAATGTCATAACAATTTCATTAACATAAAACAAAAAAACCAACATGATCCAACAAAGTCAACACACACATAAGACTAAATTTTGATCATGACAAGATCAATAACTAAACAACCCAAGAACACAAAGAATTAATAATATTACAAACCCAAAAAGAGATCAAGAACGAAGGTTGGATTTTGATGGAAGAGAAGTGGTGGGACCCTCAAAGGGAAGATGAGAAACAGGGTTAGTAACCATTAGAGGAAGATCATCGTTGTTGTTATCATCTTCAGTGTCAGTGGTGGTAAGGTTGATGCAAGAACAACGTTCCAAGGAAGCAAAGAAAGCAGAAGCCACGTTGGTGCCGACCCAGTTGGCAACTCTGTCTAGTTTGTCGCATGATATCAACCCACATGCGTTGTTGTTGTTGTTGGACATTGTTGAAGGATGAAAACAGAGAGAGAGAGAGAGGTTGGAGTTTTGTTGGAAACGTGTTTTGTGAAGGAAAAGGGAAAAGAAGCATATATTGAATTCTATTTTTTTTACTCAAAAGCTTGTATTTATACTATATATATATATATATATATATATATATATATAAAGAAAACTATCCCTTTCAACATATTTTTGGGTTGAAATTTTCTTTTCAAAAATACCCTTAATTTTAAATACAAATAACACATGTAACAAATAGATAAAAATATATTTAAATATTATAACAACAAATGTAACAAACACAATATGAATACATGTATATCTGTTTTTTTTCCTTTATCATTTAAAAAAAATAACAAACTAGATGAATATATTTATACTTACTTTTTTCATTATCCCAATTATACCCTTAAACAACTTTTTATATAATAAAGATTATTGTTTATGTCATTAAAAAAAGCAACAAACGTTTATATTTTTACTTTTAATCAAAACTAAAATTTCATATAAAAAAATATCATTAATAATTTTCAAACATTACCGCAATAAAAAGAGTGGAAATACGGGCACGAAATGCCCGTTTTTTGCTAGTTGAAATAAATTAAATCTCTATTTAATACAATACTTTTTGTGTGTGTAAACTTAGCATTGAGGGCAAATTCTCTGTAAAAGTTTTAACGTTGTTCCTCGTCTCTTCTCTCAAGAATTCATACATGTCCGTGTCATCTCATTTAAGCGTTATTGGGTTAATATAATACTATTTGTTTTGTTTTTTGTGAGTATTAACAAAAGTTTAATTTATATACTAAAGAGATAAAAGAGGGAAAAATGGGTTTATTTATTTTTAAATGAGAAAAGTTTCCTTAAACAAAATGAAGAAATTTATAATTTTATATTATTTAAATATAGTATCTTATTAAAACTAAATTATTTTTATGTTTATTTTAATAATAAAATTAAATTACGTAATTGTTTATTTTTATTAGGTAGTTAATCTAATTCAAATGATTAAATGACTTCAAAACTAATTCAAGAAATTTATTTATTTGAATTAAATTAGTTACAATAATAAAAGTAAGTAGCTAAGTAATTTAATTTATTATTAAAATTACTTAAATTGGTTTAGGTTGACTTGGTTGTCTAATTAACCATTTTTTTTATAAAAAAATGCTGAAGGAATTTTTTTATTGATTAGAATGGTACTAATGATCATTTTACAATTGCTGAAATTTTGAACTTTGTATTTTGAGGCTATAACGTCAAGCTCCTAACATTGAGTTATCACCTAAATATAATAATGACATTAGTTCAATATAATCAATTAATTAATTTTAATTAATTATTGAACTAATTAAATTATTATAATCTAGGTCAATGATGTGAACACTTTATAATATAATGGACCATTTTGATTTTTTCTTTTTTAAATAAATGACTAATTCAAAACTTGAAATTTCAGTTTAGAGATTGTAAGAGTAGTTTTATTTAGTTTTATACGTCACTTCTGTATTTCCATCCGATTTGAATTCAATCGGGGGAATGTAAAAATGTTAAATCTTTTAAAAGAGAGTTTTGTCATCTATTGCGGCTCTATCGTTGATTAATTTCTACAATTGCATGTAGCGAGTTAAGGTTCAAATTATTGGTTTGCCCTTGAGCCACAAAAATCTTAGAAACGATCATGTTGATAGTTTGATATTTTTAGTATGATGTGTATATTTTACGCATGAAAATGGATGTTTTTCAAAATCTTCAACTCTCTGATAAAAAAAATGATATGATGCTTAAAAAAATGATGGTATTTCAATTTGAGGTTTAGGGATAAGAGTTTGAGATATTTTAGGTTGAGAAAGTGCAAAGAGATGATAGTGAAAGTAGGGTATTCTCATGTCTCTTCACCAAAGCACAAGGGGAGAACGTGTTACATGGTCTGAAAATAGCACGAGGAGCCCCAAGTATAAGTCATCTCCTCTTTGAAGATGATAGCCTTATTTTTTGTAGGGATACTTTTCAGAATGCTCAGACGATTAATAAGGTGCTAAATATTTACCAAACAGCTTCCAGTCAACTCATCAACTTAGACAAGTCTGAGATCTCCTTTAGCCGAAATGTTCTTGAAGAGAAAAAAATCACGTTCTAAGGTTGGATGCAAATTAAAGTTGTGGAGTGTCATTCGAAATACTTGGGTTTGCCAGCTTTTGTGGGGCGGTCAAAACATCAAGTGTTCAATTTTGTCCAAGATCGGGTTTGGAAGAAGCTTAAAGGGTGGAATGGTAATATTATGTCTTTTGCAGCAAGAGAGGTACTGATTAAAGCTGTGGTCCAAGCAATCCCTACCTATGTACTGAGTTGTTTTAAACTTCCAGATGGGTTGTGTGAGCACATTGAAAGTATGATCAGTAGATTTTGGTGGGGTAGCAAGCAAGGCGAAAGGAAAATACATTGGATTAGATGAGAGGAAGTATGTAAAAACAAGAAGGATGGAGGAATGGGGTTCAGAACTTTCAAAGAGTTCAATCTTGCGATGTTATTTAAGAAAGGATGGTGTATATTGCATAATGAAGAGTTATTGCTTTCTCAATGTTTGAAGGGTAGATATTTTCCAAGAGGGGACTTTCTAAAAGCATCAGTGGATTGTAATCCCAGTTACACTTGGAGGAGCATAATGCATGCAAAGGTTGAGGTGATTGATAAAGTTGGTGTATGGAGAGTAGGTGATGGAAGAAGTGTAACACCCCGAAATCCCAACATAAAAATTTCATGCATTTAATCAGAGTATATCGCATATTCAGGATGTCACATTTCATAAAAACTTTAAACCAAATGAATAATAATTTATTCCTCATCAATGTTCAAACGTAGCAGCGGAATCTTAATTCAAAACTCCTTAAAATTCATAGTCAAGTCACAAATAACATAATTAATCCAAAACGATACATAAAGGAATAGAAACAAATAGTAAGGTCTCCATCCCGTTACGTATCAGAGCACCTAAGGACACAGTGAGGGCAGCCACTTGCAACAGCAACAGCAACTAAAGCTTAATTACCTGCACTTGCCCACGAGGCGGCAATTCCAACAGAAGGGGTGAGATTTCACAAAACAATAATATTAAGCATTTAATTCATCAAGAGCATTTAGCAGCTTAACTCCATAAACTAATAACATTAAATCTTCATATAATATTTCATTAATAAATCCTTCAACTCCTAATCATTATTAACTTCATATTCATCGCATTATATACATCATCACATAGCACATAATAACCAAATCATAATCATCATCATATAACATCATAAATCATCACATAAGGACATAAACAACACAACATAATTGTCATCTCATAATAACTTAAGCAACCACGATTAATAAATATTAATACTTCACTTAGTTCTTTATCAACAACTCATTGACAACTTAACGACAACGATAGTGTGACTTCTACAACTTGAATTCAACATATGCAACTTCAACTCGACTATGCAACTTAGACATCTTATTCATGCATGTGGTACCAATCCAGGGCATCAAACCCTCAACGTAATAAGTATTAATATACTTCCAGGGCATCAAGCCCTCATCGCAAATGAGCTAAAGCTCCAGGGCATCAAGCCCTCAACGTGTAGAGTAAAAACTCACAGGGCATCAAGCCCCCAACTGAAATGAGTATGCATGGACTCAACATCATACAACTTACACAACATCGACAACTTATAAGACTCCAATACTTTGAAACAACCACTTACAACTTAGACCAACACTTGCAACTTTAACGACATTGGCGACAACAGTGGCAATGACAACGACAACGACTTCGCATCATAATATCATAATTCATCAGTCATAAACAATATCATATAACATCGTATTAACAACAACAATTCATCAATTATGAACAACATCATGTAACATCTTATACATTCATATAATAATTCATCAACCATGAACAGCATCATATAACATCATATTCATCAACATACACATTCATATAATAATTCATCAACCATGAACAACATCATATTCATCAACATACACATTCTTATAATAATCCATTAATCATGGAAAAACATCATATATTATCATCAACATATACATTCATATAATAATTCATTAAAGTCTCCTTGGAGTATTTTCATCATAAATCAAACACCAAAAATCATTTTCAAGTTAAACCAAAGCCAACGGACATCTAACACAATTATCTACAACTTTCATGTTTGCACCAAAGGCCAATTCTGTACCTATCAATATCAGTTTTCATTTCAAATTCGGGAAAGGTTGTGCTGAAATTCATAAATATTCACTGTGACCTACGTGCAGTAATATGACCATAACTCAAGTTCTATAAATCATTTAGAAGTCAAACCAACGGCATTAAAACTCTAATATCTATACCTACAACTTCCGTGTTTACACCTAAGACCAATTCTGTACCTATCAATCCCAGTTTTCATTTCAAATTCGGGAATGATTGTGCTGAAATTCATAAGTATTCACTGTGGCCTACGTGCATTAATTTAACCATAACTCAAGTTCTATAAATCATTTAGAAGTCAAACCAACGACATTAAAAAGCTAACATCCATACCTACAACTTTCGTGTTTACACCTAAAGCTAATTCAAAATAGAAACAGGTGAAAAGTGAGTGTTTTTCCAGTTTTGGCTTTCAGAAAATCGGTGGCCGAATTCGCTTACGGGAAAGAACAATTTTCACTCCAAAAACCCAATTTTTGATCCCTTAATCATCTAAAATGATTTACAATGATGTTTACAGGTCAAATAGGTAATATAGAAATCAAAACAACATAGGAACATGCATCAAACAACACAATTCATCTCATTTTATCAATTAACATAAACTTTCTAACCCTAATTCAAGAACACAACAATTCATCAAATTTCAGAATTTTATACTATGATTATTGAAGGAAATCCCACCCTTACCTTAAGAAAATTGGAGCAGCAGCCTCTTGATTCTTCACTTCTAGTTTTCTCCCTTTTTCTCCCAAAACTCTGAATTGTACGTTCTGTACAATTCTAAACCTATTTCCTCCTTTTAAACCTCTATTTGTTTTATTTTATCTTATTCCCTCACAACCTTATCTAATTCTAAAACAAACCCACAACTTATTATTTGTTTTATTTTCAAATCTTATTTTATTAAACAATAAAATAAGTCTCAACCTTCATAAAATCACATAACTCATATAAATCACATAATATTTCAAATATCACTTAAATTCACACAAAATCATATAAATATTACCTATATTATATAAAATAATTTAAATAATTAAAACGGACGTTACAAGAAGTATCCGAGTGTGGAAGGACAATTGGCTCCCTTCTCAATATGGGTACAAAATTTGGAGTCCAAAACCTCTTGACTGTAATGTAGAGCTTGTAGTTGGTCTTTTTAATGAAAAGAGTCGAGAATGGAATTTGCAGCTAATAAATGGCCTCTTTATCCCGTTTGAAGTACAACAAATTACACAAATTCCTGTTTCAAATAACCAGTCAAAGGATATCTTCCCTTGGGGGCCCAACAAGAATGGTTTTTTCTCTGTTAAATCTGCATACAATTTTTTGAAAAGAAGAAATGAGGTAATTAATTCCAGCAGGTCCGTTGATTTAAGCGAAGAGACGGTGTGGTTAAAGTTATGGAAAATCAAAACAATACCTCGTCATATTCAGCTGACGTGGAGAATTGTTCATGGGAAACTTCCAGTCAAGATAGCTCTTCTTAAACGAGGTATTAATTGTCAACCTTTCTGCAATTTATGTGACCAAAATTGTGAATCCATAGATCATCTTTTCTTTCAATGTGAGTGAACAAAGGTATTATGGTTTGCTTCCCCACTTGGAATAACAACTGAGTTTATGCCTGTATTTATTTCCTTTGTGGAATGGATTAAAAATATTATTAAGCAGGGTGATAATGAAACAAATAAGCTGATTATGGCAATTTGCAATGAGATTTGGTTTGTTAGAAATAAAAGATGTTTTGAAGGAATTAATGTGCCAGACTCGGTTGTGAGCTTGAGAAATGCAATGCTAGCAGTCCAGCAGTACAATAATTCTAGTGAGATACTGATGCAAGTGCAAAATCAAGGTTATCCCATACCCACTTCAAATGTGTGATGGGTTGTCTCTCCACCCGGCTAGTATAAACTCAACACTGATGCAGCTGGACAAAATGAGGATGGAACATGGGGACTGTCGGCGATTGTTAGAGACTCTGAGGGTGTTGTTGTTGCCGCAGCATGTTGGAAAACACCGATTCTGCCAAATTCATATATGGCTGAAGCTATGGCGATGAAAAAAGGTGTGGAATTCGCAAAGGATATGTTATTTTTGAAAGTGATTGTTGAATCTGATTCGCAAAATGTGATATATGCTATCACGGATGCCCAATCGCCTCTTTCATACATGGATACCATTGTTGATGATTGTAGACTTTTAGCCTATCATTTTCAAAATTTACAATTTATGCACATTAGGCGTGAAGCCAATCAGGCTGCGCATTATTTAGCAAAATATGCATCATCTCATCATGAGAATGTATGGATTGAAGATGCTCACAATTGTATTGATGTTGTCTTGACGTTTGATTTATTGCCGAATATCTTATAATGAAATTTTTTTCCTTGTCAAAAAAAAGTAGGGTAGAAGTTGATGCAAAATAATAGAGAATTTAATCGATGAGCTCATTTACTAGCTAACACTTTTTTTTTATCAAGACACTTACCAGCTAACATGTGCATACTTATCCCCCTAATCAACAATATTTAGGATTTTCATCAAACTCAATAACGGTGATATCATGTCATTAATGACCATGTTATATTAGTAGAAAAAATACTCCAAAATTGAAAGGGGTAGAAATAGTGATATTAAGAATCGTGGTTATTTCTAACATAACCTCATAAACTAATTTGTGAGGTGATGATTGTCTTCATTTATAAACATATAAAGTACCAAAACTCAATGTTAAAAATGAAAGATTAAAAACTAATTTAAATAAAATAGGAGAATCAAAATTGAGCTTTGTAAAAAAGTTATACTTTGTAGTACAAAAAGTGAGGTTAGATAATAGCATCACCCTCACCCGTATCGCTTTAGCTATATATTTAAAGTCTCTGGAGTGGACCTTTCATCACATCTCTTTATATCCTCTTCACCTTGATGTTGAAGCTTTCATAGTGTCTAGGATAGAAGAAAAAAAAGTGTTCAACGTAGACCATAAGAATTTTGCAGCTATTGCAAAACTAGCATTATTGTATGATCTTTTCTTTTTTCGGATACATTCTAATTTCAGGACCTAACTCATTCTTAAAAATCGGTTCATAAAGTGAGAATTGCCTCCTTTATATTAAGAGTCTTATCTATCGAGGTTTGGTGCGTGAATCAGTAGGTGACCCTTAAAATCGACAGGCTCTGATACCATAAGGAAATTGGAGGTCTAACTCATCCTTAAAAACCGGTTCATAAAATGAGGATTGCCTCCTCTATATTAACTTTTATCAAGAGTCTTATCTATCCGACGTAGGATATGAATTTTTCCCAATACATTCTTATATTATCCTTACTCTTCATGTATCGAAATAGATTACATGTATTATGAAAATATGTAGTAAAAAGGATAAACTAAGGTCTTTTAACAGCCTAAACGCTCCAAACAAACAAACACTTCTTGAGATCTTACTAAGTATTCTATATTCCTATAATAATGAAGACTTAGTCACAAAGTTTTTGTGTTTCCCTTTGTTTGTCCACTCATAACCAACCTATGATAGCAATTTTTTTCATCGCAATGAATACAACTTCAAATGATATTTTTTATTTTTTTAATGATTGAAATGAAAACTTTGTTGCCAAGCATTCACATATATTATATATAGAATTGAATTCCTCTAAATTATTATATGGTTGAAAGTTTACCCTCTGAATAATATTTTTGCTATAATTTATCGTGGACAATCCTTTTCTCACCTCTAATAAAACTTCTAATTGTCCACTCTATTTTTGGATATAAACATTAAAAAAAAAACTTATAATTGTGTGTCATTTAAAATTTAAAAAACTACCGAAGAGATAGACCATTCTTCCTAACTCCCTCTTTTCACTATTGGAAAATTACTCATCTTGTTCATTCCATTATATTAGAGGAAATTAACTCCGGTGGTATCTTTAAGATCAGTTCAATCACTTTTTAAGTCGGTTCAACCGATCTTAAAAATGTCGGTGACAATTAACTGTCGTTGATACATGTGAATGAACAATTTTAAAAGTGAGAAGAGTAGTTTTCTCACTATTGGGCATTCACCATCAACATACTCTAATTACTTATGCACTAAGAGATAGTTCATTTGAAATCATAGCAAAATTTTCAATGATTACCTAACTTAAAAATTATTGATACCCAAGGATTTGAACATACAAAGCACACTCCTTAATTTATGTGACCAACATATTATAACCACTTTAAAAATAATTGTTAAGTATTCAATTTTTGTTTTCTTATCTAAGATGAAGTGGTAATCCACTGAAATTAAACTCACACACAACTGTGAGGTCCCGGATTCGAACTCAAATCACGACTTCCGACCTTACAATTTCGACATTTGTCAGTTGAGTTAGAACTTCTTGGCTAAGTATTCCATATTTTATTATACAATAAAACTAGTTTTTGTGACCAACATATTATTTAAAGGAAGATGACATTTAGATAAATCAAAGTTTGAATTTCGACTGAAAAAACTTAGCGATACATGAAGGTAAAAAAAACTAGTTTACATACATGTCCCATTTTCTTTGATCCAATATTATTTACTTAGCACTTGAATGAATTTGGTGTAAGGAAAGAAAGTATAGTAAGAAATAAGAACATGTAAATTGTCACATCCAACCAACAACTAGTCCTGAAGGCTGCATTCTTACTAGAAAAGATAAGTATACTATAAAAATCAAAGACATAATCGAAAATTGAACAACATAGGTTTTCTGAAACTCCAATTTCAATCCAAAAACAGAATCATGGAAATTGTGACTCTGTTCTTACCTTTCTTCCTAGTGAAGCTTGTTCTGAAATTAAAGTATCAAAATTCCATTATTATTACAAGTCGTCTCTTTCAAGCAACGTTCCACTACTACCGTCCCTAATCCATTTCTCTTCCACTTTTTTGTCCTTTTTCACTCTCTTTTTCTTCTCACACTCACTTCAATCTTCTCCCACACTTCTTCATTGTAATTATATATACACATTCAATAGCTTAGGAAAAAATACCAAAAAAAATTAAGTTTGTTTTTTCACCCAAAAACTATAATTTTTTAACATGGGTGTATTCTAATTAAAAAAAGAAATTTTCCCGTTTTTGTAAAACCAACTTGGAATAATGGGTATGGAGAATTTTTCAATTTTGAATAGTGGGTATGAATAAAGTTTCAATTTTGTTTAATGGGTATGAGGAAAGCTTAAATTTTTTCTTTTGAAGAAGGAGGAAAGCTTAAATTTTGATTCATGGATGTGAAAAAATTTCAATTTTGAAACTTGGGTATGAAGGAAGTTTAAATTTTGAATCATGGGTATGAATAAATTTTGAATTTTGAATTGTGGGTATTGATTGTTCAACAATGACAGAGTTAACAGTGAAAACCCCACCTCAAATGCAATCATTTGGTGTTTTCCTCCGTGAACCACCGCAGAATGAGGCCACTGACGATGATAACCACCGGAACTCATCACCCGCGATGAGGAAAACCATAAAGAAAACAATAATCATTGATGAATCTTCACTGGAGAATCCTGATTTGGGTCCATTTCTTCTGAAGATGGCAAGAGATACCATAGCTTCTGGTGAGAATCCAGAAAAGGCTTTGGATTATGCAATTCGGGCATCCAAATGTTTTGAACGGGTTTCGGGTCCGGGTGTGGATCTTGCCACGTGTCTACATGTTGTTGCTGCAATACATTGTAGTTTGGGGGATTTGGATGAGGCTATTGAGGAGTTGGAAAGGTCTATTTTGTTGTTGAATGTTGAAAACGGATCGGGTCATGCTATGGTGAAGTTTTCTGGATATATGCAACTTGGTGATACTTATTCTATGACTGGATTGTTGGATAGATCCATTTTATGTTACGAGTCGGGTTTGAAGATTCAAATGGATATTTTGGGTAAGTCTGACCCGAGAGTTGCTGAGACTTGCAGGTAAAGTTATTAACATGTCTTGTTTTGATGTTTTCACATACACATATATGCAATGTAATGTTACTTTCACATATATTTTTATGCAAAAATATCACGTAAGATGATAGATAAAGAAAGAGGGATAAGGATAAGGATAAGAAGGATGAATATTGATGATTATGTATTGATTTTTTTTTTATGTCTGTTGGTAATGGTTGTTTGTACTTTTCGTTTTGTTTTGGTGCACATAGGCCAGAAGTGCATGTTTAGTCATGGGATTTAAGATTTCTATTTGAGGTGAGGGCACCACATAATTCAGAAATGAGCATTGAAGAACTGAGTAAATATAGTCATTTTTTAAAATTTAGTAATATAATTTAACCTTATGCAATTTAATCCTTGAGATTGTTAGGGTAAATTAATTTAGTCTGTTAGAGTTTTGAAATGATAATTTAGTGCTTGAAGAACTTAGAACTCAGTCAATTTTGTCATTTCCCTAAATTCAATAATACCACAATTTTAAAGGTTGTATGTTTGTCTTGCATAATAATACCATGAGAGACTATAAAAATCAACGTAGATAGGTCTTTCATTAGTTTTGACGGATGTTTCTTAAATTTATATTTTGGTGGAGGGGATAAATTGATTGAAGTTCTTTAATTTAAAGGACTTATTTGCTATTTTGTAAATTTGATGGACTAGATTGCTTGATCGTTATAATATAAAAGGTTCACATTCACTCCCCCAATTATGTACAATCATTCATAATATAAAATGTTGCTGCGCTGGTCCTGCTGGATAATGTATTGTTAACTGTGTCTGTGAGCCATGTCAATGGTTTGGGATTCTACTGTGAATTTGGGGATGGTGAGTGGCTGCAGATTCTCAAGCATATAAGTATTTGGTTAGCTTGATTGTCTTGGAATTAAGCTACCTATCCCCCACACCCTAGATATAACAAAACTTTCTCTCTAATTGGCTTAGTGAAGTGAATGATTAGCTTTAAAATCATGAAAGAATGTTTGAAGTTCAAACTTCTCAGTCCATTTTGGAATGAAAAATAAATTAGACTACTTAACTAACAATATTGATTTCAATTAAGAGACTTATTATTTGGTATATAGAGGCCAATTTTTTCGTAGAATTCAAATGCAGTTTACATGGATTAGGACATTCATGTGATAAGGTGCTGAAAATTTTTCCAACTAATTGGTTACCTTGAATGGCAGGTACTTAGCTGAAGCCCATGTTCAAGCCATGCAATTCGACGATGCTGAGCACTTCTGCAAGAAGACACTGGAAATTCATAGGGAGCATTGCTCACCCGCTTCTCTTACTGAAGCAGCAGACCGACGCCTCATGGCCCTTATCTGTGAAGCAAAGGGAGATTATGAACCAGCACTTGAGCACCTTGTCCTAGCCAGCATGGCAATGATTGCTAACGGACAAGATAACGAGGTTGCAGCTATTGATGTTAGCATCGGAGATATTTACTCGTCTCTGTCTCGTTTCGACGAAGCTGTTTTCGCCTATCAGAAAGCGCTGACAGTGTTCAAATCCACCAAGGGTGAAAATCACAGTTCTGTTGCTTTAGTGTACATTCGACTCGCAGATCTTTACTGCAAGACTGGAAAATTACGAGAGTCAACGTCCTATTGCGAAAACGCGTTAAGAATATACAGTAAACCTATGCCTGGAATAACCGTCGGAGAGATTGCGAGTGGGTTGACTGAAATCTCTGCAATCTACGAAGCTCTAAACGAGCCCGAGGAGGCGCTGAAGCTTTTGCAGAAGGCTGTGAAATTATTGGAGGGTTTCCCGGGACAATATAGGACAGTGGCAGGAATTGAAGCTCAAATGGGAGTGATGTTCTACATGGTCGGCCGAAATGTGGATGCTTGGAAATCTTTTGATAATGCTGTCACCAAGCTGAGAGCCGGTGGAGAGAGGAAATCTGCGTTTTTTGGATTTGTGTTAAACCAGATGGGCTTGGCATGTGTTCAACTGTATAAAATTGAAGAGGCTGCCACACATTTTGAAGAAGCTAGAGATATATTGGAGAGGGAATATGGAACCTATCATTTGGACACTCTTGGAGTGTATAGCAACCTAGCTGCAACTTATGATGCATTGGGAAGGTAAACAATTTTTCTCTCTTTTATTTACAAAAAAATAATAATTAATGTTTGCATTTGTATTGTAAATTCATGGATCTGAATCGCCTGGAGTGAAAATATCAGTTAGTAATCAATCCCGCCCATTGATTTGAGATTGGACAGTTCAGATAACTTATTCGCTAAATCAATTTAAATGATCTCGACCTCTGATTTAGATCGAATTCTCAGGATCAGTAGTTGTGTGACGCATTTACTGCATCTAAACCAAATTCTGAAGTCATGGGATCCAGATTTCCTGCAGTTAGGCAATCATGTCTTTGACGTAGTCACACAATCTGGTTCATGTACCAAATTACTTTTGTAAATTAAGTCCAAAATACAAGTATGAACCTACGTCATTCGATCTAGTCTGTGACAATTCAGATCAGTGATAAGATGAACGTGGAGAATATAAATCTGTAACATCACTCCCCCTACCCTAGGATTTGTTTTTCATTATATCATTATGCATGTCCGAAGCTCACTTTGGCATTGTTTGGTTTCTCGTCTTTCTGTTGTCTTGCAAATACAAGGACAATTTGTTTGCTTCTCGGTGGATGAAAATAATTCCCTTTTATGTAATTTTGTACAGAGTTGAAGATGCCATTCAGATATTGGAATATATACTCAAAATGAGAGAAGAAAAACTTGGAACTGCAAATCCGGATGTTGATGATGAAAAGAAAAGACTGTTTGAGCTTTTGAAAGAAGCCGGAAGAGTTCGAAGTAGAAAGGGAACATCTCTTGAAAACCTTATTGATTCAAACTCCTTAAAGATGAAGAAAGAAGCAAGAAGGAAACGGGGTGCATTTGGTTTTAGAACTTAGAGAGGTCTAGTTCTTTACCCCAAAAAATTGTCCCTTCTATTTTGAGCATGTGAGAATCTGCCAAGGTTTTAGATTGAAAAAAGCTTCCTTGTTCCTATATATTTTAACATAATCCAAGTTTCACATGATTTTCTTGCACCTGATTTAATTTTGATGAAAAAAGGAGAAGGAGAGAGGAAATGAATGGTGATTATAAACTCATTTTGTTTCCCTTTCTCTTGTTTCTTGTTGATTGTCTAAAGGTTATATTAGTATATTTTAAAATGAACAAAATAGAATGAAATTTTCATTTTAACAAGGAAACGAACTTGAGTTCAAATTAGTTAGCATATTGCAATTCAAATAACCACTATGTAATGACATAAAAAACAAAGGACCTTCTACATTGATAACCTTATTCAATTGCAAAGACACTTAACAAAGTAAACATGTAGCATCAGTCTCCTAGAAACTAAGGCCAGACCCCATCCTGTTTGTTCCTCTAACCAGTCCAAACATTCAACACAACTCTCCTCATCTCATCCGCCATGAAATCCATCATATGTGCCATACGCACATCTTCCTCATACTTAGACTTAATATAATCAATCAGCTCCTGATCCAACTCCTTCTCCTCACTCTTAAAAGTCTCGGCAACATACCTGTCGTAGCATCTCTTCAACAGCTCTTGCTCATCCAACGGAACATACTGAATAGCTGGGAGATAACAACTCTCAACCTCGGCTATCTCCTTCTCCATCTTTTTCTCCAGCAACACAATCTGACCACGGTGGTAAGCGATGTCTGCTTCAATCTCTGCCATCCGCCTCTTCGTCACATTCCATAACTCGGCTTTCTTCTGAAAATCATTGAGGATTTGAGACCCTTCTTTGGATTTGAGAAAGGTACAGAACTTCATCATTGTCGTGGGAGTACATTTACTGTTTTGAGTCCAGAAACCACCTTGAATCGCCAAGGTGAGCACGGTGTCACGGACAATGTTGTTACTGATAAGAGTAATTGTCTTCACATTGGCGATGAAACTCCTGGTGGTTATGAAGTGTTTTGCGAGCTCGGTTGTTGTCCAGGTTTGAACTGGAATGCTGGTGTTCTCCAAGGGCAGGAGGACAAGCCTTAGATCTTCAGAGAGATCATTGCATGCTGTACCTGCCATGAGTTAATTTGTTGCGTGTAAATGGAAAGCGAAAAAGATGAATATAAGAAGGCGATCTTATGAGAGCGACAGATTAGATTATGAACAAACGGTTGAGTATTTTAGGCATTGGGACGTGGAAGGGTCGCAAATCTTCTTCCTCTAAAAGCTTGATAAGGTTTAACTAATTACAAGCCTTAGTTCCCTCCTTAACAACTTAACCTAGCTTCCTTATCCTTGAGAAGCTTTTATCCCTTAGTCCTTAAAGTTATTAGGTTTGCAACAAGTTAACCCTAAAGATTTAAAGTCAAATTAGCAGCAATTAATGCTAATGAGTTAACTCTAAAAAATTTGGCTCCTAAGTTTTTGGCAATTTAAATTTCAAATTATTCCCTCGGTCTCACAATATTAATCGTTTAACGTTTTTGCACACTGATTAAGAAATGCAATAAATTAGTCAACAAACAAGCTAATTTTACTAAACTAACCTCACTATTTCTTTTTATTGTAAAGTCACATTTACAAGTGATTTTTTCTAGATTACCTTATCTTGTTTAGAGGGTATTTGCCCCTCATGATATCAACCAATCAAAATCTAATATATATTGGCAACATTTAAAGTTTGAATCAATTTTTTCTAAAAAAAAAATCAATTTTAATCATAAGGTAACTTTTAATACTTTAAATTTTTATTTAATTATAAACAAGATTATATCAAATAAATGAGTCAATTTTTTCTTAAAAAAATCAATTTTAATCATAAAGTAATTTTTAATACTTTTAATTTTTATTTAATTATAGACAAGATTAAATTAGAGATCCTTTATCTTATTTATTTGTAACATTTTGGTCCTTTATCTTTATTTTTTTCCAATTAGGTCTTTTATCTCTCATAAAAGCACATATACATCATTTTTCTCTTTTTTTTATTAAAAAAATACATAATTTTATTTTTTAAAATATATTTTTATTAAAAATGAAAAAATCAGAAATATGATGAAGATGTTCATCATCTTCATCTTCTTCCTTTGAATCTTTATCATCTTCATTGAATAAAAAAAAAATTCTACACAAATATATCTCCAAATATCATGAATTAATGTTATGTTCACCTCAAATTTTCTTTTAAACACAAAATTCAAAATCCTATAGAGAAAGAGATTTAGTTTCATCAAAAAAAAATATTTAGTTATATAAATTGTATTATTATTATTATTATTATTATTATTATTATTATTTTCTAACTTAATATTCAAACCCGGCATAAAAATAACCTCAAAATTAAGAGCAGCTTTGCACATTAATTTTGTAGTTCCTAGAACAATCTTAACTTTCGTAAAGTCTAACCCTTCCGCCAGTTACTAAGCCTCCACCATCCGCCTTGCAACATTTGTGAAATTAAGGTTTTAATTTTTGTGTTTAAAAGAAGATTTGAGGTGAATATAACATTAATTCACGATATTTGGAGATATATTTTAGTAGAATTTTTGTTGATTTAAAGAAGATGATGAAGATTCAAAGGAAGAAGATGAAGATGATGAACATCTTCATCATATTTCTGGATTTTTTTCATTTTTAATAAAAATATATTTTTAAAAATAAAATTATGTATTTTTTAATAAAAAATGAGAAAAAAGATGCATACGTGCTTTTAAGAGAAATAAAGGACCTAAACGCGAAAAAATAAACATAAAAGACCAAATTGTTACAAATAAATAAGATAAAGTAACCATAATGTAATCTTGCCTTAATATATTTAGGTGTTCAATCTTAATTAATTTACACTACATGACTTGCTTAGAACAATTAAAATTTCACATCAAATTTCTTTCATCTGAATGTCCTTAAATTTATCAGTTACATTCATAAAATTTCTTCTTCCCATTTTGATTGTTCAATTTTGTCGTTCCAAACTGCCGCAGTTTTCAATTTTTGTGAGAATCGTCATCATTCGTTTGATTCCAAATATCGTGAGAATTGCCGTTATTTCCATAACCACGTCAGGTATGGTGACTTAATTTTTTTTATTTGATTTTTCTTGGTTGTGAGGTGGTTAATTATAACAATTGAGTAAGTCATCTGTTGTACTTTAAGGACTGCTAGCAGGTGTTGCCGTTGTGATGTTGTGGGAGTTTGCTAGCATTTTTTTTTGTTGCTGCTGAAATGGTTATGTCATGAGGCTTTTGTTCTTTTGTTTGGACTTAAAGTTTTTGGCTGATATTGATGCAGGTCTATGCGTGTTAGCAGATTTTATTAGTTTGGCTGATTAAATAAATAAAAATCAAGTCACGATAGCTGACACGGTTCTAGAAACAACGACAATTCTCACTATAATTGAAAACTACGGCAGTTTGGAACAACAAAATTGAACAATCAAAATGGGAAGAATAATGAAAAAGAAACAAGAATTGATCAATAGGGAAGAATAAAGAAGAAGACATTTGAACGAAGGAGATGTTTTTGTCCTCACGTTTGAGGTTCTGGAATGGAAGAAATTTTATGAATGAGGGATGAATTTAAGGACATCCAGGTGAAAGAAATTTGATGTAAAGTTTTATTTGTTATAAGTCTTGTAATGTAAATTAATTAAGATTGAACACCTTAATATAATTAAATAAAAATTAAAGGGTTAAATATGTTTTTAGTCCCTATAAATATACAAACTTTTTGTTTTAGTCCCTCTAAAAATTTCCTTCAACTTTTTGTCCCTATAAAATTTTCAATAACTACTTTTGGTCCCTATTTTAAAGTTAATTCTAGTATTTTTTTTTTTAATGAAATTGTGCAGATATATGTAGAATATTGCAAAAATCATTGTAAAAAAATTAGAATTTTTTAACAAAATATAAATTAAATATGAATTTTTAACCATGAAAAATATGAAAATTCATATTAAATTCATGTTTTGTTAAAAAATTCAATTTTTTTTGGGAGTGATTCTTGTAATATTATGGAATTTTCTGCAAAGTTTTATTCAAAAATATGAATTCTAGATATGAGTTTACTTTAAATGAGAGATCAAAAGTGAGGATGGGAAAATTTTAAGGGATTAAAAGTTGAAGGAAATTTTTAAAGAGACTAAAATGAAAAGTTGGTATATTTATAGGGACCAAAAACATATTTAACCTAAAATTAAAAGTATTATAAGTTACTTTATGATTAAGATTAACTTTTTTATTTTTAGAAATGATTGACTCATTTATTTGACATTTAATATTGAGTATATATATTACATTTTAATTGGTTGAAATAATGAGAGGGTAATTACCCTCTAAACACGCCTCACCTTTTTGCAAGTAAGTTACTTGGAAAGATCAAAAGTCACACTAGCCGTCAACTTTTCATACTAACCAGCGCTAATGCTTTCATATACCAAGAGCCAATTATTTCATCTGCCAAATTTTTTACATAATCAAAAAATTAGCCGCCAAACTTTTCATACTTACCAGCGCCATTTTTTTTTTAATTTCCCACCTAGCCTTATAAAAATTAGAATACGGTGCCTACAATTTCTATAGGGAAAAAACAGATAATGGCTTTAAGAGAAATAGATCTAAATGTTATTTCTACCGAATTTGAGATTGACATCAATCAAAATTCTTACCTTCCATTACTTCAAAATTCTTCATCAAATAATTTTCCTTTTGACTTAAATGATAATATATTATTGGAGAATGATGCAGAAATGGGAGAATTTTTCGGGAACCAAATTTAAATACTGGTATCAAAGGAACTAAAAAGAGTACAACTAAGACCAACCAGTCCAAACATTCAACAAAAGTCTCCTTTTCTTATCCACCATGAAATCACTCATATGTTCCATAATCACATCTTCATCATACTTAGACTTAATAAACTCAATCAACTCCTAATCCAACTCCTTCACCTTCTCCTCACTCTTAATAGTCTTTGCAACATGCATATTATAACATCTCTTCAATAGCTCTTGCTCATCCAAAGAAGCATACTGAGAAGCTGGGAGATAAGAACTCTCAACCTTAGCTATCTCCTTCTCCAGCTTTTTCTCCAGCAACACAATCTGACGACGGTAGTCAGCGATATCTGCTTCAATCACCCCTGTCCAACTCCTCCTAGCATCAGCAAACTCCGTTAATTGAAAACTCAGCTTTCATGAAAACATTGTATGATTTCTTGCCAACAAAACCAAAATTTAAACAACCCCTAAATCTAAAAAATTTCTAATTTAAGAGAAAAAAATCTAACATATAAATATAAAAGGTTAATGGTGTTTAATTATGAAAACTTGTTATTAGAGTGTTGTTTGATTTGAATTTGAAGGAATTTTGGTTTTGGGTGATTTGAGAGAAGTTTTTGAGATTTTAGATGAGAAATGAGGAAATTAGTGTTCTGCCTTGTTTAAGACAGCACGTAGCGTGAGTTAAGTAGCGCAGAGTTTAACATTTGCGTTACTTAACTAGCGCAAGGGCATTTTTGGCATGGCTGCAAGGTGCGAGTGTTTTGTGCAGAAAGAAGAGCAAAATCTTTTCTAAAACTAAGAACCTCTTAAAATTCAAACTTGAATCCTAGATTGATCTACATGCTCGAGGCATTTTTGAATTAACACAACCCCGTTCAATTTTGGGGGGTTTGTTTTATTGTTGATGTACTAAGATTGATTATAGAGTATCATTTAACTCAATAACGATGATATCAAATCGTTAATGATCATGTTACATTAGTAAAAAAAATCCTCCAAAATCAGTGGGGTAAAAATAGTGGAACAAAGTACCAAAACCCTTTTCAAAATGAAGGATTAAACAAAATAGGAGAATCAAAATTGCATAAAAACCTTCATAAATATGTAGCTCCTCTATATCCATTTTCTCTAAAAAAAACCTTCGTAAATATGTAGCTCCTATATAGTAGCTGTAAAACAAACCTCGTATCGTGGTAACATTCATAAAAGGCTCAATGAAAAAGCATAAATTTTCATTCTAATGCATCCAAAAACCACGATGTAACATATAAAAAAGGACCTTCTACATATGACAAAGAAAACATTGTAGCAAGGCACGAAAGCTTCAACTAAGATGAGAGCCCATGTGTTTCGTCCCTCTCATCAGTCCAAAATTTCAACAAACGTTTCCTTTTCTCATCCACCATGAAATTTCCCATATGTAACAAACGCACTTCTTCCTCATACTTAGACTTAACAAACTCAAGCTGCTCCTGATCCAACTCTTTCAGCTTCTCCTCACCCTTATCAACATACATTTTGTAACATCTCTTCAACAACTCTTGCTCGGTCAATGGAACATACTGAGAAGCAGGCAGATAGCATCTCTCAACTTCACCTATCTCCTTCTCCAGCTCTTTCTCCAGCAACACAATCTGACGACGGTGGTCAGCAATTTTTGCTTCAATCCTTGCTGTCGGCCACTCCCTCGCATTATCAAACGCTCTTAGTTGATAACTCAGCATATGTGCATAGCCAAAGAAATTTAGTTCTGCTTTCTTCTTAAAATCAGCGAGGACTTCAGACCCTTCTTTGGATTTGAGGAAGTTACAGAATTTCATCATGGTTGTGGGAGTACATTTACTGTTTTGAGTCCAGAAGCCACGTTGAACCGCCAACGACATTTCATTGTAAGGGACAACGTCCTTATCGATAAGAATAGCTTTTTTGACATTGGAGATGAAACTCTCCGTTGTTATAAAGCGGCGTGCGAGCTCGGTTGTTGTCCAGGTTTTAACTGGAATTCTGAGAAACTCCAAGGGTTGGAGGACCAGGCTTAGATCTTCAGAGAGATCCTTATAGGTAGTACCTGCCATATGTGTTGTATGTGAATGAAAGAAAGAATATAAGAATGAGAGAGATAGATTGGATTAGGGACAAACGGTTCATTATTTTAGGCATTGAGCTATACATATTCTAACTTGGGAAGTGGAAGTGTCGCATATTAAATTAACTAAAATTACTCCAACTTTACACTTATCAATAAATTTAGTTAGTACATGCAAATCTAAAAAACGTGTACATTTTCAGCTGTGTTCTTTGCGATTCGGTTGATTTGTATAAGTATAATATGACAAACTTTGAAGTTACTAGAATCTGCTACGGATAATGGACAATGCAAAGCAATAAAGCAAGGGTAGACGAGCAAGAAACAGGAATCATAGTCGGTAAGACGGTAACAAATAAGAAATGGTCTATTCAACATCTTGCGAGAAAATATTATATCAAATGAGGAGGATCACGTTGATGAGTAACAGTCTTGCAAGAATCCAACATATCGAGCGAGTCCTGAAATTCTATAACACTAAATTATTGGATGTAATCATGCAACAACTCCACCCTGACGCAATTGATCCCCTTCGGATTGGGATTTCCGTAAAAAGGGAACTTGGCTGAGTGAAATAGAATTATGAACTTTCATTTCTAATATCAAATAGATTTTCATGATACATTTCTAAAATATGTTTGTTTGTTTAGCTGAGTGAAATAAAATCTCGACTTCATTGTTTCACTGTATTATGTCAAAACTGAATTACTAAATGCAGTTCTCATTTTTGAAAAATTGAAAGAATGAAATGAGTTATATAACTTTTTTCCTTTTATTAAACTCCGAGTCTAAATTTGTTCGCATAATCATCCGCAGTTTAACTAACCACGATGTAATAACAAACAAAAAAAAGTGCATTCTACATATTACAACATTTTTTAATTGCAAGGTTTGACAAAAGCAAACATGAAACATGTTGCATTGTTCTCCTGGAGATTAAGGAACTAAAAAGAGTGCATCATACATGAAAACTCCAATTCTACAAATTGGACAGACTCCATCTGTTTTAATCCTCTCATCAATCCAAACTTTCAACACAACTTTCCTATACTTAGATTTAATAATCTCAATCAGCTCATGATTCAACTCCCTCACTTTCTCTCCTCCACTCTCATTAGCCTCATCAACATACATCTTACAGCATCCCTTCAATAACTCTTGTTCATCCAATGGGACATACTTAGTACCATACACATAACTCAAAACATCAACTACTTTGTACATTTCTGAAAATGAAAATATGCATCAAAAACATAATTTATAATCTAAATAACAACAGATACTAAACTCAATTAAGATCGTATCAAAACATCAATTAGACTCAAAAGAAATAACATAACAATTAAGATAATCTTAATCTATTTGTCCCACAATTAGATCATATCCGAAACACTAAACTATATTCATAAAAAATGCATTCCTTTAAAAAAAATGAGTTCCCTTCGTTATCTATGAGTGATGCAATTGATTGCAGTTTGAGAAGTTAAGATCACCCAACAAGAGGATTGAGAACTTGTCCCGCAAAGATGATCGTTTGGGTCGAATCTTCTCTAATTAGAAATAGGAAAGGGTGATCGGCTATAAAGTCTATTCCAGTTGGCATACACATGGCCACCACTGCAGCATTGGCCGCAGCAGCTTCAGTGCCTTCCTCGCTTACTTCAATGCAAGACTTGTGAAATATGTTGGAAACAGAAAGGTCTTGACCTTCAAGAGAGTCCACCATTTTTGTCAAACCTCCAGAAGAGAAAGGTAAAATCACTCCTAGCTCCTTCATCATACGAGAAGTTTCAAGCCCAAATGAAAATTTGAATCTTGGAATTTACCTACTTTTTACTTTTTTATACGGAAGCTTGTGCTCTAGGAACTCAAATTCAGAAGCCACCTTCTCAACCATAGCTGATAGTCCGTCTTTTGCATTTGGAAGAAAAATGTACATAGAGAACTGTCGCTTATCTTTACCTTTCCTATAAGGAAGACGAACAACATTAAAACCATCAAAAGCTCTAATAAACTGATCAAGGTTGCTGCTCATAAAAGGAACTTTGACTGAGCTGCCATTCAGAAGGTGAAAATCATAGTTTTTGGTCCAATAATCAGGAAATTGAAGAGCCCATGCTCCTTTAAAATATAGTGCATTAGCAAAGATGAGTCTGGTTAAGCTGTCGACTGATCCTTGAGGAAGAATTTCTTTAATAAGCCCGTATGTCTCTTTTTCGGCCCATAAATTCACTTCTTTAGTCACTTCAATAGCCTTAAATACAATATCAAATTTAAAAATCAGTTATTCAAATAGATCAGTTGAATTCTTTTCACAAGTATTTCAATAAAAGATATTAACTTTCTGTTAGTCTAATTTTCACGTATTGCGGTGCTAAATTAGATGGACGCTATAAAACAAGAGGAAAGTTGCATTCATCAATTGTTATTTATATTTTTTGAATGACTATCATCAATTGTTTACATAGAAATTGGTACTTGCTACTCTAGAATCATTTTGGTCAAATAGTTGTATGCTAAAATAAACAAAGGTATTAATACAAATCACTTTTCCCTTCTAGATAAACACAGAGCTGTAACTTCAAAATCCTACTCAAATGACTACTGTTGGCCTTTAATTCTTTTGGAGAAGCATGTCTAAATGCTAAATCCCATACAAAGGAAAAAAATTCGAATATGAATAGTTTAAGTATTATCACCATCGGTTCAACCTTGAACCAGTAAGACTCGGTTTGATCATCCAACCTATTAAGCATAAATAAACATTGACATATTTTCATGTTTCTCAACAACATTTTCCTTAGTTGACTTATTTATGAGCAGTATCAAATGCATATATTATCTCATATTATCTATTGGAAAATACTTCATCGACACTCATACACTCCATCTACACCTTGAGAGAGAAATAAATAGAGACTGTTGTGACAGATATGATAAGTTAGAGATGTGATAGATAGAAAGAGAGAGATAGCGAGAAAATGAGAAGTTGAATTGATGTTGGAAAGGTAGGGATATCCAAATATAATCACCCTTAAATTTTTTTATCTCGGTGAAAATCAGAATGCTCGGTAGCATATTTGTTCTAATCAACATCACCCCTGAATATTTGTGTGGTGTACATAATATTCCTTAAATTTGGGATATACACTATTCAATCTTATTTAGAAGGGAAAGGTTATTTATTATTACTATTCAATCTTTGAAGAACAACACAAAGATTATCTATGCTTCAAAGGTTATGAAATAAAATAAACTAATTGTTTGTGAAAGTAGAGATCCATTAATTAATCAATCAACACAAATTAAAAAGCAGAGCATGGATTGCAATGAAAAGAGGGAGATATACACACAAACATGCCTTGTTTATGAAGTCAACAGAAGCGGGAGTAGCCTTATAATCGGTAGACACAGTTTGTTTGAAATAAGGTTGAAGAGAAAGGGTTTTCTCCACCCACACGCCATTGGCGAAAGAGAGGCTAGGACCATTGGAAGAAGCTGTGTCTTTGAGGAGGGCCGAAAGGAGTTGAGATGATCGATGGATTTGAAACGGAGGAAGTCAAGAAGCTGTTGTTGAGTAGGACCCTCAGAGCCAGCAGCGATGATACTGAGGACAACTTGGAGAGACAATGGTGAAAAGACGACGCTCTTGTCTGATTCTTTTGAGAAGAGATGTTTGGCGATGGTGAGGGAAACTTTCGCTTGGTTGGTGCTTGATTCATCAAGGTGAGCCATTGTTCTTCTTCTTTTGATTTTTCAACTGTACCAGAAAAGCGATCAAAGAGTGAGAAACACTTCCATGAGGAACACAACAGCTCAGTAATGGAAATTAAAGAGAACGCATCGGTAAAAATGACTAAACCACCAAATTAGTATATGATATTATGAATATTTCAAAAAAGTTCTTGCCTCTGACAAATTTTACCCATAGTAGTCCTTCAGAAAACATCTTAGGGACTAAATTGATAGTAAGTTTTTAGAGATAGTAACTAATTGATAATAAATGGTGGTACTATCTTTCTAGAATATCCATGACCTGACTTACATTTACATACTAGAGTGTTTACAAAAACTCAAATCCATAATTTTTTCAAGATTTGGTATAACAAAAAAAGAAAACATGTATTTTTAGCTAAGAACCATACTCAAAGCATGTACAGAAATGTAAATAAGTTATGTCCTTTTAAAATGCAGTAACAAAAATTAAACAAAACGCATAAGTGAAAATGAGTAAACCGTTAAATTAATCTCTAATTTTGTAAGACACTATAAAATATGTCCTGATATTAATGAATATTTCAAATTTTACTCATGTAGTCCTTCTGAAAACATGGTAGAGACTAAATTAATAGTAAGTGGTTAGAGATAGGAACCAAATTAAACTAATAGCAAGTTGTTAAAATATAGGGACTAGTTAATGATATATGGTTAAATTTGAGGACGGCTTATTTAAATATCAAACTTAATGTCTAATAAAAATACAATCTTATCCCTTTGAATTTTTTGACACGTCATCAAAATTATATCTTTTTGTGTTTTTTGCTTCAACTTCCCAATATAGTTTCTCATCTAAAAACAAATTAAAACAAACTCAGTTGATAAAACACATTAACTTAATCTTTTTTTAAAGAACAAACAAACTTAATTTTAATCCCAATCAAAACAAATTTTTCTATAATTCAACTTCTAAATATTTAAAGAGGTAAAAAAAATTACAATTTTCTTTTCTCTAATCCTCTAATCATGAAACTCTGTACCCAAACAAAATTATGAAACTTAATGTCTACCAAAAATAAAATCTCACGCGTTCTTAATTTTTTGACACTTCATCAAAATTATACATTTATGTGTATTTTGCTTCAACTTTCCTCTAATTTTCTCTCCTAAAATCAAATTAAAACAAACTCACCGGATAAAACACACTAACTTAATCTTTTTTTAAACAACAAACAAACTTAATCTTAATACCAACCAAAACAAATCTTCCTATAATTCAACTTTAAAATATCTTTTTTGACAAAACTTTACAAAATATCTAAAGAATATACATACTTTTCAAAATATTTTTTACAAGGAATATACATACTTTTCAAAAAATTGCACATTTTCAAGATTGCTTCTTTTCTAAAATTAATTTTCCTTTGTTTTTTCTTTATTTATTTTTAGTCAAAAGAAAAATTATATTAAATAAAAAGAAATAGATAAAGAGTCTGAGAACATTAGACCTGACTCAAGTACAAAAAAAATAGGATACAACATAATAAATCAGATCAGGTGGATCGACTCAAATCTATCCTAACAAAAATTCACTAATCAGCAAGCGAACACGTATACGGGCGCGAAACCAGGTTTAAAACAAATATGAAACATAAACCTCTGCAAAAAAACAATTAATGGATCAACTCTCAACACGATATCAAAATACAAGTGTCAACAGCTCCTTAAACAAATCAGCAAGCATAAAAGCTCTTTCGAGCTTGAAGAACCATAGTGTAGACAAACAATACACATTGAAACCTGTATATCTCAACATATTTGGAAACAACAGAGAATAATAAAAGTCAGGTCGCCGTGTCATATTATAAAATGTTATTTTTTATTGTTGTAGATTATTAATTATTATATCTTTATCATGATAAATGAGTCACTAAATAATATTGTTGCACAATTCATAAATGAGTCACTAAATAATATTGTTGTATAATTCATACACGGTTTTTCATAACGACATCTTTATCAATAATGAAATGTTTACTATTTTTTAATTTTTCTACATATGTTTAGATTACCATTTTGTAATATTTAATAACAACTATTTCAATGATTTTATCATGAAAAATTACACTAACCTCTTAAGTCTTTTTAAATAACACAAACACTCGCTCTATTTTTTTTTAACTAAACACTAATCACCTTTATTATTATTTTATCAAATTGACAAACACTTCTCTTATAATATAACACGGCTTAAACTTTGTTAATTTCATTTATTTTGAACAATTAACTTCTCCATACGTGTATGAACTCATTTAATTTTCAACCATTTTTTCTTTCTGTTTTTCATTTAGGTGATTTTTCTCAACTCATTGTTACTCAGTCAAGGTGGTTTAATTTTTAAACTCTAATGTAATAAAACGGATATATTGAAGATTATTTCCTTTTCATTGATCAACCACAATGTCCATCCATCAAAATTCTTCTCAATTTTATATTCTCTTTTGATCTGTTGTGTAATTGCCGATGTTTGATTCTATTTGGTGGTAAAAACATATGTTGTTATTGTTTTTCCATTGTGAAAAAAAATCGCATTTAACTTAATTGTAAAAAGAGAAAACAAATAAAAACAAACCAAGAAAAAAAAAACCTCATTTAACTTAATTGTGTGAAAAGAGAAAACAGATACAAACAAATAAAATAACTGAAATTAAATTATATATTTACAAGGTTATTGAAATGGATAAAATAATGGGAGATTAATGTGTTTGAAAATTAGAAGGGGTGTTGTGTTATTTAAGAAAATTCTAAGTAATTTACCCTTTTATCATTAATGTCAACTTTATCATTAGTTTTTTTTTTCAATTCATATAGCATTGCAATCCGCTTTGATGCATAACCCCCCCTTTGAATTTGCTCGTGCGGAGCACGGGGCCTTGCTTAGCACGGGTTTGTTGCTAGTTTTAATAGAGCCAATGATCTTTTTAAAATATTTATTATTTATCTGACTTGCAATATACTACGGTGTGTACAAAAGAAAAAACGTGGGTATATTTGTTTAGATGTTTTTCGTATGATTTTTACCTAAAATATCAATGATTTCCTCAAAACCATAATTTTCTCAAAATTTGTTGTAACAAAAAAAATGTGTATTTTTAGTTAAAAACTATACTAAAAAGCACCTAAAGTTTTGTCCAAATGCAAATTGATAGACTAATTTGGCGGTTTTGTTAAAAAAAAAAAAAACAGACTAATTTGGCGGTAACCAGCTAAGATTTTAATTCATCAAGTAACTTAAACATGAATCAAAACTGTAGGTAGATTAATCTGTTAAACAATAAACAAATGCACGTAGAGAGTTATGATTCTATGAATCAAAATCGATTAGGGTTTGAAATTTGAAAACAAAGCAAAACCCTAATTTCTAAATTCAGGAACAGAAGAATAATATAGAAAAATAATTTAAAATAAAAGAGTAATAGAGAGAGTGAAGAAATAACCTTGAATCGGAATCGGAATTGAAATCGAAATCGTGGAAAGAGGGTGAAGTTTAATTGTTGCCACGAAATTTTGGTGGGCTTTAAACCTTTTGTCCCAATATTTTGCCGCTAAAAGATATCAAAATTAAATATATATTCATCCAAAAATAAATAAACCAAATAAAGATATGGCAAAATTGAATAAATTAAATTTTGGCAAAGTAAATACTCATCTGATCACTATTGTAAGCAAAAATCAATTAAATGAATGAACTTAAAAAATCAATTTTGCTTATATTTAGAAACGGATGGAGTATGTGTGAAATGAACAAATGACTAAATTAATCTGGGACGGATCGAGTAACCAAGATGTAATGACAAAAACAAGAGGACCTTCTACATATCACAACATGTTTTAATTGCAAAGATTTGAGAAAGCAAACATCTAGAATGGTTCTCCAACCGAATAGAGAGATTAAGGAACTAGAAACGGTACAATCAAGGTGCTACAAAAGCACCATCGACACACATACAAACACGGAATACAACACTAAAACCGATAATAATTTGAGAAAATGAACTAATAGAACAATATCACATGTGTTAGTCTTGTATTTTTGTTGGACACAGGACATGTCTTTAGTCGGTGCTACAGAAATAAGGTGAGACCCCATCTGTTTTGTTCCTCTCATCAACCCAAACTTTCAACGTTGCTTTCCTATTCTCATTAGCCATGAAATCATGCATATGCACCATACGCACAGCTTCCCCCATACTTAGACTTCACAATCTCAATCAGCTCGTGATTCAACTCCCTAACCTTCTCTCCACTCTCATTAGCCTCATCAACATACATCTTATAGCATCTTTTGAGTAACTCTACTTCATACAAGGGATCATACTTAGAAGCTGGGACATAACAACTCTCGACCTCAACCATCTCGGTCTCCAGTTTTCTCTCCAGCAACGCAATCTGACGATGTTTTTCAGCGATATCAGCTTCAATCTCCACTCTCCGCCTCTTCCTCGCGGCTGCCAACTCCAATAGTTGATGTTTCAGCATTGACACATCTGTCAAATCAGCAACATCGAGACCATATAGTTTTGCTTTCTTGTGAAAACCAGCTAGGATTTTAGACCCTTCATTGGATTTGAGGAAGTCACAGAACTTCATCATGGTTTTTGGAGTGCAATGACTGTTTTCAGTCCAGAAACCACGTTGAATTGCCAAGGACATAACGTCATCACGGACAAGATTGTTCGTGATGACGTTGATTACTTTGAGGTTAGAGATTAAACGCTTTGGGTGTATAAAATGTTGGTTGAGTTCGGTTGTTGTCCAGGTTTGAACTGGAATGCCGGTGTTTTCGAAGGGATGGAGGGCTAGCTTTAGGTCTTCAGTGAAATCCTTAGGTGCAAATGGATTAAAGACGCACTGCTTGCTAGTTGAATCATCAGTACCTGCCATGTTTACACAGGAAAAGAGAAATGGGAGATGATGTGTGTGTATAAGAATGCAATCTTAGAAGAGACAGAGTTGATTAGGGACAAACGGTTCAATTTTTTTAGTATTGGGTTGTCATCTTTTAAGTGGGGAAACGTCACATATTAAATGAGATGGTTCACCTTCATCTTTCTTCCCATTTACTCTCACCGTCCATATATCTAAGCACCCATTTGATTTTATTTTTGTCCCTAAATGTAAACTCATTTTCAAATTACTACATGCATTTATTATTTTTTTCCCTAAACATCCCCCTAATTAAACTACTAACTTGTTTTGAAATATGAAAAGTCAAATTTAATAGACATACAAATAAAAGACAATTTGATAATATTAACTCATAAAATAAACACATTAATTAGATTAACAACTTTTCTTAGGAAATGTGAAAAATGTAAAAGGTGTTTACATATAAGGATGAAGGGAGTAGTACTAACTAGAGGCTATGAGTTGAATTATAACCATTTATTGCTAGAGGTTAAAAGTATGCATATAGTTTTAAGTCGTAAAATATATGCACCGTTACTTTTTTCTTTCGATCAAACTCAGTTGTTTATGTGGACGTTTATTTGATTGTTCTAAATTTATCTTCTCCCAAAACTATGATTCGTAGGTGTATTATTCCATCTTAGTTTAAAATAAATCGATCGATTATTTGTTTTATAATGTTGATGGAATATGTATATGTAAAATTATGATTGAATTGAAAAACAATAAAAAAAAATGTATATAAGTAGTCATGTTTGATGTTAACATTTTTTAACGATACACCTCAATGTCAAATGATTATTTAAGCTGTTTTGAACAGTTCAATGAAAAAATGAATCAAATAGATTAACGTGATTTCTAAATTTCATTATTGTCCAAACATGTGGCACTACTAAAGAAAAAAAAAAACACAACACAAGCAGCACGATAAGCTTCCACGACATAAATAGTTCTTAAAATAAAGAACTAACTTGTTCACTTTTACGGACATAAATAACCAACTTAAAAACATAAAACTTAAACAACATAGTATAATTTATTGAAAAGAAGGACATCATCAAATATAGTAAAAATTGTTTAATTTCCTTATATTTAAAATATCAAGTATAAATATATTTTTGTTTATATTTGGTCTATAAGTAGAAGTTCATGGTATTATTTGGTCTCACTAAGAGAATGTTCCAATCAACTAAGGTTCAACAAAAACTAAAGAAAATTCTCTTTTCTTTTGCACTTGTAAGAATTTTATATGACTAATAAGAATTCTTTTGTTCTTATTATTTTACTAACATAATACCAGTTTTACATAATTTGATTTTTATGAAAATATGAGAAAAAGAGAGAAATGAATGTTGATTTTGTGACTTGATTTTTTTAGTCCATGAAACAACATGTCAACATCATTACACAAATGGCTTTCAAATTCTTAAAAGCAAGAATAAGAGAGGAAATGTGTAAACACTAAACAGTTCATCCATCTATTTAACAGGAACCAAGGTGCCATATTCTCATTCTTAAAAGCGAGCAAAACCAACTGTGAGTCTCTCTCTAGCCAGAGATTGTTCCAATTCTTCTCAACTGCAATCACAAATTCTCAATGGCTTTCATTGCTGCGGTGATTTCAGCTATGAAAGCCGAATCAGTGATCATAAAAGTTAACTTCAAAAGAACTTGTTCAGCAATATTTTAACATTTGTAAAGATTAAACTTGTAATTTTCATTTCTGATATCAAATATATTTCCATATTTCTTAAGGTCCTATCTGTATATTTTAAAATAAACAAAATAGAATCATGTAGAGCAGAATATATATAACAGAGTTTTGAATTCATTGTTTTGATATTTTAAAACGAAACCACATTAAAAAAGGACCTTGACAACATTTTTCAATTACAAATACTTAATAAAGAAAGCATGTAGCATTGATCTCCTAAGGAACTAGAATGAGTACATGAAAGCTCAAACACGGTCTGTTTTGTTCCTTTCATCAGTCCAAACTTTCAACACAACTCTCCTTTTCTCATCCGCCATGAAGTCGATCGCATGTGCCATACGGACATGAACCTCATATTTAGACTTAATAAACTCAATCAGCTCCTGATCTAACTCCTTCACCTTCTCCTCACTCTTATTAGTCTCGGCAACATACATGTTATAACATCTCTTCAACAACTCTTGCTCATCCAATAGAACATACTGAGAGGCAGGGACCCGATCGCGACTCTGAACTAGAACATACCCTTTCTCCTGCTTTTTCTCCAGCATCACGATCCAGCAATATTGGTTCTTGATCTCCCATTCAATCTCCTCTATCCACCTCTCCCTTGCATCCTCCCTTATAGATTGACTCAGCATCCACGGATATACCATGTTATTAATGCGAACGTGCATGGATGAAAATGCAGCTTTCTTCTGAATATCATCGAGGATTTGAGACCCTTCTTTGGATTTGAGGAAATTACAGAATTTCATCATTGTCATGGGAGTACATTTCTGCCTTTGAGGCCAGAAACCGCATTGAAACGCCAAGGACATCACGTTGTCACGAACAATGTCACTACTGATAAGAGTAATTGTCTTCACATTGGCAATGAAACTCTCGGTTGTTATAAAGTGTCGTGCAAGCTCGGTTGTCGTCCAGGTTTGAACTGGAATGCCCGTGTTCTCCAAGGGTTGAAGAACCAGCCTTAGATCTTCAGAGTGATCCTTACCGGATACACCTCCCATTGTGGACATAGAGAAATGGGTGATGTTGTTGTTGTGTGAAGAAGGAAAGCGCAAAAGGAAGAATATAAGTAGGGAATCTCATGAGAGAGATTAGATTAGGGACAAACGGTTCGATATTTTAGACATTGAGTTACACATATTCTAACTTGGGAAGTGGAAGTGTTGCATACTAATTTACCAATAGATTTAGTTCTTGAAACAATCAATAGATTTAGTTAAATGCAAATCTAAATAACGTGTGCATTTTCATAAGTGTTCTTTATGATTTGTAAAACTGCAAATGCACAAACGATATTCATTCATATAACAAATTAAATTTAAAGTTGCTAAAAACAAAAATGATGAATCTGCGAATAAATTCACAGCATTTACGTTAATAATAAATATAAAACGATAGAGTACATATGTTTGCAAATATGACTACATTCAAGTCATTGAAATACTTGGTAAAAGCTAGAAGTCATTGATTGAATTTGCACTTGGTAAAAGTTAATCTTTCAACTTAAATCAAATAAACATCAACATTGCACTAAGATGAGAAATCAAAAACACACCCTACAAAAACGACAAATCAAAATAAACAAAGTCGTGCTAGACGATGAAATCGGAAAACAAACGAAAGAAAACTGAACACATGTGAAAAACAAAGTTCCTAGATTGGAATTTGATTCACCACATTTCCTCCTTCTCGTATTCGTATGTGTTTATTTGAGTATGTGTGTATATATAGACCACAAACACCATTCATTGAATGAAATTTAAAAATGCATTTTTGCTTATAACAATGACCGGAGGGTGTATATTTTAACATAAAGCAAGTTTCAAATGGTTTTCGGTCACATGATTTTGATAAACAAATGAGAAAGAGATGGGAAATTAATTTTGCTGTATATAAGTATAGTTGTAGTAATGATAACTTTCACTTCCCTTTCTCTTGATTCTTGTTGATTGTCTTACTTTTCATTTGCTTTGCTTGATTGTGGAGTAAATAATCATTTACTTGTGCACAACTTTGTATTTTATTTATCCTAACTATTTTCTAGCAACTTCTTTCTATACCCCTTTGCTCTTAAGTAGTAGAAGTGAAACTAACCTTATGACATTTATATCACGAAACAAAGAAAAGATCAAGACCATAACAGGTTAGTAACATACTCCAAAAGATTATTAAATTATGAATTTTCATTTCTAATATCAAATAGATCTTCATATTAGTCCTGGATAATTATATGGATTCAATTTAAATACATAACAAATTTACACACTTATCTTACATAATAAGTACTGTATAAGTTTTTTTTTTAAAGAATAATAAGTATAAGTTTTACAATTTACATAAGATAAACTAATAAGAGAAATTAGAGCACAAAATAAAACATACTAATCTTCAAGCCATGTTCTTTCTTACTTTTCAATGTCATCTGCAAAACACAACTATGAGGAGGTGAGATTACGTTTCAGTGAATTCTTTAAACTAAACTACAAACAGATTAAAACATAATACTCCACATGGTAATCGGAATTTATAAACATCCAACATAATCTATCTTAAGAAAAATCATTACATAGATACAACTATACATAAAGAATCATATTTATATATTGCGTCTGCCAATTTCTTCGAGCGTGATTAATCCCAAGCAACTTGTCGACCAATGTAGAATGTTATAAAGCTCGTAAGTGCCGCCCTACTCTCCTACCTACATTGTAATTGCTTAATTACACTGCTCCATTACTTTAGAGGATAACAGCCTCACAATTATACTCTACATTGATCTCTTGTTTATTACGATCTATGAATACTATATCATTTTATTTACCTAAAATATTAAACCCTAGAACTTATACTCAAGTCTAATAATCAACTCTAGACTCATCTGGCATTGAAACGGCGCTTCACACACATAATGGCGCCCGAACACCAGCTTCTCACGCTGAAACTAGCGCTAGCTCTCTGACCACTGGCGCCTAGTGCCCTAGCCCTTGTGCCCAGCGTCCAAACTCTGCATTGTACCGATTCCTGCATGAAAAATCAGCAATTTGGGGTCTTGGATAACCCAAAAACCTGTCTAACCAGCCAGAAAAAAAGGGGGGGGAAACTATCCCAATATCATATACGTAATTGATCAAGTTATTGTACTTAACATACATGAAAAACATAATGATTAGGTATAAACCCATCAATTCAAACAATTCCTAAACTCTTAATTATGTTACTCTGACCATTGGTTTCTCAAACCCTAGCTCTCACCTTCACATACATTAATTATTTCCATTCACAACAAAACTTGGCCTAACTTAGAAATGAAGCCAAACTTAGCCTAGTTCTTAATTATGTTTGAGAAGAAAGAGTAGATGATCATGAAAACTTGATTAACTTCTTAACTTTTTAACCCTAGCTCCAATTCCATCTCTTTATTATTCTTCCTTCAAGTTCCTTTACCCCTAAAATCAAAGAGGAGAAGAGGCAACATAGAACTTCTGATTTTTTTTACTTGTCCAGTGCCTATTTATCGATCATTGTGAGAAATTGTCCCTTTTTCGCTTATTATTCTAAACAATACCCAAATCACCCTTAATGCTAATTAGTAATTCTAATTAAGAGATATAAAGCAGATTGGAGTAATAGTTTAGAGGGTGAGTAAAAGTTTAGAGGGTAAATCATGGGATATTCATATTACAGAAAGAATGAAACGAGTCTAAATTTATCAGAATCAACATCATCATCTGCAATTCAAACAATGTGATGGCAAACAAAAAAAGCGCATTCTCCCACTTTAAAAAAAGTGCATTAACATATTACAACATTTTTTAATTGCAAGATTTAACAAAAGAAAACATAAAACATGTTGCATGGTTCTCCTAGAGATGAAGGAACTAGAAAGAGCACATTATACATGAAAGCTCCAATTCAACAATTTAATAATCACGGTTACACAACAAATACAAATAACTCTTCATTACAGCTTTTAACTACGAGTGATTAAACCAAGAGAGAAAATATGTTATAGGTGAGTGCTAGACTAAAATCAGAGGTAATTTGTTTGAATTAAAAACATATGCACATACATATGCTTTCCAACAATTTCTCACACCAGATGGTCTACACAATTATAGGATTGTTGACCAGATTTATTTGTCTAATTCTTTTAGGAAAACTCACTATACAACCGTAGTCAAATCTGTCATTACCCATTCTAATTTTTGGCTACTTTTGACTAGAATAATCTCTTTAATATTGAGTTATTTCCATCAGTTTCAGCTTAATTCCCCTTGATTTGTGCATATTTGTTTTCCTATTAGTGTCACTGGCCTTGGTAAACCGTTTCTAGACTTCGTTTTGTCATTACCATTATTCTATTTTTTTTGAACAAGATCATTACCATTATTCTGAATGAATACACATGCATAAGAAAAAAACCAAGCTTCATGTACAAACAATTTCTATTCTTCCAATTATGGAAAAGGCCACAACCAGGAGGTCCAGGTCAAAGAATCATGCAACAAAGAAAAGGAAGATGAAGACACCAAATAAAAACACAACGACACATGTCTGTGTTAAGGAGCAGTTTACTAAAACTCATACAAAGGACTTCAAATCTGAAGTAGTGGTCATTTCATCCAGGTAATACAGTATACACAGTTATAAGCTATATAATAAATTGAATGAGATATTTGCTATTAAGTCACATCTGCTATATTTTATCTAAATGTACACAAAATATGATCTTGATAAGCTGTTAGAAAATAGATTATATTTTAGATGTCTGGTAAGCTCAATGACTATTTTATGGTTTTAATTTAGTAATTATCCAAGTAGTCGTGATGAGAGCGAAGATGATAAGGAAGGAAACTATGATTCTACATCTTCAACGCCAAAAGTTGTAAGAAAAGTAGCTTGTAAAGTTGCAGAAACTAAAAGGAAAGGCTCCAAGTCTAATTTTACAGTTGAATTTGGAACCAACTCAACCCCTCCTTATGTAAAGACTAAAATTGAAGGCAGGCGAAAAATGAATGATTTTGAGCTGACTTGGGTTAAAAAAATCTTTTTTACAAACCTGGAGAGGCGGATGATAATGATTTTTTACCTAAACTATCATGAAGATGTTGTTGCTGCTTTTGAAGTTCTTAGTAATCATTCAACCATAAAATAATTACTTCAATTTAGAGTGTGACAATTGAAATTGTTGCCTAAATTATGACATGATTCTTGTTTGACGGTGGATGCCAATTACATTCAGACCACCACCATCAATGAATATGAATGATGTTTATACCTACATAGTTGCGTATGTTTGGGTAAAACATATCATAATGCATTTGGATATCATATTTTTAGTTTTGTTTATATCAATTTAGCTAATGGTTAATGATTCGCTCAACTACAAGTGTGTTTGGATCAAGGAAAAACCTAAAGTCACTTATGCCAAGGAGTTTTGTGGATCAGGAGGTAATTTGAATATAATACTAACTACTTAAAACATCACATTATGCAGGTTATTAATTTGGTTGTTTCGCGACAACACTGGATGATGAAATCGTTATCCAAAACCAAAGGAGTGTGGTATCTCCCTACATCGTTTGTGGTATTCACAACTACTGATCTTACTAGAACTTTCTATTTATTTGTACTATGATTTAAATCAATTATGTTTATTTTTTATGCTGCAATACACACTCGGCTGGCGATACACTCCGCAAGAAGTGCGGAAAATCTTTCAAAAGGATTTCATGTCAAAGCAAGGTCAATCTGTTAAAAAGGTTGTTTTATGTTGATTTTGTTTGGATGATTATTTCCACATCAAAATTAATGGATCAACTAAATTATGTTTTTTGCATTCTTACAGATTTTCATTCCTGTAACGATCAAGGGGTGCATTGGTATCGCATGGTCGTCGATATTTTAGAATGAAAGTTGGTGTTGTTAGACTTTTTGCCTTGTCCTGAAAGAAATGACCTAACACGTCGGGAGGTTTTGAAGCTGGTGTGTATCCTACATTCTACTTACTTTATAACTTATTATTATGCTTATGTTACTAAGGTTTGTAATTTATTGCAGGCTATTTTTATTGAGGAAATATTGAGTAATGAATTTATGGGTGATGCGAATTTGTCCAATTCAATATCAAACTTCTGTATAATTCAACCAAGATCTCTTCCAACACAACACATTGAATCATAAATCTCATTCATTAAAAATAGAAATAAACAAATCATAATGAATGACAGTTACGATCCATTGCGTTGTGTTGGAATGAATTTGAATTATACTGAAGTTTGATATTGAATTTGACGAATTCGCATAACCAATAGATCCATTACTCAATAAAAATAACATCCAATAAATTACAAACCTTGGTAACATAAGCATAATAATAAGTTATAAAGTAAATATAATGTAGAATACACACCAGCTTCAAAACCTCTCGACGCCTTAGATCATTTCTTTCTAGATAAGGCAAAAAGTGTTACAACACCAACTTTCTTTCTAAAATATCGACGACCATAAGATACCAATGCACCCCTTGATCGTTAACAGGAATGAAAATTTGTAAGAATGCAAAAAACATAATTCAGTTGATGCTTTAATTTTGAAGTGGAAATAATCGTTCAAATAAATACATTAAAAAACCTTTGTAACAGATTAACCTTGCTTTGGCATGAAATCCTTTTGAAAGATTTTCCGCACTTCTTGTGGAGTGTGTCGCCAGCCGAGTGCGTATTGCTGCATAAAAAATACAAACATAATGGATTTAAATCATAGTACAAATAAATAGAAACTTCTAGTAAGATCGGCAGTTGAGATACCACACTCATTTGGTTTTGGATAACGATTTCATCATTCAGTTTTGTCGTGAAACAACCAAATTAATAACCTATAATGTAATATCAAAATTATCGACTTATATCATCAGAATACAATGTGATGTTTTAAGCAGTTAGTATCAAATTCAAATCACCTCCTGATCCACAAACTCCTTAGCATAAGATATAGTTTTCCTAGATCCAAACACACCCGTAGTTGAGCGAATCATTACTTACTCCCTATAATGAGAATTGACAGAACCATCAGTTAAATTGATATAAACAAAACAAACAAAAAATGATATCCAAATGAATTAGGATATGTTTTACCCATTCAAGTCATCAGCATCATGCATAAAGACATACGCAACTATGTAGGCACAAATATCATTTATAGTCATTGATGATTGTGGTCTAAATGTAATTTACATCCACAAACAAGAATCATGTCATAAATTAGGCAAAAATTCAATTGTCAGACTCTAAACTGAAGTAATTATTCTATGGTTGAATGATTACTTACTATAGAAATTTCAAAAGCAACAACAACACCTTCATATCCAATCACCTGACTTGGATGATAATTTAGGTAAAAATCATTATCCTCCTCCTCTTCAGGTTTGCAAAAAAGATTTTTCTAACCCGAGTCAGTTCAAAATCATCCATTTTTTGCTTGCCTTCAATTTTAGTCTTCACATGTGGAGGGTCTGAGTTGGTTCCTATATCAATATAAAATTAGACTTTGAGTCTTTCCTTTCAGTTTCTGCAACTTTACGAACTACTTTTCTTACAACTTTTGGCATTGAAGTTGTAGAATCGTAGTTTTCTTCCTTATCATCTCCGCTTGCATCACGACTACTTTGACAATTACTAAATTAAATCCATAAAATAGTCATTGAGCTTACCAGACATCTAAAATATAATCTATTTTCTAACATATTTGAGTACATTTAGATAAATCATTTAGAATCATATTCATTCAATTTATTATATAGCAGATGTGACTTATTAGAATCTATCTCGTTCATATTTATTCAAGCTGGTTTATCTAACATAGGTCACTTATTATAAACTACAAAAATCAAATTGATAAATCCTTTAGAATCATATTAATTCAATTTATTATATAGGAGATGTGACTTATTAGAATCTATCTCATTCAGTTTACTATATAGCTTATAACTGTGTATATTGTATTACCCGAATGAAATGACCGCTACTTCATATTTGAAGTCCTTTGTATGAGTTTAAGGTAAACTTCTCCTTAACACAGACAGATGTCGTTGTCTTTGCATTTGGTGTCTTCATCTTCCTTTTCTTTGTTGCATGATTATTTGACATGTACCTCTTGGTTGTGGCTTTTTCCATAATTGGAAGAGTAGAAATGGTTTATACTAAAGCTTTTTTTTACGCAGGTGTACTCATTTAGAATAATGGTAATGAAAAAATGAAGTCTAGAAATGGTTTACCTAGGTCAATGACACTAATAGGAAGACAAATATGCCCAAATCAAGGGGAATTAAGCTGAAATTAATGGAAAATAACTCAATATTAAAGAGATTATTCTAGTCAAAGGTATCCAAAAATTAGAATGGGTAAGGACAGATTTGACTACATTGTTGTATAGTGAGTTTTCCTAAAAGAATTAGACAATTAAATTTGGTCACACTCCTATGATTGAGTAGACCATTTGGTGTGAGAAATTGTTGGAAAGCATTTATATGTATGTGCATAAGTTTTTAATGCCAACAGATTACCTTCGATTTTAGGCAACACTCACCTATAACATATTTCCCCTCCTGGTTTAATCACTCTTAATTAAGAATTGTAATGAAGAGTTATTTGTATTTGTTTTGTGTAACCGTGATTATTAAATTGATAAAATCAACCAACTAGCCAGAAGTTTTAGGATATGGATATTATCACAAACAATTTCATTCCACTCCATTACATCCTATACCACCAATTTAAAGACAATCTTAAGTACTTCATTGAAGGTAGATGGATGATTTTACATTTTCATCACGCACTTCAACCTTTTAAGCACGATTCGACTCTTAAGTAAAGGCTTTCGATTTATTAGTGACAAACAACACAAAAGCATGGCATGGATATGAAAAGAGGGAGATACACACAAACATACCTTGTTTATAAAATCAACAGAACCGATAGTGGCCTTATAATCAGTACACGGTTTCACGAATGGCGATGGTGAGGGGAACTTTCGCTTGGTTGATGCTTGATTCATCAAGGTGAGCCATTGTTTGTTCCTTTTCTTCTTTTGATTTTTCAACTGTACCAGAAAAGCAATCACAGGGAGAGAATCACTTCCATGAGGAACACAACAATGTAGTAATGACTACATAAGTGAAGATGAGCAAACAACTAAATTAATCTCAACCGTTGTAAGACACTCTCAAATAGGTTCTTGAGATTATGAACATTTCGAATTGGTCGTCAAATTTTACTAATGTCAATCCTTATGAAAACATGTTAGGGACTAAATTGATATGTCCATTTGTCCAAAAATAAATAAAAAATTAATACGTCCATGTGATTATGAATATTTATGAAAAAGTAGTTGACTCAGTCAAATTTTACTCCTTAAAACATAGGGATTAATCGATAATAAATGGTTAAATTTAAGGACAGGCTTGACATTTTAATAGAATCGGTGATCTTTTAAAAATATTCATAATTTCATAAACTTACATATAAATGTTTTATAAAGTCAAATATTTGACCGATTACTCAGAGGAAAAAAAACAAGGTAAGATTTTGATTTGTCAAGTAACTTAAACATGAATCAAAACTGTGAGAGTAAATTAATCTATTAAACAATATACAAATGCATGTAGATAGGTATGAATCAAAATCGATTAGGGTTTGAAATTTGAAAACAAGTAAAACCCTAATTCTTCTAAAATCAGGAACACAAGAATAATAGAGAGAAGAGAAATAACCTTGAATTGGATTGTTTATGTTACGGTGAAATCGAAATCAGAGAAAGAGTGAAGAAGTTGTTGTCGCGGTTAACTTATATAGAAATTTTAGTGGGCTTTAAATCTTTGTCCGAAGATTTTGCCGCTAAAAGATATCAAAATTAAATAAATTATTTTATCCCAAAATAAATAAATCAAATAAAAGATGGATATGGATTTTTGTTTGCAACGTTGACTTCTTTTTCTCTTTTAGGATCATTGTGTATTTTTAATTCTCAATTCTTTTTCTCTTTTAGGATCATTGTGTATTTTTAATTCTCAACTAGTTACAAACCCGTGCTTTGCACGGGTTGAATTACGTATTTTTTAAAAAATTTACTCTAAAAAAGAGATGTTCAAATTAGGGAACATTGTCATTTTTCGTAAATTTGAGAACGAAGGTCGCATACTCCGAATATTTGTGATGATTTGTGATGATGGATTTGAATAAGTTTGGCACCTAGAGAGGATAATCTATAATGTCAATGGGATAATATTTTTCTCTATGTATTAGTCATATTTAACAGTGATTCTTTGTAACATCAGTCATCCTTTGTAACATCAGTCATCGCGTACTTCGTAACATCAGTCATCGCGAACCAACATGTTTATTGCACTTTAAAACACTGTTCACTGTCGTTGTTCAACATAAGAGAACATAAGAAGAGGAATATGAAAGTAAAATCAAGAGAGAAATATCAAGATAAAAAAATTAATAAAAAATACAAATATGTATGTAAATGATACAAAGTATCCACTGGAATAATACTATAATAGCATGGCGAAAACCATACTCCAAGAGTATACTACAAACACTCATGCAACAAAATATACAAAAAAGGTCCAACACCAAAACTCATAAGCCAAAATCCAATATCTATATCTATCTCAGTACCCTACACCCTAGAACCATATCCATTACTTGTAGCAGACAAATTTCAAGGTCTGAACTTGTATCTCAAGAACATGGATGATTCCATTACTGATGAAAAACTCAAGGAAATGTTCTCCTAGTTTGGCACAATTACTTCGTACAAGGTCCGCACTATTATTCTTTTAACTGATATCTGTGTCGGTCTATTCGTTTTTTAATGTTGCAGACGTTGGCCAATTAAATTCTTTTCCCCCATAATACTTCAGATTATGCGAGACCCAAATGGTGTCAGCAGAGGATCTGGCTTTGTTACATTTTCAACTTCAGAGGAAGCATCAAGAGCTGTAAGTCTAAAACTATCTATTGTATTTGTTTTTTGTGAAGAACTGTAATATAACATTCATTTCATTCATTCCTTGCAACTTGTTCTCGCATTTCTTCCTCTTGATCACAATGATCCATGTGTCAGCTTCCAAAAGTACAGCAACGCCATCCAATGTTGCAATAATGCCGGTGTATGCATGCTTCCAGTTATCGTAGCGATCTGCTGCAGACACCTCCAATGCCTCAAACCCTTTAAAGATGTTGATGATGTTGATGATTATAGTTGCGTATCCAACACCCCAATGGTAAAGGTTCCAGTAGAATTTGAATTTATGATCTTTTTTTGGCCTCAACAGCAGAGCAAAAACCTGTATTCAGTAGCAGAAGTTTCTGTCAGTTTCATTTTAATAATTAGCAGCATAACATAGCATTCAAAAGAGGCATATCAGCAAGGCTTCAAAAACAACTTCGACACCGCAATCTGGCTGCATCATCATTGTTATTTTATATTTTCACAACATCAATTGAAGTTGCATCAATCACATTTATTATGATTCTTTGCAATATCAATGATTGCAACAGTTTCCACAGCCACAATTCAAAACCTTGTATATTAGTAGTTTATAGTTTAAGAAACTACTCATCAACAACAGTTAAAGTTGGGTCAGCTGTATTTGAATGTGATTTTCTGCAATATCAATTGTCACGACACAACTGCAACAGTTACCACGTATGCAATTTAAAATATTACATGTGAACAAATCATGAACATGAACATGAAATCTCATACCTGAAGGGTTCCAAGGCAGAAGATGATGATCCCGAGTGTTCTCTGAGTTGAATATGTAACACCAGCCGAGTCACTGCCAAGCTTGAGACTGGTACCCCATCCAGCAACACCAACTATATAGGCAGCTGATTGGCAGGTAACATGAAGGTGAAACCAAGCAGGGTCTGCAGATTTGAACGCCTTCAAGTACCTTACAATCACAGCTTCCAAGGGCATCAAGATCCCCCGGCCCACTGCATTCAGCACTCCATGAGTCTGAAAAACAATTAACATCCTTAATCAATTTCCAAATCACCGAATGAAATCCAAACCTTCTTGTTGCACAACATCTAAAACCATTGCAGAACATGATCACAATGATATTCATCACCCGTATTTTTTTTTTGCTTTATGTATGTTATAACTATGATCAAGATTGTCTAAACAATTATTCCTTGACATATGCTAATATTTCCCTTCTACTTTCCCTTTACATATTCACCTTTTGTGCAGTAAATAGAGAAATCTCATCAAAATTTTAGCAATGAAAAAATAGCTTTATTAGAATCCAATATGCTAATATTTCCCTTCTACTTTCCCTTTACATATTCACCTTTTGTGCAGTAAAAAGAGAAATCTCATCAAAATTTTAGCAATGAAAAAATAGCTTTATTAGAATCCAAGGTTTTACCGCAACCTACTAAACTCAGCTAACAATTAAATCAAAACTAATAATTAAAGAAACACAAGTATCTCCCTATAACTTGTCAGGTACTTCACTTTGGTACCTATCACTTACAAACTTCTAGCTTCTCCTTTTGCCTAATTAAATTGAGAAAGAGTGCTTAGTTGTGCAGGTATCTCCGAATAATTAAAATCCGTTAATTTTAGTATAAGAGAGGCAAATTCCATCTAATAGACTACCAATAAACAATTACAGGTAGAGCAAGCAGAAGTCATAAGACCAGTCCAACTGGGTTGATGAAAAATATATACCAGGTCACGTACTCTTCGTAAGAGTTATAAATTCTTGAAGATCTTCAAATTTCGTATTCGAGAGGCCTGCAGCCAGAAATATTCAACTTAGAACTATGAAGTTCATCCTGTAAAAATAAATTCATGTTGCAGAACAATGAATGATATTTTGGTTACCTTTTACAGCATGTGTAGCAGAAATGTCCACTTTATTGTTGTCAATCCTTTTCACTTTCATTTTTCTGGTCTCTTCAATCATGTTGGTGTTAAGCTTTCACATCTTCATTCGAAGTTATGAGGCGGTTGTCATAATCTTTAGAGGGAATACAATTAAATGTAAAAAATCTACTGACTTATAAAGTTCAACATATAAAATTATCTAAATAATTTGTTAATAATTTCAATCAGAAAAAACAAAGTCATTCTTTCCTACAAATTGCAGTATTAACATCCTGACCTATGGTACCTAATAGCTATAATATAAAATATATATATATATCCTTTCAAAAAAAAAAAAAATATATATATATATATAAGTAATTACTTGATGGCTAAATATAATCAAAATTAAGAACCAAAACACCAAAGTCAACCTGCAAAATGCTCCCAGGACGGCCACCAAGATCATCTTCCCTTCTGTCAGATCTCAACCAATCTGTAGCAACCATTTGCATAAAAGCAAGTGGTCAAATTTCTGGAAAATATTAGACATTTAAGAACCTCAATTCTGCTATCAATTGCAAATTCTTCAAAAACCATTTTAAAAAAATGAGACATCATTATAACTTCAAATCCTGCTTATTTCAAACCACTGCATCCAACAATTTCTAAACCATAAACATCAAAACCTTATATATCATGAAATCACTAACATTTTACTCAAAAGAAAAAACACTAACATTATCACATCAACTTCCTAATTTCTTTCTCATCTCCTTTGTCACATTATCCATCAACCAAACCTCAATACATTGTGTTTCTACTGACCTCAGTCAAATGAACCAAATTCAGAGAAAAATTGCTATATCTGTGCCAAGGCCACAAAAATATCTTGTATGAAGTGATCATAAATTTGATGCAGCCATGATCAATTTGCAATAATTTGTAAAAAATATTCTTATAACAAATATTTATAGTCAAACCAATCAATTTTAAAGAGGCGCAAACCAAACAACATTGAGCATTGGAAAGTGCTTGCCTTCAAAGTTGAAACTTTATGCAATAAGAAAATCACTCTAAAATAATTTTTAAGTATCATGGCAAAGTATAACAAATATAGCCTCCATATTTGAATATTAGATCTTAATCCTGCACCCAAAGAATAGAAGCTAAAAACAATGATTATTATTCAAATTCAGATAACATATAAAGTTAGATTGTTTCTTTTCATTACTTTGCTCAGCACTTTCTTCAACTTTCTCTACTCCATCTCCTGTCACCAAAAAAAAAAAATAGGAACTAACATTTTATAGGCTGATCAAAAGACTTACCTTATTCCTAACCTTCATCAACAACTCTATGAGCCTGCCAAGTAATATTAGAGTAAAACATAATTTAGAATCCCAATTAATGAAATGCAAATAGGAATATAATTAAAGCAAGAAAAATGGGGAAGAATCATACAATTTAATCCTATATATCCTCAAGTTCTAAACTTATAGAAGCAGAATCCACTATGCTTTTAGTCAATATTACAATGCTATAGAAATAGCTTTTATTTATTATTTACAACACAGTTTACGTAGCAACTTGGTAATTAAAAAGTAAAAGTCATTTTAAGACTCTTTTTAATATTCATTGGCCTAAAAGAGTACACAATAATATATTTGCTACATTGATATTAGTGTTAACAAAAATTTGATCTCTCTCTCTCAAGAGTCTCATAGGCTGCAATCTCTAGCTTTCCTACCTATAATCAAAAGATTTTTCCATTGACATATTATTAACAAATAAGGGGGAATGGAGATTGATCAGCTGGAAATTTGGGACAAATCAAACCCAACTTTCATTTGAATCAAAATTAATATATATTTAGCATTCTGCTATACTGTATATCATTAATTTCTCTGTCCTCTAATAGAATTCAATATCTTCTAATTAATACATTTCCTTTCCATTCATCTGTTTAAATGAGCCCTTGAAGCCACAACATCATAATTGATTTGCATCCAACATACTCTATACTCCAAGAAGCACATAGTAGAGTATTGTTATGGGCAATGCAATCAACATACCAAATATAACCCTGCAGCACACATGCCAAATTCAATTTTAGTATTTCAATAAATCCACATAATCACTTGCATTTTCTCTTAACAAAGATGTAAATTTAAAAAAAAGAATAAGAGACTCACCCAGTGCTGAGTATATTTGGATGGAGATTGTATTCTTTGGCAAACACAAAGGGAACAATACCTTGGGGAAGTGCAGCCTGCAAGTAATTACTTATATAAAAATACATTTTCTTAACAAAATTGATATCGTCAATTATACCGTAAAACAAAGCATACATTTATATGAGTAAAAAAATGCAATTCCATAATTTACTCGACAAAAATACAAAGCAGAACAAATACAATTTGAGCATGAAAAAATGTCTAAAAGTGTGTCTCCAAATTGAATGTGTACCACATTTCTTTTCTTCTATATGATGAGTAAAATTTTAGTTATGGGGCGCTTTATAAGTTGCCATACCTTGTTGATAGCCATAGGATTTCCTAGGAGTTGCAGCACCAATTCACATCGCCCTGCTAGAACAGAAAACACCATTCATTTCATTCAAAGCTTTAGACCTTTCACTATCATCTCCAAACCTGACGAAACCATAACCCTTTGAGCGTCCGGTATTGGCATCAAAAACAACTTTAGCAGCTTTAACTGAAGGGTATTTATCAGAAAAAGTTTCAAGTAACATGGTATCTGTAACATCTGCAGCTAAATCTCCTACAAAAATAGAAAGATCAGGGACATTATCTGAGCGTTTGTGATCTCAGAATGAAAGTATCCCAGGATACAAAAAATGGTTTGCAAACCCAGTTTCAAATACATGCTTAAAAAATTCTTTTAAAATGCTATATAATCCCATTCGAATACACCCCACTAAGCTTTCAAAATTCATATAATTTTTTTCACCAAACAAAAGTGGCTAAAAACATTGCAATAATGTCACTTCTTGGGTTAAATCAAGCCACCTGCAACACATGCACCATAAACCCATGTCAGAAGTGCAAACATTTCAATCTTCTTTTTAATCCAAAAAACTATTAATACACATGGCTTTAATTTCTTTTCAATTACTAATCTTTAAACTTGATTGAACAATTGTACTATAACTACATACACACTTAGCAGTGACTACCAGAACCACATCAAATAAAAACTTGTTCAACCAATCAATCTGATGAAACATGAGAAAATAAACCCAAAATTGCAAAGAAACAAAACAAAACCAGAAAATTAAACCTTCAAAGATCAAAACATCAGCTTTCTGCATACAACAAACCAAACAACACACATAAATCACCTAACAACAACCCAGATTACAATCGAATTGCAGAAAAGAAGAAGGAAAACACAGAAAGTAAAACGAATAGAACAAAAAACGAAAATAAATCACAAAACCCTAAACATGCATGCAATTAGATTACCTTGATGAAGAACAAAACTGCGGGAACGGCGACGATGACGGAGGGAACGGAGATAGAAGAAGAAGCAGAAACAGAAGAACGAAGAAGAAAAGGAAACGAAGGAAAAAAGAAAGAAACTTTTGCTCCCAAACATATATACCCACAACCTAGGCACGTGGCAACCAACAAATTCCACAAATTTGAAGATTACCAAAATGCCCTCCAGAAGGGCAAAATTGGAAAATCAACGTGCATCAATATTTATAAATAGTTAGTAGATAGGCATGATAATGAGGCGGAGTGAGGACTAGTTTTATTTTCCACGTCCTCATAACCCTACTCTCATACATTTATCTGTTATCCTATCTATATCTAGCGGGGATGAGAAATCGAATCTCATCCCCATCTCTGACGGGTTTGAGTATTTTCACCTCATTCCCATAGTAGATAATTTTTTTAATAAAAATAAAAGTATTTTCAACTCCGAGCACAATGATGTAATGCATTATCTAACAAAGAGACAATGACAATCGATAATTATGGTGGGAGAAGAGACAAGGCGGGAGTATGAGATATGGAAGGAGAAAAGAGAGAATTATGATAAGCGCATGTGTCATCTGGGAGACTGAGACTTTGACTCTGTGAGTGAAATGATTTAGAGTTTGAGTTTCTATTTATATAAAAGGGGAAATAAATTGATTTTCTACTTTTAGGACCGGTTAGGATATGGGTTTGGCGTGGATATGTATATCACCGTTACCCGTGTTTTGAAATAGGAAAAACTCAAACCCAGTCAAAACGGGAAAAACCCGTTAAATTGGATTTGGTTTGGACAGATACTCGTGAATATGGATTTTGTTGTCATGCCTAACTATAATATATAGCAGAAGTATTCACTTTTTTTTATTGAATATGTGGAAAATTTTCTATACATAAATTCATATTTATTATTCGTTTTTCTAATTAAAATTTATAGCACTAATTTGGAGCATGTTTGTTTGACCGGTGAGCTCTTTAGCAATCGGCTCAAGCAACTCAATGCGTTTTTTATAAGTGTGTTCTTTACCATGTAGAACCATCAACCTTATTGATATACAATAACACCTCTATACAAGATTCACACATTGAGAGGGGAAGATGATATTTGAGTAGTGCAATTTCTAGATTTGAGGATTTGTATGGATTTGTGGAACAAGAAAAAGATATATCTTTGTACCGTCAAAACACTTTCTATGATGTGGATAAGTCATAGTGTCAAATAGTAGATTTAATGTCTCAAATTTTGAGAGACAGTTGTGTATCATTGATGTATCAATGTTATATACCAATAGTAATTTTATAAGTGTTTTATTTAATATATTTTTTTAAAAGGATGTTCCACATGAGATATCTTAATTGACTAATGGTATATAACATTAGTACACAAGTGTTATTACAATTTAATGATTTAAAATGATGATCTAGTCTTATTTATTAACCATGTAGTTAAATAATGATTGAATCAACTGAATTTTAACCTCCAAGGTTTACGACTTAAAAGGTTTTAGGAGTATGTACATGTGGTAAATGCTCATCTTTCAATCAAAATTTCTTTATAAACAAGAATTAGGGGTTGAACTTCTGATCACTTGCTTAAGAGGTCTCACGATGTCAAATCTCTATTTTACAGAGAAGAAAATCCTGATAAACTAGAGTTCCAAATTCATCATATCGTCGATTAACGATTTAATTCGTGATATAATTTTTTTAAGATCTCTGATATAATTCTAATTCTAATTCTAACTGTAGTATCATTTGATATTTATTTATTTTTATACAAAAGAGGGCAAAGCCCAAAGAGAAAAGAAAACCAAGAAATTAAATAGATGTTCCTATGCATGCAGAGCCTCAGAAATATCATCTAACAAAAGACTGAAGTTCACTAGGGCGAGTCTCCAGAATGCGAAAATCTAAAAAATTCATCGAAATGCTGGAGTTAGCAAGTCAATCTGCACTTCTATTGCCTTAAAGCTAAGTATGGGTAATTTTGACAGTCCAACTCAAACTTAAAAACTTTCGAATACGCCCAACCAAAGTAGGAGTCGTTCCACTAAAATTGCACTTTTCAGTAATCATGTCGACCAAAATCTTTGAGTCACTCTCCACTATAAGATGAGTGGTGTTCTCCCTCCACACCATGTCCAAACCTAGTTACATGCCCCACATTTCAGCATGAAAAACATCACATTCCAATCTTCTTAAAGTAACCTTTTATCCATCTACCATTAGAGTCTCGAAAAAGCCCTCCACATCTTGCAAGAGTACCAGATCACTTCCAAGCACCATCACAATTAAGCTTAACCCAACCACTCAGAGGTCACACCCAATCGATTGATATAGTTTCCTTTTGATGAGGACTTTTAGGTAACAACTTTGTATTGTCTTCTATCTCTCTAGTAAACTTTTGTATTATCAGTGTTGGATTGCTTGGTCTTTGAAATCCTATTTCAAAAATAGTTTTGTTTAGCCAATTCCACAAATACCAATATGTTGTCATGAAAGTAGTCTGTCAAGTAGCAGGATTATCTCTAATCTCTTTTTCATTGATGTTGTTAAAGATCCACTCCATACAATCAAGAGAGAAGAAATTTGTTATATAATTAGATAAGACAGGTCTGAACCATACCTGGGTGGCGTGCACACAATCACGAAGGATGCGAATGACTGTTTCATCTCTCTCGCACAACAAGGACAAGTAAGGGAGATACCAACCCCCACTTGCTACGACTGTAATTGGTAAGGATCCTTCCACGAGTAACCAAATAAAGGCTTGGATACGATAGAGACCCTTCCAGCTCCATAAGATCTTCCAATCACCTCCCACAACCAAAGAAGTCTCTTGCTGCAACATATGGATAAATATTCATATAAATGTAATTTGCTAAAAAAAAATCAACAAATATATATCAACATATATATTATCTATATTATATATGAAGATAATACATAATTTTGAGATAAGTTTTTCACTTTCAATTATACCTTTAAAAAGATTTGTCTATAAGAATGTTATATTTTTGATGTTATTAAAAAAGATAAGAATTTATATTATATATATTATATTGTTGGTGTCATTGGAAAAGATAAAATATAATTTTTTTAATAAAAATATAAGTATAATTTGTTACAATATGAAAGTGCAAAATATATATAATTATAATTTTAATCAAAACCAATATTTGATAAAAATAAAATTTTTGTATGTAATTTATACACGATCGCAAAACAATAGTTTTATTTTTAAGAAGTACACATAAATTTTTCAATCAAATTTCATAACAAGATTATATTATGCTTAATTGCTATTTTCGCCCCTTAACCATTTTATTGGTATTGCTTTGGTCCCTTAATTAAAATTTGTTCCGTTTTGGTATTTTAAGTTTATATCTGTTACACATTTTGATCATTTCCGTTAATTTTATTCAAAAAAATTTAGGGGTTTACATCGTCTTCATCTTCATTCCTCCTTCTTCGTCATCTTCATGCTACTTTCATAAAATACTCATGAGAAAAACCCATAATTGATTCCCATCAAGTTATTCAAACCCGAACTTTATTTTACTCCCAATTTGTTTTAATTGTTGTGAAAGGGTTAACCCAAATTTAAACCCTCTCCTCCCCTTTCTTTTCATCTTTTTTTGCTCCAATCTGACAACCATTCCTCTATTTCACTCTCTGCCAAACACAAAATTATCATCATCTTCATTTCAAACACAATCCCAGAAAACAACATAAACGATTTTCTTCTCATGACAATTTTTATTGCATTTGAATTTTTGTTTCAGGTGTTTGTTCATAAGGGACAATACTTCAACATGTTCACCTCATTCTTCCCAATTTCAGATCTGCTGAATCAAATCAGCTTAAAGAACAACGACAACGAGAAAATCACACCCATAGTTATGGATATGCTGAATTGTCTCTTGTTTAAAATTTTCGAAGAAAAAATAGGGGAATTGATGAATGGGTCTGAGATTTGTGTTTTTTAGCCACCATTTATTGATTTTGTTCTTGGTTTTGAATAATATTAAAGAAAGTTTGCAAATTTGGAATTGAGATGGAGAAGATGAAGAAAATAAACACTAACGTTTTTTGAATAAAATTTAAAGAAATAACTAAAATATGTAATGAAGATAAACTTAAAATACTAATAGAACAAATTTTAACTAAGGAACCACAACGATACAAATAAAATAACGAAGGGACGAAAATATCAATTTTTTTTTTTTTTTAAGAAATTACCAAAATAAGCTGAAAGCTATAACAAACAAAAAAAAAACCAACCTTAAACATGGTTTCTTTCTTTCACTCAAGCCAAGTGAATTAACACTATGCTTCTTCTTCATCACCTTGTTCTTCCTCAAAACATAGAAACACAAACAACAACAACAACAACGTAGTAACAACAAAAACAATGACAACAAACACAATCAAAGAAACATCAACATCATCATCATGTTCTCAAAACATCATAGATCATCATCATCTTCCTCTTCACCTCCTCAGATCCGACACAATCCCACCATCACCAACTCTCTCCAATTCCACAATTGATTTCCTCCCAAACTTCTCCGGTTACTCATGGATCGCTTATGGAGCTTCTTCCCTTCTCGTCATCACCCATTTCCCTTCTCCTCTTTCCGATCATCAATCACGTATCGGTCCTATTTTTCGTCAATTCTTTGAACTTTCCTCTGATCATTCTTCTCCCGTTTCTTCTGTTTCTTGGTCATCCCATATTCCTTCTCATGGTGATCTTGCTGCTGCTGCTGAAAATTGTATCTGGGTTTTTAACCATGGTTCTGTTAAGTCTAAAGGTAACTTAAATTTCGATTTTTAACTTTTTTTTCTATGGGTTTTTGATTTTTTGCTGAAATAATGGATATCATGAATAAAAACTATATCTTTAGTAATTTTATTAGGTTTTGAGAATTTAGGGGGTAATTACTTGTGGGTTTAGTTTAATTATCAACTGCAACTAGCTCTATGTTTGATTCTGTGGTGACAAGAATTGATTTTGTTAAATTGATTCTGTTTAAAAGTGAGTTGAATGTATGGATATATGTTCATGTAAACATGAGTTAAAGAATAAATTTTAGTGTTAAATTATGAATGCAAAATAGAAGATGCACCATCTGTGTAAAATAGTTTTACATTGACATCTAATGAATCTCTTGTATTCTGCCAAATCAGAGAGATATTTTGAAATTAGTTGTATGACATGACAGGGAAAGACTAGACGGGGTAGAATTAGCAATGACAACATTAGAGAGAGATTTGGGGTAGCACCACCTATAGTAGAAAAGATGGTGGAAACTCCGCTTAGGTAGTTTGGGCATGTAGAGAGAAGTTTTGTAGATTCTAAAATAAAGAGAGTAGATGACATAGGGAGTAGTCAAATCACCGGAGGCAGAGGAAGACTTGGAAAAACTATAAGAGAAACTATTTAGAAAGATCTAGAGATCAATGAGTTGGATAGAGATATGATATACGATGGAACATTATGACAGATTTTGATCCATGTAACCGACCCCGCTTGGTGGGATAAGGCTTGATTGTTGTTGTATTGGTTTTCTGGTTTAATTGCTGAAATAATGAATATTGTGAATAAAAGCTATGATTTTAATAGGTTTTAGGATTTTGGGGGGTAATTGTTTGTGGGTTTAGTTTAATTATCCAATGCAATATATGGACATGACACTGACACTGACACGTAGACATCAATAGTAATTTAAGGAAATGGAAGTGATTGAATATAATTCATGTGTTGGTGTTGTGTTGGGATACTTAATACGCCTTTAATCTGAATCAACGGTTCTGCGTAGATTGAAGTCTCATAGTGATGTAAGTTTCTTGTGGTTTTTGGAGGGTTTGATAGGGACTGATATAACATTACTTGGAGAGTGATGTTGGGGTTTTAGTACCTTATGCTTGGTTAGAGAAAAATCCCTTTTGTTATTAGTTAAGGGAAAATGTTAACTAGTGCCCCCGGGGCACTGGTTAAGGGCCTTAAATGGTAACTTTTTATGAAAGTCTGTGTAATCACTGTATTGGAAATTGAAAACTTAAACATTTTGAAAAAATAATTACCTAATTTAGCATGCTTAAAGAGTGTCATGGGGGCACTCGTTAACAAGACCCTTAGTTAAGATAGTTCTACAAGTTTTCTTCTCTTGATTCTTCCTATGTAGGTAGCAAAGAGTTTTGTTGTGTGTAATGTATATATCTAATTTCTCAACAGTTTTCAATTCATTATTAAACTTATACTAAGGGGCCAGGAAGGATGGTTCTTGACTCAATACTTTGAGTATTTGTGAACTCACGTATTTCTAACTATTGTGTTTCCCTTGATTCTGAAAAATATGCGAAGTTGGGTAGGAAGCAATTCAAAAACATGGATATTTTTGCAGCTAAACTGAGTGAACTTTTGACATTTGAGAACTTCCCCAACATCACTTTTCAGAAACTGAGCATTTCAGTTAATATTAAAGGGTTTCCTTTTTATACAAGTTTTAGTTCACAGCTAACTCATCTACTCATAAATTATGTAATATTTGAAGCCTGTCATATTGTTTGGAATAAAAGCTGATGAAACAGGCCCTCTAGGTATTATTATATTATATAGTCTGTCCACCTTTATAAATAGTCACAGAGAGTATGGTAATGTCTATTTTGGAGGAATTTAGATAAGAAAAGAGAGTGGCAAGCTTTGAGTACATGTTTTTTACTTTTGTACTTATTTTTATTTTTCCACGGGGACATCTGACATCTTAATCTTATCCCGCATTCTTGCACTTCTTTCTTGTTGCTAATATGTTTATTCTTTTCAGGAAAAGACAGAAAATATTACAATAGAAAAATGAGCCACCTATTTGATTAGCTTTATATATTAAAAACACAATCTTGTCACTCATATTCAGGTTCTTTTTGTTGGAGCCAGAATGCAGTGCTTGTACAACGTACAAAAGTGGAGACCATGAGATGGACAGGATCAGGGGACGGAATTATTTCTGGTGGAATGGAGGTAGTTTTCTGGAAAAAGAGTAACAAATGTTGGGAAATCGCGTGGAAGTTCAAAGCAGATCAGCCCCAAACACTCGTAAGTGCAACCTGGTCTATTGAAGGCCCTTCAGCAACTGCATCACGTCCTAGTAAAGAACAGATTGAAGGGTCCTTAATCAATCAGGTAAGCAAATGTGTGTTTGTATGTCAGAGCAATGGAGTATCTGAATATTCAAAAGCCAAACTTCAACACCCTCTACCTGTTGTGACAATTCAATGGAGACCATCAAGGGGAAGACTATCAAACGGATACAGTAGGTATTCAAAAGGGAATCTATTACTGACATGCTGCTTAGATGGAACTGCTAGGTTATGGAGTGAGGTTGATAATGGAAAGACCAAGAGGGCTGGGAAGAACACAGGGTCCTCTTTTTGTGTTGTTGCTGTTATTGAGATTAGTCAGTGTTTAAATGGAACTCTTGGTTCAGATATATTTGTGATGTGGGGGACGGAAATTGAGGGGTTATTTAGAAGAGGCGAAGGAGACAGACAAATTTTTTCCGAAGAAGAATTTGAGCACGACGTGAGAAAGTGTGATTGGTTAGTTGGATATGGTCCTGGAATGTTGCTTAGCTTTTGGGCTGTCCACTGTCTTGATGATGTATCCCCGCTGAGATTTCCCAGAGTTACATTGTGGAAGAAGCATGAACTTCAGAGCCATGACATAGGAAACATTTATAAGTTTGACTCATCTGATTTTAAAAACGCATTACTTATGCATAATAAAGTCATTATATCTAGAAACTCCTTGTCTGGTCCACCAAGTATATGCTCTTTGCTTCAGCTCTTACCTTGTAATTCCTTAGTTTGGTCATTTTTCCATATTCAAGAAACACGCGACGCTGTTGAGAACTCCCTTGATAATGGTAAAGCAGATGAAATATCTTCCCATTTGACTGGTGGGTCTTTAAACTTGGATGGCCACAGTGGGAAAATATTAAAGGTTTCGATTCATCCTTATACAAATGAAGCTCGAGTTGCTGCTTCTCTTGATTTTAATGGACTGCTTATTTTTTGGTCACTTTCTAATATTTCAAACTCCATTTTGGGATGTCCAACGTTGATTCCTACTTGGGAACTCTGTGGAAAGCTTGCAACTCAACACTCTTGCTCCATGTATACAAGCTTGACATGGGCACCTTCAATACTTGATGAGCAACTGGTGTTTTTCATGGGACATAACAGGGGGATTGATTGCTTCATAGTCAATATTAGTCAAACTGAAGAGGAAAACATAGAATGTCACTACTTATGCACTATTCCCTTCACTGGTCATGGTCCTTATGAGGATGGCCCACACGACATATTTGCAATTCCTTTGAACTCTACGTGTAATAAAACATTTCGCAATAATAAACTTATGCTTTTGGCAATTTGGATGGGGAGATTTGAAGCTCTATCATGGGAAGTTAACTTGCACTCTTTTGACATGTCAACAAGCTGTTCTGAATGCAACTTTGATGCTAAAAGCATTGATGACAACAGTGTTTGGGCATTTGAAAGTACATATGCTAGTAAAAGATATTACATTACTGTAATTCCATGTTCATCCGACTTTCCAAGTTCCAATGATTCGGTTACTAGTTTTGCAGTGGCGGATGCAGGAACCCTGAGTCACAGACAACAAGAGTTTGGCTTTGCAAATGATCTTTGTAGTAGCTCTCCTACATATATCTTGGCCACAGGTTGCTCCGATGGTAGCTTGAAACTCTGGAAAAGTAACCGGGACAATCCGCTGACCCTGAACTTGCCGTGGGAGCTTGTGGGTATGTTTGTTGCACATACTGGTCCTGTCAAAGGTATATGTTTCACTGATTGTGGCCAGAAAGTTGCTACATTCTGCCACGGAAATGATTCAAATGCTGTCAATACCATCCATATATGGGATGCTGTAAATCTGATCATTGCAGGGACATTTATTTTAGAAGATACACTCACGGTTGAAAGTGATATTACTACTCTCAAGTGGTTAACTTTAGGGACTGGTGAGTTATTGCTTGGAGTTTGTTTGCAAAATGAATTGCAAGTATATGCTCGGAAGCGTTGTGACGGCCTGACTAGGTCAAACTCTGTAAATTTTCCCAAATTTAATCTATGGTCTCAGATTGCATTTGCTCAAACTTCCCTTCCAATAAATGATTTCTTATGGGGACCCAAAGCTGCTCCGGTGGTAATTCATGGAAATTACTTCAGTATATTTAGCCATTGGTTGTTCCATGTGGATAAAAAGCAACAGAGTAATTTTCGTTTTCGTGACTCGGATCCAAGAGCCTATAATTGCAATAGTGAAACATATAAAGACATAAGTTCTGCCGTTTTTACTGATTGTGACATTGGTGCTTTCAGAGAGCTTTCAACTGTAGACAGTCTTGCAGATTGTGATTCGAAGCAGTCCATCGCAAATAATCTGAACAACAATAACCTGTACAGTAGCGTGTTTCTTGCCAAGGAACAATTAAAATCTGAACTCCTTACCAAGGTTGGTTTGTGGAGCATCTTAGAAGTAGCTGATCTGATCGGCGGATCTTTGCCTACTTACCACCCTGATGTACTTCTTATCAATATAAGTTCAGGTAATGGTTGAGTAAATTGTTTTCTTTCAGGATGACCGATGACTTAACAAACTTAAGTCATGTTTGGATAAACAACTTAATGAAACTTTTATAGGATAAGTGCTTATCATATTAGTTATGTATAAGCTATTTTGATAACAAAAGATAAAATAAAGTCAAATTGTTTTCAAATAAATTATAAGCTGTTTTCGTAAGCTATTCAAGTGAGCTTATGAAAGTAAGCTAAAAACAGCTTATAGACATGTCATAAACTGATTTCACTAGCTCTCTCAAATAGTCTCACAAGTGTTTATGCTAGTAGATAAGCTCAAATAAGTTAATCCAAACAGGCCCTTACTCAAGCATGTGATGGGAATTATATCATTTTTTTCACGCCGCCTTATTATTTTTATATTTTTCAGGCAACTGGAAACGTGCTTATGCAGCTGTTAAGCATTTTGTTGAATGCCTGATTTCTAATTATGATCCTAAAAAGAGACAGATTACCAAAAGGAATGGTCTTCCAAGTATCATATTGTCAGATTATTTAGAAGGCCGTATGCCAAAAAGTTCGCAAGATAAGGGATTTAATTGGAGTGGGGATGTTGCTTCAATCGCTTCATTTTCACAGGCTCAAAGTAGCTTGTTCCAGTTTCCATATCATTCGGATTACAGTTCTGAAAATAAAAGAAGTTCCACCTCAACTAGTTCTGAGCTTAATGGCTTTATTGAATCTTTAGAGAATTTTCCCAATTTACCTACTTTTATTAACATAGAAAGGACAGAGATTCTCTCCATCATTGATCTGCTCAGGGAAGTTAGTAATCCAGACTCCTCTTCTGCATATCAAAGTCTTGATGAACCTGGGCGAAGGTATTATTGAACCTATTCAGTATTTTTATGGTTTTCTGTTAAATCTTCCTGTTTGATGATTTTTTTTCCTGTCACCTTTTGATTTTTTAGCACCGAAAATGCATATGAATTCAGATGATGATTTATTATATATATAAAAATATACGAGCAGTGATGGTGGAACCTGATAGGCTCTATGTTGCTTTTTTGTACATGACAATAATATGGTCTCTAAAATTTTCATTATAGGTTTTGGGTTGCACTAAGGTTTCAGCAACTACTTTTCCAACGGAAGTTTGCTAGAGCTGCATCTATCGAGGAGATGATCATTAACTCAAGGTTGTTCGTATGGGCTTACCACTCTGACTGTGTAGAAAATCTATTTGGTTCTGTCATACCCAATGAACCATCGTGGCAAGCAATGCGTGCTTTGGGTATGGGATTTTGGTATGCTAACATACCTCAATTGCGTGCAAGGGTAATGCTTGGTCCTTTTCTATTTTGCATTCTTCTCCGTGTTCTATATGAGTAAGCAAGCAAAAACAAAATCTTGAAATTATTGCCTTCTTAGTTATGCCGATTGCATGATGTTGCAAGAAAAGCATGTATTTCTCATTAACTTCAAAAACTTGGCATCTGAAAGAAACGATTTATTTCACAAATTGCTGATATAGACTTTTTCTGTATTATTATCATTTGTTGTTTATTTCTGTCATACATCAGAATATTTTGTTGTTTATTACTCTTTCCAATTCAGACAGCTTAAATACTTTCATTATTTCTATTAATTCTAGATGGAGAAATTAGCAAGAGCACAATATTTGAAGAACAAAAATCCTAAGGATTGTGCGTTGCTGTATATTGCATTGAACAGAGTTCAAGTTTTAGCCGGCCTTTTCAAAATCAGTAGGGATGAGAAGGACAAGCCTTTAGTGGGTTTTCTCTTGCGCAATTTTCAGGTAAATTGTCTGAACACACATCGGCAAGCCCTGTTGTTTTTTTGGATGACTCCTTCATTAAGCCAACAAAGGACTACTAATTAGACCAATGTTTTAAAAACCGGACCAAGCTGGCTGGTTCAACTAGTTCAACTGGGAATCAACCGGTTTTCCGGTTGGTTTTATCCTGGTTGTACCACAGTTTGGTTGAACTGGGGTTGATTTTTTTTCCCCTTTCAATATGGAGTATGCAAATGTAAAATTTCCTCCTTGTACATGCATTTGTTTTATCACGTTTATAATGTTAAATTCTTGAAGTAATTGTAATTAGTTGATTACAGGATGAGAAAAATAAAGCTGCTGCTTTAAAAAATGCTTATGTCTTATTGGGAAAGCATCAGCTGGAATTGGCGGTTGCTTTCTTTTTGCTTGGAGGTGATCATTCTTCTGCTATAAATGTTTGTGCTAAAAACCTTGGGGATGAACAGCTTGCACTGGTCATTTGTCGCCTTCTTGAAGGCCATGGCGGACCATTGGAGCATCACTTAATTGCTAAGTATATATTTCCGTCGGCAATCGATAGAGGAGACTACTGGCTGGCTAGTCTTCTAGAGGTGCCCAGAATACTTGCATTCATGCATCCATAAAACATTCTGTTATATTCTACTTTTAATGGCTATTTCGTACTTGATCCTTACTGTAACCTGCTCTCCTTGATTTGCAGTGGGAAATGGGTAATTGCTATCAATCTTTTCATAGAATGCTAGAGTTTTCAGTAAACACTGTGGCTCCCGAGTCTACCATCATGTCCAATTCTGGTTCTTTTCTGGACCCTACTGTTGGTTTTTATTGTCAATTGCTTGCTACAAAGAATAGCACGCGGAATGCTGTAGGAGATCAAAATTCTGCTATCCTTTTAAGGTGGGCAACTTTGATGACAGTTACTGCCCTAAAAAGATGTGGTATTCCTGTAAGTTTATTTAACATATTACACAATTATTTGATTTTTGTAATTGTACTTTTAAAAATGAGTAAGCTTAATATACAAGCATATCTAGCCAAATCAAGTTACTTTGTTTAAACTTCCGACTATTTGTTGAATGTGACTTGAGACATGTTTACCTTGGGCTGGTTGACATGAAACCTGTGTACTCTCCTACTTTGTTCTTCATATGCGAGAAATACTTGTTGTACCGTCAATAACTTTATATTTAGATGTGGTTTTCATTTTTATTTTTGAAAGTGGAAAAGTTGGTGTGTTATCGCCTTGTTTATAGAATTGTCCTTTTTAGAAAGAGATTATTGTTTCTTTTTGCGGTGTATTTCTTATGCCCGTTTCATGTAAATGTGTCCACTTGTTGCTCCTAGGATGATTCTGCAGTGCAGATGATTGGTGTGCTCCTCCAAGTTCCTAACCAGATGCTTAGTAAAATTCTTAAGAGAATTGTTAAACAACTCTATAATCCTTTTTTTACTGGTTTTGTGATTTCATCAAGTTAATTTTTTTATTTGTGCTAGCTCTAGATGATATTCACAACTGCTGCTTCTATGTCTGAAGTTTTATGTGAATGCCATTATATTACACGTGTTAGTACAATGCCAATATGTGACATTATATGCATATGTGCATGTACCTGTGTTTCTGGTTCGTAATCATTTGTATTGTTCTCTTGTTTTAAGCTTGAGGCATTGGAGTATTTCACATCTTCACCGAGCATGCTTGGGACTGCAGATCAAGAGAATGAATTGGGCGATGTTCTGTCCAGTACATTAAAGCCTTTGCCAGGAAAATCGTCTAACTGGTTATCTGCTGATATATCTGTGCATCTGGAGTTTCAAGTTAAATTGAATTTGGCCCTTTGCTACTTATCGAAACTGATAAGAGAGCATCCAAGTTGGCCTGACACTTTAACAGAATCTGATGGAGAAGCCTCTTATTCTGAAGAGTACATGATTCAATACGAGAAATCAAATGATAGTTTTAAACAAAAGTTATACTCAGGGTTTGATCTTTTCGAACAAAGGTTTTCACTGACTCCATGCCATCTAATCAGCTCGGTATGCTTTCCTTTTCTAGTATTTTTTTGTCCTTCCTTTTATGTGTGTGTGTGTGTGTGTGTGACCATTGGCAGCAATATATTTTTAGTGATTACTCTCTTTCCAATTACCCTTTTCTCTACAGATCTTACTCTTACTTTGCCATCACGGACTATGGTACATTGGGTATGATGTGACAGATGGAAGCACTCGAGGAGAACCATCTCAAAAAAAGGCTGAGAGATTTGATGTTTCCAATTTATCTCCTTCTCAATTCAACCCCATGTTTAAAGCTGCAGAAGAAATCTCCTTTTTGTATTCAAGATTTTTTTCTGCTTGCGGTATGGTATATTCTCAACAAAGCTCAACTCCTGAGAAAGGTGCATCAGCTGATATCAAATCAAATGTTTTGGATACTTCCCAGTGTCACTTTGAAGGTCTTCTGAATTCATTGTGGTATTTAAGAGCTGTTTTGAGGAGTCAACTGAGGTCTATTAATAAAGATCTTGTCAAAAAGCATCTTGAAATCCTTGATTTATTTGAGTATTATTTATATTTTTCATTAGCTTGGCTTCAGAGAAACTCAGAAGCCCTTTTATTTATGGTGCAACCTTTATTGATTGCACATGATGGCTGTAATCCTTATGAGGTTGATATGGTGAATCTTAAGAACCTTATCCCAAAAGTTGCACAGTTGTTGGCTCGCAATTCTTTCATTACTAATATAGAAAACCATCAAGTATCCATATATGCAGAGGATAAACTAGATGCAGATTTAAAGTATTCAATTCCTGATGATGAAAAATGGAAGATATTAGGGACCTGCTTGTGGCAGCATATGTTTAGATTCATGATTTCTAATTTGAATTTGGTTCTTGCCAAACTTGAAGATGAAAATGTGTCTGGTTCTTTCCACAGATATAGGGAATCTAATACTCCTAGAAATATGGATTCTGATAGCATCAGCTTGCCAGAGCAGATTCTATTAGTCACATTCAACTTATGTGATTTACTGACGACAACAGTTACTCACATTTCTTCTTATCATGTTAAACAACTTGCAGAATTTTTGTGGCTGAAATTGGAGAATAATTCAAATGTTATGACTCTTGAATGGTTAAAACAAACAAGGCAGTCAGAATCCAATCAGAACAATAACCTGGACATTTCGGAATTGGTGAACGGGAAAGATAACTATCCTGTTCATCAGTTACTGTGGGATCACTGTGCTGATCCCAAATTGATACGCGACTGCTTTGCACAGGAGAAACTCAATTGGTTAAAGGATTCGGATCATAAGCCTATGAAAGGATGGAATGACCTGTATACAATTATGACAGGATTGCATAAAACTGATGACTCACATGATAATCATGAAATAGAATCTCCTGTTAAAGAAATGCTTCCAAGTGGCCATGCTTCTGCAAGATCCAACTTGAAAGATATAACTTGTGCTAATATTGAAGACTTTCAGAGTCCTAGAGAAATTTACAAGAGAAATGGAGAACTTTTGGAGGTAGTTATTATCCCTTTTATCTAATCATTTTCATATGGAAACACATGTTTATATAAGAATAACATCAATATATGCTGGTGCAGGCACTGTGTATAAACTCTACCAATCAACAGGAAGCTGCGGTTGCTACCAACCGGAAGGTTTGCCCTCTTAATTTCCTGTCATTCTGAAGCTTTGGGTAGTTTCATTTTTCAACACCATTTACATGTCTGTGATTTTTATGCAGAAAAGATTGTGTAATAATTTGCGTCTAGGGACTAACATATTTTGTAAATAAAGATATGGATGAAGTATTTTATTGAGATGTAATGGTTATTTTATCATTTTTGTCATTATAATGTGAAAATATAATTTTATAACTATAACTATAATTATAATTGTTTTACGACTTAGTCTTCCTCTTAGACCCTTTGAGTTAAATTTCATTTCAATCAAACTGACACTAGAGAAATCTTATCATCCATCATCTGAATATACAGCTAATTGTGTAAATTTCTATGTTTCCTCTCATCTAATTCAGGGTATAGTATTCTTTCACTTGGAAGATGAGATTCCTTTTAGTGGCGAAGCAGACCTTTTGTGGACCAAGGCCGATTGGCCACAAAATGGATGGGCAGGTTCAGAATCCACCCCTGCTCCTACTTGTGTTTCTCCTGGTGTTGGCCTTGGGAGGAAAAAAGGGGCACACCTCGGTCTTGGTGGAGCAACTGTTGGTATGGATTCTTCAGCTTGGCCTAGCAGAGACTTGACAGGCAATGGAGCTTTAGGAATGCTAGGTTATGCTGGTATTGGTGCCTCTGGATTGGGTTGGGAAACTCAACAAGACTTTGAGGATTTTGTTGATCCACCTGCCACTTTGGAGAATACAAGTACCAGGGCTTTTTCTAGTCATCCAATGAGACCTTTCTTCTTGGTTGGTTCAAGCAATACACACATTTACTTGTGGGAGGTAAACAAGTCTTTAGTTTTTGTACATTCACGATGATAGATGTGATTGTAGACATAGAAACAATCTTCTTTTGTTTTTTGAAGGCCGACTTTGTCTTTATGGTTACAAATTTACTATTCTAGCGTGATGCACATGCTATTCTTCTGTCACCAAGGAGGAGGGCATCCTTCACGTTATTGATTTGTTAAACTAGGCTCTTTTGTATATGACACACCTTTGTTTTGTTATTTTATTTTAAAACTGAATATAAAAATTGAACCTTCTATCATCCTATATAAATCCTTTAAAAATTTGGATTTTTTTTCCAAGTGGTTACTGCCGCTGTTCTTATTTACTTGTTGCTATTGTAGAAGAATTTTGTTTCTATTTACTTGCCATTTTCAAATTTCAATGCAACATTAACTATTGTTTTTCAATCATGCCCTTTATTTATTGCATAGAAATAAATAGGTGGAATGAGATTATACATAGTTAAGCATACTACTGGAAGAATCTAAACAATTTCAGTTAAAGTAACAAAATTTATTGGTTTTCTTGGTATGTGTAAATAACCTTAAATGACAACTAAAACGGAATGAAGGGAGCATAATATAAATACTGGACTAGTACTATCTGGATTACTCTAGTGAGTTGATTAATTGCATTGATTGTTGATATTTGAAGCTTATGCTAATGAGGAGCTTTATAATATACAGTTCAATAAGGACAAAGCTACTGCTACATACGGGGTGCTTCCTGCTGCGAATGTCCCTCCACCTTATGCTCTTGCGTCAATTTCAGCATTACAATTTGACCACTTTGGGCATCGTTTTGCCAGTGCTGCATTAGATGGAACCGTCTGCACATGGCAGCTGGAGGTAGGAGGAAGGAGCAATGTTCGTCCAACAGAATCGTCCCTCTGCTTTAATGGCCAAGCATCGTATGTACTTTGTTTCTCAGAACTGAATTATTAATTTAGCCACCCTTCACTTTAAGTTGTGTTTGGATATTAACATTTGATTCAAAATATGAGCATCATGAAAATTACGACTAGCTTTTAAGATGCTATTTTTCCCTCTGGTCTGTACTGTATGAAAATTTACGATTAAATTTTTGAAACATTATTTTTCTAGTTGATTATATTAACCATTTGATTCATGTTTAGGATAGGGATTTACAAGTGTATTTTTTTGTTCTGTTGATATTATTTTTTCTTTACTAAAGATGTTATCTTTTTCAATTTATTTGTGTAACTGAAGATCTATTTTATGTTTGATTTCAGGGATGTCACGTACGTTTCCTCTAGTGGATCAATAATAGCTGTGGCTGGATATAGCTCTAATAATGTTAATGTGGTTATATGGGATACTTTAGCTCCACCTTCAACTTCTCGAGCTTCTATTTTATGTCATGAAGGTTTATTTCTATATTAAACATATTCATAAATGTTTGTGTCATCCCCATAAAAAATTAACCACCTCACCCACTTTAGAAAACTAGTTAACCTTATTTAATTTTTGAAGTGATAACAAAAGTAATTGCATTCTCCAAATTGCCTCTCATGGGAACTTGTTCCATGAGAATAAAAATGTTATCAAAAAATAAAATCTAAACTAGATAAAGGGTGTTATATAATTAGAGTGGAATTATTTAATATTTGTTTATATTTTGGATCACCAAACATAATTTTCTTTTTATATTGGAGACTGTAGGGACTAAGATTTATGTATTGTTTTAGTTTAAAAGAAAAGTGTGTCCTGTTTTATTTAGGAAAATTGGCTCACCTCGTTTTATGTACTAACCTTTGTATGTCTTGTGAAGGTGGTGTGCGCTCCCTTTCTGTATTTGACAATCAACTAGGAAGTGGTTCTGTTTCCCCTCTAATTGTGACTGGTGGTAAAGGCGGCGATGTTGGACTTCACGACTTCCGCTATATAGCTACCGGAAAGGCGAAAAGGCACAGGCGTTCTGATAGCATTGGTCATAGCTCTCTCACATCTTTGAATTATGACAAGGACCATAATGTTGATGGGATGCTTTGGTATATTCCAAAGGCACATTCAGGTAAAGAGAGTTTATCTGCATTGGTAGTTATGGTTTATACTTTATTGCTTATCTAATAATGTGCATAAACTTTATGATCTTAGCGAGTGTCACAAAAATAGCTACCATCCCAAATACCAGCTTGTTTTTGACTGGAAGCACAGATGGAGATGTCAAGCTCTGGGATGCTGAGAGCTCAAAGTTAATACATCACTGGTCTAGGCTACATGATAAACACACCTTTCTCCAGTCAGGCTCTCGTGGATTTGGTGGCGTTGTTCGGGTAAATGTTTTTGAAACTTGCATGTCAATTTTTTATTTTTTTTGAATGAGTTAGCATGAAATTAACATATTTTAAACAGCTGTTTCTCGTATGAACTTAAATTAACTTTTACATTCCAATTATTTTTTAGAAGTGCTCTAATTTTACTTTTCCATAAATAGCTAAAAGCTTAAGGATTTTCTCGTAAGCAAAGAAATATAAACTCAAGTCAGAAACCAATCTAAACTATACCTTAGTCTTCTACTAAATGAATTTTGCCGAGGATAGGTTATGAAACCATCTTATAAATTGTATTTGAGCTGAATTCAACCTCAGCAACTAGCTCATGTAATGAAGGTTACTCCTACTTATAACTACTATCTCGTCTATATCACTAATTGATACAAGATCTCTAAAAAAATTGTACAAATAGATAGCAAATCAAGGACAAAATTTTAACACACTAATACTATCCCTTAAATTGTCGCAGGCTGCTGTCACGGACATTCAAGTTGTTCCACATGGTTTTCTTACATGCGGTGGGGATGGAAATGTAAAGCTTGTACAGTTGAAAAGTCACCTGCGTGGCTTCGGGGATGAGTAACGATGTGTTTGAGATGCTTCATTATTGATGTTAAGCTCTACTATTGCACCAAATGCCTCAGTAAAAGTGCTTAAATTTTCTTGATAGCTGATTTTGACAACTTGCATAATAAAATATGCGAATTTCCGAAGCCACCGTCTCTAATGAGGCAGGACTCTTCATGTTATGCTAAGATCTACAAGAGGCGGTGCATAAATTCATTGGGGACAGCAATTGGTCCTTAACTTGGGAAAGCATTTCATCCTGGAACATGAACATCTCATGCTAGTGAACCTCATTGTTTTGATTACTAAATGGGTTCCGTTTTGTTCTGTCATTCATTCTTCAGTTAGGTTCTAGTCATTCTTTTTGTATAGTATAAGTTCAATCACTTGTTCAGGCATTCTGTGGTATGAATACCTCAAGCCTATCAATTTTTTTGAAAAGATACAGTCTTGTAATATTTTATGTGTATTACCTTTTGAGCTCAATCAGTTGATTATAGTGTGTTTATTTGAAAAAGGAATAAGAACATATGATAATGTTGGTACCAAAGATAAATGTCCAAAAACCCTTACTTCTCCGGTGGTTTGCGACAGCGAGTACTGTGGCATAAGAGGCTGGTTTTGGTTAAAATGTCGGATCAGCATCCTGAGAATGATTTGGAAGGGCGCGTGGAACAGTTGGCAGCTTTGGTAGACCAAGAAAAGTTGATGTGTTTGTTCTCCTAAGGAACTATTAATTAGATGGTACAAGAAAATACTTAAAATCACATTGAAAATTAAAAGTGATACTCTTTTTAAGACAGTTTTTTTATAAATGTTATAGTCACCATGGGGTATATAAATTTTTTATCTTTTTGTAACTAACATTTATATTTATTTACTTTTTTAATCGTTTGCATACTACAGTGCTCATCTGTCTATCTATCTTCTATATATCTTTGTGAAGGAAACTTGAGCTAACCATATGCAAGCATTATGTTTATGTGACACTTCTAAAAGAGTTTATTCTCACTCTCTTTTACATAACTCTCCACTATATCAATTTAATATCTAACCTCTCATAAAACTTTACAACTCTCCACTATATCAATTTAATATATCCTCTAAAAAAGCCTCACACTCTATCTTATCTAAACTTATAAAACACTCATCCCACTTTTCATTTTCTTTGTATGTTTATAGTTATATATATATATATATATATATATCTTTGTAAAGGAAACTTGAGCTAACCATATGCAAACATTATGTCTATGTGGCACTTCTAAAATAGTTTATTCTCACTCTCTTTTACAAAACTCTCCACTATATCAATTTAATATCTAACCTCTTATAAAACTTTACAACTCTCCACTTTATCAATTTAAATATAGGCTAAAATGCTCTTTTGGTCCCTTAACAACATTTATAATATCGCTTTGGTCTCATAAGTAATAAAAACTCTGTTTAGGTCCTTTAACTTGATTTAAAGTATCAGTTTGGCCCTTTCTGTTATTTTAATTCAAAAAACCATTAAATTTAGGGACCAAACTAATACTAATTAAATGAGCTAAAGGACCAAACTAATACTAATTAAATAAGTTAAGGGACCAAAATTTAACGTTTTTTTGAATTAAATTAACAGAAAGGACCAACTGATACTTTAAATAAAGTTACGGGACCTAAACGGAGTTTTTATTACTTATGGGGCTAAAGCGATACTAAAAATGTTGTTAAGGGACCAAAAAAGCATTTTAGCCTTTAATATATCCTCTAAAAAAGTCTCACACTCTATCTTATCTAAACTTATAAAACACTCATCCCACTTTTCATTTTCTTTGTATGCTAATAGTTATACGTTTAAAAAATTGTATAGTCATGGATTAATTGTATAATAATAATAATAATAATAATCAATTGTAATTTTATGGCATGTTTAGTTAAGGATTCAAGTTCCATTGCTCTAACGAGAGTTATTAAGTTAAGGCTTATTAGATCATTTGGTCCCTTATTTAATTTCTTGTTTTCATTTTGGTCCCACAATTAATAAAAATGGCGTTTTCGTCCCTCAACTTTTCCTCCGTTTACCAAATAAATCCCGACAGTTAACTTTAACCCAAATTAAGTCTATGGTGGACCAACCTTAAGAGTGGTCCACCATAGATCCTTTTAATATTTTTAAATTAAACCGTTTGATTTTTTTAATTAAAAGATGAATGTTAGATCATGCATGTCTACTATATCTTCCGGTGAGTCAACAACACTTAACTTTTTTTCCATTTCTTCATCTTCATCCCTCTCATCTTCATCATCTTCTTCATACAACCTCATCAATCTTCAAACTCAACCCAGAAAATCCAGTGAGTTTATCATAGACTCGGTTCTATAGTATCCCCCTATCCTTCAAGTTAATTTTAAAAATTAATAATTAATAGTACATAATTTTTCCCTAAATTTTTTCCACCACCCCCTTTAGCCTTGCCGCCGTGAACGAAGGTCCCTTTCTTCATCTCTATTCCCTCAATCAACCTCTTTTATTTTTAACCGTTGACTTTCGGAATCATTAACTAGAGATGAATTGAAATAAGTGAAATGAAAACTACAAGTGAAATGAAACAAGACATAAAACGTACGTTTTGCAGAAAAATTAAGGATTCGGATGAATTGGGTGATAAGGATTTGTTGGATTTGAAACGCAAAAACGTAGAGAAAGGGAAAAATCAAATGTTTGTTTGATTTGAAATGATTTATATGAGTTGGGAGATAAGGATTTGATGTTACTTTTAATTGAATGTTGTTAATTCCATCATGGCAGAAGTGAAAAAGAAACAAGAAGAAGCAAAAATGGGTTTGACAGAAGTGAAAAAGAAATGGGTTTGCAGGTCTGAAGAAGATGATGAAATGGGTAAATTGGTAATTACCCACATGTTTGGTCTCATTAAGGGCAAAGCAGTCCATTCACATGTGAAAATGTAACGGTTCCTTTTATGATAAATAGATCGAATGGTTAAAATTAACAAAATTAATAAGGTCTACGATGGACCATTTTTAATGTTGTTCCACCATAGATATTTGGAGTTAAAGTTAACAGTCAGGATTTATTTGGCAAACGGAGGAAAAGTTGAGGGACGAAAACGCCATTTTTATTAATTGTGGGACCAAAATGAAAATAAGAAATTAAATAAGGGACCAAATGATCTAATAAGCCTTAAGTTAATTAGTAACAATTTCTCTTAATTTGTATTGTCATATTATTTTTAAAAATAAGTTTATCACTTCAACCTTTAAACTACAATTTGATTCATATTCCTTAACTTCTATTACTTAAATATGAACATTCATTCATTCATTCATTGTATTATTATTAGTTAGTTATAGTTTTTCCTATTCATATTCATGATCATTGTATGTATAAATATGTGGTGAGGCTTTGGGGTCTTTTTATCTTGCCCTGCATCCCAGCAAAAGGAGTGTCATATGAAATTAGGAAAAATGGAGTAGGAAGAAAGTGCTGAATTGTGAAGTTTTAGATCATTGTCATCTTTTTCAAACAATTGTGGGGTGATACTCTTCAATTTTGAACGATAGTTTTTGTTTCTTTTTCCCACCGATCTTTACACATGTATTAACTATTTATTGGTTTTTTTAGGAGGTCTTAGAGACTCAAATTACTCAATTATATAGATTTGTCAAATATTTCACCTTTCATTTTTTTACTGATGTAATGTTTATTAGTCTACTTTTTTTATATCTTTGTTTCATAATTTTTTTTATAATTTAATATGAATATTCCTATTTTTCATGTCGATGGGGAGAAATGGACAAAGCACATTTATAGTTTTTCTTAAATTGAATGTTTATTCATCGCAAATTCAATAATTTCCCCATTCATTTTCCATCTGTTTTCAAACTATCCAATATCTTTTTTTAAGGATAAACTATCCAATATCTTGACTTCATGTATGTTGCATATTGAATCAAGTCCATTTTCTTAAGATCATTAAGTTACTTTAATGATTGCCACTCTATTCGTTTTTCCTTTAAAAAAAAAACTATGCAACATTTATTATTGGTGCATTTTACTATGCAACGTTTATTACCGGAACATTTTATTTATATAGGCCATTTGTTAGATATTATAGTATTTTATTAAAATATTATAGTTACGTTTGTTTTATATTTTTAATGGAATTACGTTTGTTATGCTATAAAAGAAGGAATTCATTCCCCAAGTTATGCATCACCTCTCTCGCATTCTATTTTCATTTTTAGTAGTAAAAATTGTGGTTGAACCAAAGCTATTAGTTCTTGCATGGTGAATATCATCAATCTCAAAATCTATCACTGATTTTTTCATCATCAATTTCTCTAAGAAACTATGATACCTCTTCAATTTTGTCTCATGGTTCCCCCACCCACCACCCACCACCACCTTTTTACTCTTCATCCCTACGCATTAGTTTCCAATCTATCGGTAGAAACTCAAATTACTTTTAGATTAAGAAAAATATTTGAACTTTACTTTTCTTTATTGATATAATATTTATAAGTTTTCATTTCCAATCCGTAAGTTATGCATCATCTCCCTCACATTCTATTTTAATTTTAAATCGTAAAATTCCTATTGAACTAAAACCGTTCTTGCATAGTGAATTGCATTGGTTGCAGATGATTGTGCCTATTTTATTTTAGTTGTTTTTGTAAAAAAGAAAAACTGATAGTGGTATATAGTATTAATATAGAAGCCGCTTACATGTTTAGTCAAATGTTATGCTTATATTCCTATTCCATTGAAGTTATATAACTATACATTTAGTTTCAGTTAAATAATATAATTTTTAACAAGCAACCCACGATTGATGAGATAATATACACTACAATTTTAACCACACATAAATATGAATAATTGTTTCGTGTAGACGAGGAGAAGAGAATAAAAGAGACTTATATTCATATTTTTGGTGGATCAATAGTATTCACACCAATTTAATATGAATAATTACTCGAATATTTGAACCAATTAAAGATCAACTTTAATTTCGTTTTTAATTTTAAAGTTTGTTTATATTTGTGTAGTGCTAATTGTTATAATTTGTTATACATTTATTTTGACATTTATATTTTCTATCTATCTATCCATTTTATATTTCTCTGATTTAAATTTATTTATTCAATTATTGAGTTTACTCATAAATTATAGGTAGTACCTTGAAGTTTCAATGTGAATCAAAAGAAAATGGTTGTTGTAGACATTCAATCAAAAGAGAACAATCTAATGAGATTATGAATATAGATATGTATCTTATTTTTATTGTTATGTTGTCTAAAAGATGTTAATGATCTACTTGAATTTCATGAGAATGATAGATACAAAATCAAAGCCGGACATAAAGATTTTGAAGTTTTCATATAAAAACAATATTGACGTAACTCAACTTAGAAGTTGTTCAAATAGATTATATTTGCACATGTATTATGGGCCTAAACATGATTAGTTTAGTAGAGTTTATATTCCGCCATCAAATGATTGTAGGAACAATGATTAAAATTCTTTTGTGAGAATATTTTATTTAAACCAAAGAATATAAGAAATTTTTATTATAATTCACTATTCAACTACACTTTTATTGATTTCTATATACTTGTGTCAAAATAAACTTTTAACTAACTCACTTAATTGACAATGACAAAAGTTTTAAAATATTTCAATGGTAATTTTTTTAAAATAAAAAATTATTTATTAGAGCTACCGAAATTATTATTTCCAATAAATTTATAAAAAGTTCTAATGAAACCCGTGCAACGCACGGGTTATATACCTACTGAATTTTGAACGTTGGATTGAAAATTACGATTTGATCTTATCCCTACAATTTCTAGTTATTTAAAAAAAATCTCCAATTTTTAGGGAAAATAGATTTTGGTAATTCTCCATCCGTTACTTTTTAAGTGTCGTTTGAGTGTAAATTTAACATTCATATTTAACTATTGTTTTTGTATTTTAAGGATACGATTTGTTTTTTTTTTAACAGGCAAAAATGAATTATATTAACACTAACACCGTGATTATTATAGCACAAGGTGTGCCATAACAGTCACGGATAGAACAAAATACAACCAATATTACAACCAAATCAATCGATGCATAACCATAAAAGAGGGCTCGACCACCAACTCTGAGTACCAAAGCTAAATACTACATTTTTAGCTTTTAGCCACAACAATGAAGATGATTTAACTTTATCTAACAGCTGTATCAAAGACCTTTGTCTATTTCTAAAAATCATATCATTCCTCTCATTTCACAACACCGAAATGCAAAGCAACCAAATCAAGTGAAAGAATGACCGTCTCGCACAACCAGCATAATTAATAAATTGCAAAATATGATCCGTAGCTGTCTGAGATTCGACCCCACTCACACTTAGCCACGCTCGCACTAATGGCCAAAGCTCACCAAAAAGAGGACAAGACAAGAACAAATGATTAACATCTTCAACATGCTCACAACCAGCAACACACAACCGCGCTTCCAAGGGAATAATGCCACGGTTTGCCAAATTATATTTTGTAGATAAGTGATCCTGTAAAAGCCTCCAAGCAAGAATAGATACTTTAAGAGGTACCTGTTTATGCCATATGAGTTCCACATTTGGTTGAACCTGGGGCTGCACTTGCGATGCCAATATATCATAGGCACCACGTACAGAATATCCACCAACCTGATCCGGTGACCACTCCCATCTGTCTGTCACTGAATCCTGCAAAGAAACTGTAAGTAATAAAATCTTACACTCCTCTACCAACTCCTCCTCCCACGCCCACAGCCTACGACGCCACTGCCACGCCCCCTCCCACATCCACCCCCAACAAAAACATGTTCCTAACTGTGATAGATTTATTAACAGACAAGTCATATAGGCGACTAAAACGGTCACCTAGCGGAACATCACCACACCAACAATCACGTCAGAAATCAGTCGCACCACCATCACCCACCCTCCTCCTGACACATGTCCTAAACCAACCCTCTCCTCCCTCACCTATCTCTAATCGTCACAATCTCCCTCCACCAAGAAGAACAACTCCGGCCCCCATCCTCCAAACCACCATCCGCCCCACCATATCTCGCCACCAACACCCTACACCATAAAGCATCCCTCTCTATTAACAACCGCCAACACCACTTACCCAACATAGCAGCGTTAAACTCTCTCAATCTCCTAACTCCCAACCCTCCACCCTCCTTCCTCAAACACAAAAGTATTTCACCCAATTCAAGTAACCTTTTATTTAACCCCCCCCCCCCCCCCCCCCCCCCAATTTTTTTTTTTTATTAAGGATACGATTTGTTAGTTATAGCCTTTGTCAATTAGTCTTATCTTTTTCAATAAAATTAATTAGTGTTATATATTTGAAAAACTAAAGTGTTCTTTTTAAACAAAGTTTGTTTTCTGTTATCTTAAAATTGACAATTGTTTGTTATGAGAGACAAAGTTTGCATAAAAATAGTAATTTGTTGGAGAAAAAGATACTCCCTCCGAACACATTTATAAGGAAAAAACTATTTTTTAGATTCATTGAATACATAATGTATTTGGTCTATAATACTCTCTCCGTCCCTATATGTAATCGCTCTTTTCATTTTTCACATTTCTTAAGAAAAACTGTCAGTGTAATTAATGTGTCTGTTTTTTGTGTTAATATTACCAAATTGTCCTTTGTTTGTATGTGTATTAAATTTGACTTTTCATATTTCAAGACAAGTTAGTAATATTAATTAGGGGTATGTATAGGGAAAAAAATAAATGCATCTAGTAATTTGAAAAGGGGTTTAGATTTAGGGACAAAAATAAAATAAAATGAGTGCTTAGATATAGGGACGGATGAAGTATATACCAAGTACTTTAAATATCCAATGAACCTAGAAAGTAGTGTTTTGCTTATAAATGTGACCCGAGGGAGTAACTAACAATTGTTTGTTACGAGAGGAAAGATAACATATTAAATTTATTGAAAAGAGAAAATGTGTGCAAAAAAATAAGAATATATTGATGGATTAAAATAAGGGTATAATAGAAAGTAAAAATGCAAAATTACACTTCTGATATTAATATTTCAAAACGACACTCAAAAAAGAACAAATGGAGTATAAAGTTCAGTCACGACTCACGAGTAAAACCTTATTAAAAATTTATTTTTAAACTAATTTTAGGTTTAATTTAGAAATTAAGTGTTACAAATTTTAATAAAAAGTGATAAAATCAAATCAAAATTTAATATAACATTAATTTTAAATTAGATAAAACAACTTTGAATATAAGATAAATCATCGGTGTCCTTCAAATCAAATATTGAGTGTAATTTTAGTCCCCTCTTTTTTTCTCTAAGCAACTTTACTTAGAGAATATGAGCACCATAAATTTTCACCGTCTATTATTTGGCAGCCCCTCAATCTAAATTCTCAATGAAGTGTTGTGGTACCTAAAACACGGTGTTAGTGTGACTATTGGAGAATTCATTCTTCGTTGTTTAAAATATTTTACAACCACTTTATTATGCATCATGAGAATTCATTCTTTCTTATTCTTCATGTATTAAATACAATTTTTAAAATCATGTATGTCATGTGAAAATGAAGATTATATATACATATATCCTATACAATCTGATTGAAAATTTTATTCTCCATACATTTATGTATTATGTATGAATTATTATGAAATAACTAAATTATTTTAAACAACCGCATAAATTTTTATAAGGTTTGTTTATTTTGGATACCAATTTAAAATTAGACAAGGACCATCGCCAATATCAACTATTTCCTTAGACTTTTATTTATCTTCATCTATTTTTTTTTTTGTATTTTTGTATTTTTCTCCTTTCTTTCCTTGGACTTTTATTTATCGCCAATATCAACTATTTTGCAAACACACAAGTACCTTTAATAAAAATTGATACTCCAAATATTTATGCCTACCAAACATATTAAAAAGAACTTGTTTATTGTTTCTATGTTGTTCAGGTCATACGTAGATGAGATTGTCAGAGGCGGAGGTACAGAGGGGTCTTTAGAGGCCATGGTCGCCCCCACATTTTGAATAAAATTTTTATACACTACGGCTAAAGTATATAAAATTGTTTTTTTAAGTAGTTTAGTGGTTAAATTCACACACATTATGTGTGGAGAAGTGGAGAATCCGGGGTACGAACCCCGGCCTCTGCACAAATTATTCATAGTAGCTATCAACTGAACTTGTTTCATCAAGTATTATTAGGTCATGATCCCCCTCAATTAATTTAATAAAAATGTTTCTTTTTTCTACCAAAAAATGTATATATTTTTTACTATCTTATTAGATTACTTGACAACTAATATCAATTGTCCCATTTTGAAAACTTTTTCTTAAACGAATAATTTTTGGTCCTCAATATAAATGCAAATAAGGACTAAAATTGAACAATTTTTCTGGAGGGATTAAACATGAAAATGCATAATTTTGTAGGGACTAAAAACATATTTAACCCTAGAACACATGCACTACTACTATTTTTTGTAGGTTAAATATATTTACCGATTAATGTTTCATACTAAATATAGATATAAATGTCTTTCACAAACAAGGAAAATATTAGTTTAAGGTATCTTATATACCTTTTATATTTAAACAATTATTCTTTTAATCGAGTTATGTTCTTGTATTCCGCCACATGAGGGATTTATAAAAATAAATGTGATAGCTCGGCCTTTGGAAAACCCTAATGCTGATTTCATGGGACCTATGACTGAAAACATTGGCTATGCCAGCCATCTGGAGGTAGAATTTGGTGCTTGTATGCTTGCCATGGAAAAAGCTAAAGAGCTTATATTTAATAATCTCTTGATTGAAACCAACTCTACTATAATGGTTAAAGTTTTAGCTCATTTCAATGGCGGAACAATCCCCTCTTTTATTCTTCTTTATTTACAAATTACAAAGGATAATATAGGTTTACGTTTCTGTATTTATATGAACTAATTTAAGGTTCAGACATCTCCTGTCTTTATAACATTTCTCTATTTAATAAAAAATAAAGAAAAACGTTACTTGTATCCAATTCTCTACCTTTAAATTTTTGACTCCGTCCTTAAAAATTGTGTGACATGTAATGAAAAAATCATGATAGATTGTTTTTTGCAAAATTGGTTATGATACCAACAAAAAGGTGCAAGATACAATTACAATACAACTTTTAATGTTGCAGCACTTATAATAGATTTGCAACAATAAATATGTTACAGTAGAAATAGCAAACCTTTAAAGATCGTTGTGTTTGTGGTACACAGTAACGTCTGTTAATTTTTGCTCATATCACATAATTTATAACATAATTTTTAACGAAAAGTAACAATGAATAGAGAATTAGCATATGCACTCTCTTTTCTTTTCGTCTTACTATCTTCTCTATTTTATTTCAACCTCCCTAACTTTGATCCAAAAACTCCTTTTCGTTTTGATTTCTTGTCACGTACAACTCCCAATAATTCACCAAAATCACTACCAATTGAAGCATGTGATTTTTCCAAAGGTCAATGGGTTTGGGACGAAACTTATTATTCAGATAAGTTGTACGATGAAAATTGTCCTTTTCTTGATCCCGGATTCCGGTGCCGGCAAAATGGACGGATCGACGAAGGTTATCGTAAATGGAGATGGCAACCTAATGATTGTGACCTTCCACTGTATGTTACTTGCATATGTCAATTTTATGATCATATGTCGTGCACGCTTTCTATTTCATTGCATGTATGCATGGTTATTATTTCTTGATTTGTTTTTTTTTTTTACTAGTTTCTGTAATTTGGAGATATAAAGTTAAACCTCTTGTTGCAAAAATGATAGCTTCATGTGTTTTTCTGTCCTCTCTTTTTTGGAGAAGTGGTTTAATTGGAAATAGTCAATAATGGCATGGAAATAGGAGAATAAGAGGCCTTGATTATAGAAACAAATGTAATAAGGTCTCGAAGGTTTAATATCTAAAATGGAATGATAAATAATGTACTTATAATAGGCTTTATTTATTATGGAAAAATGTCAAGACTTAAATTTGTTTATTGGTTAGCCCCATATATGTGGCCAACTAACATACATTGGGTCTAGAAACAAAATATACTGGTTGAACATGTAGCTCACGATAGAGCAACTTGTATTCCATTTCAAATAACATCTTAATACAAACTTGAAAATGGCCATCTCACTTTTACCTTGATTGCAATAGTTGCATGCAGTTTTGTCTTCATCAAATCCGTTCAAGAAAATTTGACGGATTAAGTTATTCAGAGAGTAACTTGAGATAAATAACTTTGCATAATTACTCATTCCTTGTTTTACTCTTAGATTGAATTCAAGTGACCTCCTAGAAAGAAGTCGCAATGGACGCATTGTGTTTGCAGGTGATTCAGTGGGCAGAAACCAATGGGAGTCATTACTTTGCATGTTGTCAAAAGGGGTCACTAACCTCTCAAAAATATATGAAGTGAATGGAAGTCCCATAAGCAAACACAAGGGCTACTTGGTGATGAAATTTGAGGAATACAACATGACTGTAGAATATTATAGGGCACCTTTCTTGTCTATTATAGGTCATCCACCACCAAACTCATCTAGTGACATCAAAATGACTATCAGACTTGATGAGTTACATTGGTATTCTAATAATTGGAAGGGAGCAAATGTTCTTGTTTTCAATAATGGTCATTGGTGGAACTTAGACAAAACTATCAAATCGTAAGTATACTGAATCTATAACTGTTATTTTGAGTGAGATCATTTGATTTGGATGAGCCTTGCCTTTCTTTTCTTAGAAAAATCATTATGAAAACCTTAAAATTTGTTTAGAAACTCAACTGTTTGTTACAGCTTAGTTCATGTGAAGATTGTTCTATACAAGTAACACATCTAAGCAAGGTCTGTCATTTTGCAGGGGTATCTATTTTCAGGAAGGTGGGAAGGTAAATGTCACTATGACAGTGAAAGAAGCTTTTAGGAGATCCTTACAAACATGGAAATCATGGGCATTGAGTAATCTAAATCCTATGAGGAGTTTCGTCTTCTTTCGTAGCTATGCCCCTGTTCATTACAGGAATGGCACATGGAATGAAGGAGGAAACTGTGACAAAGACAACGAACCAGAAAACAACCCTGCAAAACTCGAAGCTGATCCGTATTACAACGCATTTATATCTGATGTTGTTAAAGAGATGCAATATGGAAGCTGGAAAGTCAACTTTTTGAACATCACATATCTTTCGGAATTGAGGAAAGATGGTCATCCTTCCAAATATCGGGAACCAGGAACCCCACCCGATGCTCCTCAGGATTGTAGCCACTGGTGTTTACCCGGAGTGCCAGACACGTGGAATGAACTTATCTATGCCCAACTCCTATCTAAGAATTATGGCATCCACAAAACTTTTTCAGAAAGCGAAGAACGCAACTAATCCAATTTTCATCAGACCAGGAAGAATGTTATGTTTTGTTAGCTATACATAAATCGGCATTGCTCCTGATCATTTAACTTCATCCATTTCATCATTTGAATCCACATCACTGGCTGACATTGACATTTGCTTCACTTTCTCAAGCTGCCTAAAGGGATACAACCTTTCTGGTGCATAAGTGGATGGAATCTGCAAGGAAGACATATAAAATTCTTATGACGCGATGATCAGAGATTTAAAATTTTGAATACAAGACTGAAAAAGAAAAAAGCAGAAAGTCATAATGTTTATACCAGAGATGGTACATATCTCTGAATAGCAGCCAACATTGCTGCATGCCCAACGGCAGTAACCTGTGTGAAGTAAACATTTTCCTTCTTAGCGAGAAACATCTAATATTGGATAATGGTAATATGAAATATCAAACAAGTTCATTTCCTTCTATCTTCTCTCGTTTACATTTTCTAGGCAGGAAGTCCATTTTGTTCCACTTCAATATTTATGAGCAGAAAAATTAAAGGTTAAAATGAGTTAGATCATCATTCAAATATTTATAGGATTGTACATTGTCCTTGTATACATGGACATGTTAGAGATACAATAAAGCTATTCATAAGTCATTGCCAAGCAGTTTAAGATTTTAAATTAATACTACTTAAGAATGAGATTGTGAGCATTGGCACAGTGGAAAGGTCACTATCCTTATAATCTAGTGGTCATGGGTTCTAATCACACAAACAACCTCTCTACTCACGCTATGTTAGTCTGACCCTCCTTAGACCCCAGTCCCCAGTCCCACAATGGCGAGTGAGAGCCTCATGCATCATGCCACTCTTTCTTTTAGGCTTTGTTTGGGAGTTTAGAGGGGAAGGGAAGGAAGGGTTTTGGGGGGACATAAATATATGGGGAAATTGAGAAATCTTTCATATTTTTTTAGAGTTTTTTTAGTGAGTGATAAATTAATGCTTATGATTAATATATTTTTAATTTTAAGAATATCATAACATATATTAAATTTCTAGTATTCATATAAACCATCCTAAACCCCCCAAAACCCTCCTCTAATACAATTTTGTAGTTCCCCCAAATGAGGAGAGTTTTATATTTTGAAGAAAAATAACCCCCCCAAAGCCCCTCCTCCCAATGTCCTCTATTTCTTCGACTTACTCCTTCCTTTTTTGCCAAACCCTCCCCTCCCTTCCCCTCCAAACTAACAAACATAGCCTTAAGGTCTACTACATCTTTGCACGCTACTATCGATCAGCCAACTCAGCAAGGCTGGTGGAGCTCAGGATGGTCACGAGTGTGGGCTAGCTAGAGCAGGCAGACATACGGTCAAACCACCCAATCACGCAGCCATTTATGTTGGAAGCATCACACAACCATTAATAATAATAATAATCACATACATGTTACATGTTGATTTGTTTAATTTTTTTCAATTTTGATTTTCCAACTTAAGAGTGTTGATCAAATGAATCAGGTTACATCATTGACCCATGTTTGAACAAGATGTGATTTAGAAATTAGAAGCTTAGCATAATTTGAATATGAATGAACAGTACGCTTCTCTATCCAGAACAATACATATTATTCAGATATAATTGATAAGAACAATCTATAAAGGTGTTCAACTTACAGGAAGAAGCATTAAAACGCAGATGGGAACAACTGAAGCCATGTCAGTTAAGGTTCTATTAAGTTCCTTTTGACCAAACCCGAGGCAGCACCAACATCAATAGCAAGAAGTTGAGTTCCTTGCCAGACATCCTGTTTATTAAGGAGCAAACTTTAAAACTCTGTTATTATATTATTTGTTTGAGCAGCTAACAATGTCAAAATCATCACAGATGCAACACACACACACATGACATAATTTTTCTTTTTTAGTATTAAAAGACATGGAATAGGGTGAGGAAAAAGTAACTCAGCATCATCCGTTCCTGTTAGTTTGTCAAAAGATTTCTGTATGAAATTTTCATTCTTCTGAACTCTGACCATCTGAACACCCCCAGCATCACTGATCATCAAATCCTGTCAAAGCACAATAGCATGCCATGTGATAAGGATGCAAGATAAAGTAGTCAATACAAATGGCATTAAGAAATTAACAGTAGCTTGAAGCAGAGTGTTGTAAATAGCATTTATTAGGACAGATTTACTTTTGCTCATATCACCATGACATTATGTAATTCATTACCATTTATTAGAATTCATGTATAATGGTCATATATCTTAGAGCATCTCCAATAGGAGGTATCTTTCGGCAATTGTCACACCAACCAACTAACGAACACAGTCACACGTAAAGGGACCGGAAAACAAAAACAAAAGAAAGTGAAAAAGAAGATACACTCACACTGCAGTCGGCAATTTGCCGCATTCACGCAGTCATGCATTCTCGATCGTCCGATCATAATCGGATGATCCTGATTTAAGGACATAATTATAAATAAATATTAAATATTTTTTCCTGAGTTGTTTGATCTTGATCAAACGGTTATTAATGTAATAAATGCGTGACTGTGTGGAAAAGTTGACTGCAGTGAATCACAATTACAGTTGAAAGTGATATTACTACTCTCAGGTGGTTAACTTTAGGGACTGGTGAATTATTGCTTGGAGTTTGAGCTGCATGCACAATGTCTTTGAGAACAACCATCTTCCTATAAGAAACCATACTTCATTAGCATTGTTGCAGACATATTGATAGACAACCTTTGATAAATATCAATTAACTACTTGTTAAACAAAAATAAGATAGTTTTCAATATGTAATTTATAAATAAAGGAGAATGCAAAATCCAACCCACAAATTAATATTAGGAATGAATAACCACAAAAATGGGTCATACAATCATGAATTTCAATTTCGATCATGGGTTTAAATTGCAGTCCATAACTGCAACTAGGGGAGTCACAATATAAAGGATTTTGAGATATCCACAGCAGCGTCACAAGTGAGAGTTTCAAGTTTCAACCCTATGTATCATCTGCGTTTTTCAGTAATATAAAGGTTCACCGTGTAAGCAATAGTAAAAGCGCAATTTAAAACATGCACACCATGATATGATATAGCACCATCCTTTATGCAGCAACAGGAGTATTTGACAACAAAATTAAAAACAAGTTACCTATGAATTTGAATTTGAATTTTGTTTTTTCTAGTCTAAATATGCACGATTTGGGTAGAAGACGCGTGGCACCATGTCATCCGTTGATTGCTTTTGTTGCTGTAGTGAGCGGGAAAATCAAAGGAAATTGGCGGGAAGAATGGAAACAATTAATATATATAAATAAATTAGGGGTAAATGAAAATTGAGAGAAAGATAGAGATGGGAAAGGAAGTGAAGAGGTTTCTACTGAAAACAGAACCGTCAGAGTGGTCATGGGAGGATCAAGAAGCAAACGGAGGAATAAGCAAATGGGATGGCGTTAAAAACAAACAAGCTCAAAAATATCTGAAATCCATGTCACTCGATGATCTCTGTTTCTTCTACCACTCTGGTCCTAAGTCCCGTCGCATTGTCGGCGTTGTTTCCGTCGTCAAGGAATGGTACAAGGACGACAAAGACGAGGACGGTGCGGTGGATGTGAAAGCTGTTGGAGAAATGAGGAGGGCGGTTGATTTAAAGGAGATGAAACATTTGAAGGATTTTGTTCTGTTGAAGCAACCTAGGCTTTCTGTAGTTCCTGTTCCTGATGTTATTTGGGATACTGTTTGTCTTTTGGGAGGTGGCTATCTTGGTGATGGCAATGAATATGATTGAATTCATCTATTGTAATGTAGTAACTTAATTAACATGTTTTAGTTTTTACTTTTGGTAATTGGAGTTTGAGATCTAAATAATTCTCACTTTTTATATCATAAGTGCTTATCATATTAGTTATACATGTATAAGCTATTTCGATAACAAAAGGTAAAATAAAGTCAAATTGTTTTCAAATAAATTATAAGCGGTTTCCGTAAGCTATTCAAGAGATTATGAAAAGAAGTTCCACCTTAACTAGTTCCGAGCTTAATGGCTTTATTGAATCTTTAGAGAATTTTCCCAATTTACCACTTTTGATCGGCATAGAAAGGACAGAGATTCTTTCCGTAAGCTATTTCTATTGCTCATAACCCTGTTCTACATCATAGAATGAAACATGTTGAAGTGGACAAGCACTTTATTAAAGAAAAAATTGACAGTGGTGAGATTTGTATGTCCTATATACCTACCAAAAGTCAAGTAGCAGATGTCCTCACAAAGAGCCTACCCAAGAGACAATTTGATGACATGGTGTGCAAGCTTGCTATGAATGACATATTCATGCCAGCTTGAGGGGGAGTGTTGAATATTAGCCTAGAATCAATCAGATATTCTATATTGTTTGACTTATTGTAAATACTAATTAATTGTAATTAGTTGTATTAGAATTAGCATTTAAAGGGAGAATAAGTAGCATTTATAGGCAGAATATTTTCTCCTATTTAGCTTATTCTATAAATACCTCCTATGTACTGTTTTAGGAGGGTGTATTGGATTAGGATTTTAAAAGACAATTTTTGTTTAAAAAAGTCTTGAGGATTTTAAAAGATTTTGATGACTTGATGATTTTAAAAGACTTTTAAAGATTTCAACAGATTTAATTCATAAGATTTTAAAGGATTTGAAATAATTTTATGGATTTCAAGAGATTTTATGAATTTTAAGAAATAATTGAAAAAAAATGTTCATAACACACTCTCATTTACTTTATATTTTTTACGGGGGAAAACTAGAAAGAGAGTGAGAGAGAAAGAGAAGGAAAGAGAGAGGGGAAGAGAGAATATATATATATATATATATATAGATAGATAGATAGAGAGAGAGAGGGAGGGAGGGAGGGAGGGAAGAGGAAAAGAGAGTAAGAGAGAATGGAGGAGAGAGATAGTAAAATCTTTAAAAAAACAATCTTAAGAAATTTCATCTTTTCATGAAAGACTTTTTTTCATGATAAAATTTCACTAGAAAATCCCACAAAATCCATCAAAATCTGATTTATTAAACAATCCTTCGAAATTTGAATGATTTTGAATACCACTAGACTCTTTAGTGATTAAGAGTCTTGATTGAATACCACAAGACTTTTTTTAAATGACAAAGAATCTTGATTAAATAACACAAGACTTTTTTTAGATTGAAAAGAGTCTTGATTGAATACCACAAAGTCTTTTAAAATCTCTCAGAATCATGATTCAATATCAAAAAGTCTTTTAAAATCTCTCAGAATCATGATTCAATACATCCGCCTTACATATATATGAAATATAGAGCATATTTCTATAGTATTGTTCTATTGTTTTAAGCTTGAGGCATTGGAGTATTTCTCATCTTCACCGAGCATGATTAGGACTGCAGATCAAGAGAATGAAGTGGGTGATGTTCTGTCCAGTACATTAAAGCCTTTGCCATGAAAATCCTCTAACTGGTTATCTGCTGATATATCTGTGCATCTGGAGTTTCAAGTTAAATTGAATTTGGCCCTTTGCTACTTATCGAAACTGATAAGAGAGCATCCAAGTTGGCCTGACACTTTAACAGAATCTGATGGAGAAGCCTCTTATTCTGAAGAGTACATGATTCGATACGAGAAATCAAATGATGGTTTTAAACAAAAGTTATACGCAGGGTTTGATCTTTTCGAACAAAGGTTTTTACTGACTCCATGCTATCTAACCAGCTCGGTACGCTTTACTATTCCAGATTTTTTATTTTATTTTTCCTTTTATGCGTGCGTGACCATTGTCAGCAATATATTTACATTGACTACTCTCGTACCAATTCCCCTTTTCTATACAGATCTTACTCTTACTTTGCCATCAAGGAGAACCATCATTTGATTACTCTTACATTGACTATGGTACATTGGGTATGATGTGACAGATGGAAGCACTCAAGGAGAACCATCTCAAAAGAAGACTGATAGATTTGAGTTTAAAGCTGCAGAAGAAATCTCCTTTTTGTATTCAAGATTTTTTTCTGCCTGCAGTATGGTATATTCTCAACAAAGCTCAACTCCTGAGAAAGGTGCATCAGCTGATATCAATTCTAAATTTTTGGATACTTTTCAGTGTCACTTTGAAGGTCTTCTGAATTCATTGTGGTATTTAAGAGCTGTTTTGAGGAGTCAACTGAGGTCTATTAGCAAAGATCTTGTCAAAAAGCATCTTGAAATCCTTGATTTATTTGAATATTATTTATATTTTTCATTAGCTTGGCTTCAGAGAAACTCAGAAGCCCTTTTATTTATGGTGCAACCTTTCTTGATTGCACATGATGGTTGTAATCCTTATGAGGTTGATATGGTGAATCTTAAGAAACTTATCCCAAAAGTTGCACAGTTGTTGGCTCAAAATTCTTTCATTACTAATATAGAAAACTTTCAAGTATCCAAATGTGCGGAGGATAAACTAGATGCGGATATGAAGTATTCAGTTCCTGATGATGAAAATTGGAAGATATTAGGGACCTGCTTGTGGCAGCATATGTCTAGATTCATGATATCTAATTTGAATTCGGTTCTTGCCAAACTTGAAGATGAAAAAGTGTTGGTTCTTTCCACAGATATAGGGAATCTAATACTCCTAGAAATATGGATTCTGATAGCTTCAGCTTAGCAGAGCAGATTCTATTAGTCACGTTTAACTTATGTGATTTACTGACGACAACAGTTACTTATATTTCTTCTTATCATATTAAACAACTTGCGGAATTTTTGAGGCAGAAATTAGAGAATGATTCAAATGTTATGACTCTTGAATGGTTAAAAGAAACAAGGCAGTCAGAATCCAATCAGAGCAATAACCTGGACATATCGGAATTGGTGAACGGGAAAGATAACTATCCTGTTCATCAGTTACTATGGGATAACTGTGCTGATCCCAAATTGATACGCGACTGCTTTGCACAGGAGAAACTCAATTGGTTAAAGGATTCGGATCATAAGCCTATGAAAGGATGGAATGATCTGTATACAATTATGACAGGTTTGCATAGAACTGATGACTCGCATGATAATCATGAAATAGAATCTCCTGTTAAAGAAATGCTTCCAAGTGGCCATGCTTCTGCAAGATCCAACTCGAAAGATATAACTTGTGCTAATATTGAAGACTTTCAGTCCTAGAGAAATTTACAAAAGAAATGGAGAAGTTTTGGAGGTAGTTATTATCCCTTTTGTCTAATCATTTTCATATGGAAACACATATGTTTATATAAGAATAACATCAATATATGCTGGTGCAGGCACTGTGTATAAACTCTACCAATCAACAGGAAGTTGCGGTTGCTACCAACCGGAAGGTTTGCCCTCTTAATTTCCTGTCATTCTGAAGCTTTGGGTAGTTTCATTTTTCAACACCATTTACATGTCTGTGATTTTTATGCAGAAAAGATTGTGTAATAATTTGCGTCTAGGGACTAACATATTTTGTAAATAAAGATATGGATGAAGCATTTTTTTGAGATGTAATGGTTATTTTATCATTTTTGTCATTATAATGTGAAAATAGAATTTTAAAACTATAACTATAATTAGAATGGGTTTTGCTAGAAGTCTTCCATGAAGGTGTCTTTTAGCAATCTACACCTCAAGATGTGATTTCCAATTAGTTGGTGTCTTTTAGCAAATGCTCATAGAATAACTTGCTAAAATACACCTTCATAAAAGGTGTCTTCTAGCAAAACCCAATTATAATTGTTTTATGACTTAGTCTTCCTCTTAGACCCTTTGAGTTAAATTTCATTTCAATCAAACTGACACTAGAGAAATCTTATCATCCATCATCTGAATATACAGCTAATTGTGTAAATTTCTATGTTTCCTCTTATCTAATTCAGGGTATAGTATTCTTTCACTTGGAAGATGAGATTCCTTTTAGTGGCGAAGCAGGCCTTTTGTGGACCAAGGCCGATTGGCCACAAAATGGATGGGCAGGTTCAGAATCCACCCCTGCTCCTACTTGTCTTTCTCCTGGTGTTGGCCTTGGGAAGAAAAAAGGGGCACACCTCGGTCTTGGTGGAGCAACTGTTGGTATGGATTCTTCAGCTTGGCCTAGCAGAGACTTGACAGGCAATGGAGCTTTAGAAATGCTAGGTTATGCTGGTATCGTGCCTCTGGATTGGGTTGGGAAACTCAACAAGACTTTGAGGATTTTGTTGATCCACCTGCCACTTTGGAAAATACAAGCACCAGGGCATTTTCTAGTCATCCAACGAGACCTTTCTTCTTGGTTGGTTCAAGCAATACACACATTTACTTGTGGGAGGTAAAAAAATCTTTAGTTTCTGTACATTCACGATGATAGATGTGATTATATGCATAGAAACAATCTTCTTTTGTTTTTTCGAAGGCCGGCTTTGTCTTTGTAGTTACAAATTTATTCTTCAAGCTTCATGCACATACTATTCTTCTGTCACTAAGGAGGAGGGCATCCGTCACGATAATGATTTTTTAAACTAGGCTCTTTTGTTTATGACACACCCTTAATAAAAATTGAACCTTCTACCATTCTATATAGATCCTTTAAAAATTTGGATTTTTTTTTTCAAGTGGTTATTCCCTTGTTCCTTTTTACTTGTTGCTATTGTAGAAGAATTTTGTTTCTGTTTATTGCCATTTTCAAAGTTCGATGCAACATTAACTATTGTTTTGTCAATAACACCTTTGATTATTTTTTGCAAAGAGATATTTTAAGCTTATGATTAATGAGGAGCTTTATAATATACAGTTCAATAAGGACAAAGCTACTGCTACATATGGGGTGCTGCCTGCTGCTAATGTCCCTCCACCTTATGCTCTTGCATCAATTTCAGCATTACAATTTGACCACTTTGGGCATCGTTTTGCCAGTGCTGCATTAGATGGAACCGTCTGCACATGGCAGCTGGAGGTAGGAGGAAGGAGCAACGTTCGTCCAACAAAATCATCCCTCTGCTTTAATGGCCAAGCATCGTATGTACTTTGTTTCTCAGGACCGAGTTATTATTTTAGTCACCCTTCACTTTAAGTTGTGTTTGGATGTTCATATTTGGTTCAAAATATGAGCATCATGAAAATTACAACTAGCTTTTAAAACGTTATTTTTCCCTCTGGTCTGTACTGTATGAAAATTACGATTAAATTTTTAAAACGTATTGTTCAAGCTAAAAGCTAATTTTACTTTAAGTCTCTAATTTTACTTTCCATAAATAGCAAAAAGCTTAAGGATTTTCTTGTAAGTAAAGAAATATAAACTCAAGTCAAAAACCAATCGAAACTATACCTGTCTCTACTAAATGAATTGTGCCGAGGATAGGTTATGAAACCATCTTATAATTTGTATTTGAGCTGAATTCAACCTCAACAACTAGCTCATGTAATGAAGATTACTCTTACTTATAACTACTATCTCGTCTATATCACTAATTGATACAAGATCTCCAAAAAAAATTGCACAAATAGATAGCACATCAAGGAAAAAAAATTTAACACACTAATACTATTCCCTTAAATTGTTGCAGGCTGCTGTCACGGACATTCAAGTTGTTCCACATGGTTTTCTTGTGCGGCGGAGATGGAAATGTAAAACTTGTACAGTTGAAAAGTCACCTGCGTGGCTTCGGGGATGAGTAGTGATACGTTTGAGATGCTTCATTATTGATGTATTGATGTTAATCTCTACTTTTGCACCAAATGCCTCAGTGTAATAGTGGTTAAACTTTCTTGATCGCTGATTTTGACAACTTGCATAAAAAAATATGCAAATTTCCGTAGCCACCGTCTATATTGAGGCAGAACTCTTCATGTTATGCTAAGATCTACAAGAGGCAGTGCATATATTTATTGGGGACAGCAATTAGTCCTTAACTTGGGAAAGCATTTCATCCTGGAACATGAACATCTCATATGCTAGCCGTTTTGTTATGTCATTCATTCTTCAGTTAGGTTCTAGTCATTCTTTTTGTATAGTATAAGTTCAAGGTGACATTTAGGATGCACAAATGTTAAATTTGAGCATCAATACACAAGTTAATGCAAATTATTTTTAACCATTAGATTTAAGGAATCATTGATCTTTATTATAGACTTCCTACGTTATGTATTTCTCACTTTGTCTTTAACCTCTCTCTACCATCTCTCTCTTTTCACTACCACCATCACCACCAAACTCCACAACCACCTCCACCATCACAAACAGAGTTGAAAATGTTGCTCTCCACTTCATTAACTCTCTCATTCATTCCAGATTTTAAATGTTGAATATTTTAAATCTGTTTATAAAAAATATCAAGATCTGAAAAAGTTACTCCTCAAACAACCTTTGCCGGAGAGCCATGGCACACCACCGCATACGAGTTTCCAGTTACAAGTTCCGGCAGTGAAGTTATGGCTAGGGAGGTGAAGTCGAATATTTGTTTAAGAAAATTCTATTCAATTTATTTGCTTTCTATTATATTCAGTACTTGTTTAGATGCCAAAATCCAGTGTATGGTGCACAAATTTAATATTTGTGCACCCTAAATGCCACCATAAGTTCAATCACTTGGTTGAATACGTCAAGCCTATCAATTTTTTTGAAAAGAACTAGTCTTGTAATATTTTATGTGTATTACCTTTTGAGCTCAATCACCTTATTATAGTGTCTTTATATGAAAAAGGAATAAGAACATATGATAAAGTTGGTGTCAAAGACAAATGTCCAAAAACCCATACTTCTCCGGTGGTTTGCGACCGTGAGTACTGTGGCATAAGGTGCTGGTTTTGGTTAATATGTCGGATCAGCATCCATAGAATGATCTGCAAGCGAGTGTGGAACAGTTGACATTTACTCTTATCTTTTTCAATAAAACTAATTAATGTTATATATTTGGAAAACTATAGTTTTTTTTATTAAATAATAGTTTTTTGTTATCTTAAAATTGACAATAATTTATTATGAAAGAGACAAGGTGTAAAAAAAAAAAGGAATTTGTTGGAGAAAAAGATAGTAACTAACAAATATTTCTTATGAGAGAAAGATGACATATTAAATTTATTAGAAAGAGAAAGAAAGTGAGCAAAAAAAAATTAAAAATATATTGGTGAATTAAAATAAAGGTATAATATGAAGTAAATGTGCAAAAATACACTTCATTAATTTGGTGTTAATATTTCAAAACGACACTTAAAAAGAAACGGATGAAGTATAAAGTTTAGTCACGATTCACAAGTAAAACCTATAACGGGTTATTCAAATTTGAGATCGATAATATGCTCTTGATCAAAAATTTAATTTTAAGCTCAATCTAAAACTAATTTTACGTTTAATTTTGAAATTAAGTGTTATGAATTTTAATAAAAAGTGATAAAATAAAATCACAATTTAATATATCATTAACTTTAAATTAGATAAAACAATTTTGAATAGAAGATATGTCAACTGTGTCCATCAAATATTAGGTGTAATTTTAGTGTCCATTTTTTTCTCTGAGCAACTTTACTTAGAGAATATGAGCACCCTACCTTTTCACCATCTATTATTTGACCGGCATTCCCTACATATTTTCAATGAAGTGTTGTGGTACCTAACACACACTATTAGTGTGACTATTGGAGAATTCATTCTTCGAATTTCAAAATAAATGGTTATAAAAATATAATATGACATCTAAATTTAGGGAATATACATATTCAGTTCACCATGATTTATTTCAGAAAATTAATTCCTTAATTTTATAACAAACGTAAGAACTCATCTTTATAACCTCAATATTCTAAGAATAATTTTTACAACCATAAAACAAATTAACACCCCATTTATATATAAACAATATGCTATTGATCGCGAGGTAGCGAAATCATTCCGAGAGATTTGCAGCCATTGGATTTTAAAATCAATATAAACACATGAGTAGATGAGGGGCCTACCACCATGCATGTCATTGATCATTTCGGGAAACAAAATCATTATCCGTCAAAAAGGGATAAATGTAGTAGCAAAAAAATAGTAGCTTATAGTATAGCATTATAGATAGATAGCACATAGATTCCCCTAACTAACCTAGAATATTCATATTTCCATCGTGTTGTGTCCAACCAAAAAATGAAACGTGAATCATAAATTAAGCTTTGCATACACCATTTCCTATTGACCCATTGTAATTGTGATTTGTGACAATCAACTGCAAGCAATCACAATAAAACTATGGGCAAGCAAGCACACTGAATGAAAGAAATGTACAATTGACACTTTGTTAGTTTTGTTGATAGCAATTTTACTCTCATGTTACAATAGTAACATAACTATTATTTCAGATTAGGTGGACCAACAATCTGCCGTTGAAATCTTGATCATGTGCCATGTGTCATGACTAAGATTGTTCTTAGATTCCTTTTTATTTTCTTTCGGTGGACCCCACCTCTTCAGTTATATCTTCTGCTTTGGAAAACCGACAACATAAAATGATAACTAAAAAACACAACATAAGTAACTGCCACCAGCCTCTTCTTCTTTGCTTGCTTTCTCTATTTTCTTATGTTACTTCTTCTCAAGTATCATCTTTCATTCAATGCTTCACTTTTCTGGTGAGTTATTCATTGTTGTTTGTGTTTTACTAATTTATGACTATTCTTGTTTTTCTGTCTTGAGATTTTGGTGCTGATTGATTTTTTGTTCTTCAAAATTGATGGCTACTTTTTTACTTCTTTCCAATGTGTTCATTCTATTTTGAAATGGTCTTGTCCATTCTTTTTATAGGTATATATGTATGCGCATCCTATGTTTGATGATTAACAATTGATATATGTTTTTGAAATGGTCTTATTCATTCTTTTTCGAAGAGATTTTCTTGCTAGACTAGAAAAATACTTATGGAAGGTGAAACAATTGTTTGTTCTTGCACACGTTAAAAGTTATGCATGCATGTTTGGATTGACATTAAGTTCGGAAAAATCACGGTGGCACCGTGATTTCATTGATGCTACAAAGTGTAGCTTTTTTCGAAGTCACGGTCAATCCAAACATACATGTGTGGCTTATGATAAGTTGTAAAATGGGTGTTTATTTTTATCTAAATTTTATCACGTCCAAGTGCATTTCCATTTATAAAAGCAAAGGTCAAGTGATATTTTTATCTAAATTTTATCATGTCCAACTGCATTTTCATTTTCCTTCAACTAAAGTTGAATTGAACAGCGATAGTGAAAATCATCATTCATAACCTAAGAGCATGCTGATGTAAAAGAATGCCTTCTTTTGTTTGGACTTCAATCTACAATTAGTCGAATTCTTTTTCTATTTGTATGAATGTTTTGAAAACTTTACCTAAATGGATGATTTAACCAGTGGAACTGTGAATTCACATTGTCTACGGTTTGGTTATTTGAACGATTCAATTGGTTTAAAACTATTAAACCACGATCAAGAGGTCTCGTTGATGATGTCCGTGCATTGTAATAAAGCTGATACGAAGAGTAGTAGTACTTGTCATGTTCATCTCAATGTTATATTTTTATTTTATTCTGCTTTCTATTCCAACTATTGTTTGTCTCCTAATTACGCAATATCTTTCTAGTAGCTTCTCGGTCTATAATTAATTATTCACACATAAAGCATAAACCCAATTATTTGATTGATATGTATAACTACAACCATTTTTGTATTGGACAGATTAGAAATTATGAGAAGAAGAATAGGTAAGTGATGGCAGCAACTGAAGTGAGGAATGTGTGGCATAGAAATGTTAATCATTACTTTGTCCAAGAAGATGCAAAAAGAACGCCCAAATTCGCTTGTTGTCAATCTTCATGTGCAACGTCAAAATTGGATGATCTTGGATTTGTCTCTGCAACTGATGAATCTGCTCATAATGCTGTAAGTGTCACACATTTTAATCATAAATTTGCAATGTCCTATTAAATGCATGACACAACATGGTGGTGGAATTAGCAACCTCACCATAGGTTTACGAAAGTTTTAGCATATGAAAAGTTAAATCCATTTGAAGAAACTCACTTTCGTAGTGGAATTCGAGCAAGTCCCTATTGTTCAGCGATATGCTATTTAACACAGAATTGTTGAATAGTGACGATTGTAGCTCTATGGGCCTGTAGCGAAGTGGAATTTGAACAAACTGTAAAATTCCCACGATCCGCAATTAACAACATGTCTTTGGTGATGAAAATCATGATTCAAATGATAATTTACATTATGAATTCCAGGCTGCTATTATGAAGAAAACATATATGGAAGGAATACTAGAGGCATACAGTAATAATTCTAAAGCATGCTCGGATATGGTGACTAAACACGAGACAATGGAGGTTGATTCTGTTGGCTACGTCGTGCCCGAACAAACAAAGGATTTCTCCTTGGATTCAGATTATTCTTGGATTGAAGATGACGGTGCTCAACCATGGTGGAAAACTACAGGTAGAAATGAATTAGCTTTCTTGATTTTGCAGAAATCAGTCAATTATGTTGAGAATTGTGATCTTCCTCCTCCTCGAAAGAAGTATCTAGGAGAACAGCCATGTGATGATTTGGAAGCTAAATCGAGTGTCTTTTCCAATTTGAGTGTTGAGGAAAATGTAAGATTGGATTCAGGGTTGATGCATAGAAAGATAGAGCTTCCATCCAACAAAGGACATTCACACATTTCTTTTGACAAATCCTCAAGGTACTCAATATATAATTTATTCTAATGAAATTTTAATGTATAAAAATATATATGAATTTATATGTATACATACGAGTTTTATAAAATCCCTAGAATCTTAAGATTTGTGTTACAGTTCCACATTTCACGATTATTGTGGTCCATACTGATTCTGCTTAAAATCTAGATTTTGACTACCTTGGTTGGTACTGTGGCATGACTAGAACTAATTTTCAAGTTGATTTGCTTAAAGATATGCTTTGACTTGCAATTTTGCTGCAGTTATGCAGCCACTATCAATGAGGGTGACATAGAACAAGATTTCGAGGAAGACCAAAGCAAAGCTCAACTCATGGAAGCATTGTGTCATTCGCAAACACGTGCGAGGGAAGCAGAGGAGTTAGCAAAACAGGCTTATGTTGACAAGGAGCACATAATTGCACTCTTTTTTATACAAGCTTCACAACTTTTCGCATACAAGCAATGGTGTACATTGTTGCAATTGGAAACTCTAAACACTCAGATCAAGACTAAGCATAAACCGGTTTCTACTCTCCTTCCTGAGACTCTTCCTTGGATGTTGATTGAAGGTAAGAAACCAACGATGAGAAAGCGAAAATTTGCTAATGACAAAGAAGAAAAACTAGGCAAGTTAAAAAGTGATGTATCAACAACATATGATGCTGCATTTGCTTTAGGATTAAGCCTTGTTGGAGCTGGCTTACTTTTAGGATGGACTGTTGGTTGGATGTTACCTCTTTGATGTACATTGTGCATTATATTTCTGTAATTTATTGTATGCTACTATGCTGATTATATATGCACAAACATGTTTGAAAAAAGGATTAGAACGAAATATTTATCTATTTTTCTGTGGCTTAAATATGTAAAAGGTCCCTGCAATTTAGCGCATTTTTAGTTTTCATTCCTGTAAGTTTTTTATTGTTCTAAAACAACCCTTGTATTTACCAAACGTTTTGACATTCGTCCTTGCCGTCCAATTCTGTGAAAAAAAACGCTGAGCTAGCTAACATAGGCTTATGTGGCACTTGGTGACTTGACATTAGTTGATGACTGGGGGTTAGTATAGGGACTAATACCAAAAACGCATTTTTACATAGGGACTAAATTAAAAAAAACATAATTTTCAATTTTTAAATTTTTAAACTTGAAAAATCCCTTCTTCTTCCTCTCTCTCTCTCTCTCTCTCTCTCTCTCTCTCTCTCTCTCTCTCTCTCTCTCTCTCTCTCTCTCTCTCTCTCTCTCTCTCTCTCTCTCTCTCTCTCTCTCTCTCTCTCTCTCTCTCTCTCTCTCTCTCTCTCTCTCTCTCTCTCTCTCTCTCTCTCTCTCTCTCTCTCTCTCTCTCTCTCTCTCTCTCCCTCCTTTCCTTCTTCTTCCTCTCTCTTTCCTTAGAATAATATCACCATGACCTTGTTGCATTTTCTCAATAGCCGGTAAACGGTAATAGAATACTTTGTTCAAAGAAGAACTCTTAAAATACCAGCATGCTATTATTCTCTATGAGATCGCTGTGTTAGAAATACAAATGTGAAGTGATAACTTTCCATATTAGTTAATAGTGAATTAAATGATGAAAATATAAGTCCGAATACTCATTAACTTCAAATTTTGAGTAAAAATGTGTAATGTTAAGCCATCTATTGTTATTCGACACTTAAGTCTATTGCTAAAGATCTCCTCTTTGGACTCTCCCTCAATCCTTGTCATTTGTAACACTGTCCAGATAGGAGACAAGCGTCAAATTGAACTCACTTGGTGTTTCTCAACACTTAACAAGATTCGAGGGGAACTCTACATGAAGTAAACCAGTTACCTTAAAATGCCTTATGGATCAAATGAAGCGTGACACCATGACGGTGAACTATATGAATCTTGGTCAGTGCTAGACATATTGCACTCTTGGAAGTTATAAAATTTTGTAATCAAGGCATTAAGTATTAACATGTCAACGTATGGTGTAAACCATCAAACAAAGAAATGAGATCATTTAAAAGGTACCTTAAGATTTCTGAAAAACAGGCTTTTTGTATAAATGGTCAAGACTAAGAATATAGTAACAATTATGAATTAAATATTTTGAATTTCATCAGCAGCATGGTTTAAAACAAATCATCTACAAAGTGAAACTTGATACAAATTCAAAATATTGAATGCAAAAATAGTAGAAATATGTGGGGTATTAATTTCATTTAAATTTCCACGATAACCCTTGAAAGAGAGTTCTTGGGCTAGCAATTTCATTATATAATGTAGCAGATGAAATTGAAAACAAAAGTTGCAGCACAAAATAAATAGTTAAGTGGGGAGTGAAGCATATTCTCATCGTGTAAACATTGTCGCCTTGAATTGGAGGCAAAGAAGAGGTAGAGAGTGATACATGGAACCGCTAATCTGAAACATATAGACCATACACAATCCTGAGTAAATTGCCAACAATATTGCTGCTACAATCCTACATAAAAGTGTTTTTTATAATGATGTTTGAATGTAATAAGTTGTGATTTGTGAATGATATAGATTGAAAAGGAGCTAACCAATGGGAGTAATAAGTTTTGAAGAAACTGGTATGTTTGGATGGCAGAGTTCGAAGGCAAGTCTCACATAAAGCAGTAACATTGTATCCAATAAAAATTGAAAATTACGTTTTTTTTAATTTAGTCCCTATGTAAAAATGTGTTTTTGGTTTTAGTCCCTATATTAACCCCACTCATCAACTAATGTCAAGTCACCAAGTGCCACATAAGCCTCTGTTAGCCAGCTCAGCGTTTTTTTTCACGGAATTGGACGGCAGAGACGAATGTCAAAAAGTTTGGTAAATACAAGGGTTGTTTTAGAACAAAAAAACTTACAGGGGCGAAAACTAAAAATGCGCTAAATTGCAGGGACCTTTTACATATTTAAGCCTTTTTTTGTCTACCTATCTATTACCTCTTTTATGCAAAAATGGTTTAGAAGTTTAGACAAAAACTCTCTAAAAATCGAAACCGAATTTATTCAATTCAAAGATGCAAATAAAAGGAGATATTGACATTATTTATGATAAATAATTCAAGTTGTGCAAGTTTTTTTTTTCTTTCTCTTTGGTTGCATATTTGGTTTTATTGGAACATGAACACTGATCTTTTAGATACTTTCCATGCTAATTAGTCAAAAAAATTGGTTATTCTATAATGGGTTCTTTGGAAAGATAGGACCTTTCCTGTTATCAATCAGGTGTATAGAATTGAGAAAGCGTTTGCTCACACTCTTGCTTCAAAGAAAGACTGCAACCTCATGATCAAGCCTTGGAAAAACCCTCCCAAGGGTATGTCAAAGGAGTTAAGATCATGTCAAAGTGAACATGGATGGGTCTTACTCTAGTGGCTTAAATGGTACAGTTAAATAAGAAAATCAATTAAAACTACGTAAATTATACTCTTTTTTTAGACAATCTACTCCCTCCGTCTCTATAGGGACGGATGGAGTATTTTATTAGTAAACAATGTGACCGCTATTGTGGAACCAAAGAGGTATATATATTTTTTCTATATCTAATGAAATCGTTTTGGATAATATGACTACAAGATTTTAAAAGGTTAAATAAGTTTTTAGTTTATATATTTATTTTTTGTTTTAGTCCTTTTAATTTTATTTTTTTTAGCCTCTACCTTTTATGAAAACAGTTGTTTTTAGTCTTGCCGAATAACTGAAAAGATCTATTTTTTTTTTAAAAATATGGACTAAAAGCAGTGATGGAACTATGAATTTTGAATAGTGGAGGTACCATATACAATGACTGATCCAAAAAATTTGAATAGTAAGAACACCATATATATATATATATATATATAATATATATATAGGCGGATATATTAACTCCAAAAGTAATTCAATAGAATTATTCCAAATCAATGTCTTCCATTTTGTTTGAATCTAATGTTTCTAATTAATTACTAATTCATCAAATGTGTGTACCGTTTTTCTCAATCATTCTCATTATAATAATAAACAAATTATAAATTGCGGAAAATATATATTGAAATTTATAAATAGGGGGATTGCATCTTAGAAGGTCAATAATTGAATAGAGGAAGAGAGAAGAATGACATGAGTAGAAGAAGAGTTGAGAGTAATTGAAAGCACGAGATGCAAGAATGGAAGATGCTTCAAGTTAAACGAGAGAATGAAGACCATAATATTAGTTAATTATGTTTACATTTAACGTCTATCATGAACTTAAATGAGTCAACATTGATATGCATAAAACTTTGAACTCTTCGTAAAAAGGTCAACAATTTTTTATGTTAGGAAGAAGATAATAATAATTAGTTGAGAGAAAATGTAAATAATTGCACATTGAAAATTAAAATTATTGAGAAAATTGGTTTGCTAGAATTATTATGAAACAAAGGAAGTACTTGTGTATATGAGCCAATGAACAATATTAGTCACTTTATGACATTGCAGATGAGACAAAATATGTGTGTTGTTTGTGCATTAGTTAGTGGTGAAAGTATAGGCATGTGCCTCCAGTCTCTTCTACATGGTCCTGCCCATGACTAAAAGCACCTGGTTTTTATAAAAGGTGGAGACTAAAAATGGTAAAATAAAATTACATAGTTTAAACTTGCAAGATCCTTCTTAAAATTATAATTAGTCCATTTAAAAATTATATTCAACTTCCAAAGAGAGTGTTTTCAAATCCAAAAAATGTTTTTGTTGAGTAATAAAGAAACATTTTTGTTGGAATTGTACTTCTAATTCTAATCTGAATAACACATGCTTAAAGGTATCCTCGTAATCTAGACCAAATTATTATTTATTTTCAAGAACAATATATCTATCCCAGTAGCAATTTATTGGATCTTTATATTGAACAAAAATTTACTATCAGACAACTTAAAAAATGGAGGACATGGCACAATGTCACATGTCTAGTTTCACTCCGGTGGAAAAAAAATTGGCTTAATACTTTAAATAAAGTTAAGGGACCTAAACGGACTTTTTATTATTTATGGGACCAAACTGATATTTGAAATTAAGTTAAGGGACCAAAAGAGCATTTAAGCCGAAAAAAAAATATAGTCTTTTTGTGAAAAAATATAATATGCTTGTTTTCGGGAAAGGATCGTCAACTGTGGATGATTTCTTCGATTTTTCTACTTGAGAAATCTTAGCCATTAATATATTTTAATAATAGATCAATGGTTATTAAAAAAACAATTAAATCACATTGGTTGTATTTTTCCTTTCATTCCTTCTTCAAGAACAATATCATTTTCCTTACTCACACACAACTCACAAACTCATCTCAACTCATCATTCCAATTTTTATGTGGTTTTTCATCACAATCTATCCTTTCTCATCCAATCTGCGATTTTCTTATATAATTTAGCTACGAAAAATATAAGAGAATTAGAAAGAAGAATTAGAAGTAAAAGTATAGATGGAGAGTGGAAATCAATTTCCCATCAATCAATATTCTTAAGCCAATTTCTTTATGAAACTCAGAATTTGAATCTCCTTCTCTCACTATCTCTCAATCAAAAAAAGAATAAAACCCATAAATTAATGTTTTTGAAGGTTAATGAGCTTTGTCTTTTAATTTGTTGAAGGAAGTTAAAAAGAAAGATGGAAAATAGAGATGGAAGGGAGAACACCACCGCTGCTATGGTGCACCGCCTCTCAGCTCCACCGCGCAACCACCACTTGTGAAGGTGGGTTGAGTCAGATGAGTTTGTGAGCAAAGTGAATCTCACGAGGGATGAAGGAAGAGGCAAAGACCAAGCATCTGTGATTTAATTGTTGTTGTTAACATCCATTGATTTGTCATTAAACAAAATGAATGGTTGAGATTACTCAGAGGAGAAAACTAGAGAGATTACTCACGAGAGACAATCCTCCCCCCTTGTTTTGCAATTGTTAAAATAGGAATATGTTTGCTCTACTCTCTCTCTTTCACAATTTTTATTATTTTTATTTTTTAAATAGACAGGGACATGTGGTAGGTTTTTACTGGTTCAAAGGCACATGTATTTCCCTCCTTAGAGTCGCTGAAGTGTCTCCCATTGAAATTTATAGAGTAAACTCAATTGCATACAGGACAATGAGGCAATGATTAAAGAAACCATCGAAAGTATCATGTTTGCATTAAATTTAATAATATTTTGCCTTTTTAAAATTTAAATTAATTATTTTTCACTATTTTCCAATACAATTTTTCTATTTTTATTTTCTTATTCAATGCCCAAAGGAAATTCTTTTAGCATTTTCCAAAAATTAATTATTATAGTTAGAATTAAACAAAGTTTGAGCAGCTTTGAATGCAAAGTGTCACAGACAGTATGGTGTAGCAACAGAAGAAGAAATAGACCTTGAATGAGACCTGTGAGGCTGTGACATTTGATTTGGTGAAGATATGTAAAAGACAAATTAGGCAAAACATGGTACATATGTAGTGGTCATCATGCAGATAATTGATTTTGACCTGACAGTGTAAAATACTAGCTCCTAAAACCACCAACACTGATACTTGTTCACTTTTTCACTCTTCCATGGAACCACACGCTTCCATCCTTCACACATCTTTGTCTGCAAAATTAAAAGAAGTGCCAACATTAGGGGACCATATCTTTACACAATATAAAACTGTCCATTTTCTGTTTTCTATTTACCCAACCTTTTAAAAAAAAAAATCACTAGCATGGAGTAATTTGACCATCTTGGATATAGATATATAGTGCATATTTGGAATTTGACTGAATCACTCAGTGATACATTTATTTATTTTTTATAATGTAATTTGGTTAGTAAATCCAAATGGTGCATATTTTATGAAATTAATTTTTGTTAAAAGTAAGTTAAATAAAATGATTTATCTTCCAATACATGTGAAAGTGAATTGAATTTAAATCGAATAATAAATTTAAGTGTTAAAATCATATTCGGTGCACAAGTTTATAAATTAATGCTTCAAACTAAAATCAATTAAACATCTTCGCAAAAGAAAACATAAAAAAAAAATACCAAAATCAATTATACTTGGAATTCTTTGAAATCACAAAATGAATCATGCACTAAGCCACAAGAATTATATTTACAATTTTCTCCACTCTAAACCAATATAGTAGTTGAGTGAAATATACCACACGGTTGAATCTAAATAACCAACTATTCAAACTTTGTTAAAAAAATTGACATTCAAACCCACATGAACCAAATAGAAATTTCTATAACAAAATACAACAAAACTTTCTATAACTATAGTTTCAAGCATTAAAAAAATCTACAAGCATAATCCAAATCAAACCAAAATACACTACACAAACAATGTGTTAAAAATTAGTAATTAACTAAAAAGGTTAAAAAGATTTACCCAAACAAGAGACTTGGCATGAAATGGATTGTCAAAGCTACCATAATGTTTTATCTTCTTCCTCATCTTCACATTCTTGTCACTACCTATAATGCCACCACCAACCATATTATCATTATCCTTATCAACAAAAGATGAATAAAAAACATGTTTTTTAATCTTAATATCCTTTTTCCTCCAATTACCAAAACACCCTTTTTTCTTTACCCTCATTTCTTCCTTAAGAATCAAACTCCCAAGTTTCCCACTTTCAAAACCAAAGGAATCACAACACTCTTTTTTGTAGGGTCCATCCAAAACTGTTGTAGGTGATGGAACTTTTGTGTCAATGAACAACCTTGGAGGAAGTTCCAAACACTTGACTAGTGTTGGATTTGAGAATGTGACAAGATCAGTACATGGTCTTGGTTTTCCTGGCTCTTCTTCCCAACCAAATGGTATTGAGGCTGTGATATGAAGTGGTGGAGTTTTTGTTCCTGATCTCTCTGGTGAATGCATTGGTGGAGGGCTCATGAATAATGGCAACTTTGGTATTTTTTTGCCATTTTCTTCCTCACAAGCTTCCATTTTCACTACTCTCTTTGGATTTTTGGTTACATATATGTAATGTGATTAGGGGAAGCTCCTTTAGCAGAAAATGTTGGTCCTTTCGGTTATGTTTGCCTTTTTCTGAATTGAAGCTAAAGACCAAAATTTCTACTTAAGTTGTTTATGTTATGGAGTATTTTATTGTGCTACGTGTAGTTTTTTGAAAAATAAACTATTTGTATACATATAAGGAGCATGTTTGTTAGTAGAAGAAAAATTTGTTACAAATTAGTCAAAAACTCAAAACTACTCTTTTGTGGCAATGTTTGGATTTTCAAAGCAAGTGCATATTAACAATTAGGTTGGTTGAGCTAGTGAAACTATATGACTATGACAACGTGACAAACTAAATTTTGAATCTAACGAAGTATTCCACCGCACCTCGAATCTAATTACTTCCATAGGAGATAATCTATAAAAGAGAAAAAATAAAAAATAAAAATTAAGGAGATACTCTAATTGAAGGTTAGCTTAGCATAATCACAATGTTTTAGAGCACCTTCAATAGTGAACTCTACAAATGGTATTTTATGGGTTCCATTTAAGTCATGTCACCTTAAAAGAACTCAATTATATTTTACTCCAATGGTGCAACCTTGAAAAATTATTGGGTCCAACAACTCTACCTCATAAATTAATATTTTATTCATATTTAATTCTATGATTAAATATGTTTTTAATTTCTACTAAATTATGAGTTTTCAAGTTTAGTCTCTAGAAAATTTTAAAGGTAATTTTAGTCATGCAAATATTATAGTTTGTAAGAATAGTCCCTATTTTGAAAACATTTTAAAGAATATGGATATTTTTAGTCCTTCAACATATGGATATTTTTACCAAATATTATAGTTTGTAGGGACTAAAAATATATTTAACTCTTAATTCTATTGCAACTTAAAGTTTTAATTTCAATATTTTAAATTAATATCAATATGGAAAATTAAAAAATAAAAGCATATGCTGTGTAAAAAAAAGTAAACAATTCAGGTTTATATTTTGGTTTATTGCAAGCTAACATATTTATTTAACTATTTTTATATTAAAAGTTGCATTAAATACCGTGCTTGCAAGATTACTTCAAAAGGGAACAATTTCCCCATGCTGGCGCACTCCAACAGTAATTTTAACAAAATGATGCACTGTTTGACACTCCAGCTAGCGTACGGTTGCTTTGTGTCAGCCGCTGGAGGTGCTCTTATTATGGTTATGTGCTAGTGAGAATTGATTTTTACTGAAATAATTTTGTTGAATGGATTCTGAATAGAATGAGTTGAATATAAAATAATTTATGTTTCGATGTATTTTTGTAAAAAGTGATTTTAATAGTAAATTTAAGTATAAATCGATTCTAAAAGCCAAAGCTATTAAACGGACGTTTATTTTTAAGTTGAAATCAAAGTAAACTCACGGTTAGACCACCGCTATAGTTGATAGCTTCTCTAATTTTATGTTGTACATGATCTGGGACACGAGAAATCTGACACAAAAGTTGTTTCAAACATAGGCAAATTCTATCATCAAGTAGCATCAAACATACACTGATTGAAACTTTGCTCCTAATGTGTGTCCCCATGATGGTCACATTTTCATCGTTTTAGTTGACGATTTTATTGAGTCACCAATTGTAGTTAGGCTATCAAGTCCATTTTGTTGATGTCAAACTAGAAAAATGAGTATTTGCAGCATAACCAGTGTGGATCTGACTTGAACATTGAAAAAAGAAAATTTGTGACATGATTAAGTGTGAAAACGATAGCTACCCGTTTTTGTTTAGTGGGTATGTTGTCAAATAACTATATCAACCTTGCTTGATCAACACTCGTTAACAACCATTTATTTCATGTTTTTGCTTGAAAGTTTAATGTATATATTCAGATTATTATTATCTTAAGGAAGTAAGAATTGAACACAATCCATAAAAAGTTTGATAAACATTTATTGATCGTACATCTAAAAGAAATAAACATACTACTATTGTAATCCTACGTCTTATCTTTCAAACATGCACCTAATTAGAGTGAAGCAAAGACGTTTCATCAAAAGTGACATCTCTAGATCCATTTGGATTGGGTTGGTCCAGTGGTATTGACTTGAAATTTGGGAGTATGCTCCTCCATGATGGGTGAGCTAATTTAGCTTCTTAAAAAAAAGTGTCTTCCTTTCATGTGAGACGAGATTTAATCATGTTTTTTTTGGCTCCTTCTCCATATTCCTTAAAGTAACTTTTCTTGAATCTAGGTTCTAATTAGGTTCTAATTAACTCACATTTACAAACAATATATTTAGTATGAAAGACACTTAAACACCTTCAATGCGTTTATTAAACCATAGTTTAACATGAGTCTAAGAAAACGGCACTAGATTATAAATAATGAATCTCAAAGTATCTAAGAAAACGGCACTAGATTATAAATAATGAATCTCAAAGTAACACTGTTCATTCGGGTTTTTGATGTGTTAGGGTGGTTGTGGAAAAGAGGAATCTATTGATCATTTGTTCTTGAATTGTGAATTTTTTGGAAGTATTATGACTTGTGTTCTATATTGGCCGATGATTTCTTCTATTCTTCTTATTGATGTTTGCATGCATGCCATGTAATTTTGTGGACATCATTTATTCAAGTGGGATATTTGTTATTGTCGTCAAGTGATTTGATTGTCATGTATTTAGGTAATTTGGAAGAAGTGAAACTCTCATAATTTATTCAACAAAGAATAATCGCTTGATCATTTACTTGATAGGATCAAACTTTATTTTTTGTGGTAGTTCAAGGCTCAAAAACCAACTTACATTTTGGATTTTAAATTTTTGTCGTCTAATCCGACAACTTGTATAGGTTACTCAATATCTTAAGGTCGTTTTATTGGATTGTTGTTTTTCATCTATGTTTGTATGTACTTTGACTTTGTTGATTCCATTTAAGCACACCTTATGCTTGAAAGTTTTCTATCGTTTTTTAATATATTTATTCCAACTTGTTTAAAAAAACGTAGCATAGGTCACATATATAATAAAAGTATTGGATAATACTAATTCTCGCAAAAGGAGTCTTGCGAAAATGCGAATCGTGAGTACAAAGCATGTGATCTAACAACTTTTCTACCATTCAAAATGTAACACATTTGATATTAATTAGCAACAACAACAAGAAATGTAACACAATTACATTTGTAAATTGAGGAATGGATTTCTTATCTAGGATCACAAGGACACATATGATAAGAAGAGTTTGTGCCCAAAATCCATTGATCACCTTGACGTGGTTGTGAATCGACAATAGAGACATATATATTAACTTCAAACGGGAAATTCTCTCTCACAATGGCTGCAAATGTTTATTTTATCTTTACTTGAGATACAATTAAACACTTTTTTCTTTGTAGTAAATGTTGAAATATTTTGTATAGTTTTGGTCTTTTTCTTACTATTTGTTCGCTTATCTTCTTGAATAAAGACTTGAACTTTCTTCTTTACATATGTTTTATTCTTCTCCGACACGTAAGAGCTGAGAAAATATTATGATATCAAGGACATCCATAAGTATAGAATTCATCTAATTTAGATGACATTTGATTCACACTTCAAGGGAATGATATTCTAATAATTTGGAGTTTGTTCAAGAGGTAAGTAAAGTGATCGATGTTGATTTCAGTTAGGATTTGAGATCGTATTTGTCAGAATGATTCATCCTTATATGATGTTCACATATGATATAATATAGGATTTTGCTAACCGATGCCCTCAGAGCAATGATTAATGAATCTATAAATAGAAAATTTGTCTTGAAAATAGGTTTTGATTTTTGATTAAATAACAGTTACATCACCTTTTATAAAAAATTACTTATTTTAGTTGTTTAACCAGTACTCGGGTATCGTTTAGCATTCTCCTATAATATACTAGGGGTGAACACTAAGGTATGCGACGTGTAGCTCACCATGAACAAGTTTAAATGATAGTAAGATTAAAAGGTTTCGCAAATGATATTGTATACTTGAAGAGTGCTAGCAACACTCTCTCCAACACTCTAATATAATATAATATAAGAGGGGTGAAAACTAAGGTACATGACGTGTAGCTCACTGTGAACAAGTTTAAATGATAATAAGATTGATTAAATGCAAGGGCGGGTGCTAGTATAAGGGAGGGGTAGCCATTGCAATAAAAAAAAAGAGTGAATATGTATATTTAGCTACCCCTAATAATATATAGTAAGCTACCCCAAATTTTATTTTAAGTGAAATAATTTTTTTCCATCCTTATTTAGCTTCCGGAAGATTAACACCCAAAAGAGATAATTAATAAATAATAATAATTTTTGGTTTATTTAACAAATAAATAAGACAATAGTAGGCCCACACCCACGGCCCACCTCACAGATAAAATAAGTCGGTTTAGCTCAAATGCAATTATGGATGAATTTGAGTCTTTGAAGGACCGCAGGTTCAATTTTCATAAATAGCTACTATTAGTTTTTATTTCGTTTGTTGTAGCTTTTTTGGTACAATCCGTTATTCTACTATGACTTTTTTGGTACCATCTATTATTGCTGCAATTTTAGTATAACCCGTTCTTGTTGAATTAAGTATATATTTTATGAAGAACATTTTATATAAGTAATAGTTATTGTGAGTTTTGTTTTTGCATGGGTTAGATTAGTTTAAAAAAGATTTCTTTATATGTGGCTACCTCATAAAAATATTGCTAGCTTCGTCGCTGATTAAAAGGTACCGCAAATGATATTGTATGCTTGAAAAGTGGTAGCAATACTATCTTCAACATTCATTCTCTTATTGAATGAAATTCATATGGATCCACACTTTATAAATGAGTCTAATATAAAGTTGCTAGCATTCTTTTTCTCGGCCATTCTCTCTATTTCGTATAGTGATGTAAGAAAATGACTGCTACGTAACTACAAGGCAGATGAGATTTAATATTTCAATGAACTTATAGAGGGGGTTGATTTTATTAACTTCCATTTCTTTTGGTGGTGATCTTATTAACTTCCTGTTATAAGACAAAATTTACGTGGTGACCTACCACGAGGAGCAACTCTACCATGAGAAGAATATATATTAAAATCTATTGGCCTACTCTCTCTTAGTAGTGTTTGGAAAGAGGATTATAGGATAATTATCGTATATTGTTATGTGAGAAAGTGTTGAGTTGTGTACCAAAATCTTTCATGATGTTGAATTGTTAGAGATTAATTTGTGAAAAGCTATGCCAAGCTTTTCTGAAGAAACAGTGGCGGGATATGACAATTTGTCGAGTGGGACGGTGTTAGAATAACAATCAGTAACCGAAGATTATTAAGAAATGAAAATAAGAGGTAATGAACATACGATCTTTATTAATGCAGTCTATAATGTCTATCTATACGACTATAGAATAATTATAGTTCCATTTGTATTAGTGTGATAAGTTAGAGTTTCAGTGTGACAGGCAATCTATAATATTAATATAATTCAGTTTACAATATTACCCTTAAACCATACCTATATGACTACAGAGCAGCTATAATAATTTTACAATATTACCACTAAATCGTACCTATATGACTATAGAGCAGTTATAATTATGTGGGTATTAATGTGATGAATTAGGGCATCAATCTTACAGTGTGTGTGTATATATATATATATATATATATAAAATATTGTGACTAAGATTCAGTTTACGAATATTACCCCTTGCATTCTTTAGTGTTTATATTTTTTTTTTACAAAAATAAACAATATTCATTCATTCAAATTGATAGAGCACATCGATATAATACAAATTCAAATTCGTTAAAAATAAAAAGGATGAATATGTGAACAAACTCACAGCATCCATGTTAATAACATAAAACGGCAAAGTACTTATGCCTACAAATATGACTATATTCAAGTCTTCGAAATGCACGTGTCTCCGAATCTGCAACGTTGACGACGTCAAAGTCATTGTCATTGGTCGAATATGCACTTGCTCAAAGCTAATTTTTCAACTTGAATCAAATAAACACCGTACTAAGACAGGAAATCAAAAACACACCGCACACAGACGGGAAATCAAAACAAACAAAGTCGTGCAGAGACGACGAAATCACAAAAACAAACGGAAAAAAAAGCAGAAAATATGTGAAATCACTTATTCAATTAGGATAGAAGGAAAAACAACTCGGAGGGGTGACTTTTGGGTCAAAGTTGACCCTAAATCACCCCTCTGACAAGAAGAAGAAGAAAGGGGTGACGGCTAGGGTTTGAGAAAGAGAGAAGAGAGGAGATTATCCTTTTCTTTAGTGTTTATATATGAGCCGTATTTTAACAATCTCCACCTTGACAAATAGTAATTTCTTATTAAGACTTCCTCCATGACGATCACAACCTGAAAACTAGGGCAATACTCCTCCTACTTTAAGCAATATCTGTCCAGATGCAAGCAACTCCATGATCTTGTGAAATCTTGTATCAATATGTTTGGTTTTGACATGATACAACTGATTGTTGGTCAGATAAATGACACTTTGACTATGACTTTGGGGTTTTGGCTTAATTAGTCTCACGACAAAAATTTCTCTACACTAAATTTTAGTCCTTAAAACTAAATATATTTTATTTTTTTAGTAGTTGAGGTTTGAACTCTGAACCGTATATATTATGTATTGTCTATACCAACTGAGTTATACGTGTTCATTAATTCAAACTTAAACAACTTCCTCCATGTAAAAAATCGCTAATTAACATTAATATTCTTACTGAGAAAGAAAAAAAACCAACTCATTTGATGAAGTCTTGACAAAAGAGTTTAAATATGATTGAAAAAAATGGTATTGGTAGGAACTAAAACTGCAATAGACAAATATTTGTAGTGAATCGTAGTTCTGAAATTAATTTCCTAATAAAATCACTAATTAGCATTATTGTTTAGGGTTGATTAGAATTTGAAGATAAGGATGGGTGTAAATCTTGAAAGCGACGAATGAATGGTTGTTTGAAACGTGTTAATGTTTCATGTTCAGGATGTACATTGCTGTAAAACTGACTAATTTATTATCCTTTTGTACTTGAGTGAATAATTTATTAGTAATTTGTATCTTTAAAACATTTATTAGCAAATCAAATACCAATTAAAAGTGAAGAAGGACAATATGAGTTTTTTTGAAAAAATGTAGAGGGGGGGTATAAAAGAAGGAAAACCAATCTAGAAACGACACCAAATTGTTTGCATCCATCTAATATGCTTTTTGGTTCAATCAATATTTTGAAAGTTTCGTACCCCAAAGACACATCAAATTGTATCCTCTGTCATGTCATGTCGATGTCCGTCTACTACGAATTCGGTTTCTCTAAGACCATCCACAATGGCCTATTGAAAGCCAAATTCAACATGTTGAAGCCATTGGAGATGTTTGTTGAAAATGAGAGAAGAGGAGAGAGGTGATGAAAGGTTTAAACATGTTGAAATGCTGACCGGAGGGGACACGTGGCGGAAAACGATTTGCAAAGTCAGGCGCGTGCGTTACACGCGCCGACAGGGCGCGTTAGCAGCAGGAGACGCGGAGAGAGAAACTGGTTTTGGAAAAAGCAGTGACACGTGTTTGGCAGTGATTGGCTGTTGGATTTTTATCTTTCTTAATAGTTTGGACTCAATTATTTCATTGCAAATAATTTTTTTATTTTTTTATTTTTTTACCAAAATTCATGATTTTTTTTCTCTATAAATAGAGACTTGGATCATTTGATTTGGACACAGAAAAAAATCAAGTTTTTCACTCTCTTAATCTTATTATTAGCTTTTCTTTTGAAGTTTTAGTCTTTAATTAGTGAAATGGATCCCAATAACAATCAATTCAACACCCAAAATTCTTCTACTTACCCATTTAGCTACCAAAATCCGAACAATTATCAACATCCAAATCAATTTCTCAACCAACATCCTCAAAACCCAAATCAATTTCCCAACCAAAATCCTCAAAACATGCCTAATTTTGTTGCCTTGCATTTTAAGCTATTTGTGTGTCGCGTACTTAGTTTGTTGTATTGCATTTTAAGTTAATAAAATAAAATAAATTATTTAAATAAATTTTGTTTTTACAAAACAACAAAAAGAAAATTGTTAAGTGTTTTTTTATTTTAATTTAATTATAATCGATAATTGTAATTTTATGTAATTATAAAAACAAAAATATAAAATTAAATAAGAATAAGAAATAAAAGGTGGTGGGGTAGAGTGTTGAATGAAAAACCACTGGAGAGGTAAAAATTGAATGGGTGTTGAATTAAGAGAGAGAAAATGATGTGGAGTGTTGGGAATTGAAAAAATAGGTATTGAAGGTTGTTGAATGGTAAAAACCATTGTACATGGTCTAAAGTGATTTACCTATAAGTGAATGATATCAATTGTTAATTCATAAATCAAAGGTATATATTGTAAGTACTTCATGATAAATTATGAGTTTGTTACAATAACAATAAATAATTTATGCACTTTACACTTTACTCACTTTAGATAATTATAGTAGTTCAACTGAATATTTAGTGGAAGCAGAGTTTTCACAAGAGTGGCGGAAGTAGAGTTTTCTTGAATATTGATCGGATTCCTTTTGTTTATCTCAGTGAGAAAGTAAGTCTAACACAGTGATGTTAAATTTTAATCTTATTCTTGGCCAACAAAGAAATACTCAATTAGCAGTTGATGTTATTATTATCAGCGTGGAATGACAACTCTCAGGGTAAGAATTCCAAAGCTAGAAATCATAATTCATTGTTATAAAGGTTAACTCATGATCATAGGCTCATTACATGTACACATTTCTATACAAAAATACCTCTCATTCACAACACTTACTGACCTTACTATAAGAGTGTTTGTAGATATATCACCCTCTTCTAAAGAAGAAAGAAGCTACAGATTGAAGGTCGATGGTTCAAAGTCATCTCCAACTCTATGACTATAGAACTCAGATCTGACGCGGATCAAATATAATATACCAAACTAACACTAAAATTTAAATAGTATAATGGGGCAAGAGCCCACCCTTGCCACCACCTACATTCAGCCTTGAAGTTCATCCATTCAATGATAGTTACAAAGACTATAATACATCAAGCTTAGTAATGTTGGGTATACACTGAAACAAAGTATATGATGCTATGCATGTATTTGATAACGAATCCAGATGGATGGACCTAATTAACCTTTTGTAACTCTAGGAATCATTTTAGAACATTGATGTTGAAGATTAAGTGTGATTGATACAGAAGTATAATTTTAGAAACCAAACTAAGTACTTATTCGGACATGTGGTGAATATGCCTAAATCTGTGAGTGTGAGTTTTTAGTTTCTGGATGTGATTATTTGAATAAGTTTGCAAGGTCATTCGAATTATGTTACAAAATTTTGCTTATGAATCCACTTGAATTGGTCTAATAATGTTTACTTGAGACATAGTGTGCTTTCAAAGTCTCTTTAATTCTTCTTGTGTTAATTTTGATGAGTTAGTTTGACTTTTTCGAAAAAAAATTGCTTACATTTGCCTTCTTTTGTCCAACATGATTCGAATAAACGGATTCAAATCATTCCTATTGTTTATTTTTATAAAAACCTGGATTGCATAAACATTTTATATTATGTTGTGAATGTGGGAAACCCGAAATGGAATAAGGTTTCGTGTTGAGAGAGATTAAAGATCAACATTCTGTTGGGAAATACTCTCTCCGTCCCGCAATAGATGACTCGTTTGAAAATGTGTAATTTTGACTTAACTTACTTTGACCATATTTTTCTACTAATATACAAAGATAAATAATATCATATAAGATGTCGTTAGATTCGTCTCGATGAGTATTTTCAAAATATCAAATTTTCATAATTTTCTAATATATTATTCAAAATATTTAAACTCAAAATTATGCATTGGTATGCGTAATTGAGTCAAATGTGTCATGTATGAAGGGGCGGAGGGAGTACATTTTAAACACCTTCGGTAATTAAGAATAATTAAGGAAAGGTTTTAAGCTTTCTCTATTGAATCCCGAAGTGAAAATCATGGAGGATTGAAAGAAAAATAGAGAAAATAAGGATTGTTTGTCTTGAACAATTGAGATTGATTTCTTATAATTTTTGTATCTCTCGTAAAGACTTGTCGAACATTGATTGTAGAGTTGATCCCTTTCACAAATGTAAACTAGCAAATTTAACTTATTAGATTCATTCAATGATTGAATCACATACATAATTAATTGAATGAACTTAAAAAATCAATTTTTTGCTTTGCTTATAATTAGAAACGGAGGGAGTACCTTTTTGAGCCGGTGTCAACTAGCAAGGATATTATTCTTCTACTCTATCTTTATTAGCCGAATCGTTTAATTTGGTTGTCATTGTTATTATTCTACTTTTCTTGTCGAATGTGCATGTCTATAATAGAGACAAATTAAGTATAACACGGCAAAATATATTTAGATTTTTTCAACACATGAAAGACACACAATCCATTATAGATAGGGAAATGCATATTTGTTTACAAGCTAATGGCACTATATAATAGCCTACAAAAAAAAAAAAAAAAAAAAAGGATATTTACAAAAAGAGTACCTAAAATCCAACTTCATGTAGTCCATAATTTTGAAGTTGTAATGTTAAAATTCCATAAAATCAAGCACTCCATTTCCCTTCTCAAACCAAAAAAAAGGTGACATGTTTGTTAAGTCACATGAGTTTGTTGATTCTCATCCCTATTCTGTGAATCTAGACTCAACAAAGTCTCTTCAATCTCTAATGAAGAATTAGGTAACTTGCATTTCATTTTCTTTAATTCCTCATTTGAACAAATGAAAATCTTCTTTACCATGTTGCAAAATTCCCTGCATGTATAAAAATGTGGCACATGTGACATGTCATAATATGTAACATGTTACTATTGAAAGTTATGTGTACAAAGATTGATGATGTTACTTACGGCCATGGATCATCACCGACAAGCATCATGTCATTTTCATTATCAGTGAAAGTAACTCTCCATTTGTTTTGTGAACGTAACTCTCCTTTAATATCAAATAATTTCTCAACTTCATCTATCAGTTCATCATAACCACTTAACATGGTTAAGTCAAGTGCACGACCAACTGCTACACCTTCCATTTGCACCTTCTCAAAAACAACAAAAATATTTCAAACTCTTTAGAAAATTAAATACTAAATCACCAATTTAGTCATTGAAATTGTAGGGCATGATCAACTTAAGAAAATTACTAATATGATCAAAGTTTTTCAAATTCAAGGACCATTTTGAAATATTAATAATTTTATGAACAAAATTGCTAGTCTATTAATTTCAAGGTTTAAATGTGTGTTTCAAATATACAAAAAAAAAAAAAAAAATTAGTTCATGTAAATATAATTTTTTTGTTATTAATATTTGCGAATATATCACTTTTTACTTTTGATCCTTAATTTTAATTTTAGTAGATGTAACAATTGTTTATGTTAATTAATATATTTCTTATGTATGAGGTACTAAAATCAAATATTCAGCATATTATAGGGCTAATTTCAACATAGACTAAATTCAAAGGGACTAAAACAATATTTTTAGAGAGACTAAAAGTGATTAAAAACATATTTAAACCTAGTTTCAAAGAAAATATTGGTGATTCACTTTGAAAGTTTGAACTAAATTGTGAAGGAAATTTTTTAGAGAATGTAACATTCAAGATTCCTACATAGTACCAACCATTGACCTCACTTATTCAAAGGACAACCAATTTCATTTTCTTTTTAACAATATATGACTTTCCTCCCAAAATGTGAAAGGAATCTTTAGCTTTTATACTATTATTACACTAAGGCTGAAAAATAAAATGTACCTTAGTCCTTGTTCTCATGGATGGTACAGTAGCCAGCTTGTTCTGCCATTCATTTGGTGATGCATCAGAAATTATTTTCTTCTGCCGCCCTTTGTTGGACAGTGAATAGTTAGGACTCTGAACCTTTTCAGTTTCACATGCATTGGTGGTAAGGATAATAGATTCTTTGGGACCACTTGTAGTAACAATGGTTAAACTTGGACATCCAAGTTCTTTCTCTAAACAAGAATTAACATTGCAAGATTTGTTTTTGTTATTCAAATTAACTCCAAATAACCAACAATCTAGAGGATTCTCGTTCTTTTTCGGGTCTTCTACTCGGTCGCATGTGAGGCCATCGCTCGGTCTAGATGCGATGTTTGTGTTAGCATAAGGGTTGGAAGTTACATTCAAATGTGGTGAATTAGGCCAAATTCCTTCCACCAAGACTCTCGAGCTTACAATCTGACTCTCCTTGCCTTGGAATTCGGCAGCATCGGTTAATTGGGTATGCTCGTGAGCTTGGGAAGATCCGGGATACCAAAAACCTGAAGCAGTTATAGGATCGATGTTCAAACCGAGGTGAACGAGAAAATACTAATATAATAATAGCTAATATACTACAACTCATTAAGAGAACTAGTGTCAATAACGTTTTCGCACCGCAAGATGAAACATCGGCAGGCCTAGATCTTTTGCTTTTCACTGATGTTTGAGTGACATTCAACGTAGGAGAAGCTATAAAAGGCTCTATCTCCCATGAAGAAACTCTTTCTGGTCTTGGAATTGTTGCTGCTTCATCCCATTGAACCTAAGTGGCAAAAAGTTTTACATGCTCAAATAGTGTGTATACAATTAACAGAAAAAGGAAATAAGGATAAGAAATTTAGATCAACCTTCAATGATCTCCAGTGAGAATTTGACCATCCTGCAGAAACATCCCCAACCCCAACAATAGTGCCAGAAAATCTGATCAAATAATCAGACAGTAATAAATATCAATTTACAACAAAGGTCACATTCTGACCACAATAATGGCCTGTTAAGATTACCTCATTTGAACTTAACTACAGGCATAAACACTCAAGAGACTGTTTGGAAGCAGCTTATGACACTTCCAGAAGCTACTTTTACCTTATGAAACATCATATATTAATAACTTATACATAAGCACTTATATGATAAGTGTCTATTCTATAAGCGCTTAATTAAGTTATTAATCCAATTAGAGCCTAAATGTTAATCCAATTAGAATACCTTCTTTCAGGTGAGTCCTCTCCTTCAAATCTCATCTTGAATCTCATGCCGACAGAAAACTTATGATTGTTGACTGCCTCCAAATACTTATTCAAACCAACAATAAACTGACTAGTCCTGAATGGATCAAAAGACATGTTCAAGACAAAGTTAAAAATTTCACAAACTTTTGGTTTATAAGCTAATGAGATGCAATAAATTACAAACATTACGAACCTTGGTTTGTAATAAACGACGAACATGGTACGAGTCATAACAGCATGAGAAGCGGTAGCAAGCACGCCAAGATGCATGCTTTGGCTTGATATCACAGACGAAGGCATAGGACTGTGCTGCTTAGCTATACGCCTAACGCCAACTCTCAGTTGCCCGTTCTCTCCCCTACAACGATCAAGACAACACCAAAGCTTAGAAGATGAATCTTAACTAACTTGCAACTAGTATTAACGAACTTGTAACTACTTTTAAGTTTAAACAAACTCCAACTATATAACATCGAAAGCAGAAAAGAAAATTATACAAGTAAAACTCGCATACCTTAGGAATACAAAAGCATCTCCAGCCACCAATCTTTTGGATGCGACAAATGTACTCCAGCCGGTTGTAAGCAAGTGTCTCCTTGGTTGACCTGATCAAAATAGTGGGTGGAATTAAAGAACCATGTCGCTTCCATTTCTCATTCAATGCAGATCATAAAATTCATTCATTCGAGAATTTGAATATGACACTAAAATTAGAGAATGAAAATAAGGCTAAGAATTACCTCTATATATGTGTTTAAACTTCCACTCAAATCCATGAAGATCCTTTGCTGCTAGCTCCTGAGTTGGAGTTGCTGGTGTCATGTCCTACAATATTCATAAACAAAAATCATTAGAAATTAAGAAAAAGCAAAACGATAGCATCATCCAAAGAAACTCGGTAAGAAAATTACCAATGGAGGCAAGCACTCGGTAGCATGTTTCCTCAGAACTGAAAATCCACCATGTGTGCTAGTATCAGATGCAGTTAATATTTTGCAAAATGAGTGAAACTTCTGTTTTGGAGAATCAGAAGGATTTGGATCAGGATCTACAGGCTCAGTTTGCTGCACAAAACCATCAAGAGAAACCAAAACTAGTTTCAGAAACAGTTAAAAAAAAATTTAGTCTCGCTTTTTAACACGGAATATTTTCCTTTAGCAAAGAATGAGAAATATCTCACATCTGATTCTGGAAGCAAAGCAACACAAGCATAAACCTCATCAGTTTCTTGCTCAGCCTACAGACAAAAAAATCAACAAGATTCTAAACAATCATTTTCACAACAATTCTTCAAAAAATTATTTTCACAACAAAAAACAGACACAAGGACATGTAATGTAAACACAACAAGAAGAATCAAACAACAGTACCAACAACTGAATATTGACAACACGGCATAAAATCTTCGACGGTAAATTGAAATGTGGAATTTCCTGATTCAATTCTTGATCAGTAGATGCTTGCAGCTGCAACAAGAAAAAACAACCCAAAAGACTAAAAAGTTTGACATGCAAGTACAACAAAAAAAGTGGTCTTGTTTAGACAAAAATTGAATACAAACTAGAACACAAAAATGGAAAAGCAACAAAAAAAAAGAGTCAAAGAAAAGAAACACACTTGTTCCATGTGACCTTGAGGAAAGTAGAAAACTCTGTCACCAGTATTAGGAACATCCACCAAAGGTCCTGCACACAACTTCCATAACTCTTCATACAAATCATCATTTTTAACACCTGCAAAAACACAAGAAAAAAATTAACAAAAAATATTAAAAGAATCCTAATGCCCTTGATTTGTTTCTGAAAAAGTTTACAACTTTAATCTTCAATTTCTTCCTCCATGTTCATAAGGTTAAAGGGTCACTCAAATTAATCTTTTTTATCAAAATTAGACAAAGAACAACACAATATTAAAAATTGCTAAAAAAACACAAGCATTTCACTTTTATGTATGAACTTTCAAAGTAACCAAAGAGAGTAATAAAATATGAAATTCCAACCACAAATTATTGACCTTTTTCTTGTTGAGAATTTCCTGGGGCCCTTAGATTACACTCTAGATGTGCCATTCACCAACAACAAAGCACAAAACAACAACTATAGATGAAGAAGAAGAAGATGAAGAAGCTCCTTGAAAGTAGCCACTAATTGATTAACTCATCAATAACTCATGAGAGAGAAAACATGAACAAGAAATGATGAGAGTTAAATGCATGTTTTTGGTTTTTCAGTTACAAACATAAAAATAAGGTGGTACTATTCATGTTTTTTTTTTTCAGTTACACATAAGAAAAAAAAACATTATAGGATTTGGTTTTTTTTTTCTCTCTCTTGTTTTGTTTTGTTTTTTTCTTGGGTTTGTTGGTGAGTGACAATGAATGAAAGATCACTTTTTTGTTTAACTCATTTCAGTTTCACTTGTTGAGCTGCAAAACCAAAACCAACTTTTTGAAGAGAGTTGTTTTTCTCTTCCTTCCTTTAGGTGATGTCGTTGTCTTTGATTGTTTCTCCCAAAAGAACCTGAACGAATCCACGTTACCAACTTGCCAACGTTGTTACCTTTTTCTGCTCTTGTTTCATAATAATGTTGCAGTTCTTCACAGTGCTATCTCTCTCTCTCTCTCTCTGGTCTTCTTCTTATTTCTCTCTCTACACTTTCACTTTTACATTACGCTTCTTTCTTTCTCTTTCTATAGGGACTCTAGTCCTATACTCTATAGATTCACCTTAGCCTAGTGCAATAACTTATTCTCCTCAACTCATTATTGGTTACTCTATTTTTATTTTATAAGATAAGAAATAAGTAGTTATCAATAATTTACAATATCAAGTAGCCAGTTATTTTTTTTTAGACAAAATTACATAATTTGTCGTTTAATTTAATTTTAGATAACATTTTTGTTATCTATCTTTTTTTATCCCGATTTAGTTTTATAGGTTATAAAATGACAATATCTTATCATTTGTAATTAGATTTTTTAATGAAAATTTGTATTTATTTATGAGTTTGATTAGTTTTTGATGATTTTTTTTGGAATTTTTAATAAAAGACAAAAATGTTACTAAAATTAAATTAAGCGACGAATTGTTTTATTTTTTTGTTAAATAGTGTATTTGACACTTCGTAGAAAAAAACACATTAATCAACAATAAAAAATCGTTTATAACTAATGATAGGCTAAAAGAAAGGAAAAAAAATACAATAAACAAATCAAATAATGCATTATCCTTATATGGATAACTTTTTAATTGTCAATTACTCTTTTTAGGATGTTTATAATGAAAAGATTTTTTTGGTTACACTTTTATAATGAAAAGATTTACATATTAGTCAACTCAAAAAAGATATTTACATTATTTACACTTTCACTATGCTTATTTCACCTTTACATTAAACCTTTTTCTTTCTCTCTCAATAGAGTCTAGTGCTATTATAGTCTATGTATTCACTTTAGCCTAGTGCAATTTATTCCCCTCAACTCATTGGTCACCGTATTTTTTCTTTTAAGTTATGTATTTTTAAACGTTGTTAATTTTTTATTGAAAATCCAAAAATTTACAACACACCATATAAAAATGCATTATTTATTTAAAGGAAAATGTTAACAAGTGTCTTCAAGATACTCTTTAAAAAGTCTAAAGAAAAAATTATGTTCAGGGAATGATACATTCAACACATTGAAAGTTTAAAAAATAGTTTTTCTCACATAGAATGTACGAATTATTTATATTTTTTAAAGTGGAAAATCCATCTTGTGTTGTGTGTCCCAAAAGTTCCCTGATGGAGATTAATCACTCCTAACTGATAGTTGAAACTTTGTATCAATTTCATTGTAACCTAAAAAGATACATTGTTTACATAACTAATAATACATGAGAAACCAAAGGCAAGTGAAATATAATTTGGCAAATGAAAATGAGATGGTTCTACAAACATTCATGAAAGAGAGTAAAGAAATGAAAAGGACAGGTTCATTGAATCATGTTGTATTCAAGAAAAAAATCCATAAACTTCAGATCTAGAACTTCATTGTAACTTTTCTCGGTTGAGACTTGAGAGCCAATAAATTTTGATGTAAATCAATCAATTTATCATCGAACACTCGTTTTGGTATATGAAAGAATTGTAATATTCTCTTAAAGATAGTAAACATCCAATTTCCGACTTTGTATCACTCATATACAAACTCATTATTGTGATTTGCACAGTAGTGACAACCAACCTTTGTTGAAACAAACATGGAGAGGCTTTGAGAATAACCGGTCTAAAGAGGCTTAAAGAATACTTGGTCTATAGATGCTAGCCATGAATATTGAACCTCTAAAGGCAAAGCATGAAAACTTAGCCTAAAGAGACTTAGAGAATACTTGGTCTAGAGAGGCTAGCTAAGAATTCTCAACTTTGAGATGTAAAATATTAATATTGGCAGTGTTTGAAGAGGCTGGACAAACAATAATCATTAATGGATTAAGTCGTTCTTGTGGGGAAGACAAAGTCACCGTGTTGGAGATAGTTATCGATTGAATAGTGAGTCAGTATAAATGTATCGTGTAATTCTCTCTTCCTTTACTCTTTTTACTTACTTTGCACGAGTTGATTTTCTTTTATTAAAAGAAACAACTATGTTGATATTTTATAAGATAAAGAACTAAATCGAGACAAAAAAAATAAAAGACGAAAGTGTTATCTAAAATTAAGAGACGAATTACGTAATTTTGTCAATTATTTATTAATCAGCGTATTTGACACTATAGAAAAACACCGTTTACCACCAAAAAAACACCGTTTATAACAAGTGATAGGCTAAAAGAAAGGAAAAAACAATAGAAAAATCAAATAATGCATAATCCTTATAAATACAATAATTTTAATCGTCAATTACTTTTTTTATGATGTTTATAATGAAAAGATTTACATATTAGTCAACTCAACAAAGACATTTATATTATTTACACTTTCACTATGCTTATTTCACTTTTACATTACACTTTTTTCTTTCTCTCTCTATAGAGTTTATTCCTATAGTGTATGTATTCACTTTACCTAGTACAATTTATTCTCCTCAACTGATTGGTCACCATATTTTTTCTTTTAAAATATGTATTTTTATACGTTGTTAATTTTTTATTGAAAATCCGAAAAATTAACAACACGCATATACAAACAGTAGATTGGTCCATATGGTAAAAGATTTGAGCTTCTTAAACATGTGGTTAGGGATTTGAAACATGACTTAGGCGTATGGAAAAAAAATTGTTGAAAGGAAAATTCACATTGTGTGTCCCATAAAGAGAGTAAAAAAATGAAAAGGACAAGTTCATTGAATCATGTTGTATTTAGAAGAAAAAAAACATCCATAAACTTGAGATCTAAAAGTTCATTGTAACTTCTCTCGGTTGAGGTTGAGAGTCAATAAATATTGATATAAATCAATCAAATTGTAGTCGAACACTCGTTTTTTAGATGAAAAAGTTGTAATATTCTTTTAAAGAGAGTAAACCACCAGTCTCCGACTTTGTATCACTAAGATACGAACTCATTATTGTGATTTGCCCTGTAGTGACTACCAACATTTGTTGAAAGACAAACATGGAGAGGCTTTGAGGATAATCGATCTAAAGAGACTCAAAGAATACTTGGTCAATAGATGCTAGCTAGGAAGATTGAACCTCTAAAGCCAAAGTATGAAAACTTAGAGAATACTTGGTCTAGAGAGGCTAACTAAGAATACTCAACTTGGAAATGTAAAATATTAATACCGACAGTGTTTGAAGAGGTTGGACAAATAATAATCATTAATGTATTAAGTCATATTCTCGCGGGGAAGACAAAGTTACCATGTTGTGGGTTGACTAGACTAATTATCAATTGAGTAGTGAGTCAGTATAAATGTACCATGTAGTTCTCTCTTCCCTTACTCTTTTTTTTTGAAGAAAACTCTTCCTTACTCTTTTTGCTTACTTTGTGCGAGTTGTTATTGTTTCACTTCACATTTTAATTAATCGCTTCAAATTGAAGTTAAATGATTTAATGAAAAATTGATCTTTGTGTTAAAACAATATTACACTATTAACCACTTTAGAATGTATACACTTTGTCCCCATAAACATAGTTCAGTTGGTAGGGATATTATATTATAAAGGTAAGGGTTGGGGTTTGAACTTCGAATTTCCCACTTGTTCACCTTAAATAGTGAATTTCTAGCAAGCTACTTGACCAAAAAAAAAATCATAAACTTCTACAATTTTTTATAGAGTAGTTACCCAACTTCGTCCTTGAATTTTCAAAAATCAGCCAAATTCGTCCACGAATTTTTTGAAATATCTATTTAGTCCCTGAATTTTCAAAATGTCAATCAAAATGGTTTCTCCATTAAGTTTGTCTGTTAACGTAGGTTACATGTACTGTTAACATGTTACGAGGCATAACACGTCAAATGTCACGCAAGCAGGGACTAATTTGACCGAAATTGATAAAATTATCAAGGACCAAATTGATGGATTTTCAAAAAATTGCAAAATGCCCAATGTATCTTTTTCTTCAACGTCTCTTTCTCATGAACGACTCTTTCTTCCCCAAATATATAAATTTGGATCCCTGATGTTATAATTTGTCACGTAGAGTTCAAAATCCTCAAAATTTCTTCCATGAATTGATGACAAAGTTCTTCCTCGATTCAAAAATCTTAAAACCGTAATTTTTTTATTGAATTCGAAATCTTAAAATCAACGGTTATTGTTCAAGCTTTGGTGTTCAGAAATGATGGGTGGTGGGTGTATGGGCAAAAACAGCTACAACAGTCGGTCTTCATCTTCAAGCTCTATGTACAATGGTGATGTGAGAGTGCTTCAATGTTGGTGTCATAGAATTTGTGTTGTAAGAAAAGCCAACACTGTCAATAACCCAGAAAAGTCTTTCTATGCATGCCCTCTTTCAAAGGTTTGTTTAACAATGGTTATGTGATGTGTGAATGGTTTGTTTAAATTGTACTAATTTTGAATTTTCTTTGTATAGGATGATGGTGAAAATTGTCAATTTTTGTCTGGGTTGATGAAGCTGAAGAACTAGGTTATTTTAAAAACAATGGTGTTGGTCATGGAAGAAATGCAAGGTTGATGAAGAAGCCTAATGATAGTGGCAGAGAAGAGCTGTGGAGGTCAATGTTGATGAATAAAGTTGATTGTGTAGGAAGTGAGCTTAGGTTGATTAAGATATTGATAGGAGTAATGTGTTTGATTGGGTTGTTTAAAATGTTGTTGTATTGTGTCAAGTCTGTGTAATGTTGTAATGAAAAGAGGTTGTCAATGAATGAAATCATCCTTTCTGTCAAAATATTTTCATCAAATTGGTCCTTCAATTATTTGTCTATCCATCATATCGATCCCCAAATTAGTAAAAATATCATCAAATAAGTCCTTGAATTTTCACATAAAGACATAAAAATTTTAGTAATGAAATAAGTCCTTGTATATCATTCATTACTAATATATTGTTCTTCATTTTTAGTAACCAAACATAAAGACATGAAATTTTTAAGTTTCTAACAAAAAACCCTAAAATCATTAATCTAAAAAACGCAATCAAACACACTACACTCATAAACAAACATCAACGAAAGTGTGATATGAAGTTAAAAGTTGAAAAAAATGCCTAAAAGTGAAAGCGAAAATCACAGAAAAACGGACACATAAAAGGGAGAAACGAACAAGAGTGAATGGAAAACGAAGTTGAACGGCGTTACCTTAACAAACGACGAAATCTGACTTCAAAATCGTATCTTTTCCAAGGTTGATCGCTGAAGATGATAATGATTTTGGAGAGGTGAAGGAAGGTTTAGGCGGGAAGGAGAAAGATCATGTACTTTTTTTTATGAGTCTGAGTGAAATGTGAGGATGAAAGGAAATGGTAATAGAGGGGAATAATTGGAAACACGGAAAAAATGAAAAGTTAAAACTGCAATTTTAACCATTTCCATCAAATTAGTTCTTGTACACGTGACTGTCTCGTTGACACGTGTACAGGACAACACAACATGCAAGAGAACATATCATCATCACCAGCGGACCTTTTAGACGGAGGGACCATTTTGATGGACGTTTGTAAAATTCAGAGACAAAATAGATAGACAAATTCGGCTGATTTTTGAAAATTCAAGGACGAAGTTGGGTAATTACTCATTTTTTATACTATATAAAATAAGCGGTTAACATCTTGCATCTGTAACGTTATGAAGTAACTAGTCAAAATGATTAATGAAATTTAAGCTTAAAAAATGGTTAACAACATAGATTTGTTTGGTTAATGAAGTAATGCAATTGGTTAATGATACAACTTAAATTTTAGATTGCAAAAATCCTTCTTTATATTAACAAAAATTGGCTAAAAAAATATTGTTGATCATATAATATAAATACGGTGAACAATAATTGTTTAGCCAAACTCTTTTTCAAGAAATTGTGTTCCAATATTTGTTAAATAATTTGTTCCAATAACCGTACATGGTGTCACGTATCTGTCCAAGAAGTTGTGTTCCAATAACACAACTGCTATTAAAAAACTTAAATCAATTGAGAAATGATAATTTAGTTTGTTAATTTCTAAATTCAAAAACAAATTCTGGTAGATTTTCATGGCGTCCAAGTCTCGAACTAACTACAGAGAGAGTTGTCACAAAAATTGTTTGTACAAATATTATTTTTTAAATCAATTTTGGTCTCCTATATTTGTTTCATCAAGATTAATTTAGTTTGATAATTTCTAAATTCAAATTATTTTTTTCCGGTAGATTTTCTTGACGCCCATGTCTCGAACTAAATACCTCGAGGTTGAAGCACAATCTTGCAACCAAGTGACCTCTTGGGAGACTTTTTTTTTCATAGATTTATTAGAGATAATTTTATTTGAGGTAGTGTTGGACATTAAATTTAGACATATTTGTCGGCCATATTCAAATGTTGGTTCATTACTTTGTGTGAGTCTAGCTCATCACGCTAGACCAATCTATTGTTGATCTAAAATCGGGCTGTTGTTTTATTTTTACTAAATAAAACCAGGTTATTAGTCCATCCATGTTATAACTTTTAGAATTCCTCCTTGAGGTATGGAAGTGTGCTCCTCCTTAAAGTTTCAGGTTCGATTCTCTCTAATGTTAATTTAGGTGGGTTAGTTTATCTTCTTAAAAAAAAACTTTTAGAATTCCTCTCCCATCTAATTTTCTGTTTTCTAAAATCAATTTGCAATTTTAATTTGGATATAAACAGCCTTGACTTTAAAATAATGCAATCGATATCAAATATAGGGATGTAACAAACTGGTTTAATTCAATTGTTGAGAGAGAAAAGTTTAAATCAATGAAAAATAGTTAGTTTAGTTTTTGCAATGGGTCTTGCTAACCGGTGCCCCAAGGACATTGATTAATGAATACATAAGTAGAAGTTTTCTCTTGAAAATGTAAGCTTTTACATTTGACCAAGTAATGATTACATTACTTTTTATTAAAAATTTACTTATTTTAGTTGCTTAACCAATGCCTCTAGAGCACTTATTAATATTCTTCTTTTAAAAATTCAAAATACTTATCTATAATAACACTAGACAAGATAACTTTTTTTCAAACACTATAAATCTCTTCTACTGTTAAAATAACTAGACCATCCACCCGTGCTGCCGCCCGGGTCATATTAATTGAAACAAAACATGCAAACGAATTAAGATAAAAAAAATTGCGGTACAAAAATAAAAAGTTTATCATAAAATTACAATAAAAACAGATATTAGGTCGGTAGGTTGCGGAAAATCTCCTTGTAAACTACATTTGAAGTGCTATCCATGCTTTTGCCATTCTCATCAGTCATTAAAATCTTCAAACCACTTCTGGAGGCCACTCTGGATATTGCAACATAAAGCTGACCATAAGAGAATACGGGTTGAGGAAGGTACACAACATGAACTACCATAAAAAATTAGTGTTATTATAAGAAGCTACATGAGTACAATATGATTTTAACAAACATAAAATAATTACACTGAACTACCATAAAAAATAACATATAATAATTTAAAACTACATGAGTACAATATGATTTTAACAAACATAATGATAAAAGTGTTATTATAAGAAGCAACTCCTTGCTTATTTGGGCATCAGCTGACTGTCTTTTTTATAATTATTCAAGATACTTGTTGTTACTTGTTCTGCTCTTCTATGCACACATTGTGCTTGAGAGTAGAACTATTTCTTTGTGGTAATTTATCTCATTTTTGTTTATTAAAAAAAAAAACATTATGAGCCGAGAGAACAATCAACCAGTTTATCTAACTAATTAGGGTGACTAATTAGTTTTTTTTTTTTGAAGGAAGGGTGACTAATTAGTTTAATAGTTCTATTGTGTAACTAATATATTTACATTTTTCTTAAGAAGAATAATATATTTGCATTTTAAAAAGGCAAAATCAATCTCTAATTATAATTTTTTTTAGGATCTCTAATTATATTGGTAAGTGTTAAGGGTATAAATCTGGTGACCAATTTTATATTTTCCTTCTCTGATTTCTTGTGTTATTTTAACTTTTCCCATTAAAAAAAAACACGGTTTACTTTTTAAATGTCACAGTTTACTATCTTCCTTAGTGTATATCAGTATATGTATATAACCACATTTGTTTATCTATTTATTTAAAATATATGTTGATTTTCATTAGTTGTCTTCCAAAATAGATTGATGATGAGAAAATCAACGTTGAAAAAAAAACTTGGACTTATATATAGGATCTTAAATCACATTAACATAATATTTTCTTGCCCTTTTCTATGTCAAAAAGCAACATCTAGCTCCCAACAAATTATGCAACTGATTTTATTATTTAACAATAATAAAAGAAGAACACTGGTCAAGTTTGCAACAGTATTTTCATTACGCCATGATCATGCAATGTCAAAAAGGATAGCAAAATATACACATTTCCTCTTAAGTTAACACTTAAGCTACTTAGTTGCACCTTTAATCTTATGGAATATATTCTCCGTTAGTTTTAATTTGTCAAACTTTCGCAAAGTAGATGCCATGCATGACTATGCATTTTATTGATATATATTAATCGTTCACATTACTGCTCATAAACCAAGTGAATGTTCCATAAAAAAGGTGAAACATGTTATTAGAAAATATGTCCAGTTGATTATAATAAACTTTGTTAAGTCTTTCTTAGATTTGAAGTAGGGATCATATCTTTAATTAGGCACCTCCTTGGAAAGAATATTAGGTGTTTTACTCAAGAAAGAATGATAGAAATAATGTTAATAATCTAAAATATAACAAAGAAGTAATTATATATGACCAATGATTAATATTCTTGTTAAAGATGGAATATTTTATAAGATTTTTTTTCAGAAACCTATGAAATATATTAAAACTGCCAATGCCTCTTAACCAACACAAGTTGTTTTTTTAAAAAGAAAATAAAATATCAAGATACAACAACCTGAAAACTTTCGTTAAAAAAAATTTAAAATAAAAAAAAATGGAAAACCAAACTAAGAAAACAAACAAAAAAAAAAACTCAAAATTTAGTACAAATCTCAAACAATCAATCGGGCTATCCCACCACAACTAAAGAACAAAAGACAAAACACAGTTTTTTTGCTTTCAACCATGAGAAGGTTAAAATTTAACTTTATCAACAACTACATTTTATAAGTTTTTTATTTGTCGGGGTTTGAACCTCGGACTTTATATATATTATACGCTCACGAGGACAAAAATTTTATATTTAATTATAACCCATTATACCTTCAATGGAAATTAATTAAGGTGGCTCATTTTTTTTATGATCAAATGTTAAATTTAAAATAATCACATATATAAATTTCCGTACAAAACAAATACAAAAATAGAAAAACTTGTATATTCATCCATGCGATACGGTCACTACTCAATAACACTAATAATAAAAGTAGTTAGATCAGAATCATTGAGTAAAATTCATATTCGATCGAGATTAGACTCTTCATTATTATTTTTATAATGGCAAAAGAATAAAACAAAAAATCACCAAAAGAAAAAAAAAACAAAAAAAAATTCATTACTTTTTTCTACTTTAATAACCCGTAAGCAAACTTGTATAGTATCTCATTTGATTAGGTTTGGTCAGGTAAAATGAACTGCATGGTTACAACATTAATGAAGTCAAGTACTTTCCAACAGAATGTATTAATGTGAGTGGAATAGGCTCAACTTATGTTGTTTCTTTTTATATATATATATATATAAGGCAATAGTAAAATGACATGTAAAGAATAGAGGACGTCCCAACGAAGTTGACATTCCACTCTAAGTTTATGTATGTCAAATGCTCATATATATTATTAAGGAAAAAAAAAACATAAAATTTGGAATATTGCTCTTCGCCCTGCACAAAACGCTTGCATCCAGCTGAACTGACGAAAATGCCCCTGCGTGACTTAAGTCACACATCATATCTTAACTCACGCACGTTATAAGCTCTGCGTGACTTAAGTCACGCACCACTGGCATGTGCACGATTTAACTCACGCACGTTGGTCGATGGTCAGAACTGAAGAACAAACGTTTTTTGGTCTTTGGTCAATTTTTAAATATTTAATCCACACGTTTTTTACCAAGTTTTACACGTTTTTTGACCATATTAATGGTATTTACAACCTATACTACCATTTCCACATATAAATACTCCTCTACACTTCCCTATTTCTTCACACCGTCTCACTTTCTCTCCCTCCTCACTCTCTCCCTCTATTTCTCTTTTTTCTTTTCTTTTCTTTCAATAGTCTCTTTGGGGGCAAAAGTGATCAGTCTTTTAGGGATAAAATAGTGAGTAGCCAACTTGGGGAAGTGATCGACCCTTGAGATAAAATTAAATTTGTTTCTTTTTACCCCAAAATCTTTTTACCATGGGTACAAAGATTTTTTTTCGGGTATAAAAAGAACCAGATTTCGATTTATCTCAAGGGTTGATGATGTATTTCCCCCAAGAAGGTTGCTCACTATTTTACCCCATGAAGACTGATTACTTTTTACCCCAAAAGAAAATAAGTATATTATTTAGTGAATTCGAATATATGTATCAATGTATCAATTATTGCATGAAGTTGATTAATAAAATGAGATGTTGTTATATATATTTGCTTTTATTTTTTAATTTTGTATTTAATGAATTTTGTTATATATATCAATTATTTAATGAATAATTCGAAGTGCATAAAGACTAAATAAACTTAGCGTGAATTCGAATAAAGACTAATTAAACTTAGCGTGAATTCGAATAAAGAATTGTAATAAATAAATTCGAATAAAGTTGCATATTGAATAAATTCGAATAAAAGTTACATTACATTACATAAAGTTCCTAAATATAGCCTATCATTACATGACATTACATTCGGAATTGCACCTTTCAACTACAACAATTGTGTTACCTCTGAATGGTGCAAATTCAAAGTTGCTAAGCAGCAAGACTCCAACATCGGTCTAGAAGTGCTTTTGTTTCAGTCAAAATGTTAAATTCTCGTTGGTCTTGGTTTTAAATGATAGTATCCAAGTGCCAACGGAATGAGGTCCATACCTTGACACTTCAATACCATCATTTAAACGAAGCCAACAAGAATTTAACATTTCGAATGGAACAAAAGCACTTTCGGGCAAATGCTGGAGTCCTGTCGTTTAACAAGTTTGAATTGCTCCATCCAGAGTAACATAATTGTTGTAGTTGGAAGGTGCATTCTCAACCTAATCACGACCGCCACCTAATCACAATCTTTTGGTGGAATCAGACTTTTGATGATATCTTCAGTTGATCTCACCAACGTTGCTCGCATATCGATCCACTGGAACATGTTGTGCTCCCAAAACATGGTCGTCACGTTTTCGTCGTTCGTCAATTTCACCCAAGTGAATGATACTCTTCCATCGTCGAGCGTTGAACGTTTATACCGAACGTATTCCACCTTCCTTGTCTCTCGGGGGTTGACTCCTTTGTTGAATTCATCCAGCTGATCCTTGAGACCTCTTAACGTTATACCAAGACATCGAACCTTCAACCTCTGAGGATCTCCGACGTTGAATTGTGCACGAACGTCGATCCACCCGACCATTGTTTCAAACCTACACAATAAGAAATTAAAAATAATCAATGAAAAACTCATTCAAATATTTCATCAAACACTTGGAGTACAAATTATACATAAATCCTAAAACTCATAACTACAACATCAACATGCAAACATCTAACCATAATTAAGCAACATAAGTCATTTACATGTAACATGCAATCATTTCTTGCAAGCAAAACCAAAATTTAAACAAACCCTAAATCTAAAAAAATTCTCTAAAACTCAAAACCTACAACATAAACATGCAAACAACTAAACATTTAAACACAAGTCATTTTCATGTAAAGATTTCTTGCCAAAAAAACCAAAATTTAAACAAACCATAAATCTAAAAAAATTCTAATTTAAGAGAAAAAATCTAACATATAAACATAAAAGGTTAATGGTGTTTGATTATGAAAACTTACTTGTTATTGGAGTGTTGTTTGATTTGAACTTGAAGGAATTTTGAATTTAGTGATTTTAGAGAGATTTTGGAGAATTTTTGAGATTTTAGATGAGAAATGAGGAAATGAGGTGTTCTGCCTTGTTCAAGATAGGACGCGTGAGTTAACTAACGTTGCGCTTGTTAACTCACGCTGCACTAGTTAACTCACGCTGCGCAAGTTAACTTACGCAGGGGTAAAATTGACATGGCTGCAAGGTGAGAGTATTTTGTGCAGGGGGGAGAGCAGTAATCTAAAATTTGGGGGACATAAAACCTGACCCAGTAAATCAACCCTAACGGGAATTAGAACCAAGAACAGCAGTACACTTGATTCAACTCTAATTAAGACTAACAAACAATGTTTGCGAGCACCAAACGAGTCTATAAGTTGGCGTATGAACCGACTGTCAACAACACAGAACGGATCACGTACCATCAACTCCCTGCTCCATCAGCATTAAGCATTAACGTCTCTTTCGAGTCCAAAACAATTTGTACCCCAGCGATTCCTTAACCAAATTCAAAGGAGATTTAAGACCATATCGGTTGACCAACATCAGAACAAGATGAGTCTTCACCTATCAATACGACGAATGAATCAACCGCCAACACGATCAAATTCAAGTTCCAACAACCCCTTGTTAACAATGATCACATCAGGCATCAACGCTCTTTCAAGCTAAATAATCACGAACAATAGCAAGATCGTTCCTTTGTATCAAACTGGTAAATGAAATTGTCCGCCTACACGGAATCAACCAACTTCACGTACCCACCACTTACTGCGAAGAAAACCACACTAAGTTTACGACAACGAATCAACCTGAAGCAGGCCATGATCACAAAGTCATCGCTCTTTCAAGCACTACAGTCTGAATCACAACCCAAAGTTAAAGGAGCATCGTAGGGGATGCGAGCTGAAGCAACCCATCAACACCGTCACCACCTTCAAGAAGGGAGTAGGACAATTTTTTTAAAACAACAACCTTGACCACTACAACATAGCACGATGATGGCAGATCGAAGAAAAACATCAGATCACCACAACCATCATCTAAATGCGTCGGTTTTTGGGAACAAAGCTTGGTTCGACGGAAACAACCACCCAACAAGGCTAACGAATATCAAGAGAAACCAACGACCACGGCGGCGGCGATGGTGGTTTTGAGAAAGCAGATTCGGATAAAAGTCGAATTTTCCGAAACGCAAAGAGGTAGGAAATCCCGCACCACCACCAAGGACGACGACGACACATGGAGAAACCAACCTACAAAGGAGATTGGTGATGAAGCAGCCGTGGGGGCTGACCGCATCACCATCCCTGTGGCTACATGGTGGTCGATAAGCTTGGTAAAACAATGAGGAGGGTGGCGGTGTAAGGTAGGCTGAAGCGAGGGATCGAGAGAAGAGGGCATTTTTCACTTTTTATGTTTATTAAAATAAATTATGTATGTATGTAGTGTTTATATATATCATTCATTTAATAAATTTTAAAAATAAAAAATTGTTTATAATTAAGATTTTAGGGAGTAGGATTTAAGTTAGGTCTGATAAAAAAAAGTAGGTATAAATCTAGTTTGTATCATACACTTATGTTTAGACCTTATTTGTCTAGCTTTTTTTGAAAATTTAGTATGACATGTTCTACTTAAGAACTTATTTCATGTTAGCATATTTAAACAAGTAGACATATACATTAAAAAAATTCCTTCATTTTTATTGATCTCCCCCCCCCCCCCCCTCTATTTTATTCGACAAGACCACCTTTTATTGGTTAATAGTGCAATTAAATGAATTAATCTAAGGACATTTTTTTAGGGGAAGAAATTCAACTCATTTCATTAGATAATAAGTCATCAATACAAGGCTTATTGTTCATCAACAACAATTGGAAGCTAGCTTATAATGGGACTACATGAGCTAACTCACGAGCGACCCTGTTTACCTGCCTCCGGTTAAACTTAACCTTAGACTTGTGAAAAGAAGAACTAAATAATTGCCTACAATGGAAAATAATGCTACCAAAATCATTATTATTATTACTCGCACCATTGAAAGCTTCAACAACGACCTTTGAATCAAGGGAAAAATACATGCTATTGAATCCAAAATCTGCGACCCATTGAAGTGTGTGTCAGAAGCCTAACGTTTCCCCTACATCTACCGAACATAGTGGTGAAAACCACATGGTCTTTTCTAGCACAAAACAACCATCAGAATCACGAATGCACATTCCAATACCAACTTTATTATTACAAGAAGAGAAGGATGCATCATTATTACATTTAAGTCTACCAAGGACGGCGCCATCAAATAGTTTGTGGAATTCTCCATCCTGGTACAACAATGGCACCATGTGTATTGTCATGTCTTCGAAGTTCTTGCGCAAGCTTCCAATCTTTCAGCATTTGCTCTGCGCGAGTAGTTACTTGGGATTTTGTTTCATCGACTTGTTGTCAAAGCTTCAAATTGCAGAACTTCCATAAACTCCAAATAATCGTTGCAAAGTGGTCACATTGAGATGAAGAAATTGTGCTCCTCGTCTGATTTGTCGAAATGCTATCCCCAATTTATAGCCATGGTTGGTCCATCAATCGTATGCGGGTACACGTACCAATGCACCATCTAGCACCTTTTTTTTATCACATTTTGAGCACTGAAAATGTTGTGCCATACATAGCTGGGACTTATTCCCATCTTTGCCCTTAAGAGGTCGGATTGTTTGAAACAACGAGTTTCAAACAAACGAGATACAAGACTATCTTCATCAGTTTGAAGTTTCTAAGCCTGCTTACCTAGCATTGCGCCATTGAAAGATTTGAGGTCCTTAAAACCCATGCCTCCATAATTCTTGTGGTTGAATATTTTTTCCCAAGACATCGATCAGATACCCTTATTTATTTCTCCACCATGACCCCATCAAAAGTTATTCATCATTTTTTCAATAGGATATATCAATGTTTTCGGAAGTAGGAACACACTCATGACATATGAGGTATAGCTTGTAATACACATTTGATCATTACCTCTCGCCCAACCTTCGACAAACACTTGTTACTCCAAGAGTTGATTCTTTTCCATACTGGATCCTTGATGTAGCCAAACTTAGCTTACTTGTTTCGGACAATCATAAAAGGTAACCTCAAATACTTATCAATGCCTAATACCGCTTGCACACTGAGAATCTACGTGATGGATGCTCACACTTACTTTAAGAAGGCTTATAACTTATCCTGACGCAGCTTCATAAGTTGTCAATATATTTTTCATAACAAGCACTAGTGCTTCAGAAGTTCTAAGGATGTTGTTTAACAAGTTTAGAACAAGTAACCTTTTATTAAAAATTGTATATTTAATACATATGCTTGTTTTAATTTTTTAAATGAATAAATACCATACACACACACACACACGTATATAGACATGGCAATACAACCCGCACCCGTCGGGTTCCACCCGCCCCCGCTCCGATAGTAACGGGGAAAAGCCGGATTTACTGGGTCCGGGTGCGGGTGCGGGGAAAACCCATAGGTTTAATACGGGGTCGTGGCCGGGGCCGGGGGATATACGCACCCGCCCCGCACCCACCCCCGCCCCGCACCCGTATATGTGAATTTACTTTATTACCTTTATTTTACTTAAGTTAGCAAGGGTATATAAATAAGCTTTTGTTGGTTTTGAATATGGATTGATTATGAATTGTAATATTTAGACAAATTTGCAAAGCTTCTAAGCTTGTTAGAGGCTTTTGTTTTAATTATCTTACCACTGAAACAAGTTTGCCACTGAAAAACAAGCTTACTGTAAAAAAAAAAAAATTAAACTTTTCGCGTGTGGGGGTGAGTGCGGGGTCGGGGAAACCCGTCCCCGTTGGGGGCAGGACTGGGGGTGAACTTTCTATCCCCGACGGGTTTGGGGGGCGGGGGCGGAGCTGGGTACTATTAAACGGGACCGAGGCCGTGTGTGTTAAAACCCGCCCCGTCCCATTGCCATGTCTACACGTATATATCAATTTTGACCAAAACCTCATGGACAGCCTCAAAGAACAGTCTTGAGAGTTCTCAAGTTTAATAATTAATTATAATCATTATGTGTCCTCAAGAAAGTCTTTCTTTCTATCAATGACTGATGTAAATCATCAATAATTAATTTTATGCTTCCACAATGTTTGATAAAATAATAACATAGGACACAAACTGTGCTTGAGGACAAACCAATAACAATGGGGATACTTTCTGTGGGGAAATTATTGTAGTGACATTGGTGGGAAAGGCTAAACCTTATGCCTCATACCCCTTCTCTAATGCACTCAACACAATTTCATAGTACTATATCCATATTTTTTGCAACATTGTACTATATCCATTGAAGTGGAATTTAATTAATAGTGTGAACATTAATTAGTAGGGTGCCACTATAATTGCCAACTATTGCTTCATTTTTTATGATTAGGATATGAAATGACCTTTGGTCCATCTTAAGAGCTATGTTCTCTATTAATTTAATGTCTATGTCTTTTTAATATTTTATTTAATATAATTGTACACATAGTTTTTACCACAACAATTCCTAGCAAAAGAAATATTAACCTTATCATATACTAGCATCATATAATTTTATTCAGCCGATCTTTAGATTCCATTAAGATTAGGGATTGGATCCCTCCAATATTAATCAGAAATTAGAGATTGGATCATTTGGTAACAATTGTTTTAGTTTAATTAGCTATATAATGTTGTCCTATGACATGACTTGACTTAACCTAAATGATTCCATTCCCTATTGATTAGTTTTAAAATTTTGGCATAAAGCTAGTATCTTTGTAGAATCTTGTCAAATTCCTCCGACCATTACTTTGGATTGGGTTATTTATGAAACCCTTTTTCCTTCTCTCTCATCTTTACAAATCTAGAGAGAGATAGAGAGTTGACCCTTTCCCATTTCCTTAAGACTTGCCTTTAGCTAGGTACATTATTATGTTAAGAAAGTAGTAGTACAGTTTTTGTGGGGCAAGTGACTTAAATGCACACCCCATGTGTAGACCAATTCAGTTTATGTTTCTTTGTTTCCTCAAACCGTACAAAATCACACATGATGAAGCACCACATAAGCACGTTTATTCTTAGGTTAGGTCACATTTTTATTTTAAGTTACTTTCACTTTCTTTTTTAGATTAGTTTCTTTTTTTAATTATTTGTTTTGTGTTAATTGAGGTTTGGTTTATTGGTTTCTAGTGCATTTGATGTAAGGATTCAGTTAAAATCATGTGAAGACAATTTTTGGAAATTGGGTTATTATATGAGCACTCCACCCATACTCCATGGGAGGGTAGGTGGATTAGCACTTAGCAAAACTTAATTAATTTTAAGAATGAAAGTTTGGGGCCCATTATTTCTTCCTTTACATTTGATAACTTAACCTTCATAAAACTTTTCTAAAAGCACAATTCTATTATATTTCAGTTCAAAGGCTAAGATGTTTGATTAATGTCGTCTTTTGAGAAAGTATGTGGTTTTTAAATTCAATAAGACCTCAAACGTTACTTAATTTTTCTAGGGAATTAGATGTCTAAACGTGGGGTTGATTTAAAAAATAGACATTTTCTTTACTTTTTCCTTTTAAAAGTTTTATTTTAGAGAACAAGATTACTCAATTATTGCATAATAATAAGAGTTTTTTTTTTTAAAATTGAACTTGTATCGTGCAATTTTTTATGAAAAAAAAATATCAACTAGATAACATCTCCTTGATAAATAGTCATTTTCATTTCTTAATGCTTTCCATTTTTTGTTCTATTTTTGTTTTCATATGCTTTTTACGTTGAAGATAATTTTATTCGAAAAATGACCACTAATTATGTGTCTTTCTTCTAATGAAAATGTGAGTTTCGATTCAATATATTGTGAGGGTCTAACCTCTTCAACTAAATTCAATTTATGTTAATAGTAATTTTTTTTTACTACGTTGTAGAATTATGCACAAATGTGACTAAAGCAATTTTTGAATAGAACAATATATGACTGATATTTAATTACTAGGGATCCAAGAAGGAAGGATGGACACTAATATTAAATAGACAAGATAATAGAACAATTTGTTTTTAACCCTAAACAGTTGTTGTACTCACATTCACATGATTGTAAGAATATATACCCCTTTTCAATATTCATCTCCTAAAAGATTTCGTATTTGCATTTATGTGATTAATGTTTTTATAAAGAAATTGAATAGCTATATACTATGTGGTTATAGTTTAGTTTGGTATGGATCCTTGGACAAATTTGATTTAGTCTGGTCTGATCTAACTTGTTTACTTCGGTCTTATTCAATTTAGTATAGTCTAATTTAGTATCTTTTTCACACACACCTTCAAAAAACATTTTTTTACACACCCACCACACTGCATAGTATGCCGTAAACTATGTGTTTAAAAACCTGAGGGTCTTGGTCTTAAAACCCGTCCTATAATGAAATGAATGAGGCTCCGCGCGTGCCCACGCCCACCCTCACCAATCGGAAACTATCTTTTGCCAGGATCCTATTTTTAACACTAAAACTACATTCTGATAGACTTTTTTTTCTCAGTTTTAAGCAACATGGTGGGTGGGAACATAATTTCTCTAATGAATGAGATTTATAATAAATATTGGGCTTGGAGTTATTGGATGGATCCTCCCAGCTGTTGAAAGTTACTTCTAAACACCCCCATTGTTTCCTTAAACCACACTGATCTCAATTTATCAATTTAGACTAGCCAAGATGCAGCTTTTTCTCACGCCTAGTTGGGTAAATCAGGGAAAAAAGTATCTGTTCCTCGTCTTGATGGGTAAATTCATATAGGACCATTTTTATAAAGGGAAATGTTAACCAATGCCCCAGGGCACTAGTTAAGGAATTATAAAAGGAAATAAAAAATCGGAAATTGTGTATTTTACTTTTTGAAACTTGAAAAATGTTGTTTTTAATGTTACATTGTTTTTTCTTTCCACTTTTAGTTGCTTAACTAATTAATATTATTTAAGATTCTTAAAGAGTGTCCTGAGGACATTCCGCATTTCCCTTTATTTAAAATAAAATAAAAAATATTGGGATTGTGAGAAAAGGCACGCGTAGCTTTTTAACAATTACTAACAACTAACTTGTCTGTTAAGAAAAGTAACATGAAAAAAGTTTTAGGTGAAAGTTCTGAGTGAAAAAATAAGTGCAGAGCAGAGATCTTACAACGCTATACATTGGTGTGAGCACATATAGTTCTAGTAAAAGATTCATGGAGAATCCAAGACTTCAACGGTGTTAGATTTTTGTAAAATAGACGGGTCAAAGTGTTTAATGGTCTTGCAAGGACAAAAAGAAAATCAGTTTCTACATCGGTTATTTAATGGATAAAGATGCAAATTTGATGGTATCCGCTCTCACATATAGCTCACACACGCTATAAAACTAAGTAAATTACACACCCTTTTAACTTCAGTAAAAAAAATCCTAATATTATACAATATTATTACGCGGCGCTTCAGTTCTCTAAAACAAACCAATAATATTACTCTTTTTATTTATGTTTTGAATTAAAGAACTTCATTTTTGTTAAATGTGATTAACTTTTTTTTGTTAGAAATGAAATGAATGAATATTACTATGTATGGATATTGTTGTTGTAATGTATAAATATTATTATATTTTAATGAAAAGAAGAAATTGAATGCATCGATCTTTTGTTGTTAAATTTGAGGTAATTATAAAAAGAATCAACAAAAATCAATTTTTTTAAATGATATCGATGAATATCTTTATATACTTGTGGATACCTCAAACTCCATAAATTACCCACTTAAACATGAATATCATACTATCCACGTCCATGAATATCCTTTCACCTGGGAGGAACAAGGCCACCCCTATTTGAGTCATTCTTAAGATACCCAAGATAAAGACCAAGGGGGAGTTGACCATGGCGCGAGAAAATTGGCTTGAGATAATGTTTGAAATTGTTTTGGGAGTGTGGGTCTTGCAGGTGATTAAATTGGCTTGCAGCCTAGACTCTAGACATGTCACATTAGAGATGGGCATTGTTGTGACAGTGAAACAATCATGCAAACAACTCACTAACCCATAATTCAGAAAAGACACATGCTAACCCATGATTTAGAAAACTAAATCTAGTGTACTTCCAACCTCACTAACCCATAATTCAGAAAACTAAACCTAGTGTACTTCCAACCCTACTCTCTAGAGACTAGAAGCATACTGCTTTTGTAATTTTGAGCAATAAATAAAAATAATATACAAAAAGGCAATATTTTTAAGAACAGAACTTAGGTGCATGCATGTCTTTAATCGCTTTTCACACAGCTCTTCACTTAAAATACACTTTTGTTGATCAAAACAAATTTTGAGAAAAATGTGATTTGAAGATATAATGAAGGAAAATTTAAGTGAAGGACAGCATTAAAAACACCCAAATAATATTTTTAAACTGACTAAAATTAAACATGGAATCACTATTAACAACCCTTCTGACATTTACTTAAATATGCAAGTTCACATAAAATTGACAGAAGACAATCACTACCATTTGCTCAAAGGCATGCATACTCAACAAGCGGAAATGCAGGAAATTGGGGAAAGGGGGCCATGAAAAAATTTACACTAAAATCCCAATATAGACCAAATGGCACTTCAAACACATGCCTACAGAATTCAAAATGAGAACAACAGTAAATCTCAGTTCATCACCGCATAAAATCACGACACCGGCAAAAATTGGATGATAATAGTTGTTAAAATCTCTATGTTGCAATGCAGAAGTATACTCGACAGTAGGCAGAGGATGATAAACCACTCAAATGTTGCAAAAGGCTGAGGATCCAGACAGTAATGCTCAATCCCATCCCAGCACAGATCCTGAGAATTAAAATAAATGCCTGATTAGAGATCAACACATGTTTAACTCAATAATCATGACCTAAAAGTAACATGATTTTCTTTCGCCCCAAACATGAGAAGAGGAGAGTAAGTTGTGCATTTTTCATTCATACCCTTCAGAAGCATATATAAGTCTTTTTAAAAGTAAGATAATTTCTCTCTTCTCACTTACTACCCACTAAACAAAAGGAGAAAGACGAAAAAACATTATTTTCTCTTTCTCACAAACCAAGCAGTTTATTATCTTTCTCACCTCCAACCAAGAAAAAACTTAATCACATATACAAGCTATTTATTGGAAGCAGAGAAACAACTATGCAGCCGGTGAAATTATATAAAGATTGATGGAGCATGAAGTTAAACAAAAAAGAATGAGAAAAGCACAGAACAGATTTAAATTTAAATGCTAAACATCCAGGCTGGTTCGTGTATTTTCGCAAAATAAATTCACACTATGGAAGTCAATGATGGCCAATAATGAATTGAGAATACATGACTACAGTGATACGGTCCTTTCACAATATTTCATTCTAGCATCAATAAGAAAAATTCCTTTAGTTCAATGAGAAATCCATAATAATCAAATAACAAAATTTTAGATCTTCTAGATGACTCCACATATAAAATGCAACTTGGAAATGAGTATTCCATAGAACCAAGAGGAACAAAAGAGACGTACTGAGAAATATTCGTTCTTGCAAAGTTTAGTCCCTCACATTGCAGCATAACAAACACAGATATGAATAGACAAAAAAGGGAATAAATTTTGTATGAACTGTAATCTCTTGCTAGCTGCTACCAATAAAGCAGATAAATATTACAAACAGTAACATAAAACCAAAATACCCACAGCTAAAAGGGTCAACATCAACAATATATAAAGCTTGATTGGTATTTAGTCCAAAAGAACTGAGATGAATACAGAATAAAATAACAACTGGTTTGAAAAAATTCGACAATGTTTCGTATCTCAAAATATATTAAGGGTAGATTAAGGAAAAGTCATGGACAGAAAACGAATAAGCACATTCAAAACAGAAGAAAATAAGTCAAGTACCAACTTACTCAAACTAATGCTCGGTTGTAAGTGGTGCAAAGTTGAAGCAATGCTGTCTGATTCACAGGATCAACATTATCAGTGATGACTTGAGGGAACCTCCCAGGGGACTGTGCACAAAGCTGGGCCAATGAAGCAACAAAAAATTCCCGGGGATCATTAATATCTGGAAGGGGGTCTTCTTGGTTCCTTCCAGCATTGTAAAGTTGGACGAAGGTGGCAGTATAACCTACATTTTCTGCAATATCTGGCATGTCAGGTTCCTCCTCAACCCTGTCTTGTTCTTGCCGAGAAAGAAGTGTCACAATACTGTCCACCATTTTACCCCAGGATGCAGAAACTGCAGGATCCAGAAGTACTGGAGACTCACAAATGAGTCTGGTTGAAGCAACTGCAGTCAGTTTGAGCTCTATAGTTCCAGTAATCAGCTTAAGATTCGGAATCCAGAACTGGGTCAAAATCGCACTAAATATATCAGGCTGGACGGCATTCATAGTATTAACTAGATTTGTAGAACCATGCTTAACCAGAAACAGTGAACTGAATATCAAGAGAGACTTGAGGAGCTTTACTGACCGCCTTCTTTGGAGCTCTCTAAAAATAGCCGCCCAAATGTGAGAAACATAAGGCGTAATAACATCATACTGAAGACTTTCAATGACTGTGTTAAGCACATAAAATCCTTGATCAGAAGTGCTTGATGCTTGTATTAGCGTGTCAAATATGCCAAGTACTTTGGTCAGTCTATCCCCTTGGCTGATCTCATTTGGTGCCTTTTGAAGGAAGGCCTGGAGTAGACGCACAAGGGCAGGAACGCTTGCGCTTCTTTTCCAAGAATCAGGTGACAGAAGAATCTCAAATATCTGCATGTAGATTGGTGGGATGGGTGGTCTGTTTAACTCAACAAGCAGAGCAAGCAACTGAAATGCGTATGGGAAAAATTCAGTTACATCATTGGACAGTATTATTTCAAGCCTAGGGAAAAGGCTTGTTTCAAAAACAGACACAAGAGCTGGGTCCCTCTCAGAAGCCCGCTTCACAAGACCGGCTACTGACTCAAAGAGATAATGGTTGAAGGTGGGGTTTTTTGGATTTCTGCAAACTTCAGAAAGAATTGACCCCAACCCCTCAATGCAAATTCGAGCAACATCAAGTTGTATATCTGCAACACCAAGAACCCTCATAATACATTTCATTACATACTGATTCTCTTCAGACTCTGGGAGCTTAAAGGCACTGAAAAGATTGTTCATCAGCATTGAGAAAACTGGAGCGATATCTGCTGAACCATAACGTAGCCTGCCACCCTCGTCCTTTACTATTAAGAGTTTCTCAATACAGCTAGCAGCATAAGAATGAACAACATTTGACTCCGCAGCAAGGAAACGAACCAAATCAGGTAAAAACCTCAATGCTACTTCTTTCGATATTTGAGATCGGAACATAGTAAAGAACTTGAGTGCACCTGCCTTAAGCATTGGATACTCGTTCACATCTGCTTTTTGCAACTCAGGGACAATCACAGATTCAAAAAAGCTTTGAACATCAACAAGATCAGTGGAGACATAACCGGTTGCAGCCTTCTTTGTTGATAGAGAGACCACCAAATATATCGCACAATCCTTGTCCTTCCAATTCGCCACCGGATTTGCATTAAAAGAGCTTAACAAACTCTGTACTTGCGCAGAAACAATGCTTCTTACAGCATCTCCATAACGCGTGGCAATCCCCTTAAGCAACTCACAAGCAATTCTCCTCCGTGTATCAAGATCACTACCTTCCATATCCCTCCTAATATACTCAATATGATTCATCTCAAACAACTCCTCATCATCCTCCCTCAACCTCACATTCGGAATCACAATCCCCTGACAAATCTGCGGTATAATCCCATCAGCTGCAAACAAACTATGATGAACACTCGTACTAACCGTCGTCAAAAACTTAATGGCGGTAACCGCAAGCTGATCACGGCTAGTCGACTGTGACACATTACCTAACAAAGTCCACACTGCAAGTGCAAAATCATTCAAAAAAACCTTAAACTCCTCCTCATTCTTCTCCATATAAAGATTAATATTCTCACAAACCGCAGCTCTAAGCTCATCCACAAGTGCAAGACCATCACTACTCCCCTCAAGAGAAGGATAGCTAGTAGTCAAATATTTCCTAAACTCACCCATCCATTCATTCATATGATCCTCAAAAAACTCAGGCAACTCTTGAAAATTCAGTGAAAAAAATATCCTACAACACAATTTCTGTGACTCGAAAAGCGGTTTAAGAGTTTCCGGTGGTGGTGGCGGCTGCGCAGCAACCGCGGAGTCAATCAACGACGCAGTTTTGAGAAAAATCTCAAGCAAAGGAGCAGCAAAATTATCAAGACAATACTTCAAATCAAGCAATAAATCATTAGTTTTATACTGAAAACGAAATTTCTTAAAAATCGAATTCGCGGTACTGAGAATACCATTGATTGAAGCATAATCGGAACTCTGAGAACCTTTTTGAAGACTAGCAACGAGTTCTGGAAGAAGCGAGGGCCATGATTTGGGGAAGTCGTGATTCCCGATGATGGCTAGGGCTTCGGAGAGCTGAGATTGGATTTTGTTGGTGGCGGAGAGCATGAGAGGTACGATTAGGGTTTTGATTTGTTCCTTTTCGGAATCGAGGATTGGATTATCTTCGGCGGACCATCGGAGACGGAGGTGGTTTTTGAAGTTGACGGCGGCAGCTTGACGGATCTGATCGGAGATTGAAGGTTCGGCGACGAGACGGAGGACGGCGAGAGCGAAGTTAGGTTGGGAGGAGGCGGAGGAGAGAGAGGATTCGGCGTGGCGGCGGGGTTCAGGGAGAGGAGAGAGAGTGTGGAGAAAGCATTCGGAGAGGAATTGGAGAGTTTGTTGGTTCCATTCCATGGTGATGGTGAATGTGCGATTAGGGTTTTGTGTTGAGAAGAGAAGTTTTTGGTTTGAAAAAATGGAGTGAGTGTGAAATATATAACGGATTGGAAAATATGTGTGAGTGTGTGTGATTTTGGAGAGGGAAAGCAAAGAGGAAAAAAATATAGGGGGTTTTCAAATAGGCAATAGCGTTTGTTTAACTCTATTATTATTGCTTCTTGTAAAAAGAACGCTATTATTTTATTTTATTATTAATCAAGGAAAAAGAAGAGAAAAAAAAGACCAATAATTTCTAACGAATAGATCCAATAGTTTAGTGTAGCAAAGTTATAAAATAGTTTATTATTATGTACTTAGTTAGTTAAAATAGTCAATTTGGATATATTTCCCTCCTATCTTGTTTCATCTTCCCAGTTCATAAGACAAGAAATTTAATGGTTTTCAAAGTGGTATAAAACAGTTGTCAAGCTTTAAATAGGTCACTCCATAAGATAAGAAACTCAGTGATCGTTACGGCCTAACAACAACATAAAGGTTCCGAAAGTTTTCTATGGAACACTCAAAATACTTGAAAGGTTGGAGAAAGGAAATGAGTCTCCATTTGGACATTCCATTAGTGTTGAAAAATATGGAGAAACAAAAGTCATTACACAAGCCTCTACATTGCAGCACTGGCAAAACCCCCACAACACCTTCATTAAACACCAACACAAAGGGTTTGTGAGGTTGACAAGGGGCCACCTTAAGGTGATTCAAAGTTCACGTTTCGAAAGACAGAAAAGGGAGTCTAGCCCTGATCTGCCAAACGACACACTCATGCATCACGAAGAAGCAACAACGTGAATGATAAACATGATCCCTGTATGGATGAGACTAGGGCTGACAATGAACCGAACCAACTCGAATATAGTTCGGAGCTCGACTCGACAATTAACTCGTTGAACTTGGTTCATGAACCAAATGAGTTGAACTTGAGTTGAGAATTAAGTTCGTTACATAAATGAGCTGAACTTGAGTTATATATAGTTCGACTCATTTGGTTCATGAGTTGGCTCGGTATACATACACACATTAAGTTTTTTTTAAGGAATATATACACATTAAGTTATATATATTATTTCTATGTTTATATTATTAATATTAAAACTTTGTGTTAATATAAGAAGCTTTATAGTCTAAGAGGAAGTGAGGAACCTTAAATGTTGATATCTTATTAGTTTAAGCTTTTAAATAAGTTACTACTCACAATCAAATAATTAAGTCCCACATCAAAAGTTTTAGTGGTTTTGAGACCAAATAATAATTGTTTATGGGTTTCTTTTTTGCCCATTAAAATAATTATTGTCTCTGCAACTTTGAATACAATTATAATTTTTTGTGATTTTATCTATGAAATTGTTTGAGATTAATCGATTTCAATGGAGTCCCTTAAAAAGATTTTGTAGATCTAATTATTCTCTCTTTCTATTTTATTTAAAATGACCTTAGAATTATGTGAATCGAGCTAATGAACCTATCGAGTCGGATCGAACGGTTCTTGAACTTTAAACGAGCCGAACTTGAGCTAAAAAAAAGGCTCGTATCGAACTCGAGTCGAGTTTCAAGCAGAACCATTTCTTATCGAGTCGAGTCGAGCTCAGACAAGTTCGGTTCGACTCGACTCGACTCATTTTCAACCCTAGATGAGACTCCACGGCCCAAGCGTCATGAGAGTTTGATATCAAGTTCGACAAGTACCAAATGAAACCCTCATGGTCCCCAAAGGGTAGAAGGTTGGCTTAGAAGTTCGTCGTTGACAAAGGGAAATTGGTGCTAGTACTCGACAGGGATAACATGTCCATCGTGAGGGCAACTTATCTTCTTAATCATATCCACAAACATGCCCATTAAGAAAGAGGTCGGGATCAAACAAAGGAGTGAAGGGAAAACACTTAAACAATATAGGAACCTAACACCCATATCAAGGCCGATATCGGTAATAAAGACCCAACTGCAATGACCATCGATAATGGTCCCGAGCGAGACAACACAAAATGTCAAAACCTGAAAATTTACGTGGGAAGGAAGGGATGAATATCATCCCAAACTTACATAGAAATGAAGTTTTACATGAACCTTCCCAAAACCACGAAAGACAACAACAAAATTAAAGCCTAACCTATCGCAAAAGAGGTTATGGAGGCAAGAGATTGAAACCCCAATAAACGCGTTACAAATGTTCCAAATGACCACATCCAAGGAAAGATGGTCTATGACGACAAGAGGAAAACTCCCTCTAAGCCTAAATAGAGAGTGGGGAAAACATTAAAAGTTAAAACTTACTTGAGGAGTGCAGGAGACGAAGAGAGAGAACTGTTGGAAATGAGGAAATCTTCCTTGAAAGCTTTGAAGAAAGGATATGGAGAAGGCGAAAGAAAGGAGAAAAGGCACCGAAAAATGAAAAATGGACAACATTCGACCTTTAAATAGGTTGCGAAAGCCTACTTAAATCCCAAAAATCCAACGGTTGACGACGTGAGAAGTCGAAATGGAGCCATCCTACAATCATTATTCCCCTAAAACGACACAGTGAAAGGACGTGCCCCATCATTCAAACTGCCTTGAAGTTTGTCCATATGGAAACACAACAGACTAAATGTAACTACACAGAAACCGCATGCCACACGCTAAAAAGTGTTGGTGACGAGCAAAACACCTTAGACAATTGAAACATGAACACTCCCGTCTTGATAGAGGGAACTCAGAAAGGCAAGAACTCGAGGGGTAATGACGTACATGTTCCGAAACAAACATAGGATATCCCAACAAAAGAGAGAATAAAAAAAAACCTCTTCCCTATAGGTCATTCACCCAAGGGGAACCAGTACTGTACAAAACATTCCTTGAGGCCTGTGGATCGAGGAAGCCTGAAACTCCTAAAAGGCTGCCAAAGGCGCAATCAATGAGGTTTCAAAACAATCAAAGCTCAACAAGTGTCCCCCTCTTTAAATGCAATGACTAAAAAAATGAAATAAATGACTGAGTTCTTCTAAATAACTTATCATTTTACATCGAAAAAATGTTTCTAGTGTGTTTGGTATAGATTCAAAGGTTAAGTAAGTAAATGGTCCCTTAAATATATCAACATTTGATTTTAGTCACCTTAACATTTTTCTTAGGCTTTTGGTCCCTCTAAAAATTTTCATCCATGAAATTAGTCCATACTTTTAAGTCAACTCATGTCTAAACATCATTTTTTTAAAAGAAATTTTCCATAAATAGGAAAAATATTATGACGATCTCTGCTAAAAAAAATAGATTTTTTTATCAAAACATGAATTAAATATGAATTTTAAATATATTGTCGTAATTTTCTACTTATTTCTGAAAATTTTCATTAAAAAATATGAAGGTTAGTCACGTGTTAACTAAAAAGTAGGGAATAACTTCATGGATGAAAAACTTTAGAGGGACCAAATACCTAAAAAATATTTTATGAGAATTAAAATCAAATGTTGGTATATCTATAAGAATCATTTACTTATTTAATCTTAGATTCAATCATGTATGAATTTGACACCTTAATATGTCATCAAACACAAATTTTCTAAATAAATATCCTAAGTTTTATATTAATTTTAAGGCTAAATATCTTCTGTGATCCTTTAAGTTATATGTTTATAATAGATTAGTCATTTAAGTTTTATTTGTTACCAATTGGTTCTTTGAGTTATTTTTTGTTACAAATTAGTCCTTTAAGTCCTAGAATATTTACACTATCATCCCTACTTTCAACCAACTTCATTAAAAACTGTTTATAGACCGTTTAACATTAAGATGGTACGTCCAAAAGTGCTCATGACATCAAATATGATTACTTATACACATTTTATTGTTCTTGTTTTTAAATTTCAAACCTAATTTTACATAGAAATATTGATCAACAATATTATAAATCAAGTAATCTGTTAATTTTGTTTTGAATCAAGACTAAATAACACACTTATGAACTCTAGTTTTGAGAGCAATGAATTTGGACAAACCAACTTAACATTAAATATCCACATATTTTATCCAAAAAAAATAAAAAATAAAACATTCATATAAACACTTTTTGATTGAGTTTGAAGGAATTAGGATAATGGTGCAAATATTTTATGATTTAAAGGATCAATTTGTAACTAACAAAACTTAAAAATGACTAACTTATTATAATCATGTAACTTAAAGATCCGCGAATGATATTTGGTCTAATTTTAAAGATTTATGGAGGGCTGAAAGTTGAATCTTTACGCTAGCATCATGCTTATAAAACTAGTGATAAATTCATCATAAATGAAAATCCATAATAATAATATTCTCAAAGATAAGTTACGTTGTTGATTCGAGAGATGGTCGTGAAACTGGTATTTGTTGTGTCCATGTTGATCCTAATGAGTTTCTTAACTTCATATATGTCCACACGTCTTTGCATATGTTACTTTGTTCTGGATTGGAACGCAAAAATTATAGGTTTGTTGATGAGGATGCTTGTATAGAGTATTGCCTAACAAGGTGAAGATTTCTTCTGATGTTTATGAGACATTATTAAGTTTCTTGTAGTGTTGTATCAAGACAAGTTAAATGTCTATTGGTATTTGCTTATTCATAGTAATATGATTCGAACATCTTTTTTGTTTCCTATCTTTAAAAGCATCGTGACTTCCTATTGGAACTCACATGCTTATGATTTTCTTATATGTTGAATGTTGATGCTTGCTTTTAACATTTTAAAGTTTTTTCTAGTTTGAGACTTTGCAGCTTTGATCCCATATGTTACACCAATGGGATGTTATAACAAGTCAAGTATTGGAGGTATTCAGAAATGGATCTAATTCCGTATAAATCACAATAACCACATTGAAAGGCTAAGTACAAAATCAAGTTCATAAAAATTGAAAAAAACCAAAAATCATTTTTGTCTCAACGAATTGGATAGATTTATTTGTTTCTATATGTTGAAAATCAATTCAATCCAAAACTATCATTTTTTTTAATAAGCTAAATTAGCCCATCAAAATTAGCATGTAGAAGAATCGAATATGAGACTTTGAGAGGAGTACACTCCAAAGTCTCAAGTCAGCACCATCAGACCATGTGTTTGAGTATTTTATTATTTAGCTATGATGGAATTATATCAAGTCACAGTCGAAATAAGTTTGTATAATTGTATGTAATTCGCTTATCAAGAAAAAGTTTGTAAATATTTTTATAAATTACATGTTGACTTCAGAAGAAATTGGCGGTGTACCGGTATTAACGAGGTCTAATGCAAGTGATTGATATACCGTGTGTATGAGTATTGTAAATCATGAGTTTTTGAATCTAATTGCTGTTAAAAAAAACTTGATTTTGAGTTGCTCCAAACTACTACACAACTTGTTTCCCTGTCGTGTTCCTTCAATTTTTGTTGGTCAGATATTTTCTAAATTTTATTTTGTGCTTCTGAAGTGCAGGACATATGACTAGCTGCATCACTGTATTATCCGAGACTGAATTTTTTTTAGTGACATACTTTTAGACAAAGAGTCCTTTTAAGTTTAACCTTATTTATTTAAGTTTTAATTTTTCAACGACGATCAATGCTGGATGTTACGAGAAGCAAGCAAGCGAAAGCGAAGAATTGAACTGCACTTGAATGATAATTACGTTTTTATCCTTCAATTATTTGTCTATTACAAACTACATCTTGTATTGTTAGCGTTATTATTAGATTCGGCGAATTTCGTTTTTAGTTTTTCTTATTGTGTAGCACCACTCTTTTTCAATTGAGATTTTTTATGTTACATTTTGTTTGAATGATTAACTTTAAGTTCGTCCCTTATGTTGCATTTTGTGACTGTGCGAACTATAAATTTTATTTCACAACTAGAGATGAACAACATTTACATCTCTATTCACCATGCTCCACACAAGAGATGAATGTGCTAGTTTAGGTTTGTAAATTCCAATCATTGCTTTCGAATAAAGAAATTGTTGCAAACTTTTAGGTTTTTGGTTTAAGGTTTTTGAATTTGAGAAAGATTTAAACAAGAAGTGATGAGAGAAATGGCAAGGTTTTCCTTAAAAAAAAAAGAAAAAGAAATGGCAAGGTTTATGGTTTGATGTTTTTGAATTTGAGAATTTAGATTTAAACAAAAAGTGGAGAGAAATGACATGGATGAATCTGACATGTCAATGTGAGTTTTCTTCATATAACAATGAAAACGTGCTTTTTTTAACATATTGTGTTGATGAAAACGCTTACAAAGCAAATAACATATAACATATAACATAGGATACCAATCCAAGAAAACAAAAATTAAAAGACCAATCCAGAAAAATGGTCAAACTTCTAATTTTAAAGTAAGTTTTGTTAGAACACATCAACTATTGCTCATTATTTAGCAATAGCATTCTGTTATTGGGTTGTTGTCGGACTCAACAACGCTACTTTCTCAGCTAATTCGATAAGGATGGCGGTGAGAGAATTCTGCGATGGTTGGGATTGATCTAGGCGCTTATGAATTAGTTCCAACTGGGCTTGGATATTAGCAATCACCTTTGAAGATTTCAGAGGCATGAATGAGAATGAAAGCACAATGTTATGGTTTCTAATGTAATTTGTGAATCCCAATTTGAGAAGGGTTCAAATCTCGTAACAATTCTAAGCTAAAACTAAAAACTAAACTAAGGATATTGATTAATCCTTCTCTACCTTTATGCAGACCCATTTTATGATTGTAGACCCATTAGATAAGTCTTCCATATGTTGCTGCTATCGCGGTGGTAACCGTATCATCCATGATGTAACTTTCTATGAATCAATGGACACACATTTCCTCTTGCTAGTAATAAACACTTAAATCTATTTTAGAGATGTGAACACTCTTCTTTAAGTAAAGGCCATAAATCATAATGCCAAGATTGATAATAGAGTGGGATTGAATGGTCAAAATTTTGTGGCCTTCTTCTTCATCCATAATTTCTAAAAAATGAGGTTGTCTAGATTCACCGTTGTAGACGGACAAAAAGCATCGATTTTACTACCTCTGAAACCATATTGGATTTTCAGCACAATGCTGCCTGCACGGAGTGTTGCATGAATGGAATTTAATGGCGAAAGTTTGGGGTCTACTGTCCAAAAACTCAAATCAGTCGAAATTAGATTTATAACGCTCAAACCCGGCATAAGACATACAAAGGCTAGCCAAACAACAATGCTACAATAGGCGCCACATGTAGATGGAACACCCTAAAGAAAAATAAACACAACAGCGCTGCCTTGCTGGAAAAAAAGACAACAGCACTCAAAAGAACAGTACTACAAACACACCGCCGCACCTGCACCGAGCCAGCAGAACAACAGAACCAATAAGCAGACCAGACCAAAAAAAAAAGGATCAACGTCTAGTAAGAGAACCGCTATATATGCTACAAAATAGACCAATATTCATCGGTTCGGAAAACCATCCGAGTTCCAGCACCATTCATAAAAAAGATACGGAGAAATCTTGAATCTACTTAAACTCCACTTCCAAGACAAAATCTCCACCTCCTCTACCATATCTTCAATAACCTTCATCTTATTTTTTAAAATTTTCTAGTTCTTAGTCTTCCAAAGCACCCAAATCTAGCAAATTTTTGAGAACTTGTTAGTAACACTTTAAAAGAATTCTAGCACATTTTTCAAATACAAAACCAATGCCTCTTGAGTTTTATCTTCATTTGACAAAATTGTATTCAGTTCCAGAAGCATATCATAAAAATTCTAATTTTCTTTTCTATATTCTGCTCAAAACATTTATGTTTTTGTCTTAGCTTACAAATATCAAAACCACTTTGCTCAGTTTTTTTTTTCCTTCTACTCCTGTCGTATTAGCTAATGCTTATGCTCTCTTTCTCTACATTTTGTTTCATACTTTAGATCATAAATCGAATAGAAACACAAAAACGATGAATGAGGACCCACTGCATTTAATTTGCATATGTGACAGTTCTGTCCTACTCTTCTTTCAAAATTTTAAAAAGAGAACAATCACATGTAATTGAGATAACAAGGCAAAATAACAATTTTGGACCTTGTGTGCTAAGATACTGGAGTTATGTAGATATCATTATATGAGAGGCCCCATCCTATGAGACCAAAAATTGTTCTAAGGGCTAAAAAAGTAATTTTAAAACAATAACAACAATTTTTTATCATCAAATTAAATAACAGAATAAAGTCAAGGTACTAGTAAGTAACACATGCATTATGCAAAGTATGCACTTGCTCTTACTTTTATAACGAATCACTCACTCACTCCCACTTCCTTTTCTTCTTTGTTTTATGCACGTTTCTTAATTCAATGTGATAATTTTAGTACTTGAGATTCCCTGTACCTTTTTATTCCTCCATCTTATTACTACAGCAAAATATTCTTCGGTTCAATATTATTAAGCAAAAGATTGATTATACTAATTTTTGTAGAAAAATAAGGTATTAAACTAAATTACTCGTGTAAAATTAGTAAAACATTACTTGAATTGAAGTAGTTGAAAATAATAGTAGAGGGGTAATTAGATGAATCGATTACTTAAATAAACGAACATATTACTGAGGAAAAATAACATCTTAATATTTGAATGTGACGATTAGTTTGGACGGAGAAATTTTTTAATGGAAATTTTATGATACCATGGAAAGAAGATTATTATATAATCTTCCATGCTAATGGCTGAATGTAATAATATTCATGTCGGTGAGAAGTCTCAATAGCTAATTACCACTCCTTCAAAAAAAATTAAGTTTAACCATAATATTAATGCAACCGTTGGGACAAGTAAAAACACAATGACACCGGTAAAAAAATGTTGATCGTCAGACTATGAATGTATTGACGATTCATCAGGTATTGACTTTGATATTGATTTTGAATAAATTGATTTTGTAAAATTTATTATGTTTAATTGCACTTTTATACCCATCTTTTGTCAATTGTGCGATTTTGCATCCCTTTTTTTTTTAGCGATATGCACCTCCTTTTTTGCCCCCTTTCTGGTTAGATGGTCGCTCTTGTGTTTTAGTGTTGATGTGTTCAATTTTGATGACGTGGCTTGATTACATGGTGTCTAGGTTTGAAAATTGTTTTAAAAAAATGAAAAATGAAAGAATAAACAAAAACATGTTTCTTCTTCTTCTCTGAAATGAACCATTCCTTCAATTAGAAACCAACGCCTCCGCCATCTTGCTGCCTCATTGTCTTAGTATGTGCCGCCATTTCCCCCTTTTTTAGCTGGAGCTCAGCATTTCCAACGTGCACAACCATATATTTTTTTTAAATTTAGTTGTCTCAATCTTATTTTAATTGTGATTTATGGTTTATGTTCATCAAATTCCATCCATGCTTTTGTTGTAATTGCAAAATTGAAAAATCCATGCATCTATATTGTGGCAAAGAGGAACATCGCGACGATGGGGCGGCAAGGAATCAAGGTTGTATATAGTTATTTTTGTTGATGGCGAATCGGAGAGATACCGACATCAAAAAAAATTTTAAAAAATAAATTTTCAAACATGGACACCATGTAATCAAGCCACGTCATCAAAATTGAACACATCAGCATTGAAACATTAGATGGAGCATCTAATCAGAAAGGTGGGCAAAAAAGGGGTGCAAAATCGCTCAAAAATAGAGGGGTGCAAAATCGCACAATTGACAAAGGATAAGGACAAAAGTGTAATTAAGCCAATTAATTATAGTTAAAAATTAGTTCAATATAAAGTGGTCTATGCTTGAATGCATTAATATAAAATGATTTTACGAATTGTTTTTGTTTAAGTTTTTAGATTAAAATTGTTTTTGAGTGTGCAATGTATGAAAAAAAAAGTTCGAACATGTATATAAAACAATTTAACATATGTTTGATATTACGGTATGTATATCAAAATTACGGTGATCCTCCATAACTTTTCAAAAGCTATAAGTATGGACAGGTCAAATATGCGGAGAAATTATTTAAATTAGTTTCAATGAATTTTTTTAAGCAACAAAGATTTTGTTAAAGCTCGATACAAGCATAAGGAGTGCAAAAAGGGCAAAAATGCAAAAGAAAACAACATAACATCTAGGGATGTCAATGTGTATCCATGGGTACAAGTAGTATGATATGCGTCCTCGTTCCGTTAGATAAATATAGTACCCGTGCCCGTCCCTGTACCTTTGCGGGTATCTCTATACGGGTAATCCACGGGTATTTAGATACCTACGGATATTCGCGGGTACCCATGGATTTTTGAACTTTTTTTACAAAGAAAAATACTTTTTTAATTACCTACAAACTTCAACTTTTAAAGATCCATACATAACATATTCCATTCAAATTTCATAATCCAACAAAAATCATGATTCTTACATAATCCAAAGCAAATTCATCATACCATAATGCATATGGTTCTTATATAATCTATACAAAATCTTGAAGTAAAATAAAAGGATAAAAACATCCAACATCCAAATAGCATAAAAACTTCTGAATAAAAACTAGAAAAGACTAAAATCCAAATAAACATCCAAAAATTCATATGCATTCCAAGCTATTTTATATATGCACATGAATATTTTAGTAATTTACTTAATTTATTAACGGGTACGGATACCCGCGGGCACGAGTATCATCAAATCTGTGTTTGTGTCCATAAAGTAACATGTAGTTAAATACCTGCTTATTATACTCGAGGGTACTCGTTTAGCTAAGCAAACAACAGATATGACAACCAACAAGTAGTGGCGGTTTCACCGCTCGGTGACCCCGGGCTTCGGCCCAATTTTTTTGCAATTTCTTATGTAAATTCCTCTGAATTTCTTATATAAACACAAATTGGATAATTTCTTTAGATTTTTTGATTATTTGCTTGCAATTTTTTATGTAAACACCTATAAATGTGTTGATTTTTTTTTGCCCAGGCTTTATAAAAATTCTGGCTCCGCCACTGCCAACAAATGCAATAATAAGAGGTCAAGCTAAGGCAATTCATGGGCAAAATGAACAAAGACCCCCTTAATTATCTCCTAAATTCAACCAACATATTACTATGAATTAAAAATTACTTCAATACATTACACACAAGTAAGTTGCACAGTAAATATGACACTAAAAATAATGTCTTGAACAATTCTTTAATTATACTCAAACATGTCAAGGTTGGGAGGGTATGTGGATATAGTTCAGTGCAAAAGTTTGGGACTATTTGTGGATATAGTTTTTCTTAGTATGTAGTAGAGTCATGTCATAAATCATATATAATTAAGCTGATATTTCCGTTTTGCTACTTTGGAGGCTATTCTAAATTTTTTATCCAATCACAAACACATTAATGGTACTACGACTTTGAAGGGCACGTGAAGGAAAAAAGGGGGACTAAAATTAATAAATTCACGAGCATAATTAAAGAAAGATTGATAAATCCGTTATAAAACTGTTCCTTCACAGATCAATAAATCACATAACCTTTAAATTTAATATCTTAGAGGACAAGTTACCCTTGTGGTCCTCTTTGGTAGATAATAAGCATTTGTTTCTTCTCAGCATTTAGATGTGGATTGTTTGGCACGATTTCCTCAGAGAATCTCTGAAGGTCTCCACTATATTATATTAAATTATGTCCTTCTATTCTTGGCCCAGCCTATACAAGCAAACAAGTACAAATTATATAATTATTAATTTATCATGATGAAGTTTGTTTTGGAATCAACCATTAATTCAAACTTTGGTTTGGTTATATATATGAAGACATATGTGGGGAGCTTACCTTTGATTCAACCACAACCTATCTATCCGAAACTTCATATAATATTTTTGAGCTTACCTTTGATTCAACCACAACCTATCTATCCGAAACTTCATATAATATTTTTGCCAAATACCATTTTTGGTCTTGTTAGTTTAACAGAATTCTTAAATTAATCATTTAAGTTTTAAATATGTTATTTTAGTTGATAAACTATTTCATTGTTACCCCTGTTGTCAGTCTTCGTTTAACTGATGCTGATGTGGCCGTTAAACTGCTGACTTAGATCAAAACGACGCGTTTCAAAAGCTCTAGAGTGTAAAAAAAACTGTATTTAAGGGTCACAAATGATCATTTATAGGGCTAGAAATGAGGTTCTTGTTGTCAATCACTGCTTTTCTAACACTATAAATGATCATTTGTGACCATTAAACGCAATATTTTGACTACTTGGAGCCTTTGAAACACTTCGTTTTGATCCAAGTCAGCAACTTAACGGCCACATCAACATCAGTTAAACGAAGACTGATAGCAGGGGTAACAGTGAAATAGTTTATCAACTACAAGGACCTATTTAAAATTTAAAGGATTCACTTGAGAATTCTGTCAAACTAAAAGCACAAAAAGTGGTATTTGACCTAAAAATAATTATGAATCAAGAGAGCGAAGAAGGCATCAAGAAGCAACTAGACATTCCAACTAAATTAACACTCCATAGTTGTGTGTGTGCGCGCACTAGGCCAAAACCCTCAAAAGCAAAACAAAGAACGGACTAAGGGAAACGAATATTCGGAAGACCATGTTTGTCTCTGAAAAATCATGCCTAAGGAAACTAGGTAAGGAACCTCACCGAACAATATTACTAATCGAAAAGACTTCATATGAATAAGTATTGAGCCATCTATACTTGGGATTTTATTTTAAAATCGATTTAATGGAATTGAAAATGCAAATTGTACGATTTTATCTCAATAATTAGGATCTATTGTCTGCACAAGCACAACTCTCTCAACTTCACGAGCAAAAAATCTCAAAGTCGTTGAAACCAAAAAATGATCAATTTATGAACAAACTCACGACGTTTATGTCTATAGTAAAAAATGACAAAATTCATATAAATTTGACAAAAATGACAGTGTCTTAATACTCCTATCTCCAAATTTTAAAGTTGAAAACGTTAAAGTCATTGTTTGAATTTACAATGAACACCAAAGAAAGAAAGTCTATCAATTTAAATTAGACAAACTCCACAAAAAGACAAAATTAAACGTCGTACCAAGACGACATACAAAATAACACCTTCTTACTTACACCATAAAGTCACAAACGAAAAAACTAAATCCTTGTGAAAAAACACTTATTTTGATAAAAGAAAAAAATGATTTAGAGCGGTGATTTCAGAAGAAGGAGAAAAAACGGATCATCGATCACATCTCCTCTCAGAAATATGAAGAAGGAGAAGTGTGAACAAGCCCCGCTAGGTTTTGTAGTTTATGATTTTATTTTAAGGATCCGTAGTTCATGATTGTTTATTGTTTTAGTATTCTACACGTTTACTCCAAAAAAATCAAATAGTCAACATGTATATTATTTTTACTCTAAAATTTTGTTAATGTCCTTAGACTATATCATACTCTGGATTTAAAAAAAAATTACGTGTCTGCATCTTATCACATTCGAACAACTATGCATGCCCGCTTCATAGCATGTAGGTGAAATTTTAAAATAACTATTTTATATCTTGTTTTGACTAAATTGGTTGATTTCTTTATTTTAAAAGAAAATTGCAAATGACTTCAATCATTTCTGCTCCTATATTGTTCACGCTTAAAGATATATTCACTCGGTCATAAATATAAATATGAGTCACTTAGACACACATACATAAAGGAAAAGTATAAAAGAGAAAAAAAATTAAATAATATATGTTTTTGAAATAATTAAATGATAGATATTTTAATAAGTTTGTGTCTAAATAATTTTGATTTGGTGTTACAAGTATTTCTCCGTCATGCTATACATTTGATTATTATTGTGTTTTCTCTATTTTGGCTTTTTGCTTAAGTACGAATTGAGAAGCGTCTTGAGATTGCATTTGAGTGACTTTAATTTTTGAAGATATTTGTGACATTGTTTCTATCTCTCTTTATCAATCATTCTATCTCATCTACATAATTAATTTAAATCTTTCATCAACCATTTTCTCTCATCTAAAATACACTAATATTTTCAATGTCACCAAAACCTAATGTCACTCAAGGATTGTTGTTTTAAAAATTACGACAGAGCTTTGAAACGATTACTGGGGCGAGTCACGACCAGGTCGCTTTCTTTAAGACGTTTCACGGCACTACCTGAAATGTGCAAGGTAGACTATCAACCGTGCGTCTCCAGGATAAAACAACCCAGATTCTTTTTCTGTACGATTAAAGGCTGCACTGCCTAGAATCGGTCGAGAATAACACCTCTGAGAATATGGTTTAGAAAACCACTCGAGAAAAAACCAAAGGAGGAAAAGAACGATTCGTCAACACAAATCGCGGGAGATGAGAAGGGGAGAAAACCAGAGAAGAGCGTTCAATTCTCGGTTTTGGTGTGAAGAATGAGGATCCCGAGCTCTCTATTTATAGAGGGGATTCGACCTCGCTGACCCGGTTCACGACCCGCTAGCGCAAGCCCACGCTCCAGTAACGGTAACCCACGACGCGGAAAGCCGCGTGTGTGGAACGTGCTGAAGCGTGCGGAAACGTGGAGGCGTGTGGAAAGCGTGCTGAGACTTGGTCTTGGCTTGCAGGAATCTCGGAGCAAAAAGAAAAAAATAATATTTATTTTCTGAGCACCAAAAAATTATTCTTTTACGGCCCAAGCCCAAGCCCGGTCCGGTCGGTCGGCGGCGTCGTCGCGCGCGCGTGTTATAATTTTTGGCATTAGCTCACTCCGTTCACAAAAGTGTGTACCCCAAGGGCACACCCTTGCAGGTGATATCCCACATATATAAACACTACTAGAGTGTGTGATCTAGCCAATGTGGGACATAGAATTTTCAATTCACACTTAACACTAGTTTCTCCACTTGTGTTTACATTTCAAAAGCTTCACAAACTCACTAGTAAACTCACTAGTGTTCCAACAATCCCCCACTTGAATTCAAAATTGGTTTTACAGATTACGTTTTAAACGTTTCCTAAAGATTGCTAGTAAACAAAGGTGTGTTTAACACTTGAACCTTTGCATAGTGAGGAGTATTCCGATTAACAAGAGTTGCTTACAGCATTGAACTCTATCTCAGACATAGAACTCACACACAACCTTTTCTTAGGTGTTTTCTAAAAGCCCGTGCGTTTAAGGCCTTGCACGTCTATCCCAGTTTTAACGAATGGTCTAGGAATTTTGCCTCGAAATTCCATAACAACCGGCCTCAATTCTACATACGTATAGGTGAGTCTATCAGAAGTACTCCTGTAGCTATGTACTCCACTCCATAAGGAGTATAGATCTCATTAAGAGTTTCTATTATCTCAACCTTCTGTCACTGCAGGATCATGCATTCTCATAGCATGTTCTATCACTTGTGACTTGTTGTTACCCATTGAACCTAGTTCTTGGGATCTCCAGTCATTTAGGTTGGGTTACCATCACTTATGATCAATAGGCATTAGTTAGTCCCATCCTGATGGATGTATTTGCGACTTTCTCTCTGTTTAGTCCTTTCGTCAAAGGATCAGTTAAGTTTTCATTTGTTCGTACGAAATCTACTCTTACCGTTCCATTCGAAAGATATTCTCTTATCGTGCTGTGTTTTCGTCTTATCTGTCGTCTCTTACCATTGTAGTAACGATTCTCAATCTTTGCGATAGCCGCGGTACTATCACAATGAATCAACACAGCAGGTAACGCTCTCTCCCATAAAGGGATTTCAGATAGCAAGCATCTTAGCCAACTTGCTTCTTCACTAGCAGCAGCTAGTGCTATCATCTCAGATTCCATTGTGGATTGAGCCAGAATGGTCTGTTTCTTGGATTTCCAAGAAACAGCTCCTCCAGCAATGGTAAATATATACCCACTGGTCGCTTTGGAATCATCTGATAAGGTGTTCCAATCTGCGTCACTATATCCTTCAAGCACTGCAGGATATCTCTGATAATGCAGTCCTAGGGTCATGGTCTTCTTCAAGTATCTCATGACTCTTTCGATAGCTTGCCAATTCTCCATGCTTGGCCTGCTAGTAAACTTGCATAGTAATCCCACGGCGTAGCCGATGTCGGGTCTAGTACAATCAGTGGCATATCTGAGACTGCCAATGATGCTCGCATATTCAGATTGTCTTACACTGTCTCCAGTGTTCTTAAATAGCTTCACACTTGGGTCACAAGGTGTGCTCGCAGGTTTACAATCAAAGTAATTATAGTTCCTTAAGATCTTCTCAACGTAGTGAGATTGATTCAAGGAGATTCCATTATCAGTTCTAGTAATCTTGATTCCAAGAATTACATCTGCTTCACCTAGATCTTTCATATCAAAGTGGTTGCACAACAAAGTTTTCACTTCTTTAATGACGTTGAGGTTCGAACCAAATATGAGTAAGTCGTCTACGTATAGACATATGATCGAGCAAGTGTTATTTCCGTATTTGTAATAAATACACTTGTCGCTTTCATTCACCTTATACTCATTCTCAATCATTAGGTTGTCAAATTTCTCATGCCATTGTTTCGGTGCTTGTTTTAAACCATACATAGATTTGTCTAACTTACAAACTTTGTTTTCCTGTCCATGGACTACAAAACCTTCAGGTTGATCCATGTAGATTTCTTCTTCTAATTCACCGTTTAAAAAAGCAGTTTTTACGTCCATTTGGTGTACTATCAAATTGTGGATGGCCGCCAAAGAGATTAGTACCCTAATGGACGTGATTCTAGTAACAGGTGAATAAGTATCAATGAAATCTACATTTTCTCTTTGTCTAAAACCTTTGGCTACAAGGCGTGCCTTGTATTTGTCGATTGACCCGTCAGGTTTTAGTTTCTTTTTCAGAATCCACTTACACCCTATTGTCTTGCTTCCAGGAGGCAAGTCAGTTAGGTTCCAGGTTTCGTTGGACATTAGAGAATCCATTTCATCATTTATAGCTTCTTGCCATAAGTCAGCGTCAATTGAAGACAAAGCTTCCTTGATGCTTGATGGATCCTCTATTGTATATGCCACATAGTCGGGGCCATAATCTTTAGCTATTCTTGCTCTCTTACCTCTACGAGGTTCTATAACATCTCTTTCGATGTTTTCATTGCTTGTTCTGATTTCAGAAGGTTGATCAAGAGTTGAGTTAATGGTACCCCCACTATTACCCCCACTTTTTCCTGACTTAAAGGGAAATTTATTTTCAAAGAAGTCAGCATCATTTGATTCTATGATCATTTTAGATTTCAGGTCGTAAAACCTATAGGCTTTACTGTTTAAGGCATACCCAATGAATACACATTCATAGGCTCTACTTGCTAGTTTGACTCTTTTGGGGTCTGATTTTCTTACATAGGCAAGACTGCCCCATGTTCTAAAATAAGACAAGTTTGGTTGTCTTTTCTTCAAAATTTCATATGGAGAAGTTTTGTTCTTAGTTTTGGGTACTCTGTTTAGCACATAGCAAACAGTCAATAAAATTTCTCCCCACCAGTGAGGTGTTGCTCCGGAATTAAGCATTGTTGCAACTACTAATTCGGTAAGCGTTCTATTTTTTTCTTTCCGCTTTACCGTTCATTTCTGGAGAATAAGGAGCAGTTGTTTCATGAATAATTCCGAGTTCTTTATAATACTCATTGAATGTATGTGATCCGTATTCAGTACCTCTGTCACTTCTAAAACGCTTGATTCTAATATTGAATTGATTTTCAATTTCTTTTACATACTGTTTAAACATTTCAAGCGCTTCATTTTTATTTCGCATTAAGTACACATGTGTGTAATCGGAGCAGTCATCTATAAAAGTGATGAAATGTCTTTTTCCATTTCTTGTCAAGTTACCATCTAATTCACATAAATCAGAATGAATTAATTCAAAAGGTTCAGTTATTCTGGTTACTGATTTATGAGAACTTTTAGTTATTTTCGCTTGACTGCAATATTGACATTTTCCAAAATCGTTTAAAGATACTTTAGGTATTAAACCTAAACCGCTCATATTTGAAATAATTCTTTTATTAATGTGACAGAGTCTAGAATGCCAAATATTAAAATCACACAACATATAAGCAGAAGAAGAAATTTTATTAATATCAATGTTCAACTTAAACATGCCATCAGTGGCGTACCCTTTCCCAACAAAAATACCATTCTTAGTGATGGTGTACAAATCAGCCCCAATGCTTTGAACAAACCCAGCCTTATTCAAAAGAAAACCTGAAACTAAGTTCTTTATAATCTTAGGAGTGTGTAACACATCCTTCAGTATCAGAGTCTTTCCAGAGGTGAATTTCAGCTCTATATCTCCGATTCCAGCAACATTAGTGGAGTGAGAGTCTCCCAGCAATACCTTCTGATCATCACAAGCAATATATGTTTTAAACATATCTCTGTCATAGCAGACATGGCGAGAAGCACCAGTGTCCACCCACCAGCCATCAGAACCTGCAATCATGTTAATCTCAGTAATCATAGCCACATAGGGCTCATCAGGCGCAGCAGCAATAGCCAAGTTATCATCACTCATTTTGAAATTCAGATAGCGGCTCACCGCATATTTCTTAACACCAGCCTCTTCGGTGTCATATTTTTTCTGTAGTGCCTCCCATAATTGTTTGGCAGTATCACAGAGTCTATAGTAATCATACAGAGGGTCTGTGAGTCGATTAAGAATGTAATTCTTACAGAGGTAGTCAGTTTCTTTCCACAGAGCAATGTCTATGGACAACTGTTTATCAGTTTCAGCTTTCTCAGCAGAAGAAGCAGGGTCAACTGTTTTATCCTTGTCATTCGCTCCAGCAGGAGTCGAACTCGTAGGTGCCACAGGCAGGGGTTCGTTCAAAACGTAGGCAACCTTTTTTGTGGTTAAGAAAAACAGCATCTTTTGCTGCCAACGTTTGAAGTGGCTGCCTGAGAACAGAAACGGTTTATTAAAATCATCAGCAGCAGTAATCTTTTCAGAACTCATCGTATCGTATCTGAAACGTCTTAAAATTGTTGTTTTAAAAATTACGACAGAGCTTTGAAACGATTACTGGGGCGAGTCACGACCAGGTCGCTTTCTTTAAGACGTTTCACGGCACTACCTGAAATGTGCAAGGTAGACTATCAACCGTGCGTCTCCAGGATAAAACAACCCAGATTCTTTTTCTGTACGATTAAAGGCTGCACTGCCTAGAATCAGTCGAGAATAACACCTCGAGAAAAAACCAAAGGAGGAAAAGAACGATTCGTCAACACAAATCGCGGGAGATGAGAAGGGGAGAAAACCAGATAAGAGCGTTCGATTCTCGGTTTTGGTGTGAAGAATGAGGATCCCGAGCTCTCTATTTATAGAGGGGATTCGACCTCGCCGACCCGGTTCACGACCCGCTAGCGCAAGCCCACGCTCCAGTAACGGTAACCCACGACGCGGAAACGTGGAGCCGTGTGTGTGGAACGTGCGGAAACGTGCGGGAACGTGGAGGCGTGTGCTGAGACTTGGTCTTGGCTTGCAGGAATCTCGGAGCAAAAAGAAAAAAATAATATTTATTTTCTGAGCACCAAAAAATTATTCTTTTACGGCCCAGGCCCAAACCCAAGCCCGGTCCGGTCGGTCGGCGGCGGCGTCGCGCGCGCTATATAATTTTTGGCATTAGCTCACTCCGTTCACAAAAGTGTGTACCCCAAGGGCACACCCTTGCAGGTGATATCCCACATATATAAACACTACTAGAGTGTGTGATCTAGCCAATGTGGGACATAGAATTTTCAATTCACACTTAACACTAGTTTCTCCACTTGTGTTTACATTTCAAAAGCTTCACAAACTCACTAGTAAACTCACTAGTGTTCCAACAAGGATGTTTCCTTTAGGCAGTGTGTGTTATCAGTTCATATTATTTTACATTAACATCAATTCAATTTTTTTTATCATCCTATAAACAGGAGGTTAGCAATGACTAGTATCTGTCAAAAAATTGATGAGGTATATAAGACGAGTTTTTTCTTTCAATCGAATTTTCTTCATACATAAGAATCAGAGATTGAATTCACGATCACATGTTTAAATACCTTAGTACTTGAACAAATTTATTGTTGGTAACATAATGCAATTTTATCAAGGGAAAATCAATATGGATTTTAATTTTGGCAAAATTATTCATGTAGCCTTTATGTTTGAACTTTTTTTTTTGGATTTGTTCATTAAAAAAATAGTAAAAAAATTGGTCTTTTATGCATTTGGTTTGCACTTTCAACCTTTGAGTTCTACTCTTTCCGCACATTTGTTATTTATGTTGTGTTTCGTAAATGTTAACCACAACTAATGATGGTTGATATTTACATGTTCATTCATCACAACTCACACATGAGATGAAAGAAATAATGTTTTTGGTTTGTGAATTTGAATTATGACTCGTGAATGAAAAATATTGCTGCTAAAAATAGATACTTTTAGTTATAAGAATTTGTGGATTTGAAAATTTTGACATAAAAAAAAGAAGTGAATGGAGAAAAGAAAATGACAACTCTAAAAAGTATATGTGAGTTATATAAATATTAAAATGTCATACTTTTTTTTTTGAACCAACGTTGTAAAAAAGCTGACAATGCAAATATAATGTAAATCCAAGAAATTGGTCAAACTTAAAAGATTGTAGATATGATTTTGCAGATTTGTTTAGGATTAAATGCACTTTTTACCCCCTATGTTTCAAAAAGTTGCGATTTTGGCCCCCTTATAAAAAAAATGGATATTTTGACCCCCTAACTTTTGGCCCTCTTTTGAATGGTTGATTTTATGCAAATTTCTCGGTCTCTGATGGTGTAAACTGGCATGGGGATAGAAGGATGTTGATAAGTGGAGTCCAAACTTGCATGGTGTCCAAACTGGCATGATAAATAGAGTCCAAACTGATAAGTGGATTCTTCTTTAGGGGGACCAAAAGTTACACCATGCCAGTTTGGAATCCATTTATCAACATCCTTCTATCCTCATGCCATTTTACACCATCAGAGACTATGAAATTGTCATAATCTCCATCAAAATCAGCTAATCAAAAGAGGGCCAAAAGTTAGGGGGTCAAAATATCCAAAAAAATTTATAAGGGGGCCAAAATCGCAACTTTTTAAAACATAGGGGGTGAAAAGTGCATTTAAGCCTTTTTTTTTATAAAAATAAGTTTAGGGAGGTCTGAAGTTCATTAGGGTATAAGAAAGCTTTAAGATTCAGAGAACGTTTAAAGATTTTTTTTGGGGAATAAATTAATAATACAAGAGAAGGTTTAAAGATATATGAAATATTCTTATTTATTAATTTTATTAAATCTGCAGCAATTTAACATAATATTTTCCTTCTAATTTGATGTATTATATTAGCAGTAATTTAACCTAACTTAACCTAACAAATTCTATCTAAAAAAAATACATCGCACCAATTTCATTTTTTTTGTAGATAGACGAGATGACAAAACCATCATAAACTCACACACACAAAGTGGAGGTACCGAGGTTTGAACCCCAGTCATGACGTCCGGCCTAACAATTTCGACAATTTTTCCGGTTGAGCTAGGACTTATGGGACTTCATTTCTATCCTCTTGCCTTTTTTTTTGACAATAATTTGTACACTTATTTAATACTAAAAAAAGTGCATATCACTCATTTCATTCCTATCATGTTGCCTTTTTTTTTGACAATATTTTGTACACTTATGCCTTTTTTTTGACAATATTTTGTCAACTTACGACTCTCTTTTTTGACAATATTTTGTACACTTATTTATTACTAAAAAAAATGCATCGCACCAGTTTCATTCCTATCATGTTGCCTTTTTTTGACAATATTTTGTACACATGTCTTTTTTTTCCTTTTTTTTTTTTTACAATATTTTGTAAACTTATGCCTTTTTTTCTTTGACAATATCTTGTACACTTATTTAATACATTTACGAACAGAACTAGACTTTTGACCCGTGCATGCACGGGTCCTATCGACCATAATAGAAATCGATAAATGATCTTTGACTCGTGGGATACACATGCATCTATCAATAAATACAAATTAGATTATTAGAGATCAAATATCGCAATCAAATTCGTCTCAATATGTCCTTAGTGTCATTTGATAGAGAAAACATAATCTATTAAAGACTATTTATTTATTTAATCACAATATAAGTATTGAGGCAATTATTCTTTTTTTTTCTTTATAATTATAAAAAACACTCTCTTATTTTTTAATTATAAAGTAAAATGAATGTAGTATTTGTTAGGTTAAATTGATGCTAACCTAATGCATCATTTTAGAGGAAAATTATTAGGTTAAGTTGTTGCAGACCTAATAAAATTAATAAATAAGGAAAAAAAGTCTAGAGAAACAATAGATATATACAAATGTTGACACAACAAGATAGGAATGAAAAGCTCATCAGTGAGGAGAAATATTAGGGATTCCTGCATTTTATCTTACTGATAATAAAATAGCAACTATGGCAGAAATGGTCTCTCTTGGATGGGGTGAGGGTGGCGAAGTTTGAAAGTGGCGGCGTCAATTATTAGCTTGGGAGGAAGATCAAGTTATGAAGTGTTGTGTGATTTTATCTAATATTGTTTTGGGACCTAATACTTCTGACACGTGGTTTTGGCATTTACATACTTCCCATAAATATAATATTATAAGTGTTTATAATTACTTGGTGTCGTCAGTTAACGTTGTGGCAGTTGATCATACAACAACAATAAGGTCCCTTTGAAGGTCAATCTTTTTGTCTGGCATTTACTTCATAACTGTCTACCAACAACATATAATTTATTCAGGAGGTAGGTTCTTCATCTGAATGTTCAACTGTATGCAGGTGGTTGTGGTAAAATAAGGGGATATTGACCATTATTTTTCTCTTGCGATATTTTCGGGAAAATTTAGTTTGTTATCTACAATTGGCTTGGTCTCACTACAATGCACCCTGGACAAATGTAACAGACCACTTACTTCAATTTGAACACTTAGGTGGATTTTCTAAAAACATTTGTGTTACTTTTCAACTCATCTAGTTATCTAGTGTGTGGGTGATTTGGCGTTCAAAAAATGCTAGCGTCTTCGGTCATAAAGAAGAAACATTTCAATATCTTCTTGACAAAATTAAGTTTCAATTTTTTCGTGGCTAAAAGTAAAAAGAATTAATATTATTGTAATGGACACCACCTGCGCGGCACCAGGGTGTGATAGCACTGAAACGACATCTCATTTATTTCTTCAGTGTCCCACATCCGGAGAGATTTGGTATAAAGTCTGGAATTGGCTAGATATTTCTTTGGTTACACCTGCTCACTGCGACATCATTTTATTCGGTTTTCCACTATGACGGGCTTGCCAAGATCTTAACATTTATTATTTAGGACAATTTGGTTTGCAACAGTTTGGTAATCTGGAAGGACAGGAACTACTATATATTCCAAAATACAGCCTCTAGTTCCATTGCCTTTCTTGAAAAAATCAAGATAAATTCATTCATATGGCTAAAATCTAAGCAATTTTCTTTTTGTTATAGTTATACATAATGGTGGAAACATCCGTTGTTGTGCATGGATGTTCAAGTGTAATTTACTTTTCTTTTATGTTGCCGTTGTTTCTTTAGTGGCATTGTGACTATGTAAATACTTTCTGATGTTTCTCCTTTTGCACGCCTTGTGCAGGCTAAATCATCGTGGTTTAATTTATATCTATTTTGATTTGTTAACAAAAAAAGAATTAATATAATTGCAGCAAATAATATTAACTTATTTTACCGTCTTTATATAATATCAATAAAAATTATTAGAATTTGCAATTTGAATATCTAAAAATCAATTCAAATTAATGTGTATTAAATTGAATCGAATCGAATCAAATCAAATCAAATTTTGTTAAAATAGTAATTCGAAACTAATACAAAAGTGCATGTAATTTTATCTTTAGATCATATGCGTTTTTATACAAACTGATCGATATAAATCGGACCGTAAACACCCTAATTTAACAATTAATTTACCGTAGTAAGGGCCAATAACTTGCACGTAAAGATATTTTCATTGAAATGGTTATGATTAAGGCAATAAATAGATGGATAAACACACTAATTACCGCTCTAAATGTACGGTCTACTCTATATCTAATGTTGAAGAAGAAGTCTTTTTCTGAAAGAGACTACGTATCTACTATAATATAAAGTTCCTTCAACAAATTAAACAAAATCATTACTCATCTTCAAGTTCGAACAAAATTATAATACGTACGTTAAGAAAAACAAAACCAAAATACAAATATTAATATTAATATGCTAGCGATAGTTTTGTTTTTTCTACGAATATATGCAAGCAATAGGGTAGGTTAGGCTATATATAGTTTTGTTTACGTGGCCCTCAGTCTTTCCAGAATGTATAAATCCAATTTTTCCGTTAGAATAAATGAAAAAAAACTTTACAAAAGATAATAATTGAAAACAGATAATCGCCCGGAGATAAAATAACACATGCATGGAAAGAATATAGAGTACAACATAGGTCACTTTCTTTTCTTCTAAGGAGCAAACTTTTCCTTTAACCGCAATCATAAGCTAATTTCTGATTATCTTCGTAGTTGATAGCGACATTGCATAATATATATATATATATATATATATATATATATATAAAAGAGTTGAAATTCAAACTCTGACAGCCCCACGTTTAAAATATGTGAGCTATGACCACTAAACTACTTAACAAAGAAAACTAATTTATGATTTTTAAAATGAGATCTTTCTTTTAATAAAATAAGAGAGTAAAATGTGGGAAAATGGTTCCAAATTATATCTTATTAAAAATAAAAATGTGTTGCCAAAATTGATCTTAGAGCTGCTTTCCTCAATTCTTAGTCCCATGTAACCAAAAAATTCTTAGTCTCCAGCATCGCATCAGAAGAGAGAGTTCCAACATTTTTCAGAAGAGATCGTTTGGGATAAAATCTTAGTCATTCATTGTATTTATCGCATGCGGTCAAGGTTAATCGAAGAGGAATTGAAATTTGAATGATGAAGATTTTTTCAGGATTGCCCTAGTAAAATTCTCAAGGGAGAGAATCCCCCACTATTCTATATATGTTGTGACCTTATTTTTGTTTTGATACGATGTTGTGACTTATTAAATTAAATATAAATTTTAACATTAATAGTCTAATTTCGTAATTTTTTTAAGGAGTCATTTCATTATCAAATAGGTGATCACCATAAATTAAAATACCAACTTTTCAACAAAAAAAAAAAAGTTAAATAACTACTAAGAGACCGTTAAACCATTCAAATTAAAGATTGAACAAACCATTAACTGATCTCCTATTCCAATCAAACTTTACTGTAAAATTTGGACTATAATGAAAAATTAGTCCTTTTTCGTGACAATGCAAAATTAGTCTTCGGTATTATGAATTATATAACCAAATTCATCTATATACAGTTAAATTGATCTATTAATTAAAAAAATATTCAAATTCTAATTAATAAAACAATCATTAATTACTTATTTCACTTACCTTGAAGCTGAATTACCCCTTAAAAAAACAAAAGTAATCATGGGTAAATAATCTTTTTTGAAGGAAGGAACTAATACTTAATCATACTTACAATTTACAATTACAATTATTATCGTCAGAAAAACATAAATAGTTTTTTTTTGACGGAATAAAAAAACATAAATAGTTATTATTCTTATATATAGAAGTTAGCTTAATTAAGCAATAATAATTAATACACACTAAAACCATGCCGTGATGAATTGCTGCTATGGAAGTTCAATCTCAGGCACCACCGCAACAGAGTAACTCCACCACGTTCCATTCACAAGCTCCGGCAACTCAATCTCACCCCAAAAATCATCACCACCACCACTACCACCAGAATCATTGCCACTATCCTCCGGCGAAGCAACAGCCTTAACCATCATACGAGCCGCTTTAGCTGCGGCAGCTTGAATATCCCTAGCAGTACACAAAGATGCCGGAGGAAGCACTGGTAGACGGTGCACATCATCAGGAAAATTAAGCTGCGCTTTACAACCTTTCAAACAATATGCAGCAACATCATAAGCCTTTGCAGCCATCTCCGGCGCCGGAAAAGACCCTAGCCATATTCTTGACTTTTTTCTTGGCTCTCTAATCTCTGACACCCATTTTCCCCACCGTCTTTTCCTGACGCCGTGGAAAATCGGGTGTCTGGTTCCGCCACGGCCGGATTTGGCGGTGGGAGTCTGGGTTGTTATTAGGGTTTTTACTGCCACGTCAGGTTTGGTTGTGAAGTTCAAATGTTGTTGCTGCTGCTCCATTCAGAATTTTTTTGTGTGTGTCTATGTTGAGAGTTTGAGGTTTATTATAAGAACTTTGTAAATTGTGTGTGGTGTGGAATTACGAAAGTGTCCTTGTTTGTAGAGAGTGAAAAGGAGATGCAAAAGTTACTCATTCTATTTTTCTACGTAAGAAAGGACCAGCATGCAATTAAAGATGGAAATGGCGTGTTTTCATTGCTTAACAATTACACTGCACAACATAGTACAATTGATGCTATATTTGGTTTTTCATTCATCATAGTTTGAGCATAGCTTGGACCTGCTAAGTTACTTTCTATTATTGACACGATATTAGGAGAGTTTAAAAAAAAATGATATTCATTCATTCAAATTGTTTGTGGAGGTAGGAGGATGAGTTGTTAGATGAGTGTAGGACTTTACTCCTGACAGTCAATTCGTAGGATATTATTTCAGATGCTTGGCAGTGGCATCTGGACCCTATAGAAGGTTACTCTGTTCGTGGCGTTTATGAATTGTTGACATCTAATGAGCATGTTCACGCCCCTCCAAGAATGGATTTAATATGGCAGAAGCAGGCTCCCTTGAAGGTATCTGTTTTTGCTTGACAAATGCTTCATGATAGATTACCAACAAAGACAAATTTGACGACTCGTGGTGTCATTTCTCCAGAGGCTCGCTATTGTGTGGCGGGTTGTGGCCATCTAGAAGACGTGCAACATGTGTTTCTTCTGTGTCCTCATTTCGCTTCCCTTTGGCCGATGGTGCGAGCGTGGATCGGGTTTGATGGTGTCGACATACTCAAGCTATTCACGGTCACTGCCATAAGTTTATTTATTACACATGTGGTTTGAAAGCGCGATATAATTTTCTTCATCTCATATTGTTTTTGTGCTCCTGAATTTTGTGGAATGAAAGAAATAATCGGTTGTTTAAATTAAGAAATATATTGAAACGCTTACTCTGGATTCAAAATTTTAAATACAATGGATCAACAAAACAAAGATTAATATTAGTATAGGTATTTATGTTAACGTTATTGTTTATATCTCTTGGCCTTATCTCCAAGAGTGTGTTATATAACTTTAAGATGTTCAACCGACTCATTTTAATGCAGAAGTAATTCACACGGGTAAGTTGTTAACGTTATAATCAACCATGTTGTAAATAAAATTGCTTAATTAACAACGATGGGTCACTCAATTTTATATCAAATGATTTGGTCAAAGGTATCGTGTAAAACGTGTACAATTGCTTGATCATTTGGTTTATTGAGGGAATTAGTACTTTTTTGGCTACAAATGACTATCAATTATTGTCCATAATCATGGTTAATGATTTATTTTCGTCTCCTTTGTATGGTAGTAATATGTGTAGACTAACAAACCTGTCTAAAATGGAAAATAATTACAAAGATCAAGCTCAAGGGTGTCAATTTTGGACAATTCACGTGAAAAGTTTGAAATTAATAACATCCACTTACTTTTAAACATGGACTGATATGTCACTTTTTCTTTCAAGAAAAAACAAAACCTAAACCTACATGTGATCCGTACGGTTAAAAATATGTTGAGATAGTTGTCTTGATTTACATTTTACACTTTCAAACTTTTTTACTGAAACATAAAATATATTTTTTACTAATACATTTTACAAAATCATGATGAATGCACAATTATGGTGACAGATGCCTCTATAGTTTTATGAGGAATGATATATGAACAACCAATAACTTATTTACTATTTTTAAATATATTTAGCTCAATTTCAATTTCCGTGTTTCTCACAAAATTATAGGTTGTTGCATTGGTTGTTCATTTTTAGTTGTACAAATGACATAGCTTTAGTTTTATTGATAATTCAAGGTTGAACTTAAACTTGACACTACAATAACTTTAAGACCTTTGCTAGAACTTTTGGTTGTCCACTTTCAAACTTTTTTACTAAAACAAAAAATATTTTCTTAACAAATACATTTTGCACAATCATGATGAACGCAAATTAGAATTTCTGATACTTAATAACATTTTGATATGGCACATGGCACTATAGTTCTATAGATAAGGTTTTTTCTATCATTTGTAAATTTGTAATGTTAAAAAGTTTAACATACTAATTTTGTATTGAAGCTTGTACATTTTATATTAAATATATAACATTTTAATAGATAATGTAGTTTTTCTATAAAAGTTTGCTAAACTATATAGATAATTCGAGTTTGGATTTAAATTTGAGATTGCAGTAACTTTAAGACCTTCAAGTTTGATACTCATTTAGATTTTATAAAACTCAAGATTTTGATGTTGTGCCTAAGATGACAATTTATACTACAAATTTGAATTTTTTGTTCTTCGAAGTGAAACATTGTTATAAAGAATGTTAGTTTAAGAAATTTAGATGAATGCTCGTAAATTAAAATTGGCTAAGAAAAACACTCTATCTCCAATGATTTAAACAATCTAACAAGCTAGTTGCAAGTTTCAACGACAAAGAAAGGTAAATTTCAAAACGAGGGGAAACAAATTGGACTGGACCCATCATGATAATGAACCAGGCTGTGTCCACTTCAACCAACGGCGCGTGAAGAGGTCCACAGAATTTATGGCAATGGTCTCCAAAGGTCAATAAGGAGAGACTAAATACACACTTCTAATAATTGAGTGTCTTTCGCGGCGTAGTTTGAATTGGTTTTTGAGATAAATTTTTTAAAGAAGGGTCGTGTTAACAAATGTTTTTAAAACACTTATTAAGAAAACAAAAAATAGTAGGGTATTCTTTAGTAAATTCATCATTTTTCATCGTTTTACAATGGAATACTTTTATTTGTATCTTCTTAACCAATACTTTAATCGTATTCTTTAACATTTTCCTTCAATGAAAACCATACATGGTTGGTTTAAATGACTCAATGAAAATTCTAATCTAATCCAATTAAATATTTTTTAGTTTGTGCTGATTTTTTATTAATCCAAGTTACAATCGTAGAAAAAAGATAATATGAAATTTGCCGTAAAATATACTACTAACATATAATATACTAAAAGTTAACATTTTTTTAACTCGTGAAATTTAACATTACTGAATAACAATGGTTGATTCTTATTGAAAGATGGTATGGAAATAGTAAAAAGAAATATATTAAACTTTTTTTGTTGAAGTAATATATTGAACTTAAAGGTCTTGCTAATGAGTGTCTTAATGGTAATGGTTAAGAAATTCTTTAATAGAAACTTTGTCTTAAAAATATAAATTTTTACTTTTGTCTTAAAAATAATTACACCATTTTTTAATGTAAGCTTATTAATTTTAACATTTTAGCCAATGTCCCAAAGACATTCATTAGTATTCTCCTAAACTTAAATAGGAAGTATTATTAAAAAAATTAAACTGGTTAATATAGATTAATGCAATATCTATGAAAAAAATAAGTATAGTTCTATTAGTAGTTGAGAGACATTGATATGGTATAAGTCTAAATTTGTGATTTTCAACTTCTACACATTTAAGGTGTGCGAGTGAAACAACTAAACAATATGATAATAAATAAATATATAAATTTATGTGAGCGGTTGAACTAATTTTTTTGGTAAAGTCGTTTAGTGGCTATAATTCATCTTTTTCAAGGTGAATAACTGAGGTGTTCAAGGTTCGAACCTCGATTTCTGCATATAATAATACATGTTTCTGCCAACTGAACTATGCTAAATGAATCTAAAATGCAAACCAATCACAATTTTAACAAAAGGGCATTCAACTTGTCAACAAAAAGGGCATTCAATAAAATCTAATAATATTCGTTTTTATTGGTTTGTAATTATAATCTTTTTTGTTTGATATTATGTTGGTGGAATATTGCGGCACTAGAATAACCAAAACGCCCTTTAATGAAAGCCACTTCTTTTGTAGTTGCACGGGATTAGGGTGAGTGAGTGTATGCGATGGTGTTGTTGTTCCTTTTTTCGTGCTCCAATTGTTTTATGGGCTTTACTAGCGTGGGGAGGACTTTTTGTTGATTTTTTTTCATAAACCATAATGAGATATATTAAACGAACGGTGTTATATCCCTCCATCATAGGTGTGACAAAGGAGAAAGCAAATAATTACATGAAACAGAAGTGAAACATTAGTCGGCGGCACCCAAGCACAAGAAAGGGAGCTGACACCAATCATGAAATTTAAAATGATAAACAATAAATTGTGTGTTTTATACCACCAAAAGGAAAGAAACTTAATATTTTTCAGGAACTGATAAGGTGTGCTCTCTTTTGGTCGGAAAATTCCAGCATTCCTTTCCTTCCAAAGAACACCACGATTTTGCAAGACCTGAAGAAGTATCAAATTGAAGATAATTATCGATTCTTCTCGTAACGAAAAAACGCTTACTCTCATACAAACTGACCAAAATACCCTCACGTGAGTTAACCCATATTCGGTAAGCTGAATTATAACCTACATGAGTTAACTTACGTTGGAGTTATAACATACATGAGTTAACTCACGTTTTGTTATAAACTACGTGAGTTAACTCACGTGTGATATACCAATATAGCGAACGTGACGTTGGATTTAACACCTACGTGACTTAAGTCATATGGAGATATTTTTGAAAGTTCAATTGAAAGTGAGCAAATTTTAATGGAAGAAGAGAAATATTCCTTTTTGTTGATGAGATGGGTTTGATATGGACAAACAAAAAGCCCATGTATCATTGTTGCTGCCAAATGTCAAAGAGTTGGCTTATTAGCTTTTGGGTATGATTGAAAACTACCGATAGTTTTATCACTTTGAAAAGAAAATTGCTCTTCTCCCATCAAATTTAACTCATTTTCAACTGAACTGCTCAAAATACCCCGCGTGAGTTAACTCACGCAGGTGTTACACGCAGCGCGACTTAAGCCACGCTCGCTACCTGACTTAAGTCAGCATGAGTTAACTCACTTAGTTTATAATCCAGTGCGAGTTAACTCATGTGTGTTATAACCCCAACGTGAGTTAACTCATGTAGGTTATAACCTCAACGTGGGTTAACTTATGTAGGTTGTAACACAGCGTGAGTTAACTCACACAGATTATACTTCAGTTTACTGAGCGTGAGTTAACTCATACGAGAGGTATTTCAATCAGTTTATATGGAAGTTGGTGTTTTTTGTTGGGAAAAGAGCAATTTTCCTGTAAGAATTGCATGAGCAATCATCTAAATCTTATCCTTTTCACTTTGTAATTTTCATTTGAATCCAAACCCACGTAATATGCTATGACTCTTTACTATTATGATTTAATTTATTAATAAAAAGCACCACCTTTAGTTAAGCTTTGGCTGCATGAAATTAAAAGTCATGTTATGAAATAGACTGATACCAATTTTTAGGTGCCATTAATTAACTATTTAAGTGCCAAAAATTCATTGTAAAATAGATCCCGGAGAAGCTCATCAGCTTTGAACTTCGACTCAGAATATAAAATGCTTTTGGATTGACTTATTTGACAATTCATCTTTCATATCATATCATTGTGTCTTTAATTATTCATACATAAGAGTATTTCATGTTATCTTTTGGGACATTACTTATTTTTAATGGTAACAAAAATAAAACTACCAAATATTTTTTTTAAAAAAACAAATAAATAGTGGGGTCAGATGCCCCCAATGAACTAAAGGTAGATTCATCTCTTGAGTGTCCTCCTTCTTAAGCTTTATGTGGTGATGGTGTCTCCATGTATTTTATTTTATTTTGACACTTTTGATATCTTAAGCCAACTATAAAGAAAACTTTCTAACAATAAAATTTCCAAGACAACACTAAATATATTTTTTATCTTATTTCTTTATAGTTGATCTCCTCGTACAAAGATATGACCAACCTTGCCGCTGAATGGAATATATGCAAATTTTGGAAGAAAAAATTGTTGGAGCAATTGCACCATATTGATTATGTTGCAACCTTGGTTTTTAATTTGCTTTTTGATTTGGACGGGTGATAATATTTCTCGTCATATATGATGGGGTAGACCAGCAAGTGTCTTCCTAAAATGTAAAATTGATATTGTTTTCCATGGTGGGAGTGGAACTATAAGTATGGGTTGTTCATGAGAGATGGCCATGGCCCATGAGCGTTCTATTCATACTAATTCCTCTTAGTATGTATTGGAGGTTTGAAAAGGTGAAGCAGTTGGTCTAATGCATGCTTTGACTTGGGTTTCAAGCTATGGATACTAACAATGTCATCTATGAGCTTGATACCAAGTTGGTGGTTGATGTTGTTAATCACTCTACATTGGTTTTTTTTTTTGTTTTGTTCAATCATTTTAAAGTGTGCGCAAATATTATTTTCGCATCTAAATTTTGTTGTGAAATTTATTTTGAGACAAACAAATGTAGTTGTTTTTTTTTTTTTTTGGATGGCCCTAGGTTGGACTCATAGTGGTCGCCAAATTTTTTAAGTTTTATTACCACGTTTATCTCTTCTATTATTTATAGTGAAATTATATCAGCTTGTTCATGTAAAAAAAAAAAAAAACATAAACTAGTGTGTACACGTGATTAGGTAACGTTTTCTTACTTGTGAGTAACAACAAATTTTATACATGCCATGTGATTATGTCAAATGTTAAACCAGTTATCTTGATTCGTGTTGCTAAAAATATTACTCCATTCATCTTTTATGTATGCTCTTTCAACCAATTTTGTGTTGCTAAAAATATTACTTCATCCATATTTTATGTATGCTCTTTCAACCAGTTTCAGATATATTGAAAAAAATTGACTGTGTAGTTAATGTATTTATTTCATATGTGAATACTACCGTTGGTTTTAAGTATGCGTGATTATATCCCAAATCGACTAAAAATGGAAGAAATGTTGGATATATAAGAGAGGAGACATATATACATGATGTCTTAAGGTTTTGCGTGAAGGTGTGATGTTTAAATCTCTTAGAGGTCCTAGACATTTAATCCATTGCCGCTTTCGATGCTCACTGGACTCCCCAACAACTGGTATCAGAGCCTTGGTTAGGCTCGATGGGGGAGCGGGAGTGGGATCACAGTGTGATGTCTAAATCTCTTAGGGGTCCTGGACATTTAGCTCATTGCCGCTTTTGATACTCCCTGGACTCCCCAAAAAATGGTATCAAAGCCTTGGTTATTATGCTCGGTGGGGGAGCGGGAATGGGATCATGGTGTGGATCAGGCTAGTGATGTGGGTGACTCACACTTAAGGGGGAGGTCGTTGGGTTTCATGTGTGAGTGATTATGTCCCGCATCGACTAGAAATGGAGGAAAAGTTGGATATATATTATATATATAAGAGAGAGGACACATATACTCGATGCCTTACGAGAGGGTGCACATATCTCAGAAGAGTGAATATGCAATTACCCCTTCACTGTGTGACACTACCACGTGTCTGACGTGTCATGTCACGTAAAATGTGATAAAAAAATGAAGTTTTGCACTTATGTGCAAAATACCTCACGAACTTGAAATTTATATTTTTTTTCTTAGCCTTAGATCAAAAGATATCAAAGGCAAACAATTGACAATTAGCTTTAATCTTTTCCATCGTAATGACATGCTGTCATTACATATTTTTAGGACTTATTTTGACATTGTGATAGAGTTCTGAGGCAAAATGAGGTATCCAGGGGTGTTAAAAGCAATAAATTTGGAAATGCTGAAAGTACCAAATCGTGGCGCGATTTTGAGTGGCGTGGCACGATTTTGTGACCAGAGTGAAGGTTTGGTTCTGCCACAGAAATCATGGTACGATTTCTGGTGGCGTGGCGCGATTTTGCATAATCGTGGCACGATTTTATGTGGCGTGGCGCGATTTTTGACCTAGAAAAACTTGCCTATTTAAGCTGAAGCCAAATCCAGCAAAGGTTACGAATTGGAGATAGCAAAGTGCGATTTTGAGACCTAAAGACGGCTAGGAGGGTGAATTCTTCAACCTTCTATCAGTTCATGTATGTTTTGATTCCATTATTGATTATGCTATTTGTGAACTCGATTATGAGTAGCTAAATCTCTTAGAGGTTAGGTCTGAGATGATTCTTTGTAACCCTAATTGATCTACGTTGTTGTGAAACTCTATTTATTGTGAATGACAATCTAGTTTTTATTCAATTTAATTGTTTTTAATGTTTTTTATATCTTGATCAAATATAAACATGATTTAGTGAGAATGAATGACTACTGACCCTAGCTTTCAACTTAGACAGAATTGAGTTGTTCTAATAAATATGGTTAGTCTAGGAATGAATAATCGTTTTTTAGTGACAATAGGTTAACGTTCATAAAACCTTCAAAGATTATTAAACCACCTAAGAAATTAGGGGTTGTAGTTTGAGAAGAGGGTCCTAAGTCAAGGGATTGATTAGGGCTATTTTGTTAACTATCGTGGAACTAGAAAATCATTCATAAGAATAGGTGCAGTTTACCAATTATGGGAACTTAGATGATTCGAAAGACGTGATCTCATCTTTCTTCATATTTTCTAACCAAATCTATATTTACTAACTGAATATATATTTTCTAACCGAATCTATATTTTCTGACTGAGTCTGTATTTTCTAACAGAATCTTTATTTTATGTTATTTAATTTTATGCAATCAAATCAAATCTACTGCCTAGGGCAAACAAAATAACTTATACATCCTAAATATTTACTTTATTTCTAAATTGAGATTAACACAATCCTCGTGGATACGAACTTATTTTATTACTTCGATAGTATTTGGTACACTTGTCAAACATCTATCACATCGCCTACATTGCATATTTGTAGCTCATGTAAATCTATAGATGAAATTGTCCCAGTACCAGCCATCTCAGTGCTTCCTACCCAAAAAAATAACAAAAACAATATAAGGATTGCAAAGTATCTACTGAATAGTAGAAGACAAGTGCCAAATTTGAAGGTTAGGGATTGAAAAAGTTCAAATTTAAAGAAAGGGTTAATATGTCTTTACGCCCTCTAATTTGGGCGAGTTTTCGGTTTTCCCCCTGTAAAAATATAAGTTTAGATTTTGTCCCTGAAATATGAAAAATCTTTCAAAAATCCCTGATCCCATTTGCCACACTCTAGTCGATGATGTGGCATGACGTGGCGTGCCACTGGGTATTTATTTTTATTTTTTTTTCACATGACATGTGAGTAATTACCTACCACCTCATTAAAAACTCAAAATCATTTTAATAGTTATAAAAAAAAAATCCAAAAATTCAAAATTTTAAAAAATCTGAAAAAATTCAAAATATTTTTTTAAATTAAAAAATTAAGATTTTTTTTTCAAAAATTAAAAAACATTAAGATTTTTTTTTCCAAAAAATATAAAAATAGAAAAAAGTTCTTATCTTTTTCAAAATTAAGAAGATATTTAAAAATTAGGGAATTTAATTTTTAAAATAAAATAAAATCAGTTTTTTTTCGAAATAAAAAAGTTTTTTAATTTCTCTGCACAAAATAGAAATTCTGGAAAATATTTCAATTGTTAAAAATTTGGATATAAATGTTTTTAAATTCCAATTTTATAATCTAAAAAATTCTGAATATTTTAATTTCCTTAAATCAAAAATAAAAATTCTGGAAAATATTTTAATTTCCTAAAATCTGAATATTTGAACAATATTATAAGATTTTATAAAAAAAATTCAAAAAAAAATCTGAATTTTTTCTAAAATCTGAAAAAATTCAAAATATTTTTTTAAATTAAAAAATTAAGATTTTTTTTTAAATTAAAAAACATTAAGATTTTTTTTCCGAAAATTATAAAAATAGTAAAAAGTTCTTATCTTTTTCAAAATTAAGAAGATATTTAAAAATTAGGGAATTTAATTTTTAAAATAAAATAAAATCAGATTTTTTTCGAAATAAAAAAGTTTTTTTAATTTCTCTACACAAAATAGAAATTCTGGAAAATATTTCAATTTTTAAAAATTTGGATATAAATGTTTTTAAATTCCAATTTTATAATCTAAAAAATTCTGAATATAGGGGCATGGAATACATTGTTAGACTGTGGTATGTGACATAGCCTGATCAAGACATCGAGATCTTGTGGATATAAATGTTTTTAAATTCCAAATTTATAATCTAAAAAATTCTGAATATTTTAATCAACCACAAGATCTCGATGTCTTGATGAGGCTATGTCAAATACCACAGTCTAACAATGTATTTCATGCCCCTATATTCAGAATTTTTTAGATTATAAAATTGGAATTTAAAAACATTTATATCCAAATTTTTAAAAATTGAAATATGTTCCAGAATTTCTATTTTGTGTAGAGAAATTGAAAAACTTTTTTATTTCGAAAAAAATCTGATTTTATTTTATTTTAAAAATTAAATTCCCTAATTTTTAAATATCTTTTTAATTTTGAAAAAGATAAGAACTTTTTTCTATTTTTATAATTTTCGGAAAAAAATCTTAATGTTTTTTAATTTTTGAAAAAAATCTTATTTTTTTAATTTAAAAAAATATTTTGAATTTTTTCAGATTTTTTAAAATTTTAAATTTTTGGATTTTTTTTATAATTATTAAAATGATTTTGAGTTTTTAATGAGGTGGTATGTAAAAATAAATAAATAAATACCCAGTGGCACGCCACGTCATGTCACGTCATCGACTAGAGTGTAGCAAATGAGATCGGGGGTTTTTTGAAAGAATCTTCATATTTCAGGGACATAATCTAAACTTTTTTTTTTTACAGGAGGAAAACTGGAACTCGCCCAAATTAAAGGGGGGTAAAAACATATTAACCCTTAAAGAAATAGACAACCCCAAAAACTACTTGGCCGAAAGAACTTAAAAACAAAACAGACTGTAGCATACATAAGAGAAACAAAATAAAAAAAGCAAACAAAGCAAAGCTATGCATCAAGAACATAAGGAACATGTTATTGCCTATATAATATTGTAGTTATTAATGAAAAGATTCTTTCTGTCAAAACAAAACGAAACCACCGGAATTGTTGTCTTTTCAAATAAACCACAAACATTGTGTTGAAACACTAGTTTAATTCTAGTGAGAAGTTGGATAGAAAAACACAATATGAAAAACTAGTGTGTGTGAGATTTAAAAACGTTCCACATTGGTGAACCACCCCAACTAGCAAGTGTTTATATAGAGGTGGGGGGACCTCCAAGGATGTGCCATTGGGGGTACCCACTTTTGTTAATGGGTGAGTGCTTAGAAAAATAAATACACCACACGCGTGACGCCGTTGCCGTCCGATCAGACCAGCTTGGGCCAAAAAGATATTTATTATTTATCACTTGAAAATGAAGAATTAATTAATGATCATTATCCGAAAAGCGCTACGCGTAACAAATTAATTTGGTACGACCTGACCCGATCAAAAACGCATATCCAGAAGCTTCTCGGACCCTAAATCTAAGAAACCTAAACTTGCGGATCAAGTTGACTTAATCCCTAAGCTACTCGGTTTAGGTTACGAACTCTCCCTATAAAAGGAGAGCTCGCCCCACTCATTATTCACACCGAAATTCACAGTCAATGATTCATGTGTCTTTCCTCTCTTCTCCCTTCGACTTGTGTTAACGAGTTTCTTCTTATTCTACTCCTTTCTTTGGTTTCGATAAGAGCGGCTACGTACCGTAACGAGTGGTGTTAATCAAGCGATTAACCCATATTTTTAAGGTGTATATTCTCGAACAATTAGTGCAGTACGTAATTGAACAGTGATCTGGCCTGATTTATCCTGGAGGCGGCACGGTTGTTGGTCTACCTTGCATAAACTTCGGTAGTGCCACGAAACGTCTTAAAGAGAGCGACCTGGTCATGACTCAATCTGATAATTCCTTTGGTAGTAAAATCTTATTTTTAAATACGAAAAACAACACATTGTTTCATCAACGCATATGATTCAATATTCTACTAAATCTTGTCAACTATGACAGTTATTTACAAAAGACAAACTCCCTACCATTCATAACATCAAAATATCAATTATAGAGCTTAAAATATCAACCGCTAGCTGCCATTGATGTTATAGATGGTAGCTAACATATTATCAATGTTCAAATATAATACAAAAAAAACTGATAAAATCTTTTCATAGATTACTCCAATTTCTATATAGAGAGAAAGAAAAAAAAAAGTAGAATTCACATAAAGGTAGAAACATGAAAGTTTGTAGAGTTTAAAATATTAAAGTAAATGCACTAGTAGTTAGCTGCATAGTGTTTTTAGGATGGCTCATTTCTATTTTGATTCGTCCATTTTGATACTGCTATGAATATTTGAGATAAATATAACTTAGATTCATGATATTTGAAGATATGTTTGAGTATAAAAAAAAATTATTTAAAAAAAAATTATTTAAAAAAAATGATGAAGATTCAAATGAAAAAGATGAAGATTCAAAGAAGAAGATGAAGATAATGAACATGTTCATCTTATTTTTTTTAATAAAAAATATATTTTAAAAATAAAAACTATGTATTTTTTTAATAAAAATTGAGACAAATGATTTATATGTAAAAAAAAATGAAGAACCTAAGTAATACAAATAAATAAGATAAATTACCCTTAATATAATTTTTCCCGTATTATACCACCTCTATTTTTTATTAAAGGAGACAATTCACTTTCTAAATTCATTCATTATGTATTCCTTTAAAAATAACATAAATTAAATATGAATTTTTGTATTTTTGGTGGTTAAAAATTCATATTTAATTTATGTTTTGTTAAAAAAATCTAATAGTTTTTGGATGAGATTTTTACAATTTTTTACACATTTTTGCATAATTTCATTAAAAAAATACAAAAATTTACTTAAAAATAGGGATCAAAAGTAGTGATTGAAAATTTATAGGACTAAAAGTTGAAAGAAATTTTTAAAGGATAAATCAAAAAATTGATATATTTATAGGAACCAAAAACAAAGAAACTTCTTTAACAAACTTTTGGATTATTAGTTTTGATGTGAAACTGAACTTCTCTCATCTTTTGTGAAGTATGCAGACTCACCAACTTCTACCCTCTTCATTCTCTTGGGATTTTTATTTAAAATTTCTCATTAAAAATGAAACACACTTTGCAACTAAGCTATAGGGAGGGAATTGTATTACTAAAATAAGGGGGAGGGAATTGGAAATTTAAATATTTTTAACATTAAAATTTATGTTTGCACCATTGAACCAGCGTCCTAGATACACCACCAAATTCAATATTTTTGCATGAAAGAGAAGAAGTCTTGATGATCGAATGAAAAAACTACTATAAATCTCGATGGCAGTAAAATCTCTGATAACCAAGTGTCAACTTACAAAGAAATATTATTAGTTTAGTCAACAAAAAACAAAATAATTATTAGCAAAATAACAATAAAGCTAAATAAAAATGAGATACTCCTATCTATCGACCAATAATAAATTTGTTCATCAAGACAAAAAGAGGTAAAAGACTACAATTTGTTAACAATAATGCTATGTGTAGCAAAGGAATTGATAGTGAATGATTTTACGAGACAGTTGACATATTTTAGTGGCTTTGGCTTCCATATTTTCCGCCATCCCGCCGTGTTTTATGCTAGGCACTGCATTTTCATTGGCTAAGCTTGTTTTCGTGAAGCTCTTGGTAGGATTCCTCTTGTGAAATATAACAATCCTCATTTTTTAAACAGGTGATCATAAGTTGGATATGTGACTTTTTATATGAAAAAAAAATTGATTAAAAAAAGAGAATTGATCTTGTATTTCTCATAGTCAACGAAGATTAATCCTTGCCAAGCAACATGTAAAAAAAAAATTCAAACTTGGGACTGAGTCCTCTCTTTTGCGTTAAAATATGTCTTTTCCATGTTGGGAAAAGGTAACAAAGTCTAAATTTGTTTCAACTTTAACTTACATCAAAGTGAGGCCTGTTAGCCCTCGATATTTGAAATTTGCTTTTTAGGCTTTCAAAATTTCTCTTAGATGCTTTGAAATCACTCATTTATTCTCAACGACAATTAATTATCGTTCACTTCCTTACGACAGTTTAATGTTGTTCCAACTACGATAGTTTACTATTGTTTGCATCTACGACAATTAACTGTCATTGCTTCCTAGTTACAAAGGCAGAACCTCAGTTCGTGAGAAACTAATTTTTTTCAACCAAATCATTCCTTTTTTTTAATTCATTCATTTGTTCAAAGCTTTCATCAAATAAAAACCAAAACGTTGAAAACAATTCATTCATTAATAGAAACTTAGACATGTCTTACAATAAACTAAATTCAAAGTGGTAAAAGCCAATATTCATTATTATGGATGAGAATAGGTCAGACCGGCATGCAACAGCTGATAGTCTAGCCTACGATTGGCCAAACTAGAATTATAGAGAAGGTTTAGGTTATTGTAGAAGTTTATTAATCTTAAAAGGTCAAGCCACACACCGTAAGGAAAAAAAATCTATTACGCATATCAGACCAATATGAATAATATTATTTATTGCTAATATTATTATATAATATTTTTTATTTTGAATTAAATTATAAATTTGTTAACTTTTTTTTTATAGCAGATTAATCTTATTAGTATACAATAGTTTTTTTTTTGCATATTTAATCTTATATTTTTTGTTTTGCACAAAAATTCATAATATTATAAGAATCTCACCCTTCAAGGTGATCCTGTCATGATTAGTTCCGATAATATAGTTGAAATCGCTCTGGATGCGGACAATTTCATTGGTGAATCACAAGTAAAGCCTTCTTTAGAGCCGTATGATGGGATGGATTTTGCATCATTCGAAGATGCAAAAGATTACTATACAAGGTATGCAAGGAATAAATGTTTTAGCTAAGGAGGAGATTCGACCTAAAAAGTATGCAAAAGTTGCGGCACACGATGAAACAAGGGTAGGATGCAAGGCAATGATATATGTGAAGAAAAATGAAGATAGATGGATTATCTCTAGATTTACAAGAGAGCATAATCATGAGCTTTTCTCACCCAAAAAGTTCACAATTTCTTCGAGTGCATAGAAAGAAAATTAAAGTGCAAAAAAAACTTATCGATGTGCTTGATTAATCAGGTTTGCGTCCTAGCAAAATAACATCTGTCTTGTGTACTCAAAGTGGTGGTAGCAAAATAACATCTTTTGGTTGTGCTTTATTGTGGGATGAAACTGAAGAGAGTTTTGTTTGGTTATTGATGACACTAGGTCATATAACACTTCTGTTATAGTTTTTATGTAATTTTCGTTGAGTTCAGGTGATTATGTATGAGTTAGAAGTTGCAAAAAGATTGATTTTTTATGCTGAAGCTAATAGGAAATCGTAGTCCGATTTATGAAGTTGTTGTGACATTTGGTCTCGAAAAAAAATCGTGCTCCGATGGGACAGAATCGGGCTACGATTTAGCAAATGCGCCAGTTGTGATCTGAGTTAAGTGAAGAAATTGTGCTCCAAATTACAGCATCAGAGTACGATTTTAGCATTTCTGGAAATTTTCCTATAAAAGGGAAGTTGTTTTCTGAAGTCTGGGGTTCGAAATTTTGGAGAAAGAAACTGACTTTTGGAGTTGGAGATCTGGAGAGAAGGTGGGAGACCATCAAAACTCACATCCGGTTACCAATTTCATGTAATGAATCCTTCTTTTACATTAGTTGTTTGTGCTTTAGCCATGAGTAGCTAGATCCTTTGTGATTAGGTCAAGAGATGATTCTATTATAGCTCATGTTTATGTAACCTGTAACTCTTGATCTTTATGAATGTCATTCTAGTTTATTCAGTATAAATTGTTCTTAATGCTTTTATGATTCTGAACCAATATAACTGATTTTAGAGTATATATGACTACTGACACTAGCGTGTAACTCGAACATATTTATATTGTTCAATCTAACGGACAATCTAGGGATGGAGCGTTGTTAGGTTGTGATACTTAAATTAACGGACTTAAAACCCTTTATGATTATAGGTTCACCTAAGGGATTAGGGAATTATAGTCACAAAAGAGGGCTTTTGATCAAGGGAGTAACCTAAGCTATTTTGTTAATTTCTCTTAAACTTTATAGCATTCGTAAACTTAAGAAACAGGTTGCTAATGAGTGATGAACAGATGAATCGATTTACCTAATCATCTCTCCATATTATTTCTCGAACTAATTTTACGTTAACCATTTTATTTACATTTGTAATTCAAACCAATTGCCTCAGTGCACCCCCCCCCCCCCCCCCCCCATTTTACAAACATCCTTAATAATAACGTTACTACCGAGTAGAAGTTAAAATAGTCTATGTGGATACGAATCTCATAAATTTTATTACTTCGATATAAGTTAGTGCACTTGCTAAATTTGTATCAAGTTTTTGGCGCCGTTGCCGGGGAATGTTAAATCATTTCGATTTGGTAATTTTGTTATTGTTTAGGATTTCTGTCATTTAAATTTTTTGTTTATATATTGAAAAAAAATTAAAAAAAATATATATTTTGATTTATGCTCTTCATGTTTATCTCATTGTACTTTGTTGCTAAAAAGTTTATCCAAGTTTTGTAGCAATGTTAGGCAGGTTCTTCCTGTATGATACTAAGAGGTTGTTGCCCTGTTGTATGAAAAATATCTGCTATCTCGCAAGATAAAACATTGGGATGATAAGATCTCAAGATTAAATGTGAGATGTGATTTTTATGAGGCGAGTCATCAGGGTACATATTGTGAAGGGCTGAAAGAGCGTATCAACATCGATTACAGTACCCATCTTCAAAATAATTTAGGCGATTTCTTGAGATTAAATCAAGTTTCATTTGAGAAATTTGAAGTTCAGTGTAGTGATCTTGTTGAGAAAGCATATGAGTCTCAAAAGAAGTCGGTTGAGATGGAGACTGAGTTTCAGGCTATTGTGGTGGAAGAAAATCTACAAGACTGTGTTGGTCTCTACCTGAAGTCTCAACCAACGGAGTTGAAAGAAATCATTCATTTGCAAAGGTATATCTATTCTTTTTTATGACGAGAGAGCTCAAATGCCGAAAGTCTAGCAGTCAGATCGTGGGAGCGTCTGCTGCATTGTATGAAGTTCATTGAATTCCTACCAAACAAGAGGAAGAAGAAAGATGATATATTCTTTCTTTCATATTTGCCACCCTAACAGTGGCTGAGGCGTCAAGCTTAATGACGTAAAAGAAAGCGCTTGATGGGAGGCAACCCATCATATTTTCTAATTTCGTTTATTTGACTGATATTTCTTTTCAAAAAAAAAAAGAAAAAAAAATATGTGTCTGACTGCTGCTAGTGTTATGAATTTTGTATTCCCCTCTGTTTTGTAATTGCATTTGCACTTGTTTATTATTAATGAATTTGCTTTTTTCTTAAATTTTACCTGTCTAGTAGCATTTGTTCATCAATGGTTTAGCAAAAGTTCAAGGAGGTAGAACTTGCATGAGGTTCCTTTGTTGAAGTGTACGGCAGTGTGAATTTTGACAACTTCCATAAACCTCAGCTTGTAAGTTCCAAAGCCAAATTTTTGTTTTACAATTTTCACAAATATGAGTGTTCCATGTTGATACTATTTCTAGGACTTGCGAATTTTCTTTATGTCGGTTGGTTACATCTTTTACACACTAAAGGCAAAGTGTTTGTACCTTGAGCCTTTGAAGCCTACCTGTTGCATTGAATATTTCCATCTTTAAGCCAAATTTTGAGCCAATAGGTTAGACCCCGTTGTTTCGGTGACAAACCATATTACAAGCCTAGAGACCTTAAGATTATTAACCCAAGTTTTGTTGGAGTTAGGCATTGTTATGTGTTTGCAAAAATCTAAGTTTGAGGTTGCTCATGGGACAACAACATTTTAAGTTTGGGGTGAGGGATATAGAGAACATGAGTAAATAGATCACATTGTCTCAATTCAAAAATGAAAAATATATAAAAAAAAAAGTTCAATCAAGTTGATACAAAAAAAAAAAAAAAATCAACTCGAAAAAAGTGTGTATATAGTTATGAAATAAATTGAGATTTTAGTGATTTGAAAATTGTGTTGTGTTCTCTAATTCTTAAATTGGAGCAAATTATTCCAGGTTGTGGTGTTCCAATTGCTAAAGTAAGTAAGAAATGCTTAACTCCAATTTGTTATTTTAAGCCTACTTTCCAAATAATCCCACATGCGACCTTAACCCTGTTACACTCTAAAAGTCCTTAAAAGTGTGTATTGTGATGTAACTTTGATTGATGTTTAGAAGCTTTCAAGTTTTGGTAATATAGTGATTAGTATGTCGACTTGTGTACCCTTTTATCCGTGATATTGCGTGAAGTTCTGGAATGGATGTTTTGGCAAACAAGTTAGCCCATTGACACTAACAAGAAGATGAACTTTTAATTTTACCATTGCTGAGGTAAATGATATTTTACTGTTAATTTTCATTTTAAAGTAAGTTCCTTAAGGACAAGTAACAATGCAAATTTGGGGTTGTTATGACACCAGGTCATATAGCACTTTTGTTATAGTTTTTATGTAATTTTGGTTGAGTTTAGGTGATTATGTATGAGTTAGAAGCTGCAAAAAGACTGAATTTTATGCAGAAGCTAATAGGAAATCGTAGTCCGGTTTGTAGCATCGGAGTCCAATTTATGAAGTTGTTTTGTGACATTTGGTCTCGAAAAAAATCGTGCTCCGACGGGACATAATCGGGCTACGATTTAGTAGACGCGCCAGTTGTGATCTGAGTTAAGTGAAGCAATCATGCTCCGATTTACAGCATCGGAGTACGATTTTAGCGTTTCTGGAAATTTTCCTATAAAAGGGAAGTTGTTTTCTGAAGTCCGGGGTTCGAAATTTTGGAGAAAGAAACCGACTTTTGGAGCTGGAGATACGGAGAGAAGGTGGAAGACCATCAAAACTCACCTCTGGTTACCAATTTCATGTAATGAATCCTTCTTTTACATTAGTTATTTGTGCTTTAGCCATGAATAGCTAGATCCTTTGTGATTAGGTCAAGAGATGATTCTGTTCTAGCTCATGTTTATGTAACCTGTAACTTTTGATCTTTATGAATGTCATTTTAGTTTATTCAGTATAAATTGTTCTTAATGTTTTTATGATTCTGACCCAATATAACTGATTTTAGCGTATATATGACTACTGACACTAGCGTGTAACTCAGACATATTTATACTGTTTAATCTAACGGACAATCTAGGGATGGAGCGTTGTTAGGTTGTGATACTTAAATTAACGGACTTAAAACCCTTTATGATTATAGATTCACCTAAGGGATTAGGGAATTATAATCACAAAAGAGGGATTTTGATCAAGGGATTGACCTAAGCTATTTTGTTAATTTGTCTTAAACTTTATAGCATTCGTAAACTTAAGAAACAGATTGTTAATGAGTGATGAACAGATGAATCGATTGACCTAGCCATCTCTCCATATTATTTCTCAAACCAATTTTACGTTAACCATTTTATTTACATTTGCAATTCAAACCAATTGCCTCAGTGCACCTCCCATTTTACAAACATCCTTAATAATAACGTTATTACCGAGTAGAAGTTGAAACAGTCCATGTGGATACGAATCTTATAAATTTTATTACTTCGATATAAGTTAGTACACTTAATAAATTTGTATTAGTTATTAAATACATGGTTAGAAGCAATGTCTGGAGTATGTCCTAAAACTATTATCACATACCTAGACACTGCTATCACTAATACAGTTGCAAGAGTGTTTTCGAATGTTAATCATCATTATTGTATGTGGCACACTGAAAAAAAAAGTTCCAGAGTACTTGTAAAAAAGTCAATTTTACAAGTGTATTCACCAATCAATCACTATTGAAGATTTTGAATTTGATTGGGAAGCAATGATAGATAAGTATGGGTTGCAAGATAATCGGTGGCTTCAGAAGATATACTATATTAGAGCAAAATGGATTTCTGCTTATCTACGTAACAATTTTTGTGTTGGAAGGTCCATTACTCAAAGGAGTGAAAGTATGAATAAATTCTTTAAGGATTTTTTAAACTCTAGTAATCCATTGAGGAAGTTTGTGAGACAATATGACAAGGCTCTTGATGCACGTTACGACAAGGAGAGGGAGAAGACTTTCTAGACAATCAATTCAAAACCATTTTTGCGAACTTTATATCCTATGGAAGAAGAAGCTTCAAAATTCTATACATGAAAGTTATTTAGAATTTTTCAGGATGAGTTAGTTGGTTCTCAAAAGTTTACTAGAGAGAAAATTGATTTTTCAAGTGATATTTCCACATACAAGGTTCATGAAACTTACAAAGAAAAACCTAGCTACTATGTGACTTTTCATATCATTTCTAATGAAGCTAACCGTAGTTGTCACATGTTTGAATTTTTGGGTATTCTGTGTCGACATGTGTTAAATGTACCTAAAGAAAAAAAATCTTTCTCTTCCTTCAAAGTATATGCTTCGCCGTTGGAATGTTGGTGCTAAAAAAGGGAAAGTTACAGGATTGACTGCAGATCAATTTGAAGAAGGCAGCAACAAATCTTCAAGTACTTTATTGTTTAATAGTATTATGGTTCATTCTCTGGGAGTATCTGAAAGAGGTTCACGATCTGATAAACATCATGTTGTTGCAATTAAAGGATTTCAAAAGATAATTGAAGAGTTTGATTTGTTGGATCTTGAAGATACAAATGAAGAGCTTGGTAATTCAACATCTGAAGTTATTTCAAAGTTCAGTAATGGTGAAATAGTTGTGCGTGATCCTCCACTTGCAGCCAGTAAAGGGTGTCCTCGATTTTTTATCGGCTCTGTTAAGTCTGGTCTGCTGCTATTGTGTGTCTTTTAGTGGTACAGGCTGTTTTGTTTTTCACTTTCATGTTGCTAGTAGCAAGTGTTACCTTTTTGTGTGCCTAGAATGTTTGACTTAGGTGTTGTTTTTTCTTTTGGGATGCCATGTTGTTCTAGTTTTAGTAGATAGTTTAATTCCTCTCTTTTCCTTATTGAACTTCTCTATTGTAATCTAATTTCAACCTTGGTTACTTCTCTATTGTAATCCATTTTTCTTAGAGGAATCGGTTCATGAAAGATGTTTAAACTTGCATCTCGTTGTTACACTAGTTTTCTTATAATTTTTTTATATTCAAAATCTTGATCTTTAACATAGGATTAAACTTGTACCAAAAAAAAAAAACATCGGATTAAACATCTCTATCCTTTTTAATTATCAAATGTGCTAGTAAAACCTTTGATACTTTAACAAAATTTGAATGTACTCGATACAGATCCAGAAATGAGATCAAATCTGTGTCGTATAGACAATATATCATATGGAAGTACACATTCAAAAACATTTGTGATGTTTTATAAATGTGGCGGGTGGGAAAAGTTCTCTTTCAATAAACACAGACACATACACTCCAAGTTCATGTAGTAGCCAAATAGCCACATTTAAAGAAATTGAAGTCATAAAGGTGAACTCTTAATTGCGTGTTCGCTTTATTGTGGGGTCTGTAACGCAGCGGATGAGGACAGTTTGCACTTGTTTTTGCGTTGTCTGAAGCAGTTAATATATGGTGCGCAAGTGAACTTTGGAATATTATTGATCTGCTAATAATTCAGCAACTTAACAGTGCAGAGGATGTTATGTTCGCAATTCTGCAGCAAGCTGAAAAAAATCAGGTAGCATGCATAGCTACTAGAATCTGGAACGTGTCGCACTTCTAAACCAATTGTTGTCATAAGCTTCCTTAAAGTACTTGATTTCAGAAACATCTTTTTTCGTAGATCCGAGGAGCCCTGCGTAACTGACAATTAAGTTTTCCCAAAGTATACTAAGTTTTGCCTTGGATGTTTGACATCCAAAGTGTATTCCAATACTATCTATGTTGTAAGCAAAGATCCTTGGCTTTGACAAAATGTCAGGTTTTATAAATGTAGATTTTAGAACATTTCCACTATAAGATAGGTGTTTAGTAACTAAATTTAAGATTGTTTCAACGCTTTTTTTGTCTCTGAATTTAACATTAACATGTGTCATAGAACAGTTTGGAATCCAGCATGTTGCTCCAAAAATTGTATCACCTCTTCAGCAGAAACATTAGGAATCCAGCAGTCGAGGAATCTTCAACTCACCTCTTCCTTCATTGTTCGGTTGCTGATCGGGTGTGGACAATGGTGATGAACTGGCTTGAATTTAATTTTGTTACCCCGCCGTATTTATTTGTGCATTGTGCATGCTGGTCGAACGAGGCTAACTCAAAGAAGATCCGTCGTGGTTTTTGGTTGATTCGGCATGCCATTATTTGGGTGATTTGGCGGAAGAGAAACGACAAGATTTTCAATAACAATGCAAAAGGTGTTGACGAGATTGTGGAAGATGTAAAGGTGATGTCTTGGTACTGGGTTTTAAGTAAGCTAAAAGCCGTGTCTTGCCTATATTATGAGTGAAGTTCGAATCCAAGGGATTGCCTTTTGAGGTAGCGCGGTTTTGGTGCTCGATGTGGGACTGGTTTTTGGCTTTCTGTGCTGCTGTTCTGGTCTGTTTTCACAGGTCTGTGCTGCAGTTTACTGCTCTTAGATGCTTGAGGAAGTTTTCCTTTGTTCAAATGAAAGGAAGCAAGCAATTAGCCAACTACTGATAAAAAGCGGTTACTTCATCGTGCATTCATTCATATGTGTTTGTACTTTTCTATTAATTTTTTTAATCATATATATTGATTTTAAAATTGAAATATGATGCGTCAAAATTGTGGATTTTGATTGTTTGAGAGTGTATAATAACCCCACGTAATAGTATATTGCAAGGACATCCCAAAACATAAAACAAATGGTTGCTAGTGCATATACATATTTTGTCAACTAAAATCTCTAATAGTTATTGAACCAATGCAAGTAGACAATTAAAATAAATATACTGCTAATAATTGTTTAAAATAAATTATACTAAGGTTTCTGCTTAATTAAGGATCATAGGTTAGTCCATCCATCTTTTCTTTTTTTAAATGTTATATTCCACCAAAGCTCAAAAAAAAAAAGTTATATTCCAACAATAAATTAAATAGGCTTTGAAGTCGTAAGAATTTTCTTACACTCCTTAGACATAAAATTAAAAAACTACAAATCTAGAAAAATACTCCCTCCGTCTCTAAAAAATAGTCGTTTAAGGATTATGCACGATTACTAAGGAAATGATTGATTGTGTTGATTTTGATGGTAAAATTAATATCATTTACTAAAGCACCCTTATTAATTGTAGTTAGTGGAGTGGTTAAGTTGAATGAAATTCAATAATTAGGGGTATACTAATGGAAAAAAAATGATAAATGTTGCATTGATATTCTAAAGTGACAATTATTTTGAGAAAAAGAAAAATGGGTGAAGAGACAATTATTGTAAGACGGAGGGAGTACAATGAAGGACATAAATAATGTATAAAAATATCTGGATGTTAGAAGGTTGGATTGTGGGAGTTTGGTTGGAGTTTGTGTTTTTCAAAATGTGGGGGTTGTTTTTGTTGTTGTGGTACAAGACCATAACGCAATGACACTTAATTGCCACAGGGAAAAATGCGAATGACAGTTAATTGTTGTAGGGGAGCGAACAACAGTTAACTGCCGTTGGGAGTGTTACGGTAATTTTAGGGTGTCTAAAATGTTTATTTGTTGGCCCATTACAAATATAGCTTGCTTGTCTGTTTAAGAAGTAGATTACTTTTTAGACACCTAATATATACTTACATACACCTCAAAAAACAAAAAATGCATCCAACATCAATTAATTATGCAATTAATTTTCCGTTCAAATAAAAATAATAATTTGTAGCTACCAAAGCTACCCTTTTGCTCCAAAAAATTTAACATTATTGCATGCTGAGCTCGGACTCAAACTTAAAACCTTGGTCATATATGTGTTTACATGATCATATATTAATTTTTACGATTTATGACAGATTTGAAAGATTATTTTATTCTAATTTATAAATAATATGAAAAAATTACAAGTCAAATACTTAGTGGAACTCATATATTTAAAGAATGGATTTTATACGACTTGATTGTCAAAACTAAAAAAATAAATAAAAAATACATTAAAATTTGATATAATTCAACAATCATGTACTTGCAAAAGTACAATAATAGAATCTAGGGTTTAAAGTGTTTTTCAGATGCCTTGAGAATGCTCTCAAGAGGGGTATTTATAGATCATCGTGGGCTTGTATTTCGGGGACTTAAGTCACAAACATCTTGGGCCCTAAGTCACTCTAGAGCATTATATATGTTTTTAGAAGCTTGTCATGACGATGCCATTAGGGGGACGCGCCTAGGGCTTCAGGAGCCCTTCTGGAGGGCGTCTGTGCCCTTAAGGATAGATTGACGGTCCACAATCCCCCTCCCCAAGCACAAGTTTTGGGATAAGGCGAAGTGACGAATAAGTACAAATCATTACAAAAGAAATGAAAATCTAAATTTATTAAGGAATAGAGAATTTATGGGTATTGGGATACAAAAATAACGAGTTAGTAACAAGAAATATTTTTTTTACGAAAGTTAGTTATAAATAATTGAATGTTTAATTTTGAATTAACCCGGTGGGTCAACCAGTATTGCCATCGCTCTGTTTTTTGGTGTGTTGAGATGGTCGACCAATTTTATTGATATGCCCTAAATTTCAACTCACTTTTCCTTTAATAGTGGTGTGTTGTTCGAGTCGACCAATTTTCCCACCCAACAAATTTATTTTTTGACCAAATTTACATCTAGATTTTAAAATTCAAATACGCTTTTCTTGATTTTAGAATATGAACAAGTCATACCCACACACACACACTTGCTAACATAGACCAACAAAAAACATGAAAGTCCAAGTTAGCAAAAGTGCATATTTTTATTTGGAGAAAAATATCATTCATCTTTATTATTTAAAACTAATAGCTTTAGGGTTACTTTAGTAATTTTAATTAAAACATATTTGCTAACTTGCACCATTTTGCTAACTTAGCTTGAGGGTTACTTTATTTATGACTTATTATTTAATTTAGAAAATAGAGAAACGTGGTCCACCGTAAGGTACAGTGTACATAAGTGTTTAACTTGTTGACCACACAAGTGGTTCTATATATAGAACCATAGAACCACTTGTGGTGAAGTTTTGTGTGCTTAACCTAACTCATAAAAGTTGTGAAACCCTAACCGTCGCTCTCTAAACCTTGTTCTCTATGAATCTCCGTTGAAATTGGCTAGCACCGGTCATCGGAGAAGTTATGTTCGTGTGGACCGAGTAGATGCATCACTACGTTGCTTTGCTCGTGATCAGAAACAATTTTGCTACAAAGGTTCTGCTCTTCAAGAGGTAAACACAAATATTCTTAAATTGTTTAAGTATGTGTTTGATTTATGATTAATGATTTAATCAAGATTTGTTTCAATGGGATTTGTTCCGCTAAGAGGTGACAAGACGGAGATGCAATACTTGATTAAGAAGTTGGAAGAGCATAAATATGTCTATTTGACAAGAACTAATGATGAGGATACCACTCTTGAAGATATATTTTTTGCTCATTCGAAGTCAGTTAATATGCTTAACAATTTTCCAATTGTTTGGTCATGGATTCCACTTACAAAACTAATATGTACGGAATGTCATTATTTGAGATTGTTGATGTTACATCTACCAACATGACATATTTTGTTGCTTTTGCCTTTCTTGCAACTTTACTTGGGTTTTGAGATGTTGGTTGCTCTTTTGTCATCAAAACTCAACATGCTTAAGGTGGTTGTCACTGATAGAGATAATTTTCTGATGAATGTTGTTGCCAAAGTTCTCTCCGAAAAATGTAATAAAAATTTCCGGTTTACACATTAATTTTGAAAAACTTTATAAAACATTTATGATTTTATCGATTTTTATAATCGAAAAACCTTTAAAATATTTCCTGATAAGTTAACATTTTGGTTATTGAAACAATGTATTTCTGTCCACAAGAGCACAATTCATAGTAATGAATTTGGAAAGTTACTTTAGTTTCTTTGACAAAACTAATTTATTATCTAACTAAGTCTCAACAACAAATTGCTTTGCTCCATTCCCTTGTAGAAAAGATGATTATTTTAAAAACATTTGTATATGATAAAAAATAGCATGACACCAAAACTGGCACGACGGAGGTCGCATGAAACGAGCCAAAACACGACATCAGAATCACAGTTTAGGTGTGGTAATTGGACTTCGCAATGGTGTCGCTCAAATGATCGGTCTAGATTATGCAGTGGAATTATTATTTTTTGAATGATAAAATAATATAAATTTGGGATGAAGCTAACTCAACCTTACAAATAATTTTTGTGTGATAGCGTTTAATGGGCATGGCGATGGCAGTGGATGAGATCTAGGTCTTGGTGTCAACAAAGGAGAAGAATAAAGGATGTCTTTGAATTTCTCCCAAAAGTCTGAAATAAAATTTATTTTCGACTCGATCATTTTTTAGTTTTTCTCAAGAAAAAAGTTTTTTTATTCAAGGTTCAATAACTGGAAAGCTACAAATATGTTATATGTGAAGAAGATCCACAACGATTTTTTTGTTGTCAAGTAGCCTAGTGGTTAAAAATTCATCTTTTTAAGGTGAATAAGTGGGTTGTCTAGGGTTCAAACCTCAACCCATACATATAATATGCAATGCCCCTACCAACAGAGTCAAACTCGCACACTGCAAGAATGTATGAAATTTACGTGGGTTAAATTCCCACGCAAAGGGTAAGAAAAGCCACGCAAAAAGCATTTCGCGATGGAAAAAGGTCGTAGCAAAATGTTACGGCGAAGATAAGCCACAACAAAAACCAACATGCATTTGCGTGGAAAACAGCTGCCGCAAAAGCCAAGTTGTAGGCTTAAAAAAGTGGCATTTGCGTGGAACTTTCAGTCCACCGCAAAAACCAAGCTGATTAAGAAAGTGTATTTACGTGAAACTGTCAGTTTGTAGCAAAGTACATAGATTTTGTGTGGGATTTGGACTCACACTAATTCTAGAGATTTCTTTTAAAAAAAATATTTCATATATATATATATATATATATATATATATATGTAAGGTTTTGCGTGGAACTTTTTTTGCTGCAAAAGCATACACATATATACTAAAAAAATTATAATAAAAATTATATTTTTTTTACATCAAAAAACAATTTTAAAAAGTAAATATTAAACATAAAAATAAAACTTACCAAAATAAAAAAAAAAGTTGTAGAGAAAAGGTAGAGAAATTGATTAAAAAAAAAGTTGAAGTATAAAAGTTGTAGAGAGTAGTAGTGTAAGAGTGAATGAAAGAGGAAGAAGGGAAATATATATAGGAAAAAAATATGAATGTACATTTGTGTGGGTCTATATCTGCCGCAAAGACCATTTTTTGTTAGGTAAGCTTTGCAGCGGCATTTATCCGAAGCAAATACCAACATTAAAAATAATATAGCTCTTAGTGATAAGCGATGGCCATAATTTGACGCAAAATTCATTCTTTAGAAACTTGCGCCCTGCATTTGTGTGGGCCTGGTTCTGATGTAAAGGCCCTATCATTTGGGTGGGCTTTCTTCCGCCGCAAATTTCTAAATTCAAAATATTTTTCCCGCTTTATATGAGTAAAGGCTTTTTTGTCCGCCGCAAAAACCATAAATCCGTCGCAAATATTTTTAATATTTATTTTTATCATAAATACATTTGCGTGTGAATGTTTCCGCCGCAAATGCATATATGCCCCGCAGCAAATATGCATAGGCCTAAAATCCACAGCAAATGGCGGCTACTAAAATCATGAATTCTTGTAGTGACGGAGACCCACGCTGGAAAGTTATATGTATCTATTTTTTTCCAAAAACAATTATAACATCGAAAATCTTAAAAATTGTTTTCAAGTTTGGATAGTTTAAATAAAGTGTTGAGACAAAGGTATAAATATAAGATAAAAATTTCGTTATTTAATTCTTAATTACACGTTATTGATCATACTGGTAAAAAAGAAAATTAAATCCGCAATTAAATTATGAGTTTTAATTCATAATAACACATAAACAAAGAGTAGGTATTCAAAAAAAAAGTAACACATAAACAAAGACTAAAGCATCCTAAAAAAAATCAAAGAAAAAACAAATCCTATAGGGTTAATGTGAACACAAACCGGTAAAAATGGAATGTTAACAAATATTCTCAACAAGAATATTAAGGCTCCGATTGGTAAAATTAACGGGGAGCTGATAGCTTATAGTTTATAGCTTATAGCTGATGACTGGTAGCTAGCTGATATGCTAATTGAAGTGTTTGGTTAAATTAGCGGTTCAACTAGTTGATAAATGTAAAATGACATAAAAGGACATTCTAAATTCATAATAAAATTTACAACAATTAATATTTAAAACACTTTATTCTTTACAAAATATTTAAAATAGTTAAAATTTAGTATTATTTTCCACTAAAATTTTATTTTAAACTTTTATTTTATTCAAGTTTTATAACGAGAAAAAAAAAACTATGTTTCTATCTATCCATTTTAACTTATAAACCTAAGAATAAAATTATAAACTATAAACTTAACAAAAGAACGTTAAATTCAACTAATAAAGAAAATTATAAACGTAATTTATTGTAGTAAGTGACACTAATATAACATAACAATACTTTTTTTAATGAAAAAAGTAACGTAACAATGAATATAATGAATTACGCTACTTTTATAATGTCCCTGAAAAAAGCATAACAATATAACATATATAAAAACACGTAAAACGTAACATTTTGAAAAAAATAAAATAATATATAAACTTTTTTTAAGAAAAAATAATATATAAACATAACATTAACATGTTGGTCAAAACAAAATAAAGGTAACTTAAACAAATTATAAAGGGGTAGAATTGGTTTTTAGATAAAACAATAAGGGTAAAATTGGAAGAAAAAATGATAAGCTATAAGCTCAAACGCTGCTTGGAATAGCGTCTGAAAAATAGCTTATAAGCTCATGAAAGTTTATGAAATAAGCTATAAGCTTGTTGTAAAAAACTGTTACCAAACAGAGTTTTTTTTGTTAAAGAGCTTATAAGCTATCCGCTATAAACTATAAGCTCGTTTTATGGTCTTACCAGCCTAAATATAAACTTCTGATTAGAAGTTGTCTAATCAACCCTTTAAAACACAAAAAACAATTTTTTTACGTAAAATTTGTAAACAAAATCGTTTTTTAAAATTTTAAGACGTGTCATATTGATATTTGTTAGCATATCCAAAAATAAATCCTACATTTTTATTGAGTTAATAATGGGAACACTCGCTGGTGAAAGTCTATTATTGATGCTCAAAATAATTGACATTTCATGCATCAATGATGCTAATGTTAGTCCCCATACTGAAATAGACATTTTAGTTACTTAGACAAGGATTTTTGCAACATATCATACTCGTTTCAACCATATGGAGAATGTTTGGGCCAGCATAATTATCCATCCCAATTTATAATTAATTAAACGTTATTTTTATTTGTCTTCATGCACTCATGATGAAATCATGTTAATCCTTAAAAAAAAAAAAGTGAAATTTATGTTAAGCTTGATGGTGACTTTGTTCATACGGCAATTTCAAGCTTTAGATTCTTATGCCTAAGAATTATCACAACGTAACTTTCCAATCTTAGAAAAATAAAAAACAATGTTTCCTGTTCTGTAGCACCCATGCACGTCATTTGCAGGTGTTATCCAGGAATGAATTCAAAAAATAATAGCAATAAAATAAACTACTCCAGTTAAAATCCAAAACAAATATATTCAAGTCGCTTTTAATATTTTGGTCAATATATTAAACATTGGCCAATACATGAGTTTACTTTGAGCATCAAGAATAAAAACACCTGTTTTTGGATACTTAAATACGAGTCTCACATGAATACATAATTTATTTAGAATTTTTTTAATTGTAGTATCTAATAAACAATTAATCTCTCAAACCCAACATTTCATATAATTTTTTGAAAATGAGATTCACTAATCAACTATCAATAATTTTATTTCATTACATAATAATTTTTTAATATTAAAAAGGTATGAATCTCACATAAGAAGGAGGTCTTAAGTGAGACCCAGAGTCCTATAGGCTTCCAAAAAAATTCTCCCCATTCTAATAGGTATCGTATCTTAAAAGTTTAAGAAATCACCACTTAGATGATCTTAGATCAACAATCGTAGTGGCGAAAGCACGGTTGAGAATGACGGCAACTCCTTAGAGGAGGTGGTGTATCGGCATATTGGCAATCATGTCTATATGATCTAAGGTGCATATTTTTTAAGGTTTAAAGAACGTGTAACTTTTTTTTTTTGCAAAAAGAATGCGTACTTTAACTTGGATCACATGTTAGTATTTTTAGGACATATATGTTTTTCTGGTGAAATTCATGAGTCTTCTATGTAGATCTAAACGATATCTCTTGAGTCCTTGTGAACTTAACTCAATTTGTATGAGTCTTCATGTTGAGTTTTGATTGTCATCCGATGCTCCTAACAGAATCACCAGTTCGCTTGCATGTCTCTATGACATTTCATAAGATATGCCGTAGCAACTAGATACATTAGTGGATTGGGCTTGATCCCAATTCCAAACAAATATTTTCTTTACATTTTTAAAACATTTTTGTTAAATTTGTTACGAGACAAATCAACAGAGAATTCACGTTTCAACTAAATTAAGTAGCTGCATCCCTAGTTCATGTAATTTTTTTTTTCTTCATATTTTGACATATATATTAATATATGAGTTCTCTTTTGCGTGTCAAGGGAGATTTACAGCATTTATCAATAATAATCTGTTTAATATATGTCAAAATATCAATAAATAAATGAACATGAATCAGAGATGAGGCTACTTTTAACTAAAATGTGAATCTCTCGTTGGACTTGTCTAGTAACAAATTAAACAAAAAGGTTTTCAAAATTCAAAGAGAATAATTCAAACCTTAGAGACAAAGAGTAAGTCTCAAATTTACACCATCCAACTAACTTCTAGAGGTTGCTTGTTTTACTTGTTATTTTAAATTCAACTCACTAACTTGACCACAATCAATAACTTATTTACTATAAATTCATTAACGCCATCTGCAAACCTATCTATTGTACCTTCTTTTGTCAAACAAAACCTTGAATGTATGCATTGAAATGGAAAGAAAAGGACAATATCGTATTGAACTACACATATCACTAAATTAAACCTTGTAAAAGATTATCAATAATGGTATCAATATCATACTGCATTTAGCAATAGCAACGAACATAATATTTTGTTTTTTAGGTATGAAAGAAGCCAAAGATGCATAATAAAGCCATGAATAAATGTACTTCACGTGCCCTAGTTTCTTCTATGATGGGCCAACCTGGTTCACGTGAACATCACGTGATGCTCACATCGTCGGTAGATGAATGAATGCACAAAACAATGCCACGTGGAAGGCTACAAAAACTCAAACGTTGAAGGCGTGTGAATGCGATGTGCAAAAACGTGTGTGATTGTTTCCGATAATAGGATTAGGTGGGAGCCACCGTAAACGCGTGACCACCACCTATTCAAAAAATAAATATTCTCCGATACATTTTAAGGAAAAATTCTAACTACCATCTTGAGAACATATAATTAAGATGAGGTTAACAGGCTCGACTTTCACAGTAAAACTAGACCTTTAATAAAAAAAATATAATTTTTTGAAAAAGCAATCTTCCATTTAAGTTGAAAAGAACATCCATATAATGATCATTAGCTATTGAAATAAAAATTAGCAATGATTTTTACTAATGAATTTTTTTTTTGTTTAAAAATAAAAACATAAACATGTGTTTTTCCTTAAAAATAGAAACATGAAACATGTTTTTTTTCTTCTTTCTTTGAGTGGAGGGTGGATGTTGACCAATAGTCTTTTTGCTTGAGATCTATCACTTTGGGAGGCCTAGCTCAAACTGAGCTAGGCTTGCTCTCCCCAATGAACGATCCTGATTAAGATCGAATATAGTATATGGTTTTTATTTTTACAAATGTTTTGTTTGTAATTTTAGGATCCATTTTTTTTTGGTTAGTTAATCAATATCACTAGAATAATCGTTGGCGAGACTTTTTTTTTTTTAAGGAATCGTTAGCGAGACTTGTTGTAAAAGATATTCTCATTACAACAGTCACGCACATTAATGACCAGGAATGAATCCTATACAATGACTACATGGTCCAATTAAATCCCAGTCTTTGAAAAAAATAAATGCTTAAAAATATAAATGTTGAAAACATGAAATTAGGAGAGATAATATATTTAAGGAAAATGTTACATGGTGCATTCAATGCATTGTAAGTTTAAAACGTAACTTTTTATACTTAAAATTTACTAATTGTTTGTTGGTGTAAGCCCCAGAGGCCAATGGTTTATATTAAACTTATGCTAGAGGGCGCCCCACAAGTGAGAGTACGGTAAGTCCCTTTATCGTATACCCTGTTGTTGGATCAAGGATCAATGTCCACACATCGACAGTATCAACCTGCAGCATAACAGTTAGCAATAAAGTCCTACACTTCTCTAACATCTTCTCTCCCACGCCCATAATCTCCTCCACTTTCAAGACAGAAAAAGTATTTCTGAATATTTGTTTAAGTTCCTTGATGTTCCAATATCACGGTGTACCGAGAAACGAGTGGTTGCTCTTTCAACCTGTGAATCTGAGTATATATCAGGTCACTTAGCAACATGCAAGCAATGTAGCTAAATTATATGTTGGAAGAGCTGAAGATAGAAGTTTGCAAGCCTTTTGCATTTCTCATTGGCAAAAATTGTCATATATTTGGTTAAGAATACAATGTTAAATGGATAGAGAAAACACATGGATGCAAGGTTTCACTTTATCAGAGAACAAGTGAACAAAAAAATGCTTAAGGTTGTACATTGTCCTACACATGAGTAGCTAGCTGATGTGTTTAAAAAAATTGTTAAGATTAACATATTTGTCATATTAAAAAGCATGATTTGAATGGTGAAGTTATACAACTTGAATTAAGAGAGGTTCAAGTTAGTTGAGATAACCTCAAGTTAGTTGAAATAAGTAGTTAAAATTGTTTATTGAGTTTGTTAGCTACTTTTGTGCAAGTTATTTAGTTTAAGATGATTACTTTTATAGCAAGTAATGTACATAGCTTGTATATAAAATATAATGTAAACCTAATTTAATTTCTAATGAGAATCACATGTTTACAATTGATGTAGTATTAAAAGTAAGTATTTTTGTTATCGTCTCCACAGGGACTGGTGCGATAATTTAAGCCGTTCAACAGTCAATATTGTTCTGAGCTAAGTTTTCACAATATTTTGTTTCATAAGCTATAAAACTACGAAATTATAAAAGGTTTGAGAGTTAACAGGGAAATGATTATGCTAGGATTAAACATCATCAACCTATTTATACGTATTCTCGAATTAGTGTTGTGGATTCTAATTATCAATTGATATTATCACATATTGCTCGGCAACTTCATTCGTGTCCAAATGATGTCGTGATTTCTATTGATTCGTTCAATCGTCGATTTCCCAAACTATTAAACGATCCAATAGTCGATTGTATTGTTGTATAGCTGATTTCCCAAACTATTAAACAATACAAAAGCTTTGGGTTCCAATATTCAAAGTGATTATCAAAAACCTAAATTCCATGTCTTGAACAAAAGCTTTGATAGAAGATTATTCTAACCTAGATTTAAGAGGTATTTTTCAATACAAATCAAATCCATAAGATTAAAAGCATGGAGAACAAGAATAACCTCAACATCATAAGATAATTAAAATCAAATAACATCATAATTAAAGGGAATACATACTAGTAGAGTTGATTACATTTAATCCCAACAAAAAGAGTCTAACTACTCACTGTCATGGTAACCTTACAAGGAGAAAAGATGAGATGGAATGGAAGCAAGCCATGATGTCTCAATGATCTTGTGAATTTCTTCAATCCTTGTGCTCCTTGCTCCTTAAGGGTCTCTTTGAGTTTCCCCAGTTTTTCCTCTCTCTAAAATGACCTATTATCTGATAATAATGTTTCTGAAATGAGAAGAAAGACTTTTATACTTTTGCTTTCTAGTCAGGCAGGATTTTTGTCGCTATGGCGACATCAGCTTTCTTTGCCAGTGGGTTTCTGCCACGTCATCATCCACTTGCCCCAAACTGCCTTTTCTCGCCAGGCATGACATTTGTCGCCATGGCGACATCTGATCTTCAAAAATAAATGGTTCTGTTTCTCACTTCCCGCTATGGCGACATGTTGTGGCCATGGCAACATCTCCGGGTCAAAAACATGCTCTCTGTTTCCCACTTCCCGCCGTGGTGACATGTTGTGGCCATGGCGACATTTGTTGTTTTTGCTCCTATTTTGTTTCTTTTATATTTTTCCCATGTCTTGATCACTTTTTTCCCTGCACAAATGGGTTGAGTAAGACACAAAGAGCATAATGAGGCATTTTCTTACTTTTTCATGGTTTTTCCTCAATTAACTTGTGAAACAAGTAATCTAAAGTGCTTAATATAACTCATGAAACTAACATTTTCTAGCACTTATCAACAATCAAGCAGAACGTTCTCTTATTCTCTCTCAATTCTCAATTTTGAATTCTCTCTCAAAACAAAGAGAACTTGTACTGCAAGTTATCCTTTTGTTACGCTATCAGTGAAGACACTTGTTATCATTCTCTAAATAATAAATACGCGTTTTTTTATAATAAAATTATTACTTCTGTCTTTAATTATAAAACCTTTTTGATCAAATAACAATAATTAAAAAAGTTGGTAGTAATATTTAATTTTTTTTTTGTAATTACTGTTGCTTTTACAAGAGAGCGAGTTAGTTTATTTTTCCCACATGATACTTATTCTTGATCGAAGAAAAAGATATAAAATAAATACGGGTATCTTAGTAAAGAAATACTTTCTCCGTCCTTTTGTTATAAGAACACTTTACAAAAATCACGAACATCAAGAAAAATTGTTGAAGTAATAAATTTGTCTAAAATTTATGTGACTATTACTAAACAGCCTTGCATATACTCCTTCCGTTTAAAAATGAGTGTCGTTTTAGCCAATTACTCACAAATAAGGAATGAAATAAAATAATCATTAGACATAACACTTTTACTAAACTGCCTAAGAAAAAGACAAATTTAAAGTTTCATTGAAATTGTGCAAGAGAAAAGTTGGGAGAAAAAAAATTAAAGTTATATTGGAAATGTAAAGCGACATTCATTTTGAAACAAATATTTTTGGCTAAAGTGACACTAATTATGAAACGGAGGGAGTAAATACTTACAATGTTACTTTGCATATTCCAAGATAAATTGATAGTCCTTTGTTCCAAATTATATGATGTTTTGGACATTTTATATGTATTAAAAAGTGTAATTTATTGTGTGGAAAGAGATACTTATGAGTTGGTTAACAAAAGGCTAAAGTGAACTTTTCCCCCTTAACTTTCAAAAACTTGCAATTTTGGCCTCCTAAATACAAAAACTACAATTTTGACCCTCTATGATTTAGCCCCATTGCAACTTTAATCTTTTTGGTCAATTTTGACCGATCAATACCTGCGTGGCATGCCACATATGTAATTATTGAATTTAAAAAAAATAAAAAATTCACATAAACATTTTCTGAATTAAATAAATTAAAAAAGAAATCGAAAATTTTAAAAAACCATAAAAATTGAAAAAAAAATAGAAAAGGAAAAGAAAAAGAAAGAAAAAAATGTGAGTTCATGGAACAAGAATTGCAGCACTTCCAGGTTCCATTATTCTTCAATTTATTTTCTTTTGTTCTTCGATTTCAATTCCAAGCCCAATTGCAGCACCACAACAACAACAACATATCAATCATTATTCATCCATGTTTCTTCTTCTTTCCTTCCATATTCAATGTTAGGAAACTTTTACCTGAAATCAAATTCTGCAAAATTAGTAAGATCCACACAATATATCAATCATTGAAACAGGTAATTTAATTCCTAAAAAATCCACGTACAATTGTTTACAAGTAAATAAAGAGGAAAAAAACTACCATTTTTATACAAATTCTGGTTTTGATAAACCCTTGAAACCCTTAAATTCCAAAAAATTGAAATCTCAATGGCGGCGCTAAAGGCGGAGTCACCGAGAACTGTGCTACCGAATGAACTTTACGAACAGAAATTGAAGAGGAGGAAGAGAGAAGGCTGACGAGGGTTAGGGACGAGGAGGAAGCGGCGAAGATGGGGGAGGAAAAAGGAAAGGCATACGAGAGGGAGATAGATGATGGTGGTGGTGACTGAGTTTTTAGAGAGAGAGAGATTGAAGGTATTGCACATATGGGAGGTTAGAGAAAGGGATCTGGGATTGAAGGTTAGAGAGAGAAATTTATTTAATTTTAAAAAAGGATTATATGATTTTTTTTAAAATTAATTCAATAATTACACACGTGGCGTGCCACGTAGGCATTGACCGGTCAAAATTGACCAAAATGATTAAAGTTGCAATGTGGCTAAATCTTAGGGGGCTAAAATTGTAGTTTTTGTACTTAGGGGGCTAAAATTGCAAGTTTTTGAAAGTTAGGGGTGGAAAAGTGCACTTTAGCCTTAACAAAATTGTCATTAATAAATGATATGGAAAAGGAAAAGATAAATGAAAGAATTAAAAGAATAGAGGATAATAAATAGTTAAGAATATATAACAGAAAAAATAACATTAATGTTTCATTGATATTGTAAAGTGACATGGAGTATAATACAAGACAATTTTTTTCTCCAAAACGACATATAATTTGGGATGGAAGAAGTTTTAATAAGACATGTGTTTGGAAAAGGAGTAATATATACATCTAGTAATTTGCAGTGAGTCTTATATTTAGGTACAAATATTATTATTTTTTGCTTGTAAATGGTCATATAATTTGGGCCGGAGTAATTCAGATATTTGAAAATACGAAAGTCTTATAAAAATGGACACAAAATTTCGCAAAAGTCTTATATTTAAGGACGAAGATAGTGCATCTATTAACAAATCGTTTTGGACAATTTTTTGTTGTTGTGAACATAACAACTTGTTATCATAGGAAAATAACTGACCCTAGGTTTTTTAGTGAGAGAAACTTCACTTTTTGTTTAAGTTTTCTTTCTTCTTCATTCATCGAGCAGTGGTGGTTTTAGGTTATTTTTTGACCTAGAATCATCCCTCTACATTTCTTTCCTCTTTCTTTCAATTCAAATAAGTGGTTTTCGCACATACCAACTTTTTTATTGTGTTTTTTTGTTGTTATTTTGTCGTTTGAGTGCGGTGTTATGTTGTTCGTCGTCTTATCCGTCGTTTGATTTCACATCTTATTGTGATGTTCATTTAGTTCCTATTGAAAGATCAACTTCAATCAATTACAGATTCAATCAATGATCTGGTCATCGATGTTGTTGCAGATAAAAGAAATATGTATTTCGTTGACTTAAAATTTATCTTATTATCTATAAACATTTTATCGTTGTATACTATTTACTTAAATGATATAAATTTGTTCACATATTTACCCTCTGTACGTTTTTAGTTGTTATCCTAAGAAAAGAATGAATTCGAGAGTTGCAAATATTTCTTCCGTACCATTTATTATTACGTGGTAAACTCAATGCTTTGTTAATGTTTTTGGTACTAAAAGACAAGCAACCGACTTCATCTTTAACATGCGCACACAAAACATCAAAGGTTCATAACTATGAGTCACATGTGAGTTATTGTTGGTTCCACTATTCAGCACGAGCACCATAAATAATGTAATCAAATGATTTCTTAAACTTGAAGGTTAGTTTGTCCTTATCAATCTAAAATAAAAATATCCATCCACTTGCAAATAATAATAGCCCACTGTTTTGGTGTTTCCTTCGTCTATTTTATTTTTTATAAGTCCTTCATCTACTTAAAATATTAATTTGCTACACATGCTCATTGGAAATCTAATCTAATTCATACGATAGAAGCCAGTTTTATATTAATTTGTTCATAAAATATTAATAGATGATACATTTAGTAGTTTTATATTATATTTTGAAAAAACTATAACAAAAAATTATGTATTATTTTTGAAGTGAATGTATTGCGTTTGATTTCGCATCTTATTGCAATGTTTGTTTAGTTCATATTGAAAGATCAAATTCGATCAATTACTTTTTCAATCAATGATTTGGTCATCGATGTTGCAGATCCGAAGTCATATATATTACGGTGACTTAAAATTTATCATATGTATAGTAACATGCGGAAGAAAATAAACGTACAACAATATATTTACTTTTGTCAAAAAAGAGTAATTTTTTTTGTGTTTTGTAGATGTGTTAAAATTTAAATCGATAAAAATTAAAATCTTAAACCGATAAAAAAAATCGAGTTGTATAAAATTGAATACTATTGAACGTATTTAGATGTGCTTTTATGAAAATTGTTCGGTTTGTATCGGGAATCACATACGTAAATTTTAATACTTATTTTTTTATTAATATGATATATTTATTAGTTTAATTTAATACGTTATTTTAATATTTAATATGTTTCAAACATAATCGACCATTATTATTCTATCTATTTTTTATATATATTATGTGCTATATTTTATTATGACTTTAAAATATTAAGATTAATAAATTAAAACATAACTTGTAATTAAAATATTAATAAACTAATCCAAATAAAGCTGATCTTTGTGAATAAGTTAAACTAGCTCACACAAATTGACATCGAAGAAAATCGAACCTAAAACCTTAAGAGGAGCACGCTCCAAAATGTCAAACCAACATCACCAGATCAACCCAAATGAATTTTAAATTGGACTAGATTGAATCTAGTTTTTTAAACTAGTAGTAAAAAAAAAACTAGTAGTTGCAAATTGAACTGAACATAACATAATAGTAGTTTAAAAAAAAAAATTGAACTGAACATAATCCATCTTTGGAGCAAATGATTTTTTTTTACCTCATGCATTCAAATTGCACCACAAACATAATGTTTTGTAGGGATTAAGATCGGTTGAAACCAATAATTTAACGCATACAACTTATTCTAATTCACAACTCACTTGACTTGGTCTGATGAGTAGTGACTAAGATTGATTGAAACCAATAATTTAACGCAAACAATTTATTCTAATTCACAACTCACTTGATTTGGCCTGATGATATTGACTTAAGATCTAAGAGTGTGCTTATCTTCAAAATCTTAAGTTCGATTCTCTCAGTACCAATTTAGATGAACTAAGATCTCCGAGTGTGCTCCTCATCAGTATCTTAAGTTCGATTTTCTCAGTACCAATTTAAATAAATTAATTTAACTTTAAAAAAAAAAAACTTATTCTAATTCACTCGATGGTGTTGACCTTAAACATCTTAAGGTCTTTCCAGATCACAATTGAAAATAGGCAAACTATAGTTATAGACCAAAATCCGTACAAGAATTGAACCAATAAATCCTACACCTATTTCATTTTGTAGGGTTTATAGTAGATGACTGGTAGATAGATTATCGTACTAGGACCAAACAAACAAAAGCATAATCGTACTATTACCTCTCAACTTCCAACAATTTAACCATGGTTAACTTTTTAACCCTAGTTAACACAAAAAACCACACTCCTCGTTTGTTTACACTTTTGCAGCAGTTACAACCTCATAGGTAGAAAAGCGCAAACGCCGTTCTTCTCTCTCTCTCAATTTTTTTTTCTTCATTCTCCACACCTTCATTTCATTGCAAAAAAAAAAAAACAATAATCCTAGTTTTTCCCAAGTTTTGAAACATGTTTCATATGTTTAAACTCTTTGTTTACTTATGATGTTTGTTTTACCATTGTTGCTCTTCAATCATTGTCTTTTGTTTCTTCATGAATCTTAATTTTGGTTTCACAGTTTCTGAGAATTGTTGGAACTCAAAATTGAATTTTTTTGAGATCTGAGATTGAGGGTATTATTATTGTGAAGTTGTTGGTTTTGTTGATTTTTGTGTAAAGTTGAGATTTTTTTGAATTTTGGTATCTGGGTTTTGTTTTGAAGATGAAGATTGAAGTGGGTTTAGGAGGAAATAGGTTGTGGAATGAAGATGAAAAAGGTATGGTGGTTGAAGTTTTAGGTGTTAATGCTTTTGATTATTTGGTTACAAATTCAGTTTCAAATGAGAATCTTTTGACAGCAATTGGGAGTGGTGAGAATCTTGAAAACAAGCTTTCTGATCTAGTTGAAAGATCTAACGTTTCGAATTTCAGTTGGAATTATGCGATTTTTTGGCGAATTTCTCAGTCAAAGTTTGGTGATTGGGTTTTAGGTTGGGGAGATGGGTGTTGTAGGGAACCTAAAGAGGAGGAAAAGGAACAAAATTTAGGGATGAAAAGTGTTGTTGAAGATGAAAAGCAACAAAGAATGAGGAAAAGGGTGTTGCAGAAGCTTCATGCAACATTTGGTGGTTTAGATGATGACAATTATGCTTTTGGATTGGACCGTGTGACCGATACGGAGATGTTCTTTCTTGCATCAATGTATTTCTCTTTTCCTAATGGACATGGTGGACCAGGTAAGTGTTTTGCATCTGGGAAGCATTTGTGGTTATGTGATGCATTGAAATCTAGTAGCTCTGATTATTGTGTTAGGGCTTTTTTGGCTAAATCTGTTGGATTTAAGACTATAGTTTTAGTTCCTACTGATTTAGGTGTTGTTGAATTGGGTTCTGTTAGAACTGTTGGTGAGAGCTTTGAATTGTTGCAAACTATTAAATCTGTGTTTTCGACACAATCATCGTTTGCTAGGGCTAAGTCGATTTCGTCGTTGGATGGAAAGAGAGATGAGAATGCTCCTTTTTCTTGTTTGAAAGTTGGGGAGAGTGTTAAGAACAATAGTAATAGTAATGGTAATCTTCACCTTCATCATCAGAATAATAATCATCATGGTAGAGTAGAGGGGATTGGAGTTCCCAAGATTTTCGGGCAGGATTTGAACTCGGCCACGCATTTTCGGGAGAAACTTGCTATTAGGAAAATGGATGATAGGCCATCATGGGGAGCCCGTCCGAATGGGAATGGAATTAGTTTTCCAAATGGTGTTCATGGTACAAATTGGAGAGGCAGTCAAGTTGTGAGGCAGCATGCACCTGTCGATGTTTTTGCTCCTAGGCCTTCCACGAGCAATGCAGCCGAGCTAGCAAATGGTGGGAGGCAAGATTTCGTGCTCAACAACTATCAACAGCAACAGCAACGGAAGCCTCAAATGCAAATTGATTTTTCAGGAGCCACATCGAGACCTTCCGTGAGATCAATTGTTGGTGAATCGGAGCTTTCTGATGTTGAAGCTTCTTGCAGGGAGGAGAATCCCAGTCCCTCCGACGACAGGAGGCCAAGGAAACGTGGCAGAAAGCCGGCAAATGGAAGGGTAGAACCCCTCAATCATGTGGAGGCAGAGAGGCAAAGACGCGAGAAGCTAAACCAGCGTTTTTACGCTTTACGAGCTGTTGTGCCGAATATTTCAAAGATGGACAAAGCATCTTTGTTGGGAGATGCTATTGCTTACATCAACGAGCTTCAAGCAAAACTCAAAACAATGGAATCCGAGAGAGAACAATTAGGAATCACTTCTAGAGATGGATCATCATCGGTATTGCCAGCAAACTCTAGAGCAGAAAATCATCAAAGTAGAGCTCCTGATATCGATATTCAAGCTGCACAAGATGGAGTTATCGTAAAGGTGAGTTGTTCTATTGATGTTCATCCTATTTCAAAAGTCATCCAATCATTCAAAGACACTGAAATCGATGTCGTTGAGTCGAAACTCAATGCTGCTAATGATACTGTCTTCCACACATTCATAATTAAGTCACAAGGTTCCGAGCAGCTGACAAAGGAGAAGTTGATTGCAGCATTTTCCAAAGAAACCAACTCCTTATAGCCATAGTTCATACTCATGATACATAGAGAAGAACAAAAAAATCTGCATTTTTTCTCAGAAATTTTGCTTTACAACAGAGGATTTAAAACAAATGCAGTGTGATCTAGAGAAGTAGAATAATAGGCAATAACTCCTATTAACCGTGTAGGATAGCAAATTTATGTTTGTCTATAGTATACACAGTTTATTTACCATAAGTATTATTGTTGCAAGGTCCATTGTTTTCTTCACTTTAACCAATCTATAGCATTTATTTTGGTGTTTCTTTTTTTGTTTTTGATGTTTCTTTCTTTCTTTCTTGTATTCTACTAAGTTCTGTGCATAGCAGCAAAGTATTAGTTAATGGTGTTCTTTTGTCATTAGTATCATTTTTAGGGATAAAGATATGCTCTCTTTTTTTGGGGGGAATATTATGTGGTCTAGGTAATTTCTGAGATGTAATATTTTCTTATGTTGGATGCTTTATCCCCATCTGAACAATATCTTTTATTTCTTACTAGAAATGCAAGTTTCTTGTAAAAATTCACCATCTACTCTAAAGAAAAAGTTTTATCCAAATTGGAAAGCATGTTTCTTACTTTTATAGCCTTTAATTCTAGCTTTTATCTGTATCTGTATTTATGTTTGTTTTTATTGACATAGTAAATGTGTGACATATTTATCGTTTTTGGCCGTTTGATCTCAAATCATTGATGAAAATCATTTAGTTAATGTCTAAATTGACGGTGAATTTGACAGAATCACATTGCGTTGGCTGTGATCTAGTCAACATGCACAAAGATGTTTTGGTGAAGTTATAATGTGAGCTGGCCAATTTTAAATCATGGTTGAAATCAATTAATGTATTTAATGCATGTTTGTTTTACTAAATGCAATGAATCTGGATCATTGTTTGAACTAGTGCATAATTTTACCTCTTTTTGCCTGCACAAGGAAATAGTCAGTGTTTCATTTGTTTGTTTGAAAATGGAAAAAGAAACTAAGGAGGGACAGACAAACTTTTGCATACTAGATTCTTGGTCTCAATCTAATAACTTCACTAACCGTAAATAGATTCTAAAGTACTACTAGTTGGTTATAAAAAGGAGGAAAAGTACTTACTAACCCTTAATTTGTAGACACTCCCTTTGTTATTTTTCATCTTTCTATAAAGAGTTTGAGGTATCTCTAACTTAGGCAAAAAAAAAGTACCTAACCTGAGGACCAAGGTTGAAAAGCATTTATAACTAAACTGAAAAAGAAACCTAAACAATAAAAATAAAATGTGTTAAGCAACAAATAAAATAAACTGTGGAGAAAATTATATAAATAGAGGTAATATATACTATATGGTGCATTGTGTGGTCCTGCATTGTGCTTTGCATCGTGTGACTCGTGTTTTGATTTTAATATATGCTTTTAATTTTAATGTTTGAATTAGTAAACGTTCACGTGCTTAGTTCTTACATTCAAATGAGTTTTGTGAGGACAAGGAACATGTGGTGCACGTGACTCGTTGTTGTTAGTATTAATTATAGGAGTAAATGAAAGTTAGGACTTACGAGTTTGGAAACAATCCAACAAGGAGAAAAATGACAAGACATGGGAAAGTGTGTGTAAGAGTTAAGTTACGTGACATATCCCAGCAAGGTCTTGTCAGATTTGCATGGACTTCTTGTGTTTGATTAGGTTCATTGTTGTTGAATTAAAGTAAATTACTATCCACACCAATTTTCACTATTTTTTTTTTTTGTTATTCTTTCTGGGTCAATGGCCATTGATTTTGGGGGTCAATGACCATTGTTGGTAGAATTTGAACTTTGACTATGTTATTGTAAAAAAAATTGAACTTAGAATAATAAAAGTCTCGTAATCTCAAATTGTGACCGAATATCCATACTAAAATACTCTCTCCGTCTTTATATCTAAGCATCTATTTGATTTTATTTTTGTCCCTAAATGTAAACTTTTTTTCAAATTACTAAATGTATTTATTATTTTTTCCTAAACATACCCCTAATTAATACTACTATCTTGCCTTGAAATATGAGAAGTCAAATTTAATACACATACAAATAAATGACAATTTCGTAATATTAATACACAAAACATACACATTAATTACACTGACAATTTTTCTTAAGAAATGTAAAAAAGACAACGGGTGCCTACATTAAGGGACGGAGGGAGTAATAAACTAGTCCATGGGAGTTGGTTTATTTGTTAATGGTTCAAGTAATATTTCATAAGAATTTGATTTTGATTTTTTTTTCCGATTGGTCTAATGACTAAAAATTCACCTTTAAAATGAATAAGTGGGATATCGTGGATTTGAACCTCGATCCCTACATATATCAACATTAACAACTGAGTTATACTCACACTAACAAATTTGATTTTGAATTTTATTACCGAGAATTTTGATAGTAATATATGAATATATTTGTGTAAGTGTTATGTGATATAATTAGGGTTGTAAGTGGTTTGGACAAAACCGATGAAAGTGAAAATTCAAACTGAAAAGGTATCTGACCTTGTTTGGTTCGGATCAAACCGAACTGAACCAACTTAAACCGATATAGTTTGGTTCGGTTCTTGGATTTTAATTTTGAGATCCAAAGAACCAATAAATTGATGCCTAACCTTACTCCCCATTTTAGTAATATTATCCTTCCTCAGTTCCTTTCACACACACCGCTTAAGCTCAAAATTAAAGTCCATCATAAGATACTCCTTAATTCATTCACTTTCTACTAAAAACGAACACTAGACGTTAGTCACACCTAATTGTTCCTCACCGTCGATGGGATCGTCCATCTCTTGTTAGTTTTTTCATGTTAATTATACAAAGTAGTTTGAAAAACAGAGAACATGGAATACAAAGTTCTATGAAACATTTGAGTATGTTGTATATGTGAAATACAAATTTATGAAAATATGAATTTTTTAATTGTATGTTCAAACAAACTGATCAACCGAACCGATCCAAACCGATTAGTTAAGTTCGGTTTCTTTTTTGAAAAATAGCAAAAATTGAACCAAACCGAAGCAATGAAGATTTCTTTAGTTCAAACATATTTTTGATTAAAAACCGATTCAAACCGAACCATTACATCCACATAAAGAGTGTTGAAAAATAAATGTTGTATTCCTCTTGTAATATATATTACAAGTTAAATATTATCAATATATATCTTGTAAGAAAAAAAAACATCATCATAACATATAATATATATTCTTCTTGATAAGCATCCAATTTCACGAACACCTAAATCAAATTACTAAATCGGTCCCATTGATAACTGTATATCATTATATTTTAATAAAATTTATTATTTTAAAACAATTTTTTAAATGCAATGCACATATAAGAAGTGAGTGAGAGAGAGATAGTGAGAGGGAAAGGGAGCATAAGAGAGAGCGCTTCCATAAACATCCATATCTATAAACATCCAAAATTATCAATTAACAATGTGAGTGTCTATTTAACTTAGGTAGCGTTTGACCCAACTTATTTTAGACTTTTCTATAAAATAAAAGGAGAAGTTCGGTCAAACACATTTTTTGAGAAGCACTTAATATAAAAAGTTACTTATTTTTCTAGGGTAAAATACACAAATAAAGTAGTTTTGCTAAAGCTATTGAAACTAACTTCTAAAAGTTCTCAGCAACTTTTTTCCATGTATTCCCCTTCGAATCCTTCTTATTTTTCATTTTAATTGATTTTTTAGACGGCATGCACATGCTATTCAATTGCTATGTATTATTTTTGTTTGTTTTTACCCTCTTTTTTTTTGTTAATTGCTATAGTTTGTTTATGTTAAAAAATGGTTATTCTATTGACAGTATTAACAAATTAGTTATAAAAAATTAATATTCACAATTTGGCATCCTGATACTTTTTGTTGACAGTAGTATACTATTATATTTTTTAAAGAAATATTATGATGTAAATTTAAAGGTCCCTTAGTTTATATATTTAATCAAGATTTTTTTAAAAGGTAATCAAGAATTATTTATTCAGCTTGTCAAAAAAATATATTTATCCAGGCCTTTTAATATAATTTACATTATCATAAAAAGATTTCTATTTTCTAAATTATTTTACTGAACATTCAAATATAATAATTTATAGGTTTTAAAAAAATTATGTAGTTTAGTAATATATATAAGGAGTTTTTTCTTTCATTTTTGAATATTTTAATAGTTATTAGATCATAACAAGCCATTTTCATCCAAAAAAAAGGGAAAAAAAAAATCATAAAAGAGGTTATAGTTTATGAAATATCTTCAAAAATTACTTAAAATCATAATGTATGCATTTTTATAAATCTTATTCACCTCTTTATCTATAATATTTTAGAAAAAATTGTTTCATTTTCCCCTAAAAAAATGTTTGTTTCATTTAAATATATTTATTTATTTATTATGAAATATAGACTTTCTTAAAATAGATTGATTTTAAGTAAAAATATTGTCAAACACTTAACATAAAATATATTTTGAAATAAAAATCAGCATTTGCCAAACAACTTTAGCTTTATTTCTAAAGCTCGTATTTTTACCTTTAAATTTAAAGTAGCTTCTATGTCTCGAAAAAGTTGGGCCAAACGCACCCTTAGTGTTAAATAGGTTAAGCATCCCGTGTATAATTATCAAAATTTTAGGCTTGGAAAGAAAAAAGTGAAAGAAAAAAAACTAATATGAAAGTTTTTTATGTATAGAGTTCACAAAAGAGTGGTAAAAATATTAACTATTTTTAGCTCCTGAATTATATAATTTCACTACTTTTAAAATTAGGGGTGTTCAAAACCGAATCAATCCAATTGAAAAACCGCAAAAACTACTTTTGGTTTAGATGCATTCTGATCACTTTTTTTACTCAACCACATGGTTTGGTTCGGTTTGTGGTTTATATTTTACCAACCAATCTAAACCAAACCAAACCGCAATAAAAGAAAAACACTAATTAAACCTATGACACCTAGACTAATACTCATAGAAACTCAATGAAAACTTTTATAAAATAACTTATTTTTTCTCTTGTTAACTTTCTTCTTTGCTTTTTATTTCAAAAATATATTTATGTGTTACTTGAACTTTTAAAGAATGATAAAATATTAGTCTGTTACATTTCTTACATAATAAGATTACCTTTTGTCTATGTTTTTAATTGGGTCTTTTTAGTTTGGTGAAGATGAAATTATAATGTTGGATGAAATTTAAAACATCGTCGGGCACATTGTTGAAAATATGTTGTGGTTTAATTTTTTTTATCTCAATTTTAATGTTGAAACGAAAAAATTGTATTGTCTCAAAAAAACCGTATCAACCGATCTAATCCAAACCGCATTGGTTTTGTTTGGTTTGAATTGGATTTTATTTTAAAATTCAAATGAACCAATCCAAACCAAACCACGTGTTCTTTTTTATCCTGTGGTTCAGATGATTTTTAGCCTCAAAATCGAACCAACCCGAACCGCAACCTATTTAAATTTAGGGGGCTGCTAATTTACACCGACCTAAAAATACTAAGGTGTAAATTAGCAAACTAAACCCACCTAAAAACACTAAGGTGTAAGTTAGCAACCTACACCCACTTGATTATATACACTCATTTTTTAAAATTTTATCAAATTGTTTACACCCACCTCACTAATTTACATCCACTTTCATCATTCCAACTATTGTTTTCTTAAAAGTTTGTTTCTATTACATGTTTTGGACCTTAAGCATGTCATTGTGTTTTCTATTTCTTTTTTAAAGGATCATTTTTAAGATAGTTACAAAACTGCCCTTCTATTTAAATTTAATTAGAATAGAAATAAAATGGTGTTTTAGTAAAATATAAGTAGGTGTAGTTTGCTAATTTACACCTTAGTATTTGTATGTGGATGTAAATTAACACCCCCTTAATTTTGTATCCCTTTGATTTGTTTAGATTAGAAAGGAAAAAAGTGAAAGAAAAGAAACTAAGATCGAAGTTTTTTATGTGGAGTTCACAAAATTCGATCATTTCTCCTCTCATCTCTAGCAACCAAACGATTTGCTTCCTCATATTTCCTTCTTTTACCTTTCCCTTATATCCAACAATGTTGGTTCAAAATTGAGATGGAAAGATGTCCCAAATATAACTTCATAATCAACCAAATATTAGATGGTCCAAAAGGAAAAATTGAGGAACGTTATTGTTTCAAGTATTTGGCTTTCATACTCGAGACTATCATATCATAGATGCACCCTTTATTCACTTTCGTACGTTGCCCTTTAGTGGCAGTGAAGGGCCATTACAAGGGTTAGGATGCGGCGATTCGTTCATCTTAATGCAACAAAATGGACCACAATGTAGCCATGTGAAGTGGGGTACAAAGGTACAAATGTGTCCTTCATTTTAATTTTTTGTGGTTGAAAGCATAACCAAATCTTTGATGTGAAGATGACATGCATGAGTGAGAATCTTCCTACTCGGACATGATTTACCTCTTCAGTAACTTTTTCTGGGCATATATATTGATGTTGGAGGGTTGCACTTTTTAAAACCTTTCTAGTTGTTGACTGGAAAAATATCTTATTAATAAATAACTTGATGATAATCTAAAACTCAAGTTATATCACGATTAGGTTCTAAGTTGATAGATTTAAGTATTTCAAGTCTATGATTGTAGCGAATAAAACGTGCGAAGTTGTTTGAAGTTGTAAAAATACAAGAGCACATCGTGCCAAGTATAAAAATGCAGAAAAAGTAACGACAAAAAGTGAAAGAAAATTGTATTATCGTTATTATCATTTTATTACTATGAGATTTACCGATAACACTCACTGACATTGGAGTGCTAATGTTATATGATATTAGTCAACTGCAATATCACAAGTATATAAAAATAAACAACAAAATCTTATGAGAGAAAGAAGAAAGCCACTTGTAACATTGTGGTTAGCTAATGATATTGACACTCCAATGTCACCCAAACGATGACCGAGATTTATATATATCATTCGATCAAACAACTTATATGGTGATTATCTTTTGAGGGTAGGGGTGGGAATAGGTCATACTAGATTTTGATAGACCTGATTCTAACCTACATTTTTTTCAAGCCTAAGTCTAGCCTATGGCCTTTCGTAGGCCTATTGTTTTGGCCTGACTTGACCTATTTAAAAACCTAACCTGATCTGAAAGCCTATTTACATGGAAAATTGCACTTCTTTTATCAAGTTTCACTCATTTCCAACTGAACTACCTAAAATACCTCACGTGAGTTAACTCGCGTAGGTGTTACACGCAACATGACTTAAGTTAAATCACATAGGTTATAGCCCAATGTGAGATAACTCGTGTAGGTTATAACCTCAGCGTGAGTTAACTCATGTAGGTTATAACTCAGCGTGAGTTAACTCACGCATGTTATACTTCAACTTACCGAGCGTGATTTAACTCACGCGGAAGGTAATTTTAGTCGGTTTGTATGAGAGTGAGAGTTTTTAGTTGGGTGAAAGAACAATTTTCATTTACATGCCTACTTCAAAACTAAAGCCCATTAAATAGTTCATTTTATCTACTTCTAAATAGGCCATCTATTTTACTATAAGACCTTAAAGCCTATTTAAAAAGTCCATGATTTAAGTTTTTTCTTGATTTTTATGTTTAATATAAATTATATTTTAATATAGATAAAAATCAGTTTTATTAATATGCATAAATAGGCTGGCCTATCAGGTTTCATAAGTTTTTTTAGAACCTAAGTGTGACCTATTTACTTAAATAGCCTTTCTCAAAAGTATAAACCTAATTTTTTCATAAAAAGACCAGACCAATCCATATCAGACCAGTCTAGACCTAAATAGATTAGATCATAGGTTCATGTAGGTCGGTCCGACCTATTTCCAACCCTGAAGGAGGATGTATAATCTAACAGAATAAAATGAACTTAACATGGAGAACAAGTCTCCTATTTATTTATAGTAAAAGAAAAAAGCTTAGATTTGCATGTATGACACATGTCCTCAAACTAAAAAAACTTCTTTTTCAAGTTTATCACTGTCTTCAAATTCCTATCGTTGATGGCTTCTTAGACAAAGTTGTATTGTTGTAAACTTCTCTTGCACACTTCTAATATGGTAATTACTTTGAATAAGAATGATTTGAATCTACGAGCACCATAAAAAATAGCTTCTTTTGAGTACTGCTCTGATAGTCTTCAGGATATACTTTGGGTGTGTATGTCAAATTAAACCAACACCCTTGCTTCGAGTATGAGCTTTCGAGGCATTTTCAAAGTATTCTTTGTTTGACTTGTCAATTAACTCAAAATTAGCATTTCAATTTTGCATATAACAAATACCTCCAAAGGATCAATTGCCAAAAGGATTTTCAAATTGATATTTTTATCGAATAAGATAAAATTACACAATTCGTCGATTAACTTAATTTTAGATAACTTTTTCATCTTTTATCTTATTTTTTCGATTTAATCTTTTATGTTATTATTAGGTAACATTTTCGTCATTTATCCTTTACTTTTCTAATTTAGGTCATTTATCCTTTACTTTTCTAATTTTAATCGTTTATGTTATAATATATCAACATTATTATCCTTTTTTATCAAGTCAAAATAAGAAAATCCATAAAAAAAAAAACTTATAAAAAATTCTTCAAATTCATAAACAAACTCAAATTTTTATCATACAAACATAGAAACCCAACTTTCATTGAAGAAATTTCATAAAAAGGATAACCATATTGATATTTTATAACAAAAAAGATTAAATCGAAAATATAAAAAAAAATGACGAAAATGTTACCTAATTATAACATAAATGATTAAATCGGAATTGCAATTATTATAAACATTTGTTATGTGAACAATACGATCTAAAAAATAGAACCCTATAAAAAAAAAGATTTACTGCAAACACAATGACTTAATAGCTAAAAAAAATCCATATTTGTTGTTGGCCATTTGTTTTACGTGGTTGATACATGCACATGCCCAGTGAAAAAGTCTCAACATGTGTATCTTTCCAACTTCCATATCTTCTCTCTCTACACTTTCAAACTGAAATTGTTTTGTAAAAAAAATGAGACACCAAAAGACACTGGAGCTAAGTGTTTCAAGTGGTAATGTCGAAACTTGACGGTGCTACACATGATCAACAGAGGCCGACGAGGATTTCCACCGGGATCGAAACTAGTAAAGCACATATGGGTGATCCTAACACATTTTTAAGCAACCAATATACGTGGAATCTGCTCTTTGACGAAGCTCAAGCGTTGATAGAGGTGTGGTGGCAAATGTGTGGTTTGGTGGACGTCTAAATCAGTGCGACGATGATCCTAATTCTTGAATTTTCATTGTTGGATTCACGGATTGTGAATTTTAAGAAATGTTGAACGAGAGTTGTAGTGATTGAAATTCAGTTGAAGACTGAAATTCCTACCCGATGAAAAATAGATGCCGGTGCGGGGATTCGAACCTCGGCCCCTGCCTGCATATAATATGCAATATCCCTACCAATTGAGATAAACTCATGTGATGTAATTGTGTACTTCTGTAAAATATTTTTCGGTCGTTCTATAGTAATTTTTTTTGTATGTTCTATAACATCTTCTATCATCGGTGGATGAGTGAATGTCTCAATTTTACTATTTCTTGCAATTCAGCGTTGCTGCCATTATAACTATATATTTGTTGTCAAAAAGTGTATCTCAGTTTATTTAGCATCCATGTTTTATTGTGATGAAAATAACACCCCTTTGTCAAAAAGCTCCCTTGTTGTAAACAATGTATATCCAAGCCTATTTAACGATTAGTGCGTTAATTATCTCGAAAAACATTTATCCCATAAAATATGATATAGTTTGGTACTTTGTACCTCTGAAAATTGATGAACTCTACATATATGTCGACAATTTTTTTTTAATAATGTGCTTAAGATATCATTCGTATGTTTTGTCCCAATTAAAAGAAAAATATGAAGGGGTTAGGTTGTTCTCTTCCAATTTGGTGGAATATGTTAGGTGGTTGGAACTTGGCAGTGTTTTGTATTTATCGAAATCGATCACGTCTAAAGCTCCTAATAACAAAATTGAACATGTCCTCAACTTAACATCTAAACTAACATCCTAGCTTGTTAAGAATTGGAATTAAATTAAGTTGGAGTCAAACTCCCATAACAGAATGTTTTTTTAAAATAAATTTAATATATAAAAGCATCACAAGAAAAAAGTCAATCTCAATTAAATTGGCACCCGATAGATACCCCTTAACAAAAAATATTTGAGGACTGAGCCTATATATATATTTGTATGCACTTAGTATATCCAATTATCCATGATAATTTTTGGTCAAAGAAATTCAATTAAAAATCGAAAGGGAAGATCCTCTAAAAGCCCAAAAGGGCGGATGTGAGACCTGTCGATGATGAGTTGTAAAGAAATCAAGAGGTGCTACTAGCGTTTTTCTAAAATAAACCGAACTTTTGTCTAATTCATACAAAAGCCCATTTGTTATAATGGGTCGGTCTTACCCTAAGAGTCCGTTTGGTTTGAGAGTTTTGGAGGGGAGAGGAGGAAAGATTTTTACTTTGATGTGTTTGGTTCAATTTGTAGAAGGGAATGAGAGGGGAGCATAGCTCTTTAAAATTTTATTGCATTGCCATAATTATCTTTAAATTAATTTCAAATCTCAATATTAACCTTGTAACAACTTTTATTATTATTAGATTATATTATTTTGTAACAATCATATTATTATTAGGTTATCTTATTCATATTCTTGTAACAAATTTTATTATTTTGTTATATTTTCCTTATAACAACTTTGATTATATATTAAAAGATGTGCTATTTTTTACTGAAGTAATTGGCAAAAATTGCAAGGATTACAAAGAATTGCTCTTATAAAAAAATAGAATATATGATGCATGGAGTAAAATACATGAGCCAGTTTGAGATAAAATAAACAGCTTAGATATGAGCTACTCTTTCGTCGGCTTCTGAAATCGTAAAACTAACAGTTTCTTTTATTTATTAAGTTTAAAGGTAAAACAGTAAAATAATCTTAAATTCTCTCCCCTCTCCTTGCGAACCAAACACGTTTTTAATTGAAAATATCTCCCCTCCTCTCCCTTCCGTTAAAATCCCTCTCCTCCCCTTCTAATTCTCGAACCAAACGAACCCTAAGGCTCCTAAAGTTTGGAAAATTGCTTTTCTCCATTTTTGTTTTTGCTCATTCGCACCTCAAACTTTCTAAAATAACCTCAATGTAAGTTAACTTACGCGTAACTTAATTCACGCTAATACTTAACGTGAGTTAACTCACGTTGACCCCAGCGTGAATTAACTTGCTTTGGTGTTAGGTAAGCTAACATACAAACAAATTTTGACAGAGATGTTGTTATTTTAGCCCCTAAACATGCATTTTTTACAATATCCATCATCGGCTATCACTATTTGAATTTTTCATATTCATTCATTCACAATACCTTATATTCATTTATTTTAATTCCCGATCATTCGCTACATTTTTTCAAGAACGTTCATTTGCTCAATTGTAATAGAAATATCAATTTATTCATTTTCAAAATAAATCCAAACTAAAAATACAAAAGTACGCAAAATAAATTCCAAAATAATATAACACGAAAAAATTATTTAGTTTTAATTTCATCTCCGTTCAAATCGGGTAAAAAACGAAGTGTTTTGTTCCATTACATTGTCCCTAAAGATGTGTCATCATCATGATGTTGGATTTAAATTAAATTCATGAAAGTTCGAAAATATTGATATTGAAGTGTCTTATACTTAGCGTTAAAATTTGCAACTCTCTTTGAAAACTCAAAAGAATAAAGAGAACATATTTTGTATTCTACCAAATCAACTATACATGTTCTCACATTGAATTCCTTCATATAAGATGAGTAGAGACATAAAGCAATGCATTCTGATATATTCTTTTGAACTTAATCCTAATGTCCTGCTAACTGACAAGTTTCAATTGATAAATGAGCATGATCAAGCTCAAAACAACAACTTAGAAATACATTCTCTTACGTCTCACTCTTCTTATACGAAGGAATTCGATGTGATAGCATATATAGTTGATTTGGAAGAATACAAAATGTGTTCTATCCATTATTTTGAGTTTTCAAAGAGATTTGTAAACCTTTATATTAAGTATAAGACACTTCAATCTCAACATCTTCAGCAAATTAACAAGAATTTAACTAAAATCCAACAAAATAATTACACGACATAATAATATAATCTAAACATCTTCATTTTGCCGAATCAAACTCTTGAGAATATCTTTAGTAGATCTCAGCAACAAAACATTCAACTTGGTTGTTGAGAACATGATGTGCTGACCAAATATGGAGAACATGATCTTCATGTCGTCCTCGATTGTGAGCATCATCTGAATGAACTGCAATCTTCCGACTGAGTCGGTCGATGGACGTTGATATCCAACGCCGTCCACCCTCCTTGTGTCTATGTGGTTGAGTCATCGGTTGATTTGATTCAGTTGATCGATCAGATCTACAAACATGACACTTGTAATTGAAGTTGAAGTTGAAGTTGATTTGCATGAAATTCACACTTGGAGCTTTCAAATTCGATTTGCTTTTGCTTTGAAACAGAATTAGAGAAATGGTTGTTGTTCTGATGTAAAACAGAACAAAACGCAACGTCAATTATAAAGATAACATTAATACAAATGAAATCATAGTGAACTTAATACTATATAATATTCTTATTTTTTTATTAATGAAAGTAACATTGCTGGTATCTAAATAAAAAAAATGATATTATAAGTTATTTTACAATCATCTTTAAAGAGATTTGAACTCTTTTATAAGGCTAAATTTTTACTACTAAAACTAGCGCCTCAAGTGTAACCTTCCCCATTTTTCTAACCACTTGTTCATTTTTACCAATACCCCGTAAATTTTGTAAAGGATGAGCATTTTTTCCTAAACATAGATTGCACAAAATATGCTGAAATACTTAACTTATTTGACTACTTCTTGTCAAAGCAACATTTTATTAACATGTAACTAAAGTTCAAAGTTCACTGTTGTTTAATATTGAGTAATCTCTATCACAAAAAATATTGCCACTTAACTCCCATTCCAACCACATTTTGTAGGAGAAAATCTTTCATCAACACATACCTAAATCAATATTATTTATGCACATTCACAAGAAATTAATAAAATTAAATAAAAATAATTTAGTCACTTCAATCAATATTATTTTGTTTTATTCTCTTTTAATTTTGTTGATATCATGTGTGTGCGTCTAAATAATATTGAATTGAGTATGTGCCTATGCAAGACTTTCTCCATTTTATAGTTAACTAACCACATGTATGTAGGGAAAACAACAGTTGCAAATTACAAAACAAGTAGGAGGAATTTTGTAGTTTTTCTTTGGTCGAATGACCATTTTCTTCAGTTTACTTATTTGACAGGTGGTGCTAAATCTAGACGTTCTTTTATGCAACTTATATGGCTTCTTTGTGTCTGGGTTGTGTGGAACGAGCGAAATAATCGCCTGTTTAATAATGTAGTTACTCTCATTCCCTGTTTACTAGATAAGGTTAAGATTCTGTCTTTAGGGTGGTTGAAAGCTAAAAAAGCTACCTTTGTTTGGTACTCAGGAGTGGTGGTCTTGCCCTCTTGTTTGTTTGGGTATAGGCTAGTATTCAGCTGCTGTGTTTGTAATTGATGTAACTTTTGGTTCCTTTTGTAGTCTCTAAGGCACACCTTGTGCTTTTGAAACTGCTTTGTTTTTAATTATATTTTAGCTTGTTAAAAAAAAAATAGCTTGCAGTTTTTAGGGAATTTTTAAGTCTTGAATTGTTCTTACAAGATTGGCTTAAAATCCTTTATGTTTACTAATAGAAAACTGAAAATGCCTAATATGACCTACAGTGATATGACTGACCAAATAAAGTTGCAGTTATGATTTGATACACACCATATCCTTTGAGTTTGAGGTGGGGAACCCAGGGATGCTTAGTTGGAAAATGTCTTGTATGATTCTTTAGCAGGTTGGGAAAAGTGTCATAAAGGACTTCCACATTGGCATTAATGAAAGAAAGGTGCTCCCTTACCTGCCAGTTCAAGTTTATGGTGGAGTGGACCTTCATGACCTCATTATTGCTGCATTCAACTCACACAGAAAAATTAAATACTTAACTGGAGGAGTATATTAATTTGCTCAAAATAGAAACTTTGGAGCGTACTCCAACCTCAGTAGTTGTTAATTTCATTCATTTTATAAGTTTAATACTCTTTAATTGGTTAGTATATAAAAAAAGTTAAATTATCAACCAATCACAAACTACTATATTATTAAAAGGAAATTATTGACTTTTATATTAAATATTATTAAAATCACACATAAGATGGTTTATAATGTTATTTACAGTATAAAAATATTCATATTTATTTACGGTGCATATATCTAACAATTAAATTATTCTATAGTAATACAAATATATCAATTAAATTAGGGTTTTACCCTTTGTAATATAGGTTATTTCGGGTTTTTCATCCTGTAATATTTTTTTTTAGTTTTCGTCTTTGTAATTTGAAGATTTATGGTTTTGGACTTTCGTGAATTCTAACGGTACAAAATGAATGATATGGTAGGTGAGTAAACCGAAATTTGCTCAAATTACAGAAGATAAACCGAAATTTGCGAGGATAAACCGAAATTTGCTCAAATTAACAAAGGGGTAAACTGAAATTTGTTCAAATTACAAGGGATTTACCATGAATGACCAAAACCAAAAAATCTTCAAATTACAAAGACGAAAACTAAAAAAGATTATAGTATCAAAAACCGAAAATAACTTATATTTCATGGGGTAAAATACTATTAACCCATTAAATTATTCTATAGCAGTACAGTTTTAAAAATAATAATGGAAAGATGATGATGGATCAGCACAGTTGCTAGGAACCAAAAATGAAATATTCCTTTTGCCACATTCTTTTGGAACCAAAATGAACTTTTGCTATATCAATATCTTATGTAGGGTTATACTTGTCACATTCAATAATGTTAACTTTGGCAATACATTACTTCCTGTGGTACAACTTGACCAAAGATTATTTGCTCTTATGGAAATCTAAAGGCATGTTGATTATTTTGCCTTGAAGTAACCTTGATTCCAAGTCTCATATGATGCTAATATGTTTTGTTGCAATCCTTTCTAGGTTGGGACAATAGCACTGTAAAGTTAAGAAAATTATCACAAATATTGGCAACTACAACTTACTTCAATAATGTATACATCATGATTCTTGTTTTGATTTCATTTGACAACTATTACTACTGAGTGGAGCTTAAGTATTCGATGGGTTTTAATTTTTTTTACAAGATTTCTTGTTTTCTTCGCTGAAACGCTACTTAAGATTTGGGATGAAACTTTGTCTAACAAAGTACTATGTATTTACTATATTCAATACATAGATATTAAATTAAATACATAGATAGATCTTGCGGCTAATGCATGTTTTTTTTATTAATGTGAAATATCTACCAATTTTCTAAAAAATAAATCTAAGTCATAGTTTAAGAATCTGACTGATCGCTTATAGTGGATCTCTCCTTCCAACTATATTATATTTTCCATCCAATTTTTTTGGGTCAATTAGTCTACCGGTTTTAATTTCATCCCTTATAAGTTAAAGTTAATAAGTGAAAAATTTGAGGTTCGAATCTCAACCTCTACACATATAATGCAATGTCTATATTAACTGAATCACACACATAGAGACGATAAGTTGTTTTCTTATTATTGCCATTAATTTTAGGGATAATATGTCTTTACCCCCTGTAATTTGGGCGAGTTTTAGTTTACCTTCTGTAAAAAAAAGTTAAGATTTCAACCCTGTAAAATAAGATTATTTGATTTTAGCCCCTGACTCATGTGACTGTGTAGAATTATATGAAAAGTACAAAAATTTCTAAACTTACTATATTTTGAAATTTTTTAGAAAAATTCAAAAAAATAACATAAGCTAATTTTTGAATGTTTATTTTTTTCTGAATTTTTTTATTTTTTGAAAAAAATCCAATTTTTTTTCGTTTTTTTTTCTTATTTTTAAATTTTTTGAAAATTAATTTTCAGTTTTTTATCTTTTTAAAAATAATTTTTTAAACTATTACACACATGTCAGATTTTAAAAAAATAAAAATTAAAATAATTACACAGTGGCGTGCTATGTCAATGTCCATTACACATTTGTCAGGTTTTAAAAAAAAATAAAAAATGAAATAATTACATTACACAGTGGGGTGCCACGTCAGCGTCTGGATGGGGTCAGAGATGTTTTGTGGGGAATCTTTACATGAGTGTTTTGTGGAGAATCTTCATATTATAGGGATGAAATCTAAACTTTTTTTTTTTACAGAAGATAAATCAGAACTCGCCCAAATTACAAAGTAAATATATATTAACCCTTACTTTTATTTAAAATTCATCAAATCACATTGGATCTCTTTCCTCTAAAGTTGACAACTATTAATTAACAAAATATAAAGAATATTGTAGATACGTTAAGTTAACAAATCATGAGTTTATTATAATAACAACTTTTAATTTTCTCATTTTACACTTTACTCACTTTAAAGAATTGGTCGCCTAACTTCATTAATATGTGTTGTCCCTTCGGCCAAATGTACCATGTGACTTTCTTGTATGAATGGTATCAAGAACTGAAACAAACCAAAAATAATGCCACCACATTAATTTCGTTGATATGATTGGTAACATAAAAGCAGAGAAATGAAGAGTAAGATTCAGCATATGCGCTTACTTGAAGGTAAGTTTTTACTTGTTTACTTAATTGATTTATTGAGAAATACTTTCGGTAAAAGTAATACTGTGATTTTATCAAATATTTATTTTTGTTTTGTATTTTTTATAAACAAAATCGTATTAAAACAGAGTGCAAGAGGTTGCCCAAAACGTTTACACAAAATTAGTCTAAATATCATATAATTGTACCTGAAAAACTAAACGTTAACTTCTTTTCTCTCCCTCTATATAAACTATATCTCAAAGATAAAGTTTTTATATCAGTAACACATAATTATAATTTGTGTTGTCTTGATCTTGTCGAAAAACTATTTTATTCCTCAAAAACCATGAGGACCAAGAAAGCAAACTAGATAATATGACACAACTTTTTTAATCTATAATTTCCTCCAGTAATTGCTCCATGGCGCAAGCAGGGACTGAGAAAATGATCAGGTTCCTATGTAGTCCCAAGTTGGCGAATGCATATGCAGTCGGTACTTATTCACCGTCCGATCAATGTTGAGACTCGATGGTCCAAATTTCGATCTAAAAATTTAATATTAAATAAAATCAAAATCTGTTTTAAAATTTAAATCGTCTGATCTTGATCGACGATTCTTAGCAGCATACTGCGTGCTATTTGCATCTAATCTATATCCATAAAAAATAGTGTCAAATTAATCATTTTGTGAAAAAATCATTATTAACCCACCTATGTTCAAGGTTATTTAAAAAATAAATAAAAGAAATAATAACAAAACTAGTATATTTCAGTATGTAAAGTCTAGGTCAAACCGGTAGATTGACATAATAAAGACGGTCTATGATGATAAGCTCACCACCAACTATCAGATAGGAATAACCAAGTCACTACCATCTAACGGATAAGAAAGACCAGACCAACTCATATAACAAACACATGAAATATCTAAAAGAGACGCTCCCCTGACAATAGGAAAAGAGGTCATTTGCCACCACGTCTATAAATATATCCCTCACTCAAGCAATAAAACATATGTCCCAAATTGAGACTAAACTAAAACTATGTAGCTATGATTCCTTAAGATCCTTAGGGACACGTAAGACCAGGGAAACCCTGTCGAACTCACATCTAAGTCACCCCATCTATATCAATGTATTTTCTGCAAGTACATTTGACTTCCACCGTGGGTCAAGTAAAACTTAACTGGGACTCAAGATCCAACCAAAGGGCGATCTCAATTCCTCACCGCAATAGTCGTCATTATGAACAATCGTAGATGAGTCAATTGTCGTTTTCTGCAAGTACAACTAGAAATTCTAAAATATTTAAGTTAGACGCCTTCAACCGAGTTCGAATCTGAGACCTTGCAGTGTGTGTCAGTTTCGGTAGTTATTATCACTTCTTCCACAGGGAAAAAAAAACCTAGTATACTTCATGACAAGTAGATTCACAATAAGATTTTAATAGTTTTGATTTTTTTTAAAAAGGTTGAAGCAACAATGAAATATATTAACCAAAACTAGGACGCCTTTTCAGGACAAGTTGTGCTAGAAAAAACTTGAAAAGAGTTACAAAGTTACAAGACAAAGTCCACCAAAAGCATATGAAACAAAGGAAAAAAAAATCAAGCTAGGAAACATATTGCAAGCATCAAGGAGGAGGGTGAAACCTCCAAAATTGGTAATCAAAATTGAAAGTAGCGTATCTCGCTTCAACCATCAATAAGATTGCAACATGATTTTTTTTTACATAAAGATTGCAATTGTTCTTCCTTATGTTGAAAAGTGTGCATGATCCTTTCTTTCTAAATAATTCACACACAAGATAACCAAATAATATTCAAGGCTAAACGAACATGTTTTGAAAATCCTCCTAAACCACCAAAATGTGTGAGGTGATCCAACAGAGTTCCCTTAGAAACTGTAACAAAGCCTAACCAATGAGAAACTAAATACTAGATTCTGCCAAAAAAGTCACATTTTGCAAATAAATATTAACCACTGTTGTGATGCATCAAGCCCCATTTAATATTTACCAAAACAGTCCTTTAAAAAATTGGTTGAAAAAAAAACTCATCTTTTGTAATATATGAGATCTTCGATATAAAGTAGTCGCTATTATACAACTGGTATACCAAATGGCCTTTCCTATAATTCTTATCACAAGAAGAGGAAGAAAAATAATCAAGAAGAGTAACAAATTCTCAGGCAAAATGCTAATCCACTTGAAGCAACACGTACAATCCGCGACTATGTCATCAACCCCTACCCGCTCTACATACTAAATTCTCAAGGGTGGGGAGCCTACCGAGAATTAGCTACCAAGAGAAGGTCCGGATCTTTCAAGGCGCGAAACTAACCCAAATACTTTTCAGTCCCTTTCTAGTGGATGCATTTAAATTACAACGTGGTAGGAATTTTTACAAAGGGCTTGTACAAGGATTTGACCGAAAAAAATATCGGAAGGTTCTAACATCCCAATTCCATTTACCACCGTCATTTATGGGCATTAGCACTTCTAATTACATTCCAAAAGTCTCGAAACAATTGTTCTTCCCAAACAAATAAACTCCTACGCCATAGAAGATTCCAAATCCAAGACCCCCGAACTGAAATCCCCATGCCACTAATCCGACTGGATTTTGGTAGACATCATGTAAAGCTTAAAGCTACTCAAAGCAGTGTTGGAGTCAACCAAATGTCATGCCAGAAAAATTAGAGGTTGAAATGATAAGAGATCCATGTATCTTAAGTAGTTACAATATATATATATATATATATATATATATATATATATATATATATATATATATATATATATAAACGAAATGTATGTAAATAGGGAGTCCTAAGATGTGTTTTGATGGGGTGGTTCGGAGAGAAACATAGAGGTTGGAGTGATAAAGAGATCATTAGATTAAAATTGACCTTTTTGAAAAATATAATTAAAGCTTACCAAAACAAAGAAAAAGAAAAGCAATATTGCAAAATAATAACTTTTATCAAAGAACTCCTTCAAATAAAAACTTTTATCAAAGAACATCCCGCATGCATGAAAAAAGTTTTACAACCGGGACCCTTGTCCAGCTCAAAGAAAATGAAATCAAAGGTTTTTTATTGCAATAAAATGAAACCTCAGTGTAACTCAAGAATAATTAATGATGGATATATAATGGCACCATAATATATATATTACTAGTTCATTATAGTACTAACTACTATACTATAGGGTCATATTTCAAATGAGTATCCTTTGACGGTTCACACCAAGAACTTCCCCAATGTCTCTCCACTTGTGGTTGAATTAAGTCGTAAAACAACCGGCTAATTGGCTATTATCATGGTGTTAATTTTTATTTTATTTTATAAATTGACACTAGTGACTAAAAATTTAACCTTTATGTTATAACAAAAAAAAAAACACCCTTTAAAATTCTCTAAAAAAAAGAATATCCGCCCTTTAAGATATTCACCCTTCAATATGTTAGTTAAATTTTATTTAAAAAAAAGCTAATTCTTTTCACTAATAAACAAATTGCCATATGACCACGACCACCAGAGTAACGCAAGTTGTTAGGGCACATTGTGTGTGAGTTATAAATGTTTGGGATATTGAGTTTGATTCCTAAAAAGAGTTTGATCACGACTTTAAAAGAAGGTAGTAAAATGTATCCTTACTAATGAGGGATTGATGACAATCATATAGTAGTTTTAGCATAATTTAGGAGCAAGTTTTTAGTCTTTCCTAGTAGGTTTCAATTGTTTCAGACTTTAGTCATGTCTTTGTAAATAAATCAATATGGATACGCAATGAAGAATAAGACCTTGAAACATGACAAATCATCCCAACTAATGAGGCGAAATGGGACAACGAATGAAATATTACATATGAGCTAGCCATCGGAAGAAGTGAGATGTATGCTATGAGCAGGGCTGTTTCTACGAATTCGGAGTCTCGGCTCTGAGAATATAAAGAGGTCAGTGATAAAATCAAAACATATTTTTTTTAAAGAGCAATGTTCTATTTATAGGGCCTTTTGTAGCTAACAACTCAATCATTTTAGACTTGAGAGAATTCCAATTTCTTGGATCAAATATATCTACACTAACGTGAATGTCATTAACATTATCAACATTTTGATTATCTTCTTCATTATCATTAAGATTTTGAACGGAAATAACATCAACAAGAATAACATTAACAAGAATAGCATCAACATGACTATCATCAATAGGAATTTGTGTTTCTTTTACAATAAATTCCGCAATGTCGAAGTTGAATCACGTCATTAGACATACAATGTTGAGGTTGAACCATAAAATAAAATTAAAACATAATTAGTAATTAGCAACATATATGATATAGACATTCAATTATACACTTAAATCTGAATAATGTTAACAAAAACTCCCAAAACAGTAAATATGCAGAAATCAATTATGACTAATTCTGTTAATAATCAACCAAATCTTTATCAATCTCTATTTTAGCAATTTTAACATTCAACAAAAATCATCCAATTTCATGAAAGGAAGTAAAATAAATTAATGAAAGAGAGGTTATTTACTTACCAAACAGTGTTGTTTTGGAGAGGGGAAACCACTTGTGAATCGGAGAGGTTATTTTAGCAATTTTGTAGTACTATTGAGTATTAAAAAAAAAATTGAGGTCCATACTGGGGGGCGGCCCAGCTCGGTTGAGCTGTTTGCAACCCCTCAGGGTCGGGCCTAGCTATGAGCCACACATCACACAATTAAAATGGAATTTAGGATGGACAGCCACTGTCTAAGATGTGACGCGTGCTATGAGTCACACATCGCGCCATCATGAAGAAAATCGAAGTAGATCGCTACTGCACTTGACGTGACGCGCTGAAGCTTGTGCGCATCACACACATACTATTTTCAAAAGTTAGGGTTTACACGCCTGCAAATACAGATGTCCCACCTGACTTGAAAAACACGCTCTAAGGATGAGAGCAAGGCGCTATCGCAATTTAGGAAGGTTACCAGCGACGGAGGCACCCCAGAGGCGAGGAATCAACCAACGGTGCTTACATTTCATGTATTTCTATCCGTATAGCTTTTGTTTATGTTTAAAATAGCTTGAGTAGCTAATTCCCTAGAGTTGTGTCATGTAGATGACCCAATTTGTAACTGTTTGAATTATGTAATCTATTGATCTTATTGAGTTCTATGACTTTGTTTAGGTTTCCATTCGCTTATAACTTGTTTTGAATGCTTTTTGGGCGTGTATGGATGTCCATGAAATGGTCCAATTTCAATTGTTCGCTAACCCCGATGTTGCAATTTGCACCGGTTATTATTCGTTCTATTTGCAATAAGTATTCCTTTTAATTTCTGTCAATTAATTATGCTCTTAATGATTTCCATGCGTTTACAGATATCCATGACAAGATTTAATCGCGCAGACCACTAACATCGGTTGTAGGAATTTACACGTGTTTTATTTGTTCATATGCTTATTAATAGGAAGTAACTTATTACAACTAGGGTGCTTTTAATCTGCTAAAAAAAGGACATGACATGACAACTTCAGTTGTGCAATGTTTGATTTGTAAAACTGTTTAAGGTAAAAGACAAACTAGAGGCAAGAGTCATAACAAAAACTGAAATTCTCGTACTTCAATAAACCACAACACAATTTTTTTTTCTATGTACAAGTTGTCTAAAATACCAAAATAGTCTTTTGTCCACCAAAAATCGTATAAATTATTATGAAAAATAGTCATGTGTTGTATTGTTATATCCAGTACTTACTGTTTAGCGGATCAAACATACCCTTAACGACAACAATTTGGTGCTTAATTATTCGCTCCTTTGTACGGTTAAGAACATAGGGTGTTCTAATTATGAAAAGAATGCTAGTTCCTGGACTAGAAACAAACCATTATGAGAAATGGATGAAAATGTCCAACTATAGACCTGACTACTATGAACAAATATCTTGAAATTTAGGAAAGAGACCTGGTTACTATCAAGCATTGAAAGACTGTGGAATCAAGCTTCGAGCATGACCTAATCACTTCTCTCTTTATTTGTGTCATTTTAACCATTGCATAGTATATACTCCTTGTTATTTAATTCTAATTTAAACACACAGTCGTAAGTAGGAATTTCACAATCTATTTCGAGATCAACTTATTAGAAATATTATTACTTGACGACACATTTAGTATACTTGCTAAATTATTCACCAACGATTACATAAATATCAACTAACTAAGAGTGTCTTTAGTAGGGGTTTCTTTAGCTGATAGTAACTGATGTTTAGTATCTATCTCATCGGTAGATAATTTGAATGCATGTTTACTTAAAATTAAATGAGTGAAAATATTTATGCAAGCATAATTTCTTCTTTTTGACATGTGGATCCAACAAACTAGGTTAAAGTTATTGGTAAACAAATTTAAATTATTGTTGAGTTAAAATATAATGATGTGTAATTATTGATGAGATCCATTTAATATCTTTTTAAAAGTGTTGCATTGAAGAATTGTGTACATGCGTGATTCACTTAAAAACTCATTTTAAGATTCTTCTTAGAAGAAGCTCTAAACTCTAATTAAGAGTTAGGAAAAGATATAAAAGATTTCTAAAAAATTAAAATGAATCGAGCCTTTTTTAAAATGCTACCAAACATTGGAGATATGTTGTGATAGAAGTTTTTGCAACAAAAGAGTTCAAAATTTGATTTGTAAGTCCAAAATTTAATTATTTTGAACTTTTTTGGCACTTAATTTCGTTAAGCAATTTGGTTTTTTTAAGGAGAAGTTTTGTATTATGTTTTAAACATGTTTGTAGAAAATATTAAAAACTTTAAAAATTACTCATGAATAACTTAACAACTAAGACTAAAATTGCTAACGATATTTATAAATTTAAAAAGGAGATTTTGGTACTCTATAGGTCTAAAAGTTTTATTTAACCCAATTTTTCTATTATAAAATGTTTCTTGCATAAATTTGTGATAAATGTTAACTAGAAAATGGATTATATTATGTTAGGTAATTCATATAAAGAAAATCTAGATTCATGCATCTTTATTATTATTATTTTTTACCATTTATAAATTTGTGATAAATGTTAAATAGAAAATGGATATTCAATAATTTTAGAAAACTCATAAAAAGTAGAATCCGATTTCACACACTTATAAGATAAAAAAATGTCTTACATACATATTTAATAATGTTTTACCATTTACATAGGCAATATATTTAGAAAATAATGTTCTTCTTTATATTTTCTTATTTTCCATATATTTACTAAAATAATTTTATTTGAACTTTAAAATGGAAATTCAAACTTTGGCTTTATACCGACTTTCATTTGATCTAACTCGTTGATATTTTTTATATTTATTAAAATCTAAAAATAATACGATAATCAATATTTTATGTTTCTTACATTCTTACAACATGTTTTCTTTTGAATTATCATTCTTACAACATGTTAATTACTCCTAATATTCTCAATATTATTAATGATATACATTCTCTCATTATAGACCTTGCATGACCAAACCAATGATTATTATTATGGTAAGTAAAACTTTTGTTTAACTTGGACCCACAACTGAGCCTAATACACTAAACTTTTTCTTCCTTTTTTCATTCTTCATTCTATCAGAATCCTCTCTCTCTCTCTCTCTCTCTCTCGGTCAAGTTCTGACAATCGTTAGATTTGAATCAAACGGTCAGTATTTCCTGTCAACAAGAACAAAGGTAAGAAAAACAAAACATCCTAGATTCCTATTTGGGGTTATGTTTTTCTGATCAACCAAGTTAAAAATCTTTCCTTTTTCCTCTTTTATGTCTTCTTTCATCATTTTCAAACATACCCATGATTGATTTGTTTGGTTTTTTCTGATTTTAGGTGAAAAAATGGATTCAGATAGTACTGTTTCTTCATTGATCATGATGGATGAAGATTTGCATCCTCATCAATTTTCATCTTCAACAACTTCTAAGCTACATAGTAATGGTACTCCTACTTCTACTAGTGTTCATGAGCTTCTTGAATGTCCTGTTTGTACCAATTCAATGTACCCTCCAATTCATCAGGTTTGGTTCTTTGTTCTTCTTTGCTTCATGGGTTTGAATTGGATTATGTTCAGAAATTCTGATCTTAGTTTATGTTTGGTTCTTTACTTCTTTTATCTGTTTTTGTTTGTTTTTTAAGGTATGATTTTAGTTGAAAGTTTGTGAATTATGTTTTGGTTTTTTGTTGGTATGATTTTGTTATGTGGATCTTGTGTGTTTTTTGCTTGAATTTTGGTTTGAATGATTTCGGTTATGTTTTGTCATGAGTTTTCTTTTTGTTTTTGGAACTTGTTTTAAGGTAAAGTTATATTTTTGAAAGAAAAAAAAACAAAATGAATTTTACTGAATTCACTTTTATATTGGCAGTGTTATGATTCATGTGTGAATTATTCATCAATTGAGATGAATTTGATCCGAGGGGCTTATGACTTGTTTGAATTGATTTATTTGATTTTACTTGGCTTGACTGAAGAGCTTATTTTTTAAATTTTTTATTTGAATGACAAATGTTAGTAGTTAGTTGTTAAGTTAATATTTACTCCTTCATTTGGGTTTGAACCTAGGACCTCTGACTCCTTTTAACGCTTAGCTCAAATCAATTGAGCTTATGAAAACAACTTATAACATGTCTATAAGCTGTTTTAAGAGTTTCAGCTTATATCCTTAAACTCTCTTGGATGGATTTTTTATTTTTTTTGACAAAAAAAGCTCAACAGGATAGCTTTGAAAACTCCTCTAAAAAAAAAAGGATAGCTTTGAAAACAATTTATAGCTTAGTAGAAAACAATTTGGTTTTATTTTTATTATTTGTTATACAAATTGTTTACACATTAGCACTAATATGATAAACACATATGTTATACGCGTTTAATTAAACTGTTTATAACCCTATTTTATTTCAACCCTTTCTCATATATACATTGTTACTGCAAAGCATCATAGAAAATGGCTGATTTATGGTGTTTGTAAAATTTTAACTGTGCTTCTATTGGTGCTTTTGGAAAGGGTGTGAAAAATAATATGCACTATGATTTTACCTACCTAGGGTGTAGTGGTATTTGGATGATAAAAATCAAATGACTTTAATGGTTAAACAAGATAGTTATTGCCCCACCCTATTTCTGGGTATGTGGTTGGAGAAAGGTATGGTGTGACTGTGAACATTTATCTTATCTTACAGAAGACATAAATGTTCAGGTGGTTTTTTTTTTTGGTACAGAATAATACTGGATACCTTTGTGGAATGTACTCCAAAAGAAGGATAAAAATTGGACTCGGTAGTTATGAGGCTGTATAAATTATGAACTTTCCTATGAGGATTAATCTCTTGAGGTCAAACATGAACTGTTTGGCAATGGCTGATTGTGAGAGGAGCCAATACCATGTCATTCTAAATAGGGTTGTTTAGTTGATAAAGATATCAAAAAAGGTTGACGATTTTTTAGTGCAATGCATACAAGGTTTGTAAGTTAAGCCTAGGATAAATTTGTTGATACTATTGAATAGGCCATAGAACCTGACATATATTACTCGGAAATTTAATCATAAAATTTGAGTGAGTAACAATTTCTATACAATTGAGATGAGACATCTAGAGTTGTTGGATTCTTGTTGAGCTTTTTCTTTGGCGTTGTAGCCCATATTAAAAATTTGTCTTACTCTTGGTCATAGAATTTGAGTTGACCCCATATAACTTTTATCATCTTACTACTTTCAAATAGCTAATAGCTTCTGGGATGGAAACAATAGAAGTATCAGGTGTTATCTAATTTAAGAATCAAACACGTGAAATTTCTCTACTAATCTGGTCTCACATATTTGTATATATCCGAGTTCTACTACAGGTCTAGTTGGATTGGTTTATTGAAGTTTATCTACTGGCATAAACACTTGCGAGACTATTTTGAAGAGCTTATGTAAACAGCTTATGACATGTTAATAAGCTGTCTTCATCTTATTTCCATAAGTTCTGTATGATAGCCTTATGAAAACAGTTTGACTTTATTTTATCCTTTGTTATATAAATAGGTTATGCAGAAACACTTATGGTACAAGTGCGTAGTTAAGATGTTTTATCAGAAAAGGTCTAAATCCGAGTATTTCGTTAATTTCAGGATTCAGCTAATACATAAGTTTATTTCAACAAGGAATGATGTATCATGTGATCAGATTATATCTTAAAACAATTTTTAACTTTTGTTTTTGCAGTGTCACAATGGACATACCCTATGTTCAACTTGTAAGACAAGGGTACACAACAGGTGCCCAACTTGCAGACAGGAACTGGGCGATATTCGGTGTTTAGCATTGGAAAAGATAGCAGAATCACTTGAACTTCCTTGCAGATACACCTCTGTTGGCTGTCCAGAGATATTTCCCTATTACAGCAAACTCAAACACGAGTCTATTTGTAACTTCAGACCTTATAACTGCCCCTATGCCGGGTCAGACTGTTCTGTTGTCGGGGATATTTCACAGCTTGTTGCTCATTTAAGAGACGACCACAGAGTTGATATGCATTCTGGATGCACTTTTAATCATCGCTATGTCAAGTCAAATCCCATGGAAGTAGAAAATGCTACATGGATGTTAACAGTAAGTACAATGTTCTCTAAATAATACTTTGTATAAGAAAAGAAAACAAAATGATCTGCACGATTTAAGATTAGAGGAATAGTGAAACTATATGCTTAAATTTCTTTTAGATAACAGCAAAGGCCGGAGCTTAAATTTCTTATTTGAAATTATTTACTGCAATAAGCACTTGTGAGATTGTTTGGGAGAACTTATAGAAATAGCTTATGACAACATGTCAATAAGTTGTTTTCAATTCATTTCCATAAGCTCTCCAAGATAGCTTATAAAAACAGGTTATAGCTTAAATGAAAATAGTTTGACTATACTTTATATGTTGTTATAAAAATAGCTTATGCATAAACACTTATACGATAAGTGCTTACGTAAGTTGTTTATCCAAACAGTGGTGCACAAGCACATATATACAACTTACACATTGTTTTCTCATCCTCATCCAAACTGATAAGCCACATTATTTTATTGTTTCTGTTAGGTCTTCCACTGTTTTGGACAATATTTCTGTCTCCATTTTGAAGCCTTTCAACTTGGAATGGCTCCGGTTTACATGGCATTTCTCCGTTTCATGGGCGATGAAAGAGACGCCAGGAGCTACAGCTACAGTCTCGAGGTAGGAGGAAGCGGCCGCAAATTAATCTATGAGGGCAGTCCAAGGAGCATTAGAGACAGCCACAAGAAAGTTAGAGACAGTCATGATGGCCTCATTATATACCGGAACATGGCGCTTTTCTTCTCTGGTGGAGATAGGAAAGAGTTAAAGTTACGAGTAACAGGAAGGATATGGAAAGAACAACAAAACCCTGAAGGTGGAGTTTGCATACCCAACTTGTGTAGCTAGATTGTTTGCATCATTTTCCTCCATATAAGTTATGTGGGGGTAATTGATGTCTTTCAAGTTGTTGATAGTTTTGGAAAGTTAATTACGTTACACCTTGCTGAATGGTGATGTTGGTTTCAACTTTCAACTTACAAAATAACAAAACAAGTTCCTCTTCCTTTTCTAACCAAGATATTTGTCAAATCATTGTTCTCAAATGTATCATATGCTGAATTCGTCCAAAAGTTTTTTCTATTCTCATAAATGTGGTTAAATTTTGCATTATGAATTGCATTTTCTTTGTGGCTTAACTTGTCTACATACTTTTTCGATAATTAGGAATCGAACTCAGTACTCCGAGATACCGAGATTTATAATACTCAAATACACTCACTAGTCACTACATACCAATCACTAGTGTCAGACTTCAGTGTCTACATACTTTACAGACCTGGATCACTTGTAGCAATTATTTCATGCAGTTCGTTGCAGTTTTAAATCTCATCCATGGATTTGAGATTGAACGACTCAAATTACACATTCATTTAATTTGTTACTGAGCTCCGCCATTGATTTAGATTGGACATTCGAGATCAGTTACCGCAACTATTCTGATTCCATAATTGATGTTACTGATCTCGACCATTGATATAGATCGGACATTCGAGATCAGTTACTGCAGCTAATCTGATTTCATATTTTTTTTGATTCAGTCTGATTCCATACTTTACATAGACAATAACTTGCCTTGTCATTTTTCTTCTTCTATCCATGTGTAAATGATGTGTTTTAGTGTCTTTAGCATGCATAATAATAGCTGACACATGTTGTGTTTCTACATTACTTTCTGAATATTCTAGAGAAAAGTTTTATGAGGCTCACTGTCTTACACACTTGTATCCAGTTATAAAGAGCTGTCTCAATGATGAATTGATGATGCTACTTTATAAGAACAATATCAAGGAGTGCCTACACCATGCTGAAATAAAAGTACTAAAAAGTATCTATGATTTTTTTTTTGTAAATTTTAAAAATCATTTAATTTTTTTGTATCAATCATTTAATGTTTTTAAGTGATTGAAAGTATTTATAATAAGGACCAACATGGTTTCATGGAAATGGCTAGTCGAATTAAGGTTTGATTTTTGACCGAAAGATGCACTTATGTTTAGTGTATGACACGCCGTGAATAAGATAACCTCTATTAGAGAGAATCCATGGAGGAAAAAAAATATCAATAAGGTGTGCTAAATATGTTTTAATCATTGCTATTCGGATGCTCGAAAAATTGAAGATTAGGAAACAAGTTCAACATGCTAAAAGGATCCCTACAACCATGAAACGAATCCTAATTTGAGGTTCACATTCTAAATAATATCCTTTGAGTGAAAGAATTATAAGTTTAGTGACTATCAAATTAAATTTTATGTAGACAAAGTTAAATTTTATGCTTGTGAAAAAAAATATGACAACTAGTCATGCAATTTCACTTCTCTCTTAGACCTATTATGAGTGACACATTTCTCCATTTCACCCATATTAAAGAAAATTATAAATAAAAGGAAGAGAATTGTCAAACCACAAAGGAAGAGAATTGCATTTACATTATGAATTAACACTTTCAAAGTGTTTACTCTCCCCCATTTATTTATTGTCGAGTTCCTCTCATTTGTTGTTTCAATTAGTTTTTAAGTTTGTTTTATTGTTATAATAATAATTATCGTGATTAAGGGTGGTTTTTATACAAAACACGCTGCTCAATCCACCTAGGAACATTTTACAAAGGACAACACCGCGAGGGTTTAAACAAGGCCAAAATCGAACAATACCTCTAAAATAGATTGTTGTAAACTTGAGATCAGAACATTGCATGTTAGGTAAGGGTCGAATTTAGGGGGTGTTTATGGGTTGGGTTAACCTAAAAAACTCGGTTAAAACTACCCAAAAAACCCAAAAAAACGGGTTGGGTTGGGTAATCGAGTGGGTATGGTTTCAAAGAACGAAAAATCCATAAAAAAAATTGGGTTTCGGGTAAAACCATACCCAAACCCAAAAACCCACTTACCCAAATGTCAACTTTTTTTATTTTTATTTTCATAGGGAATAAGGAAAATACTAAAGGTTTTGGTCATAAATCAAGTCTATAATTTCCAAAACTGACACAATGCACTCTCTATATTGAAAATCAAAACATGCTAGAGTTATCAAATAGGATGTTGCATTTTTTTGTTATTTTGATGTTAATTCATTTTATGTCAATGAACTTTGGTTTATTGCAAGTATTTTATTATAGAATTTATTATTTTATCATTTATTATTTTATGATGCTAAAAAAATAGTGCAAACAATTTGAATAATAAAATAAAAAAATTGAGTAATTTTTATGAAAAACATGAGTATTCATCGTTTAGTCATTTAATATTTATTAAAATATAGAAATAATTTGGGTAACCCACTACCCAACTCAACTCAACCCAAAAATAAGTGGGTTTACCCAAACCGGAGTATTTTGTATGGTTCGGTTTTGGGTTTGGCCAAATCCAACTCAAATCCACCCACGAACACCCCTAGTCGAACCCACACCACTCTTGAGGGCTAGAACCTTCAGCCACTTAACCTTAATCCACTGAGGTGGCTTTTTCAAAGAAAAAACTATGAAAGCTCGCACAAGTTTTAAAGTGGACAATATCGAGTAAATAGGCAATTACCCCACTGAAATTGTAAGTTTCGTCAATTACCCCCTTGAAAATAACAAAACTTCAATTACCCCCTTGAAATTGCACAACGTTAATTAATTTATCCCCTCCGTCAAATTCTTCTGTTAGTCAACATGACGTTTTGCAAATATCCCCTGAAGTTTTGCACTTATGTGTAAAATGCCCCATGAACTTGAAAATTTATATTTTTTTTCTTATCCTTGAAAGTGATTGCATTATCACTGAATTGTGGAGCATATTAGCTAAATTTTGACGGTATACAACTATATATCGATAGTATGGTAGAACAAATTGGCAGTATTTGGTAAACCCTACAATAATGTTCAAAACTCAAGAATATTTACAAAACAAACATAAAAGCATTTCTTTGTTCCAACATCAGATGTTGTTTTTTCTTTTTTAAGTTGTCATTCACCCCATTAGAGATCAAAAGGATAGTGGCTATCATGTTTTTTTATGAATAAAAAAACATGATAGCCTATACATAATATAATATTATTACCATTCATTTGAATCCTAAGGGGGGAAGAAGACCATGATTCCTTCAAGATCTTTTATAAAGTGAGAGAAGTAACAAGTTTATGTATTTTTTCTTGAAAGTGAGAGAAGTGTGTTGGTGTAGAGTGTGTGGTGCTTACAATATAAAGGAATTGGAAATTTTTGGTGTGGTTAAATTAGCAATAACAAAGCCATATATTTTGACATTTTGGTTATGCCAATCATATGTCATTTATGCGCTTCATTATGTATGTCATGCATTAATTTTCCATCTGACAAGTGTGGCTGTACTTTGCTATGCTGACTTTCATATCACTAGGCTCTAATACATGATTAATGTTTGATCCTTTCAGGGATCATATATAGTTGTATACCGTCAAAACTTAGTTAATATGTAAAGCAGTCACTTTTAAGGATAAGAAAAAAAATCAAGTTCAAGGGGCATTTTGCACATGAGTGCAAAACTTCAAGAGATATTTGCTAAACGTCATGTTGACTAACATAACAATTTGACGGGAGCGGTAAATTGATTAACGTTGTGCAATTTCAGAAGGTAGTTAAAGTTTTATTAATTTTAAAGGGTAATTGACGAAACTTACAATTTCAGGAAGATAATTACCTATATTTAGTCGGACAATATCTCATATTGAGGCATCTTTTAAACACCGAAAAACTATTGGTGCTCACACTCACACATGTCCAAAAAGAGACAATATCTCATAAATGCATTGTTTAACTTCAAAGTCGGAACAATAACTAAATTATAACTAGAGAAACCACGCGCTATATGTTCAATTTGTGGTACAAAAATGAGATAATTAATTATCACAGGTGTCATAATATTAAGTTTGATAGTGTGGTGTCAAACTGAGGAACGCGACTAGAAAGGGAGGGACAGACGGCGTACGGTTGCCGGAACGGCGGCAGCGGGCGAACTTCTTGCAGTCCTCTTTCCTGCTGATGTTTCTTCTTTAGGTATCACTCACTCTCTATTCTTCAATGTTGTTAATATTATTCATTTATATTAATCAAATTCAGATTCAGGGATCAAGAACAAAACCAAACTATTTCCTTATTTGCTTTATCTCATACTCTATTTCAAACCCCTTTTTATAATTATCTCTGTTTTTTATTTTACTCTCATAACCCATTTTTTCAAACCCTAAATTATAAATTTCATGTTTTTCGTTCTTTTTGGACTCCGTTTTTTATTGGTCAAGTGGCCTGGTGACTAAAAATTCACGGTGAATAAGTGTGGAATTCAGGGTTCAAACCTCAGTCTCTGCACATATAATGCAGTATCTTCCAACTGAACCAATATGTATGTAGTTTTGTAACTTATAAGACTAAAAACGGCGTAAAGTTAAAAACAAAATTATAGGGAAAAAATACATTTAGCTATTATTTATATAAATTGATGGTTTAACTAACCTGTTTGTTGGTGGCTTATACTCTATGCTGTGATTGAAGCAGAATAACATAGTTAATTGAAAATGGATAGACGTAGAAGCCAGAGAATTCAATCCATGAAGAAGAATGGTTCCTCTGATTCAGACTCTAACTCACATGATCACGCTGCTAAGAGTTGTAAAGTGGTTTCAAAGTTGTTGCTTCCTGAAGACTTGATGTTTTATATCCTTACTTTGGTTCCTCTTAACTGTCTGATTAACTCTGCAAGGTATGTTTGCAAACCTTGGGCTGCTACTATTGCAAGCTCACTTTTCGCTGAAGCGTACAAACGCAGTCCACATTCTAAGCCTGGTCTATATGTTCAAAATTGTACAACAACAAGTAGTTCTTATTTCTTGGAATTTAAAGATGATGTGAATGGCCAATTTGAAAGGACTGATTTGGGAACACCACAAAAACTAGGATATGTAATCGGTAGTTGTGATGGCATATTGCTGCTTATGAGTATAGCTCGACAAATTTCGGTCGTGAACCCTATCCTCAAGTGCTGGCTTAGGTTTCCTCGTTTTCTTTCTCAGCATCATATAGTAGCTAGGTGGCAATATACCATAGCACGTGTTCCTCGCACTTCCAAATTCAAGCTTTTCCTGATAGATGTCCTTGAGGTTTCGGGTGCTCATTGGTATGTTTTCTATGTGCTGAGAATTGGAATAGATAATGCATGGAAAGAGATAGCAAAAAAAGAAGCTCCTGTTGACTGGTGTTTTTTATGGTTTCCACTTTATAGTGGAGGCAATGATCTTTACTGGATAACATTTGACAAAGTGATTGTGATGGATGTTGACAAGGAAACTATTGTACGGGAATATCCACTTCCCACTAGAATTATACTTTCTAGTCCGCTTGCGATACTTTTATGGATGGGAAACCGCCTTTCTTGCATTGCATCCTATGTTTATAAAACATATGAAATCTACATTCTGGATTTTGATTCAGGAAATTGGTCTCTTTATCATGAGATGGGACCTTTTGATTATGTTGCTGCTTGTGGTCATAAGCTTGATACTACGGATGTGAAATTTCGTTTTTGGATCAACAATCAAATTATCTTTCAAGTACGTCTACCTCAAAATCCAATTGGAAATTTATTGCCAGGCCTTCAATACATACATTTTGGTTACAATGTGAAGACCAGGCAATTGACAAAGATTGAGGACATTGACGTGGGCAATTTTGAAGTATGTCTTCACACTAACAGTCTAGTTTCATTGCCAAGTACTCCAGCATAGCTAAGTTTTCTGCTATAATATATGTCATAGTATTGTTAATATTTCTCTTAGCTGAAAAACAAGTAGTTATGTTTCTATTTTGATGTGGAAACACTTGATGAGTGTTTGCGTAGTTAGTCTGGCTTTTATTATTATTAATCTTTAGCTATGCTTATTCGAATGAATTACGACTTACTTGGACTTGAGACAATTTTTTTGCTCTGTTGCTTTTCTCATCCTTGAAATACACATGTATGATTGCTGGATACATTTCTCTATCCTGGATACATTACAACTATTCACTGATAGATACCTATATGTGAAAGTAATGAACACTTGGGAATAAGATCAGGCAATATATTTTGTTTGAAATATATATATATATATATATATATATATATTTGAGTGATGTTCTTCTCCAACTCTGCGAAGTCGTCAATGGCAATATGTCATGCTGCTTCATGAAAATGACTCAAACTATTAGAATGAGTCAGGTCATTAGAGACCATATAGATCATGGTTTTAATTGCCGTTGTTACGCTATGAATCTTTATATCGTGGTAAAATATTCAAAAATGCGTCTGCAATTGTGGTTGCAATGCTGATGTGCAGACCTCTAAAATGTTATATTGCGATGATAATTGCGGTTGCAGACTGTAATTTAGAACCATAAGGTCAGGCGACAACATTTTGATCACAATTCGGTTTCCAACATTTAGGTGATGCTTGGAAATGGGATTATGTATTCTGATCCTCAATTTTCTCTACCATTTTTCTTCGTATTCTATCCCTTTGTTGTGTAATATGCTGAGGGATGAAAAGAAGTGGATTTTTCACTCATAACATGAAATTCTTATGAACCATATTCATGGATTATTTAGAAAAGATAATGACTTTATATTTGATATATATATATATATATTGAGTTACTGATCTTTTATTTAGGTGTGGTATGTATGATGTAGTACAATGGGTTTTGTTATTTTGGCTAATGGTTTACACATGCAAGACATTTAAACTAATCTGTAGGAAAGGATTAAGCTAAGGAATGAGATTGATTGTATTTGTAGCGTGAACTTTGCATAGTAGGATGAACATACATACTAAATTCTGACCACAGATTTTACTTTATCATATGTGTATTACATATATGTTGGTTTCAAGACCAAATAACAAGTTCTTCTCCCTTTTCTAATCAAGACACTAGTCAAATTTTTGTTCCCAAGTGTATCATATGCTGAATTCATGCAACAGTTTTTCAAAAATCAGTCACTGTTAGGTGTTATTTCTATAATCTCTAAATTAACCAATATTACAAAAATATCTTCAATCGTGTCTCTTGTTAGACAGTTTGGTCATTGAATATGTTTGTCATGAGTCAATTTGATCCTTGAATTTATGTTATTCGTATTTATTCTATAAAATTACCAACAAAACATGCACTCAATGACCTTTTTGTTTTGATACATCTCAAAATAATAGAAACACCCATCACATATTCGTTTACTAAATAAGTGTGAATTTTTACTGTCTTTAACATCCATAGTAATAGTGGACACATGGCTTAGCTAGATATTACTTTGCTTTTGACTTATTTTGCTTTTGCTTCCTATAGATGTGAATGTAAGTATCATTTTAATCTTCTTTTAAGAAGTTAAAATATCTCACTGAAATTGACACTGGGAGAAGCCAAACGAACATCATTTTAATGTTATTTGATTGTCCACTCATTAGAACCGACAACAAGCTAGCCTCAATAGTGACAATGAATTATTTTTAGTAAAAGGAATGATATTTATACGGCCAATTTTAAACAACTTTACTGGTGTTAGCGTTAATGGGTTGTACCTCGGATCTTAAGTGGGTGAATGAGCTACTACTGATGCCTAAGAGTGAAATAAATGTGACTTGTGATTGATAAGAAGGATGCCAAGAGTGAAATAAATGTGACTTGTGATTGATAAGAAGGATGCCAATGAGTCGTGTTGTTATATTCTACCCAAGGACTCAACATTCTTGGTCTTGCCAAATATTAAGATTGTATAAAAAAAAAAAAAAGTCTCAGGTTCAATTGTCTCCAATGCCAATTTAGGTGGATTAGTTTAACTTCTTTTAAAAAAAGATTGTATAAAAAAAATAGAAATAAAATATCAAGGCCGCGTCTAATAAAAATCTCTTTAAAATGGTTTACAAGTGGATCTTTACTATTTTTGGTAAAAATATATATTATAATAACAAAAGATGAATAACAAAAATGTTATTTTATTAAAATTTACTAAAACTAGTATGGTCAATCTTTGAACCGAGTCCATATAAGACAATCCTCAGTATTAAATGTGCAACCAACATAGTGTGATATAAGTAGTAGATACTTAAGTCAAACTTGTTATATTTGCAAAGGTCAAATGCATATTTCAGCAGAAAAATAAAAAATAAACAATTATCACAGAGAAAATCACTACCTGTTTCCCAAACACCCATTTGAATCCCTAATATTTCTACTTCGTACATTGTAGTACTGAGTCACATATCTCGTTAAAGTGTGATTTGTTAAGAGTAATAGATGTCACTTGTGCAACAAGTAATTGCTTGAAATGTATCTGTCATTACTTTCATAACAAAATCAGTTAATTACATTGATTAGATATAGTTAGTTTGTAACCATAGTTAAGTTGGAGGATCTAGTTCCTCTCTATATATAACTATGGTCCTTCACTGTAACTCTTAGATTGGTGAATAACAAATTCTACATTTCTCATTTTGCTTCTTCTTCATAATTATGCACATTGCATGATTGCAAGCTTAATTTCTAAATCTATGGAGTATGAGTTTATCCTTTAACACATACAAAAATCATTTTCCTAAGTATGAACATATTTTGGATTTTAGAATCCAAAATGTTTGAAGAACACATTTCAAATTTTAAAATTCAAACTAAACTAGTCTGATCGAAAAATAAAACGCAAATAAAAACCCAAAATTTGAGAAATGTGTACTAACACTATTAGAAAAAAGACTTTTAACATCATGGTTTTGACCTCAGTCAGTAAATACCTGAAGTGGAATATAGTACGGTGGCAATTTTGTAATTTTTGCAAAATATACATCATGTCTTCACATCGGCAGATAGGATACCTGAAGGGAAAATGCTGGACGGTGGCATTTTCACATCAGTGGCAATAATGCCTGAGGGGAAAAAGCCTCCCTATGAAAATTCCACTTTCCCACTTTTACTTGTCAAAAATTAGAAACACGCGTACCCTTTTCTCACAGTTATTCCTCAACCCTAATTTATCACACCCTTTCTCTCAAAAATGATGCACAGATCTAAGTTCTCAAACGTTGTCGCCGCCGTACGATAGACCACCGACACCCTAATTTCTCACACCCTTTGAACTCGCGCGTCGCATTTTCTCATTATCTTCCTCACGCGCGAATTTGCTTTTGTCTGTGGAATCTTTTCGCCGCGCTCTCCACCGTCCACCACCCTCCTCCGGCCTCCAACAGACAACAACACATACACAGGTAACGAATCCAGGGTTTTGTGATTTGGGAATTTTGTCAATTTAGGGTTTTTGATTTTGGGATTTAGTTATATTCTTAAAAATTGGTGCTTTGCTCATTGTTGTTGGTGATTACTTTGGTGCTTTGCTCATTGTTGTTGTTAATTTGCTCAAAATTGAAGATTATTTTTGTGTACATACTATTACGTATTATGGTTTTAAATGCTTCTTGAAAAATGAATATTGGAAATCTTAATTAGGGGATGTTTTGAACGAGTATATGACTAATAATCTCAAACTTATACTGTGATAACAACATCTACTTTTTGTACCCAAAAAAAAAATTACACTGCAGTTTTGGTGGGTACCAGATTAAGTAAATTTATTCACGAAATAAACTACCACTAATTCGGATTCCAATTATGGGATGGATAAAGAATGTAGAACCCAACTATAGGATGACAATGGCTATATGCTTAGAAAGTTAAAGTACTATAGTGATTATTGGCTGCCAAAACAATATTCTACACTATTACTTTTACCATGTACAGTAATTCTCCTCTAGAAAATGATGGTTTTGCAATAGAAGACATATGATTGTTCTAGATAGCTTTTTGTTAATTGATTATTGGATAGTTTTTTTTTTCATTTTTTATTACGGAATTTTTTTATTACAATGTAAATTGAGTAAATACGTAATTTTTGAATATATTATATTTAGACATATGATTATAAATTTATAATCATTAAGTAAAGTTTAATAGTTTGCACCCGTGGATCAGAATCAGGGTCCTGGCGATACGCCACTGCGTCTGTTAGTTGCAATTGAAGGGATGCGAGATTGAAAGTCCTCGCACTGTCAACAGTCTAAGAAGAACACTCAGTCTTTCCCTCAAAAACGATCCAGCACAGATCTAAGAACTCAAACCCTTTCTTCTCGGTATCATCACTTACATAGGGGCTCAAAATTCATCATTTACGGCTCTCAAAAGCTCTTCTCCTCCGTTTTATGTAAACACCTTAATCCGCTACCTCCTTCAGGTTCGTTTTCTTTCTCACTTTTTAGGTTTTCTTTTGAATAACTGTGTTTGATAATTGATGGAATTTTAGTTGCGAATTTTGGAATGTTATGTTTTTGAATAGTTGAATTTTAGTTACTTTTTTCATGATATGACAAGAGAGAATAGAGAGAAAGAGAGGGAAAAATTCTTAGATCTAAATTGTGATTTTCATATATTGTGAAGATTAAGGACATTGATTAAAGTTATAGCACAAGATAACATGGGATTAGTGGCTAAAAATACTACTTTGATTGGGGACCTTAATTAGAACTTCACAAGCATGATAACAGAACCAATTATAGATTACACTCATTAAGGGATATAACATCTTATGTGGTTAATAGGGTGTCGTATTTGTCACCAATAATATTAATACGAGTCGAAAATGATTGTTTTTGTGGTTTATATGTAGTGAAAAATTCTTGTTTAGTTTAGAGATTAACTCTGTTATGTGATATGAATGCATCCAAATTTGTTAATTATTGAGCCATCTAATTGCAGGGCCATGAAACATTACTATATAGGTTACAAAACAATTGTAGTGCTTTATGCATATTGTGGTGATAATGCATAAAAGTGAATATTTCAAATCCGAATTTTGAAATTCGGATATGTAAAATGAACTTTTTATGCGTCAAAATTTTAAAATCCACATGTGTACAAAAATCATGTGTAAAAGTCTTGAAAAGTTAATTATACACATCCCGATTTTGAAATTTATGGCTAATGTTTTTTTCCTTTCTAAACGGTGGACTTCTCGTAATAGTAATCGAGATTCCAAATTCCAAATAAAATGCGTGCAGATTATAAAATCCATATGATATAGAGGGGTAATTTAAGAAAATCGAAGGAGGTGTGAGGAATGGTGATTGATTCAGAATTTGTCTTTTGAGGTAGTGTGGCTGGGGCGCTCGACGAGGGACTATTTTAAGGTGTTTTGTGCAGCTGTTTTGATCGGTTTGTGCAGTTCTGTGCTGCTGTTTTGTCACCTGCAGAGGCTGCTTTGGTTTGTTGTTAGGTGTTGTTTTGATCTGCTATGTTGTTGCGGATTTCTGGATTTTCGGCTGTATGTTTGTGTTGATTATGAAGCCTATGTGTATGCACTGGGTTGTATTGTTGTCCGGTTTCCTGACTGTCTTTGCAATGCTTTTGCAGTCGGCCTGTCATATATAATATGATGTTTTCTAAATTGTCTTGATAATTTGATTTTACTAAATAAGTCATTAAGTGTCTACAATACTAAAGAGATGAAATAGGTTACTATTGTGCCAAGGTTTCCGTTGTTGTGACTGGTTAGTCGTTGTGTTTGGACCGCCTGTTATTGTTTTGCTGCACAAAAATGTTCGGTATTTAATGTTCTGGATTATGTCTTGGCTGCATAGTTGTGTTGCAACATGCTATACCAGCTGTCTGAGCGTGAAATGTAAACTGTGAGATGTCATTCTTAATTAATTAATGACAATCATATCTTAGTAACATAGTTTATGAAAGAGTCAACAATGATTGGTGAAAAGTTGTAGCAATTTTCCACAACTTTAGAAAGAAAAGTCATGTCGGGTCTACACGTGTTTGACTTAGTGTATGAAAAAAATCATCCTATGTTGTACAATACAAAAAAATACTATATTATGAGAAGCATCATATATTGTGCTTTACTTTGAATATGAATTTCTGATACATATAACTCCAAATTCATATCTTTGTCTGAATCTAAATTCACAATAAAATATATAACGCCCCATTTATATAATTTTATAAATTAACTGGATAAGTATCCTAAGTTTAGAAATGTCATTAATTTTGTGTAATATTTTTTTTATTTGATTGAAGGTTGATCTCTCTAACTCAATAGCTACATCAATCTCACTCATTTGGTCGATATCTGAATCTCACTCACTCGGTTATTACATCTCCTGAACTTGCTCTTAGTCTCATAGCTCTCCAAATTTGACGAACTTGCTCAGGTATTAATCCTGCTGCCTGTAGTTTCATTGAAAGATTTTTTTTTTATGTACTACTTTTGATTAGTCTGAGTATTTATTTATTAGATTCAGTGAGAATAGCCCATTGAGAGAGGTCTTTGGCGGTGGACATGTTGTGTTGGGGTTAGTGGTGGTGGCAAGAGGTTATAGTTACACGGTGCATTTCTGATTTCTAATATAAATAAAAGAAACCATATAACCAAACAGTTTATAGAAGTATATATTGCATAAACAGTTTAGTGATTAGGTTATTGTTGATGTTGGGCTAGTTTATGAACCTCAATTGTTGTGGGTATACTTATTATTATCATTATTTGATTTGGTGAGGTAAATGTTATTTGTTTGAGGTTTCTTGTAGAAGGTAATCAATTGAGTTTTTCTATTTTAATTTGTTGTGTTGAATTTGTTGTGTTTAAATACATCTTTGTATTTTACTATTATCTGAATTCTCAATTGTTTTTTGAACCAACTGAATTCTCAAAAGTATTAAATACATCTCAATTATTTTACTACTATCTTTGTATGGTTGTAGTTATAAGTATTAAATCTTGTCAATTCAAAAGAAAAAAGGCAGATTTTATCTGGTACTGTACCAGGCTGGTAACCAAAAAATTCAAAAAAAAAACGTGGTAATTCACATCAGTGCGAATCCACCTGATGTTAAAGGTGTTTTACCAAACTGAAATTCACATCGGTCCAGATTATTGCGGATGTGAATTATACCTATGTAACATCGGCTATCTTTGTACAGCCGATGTGAAATCCTATCTATTCAGACTATTGGCTCACATAGCAAATCAGTGATTTGCCGCCCGATGTGGTTTATGTCATATCACAACGGTTCCATAACCGATGTGACAAGTGACTGACATACAACATCAGCTTTAGTTACATCGGTCGTCACCCGATGTGAAATGTCGATTTCAACCGATGTGAAATGTCATTTCTGTAGTAGTGTAACCTCTTGTGTAGTATTTAAAAATCTTTCAAATGTGATGGATTCGAGAAAGTGTAGATGAAAAATATCATAATGTGGCAGATTTCGAATTTTGAGGCTTTTGAAAGATTTTTAGGTTGAAAAGTGAAAATGGAGAAGGGAGAGGTAGGGGTGTTGTTCAAAATGTATAAAGGAATGGTTCAAAATCTATAAATGTATATGTATACAGGAACGACATTCTCATCGTCACATGTTTACTACGTGACTCTTAATTTCCTCAGATTCCCCTCTAAATCCACCATTGTAACCGTTTCAGTTTCGTAGTAACTATTTTTTGTTACATTCTCAATGACCGGTTCTCATCCATCTCGTACTAAACAAAATCACCACTGTCGTGGCTCTCCGTTTTTCAACCCAAACTCTTAATCAAGACGACACCGTCCTCTACGTCATCTTCAGACACGATATCAACGCCACTTCTTCTCTGACACATGAAGAACAAGCCACATCAACCACTGTTCTTTCGGCAGATATGACACTTAATCGCTACATGACCTTCTTCGAACGTATAGAGGTGGTTGATGTTATCAGATGCGTCCATTTGATGACATTTGTTGGTCCTTTGGATGGATAAAGTGTGATCACAAGATGTGTCATCAACACTTGCCACATCACGTGGTTAAGCAATATGATCATATTCAGAGCTTCCCTAAAAATCTTGCACCTGCTTTACCAGAGCTAAGGCACTGTTTGGTTATACGGTGAAAAGTCATGAACGTACGTTTTGCTCCTTAAAACATGATTTTACAGTGTTTTGAGATGTTTGGCATGCAGCTAAAAAACGCGAGTCTTATTTTTAAACTCGATTCGGGTCGAAGCTCCATTTTGTAGCTTCTGCGTCCAACTAAATCAATTATGTGAAAGACACATCATAGTTTCCAGCTTTACCCCTTGTATTTCTCGTGAGTTTTACTGTTGTTGTTGTTACTACATTGTTGCTCTTATCTTCAGGTTCAGAATGGAAGAAAATAAAGATACGGCTTCTAATGTTAATTACTTTTTATTTTATGGGTTTGTCTAACATGTGCAATATTGCACATGTTAAAGGAACTAGAACTAGAAGTAGTAACTTTACATTGAAAATGAACAATTATTTATTAAAAATTATATATTTAATATGAAATGCACAAGTTCCGATACAATATTACTATTTTAAACTTCTTAACATGTGCAAATTTGCACATGATAGAAAAACCCTTATTTTATTTTTTATTTTTTTGCTTTAATTTTATCAACTTATTTTTCTAAACTGCAATACATGTCAAAATTGGAAAAAGAAATAGGAAATATATCTTTTTTTTTTGTTCAACGCAATTATATCAATTTATTTTACTAAAAAAAATTCAATTTATTTGTCAACATTTTATTTAGTAAATTACATAAAGTAAATATGAAGCTTGTTACCGATAGTTTTTTTTAAATATAATCTATTTTTGGAAGAAAGTTTTTTGTATTAAATTTAATAATGAAACATAAAATTACGTGACTAACTAAAAATGGAAATGAAATTTGTAGAAAGATTAAATGAAATATATTTTAAATGCATACTTATAAAAAAAAACCATTTTGGTCATTTACACAATCAAAATCAATTTTGACCCAAAATAGCCGAACAACATTTTTCATGTAAATCACTTTATCGTAAAGGTATCCAAACATAAATCATTTTTCACTCAACTCAATTTTAAACAAAATCAATTATGTAGAATCAATTCTATAAATGCATACTTATAAAAAAATGGAAATGGAAATGACCAAAATGGAAATGAAATTTGTAGAAAGATTAAATGAAATATATTTTAAATGCATACTTATAAAAAAAAACCATTTTGGTCATTTACACAATCAAAATCAATTTTGACCCAAAATAGCCGAACAACATTTTTCATGTAAATCACTTTATCGTAAAGGTATCCAAACATAAATCATTTTTCACTCAACTCAATTTTAAACAAAATCAATTATGTAGAATCAATTCTATCGATCAATTTTGTCCACCGCACAACCAAACGCATACTAAATATAAACGGGTGAACTCCCATTTCATCAGCTATACAATATTTGGATATAGGAGAATGACATATAGGGAGGATTCTAAGCTTATGAGCAAGGTATTGGGGTGTTTGTGGTGCAGTTTGATTTAGTTTCGAGGATAAAAGCCATCCGAACTGCAAGATAAAAAAAGCATGCGATTTGGTTTGGTTGACATTTAAAATAAAATCCGAACCAAACCAAACTAATATTGCAGTTTTGTTTAGATCGGTTGGTACGTTTTTTTTAAAGAATACAATTTTTTTCTAACATAAAAATCAAGTTTTTTTTGACAAAAATAAAGGATATTCATTCATTCAAATTGATAGAGTACATCAATACAATAAAAATTCACTAAAAACAAAAAGGATGAATCTGTGAACAAACTCACATCATCCATGTTAATAGCATAAAACAGCAAAGTACTAAAGCCTACACATATGACTAGATTTAAGTCTCCGGAATACCCATGTCTCCGGATCTGCAACGTTGACGACTCCAAAGTCATTGATTTGATTTGCACTAGATCGAAGCTGATATGACAATTTGAATCGAACAAATACCTGAACGAAACAAGAAAGACAAACAACGTCGCACAAAGACGACCAACAAAACAACGTCGCACTAAGACGAAGAAATCACGAAAGAAAAAACGAAATAGATGTGAAAATCACTTATTTCAATAAAAGGGAAAAAGAAAATCGAGTAGAGGGATGATTTTTTGGCCTAAATCACCCCTCTTTGGTGGATGAAGGAGAAGAAACTAGGGTTTTGATGACGGCTCACAAGAGAGAAGGAGAAGAGAGAGTGTTAGGGCCGTTTATTGGAACTATATTTTCAGCAATGTTTTAAATTTCATTCATTCAACATTACAATTTCATTTTTAACCAAAAACATTCTCGACTACATACACCAAATTTAAAACGTGAACAAAAAGTAATCATATTTTGTAAGAAATACAAAAGACTAAGATTTTAACATTTACTAAAAGTTCATGTAACACATGAATACATTTTATACAAGTATTGGTCTACGTTTTGTCAAAAAAAAAAAAAGTATTAGTCTACGTGACATATGTTTAACTAGTGTTTTTTTATGTTGCAGTTTGGTTTGGTTCTGTGTTTAAAATAAAAACCGTAAACCAAACAAAATCATGAAGTTGAGTAAAAAATTAATCTAAATACATTCAAAACCAAATGCGATTTTTGCAATTTCGATAATGATCTGAATACGTTCGAACCAAATGCGATTTTTGCAATTTCAGTTTAAGTTAGTTCAGTTTACGATTTTTCTATTAGATCAGTTGGGTTTTGAATACCCTGCTAATGCCCCATTCTGTTTACTATTATTGAGCCCGGTTTAAAGCAACACAAAAGGGCCCATTGCTGTAAGGAAAATCGACCAAAAAGAAAGAGAAGAAGAGGAAACGAACGAGAGAGAGAGAGAAACGCGTACTGTTGCCGGGACGGTGGCAGCGGGTGAGCTTCTTGCAGCCCCATTTCCTCATCATCAGGTATTACTCATTGTTATTATTAATTCATTTCTCATATCATAATGCATATGGTTTAGGGTTTCAATATTTATCACCACTATTAGTACCGTTAATCAAATTCACGTAACAAACCTAACAATTTCTTTGTTTGCTTTATCTGACACTGTTTCAAATCTCTCTTTTTAATTCCTTATCATTATCTATATATTTTTCTCAATTATAAACTGCATTCTTTTCATCCTTATTTATTTTGACTAAAAACACATTTTAACTCTTATTTATATAATTGACTGTTTAAGTAACGTATTTGTTGGGCCTTATACTATATGCAGTGGTTTAAGCATAATGAACAATGGGTAGATGTAGAAGTCAGATGATTAAATCCACAAAGAAGGGAAATTGCTCTGATTCCGAATCAAAGTCACAGTCACGTGGTCATGCCAACAAGAGTTGTGAAGTGATTTCAACGTTGTTGCTTCCTGAACACTTGATGTTTGATATCCTTACTTTGGTTTCTCTTAACTGCTTGATCAACTCTGCGAGGTATGTTTGTAAAGCTTGGGCTGCTACTATTGCCAGCTCCCTTTTTGTTGAAATGTGCGAAACCCGTGCACGTTCTAAACCTGGTCTTTACATTGAAAATCGCACAACACAAAGTAGTTCTTATTTCTTGGAATTTAAAGATGACGTGAATGGCCAATTTGAAAGGACTGATTTGGGAACAACTCAAGGAATGGGGAATATAATCAGTACGTGTGATGGCATATTGCTCCTTTCGAATGATAGTAGAGAAACTTTTGTTGTCAACCCCATCCTCAAGTGTTGGCTTAGCATTCCTCCTTTTCCTAGTTCTGTGAAACATATAAAAGTTAACCATCAATGTACTATAGCACGTGTTCCTCGCACCGGAAATTTCAAGCTTTTCCTTGTGGATGTCCTCGAGGTTTCGGGTGCTTTCTGTTTCTGGTATGTTTTCTACGTGCTAAGAATTGGAATACATAACTCATGGAAAGAGATGGCTAGAAAAGAAGCTCATAGAATAGATGACAGATGGTGTTTCTTGTTGGCACTGGCACCGCATTATAGTGGAGGCAATGATCTTTACTGGATGTCAATTAAGGAAGTGATTGTGTTGGATGTTGACAAGGAAATTATTTTACGAGATTATCCACTTTTCCATCCGCCGCATGGTCTGTATCCAAAATATTTATGGATGGGAAATAGTCTTTCTTGCATTGTGACTACACTTATAACATATGAAATCTATATTTTGGATTATGATTCTGGAACATGGTCTCTTTATCATGAGATGGAACCTTTTGTTCTTAGGGGTGCTTGTGGTCCTGATATTGATATTATGAGTGTGGTATTTCGTTTTTGGATCAATGATCAAATTATCTTTCGGTTTTCTCTACATCAAGATCGAATAGGAAATATATTTTCAGGCATTAAGAGGATACATTTTGGTTACAATGTGAAGACCAGGCAATTGACTAAGATTAAGGACATCGAAGAGGGAAATATTGAAGTATGGTTTCACACTAACAATCTAGTTTCATTGCCAAGTACTCCGGCATAGCTAAGATTCTTGGAAATATTGATACTCTATCCTTGATGACTTTATATTTGATGTATATTTTGTTGCTGATCTTTTATTTGTTGTTCCTCTGCTAGATTCTATGTTGTCTCTTTGTATGTAGAGGAAGTATTTACGACGTAGTTCAGTGTCTTTATTATGTTTGCTATTGGCACATACACATGCCAGATTTTTCACTACTGCAGATTTCTTAAGTTTGAAGGCTTAATTAAGTGTAGCAAATATGTTTGATGGCGGTTATTTTTTGAATTCTATGCTCTGTTTTGGGTGGGGGTGAGGGGTTGGGAGCCCTGTGCGGCCGCCCTTGGATCTGTCCTTTCCGACACTTCATATTAAGGGTGTGTCCGGTGTCGGACAAGACATACATGGTTTCATTTAATTGCTTCCATTGTCTAAAATTGTCGGTGTCGGTGTCATGTCATATGATAATAGTCCTTCATAGATCCTTTTATACTTCAGTAATTTATTTACTGTTATGATTCTATAATTCCTAAGTGGGACTAGATGAGGTTACACCATTGTTCTGAACCAGCGTATTATGTAATTCATTATTTTGTGCTTTCTCTATTTTGTCTTTGTGATAGCCTTACCCTTGAATTTTTTTATTCTCTTAGAATATAAGGTCGACCAAACCATAGGATAAATTTAAAGGTTGGAATATTGAGAAACTTAGAATGAATATGTTTGAAAAGAGATTGGTTGTATATGTAGATGGACTTTCCATTGTAGGTATATTTACCAACATTGATGAACGTACAAACTTTGCTGTGACAGCATATTTTACTTTCTAATTATCATAGAAGTTATAATGTGTGTATTATAGATAGGTTTTATATATTGGCTGCATATAATGTCGAATGGTGATATAGCAGAAGTGCATTCATTTAAAACCTTTTAGGCTCCAGCCATATTACTAGATAGACATGTTTTTTATCCTCCATATTGATATAGCAGAAGTGCATTCATACAGATTGATGTTCTTCATTTTTGTTGCCATAAATACAGTTTTTGCCTCCAGTGATGATCATGCGGAAGCAGTTGTAACTGAGAATTAGTTGTGAATAGGATTATAAGCTCGTTTTTTAGGCACTTTAAACTTTTTTTTTTTTTAGCCTTTTAGGCCATATTGGAACTGATAAAACCTTGTGCTTCTTGGATTCATTGATAGGAAGTTTTTTTCCCCTTAATTGAAGTTATGCTTGAAAACCATATTGGAATTGTTTCATTCCCATCATCATATCTATTTTTATGTTTAGAGTTGAGACATGTTTTTAGTTTTATTGCCCACCAGCAAAAGGAGTACAATGAGGCTATATTCACTGTATAAAAAAAAGAAAAAATTATTGGCAATCACAATGAAAGAGGCGTAAAAGAATAGGGTCTAAGTTTCCTAGAAACAGAATAAAAGAGGCGTAATATTATTTGTTACAAAGAAATACAATGTATTCTAAAATCCAAATTTCTTTATATTTTTCTAAATTGTAACTTCGCCCATCGTTTGTTTCGTTCACGTACAGAGTAGCCTGACTCATAGAAGAGTTGTCGCTTCGGTTCCCCATTGTCTTCCTCATGCCAAAACACTTCCTGTAACAACAAAACGAAGTAAAAATCATTAACCACCAACAAAATTCCATTTCATGTTTTTGGTTTCAGACTTATTATCAAACTTTGACAATTTCAATGCTAAATATGGATAGGATGAACACAAATGATCCTATAAAAACACTACTTTTTTGTTGTTATAAGAAGATATGTGTACCTGTTTAATGATACTAGTTGTTGCACTTGTTTTTGTCCAGCATTCTGCCCCTAAGAGTGGGCACCCAATGATTTCTAAGGTACGTAAGTTGGTAAGGCGAGACATTTCTTTAGGAAGCAGTGCCAAATTTCCACAATTGATCATTTTGATATGTTGAAGTGATGAGAGGTTGCATATCCAATATGGCAATGTATTTAGGTGAGAACAATTTGTAAAGGTGATTGTTTGGAGAGAAGGAAGGCAATTGAGGCCATCTTTAAACCACATTTCAATTACTTGAAATTGTTCACTTGAAACAAAGCAAACATCAAGATTCTCAAGAGATGTGAGATTTTGCAACCAATCTTTTGGGAGTTTTTTCACATCCGGACTGACTTCGCCAATTTCCATGGATTTGAGCATGGAAAGAGGAGGGAAGCCAATTGAATATTGTGACATTGCTATATTTAGTGTTGCTTCCAATATCTGCACATTGCACTCTGTCAATGATAGTCTCGTCTTAATGTTTGGAAAAATAGGCATGGAGGTTAACATCCAACACCCACCAATTTCCAATATAGATAGACGAGGAAACTGAGGCAACAAGAGATGATGTGAAGAATTACTATCATTGAAATCATTTACAATCCTCCTCCACCCACTCAGAATATTGCAACCCATAAATTTTAGACTCTCCAAAGATGGGAAGAATGATCCATGAAGAATAGGCTCCTCGTAATATATGTACTCCAATTCATCGAGGTAACTTAACTTAAGTGACTTAAGAAATGGAAGACGTTCCAATGGTGGGAGATATCGTAAACCTCGACAACAATCAAGAGATATTTCAATTATATTTGTGAGTGGAGAAAGCCATTTGGAAAATATCAAACCATCGTATTGTTGTATGCTCAATTTTCCAAATCCATATGGTGTCTTGTCTTTGAAGGTCCAATTATTTATCTCAAGGTGTCTCAAATTGATTAATTTTGAGACAACTTTTGTAGAAAGTACAACTTCATCCGATGAAACTTTTATGGTTTGTAAACAAACAAGATTGCCTAAAACTTTAGGAAGACTTTCTAGTCCACGACACCTCAATAACTTCAGATATCTTAAATGCTTCAATTTGTCAATGGAACCAGATAGCTTTCTCAATGAAGAACTCACCTTCAAGACTCGTAAGTTTTTGAAATTTGAAATAACTGATAGTTCCTCTCCATCCAAAATAGTGTAATGGGAACCAAACATAATCAAAGTTCGAAGTCGACTAACATCCATTGATTCCAACAAACAAAAGGCTTCAAATTCCAACGATACATGCACAAGTCTTCTTGGACATCTTTTTGCCTTACTATCAAAGTAACAACAATCATTTCCAGCTACTTGTGTTGCAAGATCGTGCATCAAATCGTGCATTTTAAAACCAGTTATATCACCATCTTTATTCAGTTTTGCATCTTGGAAGAATGATTTCATCAAGAAAATACTAACAAATTGGTGACCAACATCTTCCATGCACTTCTCTTCAACCGAATAGTCAAGATAACCTTGTGCCATCCACATTTGAACCAACTCTTCCTTCTCAAATTCCCAATCCTTAGGATATAAAGAGCAATAAGCAAAACATTGTCTTTGTTGAGGCGACAAGTTATGGTAACTCAATTTTAGGACCGGCATGATGCTATCTTTATCCTCACACAAGTTCCAAAAATTACCTTGTAGGACATCAATCAATTCCCTTTCTTCACTTTTACTTTGTAATATGGCTCCTAGTGATCTAATTGCCAATGGAACTCCTCTGCACTTCTCTGCTATCTTCCTACCAATTGATTCAATGGTTCTATTCACTCCAATGATATTATCCCAAGATGCAATTTTCTTTAATAAACTCCAAGATTCTTCTGGAATCAAACCATTCAAAACATAAGGGACACTTACACCCATGGTTTGTGCCACAATTGCACTACGAGTCGTCACTACAACCTTACTTCCTTGAGCCCCACACATCAAATAAGTCTTCAATTGAGCCCATTTTTCATAACTCTCATTCCAAATGTCATCTAGAACTAACAAGTATCTCTCACCAGTTAAATGGTCACGAAGCTTAGTTTGCAAGTTGTCCAATGATAATGCATCATCAATTTTGTTCTTGGTTAATGACTCCAACATGCTCTTCACAATAGTTTTGACTTCAAAGTTTTCAAAGACACATACCCACATCCTCTTTTCAAACAAATTTTTCACTTCCATGTCACTATAAATCATCTGAGCAAGAGTTGTCTTTCCCAAACCACCAAATCCAACAATAGCAATCAAAGAGACATTTTGATTTTCATGTGGTTGTCTCAACAAGCTTATAATCTTCTTTTTATCATCTTCTCTTCCAATGATATCCGATTCTAACACAAAAGAACTAGTCTCTCTCCTTACACAATTAGTTTGTTGAACCACCACAACGTTTGAGTTTAGATTCAACCCAGACATATCTTTCACTACATCATTAAAACCTTTTTGTATTTTTTCAATCTCATATGCCATTTTACGACGAAAAGAAATTTTGTTTGGAGATAAGGAATGAAGTACCTTTGTTACTTTGTTCTTATGAGTTTCATCCATTTTGTTCCTCATATCTTCAATAACAAATTCATCTAGCAAATCATCTGCAGGATGAAGCACATCTTTGAGCCTTCTTACCCAATTTCGAACAGCATGATTTTGTGCTTCTTGTTTCTCTTCAGCATCAAGGAGCACAACTCTAATAGATTCAACTGTGTTCTTAAGCCTTTCCAGTTCATTCATAACACCATTAATCCGTCCAAATTCACGCAAGGCAGCAGACCCTAACCTGTCATAGAAAATATAAGTTTCTTATATTATCGAAAAAAGTTTGAAATAAACAAAAACAACTATATAAGGTAGATGAAAATTATGTCACCTATTAATGAGGCTAGTAGCAACACCATATGGAATTTGCTCGGCCATTCTTCAAATGAAAAAAGAAAGCATATGAATCTAGAGCAAACTTGAAACGTTACTGAGTTTGGTGATGGTAATGGAAGGAGCAAGAAATGGACGACAATAATAGATTAATAATATGAAAAATAACAATAGTTGGCCACTGTTGTATATAAAATGAAAGAAGAAAAGTAGCACCGGGCCGTGTCCACACTAGGGGTGTTCGCGGTGCGGTTTGGTTCGGTTTTGAGTGTAAAAATCATCTAATCCGCAAGGTAAAAAATAATGCGGTTGGTGCAGTTTTTTTCGAGGCGATACTATTTTTTCTTTCCAACATTAAAATCAAGTTAAAAAACTGAAACACGACATATTTTCAACAATGTTTTAAATTCCATCAAATAGTACAATTTCATTTTCATTTTACAATATTTCCAACAACATAGACCAAGTTAAAAACATGGACAAAACGTATCTTATTTTGTAAGAAATGCAAAAGACTAAGAGTTTATCAATCTAAAATTTCAAGTAGCATATAAATACGTTTTTTTAAATAAAAGCAAAGAAGAAATCTAACAAGAGAAAAATATGTCATTTTATAAAAGTTTCCATGGAGTTTCTATGAGTATTGGTCTAGCCGTCTAGGTGAGATATATATAATTAATATTTTTCTTATGTTGCGATTTGGTTTGGTTTGGTTCGGTTGGTAAAATAAAAACCGCAAACCAAACCAAACCATGCGGTTGAGCAAGAAAATGATCCGATTACATCCGAACCAAATGCGGTTTTTTGCGGTTTCAGTTTGAGTTGGTTCGGTGTGCGGTTTTCTATTGGGTTGGTTCGGTTTTGAACACCCCTAGTCCACACAGCATGACCAAATGATGGTTCCACAACACTTGCTACGAACTATCCTAGCAAATTGTCGGTATGTTTTCCATTAGAGTAATAGTCGTTTTGGTCGTAGAATGGGTAATAAGTAGTCATACTTTCATTGTATCGAAATTTTGAAATAATATTTGAGTATACACTTTGTTACTTAAAATAGTATTTAACATTAAAATACTTTGTTAATATTGTCATATCGGTCCTTATAAGTACTTACTTATTTTCATTTCGGTCTTTATATAAAAAGAGTTATTGTGAGTATTGAGAGATTATTTTAGTGTGGGAAACTATTTTGATTAACAAAGTGCGCAATCAATGACTAATTTAAAATTTTGATATATTGATGAAATATTATGACTACTTTTTACATATTCAAGGATCAAAATAATCATTGCCCATCTTTATTTGAAAAATGTTAATGTTAATGATTATCCTAATAACTCTTTTTTTTTAATAAATCTAATAATTCTTTTAAAAAGTTTAAAATAGTAAAGTTTTATGAAAATATATATGTATTTAAGATATTGTAAATTGAAATATTATATATGTATTTAAGATATTGAAATATTTAAGTTTTTAAATTGAATTTTTTTTTTATTCAACATTCTTAAAAAACACTTGTTAGCACGTTAACACAATACTCTTATTTTTTTTTTCTCTCTAAAAAAAACACAATACTCTTATTATTTACCCATGGTGTCGGTATGAGGCAGCGCACTTGTCCTTTCTTGGCCATGTTGCATCTTTTTCTTTTTTCCTGATTGGCTAAGAGAGATTTCTCTTGGATAATCTTTTGGCAGTTTGCATTTTAATGATACAAGCACAAATTCAATTGAACGCATGATTTTGTCAAACCCATATAAATAAAATGATGTTTGCATCATGCACAAATATTTCTTTTCGAAGAATGTACAAATATTCTTTTTATCATTGAATTAATAAGAAATTTCATATTTTATTTAATTTATTGATTTAATGATGAAAGCTAACTTATTACATAATGCAAAACTTAATTCACTTATCTACATATAATTTCTTTACCTAAAATATTCCAACTTAACTCTTTATTTTTTTGACAAGATCAACTTAACTCTCTATCAACGTGCATACTTCTAATGGTTATCTTATTTTAATTCTTGGTTTGCCCCAAGATAATTTTTTTTAAAAGAATAGGGGTCAAAATCGAGAAAAGAAAAAGCTAAACAACGATCATTCAAAGAGTAGAAACTCCAACAAGATCAACTAACATACTTTCAAATATGACTAGAACAATGGTCATAAACAATCGTCAAGTCTCCTCTGTCATGTATCATATTAGCCAACGCATCCACACAAACATTAGCCTCATAGTAAGAATGACACACCCAAACTTTCAAATCCAATTTCATTAGACGCAATTATGCATCAATCTACACTCCGCAATTGTACCACTATTTATGGTATGGAGTGACTACTTATGGAGTAAATGAATAAGTTATTTTGGACTATAATTTGATTCCAATGCAATATTTATTCTTTCATTGTATTTTCATTTATGAAAGTTATTCATTGGACTCTATTACAAGCCTTTGATATTCTATTTAATTGGTCTTTGCATGTCATACTTTGAAATTATTTGAAATCAGTGTCCCCAATATCCTCAACCTAGATCTGTTCCTTGAAATGCATGTGAAGCTAGCAACCACCAGTTTGTTTATACTAACTTATACTGAGATAGGAGGAAAAGTTTATCCGATTTGAATGAGCTCCATGTTAAGTAATTGTGTGATAGTTAGTTGGTGTTTAAGGCTGTGAAGCACGTTGGTGTTTGGCTTATCAAAATGCATGACCGAGGTTGTTCTTGAGACAATGGAAGAGGTATTATCATGTGTTGCACTTTGGGTCTGAGACATGATATCTTCTGAGGTGATGTAGGAGATATGATCGTGTGTTGCATCATGTTATAATACAAGGTGGTCACCTAAGATTGACTAGGGTCTACTCCCAATATTGGGTCTATCATGTCATGTACGTGACGTGCTTTCTATTTGGATGACTTGGATGATAATTGGATCATGCTTTCTAAGCTCGCACCATTACGCTAGCCCCATAGACTGATAGTCAATGTGATGGGTAACATGTCTAAGAGTGGGGAAGTGAAAAGTGTTGAAATTTTTCAATATGGAAAAAAATTGAAATTATTTTTACTAATGTGAAATTCTCGAGGAGGAAAAATCAACGGTAACCAGCTATACATATATTAAAAATATTGATCAATTTAGTTTTCTTGACATGATAAAAAAAATTGCATATTTTTTTTAATTTAATTTCATATGAGAATTGATTTTAATTCTCAAGTAAAATTATATCAAGTGGAGGAACACAACCGCAAAGCAAAGTTAAAGTTCAAATTCCGATTAAGAAAGATGTATAAGTTCGGTATCTAACAATTTCTCGAATATGATTATCTAAATTATGAAAAATAATGTTGTAAAGAGTTTTTTTTGGAAGGAATAATGTTGTAAAGATATATACTTTTGTTGTAAAGATATAATTATTAGTTAATTGTAGAGTATAATAGTAAAAATTCATCCAAATAATAACAATGGGCTTGAGCCCAACCGCAAAGCAACACACATATAAAAATAATAAGTGGTGAGTGAATGCCTTAGTTTTCTTTGTGGTGAGTGAATGCTGCCGTGCAGTGAAAGAAAGCGATCGTGAGAGAGTTGAGAGGTTCTTTAGGTTTCTCTCGTTTCTGTAGGTATCATTCTTCATTGTTATAATTCATTTATTCTTCATTGCTATTATTCATTCTTCATCGCTATTATTCATTATTCATTGTTATTGTTCATTCCTTATTGTTATAGGGACTTAAAAAATGAGTAGCATAAAGAAAGCGGAGGTAAGCGATATAGCACTGCGTACAGATGGACAGATCATAGACGGCGCCAATCAGCAGAGATCCTTTAGGTATCATTCATCTCTTGTATCATAATATCTTTGATTTTCTCAATTTTGTAATAGTAGTTTTAGGGATTAAAACATATTTAACTCTTACTTTTATAATTGATGGTTTGTTCGGATTGTACTATATGCAGTCAATCCATTGAGAAGAACGTTTTCAATCACTCGTATTCTAACTCTCATCATCGTGCCAAGAAGAATATGAAGAACCAAAACTCGAATAGTTGTAAAATGATTTCAAATCTTTTTCTCCTTGAAGACTTGAGGTTTCATATCCTCACTTTGGTCCCTCTTAACTCTATACTACACTCTACAAGGTATGTATGCAAATCTTGGGCTGCTACTATCCGTAACTCTCATTTTGTTGAAGAGTGTGAACAACGTGAACGTTCTCAACTTGCACGTTCTAAACCTGGTCTTTATATTCAAAATCTCATGACACGAGGCAATTCTTATTTCTTGGAATTTAATGATTCGAACGGCCAATTTGAAAGGACTTATTTCTTGGGAATACCTCAAAGGATGGGAGATATAATCAGTACTTGTGATGGCTTATTGCTGCTTTCGAATTTTAATAAAAGGATTTTCGTCGTGAACCCCCTCCTCAAGTGTTGGCTTAAAATTCCTCCTTTTCCCAATTCTCAAAAATATATACAAGTTAAGTGTCGATGTACTATAGTACGTGTTCCTCGCACTGCCAACTTCAAGCTTTTCTTTGTAGATGTCCGTAAGATTCATAATTCTTTTTGGTATGTTTTCTATGTGCAAAGAATTGGAATAGATAGTTCATGGAACGTGATAGCTAGAAAAGAAACTCCCTTTCAACAACATTATTTATGGCAGACACTTTATAGTGGAGGCAATGATATTTATTGGATAACAAAAAGGAAGTGATTGTCATGGATGTTGACAGGGAAATTATTATACGAGGATATCCGCTTCCCCGTTTGCCGAACAGTCTAATTCCAAAATATTTATGGATGGGAAAGCGCCTTTCTTGCATTGTCTCTAAAGAATTCTATAGAACATATCAAATATTCATTTTGGATCCTGATTCAGGAAAATGGTCTCTTTATCATGAGATGGGACCTTTTGATTATGTGTCTGCCTGTGGTCAAGAGCTTCAGATTTTGTTTGTGGCATTTCGTTTGTGGATCAACGATCAAATTATCTTTAAAGTAGCTCTTAGTAAGAATCTAATAGGAGATATATCTCCCGGCCAGAAAAACATTCATTTTGGTTACAATGTCAAAACTAGACAATTGACAATGATCGAGGGCATTGATGTGGGTGATTTTGAGGTATGGTTTCACAATAACAGTTTAGTTTCATTGCCAAGTACTCCGCTATAGCTAAGTGTTACGCTTCTTCCGGAAAATGACTCAATCTATCAAGATAAGGAAGGTCATTATGGACTATGTGAATACTCGAGGTCAGGCGACACCATTTCAATGTCGAATTAGTTTTTAGAATTAATATGATGCTTGGAAATGGGATTATGCTTTCTGATCCTCTATTTTCTCTCGCATTCTGTCTTCTTATTCTTTCCTTTTGTCGTTTAATCTGTTAGTTGAAAATTGGATTTTTCAGTCATGACCTGAAATTATTGTTATGAACTATACTCACGGGGTTTATTGAAAAGTAATGACTTTATATTTGATGTATATTGATTTACTGGTCTTTTATTAGTTGTGCTTGACTGCCTGTGCTAGATTCTATGTTGTCAATTTGTATTCAGGGGAAGAATGTATGATGTAGTTCAATGTGTTAGTATTATGATTCTTTTATTGGTGTCAACTACTGTAACTCAGTATGCCTTGATTTCTTATTTATAGGATACATTTAAAGGTTGGAATTTCATTTAAGTTATTGATAAACCTACGGTTCTACTATGTAGGAAAAAGTATCAATCCTATATGGAGTTTAAGTGATTATCAATCTAATTTTTAGTTTTGATAAGTTTAAAGTGAATAATTTGATTATGACGAATGTTTTGATTGACTAAAATTCAAGAATTATAATGTGTCTTAGGATTGTGGTTTTAATCATAATGATAAATCCTTGACATTTCCTATCTATTCTCTATTTTATAATGATTTCATGATCACGCCGCTAAGAGTTGTGAAGTGATTTCAAAGGTGTTGCTTCCTGTAGATTTGATGTTTCATATCCTTACTTTGGCTCCTCTTAGTTTTCTGATTAATTCTGGAAGGTATGTTTGCAAACCTTGGGCTGCTACTATTGCCAGCTCCCTTTTTGCTGAAATGTGCGAAAGTCGTGCACGTTCTAAACCTGGTCTTTATGTTGAAAATGGCACAACCAAAAGTAGTTCTTATTTTTTGGAATTTAAAGATGGGGTGAATGGCCAACTTGAAAGGACTAATTTGGGAACACCTCAAGAAATGGGAGATATAATCGGTACTTGTGATGGCATATTGTTGCTTTGGAATTTTGTTGTTGATGATATTTTTGTCGTGAACCCCCTCCTCAAGTGCTGGCTTAGAATTCCTCCTTTTCCCATTTCTGAGCAACGTATATTTGGCCGTACACCTCAATGTGCAATAGCACGTCTTCCTTGCACTATCAAAATCAAGCTTTTCTTTGTAGATGTCTTTTATATTTCCAATGCTTTTTCGTATGTTTTCTATGTGCTAAGAATTGGAATAGATAACTCATGGAGAGAGATAGCTAGAAAAGAATATCCCTTTCATCAACATTATTTATGGCAAACACTTTACGATGGAGGCAATGTTCTTTACTGGATAACAAACAAAGAAGTGATTGTGATGGATGTTGACAAGGAAATTATTCTACGAGAATTTCCACTTCCCCAGGTGTCGAGTGGTGAGGATCCAACATATTTATGGATGGAAAATCGTCTTTCTTGCATTGTGTGTAAAGATCCTGATTATAAAACATATAATATCTACGGTTTGAATTTTGATTCAAGAAAATGGTCATTTTATCATCAGATGGAACTTTTTGATTGTGTGGCTGCTTGTGGTCATGAGTTTATTTCGTTTGAGGCATTTCGTTTGTGGATCGACGATCAAATCATATTTCAAGTAGCTCTACGTCAAAATCAAATAAGCGATATATTTCAAGGAATTGAAAACATGCATTTTGGTTACAATGTGAAGACCAGACAATTGACAAAGATTGAGGACATTGACGTGGGATATTTTAAAGTATGGCTTCACACTAATAGTCTAGTTTCATTGTCAAGTACTTTGTCATAGCTAATATTACTGTTATGGCATATGATTATGTAGTAGTATTTATATTTTATATTTCTCTTAGCTGAAAAACAAGTATTTATGTTTCTATTTTGATTTGGAAACACTTGATGCATTTTTGTTGAGTTAGTCTAGCTTTTATTATTATATCTTTAACTTTGCTTATTCTAATTAATTATGACTTACTTGCACTTGAGATAAATCTTGTGCTGTTTCATTTCTTATCCTAGAAATACATGCATAAAATGATTTAAAATGTTCCAGATTGCTATTTGCACCAGCAAATCAGGTTTGCAGTTGCACCACCAAACCATATGATACATTTTGTTAATGATGTAATTTCGGTCACAATGACTCCAAGCTTCTATTTATGGAGTAAATGAATAAGTTAATTATTTTGGACTGTAATTTGATTCCACTGAAATATTTATTTCATTTGGACTCCTACATAAGAGCCTCTGATATTCTATATAATTGGACTTTGCTTGCCATGCTTCTCAATTATTTGAAAGTGTTTCTTGTTCAAAAAATAATTTGAAAGTGTTTAACTTTCTTCCTCTGAGGAGGAGACTTAGTATTTGAAGCTTCAGGAGTATATGATATACTATAAATACTAGAATAAGACTTGACTGCACTATATGATCGACATGTATGTGAGGAATTTGCATTGTAGTGTGTTCTGTTTTGTATCAGTGGATTGAAAATATCTTCCTTGTTCTCTTTCTGCTATGTGTGTGTGAATATTTGAGTTTTGTGTGTTTATTAAGGTATGGTATACTAGATTAGTTATAATTAGTCTAGTAACAATAGCAACAACAACCAAACTTTGTCGTGAAGTTTGTTAAATTGATTAAATTACACTATAATGTTTTATCATAAACCTTATTTTTATCCAAATTATTAATTTCTAAATCTTTATTAATAGTTTCTCTTGTAGTTTTTCTAGATATCCCTCTTCCTCTTTTGATTGGACTCTCCTCCATGTGATTTATTTTTCTTACTACAACATCTACGAATCTTTTCTCTACATGTCCAAACCACCTAAGCCTATTTTTTTACCATCTTTTGTATCATAGAATGCGTTGTTACCCCATCTCTCTCTAATAGTGTCATTCATAATTATATCATTTCTATTCTTACTAGACATCCAATGTAACATCTCATCTTTGCTATGCTAACTTTATTCTCGTGTTGGTTATTAACTGTCCAGCACTCTGTATCTCCTTTCAACTTAAATAGTATTTTTTTATCACATAGGGTGTGTATAACAACTGGTTCATCTGACCCAAAACTATAAATCTGATGAACCACATCAGAAAAGCCCAAACCACTTTCATTTGACCTAATCCAGTCCATTTTGAAGAAGAAAAAAAAATGGGTCAGGTGCCATTTTGTGATAACCGGTTAAACTTCTCAATTTTATCTAGCATCAAACCACCAACATCTTCCACCACTGATCCTTACTTCTTTTAGGCATTTAAAAAAATGTAGTGTAGTCCGTATGAGTTTAACTCAATTGGTAGGGACATTGCATTATATTTGCAAGTTATAATTCGAACCTTAAATTTCTCACATATTCATCTTAAGAGGTAAATTTCTAACCAGTAGACTACTTGTTAAAAAAAGGGTAAATAATGTGTATGTATTATGCGCAACTATTTATAAATTTTCAAATATGAGTGTTATAGATACTCTCTTTCTAACACTCTCTCCAGCATCCAATCTTTTATTGGATGAAATCAATGTAAGTATCACACATTGAAAATGGATCCTGCATAAAGTGATGAGGCTCACATAAGTTTCATTCAATAGAAGAATGAATGTTAGAGATGGTGCTATAATTATAATAAGAGTGTTTCTAACATTTTTATTTTAATTTCAAAATACTGCCAGTACTACCTTGCCATATAGAATATTGTCACTACCATTGAATTAGATGTAGCTGCCACTGCTCATGTGTATTATACTAGTAAAGCCACACTCCTATATTACAAAATTGTCACTAGCAAAATTATATAGAACCCACATTAATTACCCTATATACCCCATGGCAGAAGTAATGTGTCGGAGTGTAAAAAGGTCGCATGACAGGGATTTTGGCAACAAAAGGTTTGGTATTTAAACGATGTAAGTAATCCACCTCTATTTTTTAGATTCTTGTATGTATTATATACTTTGCGAACTGAACTAAAGTGAGAACTTAAATAACAGATTAATAGCGCAAGGATTAAGATAAAGAAAAAGTTGACCCACGTGGAGGAATAAAATCGAACAAAAGATTTAGTTCTAACTTTATAGAAGGAAATAATATAGTGGAATTTAGCATAAAATTAAGTTCTTAGTTAATAGGAGAAAAGAAATGAGTAAAACACAAGATAATCAAATTAGAAGATTATGTCCAATTTACTAGGAGAGTGAAGAGGAGTAAGAAAATGAATAGAAAATAAGATACATAAATGGGCGAGTTAGCCCTAATGAGTAGTACAATTCCAATTGATTATGATGGAATATGATTGAGATTGTATTATTTGTTATACTTATCACTTTCGAAGTTCGCAAGTATTGTTATATTTTAGATAAATCATGTCTCGGATGCAAACAAGCTTGCTAAGGGGGAGATTTATAAAAGAACTCACAAAACAACACACCATAATTAAAACGTGGATAAAAAATGCATAACGAATCAACCATCCCGCCATTAACAACATAAAGATAAAGGACAAAGTTTTCCTAACCTTTCTTTGCTTTTGAGATTTCTTTTGCAGGAAAGAGAAGATCTACGTAGGTAAACCATGATAAAAATTTGTTCCACCTAATAATCAACTCGTGTTCTAACGAACGATGTTTTATTTGGTGGATTAGCTACTTGAGCTCAATCATTTGATTTTTATTATAATTTTTTTTAATACATATTACCTATATCTTATCCTGAATTTTAAAAATTTCGAGTATTTGAAATGTATCATACTACTCTGAAATATGTCTCACTCGTATTTAGAAATCCAATTCCTTATTGACAAAGCCAAAACTTTTTAGTTTTGTAGAATAAATTTGGTAAAACTTTGAAGAAAAAAAATAAAAAGCTTATAATCTTGAGTTTTTTTTTTAAAGAAAAATCATTAACATATTTGTTTTTCAAAACAAAAAATAAGTAATAACAAGATTATCCTTAAAAAAAATATTATAAAAAGATTTGAATATTGATTTTTTTATTTTAAATATAACATGTTTCAGAAAACTTAAATTTTATTTAAAAATTATAAATCTTATGGAAATAATTTATAATTTAGATATTTTGTCAATTTTTTTTATAATTTAGATATTTTTTGTCAATTCTTTTTTTAAAATTTAGATATTTTTTATTGATAAAAATAATGTTTATAAGCACTTATTATAGGAGGTTAATTATTCAATTCGACAAAAATGACAACTAACATTTTTTTACCACAATGTTTGGATTTGCAATGATAAAAATTTGATTTTGAAAAGATGACTTTGATTAAAAATGAGGTGAATGTTAATTAATTTGTATTTAAATATATTTATTTGAAAAGATGTGTTAAATTAAAAATTCGTGTGTAAAAATGAATTTTGAAAATAAGTTTAACTCTTATAAAGGGAACCAAACATACACATATTGAACAACAGTAACAATCAACACTATCTTTTTGATGTTTCTACCAATTTCTCAACACTCTTTCATAGCTTAATCAAAATCTTCATTCAATTCAATTCAATTCAATTCAATTCAACAATGCTTTCATAGAAGCTTTCTGTGTTGATTCCTAATCCATGGACATTCTCAACTTTTCACCCCCCAAAACTATTTCGTACCCATTTTTCTGCAACCCCAGAGCTTTATACACATCAAACCGTAACACCCCATTTCATAAAAACACTTTTTCTTTCTATCTAACAACTTCAACTTCAAGAAAGTTTCAAACTTTGGCTCATTTTCGACGACCCACTAACCGGCGTAATTCACTGAGGAACAAGCTTCTTCATGAACATCAGGTACGCATAATTCACATTCCCAATGACCCTTCTTCTGTTTCTAGTAAACATGTTGAAGAAATTGATGATGCAAGTTTTGTTGAATTGGAAAAACTAAAAAAATCTGAACTTTTGGGTGAAAATGTTTTGTTGAATAAATTGGATGATTGGGTTGATCAATATAGGAAAGATATTGATTTTTGGGGTATTGGGTCTGCTCCTATTTTTACTGTTTATCAAGATTCATTTGGTGGTGTTATGAGGGTTTTAGTTGACGAAGATGAGATGTTGAAAAGAGTTGGTGGAAATGAAATAGAAGATAAGATTTTGGAGGCTAAGAAGCTAGCTAGGGAGATGGAGAGTGGTGAAAATGTGATTGCAAGGAATAGTTCTGTGGCTAAGTTTGTTGTTCAAGATGAGCAGGAGAAGGGTGATTTTGTTAAGGCTGTTCGTGGATTTATCGTGCAACCGGGATTGGTTCCGAAGCTTTCAGGGGTTGGCGGCATAGTATTGTGTGTTTTTGTTGTTATGTTTGGAGTGAAGAAGTTGTTTAGTTTTGGAGATAAGGAGGTTCGGTATACAGAAATGGAGAAGAAAATTATGATCAGGAAGGCAAAAGCTAGGAAGGAGAAAGAGATGTTGACGAAAGGCGCTGTTGAAGTTATTCATAAATCTACGGAGACACCGGTTATAGGTGTAAAAAAGCCGGAGTTGGATAAGGAACAACTTAAGAACAATATTCTAAAAGCTAAGGCTTCTTCGGATAAACTTGTAGTTCAGAATTCTTCCGGTGAAGTGAGAACTGGATCGATGGATATGGACTATAAGGTTCGAGAAATCAGAGAAATGGCTAGGCAGGCACGGGAAGTTGAAGGCAGGGATCGTTCTCTAGTTAGTAACGATATGGAAAAGGATGACAGTGTGATTGGGAAGTCCTCTAATGAGAGTGAAGTCATAAAAGAGAATAGCAAACAAGATGGCGGTTTAAGTAACCGTCAAAATGAAGTTGCAAGCAAAACAACAGATAGTAATGGAATTCTGCACACAACTTCTGATGATATCACAGAGAATGTTGATATTTCAATCGAGCATGAGATAGTTCGTGATGATAGCGAAATTGGTAAAGAGGAAATCAAAATCAATGATGTTGCTATGACTCCGAAGGACAGAGAAGACAATAAATCCTCGCGTACTCCTATTAATGGCTCATTTATGACAAATAAAAGTTCAGTGAACAAGAAACCAAGGATCATACGGTCTGTTAAGGAAGCTAAGGATTATCTTTCAAAAAAACATGACAAAGAAAACCCTGATGCAAAATCTGGAATTGAACTTGGGAAAGAAAACATGGCTGATTCAAAGCCTTCCGAGTTTGTTGTTTTTAACGACCAGAAGAAGAAAAATTTGGAGACGAATACAATCATGTCCAGAAGTGACACATTAAATGGATTGTCATATTCTAAGCCTGACAAAAATGTCAGTGAAGATTCTATTCAAAAGGAAAGGGAAAAGAACCCAACAAAGAATGAGTGCTCGAAAGATTCTGGTACTGAACCTAGATTGGAAGACCTTCAAAAGTTCGAGACCGCTTTAGACCGTCAAGTTAATGACATTGGTTCCCAGGCAAGTCTACCAGAGGAGAAAAGCTTTGACGAAGTTGAGCCAACAATTAAACAAATCAGGAATGATGATACCTTAAATATGAAATCAGATCCTCTGCTTGACCTAAATCCTTGTGAAGATTCTGATCAGAAGGATAAGAAATTCGGCCCAACAAAGATTGGCGACGTCAAAGACTCTGGTGTTGAACCTGGAGTGACAAATCTTCAAATTTCTGAGACCACTTCAGACCGTCAAGTTAATGGCATTGGTTCCAAGGCAAGTCTATCAGAGGAGAAAAGCTTCGATGAATTTGAGCCAACAATTAAACAAATCAGGAATGATGATACTTTAAATATGAAATCAGATCCTCTGCCTGACCTAAATCCTAGTGAAGATTCTGATCAAAAGGATAAGAAATCCGGCCCAACAAAGATTGGCGACATCAAAGACTCTGGTGTTGAACCTGGAGTGGCAAATCTTCAAATTTCTGAGACCACTTCAGACCGTCAAGTTAATGGCATTGGTTCCAAGGCAAGTCTATCAGAGGAGAAAAGCTTCGATGAATTTGAGCCAACAATTAAACAAATCAGGAATGATGATACTTTAAATATGAAATCAGATCCTCTGCCTGACCTAAATCCTAGTGAAGATTCTGATCAGAAGGATAAGAAATTCGGCCCAACAAAGATTGGCGACATCAAAGACTCTGGTGTTGAACCTGGAGTGGCAAATCTTCAAATTTCTGAGACCACTTCAGACCGTCAAGTTAATGGCATTGGTTCCAAGGCAAGTCTATCAGAGGAGAAAAGCTTCGATGAATTTGAGCCAACAATTAAACAAATCAGGAATGGTGATACTTTAAATATGAAATCAGATTCTAGGCCTGACCTAAATCCTAGTGAAGATTATGATCAGAAGGATAAGAAATTCGGCCCAACAAAGATTGGTGACATCAAAGACTCTGGTGTTGAACCTGGAGTGGCAAATCTTCAAAATTCTGAGACCAATACAGACCATGAAGTTAACGGTGATAGTAGAAAGAAAAGATTTTCTGGAAAGACGGAAAATTGGCTGGAGAAAAATTTCCATGAAGTTGAGCCTATAATTAAGAAAATTAGAGCTGGATTTCGAGATAACTACGCACTTGCAAAAGAGAGAGTTGATCAACCTTTAGATATACCAACTGAGATGGAATCAATTGGAGTTGGTGAAGATGGTGGAGAATTTGACTGGATGCAGGATGATCATCTTAGAGACATTGTCTTTCGAGTTCGTGATAATGAATTGTGTGGACGAGAACCGTTTTATTTGATGAATGATGAAGATAAAGATGCTTTCTTCAGAGGTCTTGAGAAAAAAGTTGACATAGAAAACAAAAAACTTTCTCACCTCCATGAATGGCTCCATTCAAATATTGAAAATATTGATTACGGAGCAGGTAATTTGTCTGTTTCCAAAATTATATAATACACATAATGTGATCAACTTTTAATTTCATGAAGCTACATTTTTTTTGTTGCTTCACGAAATTAAAAGCTTACTTTATAGATTGAAATCTTAAGATATACTACCTCTCTCCTTTATCATAAACTCTTTTAGCAATTTTCATAAATATTAAGAAAAATATGTGTAGTATGAATGCGTTCATTTTGGATATGAATATGTTCAACTCTGACCTCTCTTATCTAGTAATTTTAGTCGCGGCTTATATTTATGAACAATATTTTCTTCTACTGGATACTGATGTTTAAGTAGTATTAGTTTACATTTACTTTTGAATAATTTTAAACATTATGCTAACAGTTGTCCTTTATTCCTCTAGATGGCATCAGTATATATGATTCACCAGAGAAAATCATACCGCGGTGGAAAGGACCCTCCGTGGAGAAAATTCCGGAGGCCCTAAATGAATTCCTAGATAAAAAAAGAAAGACAACTTCCACCAGAAATTTGAGCCCAGTGAAGAAGGATGGGAAGGACTCTGCTAAAAAATCATCTGATTCATCTTCAAAAGTAAAGGTTGATGGTTCAATAGGCCCGATGAAGAAGTCAAAAAATCCAAAGACTGTTGTTGAAGGAAGTGATGGTTCTGTTAAAGCTGGCAAGAAATCAGGGAAGGAATATTGGCAGCACACAAAGAAATGGTCCCAGGAATTTTTGGATTGTTACAATGCTGAGACAGACCCAGAAGTTAAGTCCGTAATGAAGGATATCGGGAAGGATTTGGATCGCTGGATCACTGAAAAAGAAATAGAGGAAGCAGCTGATCTGATGAGCAAGTTACCGGAGAGGAATAGGAGTTTCGTGGAAAAGAAAATCAAGAAGCTTAAAAGAGAGATGGAGTTGTTCGGACCGCAAGCAGTAGTTAGTAAATATCGTGAATATGCAGACGACAAAGAAGAAGATTACTTATGGTGGTTAGATCTTCCATATGTTCTGGTATGTATGTTTTTTTCCCCCACTGTTTCACTAGCGAAAATGAAATTAAGGGTCGATTGACTTATTTGAACTTATATCTATTGACATATGTATTCGTGAAGCTGTTTGGGATAGCTTAGGACATGTCCATTCCAGGAAAGCTTAGGAAAACAGCTTATAGTTTTTTTTTTTTGGTAGAAGAAACAGCTTATAGTTTATATGAATTAGTTTATACATAGGCATTTATATAATAAGCGTTTATGCGATAAACACTTAATTAATTTGTTCATCCAAACAGGACTACAAAGTATGAAATGTAAATGTTATGTCATTGAACGATAGTTTTGCTGGATCAAAGCCACTTGTCCTATCTGTACTTTTCATATTTCCCTCTCCCACTAGTTTTGACTTACCTTCTTTTTCTAACCATTGATGCTGAATGAATTTGTTTATTCTGTCAGTGCATTGAAGTATATAAAGTTGACGATGGAGAAGAAAGAGTCGGATTTTATTCATTAGAGATGGCTCCAGATCTTGAATTGGAGCCTAAACCATATCACGTGATTGCTTTCCAAGATCCTGGTGACTGCAAAAATCTTTGTTACATAATGCAGGCTCATATGGATATGCTTGGAGGTGGCAATGCTTTTGTTGTTGCACGACCTCCTAAGGTATTAAATTTTATGCTCTTGGAAGCGTTATTAGTTCCATAAATCAATTTAGGCATAAAGGCTGTTTTAATCCTCCTACTTTGCTTCTTTTACGATTTTGGTTCCCCCGTTTTTAAATTCATAAATTCGGTCCCTTTCAATTTTCAAAGTGTCCGACATTTTCTCTATCTATGTGTTTGATATTTGATGATTTTGCTAAGATACTTGTGCGATAACTAAATTGATAACATAGAAATGAGTTATTAAGTAGGAATCCTCATAGACGGTGTTTTATATCAAATTTAGTTGTTTTTTTATGTACATTAATGTATATTTTAATGAAATGATAATTAGTTGTATAGTAAGAATCCATCTAGATAGAACCATGTCACCAGCTGAGTTGCCTGCTAGAACATATTTTTTGTTTCATAAAATGTTCTTATTCTTTCGTGTTATGTTTTTAATATTCTCTTAAACTTGCACTAAATGTGACAGGATGCTTTTCGAGATGCTAAAGAAAATGGTTTTGGTGTTACTGTCATCAAGAAAGGAGAACTTCAGCTTAATATAGACCAACCACTAGAAGAAGTGGAGGAAGAGATTACAGAGATTGGAAGCAAAATGTACCATGATAAGATAACAAAGGATCGATCCGTGGATATAAACTCGATAATGAAGGGTGTATTTGGTTTTAATGGCTCTGCCAAGAGGTAATTTTTCATTGAATTAGTAGTTTTATAATTTAGCTGTGGTATGAGTTACATAGAAGATCAACTCAAGGCTTGCTTAATTTTCTTCAAATTTGTAAAAATAAGAAATAAAGTGCAAACAAACAACACTTATATAATTACCAGTGAAGTACCGAATAATAAAATAGTGAACATTTTCTGCTCTCAAATAAAACATATTTGTCAGTTTATCATCGTTTTTTTTTTATAATGCTATTTAATGATTTCATTTTTTATGGTCTTAATATAAAGGTCTAAGCGGAAGTTGAAGTAATATGGAAGTAGATGATGGCTCGAACTATTTTTGAAGAATGAAACCGGTTGAAGAAGATGATGGAATTCTTGCATGGTAGCATAGGTCAAATTCTGTTGTAGTTTGTTTTCTTGACACAAATCAAGGTTGTTTGTACATAGTTGAGAAAAATATAGTCAATTATAATAGTCGTTTGTGTTAACTTGATACTGAGAATTTCTCCACCAAGAATGGTGTTTAGGTGTAAGGATTAGTCGTGAAAAAGAGTATTACTTTCCTCTCATATTGGGGAGAGTTGCTCTTCTCCCATTTAGAATTGCTCATTCCTCTTAAAATGCTCAACGTGAGTAAACTTACGTTCGGCTATTTTCAACGTGAGTTAACTCACGTAGGCACGGGAATGAGCAAGAAGAAAAGGGAGAAGAGCAGTTTTTCATATTGGATGGCACTAGCTTTGCTTCAATTGTTTATAGGAAAGTTTCTCTTTTTATTTCTTAATCCTTTTCCATTGGGTACTAAGATAGGAATCCAAATCTTTTCCATATGGAGAAGAAATGGAGGTGTATTTTTTTTTATCCGCGGCTCGAGTAAAGTGAGCAATTCAATTTAGGGTGTAAAGTGAGTAATATTAGTTGTTGATTATCAAATTAAAGGTTGATGTGTTAAGTACACCATAACCAATCATAAGGTTGTTTATTTAACAACCGTTGATTTTCTCACTTTACACTCTAGAAGATCCAAATCTGTAATTTTTAATGGAGGTTACTTGAGAAATTAAATGAGGCTCTTTAAGGGTTGATATTTGATTATTTTTAAATCAATTTAAATCAAAATAAAAAACCGAAACCAATTTCATGGATTCAAAAAAGAACTAAAGTCTGTCTTCACCATTTTTTTGGGTTGCCTCCCCGACCTTCTACATTGTCCACGGTCTGACCACCATAACGATAGTGTCGTGGACCAATATAGTGTGGCCGCTCTGTAATTTTGTTGAGCTCGCCTCCATGATGGATGTTTGCTCAGCTTCCACCTCCATTGTGTTTTGATCAACCATAATATGAGGTGATGATTCAAGATTATTATGGTCATGAAGTTCTTTGAACTGACGCATTCGTATTATTTTGAGATCAACATCAGCATCAGCTTGCTTCTGAAAATCATACGTACTTATAGATTTTTATATCAACCAAACTATCAAAATTTTGGTTTTTCCAAAATTGGCAACTGAGTCTAATATATTGCTTTCTATATTTAAATTGACACGAAATATTCTTTAGAAAATGTAAATATTTTAATAAACAAAAAAAAGTTATATTAAATTTGTATTACAAAAAATATTTCTCCTCCATAATTGTTTCTTTATATTTGACTAAAAAATTAATAAATCAAGAGAGCATACAAAATATCTTCATTTGTTTAGTCATCGATATGCACGCACCAAAGATTTAATTTAACTTTAAAAATATGGATTTATCATAATATTAACCTATATAGGGCATAGGTTACATTCCAAGCAAGCAAATAGGGCATAGGTTACATTACAAGCAAGCAAAGGTGGTGTTTTTTTTTTTTACAAGAGCAAAGGTGGTGTTGTTGTTTTAGAGGAAGCAAGCAAAACTGCTATCACTATATGCTATAGAGGTATTATTTTCTAACCATATATTCATGTATCTATCGATTTTGCATATGACCAATCTTTGTCGAGGAACTTGGCTAACCACCTTTAGTAGGATCTATTACCCGACTAAATTTTATTAATAAGACTCGAACTCGAGACTTTACTTAAGCCATCCAAGTTGACTTCAAATTAAGAAAGAAAAACTTTGCACTTTTTGAAATTTAAATCTTAAATTATATAACTTCCGGTCGTCCTCCTTATGGGATTTAGATTTAACACAATTAGTGCATGGACACAATGATTGATATGAGTCGTTTGATTTATATTTTGATACATATCTGTAAAATTGAGTTCCACTAAAATAATAAAGTGAATTTAACATAAAATTGATTGTAATAATCAGTTTAGACTCAAATTAATTGTCACAAGAGAAATTAAAGATACACTTCATATCATATTTTTAGAGGTAACTCTTTAGAATTGTATTCGAAGAGTTTAAATTTCAAGGGTTGTTAAGGATGTGAGTGTGACATGTTGGAGTAGCAAAGCAGGAGTTGACTTTTCCACAGAGATTATGCCCATGACGGCCAAGGTAGTGTGTTTTTTATTTATTTTCTTTGTTTCATTATTTTCTACCTAAATTACAAGGTTATAAAATATTAGCTTAGTGTAGGTACTCACACATGTCATGCATTAATTAAGTATATACTTAAAATATCCAATCCAATATCATTAAAAGTATATTTGTATGGGTAGAAATTTCTTCGTAGTTTACCTAACTTTTGACTTGAAAATAGGAATCAATCTATAAATAGTTTTGAAGATTTCGTTAGCTCTTCGCCACTTGATTTCTAGAAGACAAAGTCAAATTGAACATGCTCAAACAATTTTGAATCTTCCAACATTTTATTTGCTTGTATTGTCACTGCCACGAAGATACCACTAATCTCAAAGCCATACTATGTGATAAAAAATGGTACCACTTGTATTTGACTAAACCGTGTACTCTAATATTGTCAGGCTGCTTATAAAAATAAGCACCACCACAAAATATCCTCTTTATAATTGAGTTTTTTTTTTTTTTTTTTTTTTTTTTGTATAAATCTCACTTTATTTTGATTTCATTTTGTATAAAACTGTTAATTAATCATTCCTGTATCCTCTACAAAATTTCATACTATAAGTGAAAATTAAAAAAAAATCAAAAGTGAAAAAAAAAACCTCACACTAAATAGGCCTTTTAGTAAGCAATTATGCACAAAACAAATGTAGAAATTACTCCCTCCGTCCCATATTATAACTAAAAAAAATCACATTTATTAAAAAAACTAAAATATAGTAGTTTGTGACATAGTTTTGTGTTATCTTTGAAATAAGTTTTATAGAAAGATGTAAAAACAAATTTCATTGGTTGTTGGTTATTGAAAAAAATGAAAGAGAGCAAATTGAATGCACTTTGCATTTAATTTTTCTTTGGAAAAGATAAAAGTTGGTCTTTTTTGCTTATAATTTGGGACAAAGAAAATGAGTTTTTTTTTGCAATGCTATCAATGATTTCTAGAGGTTTAAGATTTTGTAACAATGGAAAATATCTACAGGTATGCTAATTGCATTCCACCATTTCTCAATAATCTAATCACATACTTAACTCTAGTTCCAAAATTGGTCTCATTTCACTTCTACAAAGCATATACATTATTCTATAATAAATTAAGAGGTAAAATAAAAGGTAAATTTGATGAAAGAATGTGTTAAGACCAAGGGAGTCATTACCCATTATACTGTGAAAACAATTAAAAAAAGAAAGAAAGATAAACATTAGCTATAGTTATGTACTAGACTACATGTACACACATACACATACCAAATCCTATAGCAGAATTCAACTTCATTAAGAATTATAATTGCTGGTGATCTCATCAAGGTGCTGGTCCATAATCTCAGATACAGCATCCATAAAAGTAGCTTCACTAGTACCAGGAAGAACAGAATCAAGTGCTGCTTTAGAAATTCCTTCAATCACAGACTCTTTGTTCAATGATTCTCGGCACATCAGGCTTCCAATGGCAAAAGGGGTCATCCCTTTCTCCACTCCTTTTTTCAGAAGCATGGTCGAGATTCGGAGAGTGCGGGCGCACTCGAGTGGTAGATCCCATCCGTGAAACTTCAGAAGGGCAATATCTTCTTCAGCATCAAGGGACTTTATGTAGTCAATGATCTCTGGAGAGTACGGCTGGCGAGCTTGAGGCCAATAAAGCCATTCAAAGGTACAATCTTCAAACTGTTGACATGCCAAAAAAAACCTTGAGTGAGTGGTTTAGAGTTTAAACAAGACTTGAAGAGAAAATGTAGAGAATATATCACTAAACCTCCTCCCCTAAACATCAAGAGAAAAAAGAATGCAATGTCCTTCAAATAAGTAAATAATGCCACCAATAAAATAATGTTTAACTTTAAGGCCTAATTACAATTGCCATTACTCAAAATACATGCAGTCTTCAAGATTGACAGCTTTGGTCTATCCAAATCATTAACTTTGGTGTTAAAAACATAACAAAGAGAATAGTAACATCGGAAAAGGCAAATCGTTGTAATCATGAAGATAATATCATGCTAGGGAAAATAACTACCAAAAACACTCCAGGTTACATTACTCACTCATAAAGACTTAATCTGAAAAACATTCCAAAAGGAGGCCTCAGATATTACAACTTATATTATAGGCTATAAATGAAACTATACTTAATGCCATAATGGCTCAGAGAAGCATGAACATAAAAAAAATCTACAACTGATTAAGTTATAATCAAACAAGGCAAAACAAAAGTTTACATTCACGTCAAGAGAACAATAAAGCAGCATCACAGGCATTAAAAGAATTAACAAAAATGAAGTGCTTACACTAGTGGGAAGGCAGTATCCATGATCAATTGGAATCAAAACAGCCTGGCCATTTTTCTTCTCTTTGCCAAGCAAAATATTCCCAGCATGTCTATCTGCATTTGCAAGTCTCATGTCCAGCACAGTAATTTTATGCACTTCCTTCACCGGGAAAGCGCCAGGTCCAATATCCTCACAACTTCCATTATTCTCCACGAACATTTGCAAGGAACCAAACTTAGCAGTCAAACCCTCTGGATGGTTAAATGCTTTGTGCAAGCACTTTGCCATAACAGTCGGAGGAACACCAGCAAACCCTTTCTCATCACCAAATAATGATCGGCGGCCACTCATTGGATGATCCAAAATATAAGCAGCAACTTCCCTGAAAGCTCCTTGGCCAACTCTTGTACCCTTTTTTAAGCCCTCGCCGTCTAACGACAAAGGTAAGCCTCTAGGGTTATTCACAGCCATTGGCTCTTCATCAATAGGCTTAAAAACCGATACATATTTTTGCCCTGTTGAGTCAAGCATAAAGTAAGCCCCACCTGTACCCTCTGCAGATCTGATTGGAGAATTACCACTATCTAGCCCATCATATGTAGTGTTTATCATATTCCAAACCTCTGAAGCTAGTTCAACTTTAGGGTTAACAATAACTGGCTCCAAAACAAGACCTCTACTAGGAGCTTTTCTCGACAGAATTCGTTCGATGGCTTCATACTCCTTTCTCGCATCTTCTTTGCCATCATATTTCCTCCCATAATCAGCTTCCTTAGCATCAGAATTCTTCGTATCATTCAATTCTTTTGCTTCAATAGACAACTCATCAAGCCCCGTACTAACATCCGCATATTTTGTTCTAACAAAAAGATGTATCACTGCGTCATTATATTTGCTACAGATATCATCAATAAGCTTCTGATCATCAAGCAGCTCCCCGTTACACACAACCTCCTGCTGTTCAGGATCAGCAAACTCGTTTTCCTTTTCCGCAATCTGTTTCTTAACATACCAAACATCCTTACACCTTTCAACCTGAAAGGTATACTCCTTCCCCGAACAAGTTCTCACACTGATGGTCTGTAGATCTGCCAGTCGAATCACCAAATGCAAAACATTCCCTTCTGTAACCCCATAATCCTTGAGCAATGAATTGCTACGCGACAACTCACGGCCATTACAAACCAACTTCTGTTTGTTTGTCACTCCTTCATTCCTCTGAATTTTGAGTTTCACGGACTCAATTGTATCCGAAGTAAGCACACGCATCGGAGACAAAGACCCCGAATACGAAAGATACACAAAAATAAACTCATGATGATTCACAGACAAGTGCAGTGGATTACATAATCCATTGTTTGGAGACAACAATTTCTCCCTTGAAACAGGACTCAGAGTAGTTACACCAGCAGAAGACATTTTTCAACTATTTTAATGAATGAAATTAAATTCAATGAAAAGCTAAAGGCTTTGACTTTAAGCCAAAAAAACCCTAATTCTACCAATGTTACAATTCTAAAGCCACATATCTGTACAAATCACTGAAATTAAAATTAAAGCTTAACTATATCTGGGTGTGATGAAACACACCAACCCAGAAGACCAAACCTAATCAAAATCAAATTTTTAAGAAAATATCACAAAAAGGAACAATCTTTTTGATTGAAAAGGTGAAAAAACACAGACCCAGATGCTTAATTTCTCATCTTTTTCACTATAAACCCTAATTTTGTGATTGGGATGAAAAAACAGAAAAAGGGTTACAGAATGAATTGGTGTAAAGTGAAGAAAGAGAGAAAATTCTTACCGAGAAGAAGAGTTGTTTGTTGTTGTTGGAATTCAAGATTCGGAAAAGAAGGGGAAAGGGTTTGTTATTGGAATTTGACTATGACCAAAAACGAGAGAGAAATTTCAGAGAGAGAGAGAGAAGAGAGAAGAATGATTTGTGGAACAAGATAGAAGCGCGTAGTGAACACGTATTGTTTCTGCTTGCTTTTGTGACAAGACAAAATTCCAATGGATTGTGTTATAGGTTTAGGTCTAAATAAATCTAAAATCTCTATATTACGTTCATTTGATTTTATCTTTATACCTAAATCTAAATATCTTTTTAAATTATTAGATATATTTATTATTATTTTCCTATAGATATCTCTACTTAATACTACTAACTTATCTTAAAATATGAAAAGTCTAATTTAATACACATACAAACAAAGGACAATTTGGTAATATTAACATACAAAACAGACACATTAATTACACTGACAACTTTTCTTAAAAAATGTGAAAAATACAAAGGAAGGTTACATATAGAGACAGAGGAAGTAGATTTGTACCCAAAAAAATTAAAATATATAGATTTAATTTAAATCAGTTAAAAACTAAACATAATTAGTTTTATGAGAATTGAATTAGATTAGATATATATTTGTTATTTATTTGGTCTAGATATATGCTTATTTTGCTATAAAAAAAAATATATGCTTATTATTAAGTCGTGTCGTTTTGGAACAATAATACCAATTTAACGAAGTAGATTTTTGAATATTTTTGGAACAATAATACCAATTTAACGAAGTAGATTTTTGAATATTTTTCTCTATTATATATTCATTTTAATTCATCAATAAATTTATGTGCACGCTTTCTCTTCTAACGTTGGAGTGACTAAATTTATTCACACATTCCATCCTATTTTCATCATTGACTAGAGCGTTGAAGTGCTAACGTGTCCACAAACATCTTTCGTCCCACCGCGAAGACGCATCGCCATCGTACTAGAGCAGTTTCCGCCAACCATTACCTCCATCAGTTTCTCAACAGACAGATCATCTCATAACAAACAATTGTTAGTTACTCTTCATTTCTCCAAAAAAATCTAAATATAATACACATCTTTTTTAATAATTTGAAAGCAAAATAAAAATTATTTTAACTTCATGTTAATCAAAAGTTAAGAAAATTTTGACTTTCCTCCAATACTAGATCCACAATGACATAAATTTGAATGTCGATATTACTTCATTCCCGGTTTAAATATGGATGTTGAAGATAACATCAAAATTTATGGAGCCATTATTATAGATAACTAAATTTTGTTTAATATTTGAAGATAGTAAAAAGCAAACTTTAATCTTTCAAATATACATCATTAACTAGTTTTATTGAAAAATATAAAAGTTATTTAGAAAGAAAATTGACAAAACGAACTCTTTAAATATCAAAAGGATAATTAAATAAAAACGTTGAATTCGGTAGTAAAACGTCACTTAATAAGAGAAATATGATGAATAGTACGCTTTGTACAAATTTTTATAATTGGTTTTGATAGCAAAACAAGAGCTGTATTTTATTTTTAAATCAAATTAAATTGAACTTAATCGAATATGAGATCAAATATCTATATTTTATTTTAAGAAGATATCTTACATGCGCAAATTCATAAACCAATAAATTTTTCTCAAGAGATTTAATATTATTGCATGTTTATGGATAAATTTAAATTCAAGAAATTTTGTTAAGTTTGAAGAGTTCTCTTACAATATCATTAAAGTGTTTTTGGTATATGAGATCTTATATTGGATATAACTTACGATCTAACAATTAAATTTCTAAAATATATCAAGTAAAACAATAATTGATCTGATCTTTTCTATAAGTTACAAATCATTTTTTAGATTAATTGAGTAAACGATGTATTTGATCTACGTTAAAGACTAGATACATCAGTTTTTCTATGAATTTAAAAAGTAAATGATTTATTATAAAAAGGATTGCAAAGAGTATCTTATAGTATAATATTAATGTATTATGTAACTTTGATCTCTTTTTATATACATGTAGTGTTTGCTTATCTTTCTTTCGGAATTAGTAAACATTTGATCTAAATTCGACTTTTGAGTTGAACAATTTTAGTCAAATTTTAATCATCTCATAACCAAACTTTAAATTATTAAGATCCTTTTCCATCGTAAAAAGTACAGATTATCACAAAAAAAAGTATTGGTAAAGATCGGTTAACATTTTGATTTGAAGATGAATAGGGAAAATGCGATTAAAGAGGAATTGGTGACTGGATCTTGGTATGTCGACATACTTTAACTTTACAAAAAAAAACCAGCGTGCGGTTCCTGTCCTTATCTCTCATAATCATCATCATCCCACCAACCCTAATATTATAATGTCGTTTTACCGTTACTCCCACCATTAGCAGCAACGACTACTAAATGACGGTGTGATTGTACTACTTTTATTTTTAATATCTAATGTTCCATTTTAAAAATATTCTTAAACACTACTTCTTGTCATTAATCCTTAAAAAAAAAAAAAACTACTTCTTGTCATTAAGAAGTAAAAGACAAAAAATGGACTATAATGTAAAATCAGTCGAATATTTGTCATCGTTGGATCAAGATCATACAATCATATTTTAATTCAATTTTTATTATGTTTTTAAATAAAAATATTTAGCACGAAATCTGAATTGTCAGATTTTTATCAAAGGTCTAAGATGTATATGAAATGCATGTCTGTTGCAAATTTGTGAATGCGGGGAACCCTTATTTATAGTCTTAATTAAGTGAGCAAACTCTGATGATATTAACAAGGAGAATATGGTGTATATTGTTATCAAATTAGGTTCATGCTAACATGTCCCTTAAGAATATATGTACCGTAAAGGCATATGATAAGAATTTCATATATAGCAAATATTAATTGAGAAAAATTAATTTTCAACTTTTTGATAAATAAATTAGCACCATTTTAAATACAATTTTTTTACATTAGGTTCCTTAACATGTTAGCATTTTCCTAATAATACAAGGTTCATGTTCAGAACAATCTAGTTAGCCGGATTATCATGATCTCTGTTTTCTGAAAACGAGAGCATGGACAAGGCATCTTTTCGAGCTTGTCCATATGATCAAAATAGACATGCTTGACAACAATTTTTTCTCATGGACTTTTTATAAGCTATACTACAAGCAGTGTTTGCACTTATTGCTTATATTTTTTTATGTCAATTTCATTATCTTAATTGAAACAAATGAAATATTAATTAAAAATATATTTTTATGTCATTTCATATTCATTAGCTAGTTCAACTTCTAATTTTACCAAATACTAAACATTCAATCCGCTAGCTTATTCACTATCAACTATCAAGTAGCTTACTAGCTCTCTGCGATAAGCTCATCTACTATTAGTTAGTTTATCCACTTTTTTTTTTTAATCAAATAGAGAGCTCAGGTGTTGTATTTGTCCTGTGGGAGACACTTATTTAATTTTTATATTTTTTGCTTCAGATTGATTTGCTTCTTTTGCTCTTCACCACACATGCTGTAATGAATTTCTTTACAGGAATGTGAAGTTCTTTGTGACTAATCTTTGTATATATGATAATCAAGATGGACATATGGTGATTTTCTCTTGTATCTTTTTGGCTTCTTTAATCATTTCATCATACTCCTTTTGAATCTAGTCAGATTGCATCATATTAGTGATTGCAATTTTCATTGTCATTCCTTTAAAAGTTGTGCATTTTTTATTGACTTGTTTCTTTCTTTATAAAAGATGAAAACCTTTTGAAAAATTGCAAAAACTATGGTTGAGTGATCTTCTAACATGTAGTTTTGACCACAATTTACCCTTTAGCATAAGATATTATTCTCTAAAACTTTATTTCTTCATACTCAAGTAAGTTTATTGAATGGTTACTAAAATTCTGTTAAAACCATATAACAGTCTTTATATTTTGTTTCTCAGTCAGAGTTGTTTTGTGTCCCACAAATTCTTCATCTGCTGATACATGGAAAATCATTACATTATATTAGACACCTTAATGGTCAGAATTCAGGTAAGTACTCGAACCACATCACGGAAAGAGGTAAGTACTTGAACCACATCACAGAATGATCATGTTAACAAGGGATTATAGCACATTTGAAGATAGATTATAGCACATTTGAAGATAGCAAAAGCATATTCAGAAGGCTTACAAATTTTCTGTTTATGAGACTCATTGTGTAAGCGGTCACATTTCACACATTTAGTAGTAATTTGGAGCTGTTAGATGAAGATGGCACGACTATGATTTTAAGCTCGTCAAAAACTGTAAGGTCTTGATCCAACGGCTCCAAACGACAAGTCGACAAACTACGTGAATGCTAGGAATGTAGATGGTAGTGAATCCAAAATCTGCCGCAGGGTCAAAATTGTGTCGCTCTATGTGTTTCACTATTTCTTAGTGAAAATTGTGAATTGCAGGCTTTTCTTATTGCCCCGAGGAAACCTTGCAATAAACACCTCGGATAAGAAATTCAGAAACAACGGTCAAACTTCCCCATAAAAAGTTTACTACGGTCTGCACGATTTTTGTTTCAAAATAGACCGATTTCTATTAAGCATTGATATACGGTTATCAGAGGTTGGTCTAACTCACGCAGACCATTCTAAATGCATTGTATTTGAGTATATATATACTCAAACTACGAGTGTGATTCTTCGGTTTCTGCGTTCAGCATAAAACTGGGAAATGCTAGAGTTATGTCCCTGAAATTAGAATCAGAAAGTGATTTAGAAACAACTGTGTCACTTGGAATAACACAGCGATACCAAAAACAAAAGAAGAAAATTTAACTATATTCATTTTGAGGTCATTTTAAGAAACATCGTAATGCAATGAATGGATGTATCATTTAATAAAATTTAAAACTTACATTAGATATGGTAGAGTCATGTTCTTGAGTAATGATGGATTCTTTCCAACATATTCACTCCATTCTTCTAAGTCAATTTTTCCATCACCTTTTGTGTCTGTTTCTAGAAATGTCTGTTAACACCACCCAAAATATATATATGAAATTGAAACTTTCCATATAAAATTTATAAAGTGATGATTTTATTTAAAGTCTGATATGATAACAAACCTTGTCCACAATTGTTTCGACCACATCATCAGAGAGAATCAAATCAGATTCAACCAAAATCATCAACACCATCTCTTTCAACTGTAAATTTTCATATGAACCAAAACATTAAAACAATTGCCATAAGAATTATACAAATATATCCTATGAAAGACCTCAGGAGTATTTACCTCTTCGCGCTCAATGTAACCAGTTTGCCTCAAGTCGTATAATCTAAATGCATCTGCCAAGAATAATTTTACGCGCTGAGTAATCATATACTTAACAATATCATCTTGAAATTTAATATGCTAATGAATATGATGTGTTCTAATTTCTATGATTGTATATATGATCAACATCCTGGAATGGTAAACAAACAACTAAATTGTTTATGTACAATGACTTATATTCCGTACATTTTATTTTGTCCGCTTGAGGAGCTTTAGGATGAAAGGTGCCCAAAGATCTGATAAATTCGCCAAACTCTATATGGCCGTTGTGATTGACATCGAAAAGATCAAACATCTGCATGGAAAGAAGATCAAACGACTATACTTGAAAAGCTATTTACATTTACATTATCAACATGTGCATATAGTACATATTAAGAGTGTGTATGAACAACAAAAATTAGATCAACATACCCTATCCACAAAGAGGTTGCGTTTGTTTCTGTTTCTAAAAAGAGCAAAGTGAAGCTCTTCCTGTTAATAAGAAATGAATCTAAATAAGTACAAAAGTACTGATTCTCCGATCAAACAAGAGATTCAAGTTTCATTGAACTACGTCGAATTTAAAAAACTACCTTTTGAATAAGTCCATTTTTCACAATAACTGTGCTTAATTTTTTGTACAACTCCTTCAAGATTTCCACCTCTCTTACAGTAACTGCTAGGTACAAGAAAAGATCTTCAAAACAATGTACACTATTCATATACAATTGGTTGCATAAATTAAAACACACAAGTGGAAAGAAACCAATTTAAGGTCATGTTCGGATAAACAACTTATTAACCGATTGTAGCCGAAGTGATTATCAAATAAGTGCTTATGTATAAGTTATTTCCATAACAAAAGGTAAAATAAAGTGAAATAGTTTTCATACAAGCCATAATCTATTTTCATAAGTTATCCTATAGAACTTATTAAAATAAGTTAGAATCCTTCTTACTTACATGGTGTTTCAGAAGCAAGGATAGAAAAATCCTCAGAACAAGAATTAAGCTCATTTTGTTTTACTTCTGAAGGTAGATTCTTATCTTTGCCAACTTCTGAGGATCCATCCATAATATTTTCTGCTACTTTTGAGCTACTGCAACCCATTCTTTACAACCAAAAAACACTTATTTCCTATTCAAAATGTGTTGCTAGATAGCTTCTGAAGTTAAGTTCCTATATATGTGAATGATGAGTATATATCAAATACATATGCAAGAATGATAATGATATTTTGAAAAAATATATATAAAATGAAATGAGCTGAATTTACCCTTGTAAAGAAAAAATGATAATGATAATTTGAAATATAAGCTTATATAGTTGCAAAAATCAACTTGGATATGAACACATAAGCTTAATGCCAATAGAAAAGTCAATTTTACAGCTATACACATAAACTTTTTAAGATTAATTAAGTTTTTGTTCGTATAAATATTTGCAGTTTCGTTTTTAATCTTTATAAAATAAAATCATATTTTTTAATCTTTGTGGCATTTTTCTTTAGCATTTTATGGACTAAAAATGCTGACGTAAATTTTTTACAGGACTAACGAAAAATTTTACAAGGACTAAAAAATGTGATTTTATTTTATAAGAACTAAAAATAAAACTGCTGGTATTTATAGGGATCAAGAACTTAATTAACCCAACTTTTTATATTCATACTTTTTGTCTATATATGTAAATTTACCGATGAGATCATATGTAGTACTATACTAGAGAAACATTATCCAACTAAATGCCGCCTTAAGTACAAATGAGGAAAAAAAATGTATAAAGTAAACTTCACTCACATGTAAAATTTGTGAGACTCATCTGTCCAACTCAAATGACCCTTTTATAGTATAAAGTATCAGGAGACAAACAATTTAGTGATAGAGAAGCATAAGAAAATATTCAATAAATGAAATAATAATGTCACGAGGAAAAAGGCTAAAGGGGCATTAAAAAAGTGAAATATTTTTTCTCAATAATTTTTGTTTGCTTTACCATTGAAAGACTACACAACAAATACATGACTTATAATTAAAGGGTTTTGTTAACGAGTATCCAGGATACTCTTTATGCATCCTAAATTTAGTAATTATTTCAACTATTACAATTTTCAATGCATTCAATATATAGTTTTTTATTTAAAATGCTTAAAAAGTGCTCCGGAGGCATTCGTTAACGTTTCCCATATTTAAATTCTTTTTGAGGGAAACAGTTTGTGTTAGACAAGATAAAATTTTGGGTTTAAGTATAATAGATAGATAGATAGATAGATATAGTAAATGATTTATAGTTTATATTTTTTTTTGTTACAAGGGAAAAAAAAGACAGAAACAAAACAAAAAAAAAGGAGGAAAAGGATGAAGCTAGTTAGCCTTTGGAAAAGTAGGTTTCTCAAGCATCATCCTTAATAAGCGGCAACAATCCATCAGGAGGAGAAGCATGATTAGTCATCACAGATTTTGAAGCAGCCCTCATCTTTGCTAGAAAATCAGCTCAATTATTTCCTTCACGAAGGATGTGCAAGATAGAAGTATTGTTGCGAATGATCAAATCGTTTATATCTTAAGTGAGAGTGACATAGACATGAAACTTCATGGGAGGTTCGTTGATGAGGCTACGTTTATATGACAAAAATGAATATGTTTGTTATTAATTTTTTCTCACAACTTTATAAATTCTTTTTAATGATTTATGGCATTTGAACTTATAATTCATACCTTATTATTTTTGTCTTAAATTTATCCTTAGTAGTATATCTTACTTAAAAAAAGTTAATTTTTTTTTATCTCATTTCATATTTATGAACTAATTTATTTTTTAATGAGAAATGTTAACTTGTGCCCTTAAGACACAAAATAAGAAACCAAACATAGTAATTTTTTATTGAAATTTGTGCATTCAATTTAACTTTTGAATTCATAATAAATAAAATGCACAAAATTTAAGGAAATATTTCTACTTTTAGATTCTTTATCTTGTACCCTAAAAGCACAAATTAACATAACTCTTTTTTAATCTATCATCTATCAACTATAAGTTTATATGTTATCCGCAACATTATCAACTATCCTCAATTTCTTTTAGCAAACATGAGTCATTATGATGTTATATATCATGAGCAATTTGAAGCAATAGGTGATGCCGGAATTTCGGTAAAGTTAGGTGAGCATGTTTTATAATCATATTGTTATCATGACTCATGAGCATGTTTTATAATCATAGTGTTATCATGACTCACGAGCATGTTTTACTAGGTGACAAAACAACAAAAGGAGAGGGTACAAAAGAGATTTTTTTTTTTGAAGGATGGGTACAAAAGAGATTGTCTTACAACTTTCACACTTTCGGTCTCGAGAATAACTTCTATTGAATGAATCAATGAATGCATAATCCACTGTTCCACTTTTTTTTATTTTTTTATTTTTAAATCGATATTCGATCTACAGACCGACTAATTTAAGGAGACCAATTCCACTGTCCACTTGCTTCTAAGCTGTAATCAATTTTTACATTATCAATGATAAGATTAATAATACATTTGATCTTATTTATAAGAAATATTTGACTTTTTTGATTCATCGCATAAATGATATATTTAGTCTATATTTTAGAGATCAAATGCATCAATTAATCAATGAAACTAAAAAATCATATTTTTTTTTATAAATAAGACCGGAGAATATAAATAAGACCGGAGGAAGTAGATTTTAACCATTCATAAAAAAAATATATACATCATTTAATTATTTTATTAAAAAGAAAAAAAATTATTATTTTTTCTTTCTATTTATGTGAGCATGACTACATAATTTATATTTAGTCTTGAGACCACACAAATCTTCCTTTACATAAAAGATATTTGTTAAGAAACCTAATTTAATAGTAGTATTTTATTGACGATTGTATCGTCAACTTTTAAAAAGTTCAATTATTCTCTTTTGAACATAAAACTTTCTCTTTTTATGTTTTTTAGCAAATCTCTTTAGGATACTAGTTAACACTTAACATGACTTTTTAAAAAAAAAAACAAGAAGAAGTCTAGAATTAAAATATTTGGATTTTTTCCAACAACGATTAAAAAATAACTGGTTATACACAATTTATTTAAAATTTAGTCATAATATTAAAATTGTCCATATACATTTTCTAAAAACTTTTTTCATCTCTTGCTCTAAATCTCAACCTCTCACATAAATATTCATGAATATGTGACTAAATAGTTATTGGAGAGGATATGGATATTGAAAATGTAATTTCAAAACTGAGATACTTTTATCTTTTCAAGGTCTAACAAGTGTTTTAAGGGACGTGACTAGACAAATTCATAGTGAAAATGTCAAATTATTAAGATATAAGTGAATTTATTGAAGTGTAATTTCTACATTTATACTTCCATAGAAAATATTCAATTATATGTAAAATTCTTAAGTTTGTTAAAAAGAAATGTAAAATTCTTAAGTAGATGCACCCGAAGTAATCTTTACGATCATGAAAGCAATGCAAGAAACCATAAAGTTAACAAACCAAAATTAAATTTATTGATTGATTGTAAGATTAAAAATATAGGTAAATTCTAGGTAGCATTTGAAAAATTAAAAGTAAATTACACAACTAAATAAAACAAGTCACATAAATTCTACTAACTTGTTGATTCAAAAGAAAATGAGAAAGAATGAGAATAAACATTGTGATTGTGAAGCATAATTTGTTTGCAATGAGAATATGAGGAAGAAGAAGTATATTGTTGAGAAAGAGAAGGGTCATCATGCTTCGATTTTGGATAACACTCTCCATATTGCTCATCATTTTGACACTTCAATTTCCAACCATTTTTGTACAAAAACATTTAGTTGTGTACTATACATGCCACCCTATTTATATAACCATCTTATTATAACACAATATTAAAAGACTAATTTTACTAAGGTATGAGGAATTTTTTTTTGTTGGTGACCGATGTTTGAACCTCATATTTTTTATATATTATGCATTGTCTATATCAACTGTGCTAAGCTTATGAGGACATGTACGAGGAATAAGTTGAATGTGCAATATTCCTTGGATCCCTTAATTACTTATATAAAGTACTTGAATCCCTTAATTAGACGTTGGATGGGGTTGTTATATATTCTGAATATAGAGATCATGACAGCAAATCTTTGTCTACCAACCCCTGCCTACACCTTTTGAGATCAAAGAGGTTAGTCACTACTCTAGCTTTTAGAGTTGGTGGCTTTAGTCAAAAGAAGAACATAGCTTAGATCAGCCAAAAGCAGTATGCAGGAAAGACTATAGAAGACGAAGAATAAATTTCCTTGGAGAATCCAATCTATGAATTATAGTGTCATGCCCTTTACGATCAATAACAGGAAAATGATTTAATTACATATCATGCACATGATACATAAGTCAATGCTACGAAGCACAAATTCGTATAGGGATACGACATATGACACGTCGATATCGATAATAATTTAAGAAAAAAACATAATTCAATATAATCATATGTGTTGTGTTGATGTCGGACATGATACATATCTGTCACTGAGAGACTCCTAATCCAAAGAGTATATTTGCTTCATAGGTCAGATGTGAGGAGAAAACGATACAACATGCATATCATACATGTTTTACCAGTATACTAACCGGTAAGATATTGATCATATATAGGACCTTGTATATTCAAAGATACATTTACAAGAATTTGTAATCACAGAAGCAATTTGTTCATAATCATTTATTGTTGCTGGGAAAGAGTTTCGTTTGGTAACACACAAATAAAAAATGTGAGACTTTAGTTAGTTAACCAAATCCATTATAGCTTATTATTTGTCCCACATCACTTGAAGTTCACATGCGGGAGTGTTGAGGAGAATATAAATAAAGAGGTATTTGCAACATTGCAACATACTTACCTGAATGGGGTCAATGGATGATCATGAAGGTCCATGGCCTAAGTTGGCCACCTCCATTGCACTTCGGAGGGGTGCCTGCGTAAGACGTTTTCATGTAGAACAACCTACATCATAATTTGTTGCCGTGAGAGCCTGCGTTTGCGCGGCCCCCTTCAATAATAGTTTAATTTTTTTTTTAAGGATGTTTTGCAAAAATATTTTCTAATTGTTTATGCTGAATCCAACAATATCAATAAAATGAAAAAAAAAATTAAGTTGTATTTTTTTAAGAAGTTAAATTAGTCCATCAACATTGCTCTATCATTTGCCTTCTTCTGTGACATTAGCCACAACTGATAAAATTGTTATTCAGATAAAACATTCATGATTTAGTAAGATGGGATAATTCATTATATTCAAACAAAAATGCAATTAAATATGAACACCAATATCACCTAGCGTCAACATCTACACCTCGCTAGTAAGCAATCAACGCATCAAGTGCCTTCTCATCACTTGCACATGAGCATTCGAATCTGCCACAATATTTTTTTTTAAATGACCTACCAAATTAAAGATTCAAACACACAATGCAAAAATCTAACTAACTAACCAAAAAGAGAAACACTAATTAACCAAATTGACAGAAGTGAAGGTTCGTTCAAGAAGATAAACTAACACACTGAAATTGGTCGTGGCAAGAATGAAACATGAGATATTGAGAGAAGCACACCTCAAAATTCCAGACCAATACATATATAAATAACACTCATAAACTACCAATTCGATGATAACCGTCAAACATGCTCATTCCACAACATTAGCTTATACTCAGACTGAATCAGATATGGACGTCATAGAGCGAGTGTTGTGCTATGTAAAAGTGTATTCTGATTATTGAATTATGGTTTGATACAAAGCTGCTATATATAGAAAACTGAGATACACAACAAACTGAGTTACTTGAGAGCTAAGTAACTTCCAAAACTAACTTCTAACTAACTTGTAACAAGCATATCCTAACAATCACTCCCCTAAACTGAACCTTATGACAAACAAATTCAGTGTACAAACATATATCACAAAGATTTAAGACATTCCACAAGACATTTCATAGATGCCTAGCTTCTCCCTCAACTTGCAAAAAGTTTCCAGCTTCAAAGGCTTGGTCATAATATCTGCAATTTGTTCCTGAGTACTGCAGTGTGCCATCTCAACCACTAATTCTTTTGTAAGATATATGAGAAAGTAGTATATCTATATGTTTGCATCTCCCATACATCATTGAGATTTTAGACAGTTTGATAGAGGAACTATTATCACATAGCATAACTGTGCACTCAATATGGTAACAAAGTTGAGTCTGAAAGTCTTAGTTGCTTATAGGCGTCGCTGAAAATGATGTATGCTGAACTTTCTTAGTCAACCAGACTCCTCCTTGAGAGGACCATCGAGTTGTCCTCTAACCGGTCTATTCCCATGTAATCTTTATTCGAAGAATGTAATTGAGGAGAGGATATTATTGACCTTCCAAACACAAACAAATTTGCAGCTCGAACATATTTCTTTTTCGCAATGTTGTTGGTTCATCCTTCTCCAAATCCTCCTAATATGGAATTGATGTCACCTTCATCTTCAGGGCAATCATCCTTTACAATGATGTCCCTGAGAGAACCTTTTGTCACAGTTAAAACAAAGCCCCTTTTCACGACGTTCAGCGAGAAAACCGAAAAAACCACCCGAAAAAACTGTCACCCGTCCAAACCGCTAACCGAGAAAACCGCAAACATGAACGGACGGGATTGGGCCTTGATTGTGCAACCGTGGGTTTGATTGGATTGGCAGTTTCGGTCCGCCACCGGCCGAAACCGACCGTTTGTCCACCCCTAGCCTAAGGTGTTCTCAAGTAGAACAGCCTACATCATAATTTGTTGCTAAGGGGGCCTGCGTTCGCGCGGCCCCCTCCAATAATATTTTTTTTTTGAGGTATTGTATTGTTACTAGAGAGTATAAAATACCTTGCTCAAGAGAATTTAGAAATTTTTGTGATACTCATTTACATCTCTAACTGTGGATGAAATTATTTTGGCTTAATTGGTCTTTTGGTCCCCTAAATAATTTGTAGTTTACATTTTGGTCCCATAAATCGTAAAACCAACATTTTAGTTCCCTTGGTTTTGCTCCGTCAGTCAAAAATGTCCTTAGCTGCTAACTTTAACTTTAAATGTCTAAAGTGAAACACAAACAATGTTGGTCCACCATAGACCTTATTAGTTCTTTTAATTTTAACCGTTCGATCTTTTTTTTTTAAAAGTGACTACTGCGTCCATCATATCTTATGATATACCATCAGAAGCTAATTTTTTTTGCCAATTTATTCATAAAAAGTAGGCTAAAGTGCACTTCCCCCCTAAGTTTTAAAAAGTTGCGATTTTGGCCCCCTATGTATAAAAACTACAATTTTGGCTCTCTAAGATTTAACCCATTTGCATCTTTGGTCCTTTTGACCAATTTTGACCGGTCAATGTCTACGTGGCACGCCACGTGTATAATTATTGAATTAAAAAATATTTAGAAAAACCATATAATCATTTTTTAAATTAAATAAATTTAAAAAATATTAAAAATTAAAAAAAATTAAAAATCCAGAATTTTTTTAAAAACTCCTTATCTTCATAAATTCATCATCCTCATTCTTCATGCATTCATCATCAATTTTCTCTCTCATCCCATTTTCTCTCTCTAAAATCTCAGGATTCTCACACCCAGCAAGCAACCCCAAGTTGTTATTGTCATCTCCTCCTTTGATTCCAGGTTCAGACTCTTCATCCTCGATCCATTCATTTTTAAGCCAATTTTTCAATTTCAATTTTTCCAATTCATTTCATCAAATTTTTCGGGGTTTTTCAATTCCACTTCATTTCTTCGATTTCTATCAATTTTTCTCATTCAAATCGTTTCCTTAAATATTATTCTCTTTTACTGTATTCATTATTGTTATGAATTTTCAGTTTTCAATTTCATGCAATTGACTTTTATAACTTTTTTTTTTTTGAATATCGTTGTTTTAATTTAATTTGATTGGTTTTTGGGTTTAATTTTTAATTTTTTTAATCTATTTTTTAGGGTTTAATTCATGGTTTTTTTGGGTTAATATTTCCAGTTGGGTTTTTGGGTTCAATAGTATTAGAAATGAATTATTTTTATGTTATCTTCAATCATTACTATGTCCAGGCATCTTTGCTTCTTCTACCTCTACGGTTCAATTCTCAGTTTGGTTTGCTTTCAATGGGGATGACGACACTATCACCTTGGGCTTGCTTGCTAGGTGTGAGAATCCTAAGATTTAGGAGAGAGAAAATGGGATCAGAGAGAAAATTGATAGAAAGAAAAATTGATGATGAATGTATGAAGAATGAAGAAGATGAATGTATGAAGAAGATGATGATTTTTTTAAAATAATTCTGGATTTTAAATTTTTTCAGATTTTTAATATTTTTTAAATTTATTTAATTAAAAAAATGATTATATGGTTTTTTTAATATTTTTTAATTGAATATTTACACACGTGGCGTGACACATAGACGTTGACTGGTCAAAATTGGTCAAAAGGACCAAAAATACAAATGAGCTAAATCTTAAGGGGCCAAAATTGTAGTTTTTGTACATAAGGGTTAAAATCTCAACTTTTTAAAACTTAGGAGGAAAAAAATGCACTTTAGCCTAAAAAGTATTAAAAAAAAATCCAAAAAAACATAAAAAACATTAATTTTATCATTATTCTTTTTCTTTCCATTTTTCTCATTTAAAAAAAAACTCTTATTTCTCTTTCTCTCACGTAGACAACACCTAATCTTTTTTCTATTTCTTCGTCTTCTTCCCCAACTTCTTCATACAATCTTCAAGAACATTCATAAAATAATCCAAAAAAAAAAAAATCCACAAATCCAAAAAACAAAAATATGTTGTGCTTTGTACGGTCCCATAATTAGATACCAATACAATCTTCATCCATATTCACTTTGCAGCAACATGAGGTTTGTAAAAAAGATGAATTTCATTCCAAAATTGATGTGAGTAAATGCATCGGATAAATCATGGAAGAACATGATATGAAAGCATAGTCAACTTCGACATAAACAACAGAGAATTGTGTTGTTTCCAATTTACAAACGTGGGATTCTGATCAGAAACTCATTTTTTTCACACACTTTTCCGGCACCATGGATGTGAAGTCTGCTAGGTTGCAAGATAAATATAGGGGTTTTGTTGAGGATTTCAAGAGGAAGAAGATGATGGATTTAGTTTTTCCGATAGTAGCTCGCGGTGGCCGGAAACAAGAGAGAAGGTGATGCTTGGGGTTTTTTAAATTTCATAGATCTAGAAAATAAATGGGTGATTTTTGAAGAGGAAGAAGAGAGGAATTTAATGGTGGTTTTGGTTTGGTCATACAGCCTTGTATGGAAGCTCCTCGACCTCTGAAAGGGGTAGCAAGGTGGCAACAATGGTGGAGAAGAAAACTTATCTCTGTTGTTGTTTTACACGAGAGAAATAGAGAGAGAGAGTAGTAAAAGAAGGAAAGAAAGATGAGGACCTTGTAAAAAAAATATCCAACGGTTAAATTTAAAAGAATTACATTATTTGTTTTCACTTTAAACATTTAAAATTAAAGTTAACAATTGAGGACCTTTTTGATTAATGGAGCAAAACCAAAGGGACCAAAATGTTGGTTTTAAGATTTATGGGAGCAAAATGTAAACTGCAAATTATTTAAGGGATCAAAAGACCAATTAAGCCAATTATTTTTTAGTGATTAATTGTTATTATATTTCTTGTTTCATTTTTTTTGTTAAAATCTATGATGGTATTTCAAATGTTAAAAATAAATTCAATTACTGATTTCTTTCAGTGGTTTAAGTTAGTATATTTAAATTATTAACAGTTAGCAAGTTTATGATTTTTTAAAATTAAGTAATTAATATTTTTACATTTAAAATATTAATTAATGCGTCAAATTAATAATTTAATTTGAATACATCATCGACTGTGTAAATTTATTAGACCTGCATCAAATTAATCAATGATATCTACTTTACATAATTTGATTGGATGCATGTGTAAAAAATTACAATATCACGGTTAGTACATAGAAATTAATTTCATATGATAAATTCTCATCAAATAGCTAATTTGCACTACACTGCAACATTTCTAAAGAAAAAACATGCAGAATGCACATGTGGAAGAGAATTGTGTAATATGACCAATAAAAAAGATGGGAAAAAGGAAGTATGGGTTTTGGATATAAATCTAGCAATTGATGGGTTCATTCTGATTCTCATGATTGCCATGAATTTCTTGATATCAGCTTCCAACGGTTCCTTCTCCGGTGAAGGCTTTGGAGCTTCAGCTATGCAGTACGCAATCCCTTGTACTTGACACAACTCGAAATCTGCTCCTTTAGAGATTGGTACTACATAATTGAAATATGCACGAAGAAACTAAATTTGTGAAACTTGAATCAAAAGCATTACTAAAGGCACCATAAACTTTCAGAAAAACTTACCTCATACGTATGAGAGCCACTTCGTAGAAGGTTAGTAGACCGCTCCACCTCAGCAGCAAGAGACCGCTTAAGCTCGGCAGCATATTCTTCTTTTCTATTTGGACGGTGTATCATCTTCAAAAACTTTGAATGTTAAAAAAGAAAAAGACAAGGCACAACAGCCAAATGCATATACTTCAAGCAGCTACAAACAAAACAGCAGAAAAGATATATTTGACCGAGTGAGTTACCAATTCCGCTCGTGAGGGACTCGGTTGCTCAACAGGGCCAGCTCCCACAACCTCAGATCTAAAAATGTTGGAAAATATATCAAGATGGTATTGCCCTTATATAGAGATTTACAATTATACACCAACATAATAAGCAAAAGATTCAAGTTAAACCCCTATCTGGCTGGATAAAAGGAGTTTCAGTTGTCAGGGAGTAAGCTAAAATTTAGAGACTTTACAACCAGCAAAAATTATGCCGGAAATTTGGCTCGAGCAAAACGCTGCATATAAAACAGCAAGAAAGCTTTTGAATGCACAAATCTCTGGATATCATATCTTAAAAAGCAAAATGGAAAGGGATAAAATAAAAAAGGCGTACATAATGAAGGCATGAAGAAGAAGAAGAATGCGTGTGGATTACAGTACGTCACAGCATTGCCCGGTAAGTATAAAAAGGATCTTCTAAATGCACTGAAAATTGAGATATCTACCTTATTCTGCGGCTTGGCTTTGTTGTTCCCGTAACATTTACAACTTCTGCTTCCAACTCTTTTTTCAACAGGGAAAAAAGAAAGAATTGGATACTTTACAATTTACATTAGGAGGAGAATATAACAAATCAATCACTAAGAGGACCTGATAAGCTTACCAATGTGTCTCTCATTTTCTCAAACAAAATTGATTTTACATTATCTTCACTGACCCAACGATAAAGTTCAAGAGTCAACCTTTTAGAGGATGCACGAACATTTTGATCTTGGTGATCAAAGAGTTCCGGAAGCATCTTCAAAATTCTTTTGGGGGCACGATTTTAGCTCCAATTCACTAGCAGTATGAAGACAGATAATAATATCATTATATGAGAGCAACAAAACAGACACAGCTAGTATAGATTTTGCAACACGACTCTAAACCTTAAAGCTTGAAACATAACATCTATTGCAGGCACCACCGCTTTAGCAACTTTGTTCTTTATCGCTTTCTCCATTGCATCCTAAAATTACCAAAAGCCTTAATAAAGAAAGGGTGAAAAATATGACTAGTAGATGCAAAGTTATTGATGTGTAAACTAAATCCCAAAGAATCTTAAGAAATGAAAATTCACCATATCAAAAATATTAAGAACCAGAACAAGGAAAATAGAAAACAATAAAACAGGAAATACACAAAAGAAATGAAGCCATAAAATATATAAGATTGTCATGTCGAGGAAGTGGAAAACAGGACTAATTTACTTCAAAAGTTTCATAAACTCCTAAATATGCAACAGAATGGGAGCTCAATTTTTGTATGTTCAAACATAAATGGGCCTCCGCGGTATTTCTTTCAGCAAAGAGAAATTTTAAATTATTAATAGAGACTAACTTGCACGTGCCAAGTGCCAACCATCACTCAGGACAATCAAACCTCAACAATGTCATCCACAACCGGAACAATAAACTTTTTCTATTTCTAGATTCTATAAACTCAATTCCTAAACATTCATCAGTTTACAAACTCTAGAATATGAACAATATTACAAAATAAATCACATGCAACAGTAAATGGCAAGATATTTTCACCGCTAAATATGAAATACAAAGTACAGATTTTGCAAAAACCCGCTACCAGAGGCTAATCGCTCAATTCAATCATATGCGAAGCCAGAACCTAAGAATATAATAACTGTAATATGAATATCAGAAACCATGATCATATATGCTGAATGAAGTCCTCAAGTTGAATGTTGTAGTAAAATCAAATAAACATAAGAAATAGTACCAGAAACGCATCCACGGCCTCCAATCCACAAAGAGCAAAAACACTGTCTGAGCTTTCTCTGCCGACTTTCTCCTTCCCATCATACATTTAGCGACAACTGCATCACAAACTTCCTTCCTAAACAACCTGCCCTGAAATTCAAATTCAAACTCAAACAAAAAATGCAATTACATATGAGCTATGAAGCACTAACAGAGACACCAGACACTTGTCTGACACCGGACACTTGTCTTACACCGGACAAGCCTTCAATCAAAAGTGTTGGGGCTACAGTGAATAGGAACACCAATAATAATAAACTAAGTTGTATTAAATTCTCATCACTCCCGGCATCAACATCTGCAACTCGCAAGTAAGCAATCAACGTATCATGTGCCTTCTCCTGCACGCGAGCATTTGAATCCGCCACAATCTTTTTAAAAGAATGACCTACCAAATTCAAAGTTCAAACTCCACAAAAAACACAAAAATCACCGTTAAACGCCATTTAGTGTATGTTTAGTTCCACTTCTAGAGGGAGCAAAACTGATTTTGGAGGTGTAGAAATGATTCTAACATGTTTGTTTACTTTCGAGTAGAATTGATTTTGCCACCATAATTGATTCTAACTGAAGCTAGAATGTGTAGCTTTCGATTCTAAAATTGATCTTTACATAGAAGTTTATAGTTCAACTCACTTTTACATGAACATATCCAAATACAAGTTTATAGTCAGAATCAATTCCCTCAAAATCATTTCTTATCACCGCAGAACCAAACATACACTTACTAACAAAAAACAAAAATACTAACTAACAAAATTGACGGATGCAAGGGTCCTTAGGATCGGTGATGGAGTGACAAAGAAAAGCCGGATCGATATTTGCCTCATAACGAACCTTCTAGTTCTTATGAGAAATATGATCCTCCCATTGAAGTTTCTTCGCTTCCTTTAACAAATTCTCTTCCATTGAAATTTTCCTGGCTTCCTCGCAGGCAGGTGTATACGAAGGAACCAAAACAGCAAAATGTACAAATGTGCAACAAGACGATGACTTGCAGAACAAGTCACTGGATATTCATAATCACGATACCTTGCACGAAAAATCTAGGAAGGTGCAGATCAATCCAATGGAACATGATAAAGAGGGAAGTGCTTTTTTTCATTGTGCATTAGTTAATGTAACTGGTGAGATAGTTCAGCACAATTTAGGGGACAAATCGATTCCTGTCATACAAGAAATGACGGGAAGAGTTCCAGACTATAGAGAATGTGCAGGAAGATCAGGAGGGCAAGGATATCTCTCAAAATGCAAGGGAACATGAACAAATTGCAAACACTAAGATGGATGCGACTCTTTTTGGTGATAAGGTTCACATCATGAATCAGGTTTCTGCTGAAGCAATTCTTGTCTCTGCACATGAAGCATGAAGAAATAATCTTATACCACTCACTGATACTTCTGAGGTAGTAGCTGCGTCTGAAAGCCAGCCTAATATGGTCGATACAAATAATTAGGAGCTTCATGACAATATGAAGAAATATCTTATTGCTTTAAGTGGTTATCTAGATGGTAAAAATGGCAACCTTGATGTTTTACGAGATAAACCAGTGTAAGACAAAACTAGCTTAGGAGATAAAACCAACAATTCTGCAAATTCTAAGATGAACTGAGATAACTTGCTTGTCATGCAAGATGGTTTCATTCCTGTTGTTTCCAGAAAACAGAAAAGAGTCATGTTAAAAAAATTTCAGGAAAGAATCATGTTCAAGAAAAATGAATGTTTTTGTGCGTATATATTAGCTCTAGTCAACCAAATTACTGTATGGATAGAGAGTATGCCGTTGCTCCTTCCTGATGTCTCTTCTTGCTTCATTCTTAGATTTTCTTTAATTTCATATGCAGTTCCAGGATTTTCACACCATCCTTGATGATAATAGGAACATAGAAAAAATTGTTATATGCTAGCATAACTCAAAATAATCATTTAGAGAATATTATGTTATCAAAATAATCATATAGTTCACCTCAAAGTTAAAATTCAACTGTAAAATACTTTTAATCTTAGAAACAAGAGTATTAAACTCTGATGCACCATCAACCCCACCAAGGATACTGTCAACCAGAATTTATGAGTCTGAGAAGAAAGTAACACTGGACAATCCCATCTGTTGTACCCATCTAAGAGCGTTTAAGAGTGCCATAGCCTCGCCTTCATAACTAGCATTTCTGGAAAATTCCACCCTGATAAAGGCTTCACAAAATTACCTTCCCACTGCCGGATATAGCACCCGTATCCTGTAATGCCTTCTGATTGAAAAAAACTCACATCAACGAAGCACTGAAACTCCTTACCTGCTGCAGACCCTCTAGCAGTATGTCAGCTTTCCACTGCCAAGCCACTTGCTACATAATTCTGAACAGCCTTACACTCTTCCAACAAGGAATGGACCAAATTTACTATATGTCCCACAGTTAACTTCTTTTGATTCCACAACCAGCCATTCCAGCCCCGCCAAATCCCCCAGACCACCATCAAAACACGACAAACAGCGTCTTCTGTTTCACAATTAAAACTGCCCCTGCAGAATCAAACCTCTAAGCTATGGCCTGCATAATAGAAAATATTCCTGCAGCATACAATTAACACTATTTAAGTATTGAAAAAAAAATATCAATCATTCTCTTCATGATCACCGCACTGCTCTCGTGGAATATGACATGGAACAGGCCTCTCTCGCAACCTTTCCTCTGGCGGTAAGCAACCTCTACAAATACACCAGATTAAATTGCGGACTTTCGGAGGCACTCTAGCGAGCTTTCCATTTAAATACCATAAAACCAAACTTACACAATCAACTCTCCATTACAAAGATATTCCTTACAAGATTATTATTTAAGAGTAGAGGTTAAGTACATAAAGAAACTTTAGATCTAATGTGATTGTATTAGAATGACATCTTATATGGAAAAAAAAAGCATAATCACTATCATGAATGGCCATTTTCTAAAATTAGTCTCTTAAACACACTTCAATTTAACAATAGGTTACTTTATCATATCAGCAGCTTGACGTAAGCTCTGTCTGTTCACCCTCAACGATTCTGCTCTGCATCCTCAAGTTTCATTCACCCAATTTTTCCTATCTAACCATCAATATCATTTTGTTAAAAGGTCTGAGCAAATGTAAATCAATAAAAATTATCGTTTATTATAAGAAAAACATAACAGTGAATCCTACTAAAGTGTTTTCATCAACTGAGAAATGAGTATTATTTATCAAATATTTCCTTAGCTTACATTTTTCACTTAGATTCAAATGGTAATAACCACTTCAATATCAAAACAATATATAAATCTAGGACTTATATTTGAGGGTAGTGACCACAATAGGACTCCTAACCACATGACTCACATCCATCCAAGATAGATATCCGAAATCAACTTTCTTTAGTCTTGTTATTCTTCCAACTTCAATCCTCAACTTGAAGGTTAGCTTCTCATTCTTCTCACGAAACTCCAACTTTTTTGGGATAACACTGACGTGAAATCCTTTGATAGGAGTAATGTTGGCAACATAAATTGTTTGCCCCTCACCAACATTAGTAACAGTTTTGTGAAATTCTTGGATAGTCCTTGAAGAAGAATTTCCAGCATTGAAAAAAGCTATAAAAGAAGGGTAATTAAGATCCAAGGAAGGTTTAGAACAATCATTGGAAGAGGATCTTGTAATGGTAGTGATGTTTTTCTGTGTGAAGTTAAGTCCACAAGAAGATTAACATAATCTTGTAGACTAACATCATAAACAAGCCCAGGGTCAAGTGCTCTAGTAGTATCAACATAACCAGCTCCTAATGCAAAAGGAGTTGCAACTTTGTTACCTTCTCCGATGTCTTTGATATGTTCCTTAGTATTATCAAATATGGTTGATGTTGTCATAATTGCTGACCTTATAGCTGCAGGGCTCCAATCAGCATGTGCTCCTTTCAAAAGTGCTCCTACACCAGCAACATGAGGGCATGCCATAGATGTTCCACTTAAAACATTAAACTTGTTGAAGACTTTATTACCAGACTCAAGAATTAACACAGGTACATTTGTGGGATATGCAGCTAAGATTTATGTGCCAGGAGCTGTAATATCAGGTTTCAACACATATGGACAACTATTTGATGGCCCTCTTGAACTATAATCATCGACCCTAGGTGCTGGTTTGGTACCAAAAAATGTTAACCCGAGAGACATGTTTGCCGTTGAAACCGAGTTAGAGTTACTCTTAATGTATGATTTGGCAATTTCTCCATTTATTGGACTAATAAAGATGGATGGAAAATTCAAGACTAAAATCATATCACTTATTTCTGAGATGTTTGATATGAAAACACCTCCAACAACATTTGCTTGAATCATATTAGAAACTTGATTAAGTGGATTTCCATTTTTATCCTCACAAACCACAATCTTGCTCTTCACTTTGATTAATTCTGTAACATTTTCACACATATCCATGAAAACAATTTGAAAATTACTAGCAGAGAAATTTCCTATATAGGAAGACAAACCAGTGAGTGAGACTCCATTACCAAGTGTAAGTATCCCACCAAATTCACGGTCCAAAGTACCAGCAGCAACAGTTGTGACCCATGGTGCTTCATTGCTAAGGCTTTTAAAGCGGGGGCCACTATTACCTGCTCCAGTAGAAACAAACACACCCTTTTCCATAGCTGCAAAAGTGGCTATTGCAATTAGATCTTCATACAAAGGTAGATTGCCAAAGCCTATTGATATTGAAAGTACGTCAACTCCGTCCGATACTGCGGCATCAATTGCAGCTAATACATCAGATGAAACTACATCTGCAGGGTTCCCCCATCCAACCTTGTAAATAGCTACTTTAGACAATGTAGCTATTCCTCTTGCGCTTCCATTTGCATAACCAAAGAATGACGCACCGTCAACTTGATTCCCAGCTGCTGTTGTTGAAGTGTGTGTACCATGACCATTTGTGTCACGTGTGCTGTTGACAATTGTTGAACTAATGTTGGGATTTTCCGCCAAGAATCCTTTGTTGAAAAACCTAGCTTCAATAAGTTTGTTGTTGCAAAGAGATGAATGGTTGGTATTTTCAAATTGACATAACTTGCCTTTCCATTTTGAAGGAATTTGAGTCATTCCATTATTATTAAAACTCTCACTTTCTGGCCAAACACCAGTGTCAATGACACCAACAATAACATCTTTGCCATAATCAGAAGCTGGACATGCCCCTTTGTAGGGATTAAGGCCTATGAATTGTGGTGAGTGTGTTGTGAGAAGTTTTAAGTGTGTATCAGGTTGTGAAGAAATGTAACCATGTGAGGTTTTGAGGGCTTCATGCTCTTGAGGTGAGAGATTAGCACTAAAACCATTCATAACATTGGTGTATGTATAAATGATCTTTGAAGAGGTAGGGTTAGGGTTAGGGTTATTGTTGTTGGTAGTAATTACTTGATAAAGAGTTGATTCATACCAAGCATTTTGGTTTGAGTAAGGTTTTGGCATAGCAGATAAATTCATATGAATGATATAGTTCTCAGAATAGAGAATAATATTGAAAGCCATGATTGAACAAGTGTTTTGAATGGTGGCTCTTTGGTTTCTTCTGAACATATTTGTAGAGAAGTGAACTAGATATGAGCAGTTCGATTAATCATACGGTTATATTCTTCTCCAATTTGTTTTTTAATTTATTTTATATCTAAAATTTGAGTAATTTTTTTAACACGCCAGTGTAATATTATTAACTGATCAAAGTGGTAAAAGTAGTTGAGTAGCAGCATGTTGATCATATGCTTTCTGATTTTTCACGTGCTAACAACGTCACACAAACAAATAAATGGATGTTGAGATTTCCACTCTTTTCTCTAAATGGAATGGGAATCAAACCATAATAAATACAAATTTTTGCCTAAAAAATAAAAGAGCAGTATGCTTTAATTTGCTTTGAGAGGGTGAAGAATTCAATGTGATAACTGACACGTTACCACTTATGGAAGAGTTCTTTCTTACCCAAAAGTTTAAAATAATCTTACCCGACATTCCATATAAGCTCTTCTTTCAAAATTATTTTTGTCTTCTAATTAAATAATTAGGTAAAAAAAAATCTAAACACATTTGTATAAGAATAAACGTATAAATTAGATAAAATATTTAAATCTAAAGACATTAGTATAAGAATAACCATATAAATTAGATAAAATATTTATAAAGATCAAGAACATATATTTAACTAATTTTTTTTAAAAAAAGCACCATGCATATATTTTAGATATACTAAAAACATGTATGTATTTAATTTGAGAATATCCAATATTACCACTGGCACTATCATGTATATGTTGATATCATTGAAAGTAATAATAATTAATTGTTAGATCTATTTTCTGTAAGGCATCCACATTCTGAGAGAAACAAGGGGTGAACTGAACAACACTTTGGAGATAATAATAATCAATATTCATGTTAAGATAAGAACTGTGAGTTTCTTCATCAACCTTGACCATATTGCTCTTCTTCTTCCTTCACCCTCTTGAATTGTAGGAGGAGATCCCACTGTTGGAAATCAGTTTTAAACAAAGCTTCAAAAAGTAAGTGGAGGAATGTGATATTATTCGATTAATCAGTAGCTAATATATAGCCATCTTACCAACAAAAGGAAATAACTAACTCTACTCTTTTCATGCCTACATAGTAGTAACACAAATAACAAATCCTATTTCTCCTAAAGAATAGGTCTTATTCAAACAGACTAATAAAACTCTAATAAAACAGTAGCTTAAAAACAAAATACGTGTCCACTAACACCCACTAGAGTATAAACATGTGTTTCTTTAGTAGGAAAATTTATCAAGTGAAATTATTGTGGGTAATAAGCATCCAAATCTGGTGATGTTAGTTGTTATTGTGATCAAACACTAACAATAAAAAATGCGGTGATATCACAGTGGAGGGAGAAACAAAGGGCTGAACTAAACAACAAATTTGGAAAAATATGGTATACAACATCCATGATAGTTATTTTCTTATTATTTTATTGTTGGATTGGAATGAGACCAAAAAAAAATTGCCACATAGGAGTGGTGAAATTGGTGGATGGATTTAACGGGTGTCAACTAAAAATTACCCTAACTTACATATCTTATATATCTTTTTTTTTAGAGAATATCTTATATAAAAAGAGAGAAAATGCTGTCACAACAATTGTTTAAATTTGGTAGTACAAATATCATTCCTCTTATTTATTTACTTGTATTTAATTTTCGAGGAAATATATAGCAAAACATCGGTTAAATTGCATTAGGTATTTAGACAATTTGGACATTCCCATTTCAAGGGGTGATAATGTATATGTAGTAACTATTGTAAATTATGCTCTAATCATATAAATAATTTTGTGCTTTTACAATCTTATAATTTGGGGAAGATGTCTTCTCCGCTACTAAGATTCAACATGAGCACAACTATATAAGCACTAATATTGAGAAAAATGTGCGGTCAACCATATATTTATTAGTTCACCATATTACACATTTGAAAGGTGAAACCTTTAGATATTATAGCAATAACAAAAGAGAGAGTACGTGATTTTGATGATCAAATGGATTTAATGTTTTGAATGAATGACCATTTATTAATCTTAAATGTGAAATTGATAATTTGTGTTGTGATTAGATTCAACAAAATCGTATTTTTTTTTTTAAAGGAAATCAACTGATTATTCAAATCTTAGAAGGTCAAATGTATTTTGTTCAATTTTTGAATCAAAAATATTTGACCTTTAATCATTACTTTTTACTTATTTCATTTGACCATGCAAAACAAAGGTTCTAAAATTTCATTAGATTTTAGATTAGATACATACACAATTCGGACAATCCTTATTTCAAGGGGTGAAAAGGTATTATCAAAGAAACCAATGCTAAAAAAAAATTAGGCCATATATCTAGTAACTATCGTGAATTATTATGCTTTTTTTTTATCCGTAAATTACCATGCTTTAATCATATAAATAATTGTGCTTTTACAATCTTATAATTTGGGTGAAAAAGTCTTCTCCGCTGGCAAAATTTGATGTGAGCATAAACTACACATTAGAAAGGTGGAACTAACCTTTTTTGTCAAAAAAAAAAAAAAGAGAAGGGTGAAAACCTTCCAATATTATTATGGAAAATGCTAACCATTTGACTAAGGGCATTTAATAAGAAACATAAAATAGTAAATTTATTTTAAAATCAACTTTTTCTATATGAAATTTCACGGTTATTTCTTTTTTTAATTCCTTAACCTTAAGGCAATGATTAGCAAGACCCTATTATTATATACTCTCTCCGTCCCTTAATGTAAACTTCTTTTACATTTTTCACATTTCTTAAGAAAAGTTGTCGTGTAATTAATGTGTCTGTTTTGTATGTTAATATTACCAAATTGTCCTTTGTTTGTATGTGTATTAAATTTGACTCTTCAAATTTCAAGATAAATTAGTAGTATTAATTAAGGGTATGTTTAGGAAAAAAATAATAAATACATCTAGTAATTTGAAAAGGAGTTTACATTTAGGAACAAAAATAAAATCAAATAGGTGGTTACATATAGGGACGAATGAAGTATTTATTTTTGAGGGGATATACTATTATATAACATAGCAACAATTACAAAAACAAGTTCCGTCAGCCAAACATTTTGAACCTGCATCAAATTTTTTACATGCATCTTGGCAAAATGCTATGCACGATGAAAGATTTCCTCCACCACAGATACGAGGTCCATGGCGATAGCAATCTTTTCCCTCAGGTATTATCATTTGATTTCCTGCAATAAATAGTAGAATCAAATCAAATGTAAATATATGCTTAGTCAAAGAACCCCTAACTCATAAAAAATTGTACAAAACAAATAGTATCTTAACTCATACCGAGACTCATGGAGAAAACAAGTAAAAGAATGGAAAAACAAAAGAGGGTTTTCATGTTTATGATATTGGGAGAATTCTTAAGGGTTTAAGGTTCAAAGTTCAAAGGTGTGAGTGCACTTATAAGTATAAGTTCTTTTATATAGTATGTGAGAGAGATAAAATGTAAGTTAAGATATATATTTTTCCCATAATGACAACCATTAATTGATCATTGACCATTGACAATAGACCAATTCATTACTTTCTCCTCCCTTTTAAGACTAATTTACAAAAATATTTTGTCTTTAAATATAATTAAGACTATCTATAAATTTATATATGTATTTATTACTTTTTTTTCAAGAGTTGTATTGTTTGAACAACTATTTGTTTGACAACCTAATGAACCACTATAATTTTACAAAGAAAAGTTGTAAAAATATAATTAATATATTTTTACAGTGAGTTTCATTCTCCTTTTTGCACAAAGTACACAAAGGGGCGCATTGTATTCCAATTTTACTTAATCTATCATAAGTTGGTAATTTACCATGTATAGCTAGCCAACAAACAAACAAACTGTCTGGAGGAGCAGGGTTATTACGTGTCATTTTCCTCCAAGCAACCTTGGCAAAATCACATCTTAAGTCATTATACATTCACTTAATAGAAAAGTGATCTTGCTCAAAGACGTTACCATTGACATTTGAATAGGTCTTTGCTGCATCAAAAACCTTTTTCACTACCCATGAAGCCTATGAAGGAACCTCCATGAGTAGAATATTCCTCATTTTTATGTAGTATTCGTGAACCCACTTCACCCATAAAACATCTTTCTTATTGGCCAAGTTCCAAAAATGTTTACTAAACGCAGCTTGGTTCCAACACTTCAAATTTATTACATTCCGCCCACCAGCTAACTTAGGCAAACAAATATGCTCCCAAGCAATAAGGGCTCTTTTTGAAATACCAAATTTACCGATCTAGAGAAACACTCTACAGGCAGTTTGAATTAATTTTAAGACCTTTTGAGGAAGGGTAAAGACTTGACTCCAATAAGATTGCACACCAAAAAGCACAGACTTAATAAGTTGTAATCTACCAGCATAAGATAACAACTTAGAAGACCAATTTTCAATTCTGCTAATAATTTTCTTAACCAAAGGTTGACACTGCATAACAGTTAGCTTCTTAGAAGATAAAGGAACCCCCAAATACTTAAAAGGGAGCTCACCTTTGGTAAGACTGGATTTTGTAAGGATTGCCTCTTGAACACTATCAGTTACACCACCAAAATAAATTGAGCTCTTAGCTTGGTTAGCTTTGAGACCAAAGGCAACAGAAAACATATTAAAAGCTTCTAACAACTGAGTAATAGATCCCACATCACCTGTTGAAAAAAGTAGCAAGTCGTCAACAAAACAAACATGCGTTAAATTCATCCTTTTACACCTAGGGTGATATCTAAAGTATGGGTTGTTCTTGAACTTCATAAGACACCTATTCAAATATTTCATACATACCACAAACAAGTAAGGAGAGATTGGATCACCATGTCTAAGTCCCTTCTAAGCACATATCTTATCTATGAAATAAACACTATTAATCATTTCTTTAATACCCGTGTAAAACTCAAATCAATGTTTCTTAAAAAATGACCAAAAAATTCTCACTTTTGTTTCTTATAAAAAGGACCGGAGGAGGTTTAATTCTTTGCCTATTAACAATGCAATATTTGTAGGTATTTTGTCGTTGTATACTACTCCATCCGTTCCTTTTTAAGTGTCTTTTTAGAAAATTAGTACTAAATAGCGATGTGTATTTTTGCACATTTTCTTCCTATTATACCCTCGTTTTAATTCACCAATAAATTCCTATTTTTTTGCAGACACTTTATCTTTCCAATAAATTTAATATGTTATCTTTCTCTCGTAACAAACAATTGTCAGTTATTATCTTTTTCGCCAACAAATTCCTATATAAAAAAATCATATTGATGAAACTTCTTCTTCATCATCGTCATCTTGTTCTTATATCTTGTCAAATAAGTCTTCAACTATTGCACCCTCTTCACCTCTCAATGAGAAATATACTTCGCACATGAAAACCAAAACAATAGAGAGAAAGTAAGAATATAATGTGAGTATGAGAGAAAGTTGTCATAAAAATTGTTATAAAATAATTGTACAAATATTATTTCTCTTTTCCAAATACACCCCTCATTAGTATTATCAATATACCTTGAAATATGAAAATTTAACATTTAATATCTCTATAAACAAATACTAGTAATTTGGTAATAATAACATACATTTATAACAAGTTTATTACTTCAAACATTTTTTTAATCCTGGTGATTTTTGTATTCCTATAAAAAGGGACAGAAGGAGTATGTAATTTGAGAATATCAAACATTAAATTCATTAACATGATATAAATTAACAATCCAATAATTCTTTTTTTTTAAGAAATATTTTATGTACTCCCTTCATCTCATTACAGGTGTCTTTTTTCTATATTTTTTGTCCCAAATTAATTGTTTGTCCATTTTATAATACTAATACAACATTTATTATCTTTTTCCACTAAGATACAATTATTTATTGCTTTTCAATCAAAAAATTCACTAACTATAATTAATATATTAACGTGTTTTAGTAAATGACACATATTTATTTATCATTGAAATAAACAATATTAATCATTTCATTAATACATGTGTAAAACTCAAATGAGACACTTATGTGAGACGGAGGGAGTATTAAAAAAAAGATTTTTTTTTTATCATGTGCAAATTTACACATGTTAAGAAGTTTAAAATATAAAATTTATATTGGAACTTGCACATTTAATATTAAACATAAAACTTTTGAAAATGTAATTGTTGTTTTCCCAAAAAAAGTTATTACTATTAGTTGTTTTAACATGTGCATTGTTGCACATTGCACATGTTAGACAAACCCTTAAAAAAATAATTGAGTCAATGATTCTTAAAATTAATATAGTATAATTTTTTTGCCTATTAACAATGCAACGTGAGTTAAGTGACACATGGTTCATAACCTGCGTAAGTTAAATCACGCTAAAAATATCAAGCATTACTAAAGTCGTATGAGGGTACTTTTGTCCGTTCAATTAGAAATGAGTGTTTTTTGTTGTGAGAAGAGCAATTTTTCTAGGATTTTTGTTCGCTTTTGGGCTCTCCCATTGTTATCAAACCCAAATTCACAGGAGACACGAGTTCCAAGATATACTATATCTTTAGTAGGGGTGGGCAAATACGGGTCAACCCGAAGTTACGGGTTACGGGTTAATTTTACGGGTATATTTGGTTTGGTTCGGTTTGCTATGTTGAACCCTTTGGAACTCGAACTAACCTGACCAACTTATAATCTTTCTAATAGGATTTTTTAATACAAGCCCAACATATCACCCACATAAAAAAAAAAAAAAAAAACTCTAAATTCAGCCCATATGTTAATGTTATTTTAGTATAAGAATCAAAACTTATTTAATTAAAAGATATGTTTCCTTCTCTCTTGTGGACTCCTTACCAACAGCCATGCATTCTCGCAGCGGCAACCATGAAGTTAAAAGAAATTGTTCAATTCAAGCCTTCGCTTGCTTGCAGTCAAACATAACAAAGTAGTTTTTTGTTTCCAATTGAGAGTTCAATGAACGTAAATTCAAACCTTCATCTAGTAAGATCAAACACCAACAACCAAACCTTCACCTTCATCAGTGGCTGAAACTGGACAAATTAAAAACTTCAGAAGCTCTCTTTTTCTTCCCTTTTCTTCAGAGACTTTTATGATAAAATAGTGTATATCTAGTTTCTATGTTGATTTTGAAAGGAATCTGAATTTGGATTTAAGATTTTCTTTCTTCTGGTATTGCAACCCGTTAATCTGAACTGAACCAACCCGAAACCTGATATACCCGAACACGAAATACCCGTTTTAATTTTCAAGTGTAATAGGGTTGTTGTTCTCAACCCGTGGGTTGGCTCGGTTTAGGGGATTTGGGCCCGAACCCGAACTGATGCCCACCCCTAATTCTTAGGTGGAACAATTGGGTATGATAGAGACTGTACTACGGGAAGAGTGTAGAATGACGTGTGATAGCCAACTTACCCTACCTAAGCTATGTGAGTCCTAGGTCGGCCATCCGATCCCAAGGACGAACTGTTGGATTGGTCACCATGTTTGCTCCATAAGAGCAACTCCAGTGGCATTATTTTGCAATGGTCCGCCAGCTTGGAGTTCCAAAAGGTGAGTTATTTTGTTTCATTGGAGTTCGCAGAGGTACCGTGCCTTCAGAAAGTAACCAAACTTCATTGTTACTTTGATTAAAAAACAATATTTGCCTTACTTTGTTTTACGTTTTTATTTGGCTTAATTGCACTTTTGGTCTCTCTGTTTTGCCTTTCTCATGAAAATGGTCCCCCTATTTCTAAATTGAACATTTTTTCCTCCACTTTTTACTTTTGTTGCAATTTTGGTCCCTCTTCATTTTGACCTCTCCAAAAACGATGATGTGGCAAACAATGTGTTGATGTGACATTTTTTTTTAAAAAATAAACTCATTTTCCACATCATTAAACCATTATTATTTATCAAACAATACAATTTAAAATTATAATTCAAAAAACAGTTTAATATTAAAATTGAACTTATTATTTACAGGAAAGCAAAGAGGGGTAAATTGAAAGGTATGAACAAAGATCCCTAATTCTAGTTTGAGCACTCATTCATCTCCATCATACATATCCGTTTGATTCAAGCATTCATATTTATTCTATGAATAGTCGTAGCATTTGTAATTGCGGCTGAACTCTATTACAACAGGCACAAGTCCTTTGATGTAAATCAACTGCATAGGTGTCAATACCATTTGAGACACTAAGCTTTGTCATCTCAAGGTCACCATGCCAAGTTGCTAACCATCCTGCTGTAGCCCTTTTGTTTTTTTCCAAAATCTCTTCAATTTTTGGGCAAACATTACCATTGTATCTTTCTATCATTTGTCTCTGATTCACAATCTTTACCGTGATGTAATGCTTCAGTCCTTCAAGCAAAGTAATGATGGGCTTATCTCTAATTTCCATCATAGACCTGTTGAAAGCCTTGCACATATTGCTAACTTGTAGGTCACAAAGCGACAACAACAAAATTAATAAACAAAATCATGTGTAGTTTGAAATTGACCACAAAACTTGTTGGAACTTGTGTTGAGGGTCTACTGCAATAACTTAATCAAGAAGATGATGAAGATGCAATAACTTAATCAAGAAGATGATGAAGATGAACATGAAGTCTGCACATAAATTCCAAAGATTGTTGTATATCTTGATTGTTGAGAAGATAGTTTTGTACTTGAAACCTGAAAAGTTTAATGGTTATGCATGTAAATATCAAAGTTTGTGATTTCTAATACATTGATTACACAAGCTTTTATAAAAAATTGTCATTTAAGATCTTTAACTAATACCCCGAAAACACTAGTTAACATTTTCCTTTTTTCGAAAGTCTAACAAATGTCTTAAGGGTTTATTTCTTTATTGGTCTTAACCACAAGTCTTAATCACATTCAGAAAAAAAAATATACATCATTTAATTATTTTATTAAAAAGAAAAAAATGATTATTTTTTTCTTTTCTATTTATATGAGTATGATTACATAATTTATATTTAGTCTTGAGACCACACAAATCTTCCTTTACATAAAAGATATTTGTTAAGAAACCTAATGTAATAGTAGTAGTATTTTATTAACGATCCTATAGTCAACTTTTAAAAAGTTCAATCATTCTCTTTTGAACGTAAAACTTTCTCTTTTTATGTTTTTTAGCAAATCTCTTTAGGATACTAGTTGACACTTAACATGTCTTTTTTTTTAAAAAAAAGTCTAGAATTAAGATATTTGGATTTTTTTCCAACAACGATTAAAAAATAACTGGTTATACACAATTTATTTAAAATTTAGTCATAATATTAAAATTGTCCATATACATTTTCTAAAAACTTTTTTCATCTCTCACTCTAAATCTCAACCTCTCCCATAAATATTCATGAATATGTGACTAAATAGTTATTGGAGAGGATATGGATATTGAAAATTTAATTTCAAAACTGAGATACTTTTATCTTTTCAAGGTGTAACAAGTTTTTTAAGGGACGTGACTAGACAAATTCAAAATATTTCAGTGAAAATGTGAAATTGTTAAGATATAAGTGAATTTATTGAAGTGTAATTTCTACATTTATACTTCCATACAAAATATTCAATTATATGTAAAATTCTTAAGTTTCTTAAAAAAAAAAATGTAAAATTCTTAAGTAGATGCACCCGAAGTAATCTTTAAGATCATGAAAGCAATGCAAGAAACCATAAAGTTAACAAACCAAAATTAAATTTATTGATTGATTGAAAGATTAAAAATATAGGTAAATTCTAGGTAGCATTTGAAAAATTAAAAGTAAATTACACAACTAATTAAAACCAGTCACATATAAATTCTACTAACTTGTTGATTCAAAGAAAATGAGAAAGAATGAAAATAAACATTGTGATTGTGAAGCATAATTTGTTTGCAATGAGAATATGAGGAAGAAGAAGTATATTGTTGAGAAAGAGAAGGGTCATCATGCTTCGATTTTGGATAACACTCTCCATATTGCTCATCATTTTGACACTTCAATTTCCAACCATTTTTGTACAAAAACATTTAGTTGTGTACTATAAATGCCACCCTATTTATATAACCATGTTATTATAACACAATATTAAAAGACTAATTTTACTAAGGTATGACAAATATTTTTTTTAGTTGGTGGCCGATATTTGAACCCCAGACCTTATATATATTATGCATTATCCATATCAACTTAACTAAACTCACGAAGACATGTACGAGGAATATGTTATATGTTGAATGTGCAATATTCCATGGATCCTTAATTACTTATATAAAGTACTTGAATCTCTTAATTAGATGTTGGATGGAGTTGTTATATATTATGAATATAGAGATCATGACAGCAAATCTTGTCTACCAACCCCTGCCCACACCCTTTGAGATCAAAGAGGTTAGTCACTAGTCTAGCTTTGAGAGTTGGTGGCTTTAGTCAAAAGAAGAACATAGCTTAGATCAGCCAAAAGCAGTATGCAGGAAAGACTATAGAAGATGAAGAATAAATTTCCTTGGAGAATCCAATCTATGAATTATAGTGTCATGCCCTTTACGATCAATAACTGGAAAATGATGAAATTACAGATCATGCACATCATACATAAGTCAATGCTACGAAGCACAGACTCGTATAGGGACACGACACATGACACGTTGACATCGATAATAATTTAAGAAAAAAATATAATTCAATATAATCATATGTGTTGTGTTGATGTCGGACATGATACATATCCGTCACTGAGAGACGCCTAATCCAAAGAGTATATTTGCTTCATAGGTCAGACGTGGGGAGAAAACGATACAACATGCATATCATACATGTTTTACCACTATGCTAACCGGTAAGATATTGATCATATATAGGACCTTGTATGTTCAAAGTTACATTTACAAGAATTTGTAGTCATAGAAGCAACCTGTTCATAGTCATTTACTGTTGCTGGGAAAGAGCTTCGTTAGGTAACATACAAATAAAAAATGTGAGACTTTAGTTAGTTAACCAAATCCATTATAGCTTATTATTTGTCCCACATCACTTGGAGTTCACATGCGGGAGTGTTGAGGGGAATTTAAATAAAGAGGTATTTGTAACATTGCAATATACTTACCTGGATGGGGTCAATCGATGATCATGAAGGTCCATGGTCTAGGTTGGCGACCTCCATTGCACTTTGGAGGGGTGCTTGCCTAAGGTGTTCTCAAGTAGAACAGCCTACATCATTATTTGTTGTCGTGCGGGTCTGCGTTCGTGCGGCCCCCTCCAATAATACTTTAATGTTTTTCTTTAAGGAACATTAAAAAAAACAATTAAGTTGTAGTTTTTTTTAAGAAGTAAAATTAGTCCATTAACATTGCTCTATCGTTTGACTTCTTCTGTGACATTAGCCACAACTGGCATCACAAACTTCGTTTCCAAACAACTTGCCCCAAAATTCAAATTCAAATAAAATTGTTATTCAGAGAAAACATTCATGATTTAGTAAGATGGGATAATTCATTATATTCAAACAAAAATGCAATTAAATATGAACACCAATATAATCTAGTGTCAACATCTACATCTCGCAAGTAAGCAATCAACGCATCAAGTGCCTTCTCATCACTTGCACATGAGCATTCAAATCTGCCACAATTTTTTTTTTTTTTAAATGACCTATCAAATTAAAAATTCAAACACACAATGCAAAAACCTAACTAACTAACCAAAAAGAGAAACACTAATCAACCAAATTGACATATGTGAGGGTTCGTTGAAGAAGATAAACTAACACACTGAAATTGGTCGTGGCGAGAATGAAACATGAGATATTAAGAGAAGCACACCTCAAAATCCCAAACCAATACATATATAAATAACACTCATAAACTACCAATTCGATCATCACCGTCAAACATGCTCATTCTAGAACATTAGCTTATACTCAGACTAAATCAGATATGGACGACCGTCAAACATGTTCATTCTAGAACATTAGCTTATACTCAGACTAAATCAGATATGAACGTCATAGGTTTGATATATGCTGGAGCGAGTGTTGTGCTATGTAAAAGTGTATTCTCATTATTGAATTATGGTTCGGACATATTTCTTTCTCGCAATATTGTTGGTCCATCCTTCTCAAAATCCTCCTAATATGGAATTGATGTCACCTTCATCTTCGGAGCAATCATCCTTTACAATGATGTCCCTAAGAGAACCTTTCGTCGCAGTTAAAATAAAGCCCCTTTTCACGACGTTCAGCGAGTTCCGCTTTGCAAAGTTGCCAGAGTTTTGTTGCCGAAGTAGAGAGAGCGTTGGTGCCGGTTGACTTCCGGTCTTGTTTGGATGCGGAGATGGTGGCGTCCATGGTTGGATATTTAAACATCATTATCTACAATCTTAACTTGGATAATTAGTGAAGGTACTTGATTTACCTTTTATAATATGCAGGGTACTTTAGGAATGAAAACATAGCATTCTTCAAATTTTAGTGCTTATAATTTATTTTTAAAAAAAAATAAATGAATTGTATTAATTCAATAGACAAGAAGTGTATAGTACAGTTGCTGCAAAGGCCTTGGAGAAAAGGAATACCAATTCTAGTAGCTCAAGGCATTTGGTAATGTTTGTCTTACTCTTTAGTAGTATTTTGAGGTTATTATTACACCAAATCTTTGTTTACTTTGAATGCTCATACTTTTAATATGTTAATATGATAAGCACTCTACAATTACAAATAATTTAATCTAAAAGAAACAACTTGTTCATAGTTATTTACTGTTGCTGGGAAAGAGCTTTGTTTGGTAACACACAAAAATATGAGACTTTAGTTAGTTAACCAAATTCATTATAGCTTATTATTTGTCCATATCGTTTGGAGTTCACATGCGGGAGTGTTGAGGGGAATATAAATAAAGAGGTATTTGCAACACTGCAACATACTTACCTGGATGGGGTCAATGGATGATCATGAAGGTTCATGGCTTAGGTTGGTGATCTCCATTGCACTTCGAAGGGGTGCCTACCTAAGGTGTTCTCAAGTAGAATAACATACATCATAATTTGTTGTTGTGGGGGCATGTGTTCGCGCTGCCTCCTCCAATAATAGTTTTTTTTTTTTTTTGAGGTATTGTATTGTTAGCAGAGAGTATATAATACCTTGCTCAAGAGAATTTAGAAATTTTTGTGATACTCATTTACATCTCTAATTATGGGTGAAATTATCTTTTAGTGATTAATTATTATTATATTTGTTGTTTAATTTTTTTGTTAAAATCTGTGATAGTATTTTAAATGTTAAAAATAAATTCAATTACTGATTTCTTTTAGTGGTTCAAGTTAGTATATTTAAATTATTAACAGTTAGCAAGTTTATGATTTTTTAAAATTAAGTAATTAATATTTTTACATTTAAAATATTAATAAATGCGTCAAATTAATAATTTAATTTGAATACATCATCGACTGTGTAAATTTATTAGACCTGCATCAAATTAATCAATGATATCTACTTTTCATAATTTGATTGGATACATGTGTAAAAAAATTACAATGTTACTATTCATAAAAATTAATTTCATACGATAAATTCTCATTAAATAGCACATGTGCAAGAGAATTGTGTAATAGACCAATGGGTTTTGGATATAAATGTAGCAATTGAGGGGTTTATTTTGATTCTCATGATAAGAACTTGTTAAGTTTAAAAGCCAATAGATACATGCATATCAAAAGGCAAAGAACTCACCTATTGTATCGCCAAAAAATTCACCTATATCCTCAAAGTGAGTAAGATGTTTGAATTAGAAAGTATGGAATATGATCAATATACAAAACTAGCAGCACATCTTCCATGATGAGTAAAAAGAAAAACAAGAATACTAAGAGGTCTAGTGATGAACAAATCAACTGACACAACCCAAGGCATTGAATCTTAAAGTTCTATAAACGGGCATATAGACGAATGAAAGAAAGAAAGCATGTTCTACTACTGATGGGGGCTCGTTGCGTAAAGTGACTGTCCTGAATTTCTTGATTTCAGCCTCCAACGGTTCCTTCTCTAGTGAAGACTTTGGAGCATCAGCTAGGCAGTACGCAATCCCTTATACTTGGCACAACTCATTATCTGCTCCTTTAGAGATTGGTATAATTGAAATATGCATGAAGAAACAAATTTTGTTAAACTTGAATCAAAAGCATTGCTAAAGGCACCATAAACTTTAAGAAAAACTTACCTTATACATATGAGAGCCACTTCGTAGGAGGTTAGAAGACCGCTCCACCTCAGCAGCAAGAGACGGCTTCAGCTTAGCATCATATTCTTCTTTTTTATTTGAACGGTGTATCGTCTTCAAAAATTCTGAAAGTTAAAAAAGAAAAAGACAAGGCACAACAGCAAAGTGCATATATCAAATAGCCAAAAACTAAATAGAAGAAAGACCAATGGTTGATACCAACACAACCACTATTCTCAAGATTTTTTGATTTACCTGTCCATTGTTGTGTCTTGCAAGTTGCAATATCACTTGGACTATCATGCTATTTTGGATAACACTCTCAATTGCTCATCATCTTGGCACTTTAATTTCCAACCATTTTTGTACTGGTACAAAAACATTTAGTTGTGTACTATAAACGTCACCTTATTTGTATAATCATGTTATTATAAACACAGTACTAAAAGACTAATTTTACTAAGGTGTGAGGAATATGTTGAACGTGCAATATTCCTTGAGTCCCTTAATTACTTATATAAAGTACTTGAATCCCTTAATTGCATGTTGGTTGTTATACATTCTGAATAGAGGTTATGACAGCAAATCTTTGTCTACCAATCCCTGCCCACACCCTTTGAGATCAAAGAGGTTAGTCACTAGTCTAGCTTTCAGAGTTGTTGGATTTGGTCAAAAGAAGAACATAGCTTGGATCAGCCAAAAACAGTATGTAGGAAAGACTATTGAAGATGAAGAATAAATTTCCTTAGAGAATCCAATCTATGAATTAGTGTCATGCCCGTTACAATCATAACTGGAAAATGATGAAATTACACATCATGCATAAGTCAGATGCTATGAAGCACAAACTCAGACACGGACACGTCGACATCGATAATAATTTGAGAAACAAACATATTCAATACAATCATATGTGTTGTGTCGGTGTCAGACATGATACATATCCGAAACCAAGAGACGCCTAATCTAAAGAGTATATTTGCTTCATAGGTTAGATGTGAGGAGGAAACGACACATCATGCATATCATACATGATTTACTTGTATGCTAACCGGTAAGATATTGATAATATATAGGACCTTGTATGTTCAAAGATACATTTACAATAATTTGATATCACAGAAGCAACCTGTTCATAGTCATTTACTTTGCTGAGGAAAGAGCTTCGTTTGGTAACACAAATAAAATACGTGAGACTTTAGTTAGTTAACCAAGTTCATTATAGCTTATTATTTGTCCCACATCGCTCAAATTTCACATGTGGGAGTGTTGAGGGGATTATAAATAAAGAGGTATTTGCAACATACTTACTTGGATGGGGTCAATGGATGATCAAGAAAGTCCATGGCCTAGTTTGGTGACCTCCATTGCACTTCGGAGGGGTGCCTGCCTAAGGTGTTGCTGTGGCAAATTTGTTGTTGTGGGGAATTTTTATCTTGTAGCTGCGTTTTCCTCCATAAAGATAGAAAAACATCCATAGTTAAATATAACTTCATTTTTACAACAAATATCATAGACATGGATGCTCATTTACATCTATGATAATGCTAAGGTGGACAGGGGGAAAAACATATGACAAAATAATAGATTGCAAAATGTACAGATGTGCAACAGGACGATGACTTGCAAAACAAGTCCCTGGATATTCAGAATACGATACCTTGCATGACAAATCTTGGAAGGTGCAGATCAATCCAATGGAACATGATAAAGAGGCAAATACTTCTTTTCATTTTGAATTAGTTAATGTAACTGATGAGATAGTTCAGCACAATTTGGGGGGGAAATCGACTCCTGTCATACAAGAAATGACAGGGGAAGAGTTCCAGACTAGAGAATGTGCAGGAAGACCGGCGTGACAAGGATAACTCTCAAAATACAAGGGAACATGAACAAATTGCAAACACTGAGATGGATGCGACTGTTGTTGGTGATAAGGTTCACTGATACTTCTGAGGTAGCAGTTATGCCTGAAAGTCAGCCTAATATTGTTGATACAGATAATCAAGAGTTTCATGACAATATAAAGAAAGATCTGCTTTAAGTGGTTTTCTCGACGATAGAGATGTCAACCTAGATCTTTTACCAGATAAACCAATGAAAGACCAAACTAGCTTAGATGATAAAATCAACAATGCTGCAAATTCTGAGATGCACAGAGATAACTTGCTTGGCAAGGAAGATGATTTCATTCCTATTTACATATTACAGAAAACGATCATGTTAAAATAATTCTTCTGCTTAGAAAAAAAATAAAAAATCTTACAAAGAAACAAATGAATGTGTTTGTGTATATATTTATGCCATTGCTCCTTCCTTACGGCTCTTCTTGTTCATGGCTCTTCCATATGTAGTTCCAGGAATTTCACACCATCCTTGGTGATAATAGGAACATGAATTTTTTTTATATATGCTACCATATAGTTCTAACTCAGAATAATCATTTAGAGAATGTTATATGTTGGCACATACCCTTGTAACTTAAAATGACCTCAGTTAGAGAATGTTATGTGATTATTAACTTGAAGCAAATTATAAAGAACTTATGAATATGATACCTCTACAAGCTTAACAGAATCAGCTTGATTGAGATGGTCATCAAACTATAGCCCACAGTGTATATTAAATAAAAGCTAAAATGCACTTTTCCCCTTAAGTTTTAAAAAGTTGCGATTTTAGCCCTCTATGTACAAAAACTACAATTTTGACCTCTTAAGATTTAGCCCCTTTACAACTTTGATCCTTTTGACCAATTTTGACCAAGTCAATACCTGCATGGCATGACACCTGTGTAAATAATGAATTAAAAAAAATAAAAAAAGCCACATAATCCTTTTATAAATTAAAAAAATATTAAATATCTGAAGAAAAAAAAACCTAAAACAATACATATTCATCATTCTTCATCTCTTCCAATCCAAACCCAGAAGAAAAAAAAACCTTCAATCTTCAATTTTGATGTCTTCGTAACAATCCTAAAAAATAAAATAAAAAATTAATTCAAAAGGCATAAAATTGAATTCCTTTTCCAACTAGCAGCAACATAAAAGTTGAATCCTAATCTATGCTTCAGGCTTTGGTAAACATAGGTAAAGATGGATTAAGGTCAATATGATTCGCCATAAAAGTTCCAGCACCACACATAGCATTAGGATTAGGACCCCAAGCATGAAGAAAATTGTTGAAATAATCGAACTGAACCAACATAGAAACAAAATATTTTCCTAAAGATGTAGCAACAGTACAGAATTGAAAATTAAAAAAGAGAGGATTGATTCAAGTGTCAAAGCAAAAAGCAGATAAAATTATGAAAAAAGAATATCAAATTTATGCGTTTGTAAAAAATCAAATGTAATGGAGCGTAACTATAACACTCGAACAGAAGAAAACAAAGAGACTAAGATTGTGCTTCACAGTGTTGGGAATGGTTTTCACGGCAGAGATTCCATTCATAACGGTGAAATTGGCGATGACACTGCATTTGAGACAGCGAGTGGTGACGGTGCTTCAGTTCTAATTTGGGTTTTAGGGCTCTTTGATTAGTGATTTTTTGGTTCTCTAATGTTAGGATTGGTTTAATTTAATTACACTTGGCTGATTTGAGTTCTAGTTTTAAGATTTTGTGTGGAATTTGTTTGATGAATTTATGAAAATGATGATTTCAGCTTTTTGAGAAGAAAAAAATCTAGGTTAGATTGTGATTGAGAGGACGAAATGAAGAAGAAGAAGAAGAAATAAAAGATGGAGAATTAAATTTTAAATTTCTTATTTTTTTCTTGATTATTTGATTTTTTTTAATTTAATTTTCATTTATTTAATTTAATTTAAAAAATGATTATATGGTTTTTTTAATTCAATAATTACACACGTGGCGTGCCACGTAAACATTGACCGGTCAAAATTAGCCAAAAGGATCAAAGATGCAAATGAGTTAAATTTTAGAGGACTAAAATTGTAATTTTTGTATACAAGAGGTCAAAATCACAACTTTTTAAAACTTAGGATATAAAGAAACTTTAGATCTAATGTGGTTGTATTAGAATGACATCTTATATGGGAAAAAAACCATAATCACTATAAGATTGAAGATGATTTTGGGGTGGCGGTAAGTCATTATGATGCATTTGTAATTCCAATACATGCAAATGCAAATCAATAAAAATTATCATTGTCTATCTATAACAAAAACATAACAGTGAATTCTACTAAACCGTTTTAGTCAACTTAGAAATGAGTATTATTTATTGAATATCGGTAGAACTTATTTTGGGCGATTGCTGCAAAACTTGAACAAAAAGAAGATAAAGATGAACATGATGAAGATTGCACAAAAGTTTCAAAACGTGTGTCGACACACTTAAATTTTAGTTCCGATTAGCACCCGCTAATTTTTGTCAACCTGATGCAAATGGATATGTTAGCGAATCTCCATCAGGATACTTTAAAATCCATGATCGTGAGTTTGTGACTTGAATATTCACACCAAGGATCAATTATAATTCACAATATGATTTCCGTGTCTATTTTCTACTCTTTTCCATGTCTGTTTTCATATGGTTAATTTAGAATTACATTCAGCAATGGTGACAACGAGCGGTTAATTAGTAATAACGTTCACGATTATTCATAATATAATTGCAATGGTTTGTTGATAGGTCCTTGTCCCCTTACCCTCCATACAAAAATTTACATAGGAGCGCACGCTTGCACGCGCGTGCACACACTCACACTTTTCTTTTTTTGTGTGACTCAAATAAATACCTAATCCCCAGTTGATCCTTTGATTCATATGATCTCCTTCTTTCATTTTTCCATCAAAATTCTTAAGTTCCTTTCTCATTTCATTTCCTCCACCTCTTACACAAAAACGCCATTTCTTAATCCCACTGACAATAACTTTACATTTTTGTCTTCTTCAAAAAAAAACTTTACATTTTTGTCTATTAATTTAATCTTTTTGTTTTTGTCCGTTTATTTAACAAACAAAATTTAAAAAATGTAGAAGGTTTTTTTCGAACTTACAACCTCTCATTAAGGGCAAACAAACACAACAGCCAAGTGATCAATCAACTTGTGATATTTCCTGAATCTTACTATATATAATCATTGAACAATTGTAACTTTCCAAACATATATTTTGGAAATTCTCCAACAAGTATTTCCTTAGTTAGTTTACATTTTTCACTTGATTCATATGGTAATAACCTCTTCAACATCATAACAATATATAAATCTAGGACTTAAATTTGAGGGTGGTGACCACAACAGGACTCCTACCCACATGACTCACATCCATCCAAGTTAGATATCCGAAATCCACTTTCTTTAATCTTGTCATTCTTCCAACTTCAATCCTCAACATAAAGCTTAGCTTCTCATTCTTCACACGAAACACCAACTTGTTTGGGATAACACTGACATGAAATCCTTTGATAGGAGTAATGTTGGCAACATAAACTGTTTGTGCCTCACCAACATTGGTCATTGTTCTATGGAACTCTTGTATTGTTCTTCAAGAATAATTTCCAGCATTGAAGAAAGCAATAAAAGAATGGTAGTTAAGATCCAATGAAGGTTTAGAGAAATCATTGAATGGAGATCTTGTAATGGTAGTGATGTGTTTGGGTGAAGTTAAGTCCACAAGAGAAGATTAACATAATCTTTTGCACCAACGTCATAAACAAGATCAGGGTCAAGCGCTCTAGTAGTATCAACATAACCAGCTCCTAATGCAAGAAGAGTTGCAACTTTCCTACCTTCTCCGATGTCTTTGATATGTTCCTTAGCATTATCAAATATGGTTGATGTTGTCATAATTGTTGACCTTATAGTTGCATAGCTCCAATCAACATGTGCTCCTTTCAAAAGTGCTCCTACACCAGCTTCATTAAATGGATTAAGACCAAGGAATTATGGGTGAACACAGTTTTAATATGCAAATATGGTTACAAATATTGCGTTGTGGCTAATCAGTTATTATGATTTCAACTGAGGACATTGCTTCATGTAAAAATTTATATTTGCACCAAACAAAAAAAGTTTTACAACTGTTATAATTTTTATACATATTTTATTTATAAATTTGAATATATTTAAAGACCTTTTATCAAATTTATAAATATTTTAGATTTGACATAGTTAACCAAATTTAATCTACCACTTCCCCGTTACCTTTATTTAGTAATTTTTTAACCCAAAATTCAGTTCCGTCCGATCAATTTTCATTTTCCTCCACATACAAATTTACATAAACACGCACGCACACTCACACACACTCTCACTTTCCTTTATTTTTTTGCCACAATTTTTTCCTTTCCCTCTTCCATTTAATTTCCTCCACCTCTCACGTAAAAACATTATCTCTTGATTATTGCCTACAACATTTTGTCTTTGTCCTTCAATTTAATTTATTTAACAAAAAAAATAAAAAATTATAGAAAGTTTTTTTCGAACCTACAATATCCTCTCAAGGGTAAAAACAAACACAATAACAAAGTTCTCCATCAACTTGTTATATTTTATGAATCTTACTATTTGAACAAATGTAACTTTTCAAACATATATTTTGGAAATTCTCCATCAAGTATTCCCTTAGTTAGTTTACATTGTTCACTTAATTCATATGGTAATAACCTCTTCATCATCATAACAATATATAAATGTAGGATTGATTTCAATTTAAGGGTGTTGGCTAGGTCTCTTAACCACATGTTTCACACAAAAAAGTGACCTTTAATTTTGTCCATCTTCCAGCTCCAATTATTAACTTGAATATTACCTTCTCTTCCTTTTCATGGAACACCAATTTGTTTGGGTAGCACTTCTATAAGTATAAGGTTAGCAACATAAATCATTTGTTTCTCGCCAACATTGATAAATGTTCTGCAAAATTCTTGTATTGTCTTCGAAGAAGAACTTTCAACATTGAAGAAAACAATATAAAAGAAGAGTTAGTTAAGATCAAATGAAGGTTTCGAGAAATTATCGGAAGAAGATCTTTATTATGGTGTTTTTTCTTGTGAAGTTAAGTGCTAAAGAAGATAAAAATAATCTATTACACCAACAAACATATAAAACATGACTAGGGTCAAGTGCTCTTTAGAACTACAACTTTGTTATTTTTTAACAATGCCTTTTATACAATCCTTTCTTATATTAAATATTTTAAATATTGTCATTATTGTTGACCTTATAGCTGCAGGGCTTTAATCAACATGGAGCAACGCTAGCAATACTCTATTTAATACTTACTCTCTTATTGGTTTAAATTATGGGTTCATACTTTGAAAATTAAACCAACACAAAGTGGTGGGACATACATTGATTTCATCAAATAAAAAAGTGAATGTTAGAAAGAGGGTGGCATTTAGCCTACACAAAGATGAAAGTTGCGTACCATACCCATTCTGGAAAATTCATGGAAAGGTGGTGGTTTTGGTGGGTTGGATTACCTGCTAAAAATAAATCAATAATAAAAGGAAACATATTATAATGAAAAATATTCGTTTTATTGTTTTTGATGGATACACCCCCTAAAACTTAAACATTGAGAGTAGTAATTCACACCTTAATCCAATCTCACCCACTAGATCAATCTCAGACACCATAACATAGAGTCGGATATCTTTTCCCCATTTCACAGCCCAAAGCTTAACTCGTTGCCGTTATCTCGCCGCGCCACCGTTTCTGACAGGTTTCCGTCGTCTAACATACCTTCACCATTTCAAAAATACTCACGTTGTTTAGAATCACACTCTCCGTCTCATATAATTCTTCTTTCAGCTCATGCTATTTTTCAAATAAAAACAGGATTCATGAAATTCATCCCTTTCTGCTCATAAAATTGGGTGTTTATGTTATTAATCATGATGATATTCACTACGTTGATTGTAATTAATTATTTTTATCGTTATTATTATAAAACTAATTTATAAATTCAATATAGATAACAAATTACAACTATTTTTTAAACACATTGAAATGAAAATAACATAATACTACATTAATTAAATAAACTCAAGAATACAAAAAAAAAATGTTTTCTGTATTTTAATGTCCATTTACCTTGACCCATTCAACAATAATGTAAACACTTTGGTCACCAAAATAACCAAAACTCGACATTTTATATTTATTTAATAATTAACCTATGTGGTCCGTAATATACATCACACATACTATTTATTAAATAAACCTAACATGCTATATTTTGTTTATAATAGTGACTAAACTTTCTATTTATTACACAATTTATTCATTTTCTAAATTTTCAAAAATTATAACAATCCAATTTATTGTATAAATATGATTTCGATTTAATCATATTTAATTAAATAATAAAATCCAATTATTCATATTTTAAACCGTTAAATATGATTTAATGAATAAATATTATTTATTGTATATTTCATTTTTAAATATGATTTCTTGTATTTTTTTTATAATAAAAATATGATCTCTTGTATATTTAATTGATAAATATGATTAAATATGATTTCGAAAAATAACTAAACCGTTAAATATGATTTAATGAATAAATATTATTTATTGTATATTTAATTTTTAAATATGATTTATTTTATATTTAATTGATAAATATGATTTTATTGTATATATTGTTTATGATTTAAGGAAAATTGATAAATTTCCTTTTACCACCCTTTGGGCCTCATTTTGTTCACTTGCTGCTAAGATAAGCCCAATACAAACACCTACCAAAAAACCATTAAAATACTCACCTTTATTCAATTCGTGGGACCCGCGTGTAGAAAAGCAGTAGGTCACCCATCACACTTTTGCAATAGATCTGGACCGTTCCAATATTATATTAATAAATTAATGGTCCAGATTTGATTTCAGCTTTTAAATGCACAACTTTTACATGCTACACAAATTTTCTCTTTGGGTAGGCTTCCACCTATAAAGAGTGTTAAAAAGTGAGTGTTGCTATCATTCATCGTCAACATGTGCTCCTTTGATACTTAAGTGTAAAACAGATAGGACCATCTGTTCATAATTGGCTTGTTAGCCCTCTTGTCTGTCTGGGCATGTAAGTTTTTTTGTTTTTGGGAACAGCTTGTAATCAGAGATTTTAATGGGTGTTTCTGCAGGCACACTTTGTGCTGAGGAAACATGTCCGTGATTGGTTTTATATATATTTTATTTTTGCCTCTTAAAAAAAAACCAAGTCCTCCATATTATAAATATTTTAAAATTCTCTTTAAATTTAGTACAATTTTAGGAGCCAAATTAAATATTATACTTTAAATACAAATTTCTCTATTTCTTAAATTTGACATTCTTGATTTAAAATGTTCATAGTTAAAGACAAGGATAAATTTGGTAAAAAAAATATATTATTAAGATGAAAGAATTGTTTATGAATTTGCAAGTTAGGTTGCCTTAATATATTCTTATGAGAAAATGGGCCTTGTTATGCATAGAAAACTAGTTTTACACTTGAGAATCAATAATTTTAAAGTTATTTTTATGTGACAATATATATGATAAATTTCATTAGGGTTCTGTTTGGTTCAATGAAGATAAAAATTGCATTTTTCATAATTGTATTATTTAGTAAGACAACGCTAGGGTTTAGCCTCTAGTTCAAGGTGGTTGCTTAGCGTTTTAAGGCAGGTATTGATCGAGGAGCCATGCTATTTGAACACAACATGCAGAGACATTGTACACAACAACAACAACACAAAACACGAAAGTTAAATGCATGGAGAAAAAGTATTTAAAAAATCCAAAATTGTATCTCAACCGTATATTATACGATGTTGACTGTCCAATCTTTGTGTTCCCTTAGCATTTCTCAATTGGAATTTCTCCGCTTATGAACTCTCCCATTATTATCATGCCCAAATTCATAGGAGACATGAGCTTCAAGGTATATTATATCCTTAGGTGACAACAATAAATAATCTATAAATACCTACGTAACCCCGTGCTCTAAACTTTATGTAACTAGAAAGAAAAAAAATTAAGAATAATAAAACAAATTGCTATTTTCGTCCCTTAACTAATTTTTTGGTATCGTTTTGGTCCCATAAATAAAATTTGGTCCATTTTGGTATTTTAACTTTATCTCCGTTATACATTTTGGTCCTTTCCGTTAGTTTAATTAAAAAACTGTTAGGGTTTGTACAAATCATCATCTTTCCCATTCACATTCATCAACTTTCATACAAAAAAACTCAGCAAAACAAAAAATTGAAAGAAAAAATAAATAAAACCTTGAAATTGAAATTGCAAGAAAGCAAATTGATTCTTAAACATTGATACAGAAAAGCTAAAATCAAACCTGGAAATTGAAATCTTAATCATAGTCAAACCTTGATTCATACAACTTGAAATCACTACCCTATTAACACCTAATCCTTTCTGCATTTTCTTCTCCTTCTTCAACATCATCTTTATTACATCATTATCATTATCACATATCATCATTGTTTATTAAAAAACCTTATAAAATCAAATTCAAGTTTTTTTAACTAATATTTTTTTGAGAAATGCTAACCATTGCCTTAAGGGCACTTGATAAGAAAATTAAAATAGTAACTTTATCTTGGAAATTGTGCTTTCAACTTATTGAAATAGTAAAAAGCAACTTTCCAACATGAAATTTCACAATTATTTCCTTTTTTGATTCCTTAACCATTGCCCTAAGAACAATGGTTAGCAAGACCCTATTTTTTTTTTTTATAAAAAACACCAGAAAAATTTGAGTTTTACCCTTTTCTTCTTCATTCCCAAATCAAACCCAGACAACTAGAAGCCCTGTAAAGCAAAAACGAAATATATGTAACAAACCTTGAGCCATTGCACCTTTATCCATTGCAAACAATTGCAAAAGCCTCGTGATTTTGTTTCCCCCAATCCTATTTCACGTTGTCGAATTCATTTTTCCCAATTGCAGAACCCTATCGAACCTTCGTTTTCCCCAATTTCGGACCCAAATCGTTTTTTATTTTCCCCAATTGAAGAACCCTAATCGATTTCATTTTCCTAAATGTTGAATACTAATCATTTTAAGTAGGTCATGTAAACTGAGTTTAAGTGTACATACTTAAACTCAATTTAAGTAAGTCATAAAACTCAGTTTAAGTAGGTCATGTAAACTGAGTTTAAGTGTACATCTAAAAGTTCAAGATTGTTCAATGATTCTACGTAAGTTTAAGTATGTACATGTAAATTTAGTTTAAGTAGGTCATGTAAACCGAGTTTAAGTAGGTCATGTAAACTGAGTTTAACTGTACATCTAAAAGTTTAACATTGTTCAATGATTCTACGTAATCTCGGTTTAAGTATGTACATGTAAGTTTAAGTAGGTCATGTAAATTGAATTTAAGTGTACATACTTAAACTTAATTTAAGTAGGTCATGTAAACTGAGTTTAAGTAGGTTATGTAAACTAAGTTTACATGAACCTACTTAAACTGAATTTAAGTTAACCTCAACAATGTAAAATTGAAACCGTTGTACAATGCAGTTGAACAAGAAGAAGAAAATTGAAACTAGCATTTTTGAAAAAGAAGAAGAAATTCATTTATTTACATGCAATCGAGTATAGATGAAAGATGTTTTGATTCACTCTTTAATCTTTTATAGAGATTGATTGAACATCAGGATCGTTTGATCGTTTGTGGGCGAAAGAGAGTGAAGTTTTAGGATGACAATGGTTGAAATCAAGATTTTAAGAAAATTTATATAAAGGGCAATTTTGGTATTATTGAAAACTTTTAAGAAAATTTGGGTGTAACAAAAAAATATATAGGATGTCAATAGAAAATCTCGTTTTGTTGTTATTGTTTGTTCTTGCTTCTGGTTTTTTTTAGGGAGTTCTTGCTTCTGGTTTTTTTAGGGAGTTCTTGCTTCTGGTTTTGTTCTTGCTGTTGTTGATTCCTATTTTCTAGAAATTGATGAATACAATTTTCAGCCAATGATAAAATGACACTTGTACAAACGCTAACGTTTTTTTAACTAAACTAATGGAAATGACCAAAATGTGTAATGGAGATAAAATTAAAATACCAAAATGGACAAAATTTTAGTTATGGAAACAAAGCGATACCAAAAATTTAGTTGAAGGACGAAAATAACAATTAAGCCAACAAAACAATTATATCAATCTAACGGCTGAGGTTGGTGCAGTAGCAAGTGTAGTAGGGACCACTGAAGTAAGGGCAATGTAGTCAATAAACATATAACGGAAAAAAACACGGGAAATTTTATAACTAACATTTGGAAATTTTCTTTAACAACTTCTTCTTCTTCATTTGGTGATTCAATCTGAAAAGCTTCGTGTGAGAGACAATGGAGAATCTCATACAATTGGTGAACAAAATACAGAGAGCATGCACGGCTCTCGGCGATCACGGCGAGGAGAGCGCTTTGCCTACTCTCTGGGACGCTCTTCCCTCCATTGCCGTCGTTGGAGGACAGGTGTTACTCTCGATCTTAAAGTTTTTACGGAGTAGAATGGATGATTCTTATTACGCACTGACACTTCTGATAAAAAAACGTGTCTGGTTTATGACACATATAACACTGACATATGACATATGTAATTACTTTTAATTAATTCATTCTGTGTTGTGTGAGTGTCATGTCCCATGTCTGTGTCAATGTTTCATATTCAATATTTGTTCAAAATTTTAACTTCCGTTCTTTTAGTGTATTGTAAAGTTTTGATTTCACTGTTTTTATTTTGAAATTCTCGCAATTTGTTTTTCGCCATTCTTGTTGAATTAAGAGTGTACTGGTTTGTAAAATGTTACAATGCAATGTTCTATTGTTACTTGTTTTACATAATGATCCTGATCGCATTGGTACTTCTAATTTATTACGTAAATATTTACATACGAAACTAGTAAGTATATAGCTAAGGGTTTGTTTGGATTGATTTATTTGAGTTTATCTATTGACATACGTTTTGCTAGATTGTTTGGGAGAACTTAGGAAAATAGCTTATGGCATTGTTCATAAGCGATTTTCAGCTTATTTTCATAAGTTCTTCAAGATAGCTTATGAAAACAACTTATATGAAAAAAAATATAGCTTTATTTTATCTTTTGTTATAGAAATAGCTAATACATAAGCACGTATCATGATAAGTGCTTGTGCTATAAGCTACAAATAAGTTGTTTATCCAATCAACTAAAATCTATTTGTATTTGGATTTTATTAACTTGCCGCTTTGTCTATTTATCATTTGCTTTTTACTATCTAGCACCGACACTTCACATTGCAGATGCATCCTTGTCTATGCATGACATGTGGTTACATTCAATTGTTCTATTTTCTCAAATTATTGTCGGTATCAATGTTGTGTTTTTGTCCGTGTCAATGGTTCATAAGTTTTTCATCATATAATTTAACAACATGAATAAATACTGAGATGAATAAACAGTGAGATGAATCAACTTCTTTAGAGTTTAACAAGTACATTTCCAGTGTAAACAATATTTACATATATGTTTAATCATATATTATATCATATAGTCGCAACATAACATATTTGTGGAAATGATATTATAATGTGGTAAGATGATGAAATGTGATTAAATGTCTCACTAAAACTAAAACACTACAATATTTTTCTACATTAGTGTTTCCTTTATATCTTCCTGTGTCTAATGAACATATTCAAATAGATTTATCCGGTGATTTTAACTTCGCAGAGTTCTGGAAAATCTTCGGTGTTAGAGAGTATTGTCGGGAAGGATTTCTTACCTCGTGGATCCGGTAATTTAGTATGTTAATTGGTGTATGTGTATGTGTATGTGTTTACTTAGTCATGTACTATACAGCTTTATGGTTTGCTTCTCCTCTTTCTCGCTCTCCATGATATGAGTTTTGGATAACTTAACCCCGTTTCTGTGTGCAGGGATTGTTACTCGGCGTCCTCTTGTTTTGCAGCTTCATAAGATTGATGAAGGGAGAGAATATGCTGAATTTATGCATGCTCCAAGGAAAAGATTTACTGATTTTGGTATTCTCATACATAAAAGATTTCCTTTCACTCACTTTATGGTTTTACTTACATTGCACTTAATACCTTTAAGGTATAGCGACGACTAACTAGTAACATCATCCATGTTTTGTTAAAGCAAATGTTACCTACTGGAAATGTTACTATATTTGCAATTTTTTTAATATTCTTTACTGCTGTTGTTTCTCCAATAGCTACTAATTTCGCCTGTTTTGTAGCTGCTGTTAGGCAGGAGATCTCTGATGAGACTGATAGAGAAACAGGTCGCTCCAAGGGCATTTCATCCGTTCCCATCCATCTGAGTATCTACTCCCCTCACGGTGAGCTATATACATTACAATTAAGTATTTTTAAGTTGGTGAGAACATGCATAAGCGAATTATTTTTAAGTTCAAACTCTTTAGTTCATTGGTCCTTTCTTCGTATCGACTATTATTGTTATAGTTTTATCGGTCACTGTTTTCTAGAAGAATGCAAAACATACAAGAAAATTATGTTCTATTCTATCAGTTCATCATGAATATAAGTCCTTTGTATATTTGTTACGGTTAGACCAAATGTAGTGAACAATTTGATTTTTCCTTCAAATAACTTAAATATCAATGAGTGCCAATACCACTCTTTTTTATAACTAGTGTTGAATACAAAGTGCTATTGTTTACTTCCATCATGAGCTACATGCAGCTTATTAGTACTTGGTACTTTGTTTTTTCTAAAAGAAATAAATGTTATTGTTTGAGTCTCAATTTCACGCATTGAATTTGTTGTTTGGCAGTTGTCAATTTAACACTGGTTGATCTTCCAGGACTTACAAAAGTCGCAGTTGGTGAGTTTTCATTCTAATATTGTCATTTACTTTGTTGGTTAAATTTCTAAGCACCACCACATTATAAATATGGGGATAATGTCATGATTTTGCCCGGAAATTGCAGAGGGTCAAGCCGAGAGCATTGTGCAAGACATCGAAAATATGGTTCGGGCCTTTATCGAAAAGGTAATGATTCTATATCTAAATGATTTGTTATGAGGTGAAAAATAAGACAATAATTAAAGATTTGTATTAAAAATTCATCTTAATGCTCACACAACTTCATATTCAATTTAAGCCATTCATGAATGTACCATAACTTATCACTTAATGCAGCCGAATTGCATCATTTTGGCAATATCTCCTGCTAATCAAGACATTGCCACCTCAGATGCAATTAAGATTTCCCGTGAAGTAGATCCTAAAGGTAAGAATAAGCTGATGGCCATAATTTTATCGATAAAGTAATTGTTTGAAGGAATGTGTTATTTGAGGTTAACTGTATTAATTTCATAAAATAGCTAAAGCTGAACCTATATATGTCTAAAATAAAAGCATAGGTTCATAACTTGTACTGCACAGCAAATCATATTGTTATCACATCTCTTGTGTCGGGAAACTTGGATCATATTCGTACAAAATATATAGTTCATGATTGTGCATTATAACTTCATTTAATCTAATAATCTATGTAACTGACGTCACACAGTAAGGAAAGACTTTGATTGTTGCTGTAGCATCTTAATTTCTTCTGTTAACTCTTCACTGAACATCAGTATTTTTATAAATTTTTACACTTTTGTGCTTGTTCATTTGTCAATAATGACTTGATGTTATATTATTTATTTATTATATGACAAGTCTTTCACCTTTGTATAAGCTGACAACTTAAAATATTATTACAAGCAATTGATTGGATAATGAGATTACTCACATGGCTAAAGATCACTTTTTGAATATTCTTCGATTTTTTTCTTCAGGAGATAGGACGTTTGGAGTTTTGACAAAGATTGATCTTATGGACAAGGGCACTGATGCAGTGGATGTAAGCATTATGTCCCCTCTCAATACAAAAATTGTGGGCTACACTGAATTGACGTTCCTTTGATACTACATTAGTAGTGTGGACATTTCTGTGTACGTTAGACTCCATGCTTAGTATAGTATAACTTGAAACTGTGTTAGAAAACTGTCAAATCGGTGACATCATTTGGTGTTTGAAAAAACTTTTGTTTTCCTTATGTTGGATACTTTTATATCTACACACTGGAATGGAATGTGGAATTTATGTGGATAAAATATCTTGCACTTGTTTAGGTGCTGTTACGTTTTGGCCTAAATTTTGCTTTTACATGTTTCTACATTGCTATAGAACTTAAAAATCACACAAACTTTGGAATTCAGATTTCGGCATCTAAACTTAAATCACTGGTCAAATCTGTAAAGTTTATAAACTGACTTCCTTGAATTGTTTCCTTTTCTAGATCCTTGAAGGGAAATCATTTAAGCTAAATTTTCCTTGGATTGGTGTTGTTAATCGCTCCCAAGCTGATATTAACAAAAATGTTGACATGATTGCTGCTCGGCGTAGAGAAAATGAGTATTTTGCTAATACCCCAGAATATAGACATCTAGCTCCGAGAATGGGCTCTGTGCATCTCGGAAAGATTCTATCTAAGGTATGTTGATTTGTGATCATAAAGTAATACTTGAAACTCAATTGACACTTCCAGAGGAATAAGTTACTGTTTCCAAAATTTCTGAGTTAATTATTTTTTGTAAAATATATGTATAAATTTTCAGCATTTGGAAACTGTCATCAAGTCTCGGATCCCAGGCCTTCAATCACTTATTAACAAGACTATTATTGAGTTGGAGACAGAATTGAACCGTATTGGAAAACCTATTGCTGCTGATACCGGAGTAAGCCACTTCTTCCCCCCTCCCCTTTCTCCCTTTTGCATTTCCAAGTGAATGAAAAATTTAAGTTCTTTCTCCATTTGTAGGGGAAGCTGTACATGATAATGGAAATATGTCGAACTTTTGATCAGATTTTTAAAGATCGTCTTGATGGCATGTATGTTCCTTTCCACATGTTATTTAGTGCAAATAATGAATTATTGTGTAATTCTTTCATAGCAGACAGATCCAATTTAACCTTGGAAATGATTTATTGACCACAGACGGTCTGGTGGTGAGAAAATCTATCAAGTATTTGATAATCAATTTCCAGCAGCTCTAAAAAGACTGCAGTTTGACAAACATCTATCAATGGACAATGTGCGGAAACTAATAACAGAAGCTGACGGGTATCAACCTCATCTTATCGCTCCTGAGCAAGGATACCGGCGTCTTATTGAGTCTTGCTTAGTATCTATTAGGGGGCCTGCTGAAGCAGCTGTTGACGCGGTACATATTTATACAAAAAACTAATCTACTTTTGCCATCAGCAATGTTTTAAATAGCAGCCGGGGTTAGAGTTCTTATATGGCGCTGCCCTTGATATAGTGAAAAATCCAATCGATACCGGCTATAGTTATGGTTGCAATGTGGTTACGGATACATAAAAAACTTTGACGTTGAGGTGACAATTGTGGATGCAGACCTTTTTTAAAACCTTGGTTGTGCATTCCAATCTTGAACATGCTCTTTTAAAGAAACTATAGAGAGGAAATTGTGGTTCACTTCTTTGTCCTTGCTTTTTTTACACGAGCAGCTAAAAAATCAGATTGCTACTGGCATTTAGGCTTAAAGAAAAATCTGCATTTCTTTCCCTGGCAAAGTTAACATCTGTGAAATCTTAGTCTGGACTACTTTATTTAAGGCAAAGTTGAAGTTAAATTTATAAAAGGGTTAATAGTGTTTTTCACCCCTGTAATATATGTCATTTCCGGTTTTCGCCCCTATAAATTTTCGGTTTGATTTGCATCCTCGTAAAAAAAAAACAAATCCGGAAAACACCCTTAATAGGCCATTCAAAAACCAAAATTTCTTGAAAAAAAATCTGAAAATGGCCTATTAGGGGTGTTTTCCGAATTTTTTTTTTACGAGGATGCAAATCAAACCGAAAATTCTATAGGGGCGAAAACCGAAAATGACATATATTACAGGGGCGAAAAACACTATTAACCCTTTATAAAATTTATTCTTGTGTTATGTCATTCACTTGATACATTATTTTTATAATGTTTCAGGTTCATGGAATTTTGAAGGATTTGATTCATAAGTCTATGAGTGAGACAATGGCAAGTAGCATATTAATTATTTTATCTTTTGTGTGCATAGTTCTCTACATGTTTAAGGTTTCAGATGATTTATACTAATTTAGCGTAAGAACGAAGTTGATATATTTTTTCTAGTGTCTTAATGGTTGCAGTTTTCTGTTGATTGTAGGAATTAAAGCAGTACCCCACGTTGAAAGCAGAACTCGGAAACGCAGCTATTGAATCATTGGAGAGGATGAAAGAAGAAAGTAAGAAAGCAACACTGTTGTTGGTAGACATGGAATATGGTTATTTGACTGTTGAGTTTTTTCGCAAACTTCCACAAGACGCGGAAAAGGGTGGAAATCCAACTGTCTCACTTTTTGACAGATATAACGATGCTTATCTTCGTCGAATCGGTAAGCAACTGTAATTTAAGAACATCATAGAACATTTAATTTTCTTTGCAATCTTTTATCACAACACATATATCATATGAGCATATCACAGTTTTAGTCCCTAAAGTTGCAGCTCTTGACAATAGTTATGAAATTAACAAAATTTTAAAATGATTGTTGAAATCGAAAATTTCCATTACATTAGTTATTTTGGATCGGTCATAATTTAGTCTCTAAAATTGCCATTAATGTGAACGAGCATTTTTTATTTTATTAATAACTTTAGAATTTCATTAACCTAAGAGACTAAATTACCTGAGAGTTTGAGAACAAAATTGCGATTTTCTCCCAGTATAAGTATATACATTCAACATATATTACGTTACTACACCACACATATTCATGAAACTAGAGGCGTCGTTTTCCCCGTTATTCCTGTACTGAGACTACATTGTACGTAACAGCTACGACAGTCTTGTCCTACGTGAATATGGTATGTGGGACTCTCAGGCATACTATTCCCAAGTCCGTAGTTTATTGTCAAGTGCGCGAAGCGAAACGCAGTTTATTGGATCACTTCTTTACAGATTTAGGAAAAAAGGAGGTAAACTTTCTTACTTGTTTCCTTGATGATTGAAATATATATATGCATGATGTCTGATAATAAAAAAAAAATGAGCCGAGTTTTGTTCTACACGTATTGCTTTTGCAGGGAAAACAACTAGCTTCATTGCTGAATGAGGATCCAGCAGTCATGCAGCGTCGAACCTCGATTGCAAAGAGGCTTGAGCTATACAGAAGTGCACAATCAGACATCGAAGCAGTTGCATGGGATAAGTAGAAGGCTACTGGTTCAAGTTTTGGAAATTCGACGAAGAAGAGTGCAAAGAGGCTCTATTATTTTATTTTTAGGGAGATTCTTTTTTTGTTCATTATTCAATTATTTATTTCTTGAATAAGAAGAGTAGGAAGAGTGTAGTTTTTTGACAGTGATTAGTGAAGTCAATATTTCACTGGCCTAATGAGAGGTTTATGGTTTTGTTGCAGATGTGTTTCAATTGTATTTAACTGATTACTTTGTCATTAGTTAATTAATAATGCATTATTCATCTATGTTGGTTCTTTTTTGACAAATTGAAATTGTTATATAGTTGAGTTGGATGGATTGAAGAGAATACAATATACCTTTGTTAATGATTAAATGGACGTAATTATTATAATTTGTACCTAAACTTTTAAGAAGGTAGAAACATAATTGATAAAAAAAGTCTTAGGTTCCTTCTCTCAAAAAAAAAAAAGTCTTAGGTTCCTTGAAGATTCATAATTGATCTTGTAAAATGATATGCACTTTCAAATTAAGAGAGAAAAAATTGTATCCATTTGGGAAATTAGAACACAAAATCACAGATTTTCCATCACGACTAGAAAAAAGTAATTAAAATGATGAACGTTTTTTGGAGGTGCGGGGAATCGAACCCCGTGCCTCTCGCATGCGAAGCGAGCGCTCTACCATATGAGCTACACCCCCTTTGATGCTAACTTTGTTTTGTTTAAGTTTTTGATAATTATTTGTTCTACAACAAATACCGAAAATTGTTGATATGTTACATTCTTTTTTCAAGGATGTTAACATTCTTTTGGTAGGTGAAGATCCTCTTCATTTCTTAAATAAATTGAAAATGTCAATTACTATAGTTTTGGTATATGAATATACAATTAATGTCTTCAATTCTTAAAATGTGTGCATTTCTATCATATATTTACACCAAAACTATAGTAATTGACATTTTTAATTTATTTGAGAAATGGAGAGGAACTTCACCCTCTTTTTGTAGAGAAAAACAAAATGTATCTAATTAATATATAAATTTCAGTATGTTTAAAACCAAAAACAAATGCACCTAGTTAATTACTTCAATATCATGGCGTTCTAGAGATCTATAAATTCTAGTAAAAAATGGAGTATTTTTACAACCTCTAAAAAAAATTATTCCTTTATACAACCTCTCAATTTTTTTTTATTCCTTTATACAGAATAAAATAAATATCCTTTCACATTTCTTCATGCAGTAAAAAAAATTCTCATCTTCCCCAAAAAATAAATAAAAACTTCATCTTTCTGCTAGTAACTCATTCCCTTTCCATGCCAATTATTAACTTTGAATCTTTTTAGGGATCTTGACAATCGAAGTAAATTGATATTATTGGATTCTAGTTTTGACTTAGAGTAACAGCCGGAAATGTGAGTTTGATGGATGAGGTTAAATATCAAAAAGACATCATCAAAAACAAAATATCACTGAAGCGCTCAATTTATTGGATTTCAGTTTTGACTTAGAGTAACTACTGGAAATGTGAGTTTGATAGATGAGATTAAACATCATAAAAACTTTTGAGGTCTAAACAAAATATCATTTAAGCTCTTAATTCATTGAATTCCAGTTTTGACTTAGAGTAACAGCCGAAAATGTGAGTTTAATAGATGAGATTAAATAGCAGAAAGACTTTTGAGGTCTAAACAAAATATCACTTAAACTATTAATTTATTGGATTGACAAAATTATACTAGGGGTCATTTATCTTATTTATTTTTAACATTTTGGTCCTTTATCTTTCTTTTTTTTTTCCGTTTAAGTCCTTTATCTCTCACAAAAGCACATATAAATCATTTTTCTCATTTTTTATTAAAAAAATGCATAATTTTATTTTTTAGAATATATTTTTATTAAAAATGAAACAAATCCATAAATAAGATGAACATGTTCATAATCTTCATTTTCTTCCTTTAAATCTTCATCTTCTTCATTTGGATCTTCATCATCTTCCTTGAATCGATTTTTTTTTTACACAAATATATGTCCAAATATCATTAAATTTTGTTATGTTCACCTCAAATCTTCTTCTAAAGACAAAAATCAAAATCTCAAATTCTCAATTATTAATGATATTTGGACATATATTTGTGTAGAAATTTGAGTTAAATCTTAATGGTAACAATGAGATTTTTATTTTAGTTTATGAGTTATTTTTCTTTTGTAGAGACTCTTTTACCGACTCTTTGGTATAGTTTACTAAAAAATAAGTTCACGCATTTTAATACGAGTTTATTACTAACTTTCAAATGTGTGATGGTCTGATTGTTGGGTCTTTTTTTTTAAGAATTAAAAATGGTTTTTTCTTTTAAGAATTAAAAATGGTATATATTCACACTATGGTCTAATTGTCATATTTGTAGTGTCATAATATTAATATAGTGTCTTAAATTCGAGAGATCTCGAGATCAAACGTTTGTGACAAGGCAAATATTAAATTATCTTTGCAAGAGATAAAGGACCAAGATGTTAAAAATATTCTACTATTAATCTCATCTATTAAATTATCAAGGCATCTTGATAATTTGGTTTTCCTACTCTTTTTTTTTGGATTTGATGAAAATATTCTACGTATCATTTGAATCATTTCTCAGATGCTTTGATGCTATCTCTCTGACCAACCAAATGTGCCTCATATCATATATTTTCAGGTAACAAAAACTTATTTAACCCAAAATGTAAATGATAATTCCTAAGTGCTTTTGTTTAAGAGAAAAATGTAACCGATAATTCCTAAGTTACATCTACTAATTTGCAGCTTTTCTAGAGCCGTGTATTGAAATTCAAAACTCATACGTGGTGATCTTATTTTGGACAAGAGATCAAATTCATAACCTTCCTTCCAGACAATGTATGTTCCATCACATTATTTCAAGGGTAACAATTCAATAACAAATCAACTGACAAAGTAGTGCCACTATCACCTAACAAAATATTACGAATGTATATACAATTGAAACAAATTAGTTATCAAAATTATTGAAATGGCTTAACCAAATAATAATTATTATTAATGGTCTCTTGGTCGCGTTATTCATCATATCAAAATTGTCTAACTACATAGTAAAACCAAATTCACCTTGAAGGTGCCTCTGAAACCTCAAAACTGACTACAATGAACCCACAGACTGAGCAAGATGATTAGCATGAATGCTGTTCCTCAGACAGTTTCAACAATATTTAAGCACAAATAGTGACATCTGCAATATTTCATGAATTTGAATGGTTTTGTCAGTCAAATATGGTTTGTCTGGTGAAAAGAATTCATTGATTCATAGCTTTTTCAAACTACAAATATACTGAGTTAGCTTCAGCAGATACGAAGGTATGGAATTGAAAGACATACCGAAAACATCCAAAAAGATAGTGGCATACTGCAGCTATAAAACTGAGCTCACGAGGCAGAGCAATTTGTAATGAATCCACAAATGATGAAATACCACGATGCTTCACGAGAACTTTTGAGGTAGAGTTTTCTATATCCACAATAATTGCTACAATTCATTAGCAACAACAAAGTACTGTGGGTTAAGCAGTAGCGGTACAATGTTTACTAGAAGAGAAATTCATGGACCTGGGAGAATCATTTCCTCTAACGACACGGTTATAGATAACCTTAAACGACTGAGAGCCATGAGGTCGAGTAAGCAAACTTATTGGCATTCTTAGAGTTTGCTTTCGGTTTCTTCTTCCCCGAATCAAAATGCTGAACGTTTTCTCATCATCCATGTTCATTTCGCTACTGCTGGTGCTAATGTTGGAACCAACAATTTGATTTGGCTCGTTCACAGCATTGTAGGTCCCAGGAAAATTTGGATTGCCATTTTCTTTTATACTTTCTGAACCAACTCTCACCATTTCATCTTCACTCATCTCCGACGCTGAAGTTTTTACCTCTTTATTCAAATCCCCGACCCTATCAATGTCATCAGGCAGAACTGAAGCTGGACTTGGACTTTCAACTGTATGAAACTGCACTTGAGGCTCTGAAATGATATCAGGGATTGGTTCAACAATAGGTACTGGACGAGGATATTCAACAGGATGACAACCAGTCCAAACAGCACCAGGACCAAACTTAGATATGACAGGATTCAAATTACATTGCCATGTAAAATGATTGGCATGAAAGCCACTGCTGTTTTGTACTGATTGAGGTTGAGTATAAGGAGGATACATGAATGGCAATGGTTGTAGCATGTTTGGTGTTGTTGGAGGTGATGGATATGCATGGTGAGGAGAGGAACACATTGGGTTAACAGCAGGTAGCACACTAGCAGGTCCAGGGTGAACATTCATGTTTACTGGCCAGGGGCCAATAGCTGGAACAGGACCGGGACCAGACGGATGAGTCATATTCATGGCAATAGGGGCCACACGTGCAATGGCAGGTGATGGGTTGAATGGAGCTGCTGATGCAGACAATTTCTTATACGAGATGCCCCCAGCTTGGCTTTGACTAGGTGATAATAAATTGACCCCTAAATCCTCACCACCATGTGGACTAGAATTTGTATTATCAGAAGGTTCAAAACTGCAAGGCAAATCACTTGCAACAAGTTCTTGTTTGTAAGATTCCAAAGCATCTTCTACTGCATCAATCACTATGCTGTTATCAACAGCTCCTTGTGCTTCAACGTCCCCAGACTCAAGCCCCTCAGCAGTTGCACAACTATCATGCACAACTTTATTCAACTGAGTTTCTTCTTTCTTCTCAGTAGAAACTACAGTATCATCTTGTGAATCTTCTATAGAATCAGACAAAGAATCGTCAGACTTCTCTTTAAACACGTTATTTGCCTCTTTTGGGGTTGGATTGATGTTTCTATGAGCTTCAATATCTTCCTCTTCGTGTTTTCCAACATCTTGTTCCTGGCCAACAGAAATCTCATTTTGAGGATTATAGACCTGCAACTTGGAGATTGTCCCAGGAGGAGCCAAGGCTACTTCCTTGTATGAAGGACTTTTACCAAGACTAACTATAGAAGTCTTAACGGGATTAACCTCAATTGAATCAACTTCTTTCTCGCCAACAATTTCTAATGTCTCATTTGCAACAGTCTTTGATGCAGATGGTGTAGACTTGACCCTGTATGCAACAGCCTTGACTGCTTTCCTTCCGAATTTAGTGCCTTGGCTGATGTTTACAGCACGATTATCTGCACCCCCATGGTGTATTGTCCGCTTCTTCAAGAAATAATACTTGCTATTCTGATTAGCACTCTTTACCAAAGAATGTTCAGTGCCAACTTCCGCATTCTTCTGGTAACTATAAACTTTTCCATGTGTTGCCCGTCTTTGTTTCAGTCTCCGGCCATATGAACCAGCTGATCTTGGTCTTTGAACTGATTGCCATCCATCATCTCCATCGGGATGTGCTTCAGACAATAATTCATTAGAAGTTTGTGGTTTTTCATCCGAGATCTTTTCTAAAATTGGCTGTTCCGGATCAGGTGCCGAGTTGCTCTCATTCTCAGAATCTGCACTACTTGCTGGTTCAGGTATATGTAGCTCTTCATCTGAAGCCTCTTTCTGAATTTCTTTTGAAGACTCGTCAGAACTTACTGAGACATTGTTCTGGTAGGATATTGCCCTCGCCTGACACATAATTATCAGACAAATATGATTTGTAGTACAAAATATGGGGAAATATGCAAATCTCAGTTCTCACGTTAATGTGACGAGCAATTGTTTAAGCGCTAAAAAAATTGCATCCAGAAGGATTATTAAAGTGATCTTGAAGCACGCTCCATTTTATTTACATCTCATTAGTTGTTTTGTTTGCTTGAACTTACAACTTTAAAATATTTTCTCAATAGTCAACACAAAATAGAATATCCCTTTGATGGGTTATGGACAAGTTAAAGAATAGCTCCACAATAATAAACCCTAAAATACCAAGACAAACATTCAGAGCAATATCAGAAAATGTATATTTAGACCGCAGGAAATAGCATTCATTAATTAGACAACTCTTTTATATAATTCTTTATCAGGTCTTAAAGAATCAAACTGATGAGAAGATTATCAAGTCCAGAAAATCTGGGAAACTTTTGTTACCTGGTTTCTTCTCTTTGCTGCTGCATCTCTCCCTTTGGCATCGTGATTAGGATTAATGTAGTCAAGAAGATCCGACACACTGACAAATTCCACGGAAATATAGGAAATCATTACAAATGGTGTATGTGAATGTACCATATACAAATATCATATGCTTATCTATAAAAAAAAATATATACAAATATCACACACACAAATATATCAGTTTTTTTACTGAAATTACACACATCAATGTTGACAATTCAAGAGGATAACATAGCCCTCTACAAACGGCACACACATAAAATAGGAGTTATGTCTACTTCGGGCACATATGGCATGCACATTAAATTTTGCTCTTTTGCAGTGTCTATGTTAAATTTTGCTCTGTTGCAGTGTTTATGTCTGTAGTCTGTACTGTGTCCAATGTATTCTTAGAATTGACACGAAGTCATTTACAAATGTCAAGTATATCCATGATTGCATACGACGTACAAGAAATAATTTATTCATTAGTCAAAAACATTTAGAAAGTTCTACTAGCCATAAAAACACCAAGAGAACTGTATTAACGACGGTCATTGACAACAGGCTTCAAAGACTGTAACAATATTCATCTCAGAGTTACATATTACATTAACTGTAAAAAAATTACTCCATCAAATAACACCAAGGGAAATATCCACAACACGAGTACTTCCTGATGCAGAAACTAATCAATTAAGTATCAAATTCAAATCAAAATTCAGAGCATAATTTCACTATACCTTAGATGACCTTTGCTAGCTATTGATGCATCAGGTTTTCTCGTACCATTTCGAGCAGCTTCTTGCTGTTCAAAAGCCTTGGACTCAAAATACTCGAGCCAAGCTGCAGCGTCCTGTAGATTTCATCAAGAAACTATAGATTATGCAAAACAGTTATAATTCTGTGTACATTATTGTTTTAAGAAAAAACAGAAGTGCTACTTTTAGCAACACACAATGTCACATATATTCATAATGATAATGACGATGATGAGAACTATTCAAACATTGTCCTGTGACACCATTTAAGACTTCAATCAACCAGCTATAATATTGTCAATTACTAGTTTACTATTCAAATACTTCCTTGTGACATCGTTTGAGAATTCAATATACTGACTACAATACTGTTAACCACTAAGTTCTGTTCTATTATGTTTGATACTACTGTATTTTTTAAACCAACTAGAGTTTGCAGAACATAGAACTTGCTTAATGTGACAATTTACCTGTGTTCGCAAGTCATCAGGGCCAAGCTTTGCCCGCAGAATTTGCAAAGTTGTTTGCTCATGCTGCACACTCAACGGATATGCTTCCATCAACGAGAGTGCTATTGCTATTGCATGGTAACTCGCAGCTGTCTGCAAATAACCAGTGTCCAAAAAAGATGCAAATGTTATACACAAATGAGAAGCTTTATTACATAAGTAATACAAGCCTATAGGTTAATATTATTATTTTGCCTTCTTTATATATTATGAGTTAAAATTATTATAATTGCCAAGAGTACTAAAATAGTAACATCATCAGCATTTAATAGTAACGCAAAATCAGCAATTTCAACCTACTAACTTCACCTGTTACTATAAAGCATATTATGACAATTATGTGTTATTAAACATTCGACATAGAATTTAAGTAAAATGTAGGATTACTCGAGAATAAAAACTTCAAACTATGGCAAAAACAGGAAATAAAATGAAATAAACTAAAACCTGAATATGATCGGCACCAAGTAATTTTTGGTTGCACTTTAATGCTTTGTGAAGATATCTGAGAGCAATGTGTACATTTCCCAGACCTTCCTCCATCATAGCAACATTAATGTAAGTTGCGGCAGTATTTGGATGAGATGGACCACATGTCAGATGCAAAAGGTATAAAGCACGCTTCACATATCTGATTGCAGAGACAAGCAGTAAAACAATAAATCAGAAGAAAAATTGAAAATAACGCTATTACTATCACAAAACATTGAAACTTGTCTTTACAATACTTTTGAAGATTAATTTAAACATAGTTCAAATAAGTAGGGAAATAAACCTAGACAGTCCTGTTAGATAGGACACAATAAGTAAGGGTATTCAATCTTCCTCTTTTATAAACATTGTTTTCTCTCTTTATAAATTATTCTTCTTCAAGTTAAAAAATGTATAAATCAAAACTTAAAAAACTCAGTTAAATCTATACACACAACATTGTACAACGTTAAACATACTTAAGAGCCAGCTCAGTGTGTTGAAGTCTGTAATAGAAAACAGCAAGATCCCCGTAGCTCTTCATGGTATCAGGATGATCCAGACCTAATTCTCTCTCATTGATATCCAAAGCTTTTTGTTGATAGATCGTAGCCTGAAATAAAGTAAGAAACTTAATGAACTGAAATCAAATTTGGGACTTGACAAAAATAGAAAAAGTAGATCAAGTTTTTTGGTGTAGATGCATTTTTTATAGACAAATTGGTACTAGTTAATTTGTTAGGGGGAGGGGGGTTTGTTAGTCGCAGGGATCAAGCCATGGAGATCCTATATAAATACTTCTGTGTCCCAACACATACAACTGGACAACTTCAGGGATTGGTATAGATGCATAAAAACTATATCGAAATAAATCTATGGTTTGATGAAATAATGTCTACCAATACTAAAACATTAAAGACTAAAATAAACCTGATTAAAGTCTCCAGTATGATATAAAACTACAGCAAGGAGGCTGTATGCTCCTGCTGTCATCCGATGGTAGGGACCACAAACTGCTACAAGCTTTGCAAGAGCCTGTTACCATAAATTAAAGCGGATAACATATGTCAATTTCAGAATGAAAGATATTGAATGTTGAAAACCTTTTTCAACAATTTGAAGATTTCCAATCAAAAGGTTCAGGCTACAGATACCTTCGTCCCATAGGTAACAGCATCTTCAAGCTTTCCCTTGTCTAAAGCTGTTTTGGAGGACTCCAGAAGCTGCCTTCCATCTGCAGATGAGCATGCTGCTTGCTGCAAAGGATCAGCATAAGCAATGCACAAGTTAGGGCATATTCAATAATCTTCAATACATTATGTCAGAGAACCTATGTTCAACATGTCAGCTACCTTGTGAACTGCGACCAAGCTAACAATATCAGATTTTTGGAAGGGAAATGGAGAATCCATGTCAAAATCCCTTGGAACGAGCTCAATTCCCACCTAAAACAGAAAACGATGATAAGAAACAAACTGTCAATGATCAATAACTCATTGATTAATGTAATCTTAAGCCCAACCTATTGACTGATTAAGTCGGTCTCATATTAATCTATATGTACCTGTATGCATATGTTGTACAGGCAAAGATGAATGTTTTCTAATAAAAAGAAGAAGAAAAAGAAAAAAGAAAAAAAAAGGACATACAACAAATATTAGATGTTCACAAAAAAATGCTATGAGAGATGTTGCAGTTGAAGGGAGGAAAACAGGTTCACTTGTTTCACGACAAGAGTGACATACTCTTTGTATGAAATGAAAATAAGACCTTATGTCAATAAGGTAATAAAGGTAGCATATGAGCATGTAAAGTCCACTCTTTCAGAAGCTGTAAATAATTACTTGAGGCTACTTCAACTTCACAAAGAAGTAAAACTCAAACTCATTTTTTTAAATGTGTACGGTGACAGTATTAAAGTGTAAAAGGTCCCTATCTATGTTTATAGTAACTGAACTTATGACCAACCAACAAATACTTAGACAAAATGAATCACAAAATCTGGCATAGTATATTACTTCATAACAACGTAATCTGTAATGCAAGACTCCGGTACCTTGTGACACAAGCCGCGTAGAATTGCAAATTTCCTCACATCTTTATAGTTCAACCTGCTAAGATCCCAGTCAAATCTTTTCTTCAAAAACAACTCTAGCCATTTCCATACAAGAGGGTGGACATCACATGATTTATCTGATTCTTTATTTTCAGGAACGCCAAGCAGCAAGTTCAATGCACCAGCTATTGATGAAGCCATTTTCTCCTTTTCAACAACAGAAGAAATCACTGCCCTAAGGATGTGCTTGAAAGCTCGAACTATCATTTCATGAATGCAAAGTGATTGCACATGTGAAAGTTTTTCAGAAAGCTTGACCTGTGAAGATAAGCAAAATGCCAACATCATACAACATGGAAAAGCTCACATACAATACCATAAAACTAAAACAGAATCCCGCACAAAACCTTCTAAAACATATGTGGCAGACAGTAAAAGGGAAACGAAAGAAACTCCAATGCAAATATAAAGCATTTTAGTTTGGCCAACATTTATAATCCCTAAAGGCACATTTTCAGAGCTGGTTATGCTATTTTAGATATGTCAACGAAACGCTAACATAAGCCATTTTGTGAATGTTGACTGTAGAAGAAGCATGAAAAAGAATACTCTATTTGATAACAAAGAGGACAAGTAAATAAAGTTTAGAGCACTGACAACATGTCCAAGAGATCGCATTCGTAGACCCCTAGTATGCATAAAATCAGTTAACGTGCGGCCATCAACTGGAGAGAGTTCCAATGAGCCAAAATCTGCTACCTGTATTGCATAATTAATATTATCATAAAAATCGCGAGGGTCGTATTAACAAGAAAGCCTTGCAGCCAACCAATGAAATAAAATTATATAGTTACCAGTTTTGGGATAGCAACATCCATGTAATATTTCTGAGACAAGTCGATCAAATCTTGCATAGACTGTTAACATGAAAAAATAGTTTGGTTTAGACACCGGATGAAATAGTGGTTTTGTCGCTATGGAACTTGAAAATACTTTGTTACACCAAGAGTATTTACCTTGCAGTGAAGTCCAGTTCCTGATTCTTTCAATCGGGTAAAAGCTGCTTCAGATAACATCCGTTTCAGCACAAGCTCATTCTCAACTGCTGCAGTTTCATGCTGGGATTCACTTGAGGACAATGCATCATTTTCACCCTCGAGATTAGATTTTGATTGTTCAGATGCACAATTAGTATTGGTTGAATCAGATTTCTTTTTATTATTCTTGAGGGCTTTGAGGGGTTTCCCAAGACCCTCAACCTTCATTTCATTGTTAGCCTTCTCCAAAGATGGTTTCTTATCTTTTTCTGTACTGTTTTGGTCTTGCAAATGCTGTACCCAGCACGCTCCTAGTTCCCATCTTACAAAATAGTCCAAACTTAGTTCCTCTTCCTCAAGCTTAGCAAGGCTTTTTTTAATCAGCTTTTCCACAAAAGCATCGGTACCACCAAGCTCTTCACTCTCAAACATTTGTATCTCAGTCATCTGTTTATTGTTCTCTGGCAGGGCTGTGCTGTGAAGACGAAATCTTAAACTGCAAGGAACAACAAAATAATTACACGCCCTATTATCATTGGATCTGGATAAATGAGAACTTACTCAACCAAAGGAAGCTAAAACAACAGTTATGAAGTTTCAAAAAATGCAGAAATAGAACCAAATCTATAAAATAATAACAAAAGCCTTTTCCTATGGATGAGATCAGTTAGATGTATAAAACAGCGTCATGATGTATATCTAAAAAAAGAGAAACACAAAAGCTATAACCAAAAAATAACTGTAAGTAATCCAAACATCGAGGAGGACAGTACACGATGAAAATAAATTTCTACGTAAAAGTGAGGAAAGCTCAAAACTTCATTAAAATAAACTCCCAGCAAAACTTCATGAAATATATACAGTATGTAAAGCTGTAAACTAGAAAAATTGTATAATGCAGATAACAGAAGGGTTCAAGAACCTGTTAATGTTTAGTGCATTGGCACCACCCTCTGGCTGATCAAACACTTCATTATTTTGATGAAATGAAGAATTGGCATTGTCATTAGCTCCACCTTTAACTTTCACAACAACCACATAACCACAATATCTTACGTAAACAACACCTAAAGTGGTAATATCCTGCACATTAAATGTAACATATATTAGTTCTATGAAAGGCAAAGTAGCATTCAAAGCACCAATTTAACCAATCTTTATCTATATATAAAAAAAAAATCATACATGGGCGGCAGTATTTTCATCTGCAGTGATCCCTTTCAGTAAATTCCGTTCAACTAGATCCTTTTGATTTACTCCTGTAGCTTCAACTCCATCAATTTTGGAATCAATCTTACAGCTTGCGACAGAACCGTCTTTCAAGACTCTAACGCTCAAGTCACCAACTCTCTCACTGTAAATATCATTTTCTGCTGCTGAGCAGTTAAAACTGGGATCATCCAAAACATGATTAACAGCCTTAATTGCTCTGAAAATAGCAACGTCAACAAACAGGCTGTGCAGAAGAAATGCTTTTCTATCACGGCCTTGCCTTTCTTCTGCTGTCTTGCAGGGCATAGATGCGATAAAAGAAAACTTATTGGCCCAAGGAATCAAATCATACTCTCCGTCTCTTCCTAGACCGCCACCATTTCCTCCCCAATTTTCATCCTCCACCGGAAGAGGAGGAAAAAATGATGGCGATTGTGCTGCAATGGGAGGAACAAGCCAAGTGTTGGATCTGAAGCCATATGGGAGATTTCCAAACTGAAGAGAGAAAATGAGGCAGAGAGCATAAGTAAATACAGTGTTAGTTGCAACAAGCAGCATTTACATGCGCCAATCAAAGCCGGTAACATGATTTCTGCTTCTTTTACCCAGTTATGGCAAATTTTGAATTGTAAATCAGAAATTAAAAAAAAAAAACGGAAGCTGTTCAATACCTTGTTACGTTCTGAAAATGCCTTCAAGAGATCATCGTACGCCTGAAAATTGAGAAGAAATTTGTTAATTTTACAAAATTAGAATAGAGAAGTTCGTGTCTTTAAACTTTTAATATATTTTCTGGAATTTTATTTGTTCAAACCATACAAGAGTACAGACATAATTTTGGAATCTGAAACAACGCATGTCAAAACTTAAAATACCAAATTATATATTGATTAGAACATTTGAAAATTCAATTGCCAAGGAATAGAGACTTCACAAATAAAGTCTAAGGATTGGCATTCGATCGTTGTTGTCTATATTTATATGTTTGCAATTATCTATGTCCCCAATGTGTCTATGATGTAGCACCAGGAGGACTATTAGCTACTGTCTACTGTCTATCATCATACAAGAATAGAGTATAGGTTTACACATTAAAGCAACAAAGGTTAACATTTAATTTTAATAGTGAAATATATACTTCACAGTAAAAGTTGTTTAAAACTAAATTAAATTGAAGAGACAAAAAGTGGAAAGAGCACAAACATTGTCAAAAGCTCTGCTAATCTGTCTCAGCAAATCAACAAGATTATGACACAGAATTCTCTGCTTCCCAACACTGTAAAACCCCTTTCTGCAAGCCTCAACATGCACCACTTTCCCGTTGCAAACCTTCACCTGAGAACACAGCACAACATAAGCATGTTTGGCAAAAATGGAAAAAATAAGCTTGGAAGAGATACGTTTACTAATGGAAAAGATAAACGTTCCCCTTAGCAATTCCTATCTGCTTGCATAATATCACTCGATTGGCTTATAGTATTTTTTGACTCACTTATAACGTTTTTTCAGTACCACTTGAGATCGGTTTGAGTCTAAAACTTAAATATTGTTGTCTTGTTTTTTTGGTACAAAAATATTGTTATCTTCATCTCATTTTTTTATGTTCTTATACTCTACCCAAAAGTTAAAAATATTTATAAAAAATGTTCTATCTTTACCCTTACAATTTGAATTACATTATTTCTCAACCTTATGTTAAACTAAACAAAAAATCACATCATGTATAAAAAAAATTAATAATAATAATAATAAAGTATATATTTTACTAAACGTAAAATATATACTTTATTATTATTATTACTTGTTTTTATACCTGATGTGATTTCACATTTCGTTTATATGAGTATGTCAAAATAGAATAAAATTAAAAATAAAAATAAAAATAATATTCCAATTCTCAAAGTGATGAATAATTAAAATAATAAAAGTGATTTCACATGAATTTATATAGGAAATGTGGTTATGATTAAAATTGAGATTTTTTTTTTAAGTAATTGATTAAAATTGAGTTTTTATTTTTGAAGGAATAAGTGAGTTGAACATAAAGTAATTTATTTTCAAATACATCTACCTAAAAATAAGTCTAACAATAAATTTTAGATTTTTTTGTCAAAATAAATTTTACATTTTTGTCAAAAAAAAATCACATTTAGAGATAAAAACAATAATTTGAAAAGAAAAGAAAAAACAACATTCTAACATAACATATTATTAGTTTTATGTTTCTAAATCAATTTTATCTTTTGTTAAAAAAAATATTCAATTTTTCCTATTATGAGTAAAAACGAGAAACCAAACATTCACTAATCAAATTTTAAACAATTCAGACGAATATGGACACCCGCGTGTTTTTAAATTTAACGCGCGACGAGAAATTGAAAAGGCGCGAAATATACTTACATCGAGCGAGAAGAGATGATCCTCCTCCAATATCTCCTCCACGTTTCTCTTCGAAGCTTTCTTCACATCTACAATCATCAATTCACACATTCAGTCATCATCGAATCGAAATTCAAATTTCAACACATCAATCATGGAAATTGCACATAGAACGAAATAGCGAAGAAGAAGAAGAAGAATTGTACATTGAAGAGGAGCAGTGAGATGCGAAAGAGAGAAAAACTCGTAGAAACTCTCGAGCTTAGGACAGGAGTGGCTTATCTCTCCGTCAGCGTCCGCCGCCGCGGCAGCTTCTTTCTGCAATTGCTTTGCCGGAGGCGGTTGAGATTTGGTCGACTTCGCCGCATTCTTCGGCGGAGACGACGGACCGTAGCTGGTGGTGCATGCAACGATGTCCAGAAGTCTCCGCACGTGTGCCACCGCTCCATCTGAATCATAATCCTCTGCAAGTGTAAAATGTAGAAGATTAAGGAAACGACGTCGTAACCGTTTTTCTTATTTTACTTTAAAAAAAATAAAAAATTGAAGAGAGAGAAATGAACCTTCAACTAAAGTGAGGAGGCAAGGCTTCAGTGCGGACACATCTACCGTATCCTTCAAACGTACACCTCTTATCTGTATTATCATTATCACATAAAGAGTTCTATTATCAGTTATCGCAATCAAAATATACAAATTCTAATATAAATAAAATTTTATAATTTCATTCTATATAATTATATATTACAGTTATTTGCTCTTTTTTTTGTTATAGTATTCGTAGGAAAAACCAGTTTCTTATTTTGTTTAGTGTACATATTTTTTTTATATTTATTTTAAGCAAATTAGATGAGTTGATCTAGACCAAGATTTTAAATCCAAGGTCCTTTTGTATGTACATGATTAAGGATGATTTTATAATTGACAAAAAGTCGTTATCTATATTTTTCATGAGGTCCATATTTATACTTCAAAAAAATAATAGTAGGTCGATATTTATTTGAGGATTTCTACTTTCTAGAGAACAAATATACTTCTTTTTTATTTATATTTTTCTTAGATGACGATTGGTGTTTTTCATTGGCTCCCAGTTTGTAGGTTTGTCAAAGAAAAGTCAAGTAGTTTGTTTGAATTTACAGAATACCACACACATGTGTAACACATAGGTGACATAAAAATGTTTTAATAAAAAAATATTAATTTTAAATTAAATAATATAACTAATTCAAGTTTGATAATCCTTATTTTATCTTATCTCAATGATAAAACGTTAAATTAAAATTATATAGTATGGTACACAATTTTCACCTCATGTGATAGTGAAAAGTTGGTGATGTAACACGTCTCAGTATTCACCGATAAAAGCCGACGAACATCTATTATTCTATCCGTTGATATCCCCTGCTTCAAAATATCAAAAAAAAAAAAAAAAAAAAAAAATTTAAATATAAAGTTTGTATAAATAAAACAATAATAAAGTCGTGAAAGCTAAAGCAACTTGAAAATGAGAGAAAACCCAAATTCTTCATGGTAAGTGGAACTATTCACCAATTCAAGCAACATAACAGAAAATTGCAAAATTGGGTTTGTTGTTTTGTTGAAAATAGATACATTTCAATTTTGTCTACATGTTATATCGTCAAATTATCATTCCATAGCCACACACTTTCTATTCTATGGACATTAATTATCATGTGCATGCTTCTCTGTATCATCTGCCAAAAATAACCCATAAGATTATTATAGTACTTGTTCAAGCCTAACACAAATGGTGACAAGATTATAATATAGCTAATGGTTGAATTTAATTATTAATAATCTATCTGTGAGGTATAAAGTTCAGCACTACTAGCTAGCCACAATTTAGTTAAAATATGAGAAACTTAACAAAAACCTGCATAAAGTTGTTGACAATGCACAAAAAAAATAATAAGCAGTTAGAGCAAGAACCATGACACTTATACCAAATTAACTATTTCTTTAATCTCTTTCCAAATTAATTAATAAATTAAAACAAACCTTGAGAACAACACTAGTTTCATCTGGAAGGTTCACTGTGATGTCCATGACAACAGGAAGAACTGCAAAATTACAACAACAAAAAAAATACAACTAAGTTAAGTACAAGCTTTCAAATTAAGTACTTATATTATAACTTAATTAATTGTATTAGAATAATTCAAAATTAGAAATTTCGTTACCCTTCTCTTCTTTCTTCTTCTTCTCTCCCTTGGCCTTTCCACGACTGTATCTTGGGGCCATTCTGAATTCCTTTGAGAATGAAATAAGAAAAAATAGAAATTAAAGCTTTATATAAGAATACACAAATGCATAAGTTAGGATAATTTACACATTAGAATAACTATATAAGGTAGCAATATATTTTTTATTCACTATATGTTGCACATAGAAGAAATTAAAGGTTATCTAGAGAGTACTTTATAGGTGCAAAGGAATTTACCAAAAGAATAAAAAGCAAGTACTTTTAATGAACTTTGAGGAATGAAGATGACAGAAAGAGAAAGAGAGGGGGGGGGTTCTTTAATGTGTTATTGAGGTTATTGATGAGAATATAAAGTACAAATTGAAAGAGAAAGAGTGATAAATGAGGTACAACCAGAATGAAGATAATGAAGTATGCAAGAATGAGGAAAAATGATAGAGGAAGAAAAATAGGAGAAGGAAGCAGAAAGATAATATAGAGGAAAGTGTGGTATGATAAGGAAGGAAGGGCTGAGATTCAATGGTCAGAATCATAGATTGGCATTTTATGGCAGCTTGCTTATAACAGGTTAAGTATCAATTTGCAGGGTATATCATGTATATATATATACACCTATACCTTTGTTTTCATTTTCATTTTTTGTTTTCGTTTTCATTTTAAAAAATAAGTTTAATTGTGATGCATAATTGGTGTAAACTAGTTTTACATTGATATTCAATGAAAACTCGTGATATTACCCATTTAAATTAAATGCAAAAATAATTATAAAATATTATATTTTCATTAGACATGTGTGTACGACTAATTTACATCGACGATGCATTTCTTTTCTTTTTTTAATTCAAAATTTAGAATTTTTTATTATATTTTTCAAATCCAATAGCTGAAGGAATTAGTGGTGATGAAGAGGGGGACCACGTAGTATAGATAGGGTCCATATAGATAGGAAAGCCTTATTAGCATCATAAATCGCTATTAAGAAATTGAACAATGCAAAAAAATTCGATAATACAACTACAAGGTTGAATTTGCATTGAAAAAAGAGATGGTCTTACTAACCTTCATATTAAATATATGGATGTTTGAATAAAATATTGAAACAATAAACTTATTTTAATCAAAGTTATAGACTTGAATTGGCAATGTGTTGCACATTTTTTTTTGTCAAAGTTCACTCTTTTTAGTAAATTGTTTCAACCTTTTTAAAATGCAAGAAATAGAATTGTTTGCCTTTAATCAAATCATTTCCGCTAATTTGGATTTAGGAACAGAGTATGTTGGAATTTATGAAAATTCAAACAATGGATAAGTTCTTTTCATTGACTAAAATACTTAAGGGATAAAGTAGACCGATTAACTTGATTTTTTATAAAAATTCAAAATTAATCGTGCATAAATATATTTTCCTGTGATTTGTATTTTAGGAGTATTACTTCAAAATAACAAAATGATACACGTGAATAGACAAAGTTCTCGTTATGCCATTTCAACATTTACCAATACATAATTGACTAAATTGGTAGGAGATTTTGACCCTTAAACAATCAAGGGTTCGATATTTGACTCTTACGTATGAAAAACAAATTGATTTGTAGGTAAGAACCTACCTTGTATATCCCACAAAATTGCTTAGTGCTTACAGAGATTAGCTACTGCTATCAGCCATAGAATCTTCTTACACATAGATTAAATTCATATAAGTCTCATCAATTTCCATGTTGATCTTATACCATTTTATGTGGGGGGAAATTTCAAAATAAATCTCACTCAATAAAGAGAATGAATGGATCCTGTCAATAAATGTACCCCTGTCTGTTTTACAGAACCCCATACTAGATTTCAAGCATTTTTCAAAAAATGGACGTGGATGTCGAACCAAGAGCACGATCAAAGAATAATAACTTAGATTTGAAAGTTGTCTTCAACTGTTCTTTGCTGTTTTTTGTAGCTGAACTTATTGACTTCATCAAAAAATGAGTACAGGATATAACATGTTTATAAAGTTATTGTTTAAGGGATGACTTCAACTATCATCGTATCTTTGTCTAAATGTGTTGTTGCACTTTATTAAATTATTGCTAGTTTATATCTAGAAATCATGGTCTTTGTGCTATGTAATGTGATTTTTGGTTTATATATATATTATGCTATTTATTTATGAAGTTTAGAGTAACAATCGTTGGTCTTTATTTTAAATTTTTAGTTGTTAAGTGGAATAAACATCAATACGATTGCATGGATAAGAAGACTGAAGTTTTGAGTGGTTAAACATAGCCTTCTAAAGGGTCAGACTCCATCAAGCAAAATAAATCGATTTTTGAGAGGTTAACCTCTCAGAAAAGAAAACCATGATATCTACAAACGTGCATCCTCATAAATCATATATCTACCCGTTGGAATTGAGAGTGGTACACTAAATTTTGAATTCCAATAGTTATGGTCCTTCTTGAAAATTTGTCTATATATTTCTTAACCAGGTTCTTCCTTTCACTTCTCATTTTCCCATCTCTCTTCTTCCTATCTCAAACCTCTCCCATACATCCACCATCACCATTGTCGCAGTTGCTACTTTCCCTCTAGGTCAAATTACATATCTCTACTTCAATGGTTATTTATATACTTTTTTTTATATATTGTTATGACAGTTTAAACAAAATAATTCATACACAAATATGTCCCCTAATAGGAAAGGTAAAAAATCGAATATTTTTTGAAAATAATATAATAACAAGATTTCATAATCAGATAATAATATTCCAGTATTTAAAAGGACAAAACTTAAGTAAAGTGTCGACTGTATTGTTTTTAGTGTTTCCAATAAAAAGATGACACATATGTTATTTATTTGTTTAATAATTATTATCCATCAAATTTTAACCACCGTTAGCGCTTCCGTCTTCTTCCTCTTTCTTGGTTCCTCCTCTCTCACTAGATATGTATCAATGAAATTCAATTCAAGCACTCATCTGCAACATGAAGAAGATTTCTTGTTGCAGTCAGATTCCATACCCAATATCTTTATTATTCTTCGTTGCCTAAAAGTGTTGTATCAATATCAAAATCCAAATTGATCAAACCAATCTTATTATCTTGAAATATCACTTGATGCAATTCTAACCAAATCAAGAATCTTAGCATATAAAAAAACTTTTAATTTGATGAAATTATAGCTCAATTTCGAAATCTCAATTAAAAATGAAGCACAAGAGGGGGAGAGGAATGAGACTCAACAACGAGATATTCAAGTAAGGACCAACACTTATGATGTGCAATTGAAGACAAACTTCGATTAATATTGTCACCGACTTCAAATGTGCTCTTCCTTCCCTTCCTCCGCTCATTTCTACGAAGCGAAACCATACATTAAGAGAAAACACAGAAATCATGATGAGACTGTCTTTCTTTCCTTCCCGTGTTTCCGTTAACCATATATCATGATTGAGTTTATTAGAAGATGACGTGGCATAAGTAATACATATGTTAAGTTTTTGTTGGAGAACGGTAAGAACCATATCAATGGCGATGTACATAAGTTTTGTCCTGTTTAAAATCCTTAAAAAAAATGCTGAAAAATGTATTTTTGGATATAAAATTTGGATTTCAAATACTTAAATATTATTATATGATTTTGTTATTCTATTATTTCTCGACAAATTATTAGCTTTTTTTCCCCTTCCTATTAGGAGACATATTTGTGTACAGAGATATTTTTTTGTTAGTATGGTAACTACATCCGTAGTATATTTTTTATACTGCCGGCGGCGAAGCTAGCCAATTGTTTTTAGGGGGCCAAATATATAGAAAAAATAAAAATACTTTTACAAATATCATCTTAACAATTTTTGTTGTTGACATAGTTCTGTGTGAACTTACTATAAGGACTTAAAGTGCCAAAACAAGAAAAATAAATGTATCCATCAAGTGATAATGTGTTGTCTTTCATATTTCTACTAGTAATTTTCACAAATAAACTTATTTGGGGTGGCTAAATCTATATTACAAGAGTAATTAAACACAAAAATACACTTACTTATCAAAAAAATTAAACAAATTAAAAAAAAAGGTAGTCAAGGCCACCCCAAGCTAACACTACCCTTCGCCCCTGCATACTGCCACCGTCACTTTTATATCCGTCATCAAATCAAACAACCCTCTAAACCTATCGCACAACGGAACCTCCCCAACCACCTATTCGTTCAGAAAAACGTATATTCCCCATTACCCACCTTCTGACTCACATTTTTCTCAAACCAACTCCCCCCCCATGTCCTTCCACCAACTCGACCCACTCCTCCCCCTCCTTCACACGCCCTCCCTCTTCCTCATACTGAGCAACCATCACGTGATACCACAAGGCATTCCGCTCCACCAACATCATCCCACACCATTTACCTAAAAGGGCGACATTGAACTCCCACAATCGTTGCACCCCTAATCCTCCCTCCTCCTTTCTCAAACAAATTGGATCGTAGGCAACCCATGAAACTTTCCTAAGTTCCTCACGCTCACTCCAATTTTTTTTACATAAAATAGAATCAATAGAGAAAATGATATCCGGTGGGGCTTTGAAGAAGGAAAGAGCATAGACAGGAAGAGAGGACATGACAAACTTTAGGAGAACTAAACAGTCACCTAAAGATAAATTTATGCTCCTCCACCCAGACAGTCTAGACTTGATTCGAGTGAGCACCGGTTCCCAGAACAAAACACGCTTCAGATTACCCCAAATTGGCATCCCCAAATAAACAAAAGGAAGCTTCCCAATTTTGCAATTCAACACCAAAGCCGCCTTATTTAACCAAGAATCAATGACATTAACGTCAACCAGCAAACTCATTAGTGTGGACGAAATTTAAAGATTTTATATACTATAGACTAAATTATATATGTATTGATAGCTTGGGATATATAATTGGTGGTCTGCTCCTATTTAAGTTCCTCAATTTGAAATAGGTTTCTAAACCGGCTTGGATGCCAAACCAACCTTTTAAAAAAGCAAATCTTGAAAATGGCTTATAACATATAATAGGTCAGGCTCAACCATTAGATTTTTCAAATAAGCTAATCTATTTAACTAAAGACACATTTTCACCCCCTAAGAGTAAAAGATGATTGAACTAGTATAAATTCTAGATCTCTGTCTTTTTTTTTTTTGGTAGATAGACGAAATGACAAAGTCATTGTAAACTCACATACATAAGTGGAGGTACCGGGGTTCGACATTTTTACCAGTTGAACTAGGACTTCTGGATTAGATCTCTGTCTTTTAATACGTATTTATGTGAAATTGATAGTACGTTACTTAATATTGAAAGTTTTTTATGCATATTTTGATATGATTTAGCCATTCTGAATAGTTTGATTTCATAACTAAGTTGATTAAGATTTTTAATTTTGAATAAAGAATTTTCAATGTCTTAAAGATGAGGGCTAAAAAAAAATTCGAAGTTATTTAGTTGTTAGAATTTCACCTCTTATAGTAAATAAATTATGGATTCAAGACCCATATCATGTCTATTGCAATGTCCATTCCAACTTAATTATGCTCACGGAGAACGTCCTCTTTTTACAGCCAAGTAATATAATAGCTAGAAATTTGTCCATTAAGGTGAACAAGTGGTATCTAGGTTTGAACCTTAGACCCAATATACTGCAAGTCTGCAACAACCCTGTCAACCGAGTTATGTTCACAAGGACTCAACAACATTCTGTTTAATATATACTTTTATTTAAATTTATTGGTTAAAATTAATATGGGTCTCATAAAAGTTTAATGAAATCCGTATGAATTTTAAGCAATAAAAGAGAGTTAGTTGCTATTCATGTCCTTAAATTGCATACAAGTTGAGTTCCATTTATTAATAATTGAAATCTAAGGTGATTGGTGTTCTCATTGTCATATTGCAAATTATAGTGAATCATCAAGGTTTTGTTTTTTCTATGTAAAATTTGTAATTATGTTATATGATTAAAGTTAACTTAATTTTCTTTTTAATTATAATAAGTCTTGAAATATGGAACCCTTTTTTACAAAAGAAATTATACGACTTGTGTGAGTTGTATGATTCTTATAAAAATAATGCAACATCAAAAACAATTATTTAAAGCTCATAAACCTAATTAAAAAAATTCATTTACTTGATTACAGACTATTTTTCAATTCAGGATCTATTTAAATATCTATAAATTGAGTGACATCAAGAATAGCTAAACATAATTTTAGTTACCAACACTACGTTTGCCAACTTGTCCAAATAAAACACTACGTTTGCAGAATCCTCAATTATTGTGTAAATTTTAACCTCTTGCATGCCATTGAGCATGCATCTCTCTTCATGTATTGGAGAGTCAATATCGACAAAATAAAGTAATCACCAACCAACCTTAGAAATGTTGCATGCACAAACATTAGGAATCCTTTACTTATGTGTAGCAATATGCAGCATGCTCAAACAATAACAATATTGTTTCTCTCTTTTTAAGTCAAAGAAGTTGGTGCCACTTCAATTTTCACATATATCTGTCACATTAATATTTGGCTAGCACACCGAAAGAAATTCAGTATATATGTAACCTATGAATTGAAGTAGTATAGTAGCTACTAGCTAGCAACTAAAAATAAGTGCTTGCAAATTCTTCTTTGTGATGATTATTATCCATTTTGCTTGAAAAATATTAATCCTACTACAAGCTTTTGTCTAGGGCATTTCAAGCATGTATGTATTTATATGAGAATTGCCTAATTTAGGATGTATTTTCTAACAAGAATGAAAATCATATCCACCGTTCTATTGAAGTCAATGAACAATGTATGCAGGGTAATTCAATCTCATACGTTTGAGCTAAACTAAATAGTCGTGTAGTATGTGAGTGGATAAGTACCCAGTATATATCCACCATTCTCATGAGAATGATGTCTGGATAACTTTGATGCAGATTGCTATAAATTAATATATTTTGAATTTTGGCTCCTTTTCATAGTCTCTTGAATTTTTTATTTTAATTTTTTTTGGATGTATAGTCTCTTGAATTTTGACTCCTTAAATTGTTAACACTTATCTTTAATTTATAAATTATTAGACATGGAAAAATGAAATTACTAAATAAAGTTAAATTGTAAAAAAAAAAAAAATTTAAACTAGTCATCAACTTTGATGTTTATTGGCAAAGGAGGAAATCAAGCAGGAGAAATGAAAAAATGTTGCGTTGTGACATCTTCATCTCCGCTACACTTATTTTATTCCTATGTTAGTTCTTCGTCGTCCAATAAAATTCTCATTCAATTATAATTTGAATAGTACTTTCATATCACAAAAAACACACGAGACTCTTATCTATTTCGATCATCCTTCTTAAAAAAACATAACTAAAAGAAAACATTTACATTATGAACCAAATATGGAAAAATTAAATAAACCAATTTTGTTTGAATTTTAGATTTTCATCGATGGTTTTGTCTAACATGCACAAGAAAAAATGATTTTGCATCATGCCTAAGTGTCTTTTTCACCATTAAATCAACAAGTCACATCATATATCGATGGTGTGATTTATTGATTCAATGGAAAAAACAAGTCTTCAAATAAACATCACCCTTTCTAGGAGATCGATAAAGATACTTAATGACAAGTTTTTCTGACTCTATATTTTGAAATCATGTTTTCAAAATTTACTTGGTTCATAGTTTTCCAGCAATAATTGATATACATATTGATCTTCTAAGAGGAAATCAATCGCAGACCATTTCGTTTCTAAGTACTTTCCAGACTGATCATTTTGTTTCTATTTGAAGAAAAGTGCCACGGTATTTTTTGGATGCATTTGCTCGTATACAATTATTACATATTTTCGAATTTATTTTTTTAACACGATTTTTTATTTTTTATAAATGGCCATTTGTTCATCCAATTATATATTAGAAAATTTTCCATTATACTATATTTGTTCTTCCATGACAACATTGCTTGGTCATGTGCATTGATATCTCTTTCAGTGTTTCCCTCATCAAAAAAGAGGTTCCAATTGACCAATTAGATGTTTACATTTTTTATGTTTGTTCTAATCAATAATGTAATCACAGTCCTTTGTCTACCAATTGTAAATGTAGGTATACTAAGGGCTTGCTAGATTAAGTTTTGAATTTCAGTTTTTAAAATTATTTTATAAATTACCTTTTAAAAACAATTTTTAATTAGAAGATAATAAAAAAAATCATCTAAAAAATTTGCTTGGTAATCCTACTTTTAAAAACTATATTAGAGATGAGAAAGTAAAATAAAAATAAAAAAACTTAATTCATAATTTTGTTTTGTAAATATGGTATGGTAATTTTTATTTCTAATATTTTATAGTAAATACTTTGATCTTTGTATTTTTTGATTTATAGTAACACGGAAAATATACGATTAAACCTTTGAATCATACAACGAAGTTGTGAAAAAGAATGATTGATCAGAGACTGAAAAAAGAATAAAATATGACAATTAATTCAGTTTGTTGATGCGATGTTGGCCATTGAAGCGATCTACTACTTTTGATGGAACAACAACTAATGAATAAAAAAGACTTGCACTAATTTTTATTGATTTGGAGAAGAGATATTATAGAGTGCATAGTGAGATGTTGTTAAAAGTCCTATAAAAGAAAAGAAATAGGAGTATACATTCAAGCAATCGATGATCTATATTAGAGTTTTTGACTAGTGTAAAGACCACGATGAGACCACAAAATTATTATCCATAACAACGAGACTTCACTATGAATCAAATTTAAACAATCATCTTTTAACATTAGTATTAGACATAATTACGAAACTTTTTTTAAGTAAGACAAAATTATGAAACTTATTCAAGATTCGGCGTTGAGATGCATGCTTTATGAAATTTATAAAGAGGAAAAAACATATCAAAGTGAGTTAGCGAGTAACCAAGTGATTGAACTCGAGCAGTTAATGAATTTCCTCTAGAATGAATTGTTCGGAAGAACTAGAGTTTGATTTTTGGGTATAACAGTTCTTGACCAGACTTTATTTAATTACTTCCAAATTGAACTCCGAATTGCCAAAGTTCGCTTCTCTAGTGATCCAAAGGGTTGCCATAAAGAAAAAAAGTGGGTTAGTGAGTCTGCTTAACAGCTTGGGATGCCCGACCCAGGATTTCAAATTCATATACAAAGCGCGTTGAAATATCAAATTGCATGTTGCATAATTTTTTTTGATCAAGGCAAAAATTAAAGACAAGACAAAAAAAAACTACAATCTCAAATACATCTTCCTCGTATCGTCAACTAAGATGTATGCAGAAAGAGCAAAAGATTAATAATAATAAAACTATTATCCATAGATGCATCCAATTTAACCAATTTTCACAAAAATTGTCTTCACGCATAGTATGATAAAAAAGACAACTACCAAAAAAAGTGTTTAAAAGGCACCGAGAAAAGTGTTTGAACTCCACGTTATGATCAACAATAACAGGTGGAGTTTAGTATGCGAAAGGGGAGTTATTTCCCATCATCGGAAAATTAATGTTAGCCATTAGATCAAGTAAAGAGCACAGTTTATTATACATTCTCAACACTAGATTTTTATCTTCTCCAACCACTCTCTCTGCCCCATGTCTCTCTCACCCACTATCTTCATCTTCCATATAGAACACAAGCCTTTTACTACAATTTTTTCTCTTGGGCATGTGACTTCTCTTATTCTTTTTTTCTGCTTCTTTTATTCATCACCTAAATTAGGAAATTAATTTTGTTCAATTTTGCTAGTTATGATTGTGAAGTTACAATCTTCTCTTATATGGATATAAATCAAGGATAATAGCTAGTTTACAATGAAGCTTGTTGTGGTAGTTTTTCAGATCCGAATTTGTTCTTGTTGTTTTGATGTTCCAGAATTAATGAAGATTATTTTATTTTTTGAAACAAAATGAATTAATGAAAATTAACGGTTGGTTTCAGATTAAATTCCTTTCTCTATTTTATTTCAAGAGTGTTTTTGAAGGAAAAAATTAATTGAGAGCTGAAGAAATGTAATTTCCATCGTGACATAATAAGTTGTTAAGGTTAAAGATGAAGTGAAAAATATATAATGTAGATAGACTATAATAACAATGGTGGTATTACTTAATCAAATGGTTAGAAAAAGACTTTCATTTGGTGGGAAAGAAGTCTCCATTCCCATTCTAAACAACACCACAATAACAACCTATGGGTGAGTTGTTGAAACCCCGTCTTCAATAAGAGAAATAGTTGTCTTAGAGCCAAATTTACATATGACGTCTCTAGAGCCATGATCCAAAGTCATGCGATATAGCTTGAAGTTTAACATTGACATTGCTAGTAATTCGAAGTTCAACGTTGACATTGCTAGTAATTCAACAACTACCATAATAACTTTTACTTAGTAATAATATATTTTTTAGCTCGAACTTGATTTCTTTGAAATTCACGAAGAACGCAGTAGTCCAAATCACATTATTTAAAAGTCAATTTTGTCAAAACAAAAGTCAAAAAATTATATCTTTTACCTTTTTAAATTATTTTATATGGAAAATGCAAACAGATTGTTTTTTTTAAGGGCAAATAAAATGCAAGGTGCCTTAAAAACTTGCGGATAAAACTGGAAAAAAATACAATGGGATACTGCATATATACAAAACACCACAAGTTATTTCAAACGTGTAAAGAAAAAAACACAAACAAGTTCATATTTAAGTAAATATACAAAAAAAATATATAGAATTATATATAACCACGAGTCAATTCATGAACCATCCAAATCGAATTAATAAATCAATCGTCAAATCGATCGATTTATTGCCAGCTCTAAATCCTTCTAAACTTTGATGGAAGAGACATGTCCTAATTCCTATCATCTGCCAATCAACAATGTGGAAAGAAACTTGTAACCAAAATAAACAACGTGGAATGAAACTAAGTCATTGAATACGTCATTTGAATTTGCTGCTACAATTAAATTAATTATCCAAATCCGTGTTTCATCAACTGACAAAGTATGTTCTTTTTTTTCCTAAAAAAAGTAATGTTCTTTTTTTTTTAAATCCCCCAAGAAAAGTAATGTTCTTAAATAATATCAAAACACTCTCTACTTATAGGATAATTTTGATTTTTCATTTCATGAGCCTATATAAAATGAAAAATGTTAATACCAAACCAACAACCGACAACCTTGTACCTTATTTAGTTAATTTAGTTATTACTCGTACTAACTTTAGTGCCCTTTTGGCAAGATAGAGCAACGTAAGAAAAACCAACTATATAGGAAAGTGGCCACAAGTATATCAGGACCTATAAACCCCACTAACCTAATTGTTGGACGGCATTAGATTATGTAATACTATTATTTTGCATATAAATAGAGCTTTCAAGATTAAACTATAGTTAACACTCACAAACACACAAAATCACTATTGTTCTTTTTCATGACATTTCACACCGTGTAGCTATTATTTGATAGTATTTGTTTCAATTTCAAGTGCTCTTTATGTTGTGCTATTTGTTAAATATTTGGAAATGGAGAATAGAGATTGGCTAGACCAAGCCAATCAAATCAATGTTTTTGTTGAGAATCTACGAGATTGAAGAGTTGTAAACGATTGGCCAAACTACTTTTGTTGTCCAAATGCAAAATAATGGAAGTTGCCTTTCATGATGATAATTAAACCCAATCCTTATGTGTAGGCTCTTTTTGTCGTCAACATTTTGTTTATTCCTTTAATGTGGGAACCCCATTTACCATAACATTTTGAAAGACACAAACATGGTCTAGAGTGTCAAGAGTACAAGACACTACTCAATGTGTTTTTTTAGGTAGGTTTTACTGTAAAAATAGCTACGGTACGATGATGTAATAAATCGGGTATGTGGACTCTTTAGTTTCTATAGTAAAATGGCTCATTTTTTTGGTACAACCAAAAAATTATTGCGAGAGATGATGGAGAAGTACATTCTTTGTGTCACACACTAGTTGAAAGTGTTGATAAAGATGAACAACTAATATTGCAAGCTATAGAGCAACTTACCAAGCCACTTCCTTTCAAAGCTCCAAGGATTGAACAAGAAATAATCAACAATGCTACTTTGATCCGTGATCCTTGAAAACGTCCACAAATCTATAATTATTGTGTTAATAAACAAGATTAAATTCGTAACGAACATATAAAGTCTGAACCATATCAATTTTTAATGGATGTGTATCCATTTTTTGGCCAAGAATAATCCTCGTCAATTCAACCTCAATGGTTTAGAGCGTTTTCTTCACTAGAGTACTCACGATAACAATATCTTTTGCTATACATGTTATTAATTTTTTAAAATCAAGTCCTTTAACTTCAATGGATTTAAAAATTGGAAAAGGTAAATAATGGGAAAGATTGTTGATTTTCATCTCATATGGGAAAAAAGTCATAATTCCTCGTTCAATGTTACTTTTAGATGCTATCAAGATTTCAAGAACCACTCCTGTCACATTGGATTTTTTTATCCAATCAAAACTAAGTAACACTTTGTAGTACTTTCCCTTGCGGCATGAAACATACGTTGATGATGCTAGATGGTTAGCATTGCAAGCTTGTGGTTTTACAGGAAGCGATGAACTATTGTGATCTAGAAATTGAGTCAACACTACCACTCCACATCGTCTTATTTTTTATCTTCAGCTACAACTAGAAATTGATGTCTGTTGGAACACTAGTTAAATGAGTAGAAGTTGGAAGAGTAAACACAAAGTCTCGTTGAATAGAAAGCAATTTGATTGTAACTCAATCCGATAATCTCTTCATAAATAAACTTCTTTCTAAAGTATTATTTTTAGCTAAATCCAAAAACAACTTTGTCTTATGTCATAATATTGTTGTCTTTTGCTAATGATTTTCAAACAGTTTGTTACGGGTTTCTTGTAACTATTTGTATTTTGTGTATAGTTTTTTAGTCACATCTTATCTTATGCTTAGTAAGCTTTTAGTAATTATTATCAGCTTCTAAAAAAAATTAAGAACAAATTCAGAGTGAGCTACACAACAGTTTTGCATGGTTGTTACCGAAAACTAGCTATTAGTAGTATTCTTTAGAAAACGATTTTGAAGTGAACAAGAAAATTTGTTGTCTAGAATTATCAAATACTACACTTACTTTTGATCATACATGCAAGAAAAAAAGTAAGAACATGATAGATATTGACAGAAATAGAAATTCACCAACACCCATTCTCTCTTATCTTAGTAGAATCACTTCGTCTTATTAACAAATAAACAAAAAGAACAAGAGAAGCAGGTAAAAAAGTAAGAACATGATAGATATTGACAGAAATAGAAATTCACCAACACCCATTCTCTCTTATCTTAGTAGAATCACTTCGTCTTATAAGTGAAAAGGGCAAAATAAGAACAAGTACAAAATATTTTCATAGCAATGTAAGGAACACTTTCTTTCCCACTTAAAACCTCTAACTCTTCTATTACTAACTCGTGTCGTAGAACTTGCAGGTACCACTTCATACCATCCAAACTCAACAAAATGCTGCTCTAATGCAACCAACGTGATCACCATTGATTAATTTATAAGTTTTTACCTCATACAGAAGTCGTACTCTATCTATTAGAGATAAGTATCAAGATTCTCACACTCTTATTATTCGTTAGTCTATATTTCGTATCACGTTAAGTGTGTGAGAATCATGATGACCTAGCGTTCTAGCTTATGCATAATCACGACAAATCATTGTAGTTCTGATATACGCATTGTGATGCCAAACATACATCTAACACATGTTTGATTAAAGGTTTTGCAACCCAAATTCATGTATCCCACAATTAAAAATACATGTTTATCGTGAAATATAAAAAATCCAAATTAGAACGGATCGATATCGTTCCTTTGAAGGATCTCACGCGTGGATCCATGCGCATGATTAAACTTCAACCAAATTTCAACTTATACAAATATTTTATAGACTACAACAAAAAAACACATATAAAAAATAAAATAAAATATTTTAAGGATTAAAAATAAAAATTGGTTGGTATATTTTGTAGGGAGAAAAATATAGTTGAGTATTTCGTAAATTTAACTCTGAGAAATGACGTGGTAGCCAACGAGAATTTTCAGTTATACCCAAATCAACAAAACTACATCCTGTCGCTGCCGCGTCGGAGAACCCAATCCTCCCTCAGCCACACCTGCACGGTTGCAACCGGGTCACAGCCACCACCGGAAAATCCCAACGTAAGCAAGGACAGGTATTGAAACAAGTTTAAACTAACCTCATTTTTACTATTCACTTTCACCATCATAGTGCACAAGCTGTTTGATAGAATGCTTGAATTGTTGCATTTCGCAAAAGGGGAAAAAAATGTGCTTGTTTGGTGATAATGTGCTGTAAGAGAAATTATTAAGAAAGATCAGAGATTGATGAGTTTGATAGAAATATGTTATAAGGAGTTTTTGATTCATGTAGCCGACCCCACTTAGTGCGATAAAGTTTGGTTGTTGTTGTTGTTGGTTAATATTTTTACATGTATTTATGTGTTGTTGTATTGTTTTTCATATTAGTAGTAACAAGTGAAGAAGTAACTGTGTAGTTCTACCAAGTAATGAAGATGAAGTTATTAATTTGTTGTTTGAATTTAACATATCTGATCTTTTGATTGTTTACAATTTTTTTGCCTATTGCATCTTTTCTTAAACATGAACTAGAAAATATGCATTTACCTGAAATTGAATTATATTGGTCAGGCTATACTTACCTCACGGCCGAACTTCAAATTGCCAAGGGGCCCTTTCCCTGGAAACCAGAGAGTTAACACAAAAAAAAAAAAAAAATTGAATTATATTCTTGTCTTAAAAAGTCCACAAACTTGACATACATATCCAATATCATTCTTCCATATAAAAGAATGATCACACCCTTTAATTGTATTTTGAAATGTTGTTGTTGTTCTTTATTTACTAGGTTCTTGTTCCTTTTGACAGTGGTCTTATCTGAAGATTAATTTTTCTATTTTTTTAAGGTTCTATGTTGAATAGTTTACTGATAGGTTTCTGTCTATTGGTTAGTTGTTAATTAAAACCATTAACTCAAGTTTTAGGGAAGAAATGTGTTAAATTTTAAAGTAATAGTGAAGTCATGCATTTTCGAAAGCATGAATAAGTAATGGTGAAGTCAAGCATTTTCGAAAGCATATCACATGATTACCAGCAATGTTCAGTGCTTCACGTCTTGATTTTTGGTTGTGTTTTCTGTTTGTTTTCACGTGTGTATTTTTACTGGTTCTGGAGTGGTCCCAGTTGACGGTTATATTAGTTTGATCTGGTTTGATACCAGTTTAATGATATCATCACCATTCACCGGTTTGAATGCATAACTGGGCCTATTGGTCGGGTCCGGTTTTTAAAACATTGTTTCACGGTTAATTACCGTGTCAATTTTGGGCAAACTGTATAGTCTAAGAAAGTATTTTAGCTATTTGCTTCTAATATCTTGTTAGTTTATCTTGAACTAGGTTTCTAAATTGCAGAAAAAATTTAATAGTTATGGGACTTATTTCATCCCTACCATGTCTCAATCATTTAATTTAATTATTTCTGCAGCAAAACAAACCAGAGTGAGCTCTAACAATGGCCCCTGTTGCTCCTCGATCTGGCGATGCAATATTTGCTAACATCGAACACGTTGTAAGCAAACAATATCAAAACCCTCCAAAAAAAAATCTTTACAAAAAAAATGTCAATTTTGTTTGAAGTTTATTGAATATTATTTTGAGTTCATTGTATCATCTGCATTAGAAATTGCTCTTGGAATGCGCAGAATGCAGAACTGTTTACTCTGACATATGGGGCAATTGTGCGTCAATTGCTTACAGATCTGGAAGAGGTTGATGAAGTTAACAAGCAGCTAGGTCAGATGTACATTTATGAACTCTGTAGCACCGACACTTCTGATCAAGGCATGTTCGGTGTCTGACGCGTGTTAATGCCTGGCATCGACACTAACACATGTGATTACATTAAATTATGTCAGTTTTTCAAATTATTATCGGTGTCAACGTGCTAGTGCCGTGTCCGTGTTTGTATCCGTCTGAAACTCTCTTTCTAAATTCAATATTTTTTGTTATTTGTATCTTCTGATGCTGTAAAAATTGTTTTTATTTTCACATCTAAATAGTTGTGGGATTTTTAGTTCCATGTTATGGTGTGTAATTGTATTTGGGTTACTTACTTTCACCAATATGAATTTTGCTGTTTGGGTCGTATTTTCAGGGGTTATAACATTGGAATCCGTTTGATTGATGAGTTTTTGGCTAAATCTAATGTCTCAAGTTGTGTTGATTTCAGAGAGACGGCTGAGGTGATTGCAAAGGTATTGTTTTGTTGTTTGGTTTCTTTAGATGCTTGGGAAAAATTTCTGAAAATTTATCCTCATTGTGATAAAGGCCGTAGAGATTTGGCACTTCCGCCTGTTCGTTTAGTCTGTGGTAGTGTCCAGTGTCCCCTTAATTTGATTGATTAGTAAATAGTGAAATTAAGATCCCACATTATTTAATAAATAGGAAAATTTTATCAGATAGTATTCGAGTTCACGACAGTATGATTGGTTCTTTGCTTAAGGTACACTTGAAATATAAAAAAAATATCCAAAAGCGTGTTTTAACTTCGAGCTTTTTAGAACATTGAAAAAGAGATCATGTGTGTCACAACAATATAACTTCTGTTCTGTGGAAGTCTAACTAGAACTAAGATTGTGTTGATGTGAAAAAAAGCTTAGTTAGTTGGTTAGGTTATCATGTGTATAAATAAGAGGAATGAATTAGAAAGAAGCTTCTTGTCAATTTATAGAGTTAAGGGCCTCTGGGAGTTGGGAGGTGCAGACCATCGAAGTTTGGAGGACCTATACTGTGATAAGGAAAAATCTTCCCCAAGTCTTTTAATAAAGATATCACTTCTTGTCAAAATGACTGATAGGTTACGGCCTTAGATAGTTGGGTTACACTGTGATGTATACATAAATAAGAGAAAGGTATAAAAGTGAAGCTTTTTGTCAACTGCCATGTTTCGTAAACTTGTTTTCATTTTTCTCTTATTAAAAAGATAGTTCTTTTATTATTTCATTTTCTCTCATGCTTTAGTTATCTAATATAATTTTTTTTCATGTGTTAACGTTCACATAAGCCAAATTTATATGAACAAGTATGTTTATAGGTTTATTATTTTATTGAAATGAATGTGATTATGTGTGTGTGTGTGTGTGTGTGTGTGTGTGTGTGTGTGTGTGTGTGTGTAATTCAAAAACATTTGACTAGATGCAAGAGAGGAGGCACCTGCTACATAGAATTATCATGACCATTATTTTACATTAAATTATGTAGTTGGTTTGCATTCAAATCAGCAAAATGTATTCTACTTGGGGGTATTCAACTTACTTTAGAACACAAATGAAATACGGCCTGGCTTAGATATTGTTGTTGTTACTTGTATATGAAGATAGAATTGCAAGCACTAAATTTATTCTGGTTTGAGCCCAACATAATGGTCAGTACGTATAAAACGCTATCATTATAATGATATTTGCTTTCAGTAAGAATGCTGTTTCGCTTTTTACTCCTTTCTAATCAGACCACTTATAAGTTACAAGTCCAAAGTTTATCTTCACTCTTCACCAACTATTTGTTCAATAATATCTCATCTATCTCAGTTACTGGATGACCCTAAATTCATATTTGGTTTTTGCGACATATTCAATTAGATTTCCTTGCACGTTGTAGGTGGTTATAGTTGGTTTGTGCTACTTGTGTTTAAGTTCATTTTGATTGGTATGACTTTTACGATAGTGGCTATGTGATGCTACTTGGGTGTGCGATCAGCATTTATGTATTTATATTAATTTAATTATATTATTAGTAAAGCATATTTAAAGGAGAAGATAACCCTTAGCTCTGGTTTTATACAGGTTGGTTTCAAAATGTTCATTGGTGTTACTGCATCTGTGACCAATTGGAATGCTGAAGGGACATGTTGTAGTATTGTTTTGGAGGATAATCCTTTGGTAGATTTTGTTGAGCTTCCTGATACTTGTCAAGGTCTGCACTACTGCAACATATTAAGTGGAGTCATTAGAGGAGCCTTAGATATGGTAAGTTTCTATTTCTATATCTTACCTCATTTCACATATCCACTTATACTTTATAAAACTTCCATTCATCAGCTTTTTAATCAGTTCTTCTTGCTTTCAACACTTAACAATCTAAGAAAATATATTAATAGTTTGGTTGCTTGGTTGAGTATTTTCTCAAATATGAAAGATTATTCGTGATTTTGTATGGTTTATCCATGTAAGGAAAGGGACAAAGTTTTCAAGATTTTTCTTTCTTCGTTTGATATTGCTCCTCTTAACAAGCCTTTCATTATTTTCTGAAAGCATTTTTCTTTAGCTCCCCTTCCGTTGTGATGAATAATTTTAGAAAGATATGACAAGTTTCTTTAACTTCCATAATTTAATTGGGAAAACAACTTTATCATAGTTAATTTTCCTGGAGGAAAATGAGGCATGGCATGCAATCTTCTGCAAAAGATGCTTCGCACTTGTCCTGATTCTTGTACATTTATACTACTCAGGTGTCAATGAAGGCTGAGGTCACTTGGCTACGTGACGCACTTCGTGGTGATGATGTGTTTGAATTGCAAGTAAAACTTCTCAAGCAAGTTCCAGAAGAGTATCCATATAAGGATGATGAGTAATTGTAACGTTGCACTTGATCATTTCCTAAGTATTAGATTATCATCTTCAAAAAAAAAAAAAAAAAAGGTATTAGGTTATCATCTTAATGCCGATGCGTGCATTTTGATGAAACTATAGAAAACATTTAATTAAGTTATTATGATATTCGCTTCGACAGCGGAATAAGATCTATGCAATCCCTCGAGACTCTTGAAAATGATCTTGTTCTCTTTGTCATTCTTTGCTGTTTGTATTGGGTTCATTTTAGTTGCAATTTAAAACTTGGTTCTTGGTGCTTCAAATAAAGCTTTATCGCTCAATATCCCTTTCACCATACATTAATAATGAAATGTTATACACAACAACTAGAGCAATACTTTTTGTGCATTGGTCCTATAGGATGGTGGGAAATTTGTCCAAGATTGCTAAAAGAGAAAATAAGAGGCATTCACAAATTTTGTAAGACAATGAAATTTTTTATAAGACAATTCGCATTCACATTAGCCTAGAGAAACAGGATGATCTTAAAATGGGGTACTCCCCTAATCAATAGCTATTGAACTTCCTTTTCTGTGATGATTTTACAAGTAATTTGATTGTGTGGAAATACTTGGTCATCTCATTCGAAAAATACTTCGTTTTGTGAACTTAATAAAGTCAGACATAATTCCAAAGGAATTGGGAATGTTAGAAAGATGAGTTGTTCGAAAGTAGTTAATTTTATTACATATGATTTTGACATTTTCACACATATTAAAAAATATAACTAATTTTGTGTTAGAAAGAGAAATTATGAGTGATTTTACAAAATTATCTCTAATTAATGACATGAAAAAAAATATTAAAAAAAAGAAGATAAAGTAATAAATAGTAAATGGTATGATGAAAAAAAATATCAATGTACAGCAGAGAGACGCATGTGAGAAAAATGTCTTTTCTTGGCTTAAAAATATTCTTTTCTTCATTCTTTCAAAAAAATAATATTATTTTCTTCGTGCACGAGAAAAATAGGAGAATATGTAAAGAAGCTTGAAAGGAATCTTTTGTCAAGAAAAGTATGAAAGGAATCTAGGTAAGAATTAGAGGGTACAAAAAAACCTAAGATGTTTGTTTTTCATTAAGTTTTTTAATTAATTTAATTTTCTATAAAAAGAAAATTTTACCATTTTTTTTAAAGTAAGATTAAAAACAGTTCTATAAAAAGAAATTTTTGCCATTTTTTTTGTTAAAGTAAGATTAAAAGTAGATGACTTGTTTTAATTACACCATGTATATTCCTGGTTGCACCCTAAAATGATAAAATTACTCTTTTATAAAATTTGATTTTCAAAAAGTCTTTTCCTTCTTTCTTGGTTACACCCCAAAATCCCTCTTCCTTCTTTCCTCTTCCAAAATTATACTTCTCCAAGCAAGATTTCAAAGAAAATTTGAAGCAAATAAGGTTCGCAAGTTTTGTTCTTCAATCAATTATGTTTTTCTTGTTATGGGTTCCCTAATTCTTAGCTTTTTATGAGTTCAATTTGTGTTTTCCTTCTACTGTAATTTAATCTTAAACTTAGTTTAAGTACTTCATGCAAGCTGAGTTTAAGTGTTCATACTTAAACTCATTTTAAGTAGGTCATGTAAATTTAGTTTAAGTATGTCATGTAAACAGAGTTTAAGTGTACATATTTAAACTCAGTTTAAGTAGGTTATGTAAACTTAGTTTAAGTAGGTCTTGTAAACTGAGTTTAAGTGTACATACTTAAACTCAGTTTCAATAGGTCATGTAAACTTAGTTTAAGTAAGTCATGTAAAGTACATACTTAAACTCGGTTTAAATACGTCACGTAAATATAGTTTAAGTAGGTCATATAAACTGAGTTTAAGTGTACATATCAACATTGTTCAATGATTCTACGTAATCTTATTTTAAGTATGTACATGTAAACTCAGTTTAAACAGGTCATGCAAACTCAGTTTAAGTAAGTTAGTTTACAGGAACCTACTTGAACTGAATTTAAGTTAACCTCAACAATGTAAATTGAAATCTTTGTAAAGTGCAATTGAACAAGAAGAAGAAAATTGAAACTAGCATTATTGAAAAAGAAGAAGAAATTCACTTACTTATATGCAATCGAGTATGAATGAAAAATATTTTGATTCACTCTTTAATCTTCCATAGAGATTGATTGAATATCATATTGTTTGATCGTTTGTGGGGTTAAAGAGGGTGAAACTCAGTGACAATGAATAAAATCAAGTTTTAAGAAAATTTATATAAAAGAACAATTTTGGTATTATCAAAAACTTTTAAGAAAATTTGGGTGTAACGAGAAAAATATTGGATGTGAGTAGAAAAAGTCAAAGCATATCTTAATTAGACATTGATAGTCTTACAGCTCATGGAGCGATTTATTTTTGTTTTCAACGTACCTATAAGATAAGTAAGTTTTTGATTAATAATATATGTAAAACATATAGGAGATTAAATTTTAACATGAGAGGGCATAATTCAAATCTTATAAAATTATCATCAATGTCATTTTAATGAATAATAGTCTCCTTTCTGAAATTTATTTTATGAAAAAAATATAAATTATAAGTCGTTTTGAAGACAAAAATTATCATAAATTATAAACTGTTTTACAATCTCATATCAATGAAACATTAAATATTGTCCTCGTGGACTTAACTCATCTGTTGATAAGGATAATGTATAATATATGTAAGGTCAGAGTTCAAATCCCGATCACCATAAAAAAATCATTAAATGCTACTTTTTCTACTTTAGTACACTGCTATATATATGTTAAGACATGAAGAAAGGCATTGCATTGTAGGCACGCATGGAAGAAATGAAGTGGGTGGTTGAAATCAATGAGGAGATTAAGAACAACGGTTCATCAATAGCCGATGAGAAGGAAAAATGGAAGAAGCGTTCCATTTTCAAAGTACCCTCACAGCTGAAGGAGCTAAACAAAAATGCCTACAAACCACAAACAATTTCTTTTGGTCCTTATCATCATGGTGAGGAGAATTTAATGGTAATGGAAGAGCACAAGCATAGAGCCCTTATTCGTTTCCTAAAGAGATGTAACAAACCCATTGAGTTACTCTTCCAACGTTTGGATCAAGTGGTCGATGAGCTAACATGCTCATATGTGCCCCTTGATTCAATTTGGATACATGACAAATTAAAGTTCCTTCAAATGATGATTCTTGATGGTTGTTTTCTTTTGGAGATTGTAAGAGGAGGAACTTGGGATGAATATGATGAGGATGATCCTGTTTTTGGTAAAGATGGGAAACTTAAATTGATGCCATATATCTTGCGTGACATGCTTATACTTGAAAATCAAATACCTATGACGACTCTTCATACATTGTTTCAGGTTGAAAAAGGCGATGAGGTAATAATATTAATTAACGGTGTTTTCTTTAAAGTTGTTTTTTTTAGTTGTGTTTGATTGTTCATTTTTTTTTAATGATGGTTCATATATTTGATTGTTGCTCTCTTTTCCGATGGTTGCAATGTTAGTTGTGTTTCTTTTTTATGTTAATTTTGATGTTAATGCAATGTTAGTTCTTTTTTTTTTTGACAAGGTGTTAGTTCTTAATAATATCAATTTTGATGTTAATGCATTGTGAGTTTGAAGGAAAATGTTACGTAATATATATGCAATGAATCTTTTGTTATAATGAAATCCCTAACCTCTCTTCTCTTTGTTATATGAAACATTACTTACAGGCTGATCATTATCGGGAGTTATACTTTAATTTCATGTTTTTCTTCAACTTAACACCCGAAAATGTAAGCTTTGGGAAACTCATGCATATATTGGACATGTTCAGAAAATATGTGATACAACCACCAACCGAGCTGAAACGGATGCCCAATGTGGTTGAGTATAATGAAATATCGGGCAGTTATCGATCTGCAGTAGAGCTCCATGAGGCTGGAATATCTTTTGAGAAAAGCGAAACAAGAAGCCTCGGAGATGTTTCATTTAATCGAGGTGTTCTTAAGCTCCCGGTGATAGTATTAGACGAAAGCACTGAATACATATTCCATAACTACACTGCCTTCGAACGTCTCTACACTGGAGTTGGTAAAGAAGCAACAATTTATTTATTATTCATGTGCAGCATAATCAACAATGCCAAGGACGTTTCAATTCTATGCCAAAGCGGGATCCTAATCAACGCTCATGGGAGTTATGAAGATGTTGCCAAATTGTTCAACTCATTACCCAAAGAAATTCCTATGGACTACAGCTTAGGATTTGGTATGATGAGGGTCAATGATTTAAGTAAGATGAGGAGTGACATCCATGAGTTTTGCAAGAAACCGTGGAATAGAAACCGTGCCAATCTCACTCAGACTTATTTTAGGAACCCTTGGTCTATGGTGTCTCTTGTTGCTGCCATCTTTCTTTTTGCTCTTACTATTATTCAAACTATTTACACAGTTAACCAATTTTATCAAAAACCAAACTAACTCGCCTATTTTTCCATATACATACTCCAAACTTTGTCATCTTCCATAATCACAACCTACCTATATGTAAGCTTGTTTGCTTCTTAATTTCTTGTTTGTTTTATTTTTGAATTTTTCATGTATTTGATTCGATGCTTGGTTTGTTTGACTGAATGAATAAATTATTCCCACTAATAAGTGTGATTATTGTCAATTTCTTTCATTTAAAATTTGTTTGTTTGCAATTACCCTTTACTATCTTTGGATTAAATTTATTTTGAACTTATGCAAACCAACTTATACAAATAAATGAGTTTTATCTAGGCTTAATTGCACTTTTGGACCCCTAACTTTATAAAAGTTGCGGTTACGGACCCCTAACTAATTTAAATACAAAACAAACCCCTATGTTTAGAAACTTTGATAGTTTTGGACCCCAAGTGACTTGTTGACCTGGTCGTTGATGACGTGGCAACCATAAAACAGTTTATCAAGATACAACTTTGTTAGCGAAAACTTATGAATTAACATAAAAATTTATTTATTACATATACTATTTTTCATAAGCTTAAAATTAAATTAATTCAAATAAGCCGTAGAACATATCATATGATTTCAATAATTATCCATGAACATCCACTTTTGGTACACCACATCTCTAAAAAATATGGTTAATTCAATTGAGAAGATGGTAGATTCAACTATAACCACAATGTGAATTGAATCAAACATCTACTCAATAAAATTAACCACGATGTTCTAGCATGTTAAACAAGTGTAGATATGGCACAGTTCATCACTTAACTAACCAAATAATAAATAACCCTCTAAAACATACACTAATATAGAGTAAATTGCAAACATTACAAGGATCAGAATAAAGATTGTAATCAACGCAGGAAGAAGAGTGATAATAGTAGACAAGTAATTGAAGTGATTAAAAAATGTGGGGAGAAGTCTAGATTATCATTCCATACTAGAATGCAACCCACGCCTTTTATTACAACCCATTTTGATTTAGAAGATGTTGCGAATGTCACAATGCATAACTAAGCAAAAGACAGGGGCCATCTTCATTGTATTTTTTTATCTTAAAAACTTCTAATCACTGTCACTTATTACACAAATCTATATTCTTCCTACTCAAACCTTTTACTATATAAACATCATTTCCTTGCTGTTTCAAAACTATTAAACCTGAAAGAAAAAATGCAAACGTTGTTGTAAACAGGTTGAAAGATGTTTTTTTTATTGAAGAAGGAACGAACAACATGATGTACAAAGCGCCGCCAGTGGAATGTATATGTATATGTGGGGAAGTAGAAGAAGCATGCGGGTTAAGGTTTTCAGTGAACTGGTCTATATTTTAGCCCAAAAATAAATACAACGAATGACTTTGCTATTGGCACCCCACAAAAAGAAAAAAAATATCCGTATCAATTTTGACATCTTTTGGAGATGACGGCTAGGGTGAGACAAGGTGGTTCATCATTAAACTACTTAGTTCTGGATTTGTCTTCTGAAATGCGGTATTTTACCGAAATCACACTTTTAGTGGTGTATTTTATCTGAAAATATACTCTTTAAAATATATTTTTGGTAGTGTTTTTAGCAATTTTTTACCATATACAAATATTTTTATTCGGGTTACCCATTGTTTTCAAGTCGACTCTAATAACTTTGACTATTACTTTATCTACCTTATAGTTTTCTCACGTGGCTTTTTTTTTTTTCCCTTCCAAAATATCCTTTGTTCGGATTATATAATTCGAACATTATAAAAACTATTGGAAGACAAAACACTATAGAGATGTTTGTGTAGATCTCATTTAAACATAGGTTTCAAATTATATAATCTAAAACCTCTTAAAATAATTCGCCTTATATAAACTGAAAAAGTGCCAAACACCTCAGAAGAAGCAAATTACACTTTAAAAAAACACATATTTTGGACTATATATATATATATAATCTGAAACGTCATAAAATAATTCGGATACATGCATATGGTAAATCATTTGATATAAACACGCATTCATGAAATTATAAAAACAAAATAAAATACTTTAAAGAAAACGATAAGAAACAACACAAATTAAACATAGATTATACACATTCAACACAAATTATCCGTATGTTACAAACCAGGTATTCAAACATAAAATAAAAAACATCAAATTTGTTCAAAATACTACAACAACACCATAAAACTATTGGATAGCCCTAAGACCCCTGCCACCCTTACCACACCCACAACGATAAACCCGTCCTCCATGAACCTACCGTGGAATTGCTTCCAAACTCTCCATTCAACAGTCCCTCTCTCCACCACACCACTGCACATGATGGATAAGCCATGGTCTCTGATACAACCCAACATTCCGGTCAATTCTAGATACCCATTGTTTCCCTCCTGCTCATCAACAATCTCATCAAGGGCCTCCTACTTGGCTGACCTCGGAATATGAACATCCTCGTCCGGAGCTACGAGGTGTTGGTGTGAAATGGTATAAAATCATCTTATGTAACCACATGTCTCCTCAACACCAGTAATAGCAGGATGTCCCAAGTCTGATCTCTCAATATATAATCAAGAAAGTGTACATAGTGGCGACTAATCTCCCATAAGGTCTTATGGAGACTTGCACTCTAATGTGGATGTATGAGGACAGTCTCGACATAACCAAACCGACGAAGCACCCGCTCCGGCAAATATCGCTTCCTACGAGGTCTGTTTCTGAACCATCCAGAGTAAAGACTGATCGGCTCGAACGAACATATGTGACGATGTTCAACGTACGGGCACATGTAAACACCTTTCCAAATTCAGCGCGTTCATATGTGCTATGTAAGGTTATGGTGCAGCCTGACCCTTCAGCGATAGAAACATCATGGCATGTGGATGTTGATTGTCCTCATATGCACCCCATGCATCCCTGGCACCGATTCTTCTAAAGTACTTAAATATCCAAGCCTGAAACAAAGTCAACACCATATAAGTATACAAACAATCAACGAATGGGTGAATAAACAAGCAGACCATTATTATTTATTTATACCTACAACAAAGATAAGTATCATGCAAGATGTCTGATCTTATAATGGGAGGCATTGCTAAGCATCATGCACATGTGTGTAATGGTAGCTTCTCCCCATGCATGATCAGATACAAGATTCATGTTTCTGAAGTACCTAAAGTACGTCACACTCACATAGTTTGCGATCTTGTCAGTGAATAGTGTGATACCTACAAGTAGAGCAAATAGATGCAGAGAGACTAGTCCCGCTTTTGTTGCATCTCAGGTACATCACCAGCCTGCTCAGCCTTATATACCTCCCAAATACGCTCCTTGAAAATCTCCTATACCAGCTAAAACGTGCATGTATGTCATTTGTCTTTTCCACCTGCTCCACGACCTTGGCCACATCAACCCCAACAACTGCACCATCATATCAACTGCATCAGACCTAGGAACTAGATCGTCGTGGTTACATGCCAAGATTCATCCAATATATGGTTTTTAGATTTGGTGGCGGGAGAGAGAAGTTTTAGGACACAATGTAGAAAAAGGGGAAAGTTTTCTTATTTCTAGTTATATATGGGGAGCATTCAGATTTTATAATCCGAAATGTTGTTCGGATTAATAAAATATTTTAACCTTATGGATTGTTTTGACTAACGAAATGCAAGATCAGATATTATATTGAAAATTTGAAAAATTCAAAGAATATTGTGCTTGCTTGTTACACATTCAATGATTAAATTTACTATTACTCCAAATAAGAAATGCATACCTAACTTATAATTTCAAAATAATATGAATAATTTGGTTAAAAAATATTAATAATAATTAATTGCATGGGAATGTGTCACACATTTATTTTTATTTTGTTTGACTCCATGTATCCCTCCTTTGTCTTGTACTTGTACCAGCCACTTGTAGTCTTGTACTTATGTTTTTTTGAAGGAACTTGTAGTCTTGTACTTGTTGACCGAGGGGCGCACACACACACAGTTGGTGCTACAAGAGGGAAAGAAGAAACACACAGTTCACGCTTTCCCCTGAACTGAACTGAAGCAAATAACGCACGCCAAAATTTGGCGTCGTCTCTCTTAGCTTGGGAAAAATAAATTAAATATTGTTGGATAATTTTTTATTTTATTTTTCGATACTAATAATCAATATTGTTTTCATTATAAAACAAGCCATTATTTTTTACCCGTGCTCCGCCCAGGTTTATTGTAAATGGATTGACATACGAATAATAAAATGTAAATATATAATTGGTAAAAGTGAAAAAAATAAGTTGTAAGGTCACGTCTTTCCATTTGCAAAACTACAAATATCAAAATATATGATTTTTGTGTTGTGTGAAATTTTTACACGGTTTAAGGTTTTTTTTGTTGTTGAGAGAAACACGTTTAGGGTTTAATATATATAACCAAGTTTAGATGGAAATTAGGGTAGCCGAGTTTGCATGGAAATTAGGGTATTCTGTTTGTAAACGTATTAAATAAGTTCAAAAAGAATGAAATAAAGGCATGAAATTAGTTCAAAAAGAAAGTGTACAAAATATTGTCAAAAAAAGGCATGAAATTAGTGCGATGAATTTTTCTAGTATTGTGTGCGATCCATTTTTTTAGTATTAAATAAGTGTACAAAACATTTCCTTAAATAAGAAAGTGTACAAAAAATTGTCAAAACAAAAATAAAAAAAAGAAAGTATAAAATAGAAGGCATAAAATGTGATCATCGATATGCTCATAGTTTCTAGAACAAACGTGCAATATCAAATAATAGAAAATATTTTCTTCAAAAAAAAAAGGCAAGATGATATGAATGAAATTGGTGTGATGCATTTTTTTGTTAGGTTAAATAATTGCAAACCTAATAAAACAAATGAGCGTGAAAAATTTAGGTTAAATTGCTGCAGACCTAACACAAAATTAATAAATAAGGATAAATATATGCTCATAGTTTCTAGAACAAACGTGCAGCATCAAATAAGTGTAGAAAATATTTCCTTCAAAAAAAAAAAAGCAAGAGGATAGGAATGAAATTTGTGCAATGCATTTTTTTAGATGGAATTTGTTAGGTTAAATAATTGCAAAACTAATAAAGCAAATGAGCGGAAAAAATTATGTTAAATTGCTGCAGACCTAACAAAATTAATAAACAAGGACATGCTCATAGTTTCTAGAAAAGAAAAAAAAAAGGCAAGAGGATAGGAATGAAATTGGTGGATGCATTTTTTTAGATGAAATTTGTTAGGTTAAATAATTGAAAACCTAATAAAACAAATGAGCGGGAAAAAATTAGGTTAAATTGTTGCAAACCTAACAAAATTAATAAATAAGGATTTTTGACACGTGCTCCGCTCGGGTTTATTGTAAATGGATTGACATACGAATAATAAAACGCAATATATAATTGGTAACGGTGAAAAAAAAAAGTTGTAAGGTCACGTCTTTCCATTTGCAAAACTCTAAATATCAAAATATATGATTTTTGTGTTGTGTGTGAAATGTTTACACGGTTTAAGGGTTTTTTTTTGGTTGAGAGAAACACGTTTAGGGTTTGGTATATATAACCAAGTTTACATGGAAATTAGGGTAGCCGAGTTTGCATGGAAATTATGGTATTCTGTTTGTAAACGTATTAATTAAATAAGTGTAGAAAATATTGTCAAAAAAAAGGCAACAAGATAGGAATAAAATAAAGGCATGAAATTTGTTCAAAAAAAAATGTACAAAATATTGTAAAAAAAAAGGCATGAAATTAGTGCGATGAATTTTTCTAGTATCATGTACAAAATATTGTCAAAAAAAAGGCAAAAGGATAGCAAAAAAAAAGCAAGAGGATAAGAATGAAATTGGTGCGATCCATTTTTTTAGATGAAATTTGTTAGGTTAAATAATTGCAAACCTAATAAAACGGGAAAAAATCAGGTTAAATTGCTGCAGACCTAACAAAATTAAATTAATAAATAAGGATAAGTGTAGAAAATATTTTCTTCAAAAAAAAAAAAGGCAAGAGGATGAGAATGAAAATATTTTCTTCAAAATATTTTATAATATGTTTATTTAATTTAAGAACATAGACCCAATTTGGTCGTTCATTATTTTTTCGCTGTCCGATTCGGTCTTTGAAAAAAATATAAACACAAATTAATTTTTGACATTTTCATATCAATGATATATTGGTTCCTAACGTATACATCAGATGAACTAATTCGCCTCTAATATGACAATTCCATAGACTAATATGAGTATAATTTTGTGTACAAGTTCTAACTAAACCAACAAAAATGTCAACATTTTTAGGTCAGACGTTTTGATTGAGGTTCGAACGTTGACCTTTCACTTATGTATTTCATAGACGTTTTGTGTATTTGACATTTTTGTCTAACTAAAAAAATATTTGAATATAATTTTTGTTAGAACTGAATTAATCTGCAAACAAATATACGACAAACCACAATTAGGGTTGGGAATAGGCCAGGCCGGCCTACGGGGGCCTACAGCCTGGCATGTTTAGGCCTGGTCTGGCCTGGCTTGTTCATGTAAGAGGCTAGGCTTAGGCTTTTGAAAAAGCCTATTTAAGTAAATAGACCAGGCTTAGGCTATCAAAAAAAGCCTATGAAGCCTAATAGGCCGGCCTATTTATGCATATTATTAAAATTTATTTTTTTATATTAAAATATAATTTATATTAAACATAAAAATCATTAAAAAAACTTAAAAAATGAACTTTTTAAATAGGATTTAAGACCTTATATCGAAATAGGCTTTTAAGGCCTTATAGTGATAGAGAGACCTTATAGTGAAATAGGCTTTAAGGTCAATTAAGCCTATTTAAAAGTAGATAAAATTGAATATTTAATGACTTTTATATGAAGTAGGCATGTAAATAGGCTTCTAGGCCAGACCAGGCCAAAAAAGTAGGCCTATGATAGGCCATAGGTCAGACTCAGGCTTGCAAAACTGTTCGTAGGCCAGGCTCAGGCCTATCAAAGCCTGGCCTGGCCTATTCCCACCCCTAAGCACAATTTTTTCATATGGTATCACACTTTTCAAAATATGTAAATCTCAAATAAAAGGAATATTTCTCTAAAAAAAAGTAAATTTAATTTTGGTACAGTACATTTTTCATCCAATCATACCATTTTTTAAACTATTGCATTTATATATATTTTTTATCTTATTTGTCAAAATTATTTGATTGTGACATATGTTATTTTTTTTTAATAATCAATTGCGGTCAAATAGATATATAATGGCAATAATCAGACAAGGTTCCTTGGGAGATAAGAAACAAATGGAGCAATGCAATGGCAATGATCAGAAGCATGAACTGCATTGTTACACGCATACATAGGGAAGGAAATCAAGTAGCTGATTCACTTGCTAATAAAACACTTTCTTTGAATTCTTACACAGTTTAGCATGATGCTCCTTTGTTTATTGGAGAACATTATGCTAAGAACAAACTTGGTTGGCCAAGTTATAGATTTTGTTAATCCTGAGGTTCGGTTTGGCCCCCTCCAGTCTGTTTGTTTTTTCATCCTTATTAATATATTTTTGGGTTGGTTAGTGTTTTGCTACCTGTTTTTTAAAATAAAAATAAAAAATAGATATATAATAATGTCCAATAAAGAAAAACCAACCAGTACATTGATATCCACAATTTTCTTAGTATTTATGAAAATAAAATGAAATAACATGATAAATGATGTCGGTGGGTTAAGTCCATATAAAACCGTGCTCCGATTTTAAATGAGTCTCACACAATTCAACAATGAAGTTTTATCTATTGAACTAGTCAATCTTTGAATCAGATACCAAATTTCCATAAAATGTGAAAAAATAGATATAGATCAAATATTTGTTAAAAAAAAGATATACGGTCAAATTTTTATTAAAAAAAAAGATATACGGTCAAAAGTTATTACGCGTCCATCTTATCGTTTTTTTAAAGGACGTGTACCTTTTATCGTTAATCTTTATAAAAGTTTAATATCGTAATAAAATAATAAATTTTGTTGAATATTAGTGCATGAACTTTAATTCATTTTTCGCTTTTATAAGGATTCTACAATAAATTTTATAAATACAGTTATTTATTTTTGTAAGGAAAAATACATTTTTTTTTAGTAAACGAAAAATACATTTATTTATTACCTAGCTTCCACATAAAAAAGATTAAATTATAAAAAACAAATAAAAAACAATACCTTAGTCAAAATAAAATAAAAATTATTAAAAAAAACAAATTTCTAAATTCCAAACACACCTAACGTATCATACACACACCACAACACAACAAAGCTTCTTCTGCTTCATTGTTTCATTCATAATCTTTTCTCTCCCAATTCAATTCAAAATTTTCACACACCGTGTTTTCTCAGAATCTCTCATTCCGCTTATTTCAATAATCTCTTTTAAGATCGAAACCTACTTTTCAATCTCCCATCAAATTTCTTCATCTTTCGGTTTCTCTTCCGAACGGAATAATAAAAAACCACTCAGTTTTCGGTTTTCATTGTTCCGTTCGCTTCGTTCGATTTCATCCTTTTTGAATTAGGTTTAGGGTTTCGAATTGCGAAATTCGTAAATCCTGAATTGCGTTGGTTATTGTGATTTTTTTTATTAACGTATTGAACAAGGAGGTTTTGGAATTGTGGGAATTTCGATTACATTGTTTCGAAATTTGAAATTAGGGTTTTCAGATGAAACGAAATAGTTGTTTTATGAAATGGTGATTAAACGTAGTGTTAAAGTTGAAATGCCGAAATTGAAACGTTGTAAATTGGATGAGCCCCATTGCGAAGAACGTGAAGAACATGAAGGCTGTTCAGGGAGTCAGAAGAAGCGTAAAGTGAATGGGTTTAATTCTGAAGTGGATTTTGACACTGGTTCTGCGAGCAGTGAAGTTACAAATAATGGCGGTGTTGGCGAAGTTGAATTGAATTCATCGCGTAAAACGGTGAAAGTACGGTTCTCGTGTGGTGGTCCTCAGGTGCTTACGTCAAGCTTTGAAGACGATAGAAGTTTAATGGAGGATGGTAAGGTTATGGTGAAGAACGCGAGTAATGGTTCTGGTTCCGGTCTTAGTTTTGAGGGTGCAGATGAAAAGATTAATGGGAATGTTAGCAGGAGGAAAGATGTTTATAGGCTGGAGGATTTTGCTTTGGGTGATATTGTTTGGGCGAAATGCGGGAAGAGGTTTCCGGCTTGGCCTGCTGTGGTGATTGATCCTCTCTCAGAGGCTCCTCAATCCGTCATCGACTGTTGTGTTCCGGATACACTTTGTGTGATGTTTTTTGGTTATTCGAAAAATGGAACAAGGGTAATTATTTTTATGAAAGTCTTGCTTTTTTGAGTTTTTGATTTTGCGTTTTTGGTGTTGAACTCTAAAAGAATTATGAATGGACAGGATTATGCTTGGGTGAAGCAGGGAATGGTATTCCCCTTCGCAGAATTCATGAACAGGTGTGTGTGGTTAGATGGTACTAGCTACAGTTGTTTCTGTTGGATTATTGGAGATTTAATCAGCAAGTTTTTATTTTTTTATTTTTGTTCAGATTTCAGGGGCAGACACAATTGTACAAGAGCAAACCGAGTGACTTTCGGAAGGCGCTGGAGGAGGCAAAGCTAGCAGAAGATGGTATTCTGGAATCACATTTGAGAACGGAGGAAATGACTGACGTAGAAGCACACCCTGATAAACTTCGACAGGTCTCAGCTTCAAGTATTGATCAAGAATATTACTGCCAGGATAAGGTGATTTTTTATTTTTATTTTTTTTACTTTTGTGTGTTCTGCATAAGAAAGTGGTTTATTTATTGGGATATATTTTTATTTTTTTGTAACAAACTAGTGAGGATACTATTAAAGGACTAATGCTAACAATGAATAATAATTGGCAAACATTTTTTTTTTGAAGAAGCTAAACTAGCCCACCTAACTTGGCACCAGAGGGAATCGAACCTGAGACCTCGAGGAGGAGCACACTCCCAGGTCCCAAGCCAATACCACCGGACCAACCCAAGTGGGTTAATAATTGGCAAACATTATCTGAGAGGATAACATAATCAATTGAAATTTGAGAAAACATTCAAAGATTACCCTAATCCTAATGATAAAAGACATCACAAATAGATCGATTTAACTGTTTTTTTAAACTGCCAATGTTGGTATTGTTAGTTTTTATGTTGAGGGTGGGGATCAACTCTTGACCTCCTTATCACTCCACTTCTTAACTCTCCCACCGTAGCCACCAAACAATCTTTATATTCAACATATAAATTATGTGATTATGTGCAGGATAATAAAGTTCAACCATATAGGAGTTAGGAGAGAGTATGAGGTGTTTATATATCTTTTAAGCCCAGTACTTCAATTGTGCGTGTCTTTGCAAGTATGTGGCGGGGTGAGTACTACAGTATCATAACTACAACTATTCCCCTAGATAAAGTAAGTAAGCCATACAAAATGTACTCATTTAGGGGCAGCACTATTGTCAAATAGCGACTATAACGTAGTGAAATTTTGAAATAACTGCTTTTGTTGTGTGATACACGATTTAGTCCAAAACGTTGAAAAATAATGGATATAGTGTTACAAAATTTTAACTAACTGATATTTTCTGCAACCCGCGGTTGACAACACCTTTAGAGGGTAAGTTTTGACCCATGGTCAGGCAAGCTCTTTATCTGTGCATAGTTTTTTTTAGTTTTTCATGGCCATCATGAAATATTAAAAGGACGACTAATAATTGTAAGCATTTACAACTGGTATCTATTACTCCAAACTTATAAAGCATTTAGCTGAACAAAAGACAGGTAATTAATATTGCAGCATGTTTCATAACCTTGAACCAAACAGGTTTAGAGATAAATTGTAATCATATAGACTGTACAAATTTGCAATTAATATTGGTGACACGTGTATTGCAAACTGACGGGTCCATTTTTCTAAGCATTATACATTTTAACAAGTTTAGGATATGAATTTATTGACACAACTAGTTGAAATGGAGATGTAATGTAACACTTGTACTGTTCCAGTCGTATTGATAAAACAAGTTGAAATGGAGATGTAAAACATGTACTGTTCCAGTCGGTACAGACTTGTAGATACTATTTATCAACGGATTTTTATGATCTTGGATGAGATTGACTTGACTTCAAAATGTTTTTCTCTTGTCTAGAATAAATACTTAACAATTCTTTCTGAGAATATCTTCCGATTAATCTGCATGCGAAAGTTCCAATAGTCCATTCTAAAATGCAGATCGTAAGTCTTTTGTTGTGTTCTTGTTTGTTTTTATGTTGCTTTGTCCAGTAATTATGCTGAAAAGAAGATTAGGATAAGAGTTGACTGTAAAAAATTGTATCTCTTATCGACTCTGGTTATTTGTTTATTTTTATCCAGTGAATATATTTTGCAGGATGCCAGATGTTGTGCTAGCTGTGGTTTGATGTTGCCATGCAAAACCATGAAGAAGGTTAAGGATTCAAGTCATGCACCACAATTTCTATGCAAACATTGTGTCAAGGTTATACAGAAAGGCTTAATATAGTGCTTCAAAATTTTCACTAATTTTTTTTTCAATGTTAGATGATTTAAAAAAAGTTATATTCTGCTATTACAGTTACGAAAATCAAAACAATATTGTGGAATTTGCAAAAAGATTTGGCACCATTCAGATGGTGGGAATTGGGTGAGACTGTCTGTTGTCAATTTAGTTTCTTTCCTAATATTTATTTTAATATACTTTTGGTACAATAAATTCAAATTTTGATATCTTTTGGGAGCTCTTTGAATCAGGTATGTTGTGATGGTTGCAATGTATGGGTGCATGCTGAGTGTGATAAGATTTCTACGGAACATTTCAAGGTGCTGTGTCGTGGTTAATATGGAACAGTATACTAATTTCACATGATTGCTTTTTAAACATTTAGTTGGTTCATAAAGTGATTGAAATTGAATTTAAATGACTGGCTTCTGGTTGCAGGATCTGGAAAATACCGACTACTATTGTCCAGATTGCAAGGAAAGAATAAATTGTAAATTACCGGAATCACCAACATACAAGTCAAAAATCAAGTACATGTTAATCATCCATTGCTGTTTTCTTCTAATCCAGGGTATTCAGCATTTTATTTTATACTTTGAATCTTACCATGTGATATTTTTGAGACAGATCAGTGGAGAGTAGCCAAAACGTTGTGGTACCTGAGAAGTACAGATCAGTGGAGAATAGCCAAAACGGTGTGGTACCTGAGAAGTTAATGGTGGTGTGCAATGGAATGGAAGGAATTTACATCCCAAAGCTTCATTTGTAAGCCATTAACCCTTCTTGGATATTATGGGATTGATAATCAACACACCTACACACACATTTATATTGATGTGTATCTTCTGTTTTAATGTATACAAATCAATTTTATTTATGATTTTGCGTTTAACTATTGCATTAGCATAAGTCCAGTATTACTTGAAAAAGTAACTACTGTCAATCTGGATTTGTCTACAAATCTGACTATTATCTTTACCATCAAAACAGTTTCAAAGACTTCCATTGAGTTGTTTGTGATTTCATTTTTCAGAATTATGTGCAAGTGTGTCTCTTGTGATTCAAGGAAGCGGACACCTAGTGAATGGGAAAGACACACAGGAAGCAGAGCTAAAAAATGGAAATACAGTGTGAAAGTGAAAAGCACAATGCTACCGCTTGAAAAATGGGTTTGTATTAGTTCTTTCTGTATTGTGCCTTTCTTAGTACGAGGTGCTTCTTTCTCATTTTTGACTCAAATAAACTACAGATCACAGAGCACATTCCAGAAGATGGAGTTTCCCAGGACTTGGATCAGCAGCAGGTGCTTGCCTTTTTGCAAGGTAAGTGTTCATTTCATGTAACTTTTATATACCAAAGCCTTAATTTTTTCTAGTTTACCATGTTTTATGAAACATTCAGTTGCGCATCACTTGCATGCTTTCCCTTGAATATATCCGAAGGCAGAGATTTATTTATTTTTACTTGTTATGACAGAGAAGTATGAGCCAGTTCATGCAAAATGGACGACAGAAAGATGTGCTATTTGTAGATGGATCGAAGACTATGAGGATAACAAAATTATCATCTGCAACAGGTGTTTCAATTATTGTTGATCTTAACCCTTTAGTTGTAGAATTATTTTGGACGATTCACATTTTGTTTCAAATTTACTAGGCGTTAAATTTACTAGGTTTTGTGGTTTATTATGCAGATGCCAAATAGCAGTCCACCAAGAATGCTATGGTGCAAAGCATGTCCAGGATTTTACTTCTTGGGTTTGCAGAGTATGCGAAACTCCTGACGTTGAAAGAGAGTGTTGCCTCTGTCCAGTAAAAGGTACGTCAATCTAGTATTTTGGGCCAGTTTGAACTCTTTTGTTCTTCCTGATCATTTATGTGATGAAGTGCTAATTTGCTTTTACTATATATGGAAAAATGATTTGCAGGTGGTGCTCTGAAGCCAACTGATGTTGAGATGTTGTGGGTTCATGTAACATGCGCTTGGTTTCAACGTGAAGTTATTTTCAAAAACCCCGAGGTCATGGAACCTGCCCTCGGAATTCTTAGAATTCCTCCTAATTCCTTTGTGAAGGTGAGATGATGGGCTGTAAGTTGATCTTATCATTTTTTAACCATTGGTTTCAGCTATAATGTTGACTTGTGTGATGCATGAGATTAATTTTAGATAGAATAATATCTTCAATTATTGCATACTTCTATAAGTAAACAATTAGGAATGTATGCAACGTAAAACTTGGACACAGACCCAATATATAGAGAGAATGTATCAATTAGAAGTCTTGCATAAAGATGAAAACTACCAGTTAATTATATCCCGAATGCATACTGGATGATTGTAAATTTTATTTGGCTGAGAGTCCAAAATGTACCAGAAATCCAGAATGCATACTGGGCATAGTGTTCTGTTTTTTTGCATATCTTTAACTAGATATATTTACACAAGTTGTACTCTACTTGATATTCGAACCAAAAGGCTTCATTCTTATGTATTTTTGGATGACTATTCCTAAAGTTCATCCCTCCGAAGCACTCTCTGCTCAAATGTAATTCAACTTTAAATTCACTATATAATTTTCCATCTTCAGTTATATCTTTTTCTTCATTTATTCAGTAAGATAGTGGCATAGTTGTAATTTAAATTACACTTGGCATTCCCTTCCATTTTTCTTTTATATTTAGGCTGGGCTGTATTCATAAACTAATGTTAATGTTTCTTGTCCACTGTGACTGCAGACTTGTGTAATTTGTAAACAAAGCCATGGTTCTTGTACAAGTTGTTGCAAGTGTTCTACTCATTTTCATGTAATGTGCGCATCAAGAGCTGGGTATACCATGGAAGTAAGTTTCATGTTTCTTTTAAGTTGATAAGAAATATTTGATTTTTTCCTTCCTAGTCTCCTCTCTTTCTTTCGGAGGACTGGTGCATCCTTTGCGGTTCATCCAGAATAAATAATTTTTATGTATTTGAATTTATTCATGTGAGGATTACAAGAGCTTGGGAAATATGTTAATATTGTTTAACCTTTAAACTTACAGTTGCATTCCATGGTGAAGAATGGGACTACAATAACAAAGAAGATAATATACTGCGCAGTTCATAGGTTTGTGCTCTAGTGACCGGTTATATATATTTTGCTATCTTCCTTTTTATTAATGATGTTTTATATGATAATTCATTATCAGAGTCCCAAGTCCAGATTCTGTACTGGTTTCACATTCATCCCTGGGGATATTTGCTCCCAGAACTTTGATTGAAAATCACAAGGGATGCTTCCGGGGATCAAGGCTGGTCTCATCAAAGAATATAGAGCTCAGTGAAGGTTCATCCCGTGAAAATGATAGAGTCGAGCCATTTTCTACTGCGAGATGTCGTGTGCACCTAAGGTCTTCTAATAAGGTGATGATTCTATACATACTATAAGGGTGCATGAGGTGCGTTGGTTTTCGCAGCAGTGCGGCATGTTTTTTTCTTCACAAAAGTGAGAGGGCATTTTGCACACTTAAGTTAGAGACATTTCAGGGACATTTCTGGTATTTTGCACACTAAAAACCCTAATCTTCCTTTCCTTTCACGTTCCCTACACAAACTTCCTCCGCTCTGCGGCAGCAGAGACCTCTGTGTGACCCAGACGCTGCTGAACCACTCTGTCGAGCCCAGCATTCTGCAGCAACCATACCAGGACATTCTGTTATTTGTGCAACAACCTTGAAAACTTCATCTCAGACCATAGTTTAACTGTTTAAGTCGTAGGGACTTAAACTTGTTTGTTCCCTTGACTTTTGTTGATTTACATGTATGTTTTTAACAAGCTTATGAATATCTCAATATTCATAATATCGAGATATTATGTTAGGATCATAATTTATATAGTAGGATTAGTTTCTGATGTTAGAGTATTTTGGGTTATATTCTAAGATTGGTTATCATATTACTTGGTTATTATCATGATTTTCCTCCTTATTTTCCTATTTATTTAGGATTAGGAGTCTTGCATTCCTGTAAATAGGGGTTAATGTTTAGTCTTTTGTGTCATCAAGTTATTAGCAGTAATATTAAACCATCGTAATATTCTAAATCGTTATTATTTTATTGTCATCATTTTTTGTTTACAAGTTAAAACCCATAACTTCACCATATTAGTATGCAGTAACATCTTTATTCCTTTTTAGACCGCCAGGGACAAGTTTTAAGTTAAAAAAATCTATGATCAGGCACACAATAATGGAATTTTGATATTTCCTTTTTTGCACTGAAGTATCATTTTTTCTTTGTTGTATAGTGTCTTCGGTTGGATACTTTTGTTTTCCTTCTCAATCAGTGTGAATTTCACAGAATGAACCCATTCAAGATAGTTCTCCCCATTAAGTTTTACATTAACGAGTTGCAAGTTGCAACCTTGAGACAGGGCATCAATCAAAGATGAGGAAAAACCTAGTTGGCTGCGCCCTGATGGTAGAGGTTTTTGAGGGTTTTAGGGTTTCTTCTGTCATGGCCGTTTTCACATTTGTGGGAAGGTTTCTTCCGTTATGGTAGAGGTTTTAGAGGGATTCAGGGTTTCTTCTGTCATGGCCATTTTCACATTTGTGAGAAGGTTTCTACGTCAGAGCAAAATGCTCTGAATCTGATACCGTGTAATTTTTGGAGAGTAAATGACAATTTTATTTCGTATTTATTTGAAGTTGTACTAGAATGATAAATACTACCAATTTGCTACAATCAGGGAAACGGAAATACAGATACTAAGGATAAATAGACAAAACAGAAAATGGATCAGTTCTTAATCAGATAATTCTGATTCTAATCTAATCTAAACTAATTCAAGTTGTTATATCTAATTGCTAACAAGCTTCTAGTTATTTAAAAGTCAACATAACCTTGGGTATTTTGTCATATTAATGGCCATTCTTCAATGTTAAATCTCAACATTATCTATTTTTTTTGTCAATTTGGTTTCTTTACCACATTTTGTCCCATATTGCCAGAGAGCTGATGTGGCAATTATTCATTTGCTGAGGGGACCCAGTCTTCATTCTTTAGGTGAAATAACTCAATTGAACAACTATAAGGTAATTTTCACGGTCAGCATGATATATGTTCGACTTCATGCTTTTGAAATAAATAACCTGGTCTTGCTTTTGACTGTAAAATGTGAAAGAAAAATATTAATTTAATATCTTATAATATTGATTTGTGATAGGATGCTGAAGTATTTACTTCTTTCAAGGACCGTCTTCACCATCTGCAGGTATTACATATATTTTCATTTGCTAAAATTAATTGCTTGAATTGCTTATCTCAGTTTTTAAAATCCCGTCTCTTATTTTTATTTTTTTTAATTTGAAGTAATTTTGTAATGTTTTGTATCAGAAAACTGAAAATCTTAGAATTTGCTTCGGAAAATCGGGTATTCATGGATGGGGTCTCTTTGCTCGAAGAGATCTACAAGAAGGAGATATGGTAACTTACTGTGTAGTATTTTAATTAAGATGGTTTGCTGCAATTTCTTGTGAAGAAATAGAGTTCATGCTTGTTATGTTTGTCCGCAGGTTGTTGAGTATCGAGGTGAGCAGGTAAGGCGTAGTGTCGCTGATCTAAGGGAAGCAAAATATCGTTCAGAAGGCAAAGATTGCTATGTGAGTCCCTTATTTAAGACTGATTGTACTACCTGTCTGTATTCTGCTTAACATAATGAGGCCTATAATAGTCACATTCAAAATGACATTATGTTTCATTCGTGTTATTTTAATTTCTATATTTGGTTCAAATGCCTGCATTAGACGGGTTCATGATTGCTGATAACATTTGAATTCATTCACTGCTATTCATTACACTAACTAATATAAATTATGCAGTTGTTCAAGATCAGCGAGGAGGTTGTCATCGATGCAACACACAAGGGCAATATAGCACGTTTAATAAACCACTCTGTACGTTTTTATTGGAATCTACTTGCAATACGGGTTTCATTAAATATTGACTGAAAATTCTACGACTTGAGCTCAACTGTCCATTATGTTTTTTTTTTAATATCAATTATATGACTTTATAAATAGCAAGCGAAAAACAGTATACTAATGTTCACTCTGATTTACTTTCAGTGCATGCCAAACTGCTATGCAAGGATTTTGAGTTTGGGTAATCAAGGGAACCGGATTGTTCTTATTGCGAAAACCAATGTTTCTGCTGGTCAAGAACTTACGTAAGTTTCATTCTGTATCCATGTTTGCGTATCTTTCAGCGTGTGCTCTCTCATCTCCAAGCATGCATGTGTATGTGGTATACTTGATTAACTTATTTTTCTCTGATGTTGTAACAGGTATGATTACTTGTTCGATCCAGATGAGCAAGAACTGAAAGTTCCCTGCCTTTGCAGAGCGCTCAACTGTAGAAAATTTATGAACTAGGTTTAGCATTTTTTGCTCCCTGAGCGATTTCAGTCATCTAACCATAGGGTAAAAATTTGTTCATTGAGCTTTTTGTTTTTATTTTTTTTACCAGTTTAGTATAATTTGTATATAATTTTATACATGTAATTAAATAGGAAACTTCTGAGCAATTGAGCTGGAGGCATTTTTGTAACTCGCCACATGGTTCCTTTATATTCTCCAAATTCTTTTGACATTTGGAAGAAATGCTCGTTGAAGACATAAGTGTATAGGAGCACACATATACTACTCAGTGCTTTTCTGGTTCTGCAGGGAAACAGTTGGCCGTATCTCTTATACAGTTATATACTTTATTTGGCATTTTTCAAAAGAGAAATCAATATCTGGTCATGGTTTATGCATTTTTAAACTTTAAAAAAGTTCAATAAACCTTTTTTTTAAGAGAATATTACTATATTGGTTTTTTTGACCTGTGTTCTTTGGATACTTGGCAACATTTTTCATTTTTTTTAACCATTAGTGTACCTGGGATTGGATTGTAAAATATTGGAACCCGCGTTTTGTTTATATATTATGGTACGAATAAAATCAACGGGTGTGGTTATCATGCATAAGCCATAATTTATGCACCATGCATAAGCCTGCATTAGTCCAGCCCATTATGCAGCTAGCCCAACAGAATTACTTCCTACACACCAAAGAAAAACAAGTGAAGAAAGCAAATTCATCAAAACAGAGCATCACACACGTTTCTCTCTATTTCCAACTTCAACCACCACCGGTAACAAACTTCCACCACTGGAAACCGTCTTCGTCACCGTCATTCAACTCAACAACACCGTCGTTCACCACAACCGCATTCACCACAACCGCATTCACGTCGGAAACCACATTCACCACCGCAAGCAAATCACGTCGGAAACGGTAACAATCACGTCGCAAACTTCCACCACTGCAAATCACGTCGGAAACAAACTTCCATCATTGAAAATTGCATTCAACATAACCGCATTCATCATCTTCATCATCATCGCCGCAAGCATCTTCATCATCTTCAACAAAAAAGCAAAATGATGAAAACAAAACAGGTTTGAAATTATCTTGTGCTTTCAAGTAATTACAATCAATTGCTAGTTGGAAATGGTTTCTGGAAAGTAATTGCATTTGTAACCCTAAATTACAACTTAATTTCGAATCGGGGAAAATCAACTAAAATAGTTTAATTTCTGGAAATGGTTTCATAGTGTTGATTTGTTTCTTATCATAGTATGTTTTGTTTAAAAATCATATAGAAAAACATTTTACTATGAAAACCAATATGTTGTGTAAATGGTTTTCGCAAGTTTTACTCTGAAACCATTTTGCTCTGGAAATGGTTTCAGAGTGTTGATTTGCTTTGGAACTGTTTTTAACAATTTCTTTGTTTGGTTTAGAATCTAACTTGTAAAATGTGTTATTTTGCTCTGAATTTGAAATGGTTTACATGTAATCCATCAGATGATAAGACTTGATATGAATCCGTTTAATTGCGAAACCAAACTAATTGTCTAATGGTTTTGATAGACTTGTATGTGAAAGATAATTGCAGGATTCTTTTATTAGCATTTTTAAATTGCAGGATTGAAATAGACTTAATCTTAGTTACTATGATTTTGTTATGGTATAGATGATGCCAAAACCATTGTGTTGTGGAAATGGTTTTGGCGAGTTGTACTCCAAAATCATTAGATGTATTTAATGGTTTTCTTTGATCATGCAGGTGAAAAAAACTAAAGAGCTGGAGCCATTGCCATCATTCAGTTTTGGGCTAACACAAATGAAATAAACTGTAAAATGTCGAGAAAATAACTAGGTAAAATAGGTTCAAAAGACGAGTAAAATAAAGCAACTGATCAAAAATTGGGGTATGACAAGGTGTATTTGAATGGGATGTGTCATTGGTGGGGAGGAACACATATTGAGGCATATACGGTGTCATTTAATTGGTGTAATGAGGACTACTATATTACACCTTCGCCCATAGAAGATGTACCTGATTGTCTTGATGTTAGCTTGGTTGTGTTAAATGGGTTTTTGGCTATAATATATAATTATAAAGAGACTAATTCATTCCAAATTTCAATTTTGGGTGAACTTGGTGTCAAGGAATCATGGATTAGACTCTTCAATGTTGAACCATTGTCTTGCATATCATGTATCGGAGCATGGAAGAATGGCAACATATTCTTCATAAAAGAAAATGGTGAACTGTCTCTTTTTGATTTAACTACTGGAGTGACGTATGAGATTGGTGTCAAAGGAGAAAGCTTTCGGTCTCAGATAGTAATGTACAAGTGAAATCTTCTTCCGATTGGAGGAATTTACAATTAATTGCTTTTGTAGATGACATGTGAAATTTTCACAGGTTTATGAGTCCAGCTCTTATTGGCAAGTGGAACTTTATCAATTATATGTATTATCATGTATAAGAGGAAGAATCATTTGTTTTGCAGATGTAAATGTTGAAGTGAACATGAAATATCGAACCTGTCATGTTCAACTTGTTTATGGATATGAGTAATTGTAAAGCTTGGTGTGTTGGTGTAATCGTAGTTCACTCAGTTTCATTTTGATATTAATCTGATTTAGGTCTTCTTATCTTATTTTCGTTGTTGAACCCTTTTATGTATTACAATCTTGTGGATATTTTTTCTATAGTTGTATCACTTTTGTTAAATATATTAATCTGGGTGTTGTAATCTTCATGGTTGGTGAATCTATGTTATTTAAGACCAATAATCTAAATAACATCAACCCGCCTGGCTAACACACTTTGAGTTGATCTGGTGCGCCCAGATTATATTCATAGCAGTGTCAAAAGAAATGGGCGATTAGTCGTTGATTAAAAACTATGTGAAACACTGAAGGATTTTTCCAGAGAAAACTATGTCAAAAGATTAAAAACTATGTCAAAAGATATGCGATTTTCCAGAGAAATTGGACGATTAGTCGTTGATTACTGAAACCATAAGTACGGTTAAATGGTTTTGATAGTGTTCTATGTGAAACCAAAATAACTGCCTAATGGTTTTGTAATAAATCATAGTATACCGTTCATTTTATTTAATTTTTGGCCCAATAATGTTCAATTTAATTTAATTTTATTAAAATTAGTTTAATGATTTTAAATGAAATTATTATAGGTACATGGTTTTAAAAAATGATTAAGATGAAATTATTACTGAAACCATAAGTACAATTAAATGGTTTTGATAGTGTTCTATGTGAAACCAAAATAACTGCCTAATGGTTTTGTAATAAAATCATTATTAATATGCTACTTGTATGTGAAAGAAAAATAATTGTCAAATGGTAAATAAAATAAAAGAATAGTGAAAATCATTATTGATAAATTGTTTTAAATAAAAACTATTGTTGAAACCATAAATATGGTTTAATGGTTTTGATAGTGTTCTATGTGAAACCAAACTAATTGTCTAATGGTTTTGCAACAACCTATAAGCATCAATATCAAAATAAAGAATGTTATAAAGAATGTGAAATGTATAATTTTCGTTATATCATATCAAAATATTCTCAATAAAATCTAGTACAAACTTATAATAGTACAAACTTAGAACATAAAAACAATCAATCAGTGACAACTTTTTGGATTAAAGCTTCATCATCTCTCTTTTGTTTCTTCCGATTTATAATGAATTGTTGCCTTTCCTAGCTTTTTCATAATCACTTTTAAGTCGCTTCTTTGACTTAATTGGATTTGGTCTTTCTTTGAACTTTGGTGCAGAGGTCTTCACCCCAGCATATGTTTAACCAACAGCAGATACATTTGAAGACTTAGATGGCGTCACAGATGATGGGTCTGCTATCTTCTTCTTCTGTGAGTTGTACTCCAAAACCAAAACTCATATTGAAACATTCCCAAAACTCACAATAGCTAATCAATTTTATCACAGAAGTTAAGATGGAATAGAATAAACTTAGTAACAAAAGAACATAGATTGTTCAAAACCATTAACAATTCCATTTACATAGATTTATCACAGAAAATCATTAATAATTCCTAAATTTTCACCTAAACCATTAACAATTCATAAATGGATATACTATTAAGAAAACCATTAACAATTCCTAAATTTGTTCATCACAGGAACATGGAATGGTTCATAAATCACCAAAAATGCACACACACGCTCAAAAAATTGACTTTTACTTTGCAATACAAGGCAAGACACCCTACAAGTGATCCATAAATCATAAAGGCTCTCACCCTTATCTAGACCTACTATTGGAACTTTGTAAGTTGTGACACCATGTTTCAATTTAATCTCATTGCAAAATATATATCTCATAGTATTCAAATTAAATTTGTTTCAATACCTTTTTAATGTATATTAAACCTGGAGAAAAACTAGCACCAGAAAAACTTTGTTACTAATCCATTGGTTATAAGCTATCTTGATCATGCAAGCAATATTTTTATTCAGTTTTTTTATATGTGGCATTGATCGCTTACGAAACTCTTAAAACTGAATATCACCTCAAGCAACTCGCTACGATTAGTCTAATATCCGATGACGAGGAACCTATGCTTGATTAAAATTTAAAACTAGAACAAATTTTTGTCTGAAGTGATGCTAAACAACCTGGAACACTTGACAGAATTCAGCAAGAATTTGTCGAAATCAAGGATATAAAGTTAGCGGTCAAGAGTCCGAGAGTCAATTATAATCCTGTATCATTTTGCCGCAGAAAACTGGGAACTACCATTTTGCCGCAGAAAATGGTATTTATTGAATCTTAAAACCAAATATACATGTTGAACAATCACAATCATATGCATGTTTCCAGCAGAGATGTAAAGTTATCCCCCCAACAGAAAATTTCAGCATCAGCTAATCAGACATAAACAAACATGATGTTTAACACTCCATTTTTGTTGTTACAAATTAAATTTCAGCATTAGCTAATCATGATCCACAAACACAGACATACACGGTGTGTCAAAAATACAATCTATCCACAAACACACAACACAGAAAATGAAAACACGTCCAACACAGAAAATGATTTATGGAGCGGCGAAATTGAAAACGCGAAACCTGAAGGTTAATCAGAGTTGAGCGAGCGGCGAAAGAGATTGAGAGGCGAGCGGCGGCAGAGAAGCGGCGAGCAGCGATCGGTGAGCTATGAGATGAGAAGCGGAATTATTGGTGAGAGGAAAGAGAAGCGGCGAGCAGCGAGCGGCGATCGGCATAGAAGAGGAAAGTGAGAGTCTGAGATGAGAAGGAGTTGGTGAGAGGAAAGTGAGAGTGTGGCTGAGATTATTACACGTGTAAAAGCAATCTGAAGGTTGAAAAGCGCTTATGCAGGGTGCATAAGAGAAGGACTTATGCATCATAACTTTTGCCAAAATCAACCACATTGAAACCAAAAGGGAAAAATCAATGAGGTTGAAATAAGATATAATTGAGTTTATTTAGGCTATGTCTGAGAGTTGAGTTTTCGAGGAAAAGGGCGATAAAAACTTATTTTTCATTTTTAAATTTAATAAAATATAATTTCTATTTTGTAGGAAGAAAGGAAAATATAAAATTAAAAGGGCGATTAAAATATTATGATCATCTATTACATCATTCTCCCTGAAAAAAATAAAAATATTTTACATACTTTTTTTATTTTATAAAAATATCAAATATATTTCAGGATATACGTTACAAATATTATCTTTAAAAAAATAAATTAGGTTACACATATTATATTATTTCTTACCACAATGAACCTACTGATGAAAACATACACACAAATAATTAACTACTTATGGAATCTAGAAGTTGGCTCCTTGAAAATATGAACACAATGGAGGTAAAATATGTAGCAAATAACAACTTGTGAGTGTAACTCTTAAGTCAATAAAAGTTTTCGGTGAATGACATGAAGCTAGGCGAGAATGATATTAAAAGTTCTCACAATATAACCCGAAAATCACGAAATTCAGGACCCAAAAGAGTATCGAAGTAAACCCCCAAATCCATCTTGATGGTTTTTTTTTTTTTTTTATCAAAATAGTTGTCATCAACATTTATAATGATGCCACTATGATCGAAGAGTTGCACTGAACCCATATATTTTAGGCTTGTGGTCAATGAACTGGAGAAGCAAGAATTGCGAGGGACAGACAGGTTGCGAGCTTCCATGACAAGACAATAAGTAGAGATTTATAACATCTACTTTTGTTTAGGCAAACTAGAAGTTATATTAAATAAAAAGAAAGAGATACAAAGATGGGTGTGTGGGGGGATTAGACCTGACGAAATTCATCAATCATAGGCGTAACCGAGAGAACCCACATACGGGCACGAAACCAAGTTACAAAAAGAAAAAAGTGAACATTTGCAAAGAACGTTTAGAGTTTAAATACAACGAATGGATCGATTGCCAATACGACATCAAATCCAAGTGCCAATAGCTCCCTGATCAACAACAAGCATAAAAAGGTCTTTCGAGCAATACCAGAGTGAAGGTAGACATGACCCCTCAAAACCTGCAGATCTCAACAAATCTGGAATATGAGATAATCGAAAAATCATACCACCAAACACAAAAGTTTCAAAAAAACATGTAAGAACTAAGATCAGTGATGAGTCCAATACGTTAGAAACCAGACCCTTTCAGTTTAAACGACCCTTACAAATTTTTTGATCACACACCGACCTTTTTCGGGTTTTTGAGTCCAACAACCGTAAAATAGGTTATAGATTCATAGCCACACCCAGACACAACAAATAATAGAAACATAACAAACCAAGCAAAACACAAAGACAAAGTAAGAACCCAAAAAAGACCCAATCGAAATCACGTCTTTAGCAATGACAACGAAGAAGAGGAGCGGCAATGGAGGTTAAACGACCGTCATCGAAGGAAACAAACTCCAAAACTGAGATCGAAGCACAAATGAGGTGGTGCAGAGTCAGATCTCGTCGCACCACCACCATGATTGTCTACATCTCAAGAAAAAGTTTGGATTAAGGGGAGCTTAGGGCAACGGAAGTCCGTTCTATTGTAGAGAGAGAACGCTTTTATAATATAAAATTAAATTAAACAAATTAAATAAATATTTCCCTTAAAAAAATTAAACAAAAATTATTTAACAATACACAATGAACATTACTCATCTTGTCCTATATTATAAGTCGTTTTGGTCATTAATTTTGTCCAAGAAAGATAAATTTTGTATTATTTTACAAAATTATTCTTCAATAATTGTATATGAAAAATAAATTAGAGGACTGGGAGAAGAAAAGGTAATAAATAGTTAATACAATATAATTTAAAAAGTAACATTAATGTGTCATTGAAATCGTAAAGTGATTTATGAATTATGGCAAAAAGAATTTCTCAAATCAACTTATAATTTTAGACCGATGGAGTAATTAACATCAATTGATGCTTCAAGAAATTAAACAAATTACAATCAATAGATTTTAAGTAGTTAAGACAATTAGGTGAGCCTCAATTCGATTCTTTTATAAAACAAATTTTTGTTAGATTTTGAGCCCGTTTGTTATAGATTTTAAAAAAATGGATTTTCCTTTGTATTTTTAAAAATAGATTTTTGGAAATTTACTCGAAAATAGTATAAGTTATTTCAAACTCATTTGTTATAAGTTAAAAAAGATATTTTGACATCCACTAACCTAAATATTCATTGTTCGAGATTTTACATAGTTAAAATCGTATATTTTTTCAAAATGATATATTTCAAAAATGATTTTTATGAAAAGCTATTTGAGATAGGTTTTTTTTAGAGATTTTTTCAAAATTTTAGTATTCAAAAAAATTATAGCAAAATGATGAAATATCTAGAATGACATTTTAAGATAAGCTATCTAAACCAATTTTTTATTTGAAACTTTCCTTAAAAATTTCTTTGTTAATTTTTTTTAACAAAAATATATTACACTACAAGAATCTATCTTTTAAAAAACTATAACAAATGAATCCTTTATTTCTATTCCAACCAAATGTTAAATTACCGAATGGTAGATTACCAAGTGACTTCCCCCTAAGAACACAAATGTTAAAAAAAAATAGAAAAACTAGTAAGCACCGAACAATAATTACAATAGGAATTACTTTAATAATTTTTCAATTTGTAGCAATGAAATTTTCAATAAAAATTATTTCCGAATCTATGTTTTGAAAAACATATTAAAATAGATTATATCATAATACTTTTTTATTTTAAACTCACGCAAAAAGAATGATGAGATGAATTATTTTACAGTAAAATTTTAAATTTTTAAAATTAATTTGAAAAGTTCGATTTTGGCGCGACTATATAAAGAGCGAAACTCAAAGAGCTGAACAGAACGCGTGTGTTGCTTCCTTCACCACCTTTTCAAATTTCTGAGCAACCATGAAAAAGCGACTCAACGACGCTACTTCCTCCGACGCCGGAGAACTGCCACCGACGAAGCGAATCCGACGTAACAAAACTATCTGCTCTTGCAACTCTCCTCGTCCTCGCTTTCTCTCTGCTCATTCCACTTTCTCTTGGTTCTCTCTCTCTCTCTCTCTCAAATTTGATTTCAGTTACATTTACTTTACTCGATTTGAATTTTACATGTTGCGTTTAAACTTCATCGTTCGTGTAATGTGATATAGCATTTGCATTTCTAAGCTTCAGATCAGAAATTCAGTTTGAATTTTCGCTTAGATCTGAATTCTGAACTGTTTTTAGTTATACTAAGTAAATTTATATGTATATTGTGTTTGATTGAACGAATCAGTTGAATTGAGTTGAATCTATGCATATTCTGTTACTCTTAACGAAATTTCGTGTGCGATTTGAATAAACTTCTTCGTTTGATTACTTTTTCTGCTAGAAGCATTTGAAAATCGGATACGATTGTGAAGTTTTAGTTCAATTTTAGATCTCACTTTATTTTGTTGATTTTAAGAAGTTTTTGACGGAAGATGAAATGAAAAAACTGCATCCTATTTGATTTCGAATATTTTACTCTGATTTGTTCGATGAGTTTCTCTGTTCAGTAGCGAAGCTTATTTTCTGTTGAACTCTGCAAAATGTGTTTATGCTGAGCTCAGTAACTTCAGTTTTGTACTTCAAATAGCTTAAATGCATAATCACTTTTTCAATTCTGTTATGTTTTCTGAATTAAAAAATGTTCAAAATATTCAAATATTCGTTTTCTATAGCTTTTATATGTGGAAATGATCAATTAAGGAACATGCATTTGAAGTTTTAAAATAATCATTCGCTAATTTTCTATAGCTTTTGTACGCGCAAAACATTCATGATAGAATCTAATTTGATTTTGATTAGTTACTAATTTATTATTCGTATTTTCTGTAGATGTTATTAATTTTCTATAGATTTTATTGATTAATTATTAATCTGAATGCTTAATGAAGGTTTGATGACGATATTTGGACCGAGATTGCGAAGTTTCTGGATGGAAAATCTCTGATTATGCTGGCTGCGACGAACCGATGGTTCCGCCGCGCGATCATGGATGATGCTATTTGGAAGTTCGTTTGCTTGCGTGATCTTCAAGTTCCATCTCCTCCACCTGTGGCATTCAAGTGGAGCAAGCTCTACACTTCAGCTTTTGGTAAGAAATAGCACCTACACCTTCATCAGTGTTCAAGAATGGGATTGCCACTGTTCAATTAACATTGATTTTGAAATTGAAATTTCAGATGGGAGTCACTCCTACAAGTTCCGTCAGCAGGAGAAGCACATTGGTAATTTTTCACATGCTGTACCTATATCCTAATATATTGTGAGATTCACAATAAATTTTAATAGATTCCATACACAGTTATGGAAATGAATTTGATGTGGCAAGTGACCGCACAGTTAATGCTTTTTATCATTGAAGAATATTGCACAATTAAGATTTTAAGTTTTTTATTTGTGTGAGTCATCAGTCTCTTAACAAATGCCTTAGATTGACAAGAGTTATTGAATGCCCTAAATCTAGACCTGACAATTATGTGCATGGTAAACCTTATTGCTTATGCAAAATTCTATATTATATATAAATGTAATTTCTTCTTTTTTATTGCTTAGCTATGATGCAAATTCACGATTTAGATACCTAGAATTTATCCAACCATTGACTGATTCATTCTTATACAATGTATATTTCACATATTGTGTTGCATGCATTATGTGCAGCTTTAGCACTATAGACTAGTAGATTTGTAAAGTTTTTGACGTTGTAACTATTTTATAATATGTTCTATCAGATTGGATGCGCATCGGTGCTTTTTCCTTTGATTCTTCAGTAGCCCTCCTGACAGAGAGACTGAATTTTCCGGGGGAGTTAAAGAAAGAAGAAAGCATGGAAAAGATGTTGAAGACTCACGGTTGTTGCTTTCTGAACAACATTAAACCTGGAATCTGGATTGCCGGTACTCTCCAGTTCCCTTTGACTATATAACTATCATTGATACCAATTAATTTAGCAGATGATATAAGTTTTCGATTAAATAAAATTGTTTGTTTAAATTTCAGATCTGCAGCTTGTTCGATGCCCGGTTTGTGACCTCAATACTTGTGATGGTAATTTCAATATAATCCAATGAGTTTTGTATATCCCTTAACACCATGAATAATTCATCAGTGGTTACTGTTTTGTACCGCAAATGTTTGCATTAGAAAAAGGCTAGAATATTCTTATTCAATTTAATATGTTTCTCCTGCTTATATAGGAACAATGCAGACATTGGATGCAAGGCATATAGAGCTGTTCCTCTGTGAAGACTACGAAAATGGGAACTGGGATTACGAGGTTGTAGGATCTCATGATATCAAGAAACGAGCTGATGGGGCTGCTGGCTCCATTTTTGATGTCAAACACCTAGCGAGTTCTTCTACGTCTGGTAAATCTTTACATTGAGTCAACTTACCAACAGTCAGTGGCCTTGTTAATGTTTTTCTTCAAGAATTAAGATAAACCACCAATCTAATGTCATGTCATTGCATAAAGTAGTCACATTCTGTCTAGCAGAATAGAAACATATATACATGAAAATTATACTTTTTACTAGTTTCAGTTAAGGTTACACATACTTATCTGCAGTGAAAAATGAATGTATAGATAGTCCAGGAACAAATTAATTTCAAAAAGAATGCGAAGCCTCCGAATGATTCTTGGTTTGGGGAATAAGCATTAGAGTAAATTGATGTTCTAAATTAATGCTTTTTATTGCTTACCCTTCCAAGAAGATAGTTACTAAGTTCTGGCATTAACACATCACACTAATATGTTTTAATTTTTAAATTAAATGGCAGCGGTATTTGATTACAAGTCATGGATTGGGAAGGATAATGACTGGCAACCCAAGGCCATGATTGCTTTTCATGCAGTAGCTGTGAACACTAATTTACAAGAAAATGAAGGTTAGAAACGTTAATTGCTTTCATGTCCCTGACTCAATTACTGAAGTAAATATCAGAAAACCTGCTAAAAGAATAAGTACAAATCTGATGACAGCAACACGCTGCATATTAACCAGTTACCAAAACAAACAGTAAAATCAGCCCTATGCTACAACAATTGATTCACTCCAATACAGATTTTTATTGAGTCTCCCTTTGCCTCCAGTGTGTACCAAGAAGGACAAAGATCCTTCATAGGTTAGTCCCCATCCAACTTGTTTACCATTCTCTTTGTACAAACCTCAATTGATGTCCAACTTCCCTTCCATTCCAATACCTGAATAGCATTTCTCTTTCCCAAACTAACTGTTCCAAATTTCCAATACTTCAATTAAACTCCACAACTATTCATGCTCATTCACCATCAACTGAGATAAGCATGTAGTCTCCACCAATCTACCAACAGTCCCAAATCTTCTTCTCTGATGATAAATATTGTCAATGCATGAACAACTATCAATTCTCTTTCCACGTCGTTAACAATACCCCAAAAATTGAAGCCCAAACTTTGTATGCAACCTGCAAACAATAACTAATTAAACACATTTAGACCCGCCTTGGCAATTTCACTGATGTCTTGTAGTTAAAATCTTTTTCTGTTTTTTTACAGTACAGTTAAACTCATTTGAATATCTTTCTTTTGCATATTATTAAGTATTGAAACTTATGTAGTTAGTTCCAATTGTTTTTTCTTTATATAGTTACTTCGATTTCTCATGATGTTCCATTTTATTTTTCAATACAAGCAGGTCTTCATGTGAAGTACCAAGCTATGAGGGCAGGACCTGGTGGAGAAGTTGTTTCCATCAGAATCTCTCAGCAGCTGCTGTGACTCATCTCAAACCCATCTTTGAGAAGGGGCTGGGGTTGGGTAGTTCATCCCTACCCTTTAAAATGCTTTATGGCATTTTTATACAAAACTTAGTGCTTTCAATTGAAAACAAATATTGTACATCCATTCATTAATTTCCCACACGTAGCTAATGGTTTAAACATTGAAAGACCATAGTGAATACTATTTCCAACAGAAAAGTTGATATATAGTAGCGGAAAATCATTCATTCTTTTGTATGAAAGTTGGAAATTTCCTATAAGTCTTGATATATTTGTTTCCCTAAAATTGAAATGCTTGTTCAGTATGCTAAAATTAAACTAAAGTCAGCTGAATATTACTTATGATCATTGGTAATGATCAAGAGCTGACTTTACATGAATTCTGGCAATGTCATAAATGTCCAAGTAGTATGTGCAGCTACAGTATCAAGGAATATTTTGCAGACATAGATAGGTAATAATACAGCAAATAGCTGTTTTAAGGCATACCTACTATAAGAATTAGTCAATTAAGATTTACTCTATATCCAGATAAAATATTATTTGACTTTTTATACTACGTTGAAAATTGTATCGAATTTAAAAATAAAATTTGGTTTCAACTTTCATCATCTTATACGTTATAAGTTGATGCTTTCTTACCGCATATTTGCAAGTCTGAGAAGTAATGGACATCTTGAAGGTCCTTTTTTACTTAATATTTCCAGTCGTATATGCCTTAAACGATTGCCCTTTTTCTTTATGTGGCAACAATAGTTTCCTAATTCGTTTTCCCTTTCAATTAGGTGAGCAATATCCTTATTGTGGCTATCCTGGTTTCAACTTAATTTGTACCAATGATAGCAAAACAATTCTCAAACTTCCTTACTCTGAAGAATTCTACGTACGCAGCATAAACTATCTCACGCAACATATACAACTCTATGATCCCGATGATTGTCTTCCCAAACGTCTTCTAAGCCTCAATTTTTCAAATTCTCCTTTTATTGCTTCTTTTAGTCGCGGCTACACATTCTTAGGCTGTTCATCTCAGAATATTGGGTCACAATTCATTCCCATTGATTGTCTCAGTAACTCTACATATTTTGTATCAGCCATTCCTTCAGTTATTTTTGTCAATTCTCTGTCTGGTTGCTCTGTTATAAAAAATCTTTCAGTTCCAATTGCAAGACCAGAAAGGTTTCAAGAAAATCTAAGAGATGACCTTAGTGCAGATCTTCAATTAACATGGGATAAACCTGACTGCGGTTATTGTGAATCACATCAGCTAATGTGTGGATTTGAAAGCATTAACAGCAATCAAGTTGTCTGTTTCTCTGATTACCAACCAGGTAAAGATGTTCTATGTTCTTCAATATGCAATTATACAAGGTTTATTACTGTATCCAGAAATTAGTTTTTTTGGTTAGAGCATCCAGAAAATTAGTTTTTTTGGTTAGAATATCCAGAAATCAGTTGACTAAACGTGTTTGGTGAGTTTTTTAAAAAAAAGTTTGAAGAGTTATAAGAAATAAAACTAGTTGGCCCACATGCTGAGGTTACAAGAATAACTAGAAAAATATTGGTCAATGGTTTTACCTCAGCGATTGAGATAAACATGGCAATTTTCGTTTTGTTTATGATTTATTCCTATTGACTTAAGGATTCTATTAGCATGTTGACAATTTTTTGGTAAGCATTTGCAAGTTGGCAATTAATTAATGCAAGATAAACTGATAAAGATAGGGAAGTACCATTCGTACATATCTAAAGCCAAATTTTAACGAGAGTGCAACGTTGGCACTGCATTAAAAAACTGATCCAGGGACAATTGCTTAACAAACTAACACTCGGCAGCGTCAAATAATAAGTCAATGAAAGAAAACAAAATAAATTATAAATCACTTGATGCTTCTTTTTCAATCATACATTTTACTATTCTTACAATCTTTTAAATTTTTCTTTACCGTGTCATTAGTGAAGTATAATGTTGGTAAGTCACTCATAATTTCTCTTTTTTCACATAAAATTAATTAGTATATTTATTAATTTACGAGAAATTGATAAAGTGACTTATAATTCGAGATCTGGGAGTAAATTAAGAACTTGATGTTGTTTTTTAGAAAAATGGTGAATAATGTAAAATAATTAGAATATTCTAGGGTAATAACTTGATTTTACGATTTAAGAAATAAAAGAAAAAAATATTTAAGGAATAAAAAATCAAATGTGAAATAATAATAATAATAATGAAATTATTTGTGAGCAATGAGGTGTTTTACTTTTAGTTTTAGATACCTGTTAGATTGAAAATGAAAACTCTACATCCCAGCTCTTCCTTTGTTAGCCAAAAAAGCAATAGCATATTAACGGAGTTATTGATGTAAAAATTAACTTTTGGTTAAAACTAAGTTGAATATAAAGTAATTTTAGCTTGAAATGAACAAATTCATATAAAAGTGGACTAAACAATGAATTTTAGATTATAAATCATGTTTAGAGTTAAAAGATACAAATCTCAGTTTTAAGTTGAAATTCATTCAGGAGTGAGCATAATTCTACTGGTGAATATTCTACAGGTGTGACCAAAAGTATGTAAAAATGTCCCAACCACACTAATACAGGATGCTCTCAAGGTTAATATTCTATTATATACATTGATATTGACTCTTTTTTTTCTGGGTTCAATTTTCAGGTACATCGCGACAAGGACTTAAAATTTTCAGAATCATAGCATTATGCGTTACTGGACCAGCTCTAATCTTTGTTATACTAATGGCAAGTTGTGTGTGCTACAATGATAGAATAGGCAACATTACCAGAAGTGCTGCTTCTCGGTCAGCACCAGCTGCAATATCACCACAACCTGAAGCCACAGTAATTGCAGGTTTAGATGAATCCACAATTGAATCTTATGAGAAAGTAATTATTGGGGAGAGTCGACGTGTTCCTGGACCAAACGACGGATGTTGTTGGATATGCTTGGCAGAATACAACAGTAAAGAGACAGTAAGATGCATTCCTGAATGCAAACATTGTTTCCATGCTGATTGCATTGATGAGTGGCTTCGTATGAATGTCACATGCCCTGTTTGTCGCAACTCTCCTGCTCCTTCTCCTCTTAATGTTGCCTCCAGTAATGTTTGAATGATTATGGACTATGCAAATCATACTTTTTTTTAGTTAATAGTGTTTGTGGGTAGTTCTGCTGTGTGTATGTATATATTTACAAATCATTCTTGACGCTTGAATGAGATGACATAGAACTTTACCTGTATAATCAGATCTCAGGTTGAAATTTGAGCCTGAGAATACTGGAATAATAAAATATAGAGCTCGCCATCGATTTATACACTACATTATTTGAGAGATTGGTTTTTATAATTGCACAAAAGAGACATGTGATTTATTCAATATATATAAATGAATTTGATGTGATTTTTGTTAAAAGTTCTATACTGGATGAGATTACATGAACAAGCGTTTATACATGAAGTTAGAGCAGTCCTCATCTCACAAACAATTTTGTGAAGTTGTGTTAGACTTAGACCCAACCATAAATTCTAAGAATTTGATTTGATGTTTTTCAAATCATCAGCTACATTCTAAGTATTTATCTAATCTATATCCAAAAAACTTAAGTATTTATCTAATCTATATCCAAAAAATTTACAATCATAATTATGCATTGTCGAATTTCAATTTAAAAAACACATTTGGTATTTGCTAACCGCAGACAACAACTTAACCAGTGACACACTATTTTTCTATGAAAACATAATTCAGGATAGTTGAATATATATTTTCTTCTATATTACAATCCAACTTCCAATAATCCTCTGTACATGTGGAATCATTTACCATTTGGTATAGGGCTTGAAAATAACATCAACCAAAACAAAAAATTAATTATTTTTCTATAACAAAATTTTGGGTTTATACATCTATAACAAAATTTTGGGTTTATACATTCTTAGATGGTGGTTAGTTTCGCAGAGAAGAAACTATTCATTTTAAGCTACAATGATGCTGATTAGTCGATAGATCATCAACTAGAAATGTGATTTAGAATAGGGCGTACTGCGGCTTTGAAGCCATCACAGAACTTCTGCTCAGAAAACCTGTTTGCTCGTCTCCTTGCAGCAGCAGCCATCTTAAGTCTCTCTGTCTTTGACATCTTAATGACTCTATAAATGGCGTCTGCATATTCTTCAACAGTGCAGGCGAGAAATCCTGTTTGCTGTTCATCCTCATCCAATACAATGTCCATTTTTGGGCCGGCTGAATTATGAGCTGACAAAGCAAACAAAAAATCCAAGAATGATCAATGTATGTAAATGCATCATCGCAGGATATATAGAGAAAATAAAACATATTTACTGACAGGTAAATTTATATCACACCTACCAATTGGGATGGCACCAGCAGCCATATATTCTACAACACTAATGCCAAAATGCTCATCTGTCATGGAATGGATACCGGCAACAGCACCCGCTAAAAGTCCCACCAAATCTCTGCAGGTGAAGACAATGATCAAATAAAGTAGAAAGAAAGCCTTTAAAACCAAGGTTCTAAAAGTATATAAATAAAATCCAGAGCAGTCAATAGACAACTTCAACACCGAACTTATGTTTTATACATGCAATCAACTAATTTTCACCAGACTTGCAAGTTATTCATTCAAACTTTTTAATCAACTAAAATTTAGATGACGGAGTTAGTTATTTAAGGACGACTCTCAAATACACTAGTTCGAATTTTTATGGTTTTTTCCAATTAGGGAATAAAGAATCCATAAAATATTTGAAACTGGTTTTATAGCGACTTACCCACACTACTTTCAAGTTCAATCTGAGTCAAACTTTTTAGAAATATTGATCACATAACAAACAACGTCCATCTTAAAATAAGTCAACCATATATTTTGAACTACCAGCAGGAAGCATACAATAAATAGAACCCCGTAAATTAGACCTAAACTAATCATCAGTTGTAGTTAGACCTGCCATACATAAACATGGGAGCTAAGGAATTAGTTTGAGACCACACAATCGAACATTTGAAATTCCACTTAAGTTTTTTAAATAATCAGTTCCTAATCCAATGGACTACCGGTGTATGATGTTAAATAAGAGCCAATGTTCAATGTCTGAGTTAGCATTCAGCAGTCAGCACTAGATGGACTAGCAACCATGGTTTTAAATTCCGGTAGCAAACACTGCAAACTTTATACTATGGTAAACATAAAATGCGGACATATACAGCTGATGCGGTTGTCATGCCATAGCGGAGACCTCAAAAACCATTACATTGTGGCCGCAATTTGAAACTATGCAGACAACTATCATACTCGGGAGGTATGCATTCTACTGAACAAATTTTTGTTAACATTTTGTTTTGCAGAGGAAGTGTTTAGGATCATTAAAAGAACAAAGGAAAAGAGCCACTTGTACTAACCTGTATGTTACATTCTTGTGGAATTCCACTTGTTCATTTACATTAAGTTCAATTGCTTTCGTTTTTAACATTTGAAGCCTTTCGTCATCTGATTTATTTCTACAGCTACCCACAAACTGTAGCTTGGGTTTTGGCAAACCAGAATCTAATTTCTTAATGGCAACTGAAAAAGCCTCAAGTTGGAGAGTGTGAGCCTACAATAAATAGAACCCTGTAAATTTTGATGTAATCAATATAGGCCCAAATAAGCGACCAAAATGGTTATACCTCCCACTCACAAGGTTGATAGAAGTATGCCTACCTTCTCTGGTCGAAATTGTGCAACGGATATAAATACAGGAATCTCAACCGATCTTTCCAAAGGAAGCACCTGCCCATATTGCAAACCTATTAGAATCCACTGTAATACCACAACAATGCATGCCTGTATCTTTGTTCTGTATTTATATGGATTATGTAACAAGAAAAGAGAGATATTGGTATCATCTTGTGACATAGCAAAAGTGCTGAGTGCTGACTGACATATTTTTAAAGACAAAAATGTTAGTGTATAGTTTGATAGGGGGAGGGAAACTTAATAGCATCAGGAATTGAACCAGACTTCTTTCTTAATAATCTTTCAGCATCCAAACCAAACCCATAAATTCGAGTTTTAAATTAATGTCCGAGGATAAGCTTTAATCAATTGGTAAATAGATTACTCCCATGGGAAACACAGGACATAAGGACCAAAGGAATTTTCAAAGGGACAAAACAGCATCAATTTCAGGACAAAGTGACATAGACGTGCGATTCTTGACAATATACCAACACCAATTTTAGGATAATAGAGAACAAAGTTCAAACCTGAAGTCCTGAAGTATCACAAGGAGGGTACACTCGCTTAATCCGATCTGGAACTCCCCAAAGCTTTTCAATATGGGCTTTGGTCCAAGATGAATTAACCATAGCTAGGTGTGCACAAGATCCAACAATCCCATACAACCAGCTGAAGAATGTGTAATAGACTATTTTGCACCGAGACAGCCAAACACTGCCAGAAAACAACTGTCACATTACTTTCTTTTTTTTAAGAAAAATGTCACATTACTTAAAAGAGGTAAAATGAAATGTTGCAACTTTTTTATCTTTAATGATTAAAGGTTCATTTCCAGGAAATATATAAACTGTCTGTAAATACTGCTTTTAGCTCAGAACAGCAACAATAAAAGCATACAGCTATACCATGAGGGAAAAATACCATCATTGAACAAGTATAGAAAAAGGGTGAGGGAAACTCATGAATTATAAATTGAAATAAAAGAGGGAAAACAAAAGAAAATCAAACCTTTTAGCAACTAAGGCATCATTATTATACATCAAGCTGCGTTGACGGACACGAGATAGCATGTCTGAACTGATAGTAGGGTAATGTGTGTAGCAAATAACTTTGCATCCAAACAACCTAGCAAGTGGATATGTAAAAGCATAACCACTTGTATCAAAATAATATAAAGGGGTAAACTTGCACAAAGCTTCCCATCCAAGATACATAGAGCCTAGACTTTGACCAATCATAGTAAAGTGTGGATACGTCGTTTCTTCAATCCATTTCCTCTTGTACAAATGCACCACCTGTGAATTGTGTGGATAACAAAAATACACAGGCTATTAAGCATTTTAAGCACAACAGGTTCCAAAATAAGTGATATTTACCATTGCAACAATATCCATTTACTCTATATAAGCAAATAAAAAATCACATTTTTATCTTTCTTCCATGACTAATCAACAGCTACAATAATAACCACGGTTGACTTACACCCTAATGCGTGCTAAATATGCCAATAAGGTCTGTTTGGATTGGCTTATTTGAGCTTATCTACTAACATCAACACTTGCGAAACTATTTGGGAGAGCTTATGGAAACATTTTATGACATTTCTATAAGCTGTTTTCGACTTATTTGCATAAACTCACAAGGATAGCTAATGAAAATAGCCTATAGCTTATAGGAAATGGTTTAACTTTTATCTTTTCTTTTGGTATAGAAATAACTTATACATAAACACATATATGGTAATTATTCTAAGTTTCTAACAGATTCAATTCCCCCTACCAATCCTCTGATCATCACTACAATATGACAGTTACAGAACAACAATCTTGCCATTCAAGTAAACGGTGACAAAGCCATAATCACTTCGACAAGTAATCCTTAACTCAAACACCACAAAACCAGCTTATTAGACAAAACAATATAAACATTTTAAACGTATCCGCAACACCGTCGCAACCATAATTGCAACTTCATTTTCCCGCATTTTACCACACTATCAAGATTCACATTATAACCAGAACTGTAATCGCAATTTTAAACCATCCAGCATAACTATACACCAAATATAAACAAAAACCCACATAAGCTAATGCTAGTGTCTCATTTCATCACATAAAATGTCAACAACAAACCTCAAAAGCTTAAAAAAGGACTCCAACCCAATAAACATCACAAGAGCCAAAATTCTTATAAAACTAAACCAACCAGCAACCAAAGCCTAATCCCACTAAGTGGGTCGGCTACATGAATCAAATTACGCCATAATGTTCTTTCATAAACCATATTTCGATCCAACTTATTAATCTCTAATCTTTCTAAATAGTTTCTCAGTTTTTCAAGGTCTTCCTCGGCCGCTAGTGATCTGACTATCCTCCGTTTGATCTACTCTCCTTACTACAAAATCTACACTTCTTCTCTCTACATGCATAAACCACCTAAGGCCGGTTTCCACCATCTTTTCTACAATAGATGCTACCCAACTCTCTCTAACGTTGTCATTTCTAATCCTAACCCTCTAGTCTTATAAAACTATAAAGGATGAAACTTTACAAAACCCCATTTGCAATAAGGTGCAACAAAACAAAACCCATATAACAGAATTCAGAAAAAACAATTACCTTAGGAGGGGCATTAAGGGTAACACCAAAGCGATCAAGAGCACGATTCAACAACGATTGAGGAGTAGCATCATGATCTCCAGTATAAACAACGCATTGAAGATCAGGATTCTCTTCTTGAATAGCTTTAACAGCGCACCATAGAACTCTTTCTCCGCCGCCGCCATCGTTGGTGTATGGATGAAAGAATCCTACCGCGGTTTTCCTGTTTCGTCTGCCGTTGATTGCGGAAAACAAGAGTTTGAGGATTGTGGCGGTGATGAGTGTAGCTGTGAAGATGATGAAACGTATGAGTGTCATTGTCTGTGTTGTAGTTGAAAATGGAAATGGAGGAAGTTGTGATAAGCAGATTATTTGGAAAATACGTTTTGGAGAGAAAATGGGTGGGACTTTGAATATATTTTCTTGATGCTAACCAAACAAGGCTTTATTTTCACTCAATTTCGAATTTCCATATTTTTCTACTAAAGTGTGTAATTGTTTTCTAATTATTTTCTTAACAATAGTGTAAAACTAAAAAAAAACATCTAACTTGATATAGAGAAAGTAATTGAGTGGAGAGTAATCCTTAAAATTGTAAGAATTGATTAAAATATATCTTTATTTTTGTAAATTGATGAATACAATCTTGAAATTATATAAGGTAATTTAAAATGGTCTTCCATTAACTATTTTCATCAGATATATGGCTTAAATGCACTTTTCACCCCCTATGTTTCAAAAAGTTGTGATTTTGACCCCTTTTTAAAAAAATGAATATTTTGACCCCCTAACTTTTGGTCATATTTTGATTAGCTGATTTTGATGGAGATTATGACAATTTCACAGTATCTGATGGTGTAAAATGGCATGAGGATAGAAGGATGCGGATAAATGGAGTCAAAACTGGCATGGTGTAACTTTTGGCCCCCCTAAAGAAGGATCCACTTATTAGTTTGGACTCCACTTATCATGCCAGTTTGGACACCATGCAAGTTTGGACTCCAGTTATCAGCATCCTTCTATCCTCATGCCAGTTTACACCATCAGAGACTGAGAAATTGGCATAAAATCAGCTAATCAAAAGAGGGCCAAAAGTTAGGGGGTCAAAATATCCATTTTTTTAAAAGGGGGCCAAAATCGCAACTTTTTAAAACATAGGGGGTGAAAAATGCATTTAAGCCTAGATATATCACATAAACTAATTTGTCTATAATTTTTCTATTAGAAAAGTTTAGATGAGTTGGCTAGCTCATGAAGGTCAGACCTCTAAGTCTCAACAAACGCTAACAAATACACTTATTAGACATCAAAGATAGTTCTCACATTAGTAACACAAGAGTTGAACCAACAACCTTACATGATATAAGTAAGCTTTCTATCGATTGAGCTGACCTTCGTTTTGAGCTGACCTTCGTTGACTTGCCTATAAAATTTAGATTATCTTATGAATGAATGTGTCAATAATTACATAATTAGATTGGGATATCTTAACCCACAAGTCCTAGGACAAAAATATAGCGAAATTGTTAGCACGAACGTTGCGACCGGATTGAAACCTGATGACGCCTCTGTGTATTGGTGTGAGTTTTCAATTGCTATTGCTATTTTCGTCTATCTGCAAACTAAAAATTTAGTTTGCCTAGATTTCATAGACAATCTATGGTGAGGTGATATTAATGTGAGATTAATATTTAGGTCACAATTTTAGTCAACAACGCCGATGAAGCATTTTGAATGATGCTTTATTATAATTTCAAAGATATATTTGCTGATTAGTAAAAACATGTAGTATACAGACACAGGAATCATAACATGTCATTGTTTTGTGACATAAGATTTCAAAACCATCAATGAGTGCACAAAAAATTGGCCTTCTAGTAGTAATGTAAAGCAAACCACAATCACTAGACATTCTTACACACTTTATGCATTTACATATATGCACACATTTTTAGAAATTCTCAAACAGACAAACACCACATTCTTACACACTTTCAAATATTTTTGCACACTTGAGTTTAGTTTAAAAAAAAAAATTAAACTTGAGAAGAAAATTACTTCTACAACACACTTTTTAGTTTTTTTGAGTGATGAAATCTGGCTCAGCTGGTTTCTGAGGCAAAAGTGGTAGCAATCTCTTTGTCTGTGTCACTCTTTTGCCACTTCTTAAGTGCTTTAATGCATTGGATGCAAACCTTCTTACATATATAGTGGAACCAATGCTTGGTGAAGAAGACTCTTCCTCATTTTCAGAAGTACTTTGTTGTCTTTTTTCCGCTTCACGTAACAATTTCTGAGCCCTTTTTTCCCTGTATCCACGCCATACTACTTGTATGAACCGCGCTCCCCATGTCCTCCATTGCAAGGAATAAAACCTGCTCAAACATTGTCATCAATGAGGTTGCGAACCATATTTTCATTTTAATGTTACTAGGGTCTCACATTTCTTCATACAGTTATCAAAACAATTTATATAGTTTTGAATAATCAAAGGTGAAAAAACATATCAAGCCTTGCCTGAAAGTGTGTTGGAGTTGTTTTCTGTTAATAAGACGTCGAAATTGGGAAGCAACAATCTTCAAGTCATCATGCATTAGAGCAAAAGCTTCAACTTCCGTAATAGTTTCAACTGTACTAGTCGAAATAGGTAAGTTTGAAGAGGCTGTAGAATCCAAGGCCCATGTTAGAAGCTCCTCTCCACAAAAATCACCAGCCTTGAGTTTGGACGAGTTAAAGAAACCAGTTCTTCCACCATTTGTTGTGGCAGTCTTAAGTTTTCCGCGCATGATGAAGAGCATTTCGTCCACTGGATCACCTTCACGAACAACAAAACTTTTCTCAGTGTAAAGGACCGGCTTCAGTTTATCACACATTGCATCCAACAACTGTTTATCCATGTTGCTGAAAATTGGCACCTATCATCACATGTAAACAAGAATAGTTAAGTGGTTAAAGAAAAAACCAAGTGAAAGATAAAATTACTATGTATGATACACACTTTTTTAAGTAAATCTAAGCAAAGATGTCTCTTTATGTCTCTTCTCAAATCTTTAGGGAGGTTGCAAATTAGTTTCTCTTCTTCGACGCCTCGATTTTCTTGCCATTTGTATTGTTCATACCGTCGAATTCTTTGCTTCAAGTGATCTGGTAGCATACGGTGGCACATCCATTGTTCTGCATCCCTCCTTTTGATTCTCATCTCTTCAACTCTAACAGTTGTAGATTGTAGATATTTCTGTGACAATCATAAACACAGCCTATAATCTTTACTTCATCAGAAAAAGCTATAAATTTTCCAACAGATAAAAGATTCATGATTTAGTAAACTCTTTATGTGACTAGGAGTTGTAATTAATCATTCTAATATATGCATGGTCCATATTTTGTTTACTTAAGTAAGGTGGCTTGATAGGCCTAAAATGTTTCTTGATAGCCTATAATTTAAACTTTTTAGTTAAATAAACTTTGAAAAAAGTCTTGGCTTGGTCTATTCTGAAACAAAATCTGACTTGACATGTGTCTGATATAGACTAGGTCGTAGGCCCTTGTAAGTCAGTCTGACTTATTTCTACGCTTATCTCAGAGTCCTTCCTTACTAAGGATTACCTGCATGTTTCCTATAAGTAATGCAAATAGAACCAATCCAAAGACAGCAATGAAGATGGCAAAGATTATCTCCCCAATATAAGTGCTTGTCTTCAGGTTCTGCCCAACAGAACTGCAAAAACAGCGAAATTTGACTTTTAAATAAATTGAACTAAGTTTTCCTTGATAAGATGTCACAAAATATTAAATAGTGGTTAGTCCATCGAAACATTGCGAATAAAGTTAAGGCTGCGTTTGGAAGAGCTTATGACTTAAAACTTATACAAATGTTTGGAGGAACTTACGAAAATAGCTTCTAATTTGTCCTAAGGTTGTTTTAAGCTTATCTTCATAAGCTTTTAAGAAGCTTACAAAATCAACGTATGCAATGCGTCAATTATTCATTCTTGATTGTAGAAATATATTATACATAAACTCTTCATTAATATTCATAAGCACTTATTAACTAAATGCATAATTATGTTGTTTACTCAATAAGAACACAAGGACATAGAAGTTCCTAAGCAGAGAAGATGAACAACCAACCTTAAATTGCGCAAACCCCACCAAAAGCAGTAGAAGAATTTATGATGAAAGCTTGTATTCAACTCCACCACATGAGACGTTAGAGCATCTATAAATATTCCAAAATTGAAAACTGTTGGGTCAATGATATCATCAGGATCTTTGTAAGGACAAGTAGTAGAATTGTTAAGAATTGAAAAAAGCGTCGAATTGACTCGTCCACAGCTCAGATAGGAATCATCAAAGAATGGAGTATTCTTCAATCGTCTGCGCCAACACCGCAACTCTGATTCTATCGAAAACAAATACCAAAATGCTCCAAGAACCTAATATCACAAATAATTTGGATTTTTTATCATAAAACTTAGCTTAGCAAACAAGGAACATACATAAATTAATGCTTGTGACAGAAGTAACAAATTTACAAGCTTACATGACTTGCTAGCATATAGAGAAAGAGATTATAAGCAGCACCAGCCCATGCTGTCTCAGTTAATATACCAGAAGTGCTTGTTACTTCTTTGAACAATGGATAGATTCGCAGAAGTCTTGGCGCGTACTGTGTTATTATCGTATACTTCAACCAATCCTTTGTTATATATGGAACTGAGGATTGTGGAATCGGAATCATAGCTAAAATCACCATCTACTAACACATTATTACAAATGTTAAAACAACATCATATTATGTATTTCTTATTTAATTAAACTGAAATTGAAATTATTATCGCAGTTCACTTCGCATGTATCCTAAGATACTGTTAACCATGCTTTAGAGCATTAGTGAAGTAAACTAAAAATCTTTTCAAAAAAAGTAATCTAAAAATGATTTGTATTTATTGAAAAGTTCACCTTTTAATACATTGATAACTTAAGAGTTAAGAAACTGAATTTCTGAATAAGTACTTTTCACTTTTGATTAGTCCTTAGTGAACTTCTTAGAATATGCTTGAATAAAAAAAAAGTACCGTATTGTATTCTGATACCTGAGGAAGTGGAAGAATTGATAGAATGTCAATGATGAAGTGAGAACTTAAGTATCTCATTGCTATAGCAAAAGGGTCATCAACCGGTTCGCCCCTTCCAAAAATGCGCGAAGAAGGTGCAATAAACCCGGTTCGAAACTGAAACACGATGCGAATAATGTAGAAAAGATCGAAAAACGTCCGAAGAACACTAGCAGTAATCTTCAATATTCCATTCACATTAAGGCATTTTTTCTGGTCATCAATCACAGGGATGTAAAAGAATAATGGATCCACAGATACTGCCATCACACATGTTATAACAAAGATCTTGTTCCATTTCTGAAGTAGTGGACCTTGTGGATCAAGAACACTACACCTAGAAGGTGGATTTTCCAATGATTCATTATTTTTTGCTGGAGTAACACTTGGTTTAGATTTTCTTTTTTCAAATCCATCAATTGAAGAATCATATTGTGAAAAATTAAAAGATGATGATTCTGACTTCCAATCTTCAAATCTGAACAAAAATATTATAAACTTAGTTAAGTAACATGTCATATATTTTATCACATATCATAGAAACAGTTCATGACTTAAAATTGAAAATTAACCAACTAGGAAAACCATAGATTTATGCTTAGTTTATATACTATATGAAATATCATATATTTTAGTCAGTCATAGTTATATGGTCATATTTTGAACTACTAACTTGTGAATTCGGATTCCTTGAGGTCATCGATTGTAAGCATTAACACAGTCAGCACATCGGTGACCTTTGGATAGAGATCAGATGGTTCTGATTTCAAGCTCACTATTTTAAAGTTTACAAAGAATCAAAATCTGCATTAAAATATGGACCGTTCGATCTCGATCAAATGACCACTGATGTGCTAACTACGTGAATGAGTGCAATCGATGACTACAGGAAATCCGAATTCGTATAGGCAATTTTAACTTTCGTTCTTTTTGTAAAATAATTAATTAAAATGATACCTTTTTTTTCCTGAACAAAAGAAATGAATCACTTTTTTCTGATTCAAAAGAATATGTATGGCAACTGAAACAATAGCACATGTGATGCTAAAATAACATGCTTGAACATACAAAGTACAAACCTCACAAATTTCTTTTCCTGTTGACTCATGATTTATAGGAAGTAACACTTTATTTGAACAATAGAAGATTCACTTCAACCCTGCAAAATCCATCTTCAAATTAGAATTTTTGAGTTCATACATAATTAGAATTTTTTACTACAAGTGTTGCATGGCTATTAAATCATTATCCAATGCATTATCTATTTTGTCTATGTTTGTAATATAAGTTATTGATAAAATAAATATAACACATTAAGCATAAGCAGAATACAAAGAAGACTTAAATATTTATTGAAAATAATAAAGTTAATCTCCATATCAACCTTAAAGAAGGGTTGGCTTCACATGAACCATAAAAATAAATATTAATTAATTAAAAATATCTAGGATGAAGAGTAGAGATAAGTGTGAAATACTAGAAGGAAAAGGAAAAACAGTAACACCACCAAGGTTGGTTTTGATAAGTTTGAATGAAATCTCTTTTTCTGTTACCTTACCCTCTATAGGAACCAAAGCAGAGAGAAGAAGAGTTTAAAACTCATAAAAGTAAAAAAAATGTTGCATGCAACCTTGTTAAGAAAGAGTGTTTATGTTACTTTGTTCACACAGCACAACCATGTGATGTGAGTATTAGAAGAAGAGAAAGGGAAAGAGCACAAATTAAATGACGTAGACAGTGTGAGGATAGTCTTATGTCAGTGGGCACACAACAAATAAATAATTGTTTGCTCATTTACATGCAAAATAAAATGCTCTCTCCATTTATTTACTTTTGATGTTCATATAAATTTAGAAAGCACTAATTGGTATATATATTCATAATAAAATATTTATATTCAATTCTCCTGAGCTATTGTGCAATGTGTGTCACATTGTTAAAAGAGTTCCACATTATATGAGATAAGGTCTGAATATTGGTTTATAAGTCACTACATATGGGTAGGGGTAACTCAACTGATTTGAGTTAAGGGTTAATGAGTTGTAGGCAGAAAAACAAACATTACAATTAGTATACTAACATTTGTCATTAAAAAAGATGTGAGTGCTATCTTCATCGTACAAGTTAGTATTGAGTTAGGTCAACTCAAATTCTAACATAATATCAGAGGCTATCCAAAATTCATTGAGTCACCTATAGTATCAAGTCATTGCAATCACACAACTTGAATCATGCTTTAAAGTCATGGACGTGAGGGATGTGCATGAGTTTGACAATGAATGAGATAAATGCTTGAACATGGATTTACAAATGATTGTAATCTTCACCTTACATAAGACCTTAATGAATTCACATGATGAGACCAGACAAGTTGATGTATGACTTGTTAGTATCACATCGACAATTAAAGGTTCATTGTTCGATTCATAAGAGAGGTACATATATTCTCAATGTCTTAAATTTTTGGATGAAGATGTCGTGTCTCACTCTCTTGTGGTTGTAGAGCATTGACACGTTGTTACTCTTGTCGCTACTCCATACTTCCCTATTAAAGTTTGGTTTGAGACTTGGTGATGGAGCAAGAGTGTGACCGTGTTGTTGGAATCAAGTTTAGGACGTTAGAGGCTCGTATTTGAAAGGGAGATTGTTTGGGTTTATGTTTGAATGTTAGTTCTATATCGACTATGAATGAGGTGACACATATTTTTAATGTCTTATGATTTTGAATGGATATGTTGCATTAATTTGTTGTTACTCCTAAATATTCCAACAAGTGCTATCAAAGTTCAGTTTGACTCAATAATCTTGGTGTATAGGATGTGAGAGACTCGTATAAATAAATCCTACGTATAAATAAATAGGACCGTCTTAATTAAGTACTTTATGGTATGTTCCAATCTTCAATTGCACAATGGCCAAGCTTTATGTGCTCATTTATGTTAGTTGTTGCGTGTTAAAATCTCAACAATACTTATATTTTGTGTCTTTTATTTTTCAAGTCATTTAAAATAACAAATCAAAAACTATAACAAAGAGTCGAACTCGTGCCCATATAATCATTGCCAATACATGCAAACCACCAAACAAAATTACACATTGTGCCAGGTTTATTTCATTAACAATACTTAAACACTATTCTGGCGGTGAGTCTAAATAAAATTATGAAAGTTTGTGGCACTCAAAATTGAGGTCAAATGCTTCGAGTTTAATTGCACATCCTTAAAATTGGTCATGTAAATGAGATTAATGTTTGATATATAATAAAGAGGGTTTACTCGTACTTTACTACCTTAAAATTTTGGATGATGATATGTGTTTTACTTTTACTCTATTGTAGTCATGTAACATATTGATTTGTTGTTGCCACCGTCGTTCTATGGTATTTTTCTTGGTCTTTTCCAACAAAACCATGCGTACCTAGAATGAGTTATAATGACTAGGGATTCATATCATGTGCAAGGATTTTTAACCTATTAAATTAAAAATTAAAAATAATTTCCATGATTAAATATATCCCTTCCAAATCAACCAAAAATCTCAAGATAGAACTGAATAAGGAGTACTACAAAAAAAAAAAAAGTAGCTAGCATCCACCAAAATGCATGATTAATATAACTTTATATCTTTCCGTCATGATCATTGACCAAATGTGTCGTATGATATATGGGCCATAAGAAAGTGGAGAAGCTGTTATTTCCTTGCACTCAAACCTCTCTTGCCTTTGCTTATGGTTGTTGTAGAGAGATAACAAGGAAGGAAAAGGAGAAAATATCAATTGCATGGACAAAAGAAGATATTTCTATTTTTTAAATATGAAATTATTGTTAATGTCTGATAAGTACAACTTAGTTGATAACCGTAAAAACGTTACATTAATATGAAGAGGTCTGAATTCAAATATGAATTTCTCATTTCAACATACATAAGTGTGTGCCTAAGCACTTAGTTACTTGACAATTTTTTTTGAATGTCCATTCAAATAAATGATTTTGTAAAATAAATAACTATTATATAGTAAAATATGTTTTAGCTTTTTCTTTTCTTTTCAAGTTTTAAAATCTACTTTAATAAATGAAAACTATACAACTTGCTTAATTTTCTGTCAAAAAAAAACTTGCTTAATTTAAAAACAAAATGTTTTATTTTATTTCTTTTACATAAAATTTCATCCATGGTAATATCTTTTACAATCTTAATGGATAATAGCAAAGTCGTTTACATGTATTTAAATCAATGATATGAATTTAAAAGGAATATTCTGGCTTCCACATCATTTTTGGTCTCTGCTGCCAACTTTTTTACCACTTTATGACTTGTTTGATGCATTACTATACCTAAGACATGAGGTGCTCAATATAAGAAACGACATGAAAAAGTAGAAAAGAAATAAAAGGAAAGAAGGAAGGAAAAAGAAAGAAAGTTTACAATTATGCGATCCCACGTGATACGTGTGATATCTTTTTCTGCTTTAAAGAAGGAAATTAACGATCCTTCTCGATCATATTAGAGCTAAAGATGTTGAATTAACTCATTAAAATAAAATTTATACTTGAAAGGATAAAGTTTCTAATAAAAAAAACTAAAACTACTCAATGTTTTTTGTTGTTGATGGAAAGGAATTAAAAGAATGGACTAAAAGAGTGATACAATCAGCAAGATGCACATAGCCTAATAAAGGGCACAACCTCTCTAAAATATTCAAAGACAGAGAGACTTGTGGTCGAATTGTTAACATAACGAGCAATATAAGGCGTTGATAGAATTAATCTTTAAATAAGTTATGTTTGAGATGATTTTACTTTCTATAATTTTCCTATGTTAAAATACTCCGTTAATTTTGTCTTGTTAATTCTTCAACATATTTAGAGATAAATTGAGTTTTTTGTTTAAAGATAATTAGAAATTCATAAAATTAAAAAGTGGGAGCAACTATGGGTAGGAATAGGCCAGGCCGTCCGTCCGTCAGGGGTTTATAGCTCGACCTACTAAAAGCCCGGTTCGGCCTAACTCGTTTGATAAATGGGTCAAACTTGAGCTTTTTAAAAAGCCTATTATTTAAATAGGCCGAGCTTAGACTTATAAAAAACCTATCAGACTGACCCGTTTATGAGTATATTACATTTTTTCACATTTATTATTATTTACATTTATATACATCAAAAAGAATTATTGATCCTTCAAATTATCATACCACAATTACTATTATATCGGTTTTTTCATTTTTGTATTTAAGATACAACACAACTCTTGGTATTTCCCTCATATATCATATGAACTTCAAGGCAAGAGTTACTCACATCAATAACCAACTACCAAAAATTAAAAGATAACACACGGTCCACACAACCCAAAACAATTCAATTTCAATGATTAATGAGTTACAATTACAAATATGGGATGAAATGACTCTATATTAAATCCATATATAATGTTTATCTCTATATTAAGTACGTTGAAAGTGAAATTTTTTGATGAACAAACTCTGTTTGAAATTCGTAACACAAACTAGGCTTTTAGACAGACTAATAGGTCAGGCCAAACTTTTAAAAAGGTCAGGACAGACTTAAAATAAAGTCTTTGACAGATAAAAGGTCAAGGCTTAAGCCTTAGTTTTTTCAACTAGGCCTAGCCTATTTAAGCAAAGCCCGGCTCGGCCCGGCTCACTCCCTCCCCTAGGAGCAACTAATCTAGCCTAAAATAATTGGCACGTCAATGATGTTTCCCGAATTTGCAATTGTGTCCGACATAACATCCTGACACAAATGGATACTATAAACTCGTGCAAAATGACAAACTCTGAAATTAAATTACACGAACATTAATAGATTGAAATGAGCACTTACATCAGTTAGCAAACTCGGAATATGTTCATGTATCTTTTGCAACTAACTAGGACGATAACTTCATCTTAGTATACCTTTGTTTTTTACGTTTGAATAATGGTTAGACACGCGTCTAATTCTATATTTCAAAAAAAAAAATTCAAACTTACGTCTCCGCATATCAAATATATCTACGGTCTTTTACCATTTGCAATGTACTTATTGTTGTACAATTTGTGTGGTTGTTGAAATATATATTAGTAGCTTATTAGTGATTTGTGCCAAAGATAGGCCATAATACCCAAAGCTAATAGATACCCCATAAAAATTATCCATAATGGATAAGATTTTTACCTTAACAAATGGATTCCCACATGATTTTGCAAATGATTGTTATCATATCCAACTTGATTCGTGCCACACAGTATGTCATATTTTATAACCAAGAATTGGAAAAATTAAAATCAAGTTAAGATGGTTTAATAACAATTTTATTTTTAAGAACTGAATAACCTCTTAGATATTTTTTCAAGTGAATTTTATATTTCAACTGATACTCTTTCTTAACAAGTTATATCATCCTTCTCTCAAAAAAAGTTATATCATCCTAATAAGTCAAACAAGCATAACATAGACTAAATTGAACACAGCTAAAATGTGGATAATGAATTCAAATATAAACATAGACATTGACCAAATAATATAAAAGAAAGAAAGAATAAACACACAAGAGATTTATAACATAAGCCAGGACATATAGGTACTTTAAAAACAATACAATACAGACAAAAATGGAAAAGTACAATGTCCAAAATCTTACCATTGTCTTCCCATATTTGTGCCTCAACAAACAAGTCTTCAAAAATGAAACCAAAGCAATCTACTGATAATTGAAGCATAGTTGTAAGCGTTTCTTGTAGTTTCAAATAGTCAAGTTGAAATTTTCTCATTCAGTTGTAAAATGATCGTTAGTGTCACATTAATATAATTTATTTTCTTTTTTTTATCTATTTTTAAAAATAAAAAGTATAGGACATTTTAACTACTTGTTGGTACTATGAAATGAACTTCCATGTAGCTGAGTCATGATGTTATAACATGTCAATTGTTACAGTTGGAATGTCAATGAAATAAACTTCGCACTAAAATAAATAATGTAAAACTCCTAAGAAGAAATTACATTAAATTTTGCAGAGTGACAAGGATCCAAGCAACGTTATATAAATTTATATATATCCAAATGCATCAAATGAATTACATCCTAAGCACCGTCTTCACCTCTCCCTAATAATAGATATATCTCAAAAGATTACAACTACATGTAACAATTGACATTCAAATTTCCACAGTAATAATGAAATATATAATAAGATAAGGCTGCCTACACTTCGGTTACAGTATAGCCTGTATGCCAAGTAAGCTTAGATGACATTTATTAATCCTAATTTTTCTCCCTAACCTAAGAATTAATGTGCAACAAGCAACTTTCCTCCCCTTAAGTTGAAGGTTTCTCCTCATCTGATTGAGAGCATGGAGGCTCAGAATTAACAAAAAAGTCATCCACTGAAATTAAAACCACAAGGTAAGATGTAAGTATCTTTGGTTTATCAAATTCTAACTTGCAAATAAAAAAATAAAAGCAATAACAGAATATGAAGAACATATTAAGGCATTTTTTTGTTATATATACATTCTTTGAAATGTTAAGTGTTGCAAATTCGATGAAAAATCACACCAATAAATACTTGATGTGTGGAGCAAGGAATAATCAAACAACCAATACAAGTAGATAACAGTTATAATAACAAGCAAAAGTAGATTACAACAACAGAAAAGAAGAGATAACACAAAATAATTTGTTTACCCAGTTCAGTCACAAATTGACCTAATCTGGAGGAGAGAGCAGCCCTCCGTTTCATTATAATGATGAGTAACTTTACAAAAGAGATATCGATGGGTTATAAGAATAAGTCTTCCGTCTAATTCTACCCAAAATCTCAATCTCTTCCCGTAACCAAAAAACTCAATCCTAATAGTATTTTCCAAGGTGAATCAACTCTCAAACCTTAATGTTTGTTCTCAAGAGACAAACTCTATACAAACTCTAGTTTTGTTGTTGTCTTTCTAAACACTTGTTTCAGCCCTCTCTATCTCTCAAGGTTTGCTCTGATACAAAACTTATATTTATAGTAAAAGTAACCCCCATAAAATTGTAACAAATCTGGCCCAAAAATACGTTTCTGAAAAATATTGTTACGCAAAATCGTGCCCCGATTTTCACCATTCGGGCGCCGATTTTTCACGAACAAAACACCTCCAAAAGGCAGCCAAAATCGGGCCCCGAACTCCACAAATCATATGCCGATTTTGGTCTTCCAGCAAACATCAATTTTGCACTCCAAACTCCAATTTTGAGTCACTTTCACAACAATCTCCACCTTGACTCTAAATTAGTGATGATGTCAATTTAACATCAACCACCATGCTGCTCTTTCCCTTGCTTCCCACTACACCAAATAGCTTTACAAGTTTACACCCTAACCTCTTCAACCATCGGAATGTCTTCCGCCCTTTTAAAGATCCTTTTGTCCAAACTACTTAAGGAATTTTAGGTAGTTCCACAAGTTCACACCTTAACCTCTTCAGCCATCGGAATGTCTTCTAACTTCTCGAAGATCCTTGTATCAAACTACACTAGGAATTTCAGGTAGTTCTACAAAACTATATCATACTTCTTCAACACATGACATCTCCCGCTTCCTTGAAGATCTACTTGTGCCCAATCATCCACCTTCTCGAAGGTCCTTACAGTCCAACTATGCTAGGAATTTTAGGATATTTCACAAGCATTCACCATAACCTCTTCAACACAGGACATCTCCGGCTTCCTTGAAGATCACCTTGCATCCAATCACCCTTGGCCTTTTTTTAGGGTAATCCCGCAAGCCGTGCTATACATTCTTCAACCTCAGGAATGCTTTCCGTCTTCATGAAGAAATCCCTTGCTCACCACTAGAGCATAGCACCTAAGGTTCTCCATAGTCGTACCATTACCGGTATGTTCAACTTCACCTCAAGCTGAATTTCCAACCTCTTAACTAGCAAATGCGTACATCCTACTATGTCTTTAACCTTGAAACTCCACCTCAACAGGTAGATCATGAGTATTGTTGCCTCCGCCTCTCCAGACTGATCATGAGTATTCTTACCACCGCCTCTTCAGGCTGATGTTGAGTGTTTAACGTCTCTCCAGACGACCACCGCTCCACTAGGCATCGTTCCTAAGGTGAGACACATCACATTCTTCATCCTCCAAACAACACCACATCATCAGAGCACCTGCATCCTCAAGACGCACCTCAATGTTCTCCAAATCACCAATGATTTTGTTGAACTGCGTGAGTTGCTCCATGACGGCCTTTGACTCCACCATCTTGAATGAATAGAGTTGTTGCTTTAGGAATTGCCAATGAGCCAAAGACTTTGTCATATACAAATATTCGAACTTTGACCACATCAATGTCGCGGTTGATTCCTTTGTTACTTCTCTCGAAACTTTATTCCCGAGGCACAAGACAATGGCACTCCTGGCCTTGTCCACCATCTCGGTCTTCTCCGCTCGTGACATGGGTAACGCACCTTCACCCTTCAAAGCTTTCTCACACTTTTGTTGTATTAACATCGCTTCCATATTTACCTTCCATAACCCAAAATTATTATCTCCGGTAAACTTCTCAATATCCTACTTGGAACCCATGGTACTAGATTACTCTTTGATCCTTGCCCTACAGTGGGTGTCAATTGTTGTGAATTCGATGAAAAATCACACCAATATGTAGAGCAAGGAATAATCAAACAACCAATACAAGTGGGTAACAGTTATAATCACAAGCAAAATAGAAAACAGCGACAGAAAAGAAGAGAGAACACAAAAGAATTTGTTTACCCAGTTCAGTCACAAATTGACCTAATCTGGAGGAGAGAGCAGCCCTCCGTTTCACTATAATGATGAGGAACTTTACAAAAGAGATATCAATGAGTTACAAGAATAAATCTTCCGCCTAATTCTACTCAAAGTCTCAATCTCTTCCCGTAACCAAGAGACTCAATCCTAATAGTGTTTCCCAAGGTGAATCAACCTTCAAACCTTAATGTTTGTTCCCAAGAGACAAACTCTAGTTTTGTTGTTGTCTTTCTAAACCATTGTTTCAGCCCCTCTATCTCTCAAGGTTTGCTCTGATACAAAGCCTATATTTATAGTAAAAGTAACCCCCATAAAATTGTATCAAATCTGACCCAAAAATACGTTTTTGAAAAATATTGTTACGCAAAATCGGGCCCCGATTTTCACCATTCAGGCGCCGATTTTTCACGAACAAAACACCTCCAAAAGGCAGCCGAAACCGGGCCCTAGACTCCACAAATCGGGCGCCGATTTTGGTCTTCCAGCAAACATCAATTTTGCACTCCAAACTCCAATTTTGAGTCACTTTCAGAACAACATTAATGTCAAATACATCTATCAACATATATGCAAGTTGAAATGCAGCCATATTTTGTTGTTTCTTTTAAGGAGCACTCTTAATTAATTTTCTAGTGAAATCTTCATAAGTGTAAAAGCAAATCATACTTGTATGATGTGCAAACAATTTTATCAAGTAAAATTAAAAAAGGTTCCTATATTTTTAGGAAATTTTCAAATATGTATAGTTGATCATCAGGCTCATTTTACTCTCTAAAGTGAATTGCTCACGCTAAAAGGGTCGGATCCTTTTTTATGCGTTCACATAGCAAACCTCCACGAGACACTAACGCAACCCTTGTGAAATTCGTAATATGTTATGAACATGCATAAAGTGAATTGTGCACTTTAGAGGACCTACATCCAGAACCTAATACAACCTAGCGCATTGGCCTGTTTCGATTAACTTATTTGAGCTCATCTACTGACATAAACACTTGCAAGACTGTTCAAGAGAGCTCTTATGGAAATTGTTTATCACACGTTGATAAGCTGCTTTTAGCTTATTTCCATAAGCTCTCTAGGATAGCTTATGAAAATAGCTTATAACTTGCATAAAAATAATCTGACTTTAATTTTGTTTTTATTATAAAAATAGCTTATACATAAGAACTTAGATGATAAGCTCTTAACTATGCTGTGGTTCAAAACTTAGATCTTATTTGATTGTCAACTAAATCTTGTAGGACCGCTATGATTCATCAAAGTTATTAAAATTTAGGACATGTAAAAAGAGTAAAAATGTGCATTTAAAATTACCTATATCCTGTTGATCTGGAGATTCAAGCAACATGTCTGAATCAGATGGCAAAAATGGCGAACCCGGATAGTTTCCCAGAGCTCCAAGATCTGCAAAGAGTTCAACATATTTCATTGCGAAAATACAATACGATAGGACTACTATTTTGAAGTGTTAGGGCTTGCTTGGTGTCGACAGATTGGTGAAAATACAAAATCTTAAGTACAATCCTTGACTGAGTTGACTCCAACGTGTGATTTTCAAAATGCTTATCCATCATTTACTTGAAATTGAAAGCACTTAAGTCATTGATAGCAAACTTAGAAATTGTTAATTGTGCCGCCAAAATATTTTGTATCTTTTGATAACTACAGAAAATGTTTGCATGCTAACAGTTCTCCACAGATAAGGAAACACACAGACACAACTCAAAATCAAATATTAAATTATTAACAAACAATAAATGCATTGTTCTTCTTTTCAAAGGACAAATTTTACTACATTCTAGAAAAAATTATGCAAACAGCTTATAATTTATATGAAAACAATTTGAATTTTATCTTTTTTATTATAGAAATAGATTATACATAAGCACTTACTACTCCGGGTCTCAAATATAAGTAATTGATCAAACAAAGTTGATGTATTTGGTTCAAATAGGGGTGGCAAAAATACCCATGCCCATGGGTACCCGCGGGTAAAATCCATCACGGGCACGGGGCGGGTAGCTAAACGGGTATCCACGGGTATAATTAACGGGTATTTGACTATCCATTATTATATGGATACGGACACGAATTTGATGATACCCATACCCAATAATAAATTAAGTTAATTACTAAAATATCCTTATATATCTTATTATTAACCTATTTTTTATTTTTTATTTTTTTAATTTATATTATTAAGTTGACCGATTCGACTTTTCACCTCATAAAACAATTCTTTCCCCAATAACCATGCCTTTATTTTTCTTCAATTCCCATTGAAACCATTAGTTTTTTGTTAATTAAAAAAAGTTATTCTTTGTTCAAAAAACTAAATAAATTCAAAAATCCATGGATACCCACGAATATCCATGGATACTTCAATACCCACGGGTACCCACATAATGGATACCCATGAGGGTACGGGGCGGGTATGGGTATCATATTTATCCAACGGGGCGGGTACGGATATCATACTATCCGTGTCCATGGGTACCCATTGACATCCCTAGGTTCAAAGTTGATGTAGTTGATGTAACTGGTCAAATAAAGCGCTTAATTAATCTGGTTAACCAAACAGGGTCTATAGATCAAAAAAGATCATAGATAATAAATTACCTCCCAAGTTTGGTAAATCTGCGGTTAAATCTGATAGGCTAAAATTCCACTGAATTTGATCCAGCGATCTAGAAATCCCATTCCCGCCATCCGGTGCAAGCTGCAGTCCTACTGAACTTACCACATCAGAATTAAATGCTGAATCAAGAACTGATGCATCTGTGCCCATTCCTGATATTTCTGATGCAGTGAAAGGGAAATGACCACTCGATGCCACTGATGTTGGACTCACTGGCATTTCTGAGACGGATGACATTGTACCGTTTTGTGGAATCATAGGAGCCATATCAGGAGCACTGTGGTCCATCACCATGCTTCAATAACCACAAATGCAGAGCAAATTACTTATAAAAGAAAAGAATAAAAAGTAAAAAAGTAAGGAAGATCCTCCCTCTGTTCATTTTTAATTGTCACCTTTGTAGAAAAAAAATTGTTCCTATTTACTTATCGTCTTCAAAGTTCAACGTAACATTAATTGTTAATTGTCAATACTGCCCTTATTTATTCCAGAGAGAAATAGATGAAATGAGATAATAAATTATTAAGAATATTATAAGAAAAAGATGAATAGTTCTATCAAAAGTAACAAGATTTATTGGTTGTCTTGGTAAGTAAATGAAGTCCTAAAATGACAACTAAAAATGAACTGAGGGAGTAAAACCTAAGTGCATGACGGCCACAATGATCAAGGCATAAAATGAGAAATACAAAAGCTATCTATGCAAGATCATCTACAAACAATCCACTCTGTAATATTGTCCAGAATTTAATTTGTATGCATCTTTAGTGTATTTTTTTCACACATGCATCCATTCACATTGTCATATAGATATTTGTGGAGATATTTTAGTCGTTAACATAAAATGATATCATGGTATGATTTGATTGGATGCAAGTACTCACTCATTCCCAGAATTCATCCGAATGGGGTGGAAATTGCTCGGTGCAGGGACTCCATTAACCACATGACAACTTGACATGCCCATGGAGTCCATATGAGGCTGACCTGCAGCTGGCATAGGATGCTGCTGTAGTACTGGATATCCCATAGGTAGATTGTTGACTGCACTGCAAACAAATGGTGTTACAGAATAATGGAGGATTTTGAAGAAAAGATAAAGCATATAAGGGAACTTAGTTATACATAAAATCTAACCCGTCATTTTAACACCGAAAGGTATTCAAAAATAAAATAAAAAATTATGCATAAGGCTCAAATATTCTCAGGCCATAAAGGACAAGAAAGGAAAGTTTCTAGTATCATAATAATAAAAATCTTGTAATGGTGCTAATATTTAACATTTCTCGCGTATCCAAACTTCTTAACTGTCCAAAGATTTGGAAAAATCTATATATTATTATATTTGGAGTTTAGAATTTAGGTTGCTTATTAGTTCACTTTAATATAATCAAGGAGTTTCCACAACTGCAATAACATGTGTTATTGGATAATGCTTTCAATCGGGAATCAACAATGACATCAATTGTTAGAGATTCCAAAAGTGCATTGCTGGTAGTTATAACATAACATAATATAACAATTAGGTTTAGAAACCTTGTTCTCATGCTTCGACCCTATTAAAAGGGAGGGTGATTCCATAGATGGTCAGTATAGAATGAATATCATGCATTGACCTAGATATGTACTTGAGCAGCTCAAATATATAATAATATTGCATGTTATGAACTCTTCATATATTTAAAGACTTCTATACATTAAATATGACGAGAGGGGTAAGAATTTACCAGGCATAGGGTGGATTCCATTCTGTATTGGAGCCAATGGAACCTTTGGAGGAATGGGACACTTCATTAGATGATACTGATGCTCAAGTAAATGATTGAATAAAAGTATCTGCTTTTTCAATTTTAGTCTAACATAGTAGGCTCTGAAGAAATCCGCATTCTCCTCTTCTAACTTCTGCCACACTGAATTAATAAAAGCATCAATTACAAAGCAAGGTCACACAAGTTTGTATCCATTTTTAAAGGAAATTATATTACAAGAATGTATGGTACGCATTGTATTAAAATCAATGTCTCAACTATCAAGTTATGTTGATTTCCATGTTACCGATTTATGGATAAACCTGTGTTATTTAGATAAGACACGGAAAATCATTTATGAGGGCCTGTTTTGATGTTTAAGTTTATGTACTGGCATAAGTACTTGTAAAATTGTTTAGAAGAGCCTATGGAAACAGCTTATGACACGTCCATAAGTTGTTTTAAGCTTATTTCCATAAGCTTTCCAGAATAGCTCATGAAAACAGCTTACACGAAAAAAGTTTGACTTTATTTTATCTTTTATCATAGAAATAGCTTATAAATAAGCATGTATATGAAAAGAATTTATAATATAAGCACTTAATTAAACTGTTTATCCAACCAGGGCCTAAATGTATAAAAGTTTTTCAGTGAATAACATTGCAATATAAAACTAATTTTTAATCAGAATGCAAAATAAAAATGGCATGAATGAGGCCTAAAGATCCCTACCAAGAGCTGTAAATCCGGGATCTATCTTTGCCCGATTCAGTAGAGTTTTAACCACTTCATCTTTATTCATATATAATTGCAGGCACCTCTCTATTAAATTCTGGACCTACAAAAGTTTTTGGAATAAATCAAAGGGAAAAGAAACAGATTAAGTTATTTAATCCACAAGACAAAGGAAGAAAATGAAAAGTAGAGAATTATAGAAAACTAATCGAAGTGTTTATCAAAGAACTACGATATGCTTACAAGCTCAATATCCTGCCGTGAAACCTTTTTGGTATCATTGCTTGAAGCAGACGCTGAGCCTGAGTCTGCAACAGGAGCATCAGTTGTGTGATTGTTCGGATGTTCACTCTTGGGCTCGTGTGAAGCTTGAGTTGATGAATGTAATTCTTCTGAGTTCTACAAATCCATAAAAAGGTATATTTAGTTTAATTATAATATTGCAAGCAGCAAAGTGTTATGAAACAAATCTAGATAATCACGCAGAGTTTGCATCGCCATAAGAGTAGGAAGCAAGACAACATTCTCCAATATTGAAAACATTGCCAACTCAACAACCAAGTCCAATTTCACTAGGTGGGGTCAGCTACATCGATCAAACGACGTCATGTTCTATCAAATATCATATTTCTATCAAACTCGTTAATCTCTAGATCTTTCTTAACAGTTTCTCAAGGTAGTTTCTCTAGGTTTTCCTCTACTTCTAGTGATTTGACTCCTCTACATTTCTCCAATATAGAGACCATCGTCTCCAAGTATTGCCAGAAAATTCATTATACTAGCGAAGAATTATAACTACGGTTCTTCCCCAAACAACCAGATTAACAACTTCATACATGCAACAATTCATCTATCTCCAGTCGCCAACAGCTACAAAAATATAGTCTGTTTACTTTCTAAAAACTTTCTGAGTTTTTATTTTCTAAAGTTTATGTTAATTTTAAATTGCTAGCAAGGAGATGGAAAACTCATGCAGTAAACAGTTGTGAAAGAGAGAAGATGGAAGACAAGCTAGAAATAATACATTTCCAGAAACAACAATGACATTGTTTTTACATTTTCAAAATATCTGAAAATGTTACATCTGTTTTTAAAAATTGTTAAAGAAAATGGCAAGGGAAATATTGGACCTATATGCTTTTATGTTTATTTGTTGAAGTGAAAATGAAAAATAAGGAAACACATAAGAAAATTCATACATAAACACTATCCACAATGGGTCATATACAATACAAAATAAGAATGTGTAGTCTATTTAATAGTAGAACAAACTTTTAATAACAAATTGATTTTATAATGTTTATTAATAAAGCTTGTTAGCTGGTGGAAACTTCTCAACTCTTCGGCTTTGACAAATGTGTAAGCAAAAAATATCACAAACACCAGAGATGTTTTCATATGTGGTGTTACAAGTTCAGCTAATCCAGAGAAAGCATATGCTTATGCTGATTGAATTAAGCAATTTCCTTACGATGGATGAATGCATCCATTCGACAGAAAAATGCACAACAAGCATACAAGAACTAGAGGTTCAACCTAGATATTTAAAGGAACGATATCATGCATTTCTATCATTAGTATTGAGGTGTATGATGGGAAAACCTGCAAGTTCTTCATTTCAGTTGAAAGAAGGCTGAGTGCATGTCTTTTGAGAAACGCGAGTAACCACTAACTTCCGCTGAACTCAAGACTATTCGCTTATATGTCCAACAAACCACAGTATATGAATAAATTTCATCTGTAACAAGAACACCAATGAGAGAATTGTAAATCAAGCCGCTTTAACAATCGTTAAAAGTTATCGAAAGAGTATGCTCAACATCAAACAGATCCTCATATGACAGAAAATTGCCTATGCAGTTACATAATCATGTAAAAATCTTTATACCAATAGTACACCAAAATAATTATTTTCCATATATAATGAATTATACATTTGAAAGCTTATTATAAAGGTTGACGGATACATTTATTACCATACTAAAGTAAACATGAGCAAATTATGTGGTGTAAGTTTAAGATGCAACAAAACACCACATTCCAATAGTTTTTTTTTTCATTCAACTTAACAATTTTTTTAGAAAGATTAAGATATTCCATTCCACCACAATTTTTAACATGAACTTTGAATTTATTCACAAATAGAAAGAAATCAAAGTTGCATCTAATTCTCCATAATACTAGACATAATTAATATCTCAATTTTCGCAACCATATAAAAAAGTGTAAAAAAAATGAAACTATATTACACTTTCAGAACCCCTCAAACAACAAAGAAAAAATTGAATTCTTAGTATCTTCATTGAAATCAGATAAACAAAACAACCCTCTTGAATCTCAAGTAAAAAACATAAAATTTTAATATTATTATAATAAGATGAAAAAAAGTAGATAAAACAAAAATTGAAGTAAACCAGATCTAAATTATGAATGAAGAGTTGAGAAGTAAAACTTGATTGACCAAACAAAAATTTCCTTCAAAGGAACAAACTTTTTAAGCTACAAGACAACATAGAACCACCCAAATGCATCAAACACAAAAATAAACAACTCATGAACCAAAAATGGAACTTTAAGATCTAAAAAAAAGATAAAATTATTACCTCACACACCAAGTTCCTGAATCTGCAACCCCTCAAAGAAAAAAGCAAAAAAAAAAAAAAAAAACTTAATTTTTATTTCGACAAATTGAGGAAAACCCACGAAGAAGTTCAAGGTAAAGTAGGTTGAAAATTATGCATCTTGAAAAAGATAGAAAGTTTGGGGGAAATAGAGAAAGGTAAGAAATGGATTTTGAAGTTTGAAGTTGAAGTGAATAATGAGAATAGTAGCAATGAGGTTTAAGCAGAGAGAGAGATATTTTTGAAAAGGGTGGAAAATGATATTTACAATAGAGACAGAGAGAACACAAGTGTTGCTGGGAGAGAAGAGAATTACAGAGAGAGAGAGAGAGAGAGAGAGAGAGAGAGATCTTCAAATGAAAGAAAGAAAGAAATGGTGATGAGTGAGTGAATAAAGAAACAAATTTTGTTGAAAAATCTAACAAAATTGGAAAGTGACTTCTCTTGACTCTTGTGTGCTTTGTACTTTCTTTTCTATTTTTTATTTTTTTTCTAGAGAAAATTTAGGTGTAAAATTGAAGTAAGTGTCAAGTTGAATTTACAAAGAAAGGTGAAAAGTGAAAGGTAAATTTGTGCGCTCCCTTCAATTTCAATTAAAAGTAAAAACTCAAATTTAAAATAAATTGAATAATTAACGTATTTGATATGTAATATAGAACATGTTGCAAGAAAATTTCTCACGAACTCATCACGACAGCAAAACATCAGTGGTAACAAAAAAAAAGGCTCCACTTACCATACAAGTGAGCTAGCAAAAATTAAGGAATTGGTTTTTTAGTGGGTCGTGAAGCACTTACTTTTATTTGTGTAACAAGCATTTTCCATAGAACAATTATATCAATTATTCAATAAATCTAAAAAATAAAATGTTTATAATTAAAATATCAAGGAGTATAATGTAACTAAACTATTGTGCATGTGGGTTTGAGTGTCTTTTTTTCATAAAACGAATATTTAGTTTATGATTTGATCACTTTAGTTTGTCTGCATAAAAAAAAAACGTATTTTGAAAGATATCAAATTATGATAATCTTGACCAACTAACTAATTTTTGCAGTTATACACAGAGATTCTTTAAAACTGCATTTAAAATATCATAGGGACTTCAAAAACTTACCAAAAAAGGAGACTTCATAAACTCAATAAGTGTGACTTAATTAAACAATGTTGAGTGAGAAAGACACTAACACTCTGTTTAACATGTATTCTTTTACTAGATAAAATCAACGTGGATCTCACATAAAATAAGAGAATTCATATTAATTTCACTCGATTAGAAAGTGACGGTAAGAGTGAGCTTAAAAAGAAAGTATTGTTAGTGTGATTCCATCCTAACAATACAATATTTTAAAGACGGCATAAAAACAGCTAAGTTTTGAAATAAAAGGATACGAACACAAGGTATATAGATGAAAGAAGCTAATGTATGGTTTGAAACAAGTGTCTAGGGCATGAATCAAGTGAATTGATACAATTTTACAACTGTTGGGCATCTCAAAGTGTTTAGTAGAACTAATTTGAAGTCTATGCCGAACAGTGATGGATCCAAGAATTTTGAATAGTGGCGGCATCATATATTAAAAATTTGTAGCATTATGTACATGTTACATTTCATTTTCAAAAGCATAAATGCCCATTATAATTGTCCTATACGGTTTTTTATATTCTAGAAATATTGGATGATTTTCTCATTTTCAATATCAGTATAAATATCTCCATCTATATAAATAACTAAACAATCATTTAATTAGTCGTCTCTCATTGGATTTTGCATCCGATTCATATTATCAAAAAGGGATTTGAGATATATATGATTGGCAAAGAGAAAAATGGTTTGTGATAAGTGTGGGCCATGTGATCAAATTGTTAACTATTAGTAGTATATTATACTTACTAAAACAAGGTTTTTAAAAACTTTTTGTAGGCACAAGCCCCCATATGCTTAAAGGAATATTTGTCCTCGAAGTCGAAGGAGGAGGAAGAACGGTAGAGCCATAAATGAAAATAAAAAAGGGCCTTAGAAGATGAAACAATGGTCTGACATAGCACTTTGTTGATTTTTATGTTTTTTTATATGATTATTATAACAAAAAAACAATTGAAAAATTGTTTTAGGCCGCCTCAAAGTCCAGTTTTTTATCATCTAACGATCTAATAGACTCGTTTCACATTATCCACTTAGAATCGAATTCCCTTCAATCTGTAATACCTCAGTAGGTTCATTTCCATCAAACGACTATATGACTTGGACAATGATGGGAGCGGTTTGTAATAACCCCACCTTTACTCGAAAACAGCTTCATCTCGACGCTGTATAAATGTCTCATTCAACAACCATACTAGGTACACTTTATTTCCCACCTAAAAATCTCTCCGTTTTTATTCTCATACTAACTTGAACGTTCAAACTTGACGGAACATTGCTTCAGTCCGGACAACCTTCTCAATCATCCATATCAATTTTCATCCTACCTCTACTTCTACCAAAATTCCAAATTATGCATCTCTCTTAAATCTAGTCAGCAGTCAACCCACATTTACACTTTCTACCACACTTCACATCCGCGGGTTCCTTACTACTATTTTTATGCAAACTTTGGTTAGAGGATGAATCTAAAAGAAATAATATATTGAAATAGTGGATTGGTTTGGTCCTCAAGGTTGCTTTGAAATAGTATAATTTTCAATATCTCCATCTTTGATTTTATATAACTAGTATTTGATTAATCAAGTTTCACTTTCGGTCTCATGTTATTGTGGCAAAATTAGGAGCTTTTGGTTTACCAATTGTATACTTGCAAGACCTTATTTATATTATTCCTTTTCAAGCTTTTATGTATTGTAGGGTGAAAATGAAGAAAGGAAATGCAAAAGCAAGTGTAACATTGATTGGCCTAATTATGGGATCTACATAAAGAAAATGACAAAAGTGGTAAATGCAGTCCCAAGTTGTTGATTGTTGTTTTTATAGTCATATTCATATATATCCCACCTACTTACGAGTGACACTATGCCACCATCATATTTCTTCCCATTCCCAATATTAAGTGCCCATACACTTGTTCCCCGTGGTCCAACCCTGTGATAACCTGCACACTCATGACTCAACTTATTCTTCCACCATATTGCATTTTATCATCATTCTATGAATCTTATACTTCAAATATATACTCTCTATATTCTTTATTATAAGACTCACTCTTAAAATGCAATTCACGGTAATTAAATAGAATCGAATTTAAAGATCATTAGAACTTGTGTCGTGAAACTGCTTTAATAACTTGAACAAGAAGATGAAAATGATAAAGATTGCACAAACATATTTTAAAGTGTGTAGACATATTAAGCTTTATGTTTGATTCATCCCGACTAATTTATGAATCGGGTGCAAAATACTTTAGAATTTTTGACGTGAATCACATATTCATATCAAATGTATCGATCAATGATAGTTTATAAAATAAAATCATGTCGTTTACTCTCTTGCATTAAAGAAATTATTTTTGGTAGAAACTTGACACAAAAATATGATTTTGTATTTTTTTTTGTCTCTAATTATAGAAAAACTTATCTCATTTGTGAAGAAAAACAACTCTTAGTTTTCATATGACACAATTGATCCCAAAACCTTTGTTTTTCTTTTATAGTACACAGAGAATACAAATCGAAAAAATAGTAAATTTTGTTGTTACAAACACTACAAACCCACCACAAAAAAAAGTGAACTGAACAACCATGCAATCAGCTCTACACCCCCAAATACTATCAACGACAACCCCCTCCATATTACTACATCTTGTTTCTTGAAAATATCATATATCAAATTTACATGGACAAGGCAACGAGCGCAATCTTGTCCGTTTATCTCTATCCCCCAATCCCTCGTAGCCAATTTCTTCATTCATTGCGCTCCGGTTAGAATTCTCCCTTGAAGCTTTTGCTGTATGATCATACTCTTCGTATAATATTGCTAGCAAAATCAGTATACTCATTTTTTTCTGTTTGGATGATTTACAGTATAAAACCTCATTCTTTAAGTATACTATTATTGAATTATCATAATTGAAATATTATAATCCTACTAAACAAAGTGAAAAAAAAATCTATGATATAATTTTTACAATAGAGAAAAATTTAATTGAGTTGGATTTCAGGGACTCACTAAGATCAAGATAAATATTACGACCCAGAGAGAATGCTTATAGGGGTACTTGTATATTAACCCCTAAAGAGATTCTTACATCGACAACAAGAGTTGAACTCACGCTCTTACGAGTGAGTCAACTCCTTATCAACTAAGTCAATATTTATTGGTTAATGATATAATCATTCAATACGTAATATTATACTCTTAATATCATTAAATTATAATATATAATATTACAATTTACATATCACTGATTTATTTTAAAATAATTTCTCTGGTAAAATATTTTTCATTTGGATGGTGTAGTTTTTTTTGAAGGAATTTGGATGGTATAGTTATTTATGAGATTGTATTTATCCCTTATAAAGGAACAAATTCTATATTCTATATAGTTTAAAGTTAGTAGTTTTTAAGTTTGTTCCTTTAAAATAACTCAAAAATAATTTCTCAACTTTATTTTTAAATGGTTTATGTGTTACTTTAATTTTAAAGTAGCTTTAAGCGTAAAAAATATTGGGCCAAACATATTCTATGTATACTAATTTTCTCTTTTAGTACTTAAAAGTTTGTTTTTAATCAAGAAATAATCCTACTGCGACTAAAATTGAAGATCGATATACTTGCAAATTTAAGTTGAAAAAATTGAAAAAATATTCACAGTCGTTTATTTATTTATTTTTTTTATCTTAAATATGAAAATTTACACACGAGTTATAAACAAAGCAATATGAAAAATTAACCCAACAAAGCAATATGATTTTTTTTTAAAGTATAATGATTTATTGTTTTTGCTTAGTTACTTATGTGCACAATGTTCATATAATTTGTCAATGTCGTGTGGCTTGAATTTGTGTATATATATGACTATGAATGAATGTGTTCTTTTGTGTATTTTGTCAATGTCTTGACTAAATTATGTGCACTACTTTCCCATAGTATATCTCTATCAAGCAAACGTTACATTCGTAAAATCGTGGCACCGGCAAGAAATAACCTCTATCACCAACCGAACTGGAACCACTAAAATTACAAATGGGGTCAACAATTCCTTAAAAAAAATATCACGGAAAGAGAGGAAAAAAACAATCCTTGAAAATGAAATCATACAATTCTTGGGTTCATAGCTACTAGGGGGATAAGCACAAAATTTGCTTTATCACTTCCAACAAGTCATTGTAGCTATCCTTAGCTCTTAGATTTTTGTTGTTTATGGAATTAGCTCTTGTTTTTTGTTTATAGTTAATGCTTAGTTCTTGTGATAAAAATCTTCACTGAAAAATTGACATTCAAAAGAACAAGGCGTGTTATAATCATATACTTGATACTTGTTTAGAGGTGAGTCCAAATGAGTTATATTGAACTTAGATCAACCATACAGAAAGAATTGAACACCACATCTTCGTTTAAACTCTGAAAGCATTATTACATTGAGCTTAGGTATAAAAATCCACTAAATTAAATATGAGCTTAGGTATATGAATCCACTAAATTAAATATTCAACATCCACTTTTTCCATCCATTTAGTGTAGAACTTAAAATGTCTATCCATTCAATTGGGTACGATCCTTTTACACATACACTTACATTTGTTGTCACTCAATATCAACCGAGGAATTTTGATACAAGGATCCGGTCAAACGTCAACCCTAATACCACTTTGTTCCATCTTAATGGAAATTTAAAAATCATCACTGTGAATTTAGAGCAACCACACAAATGAAATTTGACATTCTTTACCCAACACTTTAGATATTAATACTCCTTTCGTTACTAATTACAAGATATATGAGTCACATCGCTTATTTATGTTACTTAACATCTACTTTTTTTTATCCAATGTGAGAGTTTAACACACATTGACTCATCACAACAATCTCCTCCTCAAATGAGACTTTATGCGTCCTTGATCCAACACCAAAAATCATCACTCTTGCTCTCTCACAAACTTGAACCAGGTTCTAATACCACAATTGAGACTTCTGAAGGAGCCTCCATAATGCATCAACACATTAGACTAAGAACAACCATACAAATAAATTTGCTCCTATTTCAAATTTGAAACTTATGTTGGTAAGGTAAAATTCTATTCCATTTCTATTCATTTTCAATAGAAATTAGAAACCTATAATGTTTTGACACCTTGCTATTTTTTTAACTGGCTTTAGAAGTTCATTTGATTTGTTAAAAAAAACAAAGAATTAGATTGGACAATTATTTGTGTACCCTATTTGATTTAAAAACAAGTAATGAGATCAGATAAATCTGGTGATAAAAAATATTTTTGCCCCTCACTAAATCAAGAGACAACTTTTATCTAAAGTACACATTATTAAAGATATCAAAATACCTTTTTTATTTTTCAACACTAAAACTATTATCTCTCTACGATACAATTGTTTTATTTTTTTTTTTTTTTAGGGGAATACAATTGTTTTCTTGTCTTGTACTTATATCCGATATTTAATGTTTCATGATTGAGCGTGGCAAGTCATTAATGACATGTTGCTCACCAATTCTGGAATTATCTAAGGAAAAAATTTGTTTCTCCCTCATTGCGGCCAATTAGATGAATCAACTTTGCATGTATTAAGAGACTTCATAACACTGAGTCCTTTTCACTCCAATCTTGGTGCAATGTGTTGAATATAACAACACTCAAACGTTGGATACTAAAGAGTGGATGGACGTGTCTTACCACAGATGGAGCATTGAAGAGGGGTGATGGTTTGGCAGGCTCCAGGGGTTTGTTGAGAGGGAACAATGGAAAATGGATTTGTGGCTTTTCCAAGCATCTTCAAATTATGCATGGCCAGAAGATGTGGTGTTACACGTTTGGAGGTGCAAATGAATTAAAAAAATTGTTCAAAGATTCGTTGGAGTTAGATTGATATGTTAGGATCTCCAACATCTATCGAGGGATGTGCATGTGTTCTTGCAAATGTGAGTTGTGTTCTTAGCATGAAAATTTTGGCGTTTTACCACCCTTCTTTAGACGGTGTATGTGTCTAATAATGATTTTATTAGGGATTGGACATTTGATTCGATCAGTTTTCACATAAGAACTTCAAAAGTTTCAATTAGATTTTTAGTTTGACAAAATTCCTAAGTTTGTTCTTTTAAGTTTTAAAAGTTTCAAATAGATCATTTTAGTTGATAAACTATTTCACCGTTACCCCCTGCTATCAGTTAATAATTAGTTGATGCTGATGTAGCCGTTAAATTGTTGACTTGGATCAAAATGTTGTATTTTAAAAGCTTCATGGTGTCAAACGTTACGTTTAGTGGTCACAAATGATCATTCTAGCACTATAAATGTCGTTTAATAGTGCTAGAAAGGCATTTATTGTTGTAAATTGCTATCTTTCTAGCACTATAAATGGTCATTTGTGAACATTAAACGTAGCGTTTTGACACCCCGAAACTTTTAAAAGACAACATTTTGATCTAAGTCAACAACTTAACGTCTACATCAACATCGGTTAAACAAATACTGACAACAAGGGAAACAATGAAATAATTTATCAACTAATACATATTTGAAACTTTTGAAACTTAAAAGACTAACTTGGAAATTATGTCAAACCAAAAGGACCTAATTGAAACTTTCGAAATTTAAATGACTAACTTGAAAATTATGTCAAACTAGAAGGACCAAAAGTAATATTTAACTTTTTTTTTTTTTTTTATAGATTTATGGTTTTAATTTGAATCAATTTAAATACACACACCTATATTTAGGGTTGTCTCTCTCCTTACATTAGTGCTTCATAGTTTCTTTCTTTTCTCTAGCTTAGGAAGCACTTAGTGCCAAAATCTAGAAGATGTATCAATTAGTCCTATTCAAGATAATTTTGTGATTTTCAAGACAGAAGACTGTTTGGAACCGGCAACAATATAGCCACCGGCAACAATATAGCCATTGCTAGGAGAACGACCCATTTGATAGGTGGTGATAAAGACACAAGAAACTTTTGGTGCACATGGTTGAGACAACAATGCATAAACACAACTACAACTTCGAGTGGTGCCAATATGAGTAGGTAGTGTACCCGATCGTGTTTTCATTACTAAGGGGAATCAAACTTGGTTTAACTTATTAGGGAAATTATTGGTAAGGACCACATTATATCAACTTCTATTACTTACTCCTTCTAATTATTATTTTGGCTTAAATGCACTACATCAACGAAAATGAACTCAAATGTGGTAGAGAGGGCAAAAATCCTGAAAAATATAAAATATAGGGGGTAAAATTCTGAGTTTTAAAATAGAGAGGGTAAAATTCAAATTAAATCAAAATAGGGGGTAAAAATATATGCTCATGTGGACGATGCATATGAATTATATTATAAACCAAATACATTAATTATTTAATGAATTTGATAAATGAATATTTGCTAGTGAAAAGGGAATATAATTTTTTTATGGTATGAATGTTATGTTGGTGGTTTTTTTTTTCACCACTATTAGAAAAAAGGTTGTTATTTAAACATCAAAATACAAACATTGCATGTGATATTATATATTTATCTCTTATACTTTATCTTCTATAAAATACACACAAATAAAAACTAAATACAATACAATATTTTCTGAATAAGAGAGTGAATGTTAGAGAAAATATTAGAAAGACAGTGTTTCAAGCACTCCTCATGACATCAAAACTTTGATATCAAAATATCATTTCCCAATAAAATATCATTTTAAAAGTGTGCAATTGAACTACATAAATTGTTTATACTACATAAATTATAAATTACTAAGATAAGATGTTTCACAAGTTTTGTTACAAATTCGAACAATCGAACCCTTGATCTCTCACTTTTAAGCATTTAGTATATGTGATGTGATGTGATTTATGTTGCTAGAAAAATTATTGTAAAGTAAGTAGAAAAATGATGTATACACGTTGTGTTTGGCTGAAAAACACAAGTAATTTATTAATATAACCTCATCGGTGGTTAACTGCCGATGGATTTTTAACCGGCAGTAGTTAACTGTCGAATGACATTTTTATATTTTATTTGTGTTTTTCAACCAAACACAATATGTATACAACATTATTCAAGCAAGTATCCTTACGGCAAGTGCTTGTAAAGAACTTTGACTAATATGAATTCCAAACGGACCCAAAATAAATCAAAATGATGAATTTGTCATTGTTCGATTAAGGAAAGATTTTCCGCACCTCCCTTTTTCACTATATCTTGGTCATTTGAAAGTTTACTTGTAAGAGGATTTTTTTTTAGAGGATTAAGAGGTTTATTTTCAAATAATTGTTCTTGACACGTACTAATAAAATTTTAAAGCATATAGACTAGATGTATGTAGTGGAAAAAATAAATTCACAGCCAATTGATTCACGGCACAATGCTCAAATTCATAATAGATGAGTGTCTATCTCACAACCAATTGATTCACATAAAAGTTAGTAGCAAATCTAACAAGCAAGCAGTAGCAATTCACATAAAACTCAAATGAATGGAGGATATTTTGAAATAAACCAATTTCAAAATATCCACTTTAGGTTATAAAAAAAATTTAGAAATTCAAAGTTGTATCAATTTGTGAATTGTCACCAACTCACCGTCCACATCCACCAGTGAGAAAGAAAAGAAAAAAAAGAGTTAAATAAAAGGAGGGCAATGTACATACATTGAGATTTAGATAAACTATGATGAACTAAAATTGAAAAGGAGAATCAAAGTAAGTTAAAAATGTAAATTATTAGATGAACAAACATTAATAAAATAATTTATTATAGTCTATAGAATATAAGTATTGTATGAAAATTATAAAATTAAACATAAATTCTAAATGATTTAAATATAGTACCATCATACCTTGAAAACAATTTGGCTTACAAAGTTTTAATATAAAAAAAAAAATACTAACTTAGCTCCATTTCAATATCCAGAAGTTTATTCTTCAAACCATTTCGCTCGGTTTCCTTCTTTTCATACTTTTGAACAACATGCCCAATCACATATGAGAAAACACCCATAGATCAGAAAGCATGATATTAACCATATTGAAAAAGATAGTGTACAAACTCAGAAAGTCAAAATCATACCATCTAGCCCAAAGATATCTCTTATTAATATATCATGCACGGGTGATTTGCATAATATTATAGATAGTTTATCATGAATAAGCTAAAAAAATTGAAAAATTCATAATCATCGTTTCAATCAGAGCAAATAGTTGTTTTGGTCGCTAACTCTGCACCACGCTGTCATATAGGTCTTTGACTCATGATTAAATACAAATAAGTCACCGTCTCTGCACTTTCTTTATCACTTTAGTCTCTGACGTTAAAAAAATATGTTAAGTGATGATGTGGCACATATGTTATGCTGACAAAGAGTATGAGGTGTCATAGAGACCAAAGTGAAAGTAGAAAATGGTCATTTTAGTCCCTAAACCAAAAATCAATATCCTCAAATTGAATATCAAATCCCTAAATCCCTAAATGTCATTTAATTATCTCTTTTGTTCAAAATCAATCTTCCAGTAAACACAACTTACCGTTGGGTCCCTAACTCTATAAACTTACTATCAGTTAGGTCCCTAACAATAAACACGAAATTTCACTAAAGTCCCTGACATGTTGTTCGCTTAACACTTGCCAAAATGTTATGTGTTAAATTCCAAAATATTATTATAACATTTACTACTGCGCTAAAGTATATGTGTTAAAGATTTAAAGCCAGACATGAGATTATTCAAGATTTAAATTACAAGCAGCGGGAATAACACATGAAATTATGGATATGTGCAACCAAAAACTATGAATTAGCATCTATTACTTCACTGATGGATTTGTTTACAGGTTTACATTGTTTGTGATCATGATATTTTATCTCTAACTTGTCCTGCATTATTGTTATATTCACATGATAATTCATATCTCTACTTCGTAGGTCTCAACATATAGTAATCAAGAGCTCAAGATACATTCAAATGATAATTCATTTTTGTTGAATTTCTTTTAACATAATTTCTAACTCAAAATTTGTTGTACTTATTAGGTGCAAGTGCTACATCTAACATAAGTTGTTTATGTTTCCAAGTTTATTATCAAATTTCTCAGTTTAATTTTTTCTTTCATCAGAAGTTAAAGCAACTAAAGCATAAGTTCTTTCATGTAACTTAATATATAGCATGAATACGATATTTGATACCATTGAATCAACGCCTTCTTATACAAATCTGAATGTCATTGTCTATGGACAATATCTTAAACTATGCTAATAATAATCACAACAGGCAACTTCATGCTTGTGGATTTTAGTAAGTGAATTTATGCATTAAGTTATTCAAATCTCTCCACAAAAAATTAGATAATGTTGTTGAAAGACACATCAAAAATCAAGTTCTGACTTTAAAATACTGACATGGATTATAATTAAGCACTGCTATAAAACTCCAAACCTTAGTACCATTGCCTCAAGATCACCTTTCAAGCCAAAAAGGTACCTAACTGGCAGGGACTATTGATGCTATACTCTAATTTTTGTTCTTATTTGTTTATCGTTTGCAAAGTTTAATGCAAAATTAACTTCTTTTTTTAAGAAGTTAAACTAGCTCACCTAAATTGGCATCAGAAGAAATCGAACCTGAGACTTCGGGGAGAAAAGCTAAATTAACTATTATTTTTCAACAATATTCTTAAATATTTATTACTAAGAGGGAAATAACTTAAACAATAACGAAACTTGTTGATTTTCCTAGTATGTCAAAAAAAACTTAAAACGAACACTAAAAAACACTCTATTCGTCCCGCAAAAATTGTTATAATAGCCATTCACAAACATTAAGAAGAAGTTATAAATAAAGGAAAAAGAATAGCTATTTTACAAAATTAATCTCATTAACTATTGGTTGATTTTCATCATCTTATATGCATAATGAAAAAAAAGAAGAAGGGAAGTTTGGAGGAATGTCGTAATAACGAGTCAATACTACAAGTTCACATAGAAGGAAACTTCATATATTCACTCAAAACTTTGAAAACAATATATAAGTGTGTCATCATTCTCACGTATCTAGTGTTTATTATCATTATATAGTTGATATAAGTCTAACCTCTCATACTTAAACTCGACAATTAATAATTTAATTTCCCTCAAAAAAAGAATTAATAATTTAATTACATTTGTGCTTATTATTATTGAATCCATGCAGCTATATAATATATAATTTAATATAACTCATAAAGCTCCCCTTTTTTATCAAAAAATAAAATAACACATAAAGCTTAAAAGGATAACAATTTTTAAATGAGTGAATTGTCCACTAAATACCATCAGGTGCCCTTACCTATAATCACATGTAACAGTTTAGCCATGCCAAAGAAACTTTGTATCAAATTCATGCAAGAGTAGCACCACCAGCTGGCACCACATGAGTGATCTTACTGATCTTAAAAGTGCTTATTATAGTCTATAATAATTTTGTTTGACGAATATAGTCTATAATAATAAATATTCTCTATTCAAGATTTTGAGGCAAAAAAATGACCCTTGAGATTATTGAATGTGTTCTAGATACGATTATATAAATTATCACATCCCTCGTAAAGAAGTGAAGATTGGCAAATATCCTAATGTCCACTTTGACACCCAACAGGAAATATTAGTGAATGTTGAGAGTGAAAGGGTAATGTACTTAATTTATAGTTAGCTTTAATAGCTAGCACTAGCTACCATAGTTACTCTTTCTTTCAGCCTTGAAATGCAATGCATAATGTTAGGAATAATTTGATTATTCTCTCGAATATTACAAATTAAAAAGCTATCTCTTGAGCTATACTTAGGGCATTGAGAAATCCTAGGCAAATTCAGATAATCTGATTGGTGTTGAAATTATTTGAAATGTTTGAGATCAGATTTTGCCCTAATTTTAGTGTTGTGCAAAATGTTAGAGTGAAAGACCAAAATTATAAATTTAGAGAGATAAAAAACGATAGTTAAATCTAAATTTAATTGTTTTTACAAGATAATTTAGATTATTTTGTAGAAAGACAACTTTTCTTGTGAGCTTAGCTTTGTCAATAAAGACATTGCATAATATATGTTAAGAGTCCCACATCGGATAGGTGATGGCCTGACAATGTGTTTATAAGTGGGGGCAATCCTCACCTTACAAGTCGGTTTTGTGGGGTTGTGTTAGGCCCAACCACCATTTCTAAGAATATATTTAGAGGTCGAAGTTCGAACCTTAAACACCCCATTTATCCACCTTAAAAAATGGTGAATTTAAATTCCTTCTATTAAACATAGAAAAATTAGTTGGGAGAAAATATTTTATTGAAGATGTCTAGTAAAATTCCAGATAAAAATTAGATTATAAAACAAGTTAATAAGTAATCCATGTTTAGAAGAAGACAACACACTCTAATAAATTAATTCGTGATAAAGACAATCTCATATAATAAAAAATCATCATAGCCAAGCAAACAAAAAAAAACTAAAGAGAACATACTATATATAGTTTGTCTATGAATCCAGGAAGGTCGAATAATAAATAATGAACTTTTGGAATTAAAAATTGCAAACACTTTATGCATGTCCACTCATGCAGGGGCACTACTTGGCCTAGCTATAGTGTACTTTGATAGTTTGATTGGATTATAATTATGCATGGTCAAGTTTTACATTGACACATAAGTTATGGAACATATATCTGGTGGGTTCAATAATTTTTATATATTTTAAAATATGGGCGGAGCCAACGCCCGACAACCTCAGGTACTCTCCCGGGCTCAATCAATGCTTTCTTTATATTTGATCCAACTTAATCACTTATTAACCCACTCAAAAACAACAGCAAAAATGGGCAAACTCAATATTTTCACACGCGCGCACAAGAATTTCTGTCTCTATCATTTTCGCTCAGTCTCTATAAAATTCCTGGCTCCGCCACTGCTTTAAAACTCTTCGGCACTACAGTAATAGAGAATATATATATATATATATATATATATATATATATATATATATATATATATTCTTTGCATTTCAAGGAAAATTATAAGTCATTTAAAGGAGTTATCAATGGTTTGAAGAATTTTTTGTATTGTTTTCATTTGAGTCGCTGTAATTCAATTTTTATCCTAAATCATGCAACTACATAGGTGTTTTTAGTCTTTTTAGCGAGAAATCATGTAAATCGGTAACACAAGGCATCAATTTCAAGATCGAGGATATGAAGATTGAAGATCATGATTCTTATAAGGCATTTGAAGATAATACAAAGTGAAGAAAATTCATTCCAAGTTCCAAGGCATTGCAAGAAGAAAGAACGCTTGAAAAAATGACGAAAACTGCAGAATTCGTAGAGGAGGGGCTGCCAGAAGCTCCCAAGACCATGCGCCCTTGCGACTAAACTTCTTTGGCTAGGGTTCCACAATGAACCCCTTCTTATATTGGATTCCATTAATAAAGTTTTTATTCAGTTTATGATCTAAAGTCTGATTTAATTCGTATATGTCCGTTTCTATACCATATCTTTAGATAAAGCTAAGTAGGATTAACGATCTGAATTCCTTCCGAGCAAAACAGTAGTAAATTGCTTAGTTTCTATTTTTTTTAATTGAATAAGAGTATGAATTTAGGTTTATAACTCATCTTAATGGAACGCCATAATCGTAACTGGTTGAATTGCGGCGATACTAAAATAAACTTTCACCGATTCATCAGAGGGTTATGTTTTACTTTCTTAAATCCAAATATAGGCAAGTCATAAACTAATAAATCAACTAAATTAATTTGCAACAAAGACGGAAGGGGGATTCAAGAATTCTTTAATCGTCGTTACACTTCTAAATCAACAAAATCTTATCTCGCATTGGGCAGGAAAATTAAAACCCTGCAACCACCTCTCAATATATATATATATACACACGCGCGCGCGCGTGCGCGCGTGTATGTGAATAGTAGGAATAATTAGGGGTGTTAAACCGATCTAAAATAACCGAAAATCATAAATAAATAAAAACCAAATATTTTTAGGTGCATTTGAATGTTGTTTTGTAAAAACGCTAGGTTCAGGTCGAATTTTAGATCACTTTTTAAAACCAAACCGAATCGTACCGTAAAAGTAAATTTTAGTACTTATTTATTCTTTTGTTAGTATTATATATTGCATTAATATATTGCTTTGTTGGTTTTTAATTTTATATATTACATTAATTTAGTCTATATTATCACTACTTCATATTTTTCGAATATAATCAACCATTTTTACTCTATGATGTTACTATTTTAAGATAGTTGTGTTATATTTTGCATCAAACCTATTATTTTACCATAATACTAATATTAATAAAAAAAATTACATGTTGCATTTTGGATATCCAAAAACTGATCCAAATTAAACTGCATATATTTGGATCAGATCGGGTCAGATTTTTTTTTAGAATAGTCATCCAAACCAACCAAGCTACATATGATTTTTATTTCAGATCAGATGACTTGTTACCTCAAAATTAATCCAAACCAAATTGTGAACACCCCTCAGAATAATTACCTTACGAGTTGGTTTTTGATTCTACCTGAAGATCTTTGGATAATGGTGTAGAGTAATTTTTGAGTGTAAGACATTTGTAAGTAGCAGTCTTCTTCTCCGTAGAAGGTGGTGTACCTGCACACACCGACGCTCAAGTCACTAAGCATCATGGGTGATAGATTTAGCATTTATAGGATGTGTTTAGTGTTTTTGTCCTTAGAATGTTACTTGATCAACTGTCCTTGAGGGACAAATGTGAGTAGATTAAAGGATGCAAACATTGGAACTGTATCCATATATTTTTATAAGGTCTTGATCCAATGATATTTAGGGCGGAGTCCATGCCTTGTTCTGCATGCGTGTAAGATGTGAAGGGAATCGAGATCCAATTAAGAATTGGGCCTTAGCCCAATCCAGATTAGTTGAACCGTAAGCTATTAGTTGATAGAGTAAGATTATAACTTGTTTTTAATGCTTTGAAAGTTTGACATGTGTAAGCAATTCAAACCCCAATCCGATATTCACATCATCGGAACCATAACCGTGTGCGATGTCATCAGGTCCTTATGTCAGGAGCTTGTCATGAGGTGTCCGACTTTAGGCGTATTAAGCAAGGTTATCTTTAAAGATATTTGTTGGAAGTAGACAAGGGTAAATGTGACCCGCGCGTACCCCCGAGGTGTGCAGACTTTACATGTGTAGTACCATGATTCGATGGTTAGAGATTAATGAGTTGGACCAAAATATAATTTATAATAGAATATTATGGTGTAATTTGATCAATGTATCCGACCATATTTAGTGGGTAAAACTTGATTGTTGTTATTGTTAGTGGGTAAAACGTGTGCGCCTACAACATTAGTCAATTTGATCCATACCGGAATAGATAAAAAGAATGGAAATTCATTAGATGTCATTGATCATAGACGAAAGACTTATTTAGCAAGAAATCGATTTTAGATGTTGGTGTGACGGCACCTATTTGGCCCCTGGTCACTCTTTGATTTCTAATGTTCATGTATTTTTGGATTCATTTCCTTTTAGGAGAAACTCTTCTATGAATACATCCTAACCCTCTTAAAATTATCCTTAAAATGATTTAATGAATGTTTCCTTCAATGTAAAAAAAAAAAAAAACATTGCACAATCTCTTTCGTATATCAATTGTCAAATTATACGTATACAATGTAGTGAATGTAGTACCAAATAAGCATTTAACTTCTCTCTTTTGCACGATCTTCCATTTGCATAACTATGCAATTATGCTTCTTTTATCTTTTCGGTCGAGTAATCTAATGATTGGAGCTCATATATATTATGTATTTTTCCTACTGATTGAGTTAAATTTACAGAGACGTTTCTTTTCTATTTTCTCTTTTATCAAGTAGTCTATTGACTAAAAATTCACATTTTAAGTGAAGAGGTCTTACCTATAATAATATATAAAAAGGGAGTGTAATTTACTCTTAATTATTTTTGAGAGGTGTAGTTACTTTTTTTTTTGTTAATAAACAATTGTTAGGCGTGTTTCATTAATTAATTATATTTAATTTGTGCCCCAGTTTTTATCTCCTTCCCTTCATATCTCTTTTTTTATAGGCGTGTTATTTCATTGAAGAATCAAAACACCTTCAATTTGTATTTATTGATGATTAGAGTGGAGTGTTGAGACTTTGGAGGACCATTAAGTTCATTTATTATTATTATTATTATTATTATTATTATTATTATTATTATTATTATTATTATGTCTTTTTTAAGAGGCCAAAAAAAGATTAAAACACTCATATGAAGCACAAAGTATGCCTAATAGGAGGACGCAAGATTACAAGTGTTCAAGAAAAGCAAAACAAAAGAAATTTCACATGGTAGAATACCTAATACAAATGGGTAAGACCACCACATATTAAAGTCGAAAAATAAGTAGAACTTTCGAACTTTAAGCCATCACCATTAATAAAGTTCAACATGCTAAAAATGAAAAAGACCAAATTTTGACCGTAAAAAATGAGTAAATTTTATTATTGGTTGGAAAAGAGAAAAGGAGAGGGTCCCCACAATTCAAAATACATCTAAGAGCAGTTGAATGATATGATAAAATATATTTTTCATTTTAATCAGATATCATATATTCGAATCTAACTTTAAATAATGTAGGTTGTGTTAAATCTCTTGAAGGAGATCTTTGTCATTAATTATGGTCCTACCTAACTTAAAGAATAAATCTCTACATGTGCGTGCAAATGATATCCAATTAAAAAACACACAAAAAAGAGGAAGTAATGTCATATGTTCCTCCATTATGTAGCCTATATATACATCAATAAGCCCTTCTTTTTCTCTAGCCCCCCCTCTCTCTTGTCTCTTCCCTATTACTAGTATCAAAAATATTTGTTTGTTGCAAAGTTTACTGTTCAAGATATCTCTAGCACCACTGTCATAGCCGTTTTGAGTCCTTCAAGCACAAAATATTTCACACCTATCCTTATTTGTAAGTTAATTTCTTTCTTTGTTACCTTTAAAGTTTTTACTTATGATGATGCCATTACGCCTCTTTTTTTGTGTGAAATAATGTTATACACAAACACAATCCTTTTGTTAAAATCACCATCTACTATTTTCATCCCCCGTTTGATTAAGTCTCATAATTTTCTACTTGCTTGATTTTACTTGCTCATGAAATATATATTTGCATGAAAAATAGTCTCAATCACAAGAAAATAGCTTTTTGTATAATCTCCTCTTAAGTGTTTATTTTTAATCAAAAAATAGCTTCATCACCACGAGAGATATTATATTATAGTATGAGCTTTATATGTGTGTGAAACTTTCACTTCCATGTAGGAATTCAATTATAAAAGCACCATGAAATGTTCAAATAATAAGAAGAAAAAAAGGTGTTACCAATGATAATGTATAATATATCTAAAGACATCTTGTGCCCACCCAGACCTAAAAAATAGTTTATAATACATCAAAATGTGTTTGAATATTAGTTAATTAATGTGGGAAAAACTAGGTTTTTGGGGTTACAAACGTTTGTGTCTAATTAAAGGGATTAGCTCTTCACAATATATGAAAAACAATTTTTGAGAACTCCTCAAACATCTTTAACAAACCAAAGCCGCAAACTAACAAAAAAATTACAAAATGTGCAACAGATATTTCAAGTAAATATGTTTGTGTAACAAATGTAAATCCAATCATGGATCTATGAAAGTAATAGGAAAGCAATATTAAATTTGATTATTACTTGGCAGAGTGTTTAATATTTTCAAATAATTAGTATATAGCTATAAAAAAAAGGTAATTAGTATATAAAATAGTAAAACACAAGCGATATTATATAATGGATTGGTTCATGTGATATACAATTTGAATATTTTAAATAATTGGTCAGGATATGAAGGAAATTTAGTTGGAAATGGAGAACTCACTTTATGTGTTTAAATGAATTATGTAAAGGAAATTAGTCACCCAGTAAAATTTCATACTTATAATATTTTATAATAAAAAAAACCTAGGTTCGAGTCCCTTTAAAACCACTTTTTTATGATTTATGTCCCATATTTGATCTTGCATCATTTATTTCGAGAAGTTAATCTCAGTGTTGATTGGTTGACAAAACACGAAAACTCTTATGCTATATGTGTCACTACATGGTCATCTCCGCCTTCTGAGCTCTTAGATCAGCTGTCTAGGGATACCTTGAACATTTAATGTGTCTTTTCTGTTCTTTTTCTTTTGATTTATTTCAATTCAACAAAACAAAGAAGAAAGGGGAAAACACAAGCAATTAATATAAATATTGGTACCATGTGCATTTATGATAAATGGAAATGAGTCTTATTTTCTGCGATTTCATGAGAGGATCCATTTTTTAAGATATAATATTATAATATATGCAATAATATTTAGTCAAAGAAAGATATATTAATCTTGTACCGAAAATAAATGTAAAATATTAGTATAAAGAAAATATTTAATTATTAAATTCTTAATTAAATTTAGTTGACAATTGCAAATATATTTAAACGTTTTTATCGTTGAATGAAAGAAAAGTTAGAGTTTTTTTTAGGTGAGCCGAGTATCATCTACGCGTAATTGAAGTGATTAATCTGTCAAGCAGAGTAAGATCAAAATGGATGGTAAAATTATTCTTCAAAAGATTCAACATTGTTCCATTTTCATGACTAAATTCAAACTCATGACCTCTAGTTAAAACTAAAATAAATCTCTTACAATTTCATTCAAATGTTCTTAGGTTCATGAAATGCTAGAGAATGTTAAATCATTAAATTTTTATTTTACTTTATATAATAAAATCATACTAATTAATTTTCTTTATTTTCTAACAATACCATAAAAGTCAAACAAAGTTTTTTACAATAAAATAAGTTTTATTCAAATGTTAAAATAAAGAGAATACAGTCAACATGACCATGAATTGATTTGAGACATATCCCACCCACATTTTTGTTTTTTATTTTTCTTCGAAAGGTTTTTAAGTTATTTTAACACAGTAACATTATCCTTCTAAATGTTTACAAAGTAAATCACAATATAACTATTGAATTTCCAATATCTCGTGTAACACCTGATAATTCACCACCTTTATCCAATATCTCAACTTGGACGTACAATGAATATGCTCGTAGCTCATGAGGAAACTAATTAATTCAAAATAAGGTTACTTTTGAATTCCAAATATGGAAAAAAGATAAGGGTGTCACGTGGTTTTGATTTCAGTTTCTTTTTCACTTCTTTTTGGTGTATATTGGAATCCAGCGAGCATTGTGAGATCTAAAATAGACAGCAAGCTCTTTCTAAGAGTTTTAACGTTGTATGCCTAAGACTGAATTCGAACCCACGATAAAGTGTGTCAAGTTTTAAACTTTTATCTTACTCCGGTCTTAAATATAAACAAAAAATGTCAAACAAAGTTTATGCATTTAGTTTTTTTTATGACAAATGTATCTAGTTGAAAATTTGAATGAATACATTTTTTTCATTTGACTTTCTTTTTGTTTATAATTGTAAAAAATAAAAAATAACTTTTCTGATTATTCAGATTTTTATATACAATTTTTTTATATAGTAATCAAATTTAATAATAAATCTATTGCTTTGATATGAAATAATACAATTAATATATATGACTTTTTGTCCATCATTAATTCTCTCACAATCACAAACACTTGAATGCAGGCAATAGAAGAACTTCAATTTGTGCAATCAACAGACTCAAACATGAAATCTCTTTTACCTGCAAGTCTCAATGGTGATAACAATGAAGAATCAATTTTGTCTTCATACAATTCTTGGCTAGTAAGTTCAACAATTACTTAACCTTTTCTGCATATTTTGTGACTATAATAATGCATTCACGAGTAATGATCTATTATCGTATCCACTTCTGTTCATACTTCATATTGCTTTTACAATATTTACTTTTTTATAATCTAAAATCCCTTGATGTATTAACTCTTTTGCTTAAAGGAAAAACATCCTTCAGCATTGGAACATTTTGAAAAAGTGATGAACATTGCAAGAGAGAAAAAGATTGCTGTGTTCTTAGATTATGATGGAACACTCTCTCAAATTGTCGATGATCCCGATAAAGCTTACATGAGTGATGCTGTAAGTACTTTGCAAATAAAATATTAGTGATGATTTTATGATATCTAAGTTTTTTTTTTAGGCCAATTATATGATAAACAATCGAGAAAAATCTTGTATCAAGCATGAGTTAGTTTTTATCATTAGATCAATGAATTTTACTATTAAATCAAATGAGATATAACATAACTTATTTTTGTCAAAAAATATATATAACATGACTTATTGATCCAATAGTAAAAATGACACTTATGCATGGTACAAGACTATTTTATTTGTGCTTGTTAGATAAAGTCTTTTTTTTATGGAAAAATGTTAACAAGTTCGTGGTTATAAAACTCATGCCTCGATATTTTGATTGTCGTGTCCAAAATATTAACTTGGTGTCTTATTTATTGTTATAAGACATAAACGCACGAGTTTTCCCATACACCCACTCACACGCGTGTGCATATATACACATATGATGTGAATTTGGAACTCAATCACACCAATAAGCTTATATTTGTTGGCCAAGTATCAATTGCAACCAATAACCAAAACAATTACAAGCAATAACAACATATCAAGATCTAACTGAGAAACCAATTGTAATATAAAATCATAATCGAACCAAAGAACAACAAGATAAAGAGAGGAGAGAATAGAGAACAACACCAATAATTTATTCACCTATTTCGACCAAACAATGACCTTTGTTTGGAGGAGATAGATCTATCAACTTCACTCTCAAGCAATTTCTTACAAAGAGTTATAAGAAATTAGTTTCAACAAGCGCTTCAAGGGCTCACCTAATATCTACTCTTTTTCTTGAATCTCTTTCTGTAACCAAAGGCACACCTAATATATACAAATTATTTCTTAACACTGGAATCTAACCCTAAAAGGCACCAACCCTTAGCCTTTGGTTTCATAAGGATCTCTTATTTTCATATCTTAAGATTCACCCAAGTTGCTCACAAAAACTCAACCTCTCGTGTGTTTCTCATCTTCCCCAAGTCATGAATCTCTCCCCAAAACGCACCAACCCTTTTCCAAGAGCCTCATCTTTAGGTTCTCTAATATTCACATTTTGACCCTTTGAATCTCACTCAAAGACCTCAACACTTAACCTTTAAGTTTCCTAAAAGTTTCATCCATTGGATACATGAGATTCTCAAGATCATGCAACAAATAGGCCAAAGACTACTTATATAGTGTCTTGATCCCATGCTAATCGCGCCACAATTTTTTTTGGATCACATCACAATTTTCAGTTTTGTACACAATCTTCTTGTCAGCAAGCAAAATCACGATACAATTTCACCCAATCCAACACAATTTTGGACGAATCAAACCAAGCAACCAGCAACATCAAATCTCGACACAATTTTGACAGAAACACAAACATCAAACTTTAATCAAAATTTCAACAAAATAATTATATATTATGATATGCAGATAGCTTACATGAAAAATGTGCAACAACTATTCATTCCTTGTTTTAATACAACCTTGGGTGAAAATTTATCAATATTAGTATAAAAATATCACTTACACACAAGCCCGTGATATATTTGTATCGTTGTCACATTTTAGCAAGCCACACCCTTGAGTAGTCATGTTGAATTTATTTGCTCTAAAACTTGATTGTGAATGTGTTGTGAATTTCAAACTACAGATGCGTGTAGCTGTGCGTGATGTTGCTAGCTATTTTCCTACTGCCATTATTAGTGGAAGGAGTAGGAATAAGGTAAAACATTCACTTAATTAATACTCATGAATCATATAGATGTCCTTTTTTCTTTGGTTATAATCAAGCCTTGTATTTACATGACATTGCCCATTTCCCTTTTGACATGTAGGTTTATGATTTTGTGAAATTGAAAAATATTTATTATGCTGGAAGCCATGGATTGGACATATCAACTTCACTGGGGTCTTCCAAGTATCAAGATAAGAAGCATGAAACAAAGGGTGTTGATGAAAAGGTTTACAAGCATTTTCCTTTTTTTCTTTTCTAAGTGTGCACAATATTTGTATTTTTTTTTTATGAAATTCACATTTCTCTTATTATCATAACAATCTTGTTTGAGACATACATAACAATAAGCATAACACTTCTCTTAGAGGAAGTATATTTTAGCAAAAAGATACGGTTTTTATGTCGTTCGGAGCTATACTTCAAGATATTTTCAGACATAAATATTGTGATTTTTTAGAAACAAAGAAAAAAAATTGTCTTCGTACATCATAATCTTCGGCAAATTCTATAGTACACCAAAAAATTAAAATATATTGGTACACCAAAACTTTAAATTAAACGTCTAGCTAGGCCAACCCTATAGGTTTTTTTTTTTTTTTTGAAAGACCAACCCTATAGGTGTTCATGAGTTGTATCTAGCGTACCTACATCAAAATTTGCATCATCTAGTTTAAAGTTGAATTAATAGTATGATTTTAATAGCTTGAATATGCCTTAACGTTTCATAATGTATATTGCCTTTGCAGGGTAATGAAGCTGTAGTATATCATCCAGCTGAAGAATTTTTGCCAACAATCCAAAAGGTAATTATTCATTTAATTTGTTCTTAAAATGAACGAATTACTTTATGTATCTTTTGATTCTACATAGTATCATTTTCTTCTACTCATCAATGTTTTATTAATTTTTCTTTTTTATAGATAATTAAGGTTTTGAAAGATAATATAAGAGTGATAAATGGCTCGAGCATTGAGGATAATACGTTTTGTTTCACGGTACACTACCGCCGTGTGAAAAATAAAGAGGTATGAATTAGATTCATTCTAGATTGACAAATCTTATGTAAAAGAAGTTAGATATATACACTCATATTCTTATATATGTTGTTGCTTCTCTATATTATAGGATGTTGAAGTTCTGAAAGAAATTGTTGAATCTACTATGAAAGATTATCCTGATTTTCTCTTATCAGGAGGGAAAGAGGTACAATAATTATTTAGTTTTTTTTTTCCAAGTAGTTTAGTGGTTAAAACTCATATTTTAATGAATGTGAAGAAGTGAGATGTCCGAGTTCGAATCTCAGCTTCTGCATATAATATGCAATGTTCTGTCAACTGAGCTAAGCTCACGGAGACAATTATCTAATTTTCTAATTGTTGCTATATATATATATATATATATATATATATATATATATATATATATGCGTATCTTAGTTTTATTGTAGCAAGAGATGATGATAAATGAGATATCTCTCTAAAGGTAGTGAAAAAACTACTTGAAAAAAAAGATAGTGATAAATAAGATATCTTTCTAATTTATCTGTCTTTAAACTGGCGACAAATTTGGAGAGACATTTTATGTTTTCTCTCTCTAAATTTATCTCACAAATTTAACTTCTTTTAGTAGTGAAAAATAGTAGTTGGATTTTTAAACTTAACATAAGTTCAATGTTTTATATTAGATTATGGAGATACGTCCAAATGTCAAATGGAATAAAGGTAATGCGCTGATGTATTTTCTTGACACTCTTGGATTTGACACCTTTGATGATGTTCTACCAATATACATCGGAGATGATACAACAGATGAAGATGCTTTTAAGGTATATTTAGTTAATACCATTATTTTTCCATGTTAAACATTTATACAATCAAAACAAGAATTGTTCAATATATCAAGGTTAATTTGAAGTTGACGAGGATGTAATGCATGCAGATTTTAAGACAAATTGGAGGAGGTTTTCCAATTGTTGTCTCTTCAATTGCTAAGGAGACAAATGCTTCATATTCTTTGCGTGACCCTGCTGATGTTATGACATTCTTGACACATTTAGCAAAATGGAAGAAGAACTTGCTACATAAAACTAAGCATCGTTGAAGATAAAGTGATGGGTGAATAAACTAATTTAAGGCTGATTTTGTCCCTTTTAAAGTTACCAAATTAGCCTTGATTGATTTTCTATAGAGAGGTTATGTCAATACCAATTGAATAGAAAATGGTTTTGTAAATATTAGTCGTACTTCAATTTTAGGCCACATCATTAATAGATGTGGAGACTTCAATCTAAATCATGTTTTAAGGTCAGATTTATGAGGCAACAAGGCAATATGGTTGATCATTTGTTAGCAAGAGTGGTCATATTTGTACCTAGTTGTCATTATTTGGATTGTGTTCTTTCTTTTATTGTTCAAACTATTTCGATTGAAATAAATTAAATATTTTAGGGCATAAAATAAGTTGTCTTTCAACAATTTATTTTTTGCAAATTGGAATTAATTAGTAGTTATTTTTTCTCTATATATGTTAAACTATGACTATGCATTATTGGCCAAATCCATTTTGGAAATCCTTCCAAACTTGATTAGTTTAACGTTCTTATCTTTTTTTATGATAGAGTAGTTTAATCTTTGGTAAGCTTGTAAGATATTATCTTAATATCCTATAGTCTAATTTTTCCTAGACGAATGTCAAGTAGCATATATGCATTCAAATATACTTGATTTCCAATATGTCACAAGGAAAATAATACAACTCATAAATTCGATTATAATATTCTAACACCATAACTTTAGCACGATGTTTCATTTATTTTCATATTGTGTTATGTCTAATTTTTATTTATTTTCTATATATTTATTGTCTTGGTATTTTATTCCACTGCCATGTATGAACTCATATGCCATGGATATAGCTCTATAATCAACAAGAGGGGAATAAGCATTGCATATTGTAAAATCCATGAAAAGGAATTTGACCCAACATTCCCATTATTCAAGAACACAAAAACAAATGGATGGAGAAGACATAGTAGATTTAAGTTGAACCGAAATAAATTCAATTTGGAGAAAGAAGAACACCTTTTGGTTTCAGATGAAGTTCAAAGAATAGTAATGGATGAGTGTTCTTTGGGAATTGATTGTTGTATCTGTCAGTATTAAGATGTGTGAGTTAATAGAGACTTGGAGAAATAAAAGGAGACTCATGCACTTGGGTTAATAGAGACTTAGGTGAATCCTTTTTTCATGCACTTTGGATAGTACATTAAGATAGTTTAACCCACATAATTAGTGATTATATGAGATTAGATGAGGGCTATAATGGAAACTAGCAAGTAATTAGATTTCATATATTATATATTAGAAGTAGATATGATAGTATAATCTAATTCTAAGAGCTTCATATTTAATATTTTCTCAATTATTTAATGTTATGATCCAAAATAGCACATGAGGAAATATAGCATAACATAATTGGTTGAGGTAAATGAAACTTGGCTAGTGATCCTAAAATCAAGGAACCTTGAGTTGTGCATAAATAGTGAAATGACGATCAATAGTGGGTATGAAGAAAAATGATGAAAGTCTGTGCTCTCTTCTTTTGGTACTCTCTAGTAGAGTAATGACTTAGTCTTCTTCTATCTTTTTTTAATGTTTCTTTGTACCATCAACATCAATTTTAATTGAGTTCTAATCTATCAATTTTACATTTCAATTCACAATTATCATTTTATTCCATTATCCATTTTAGGAACCATTACGTTTAACCATAATTGAGCTACAAAATCTAATTGAGATTAAATGAATGGAGAAATACTTATATAGACACAACACCAAATCAAAATCATTTAGTCACACTCTCATTAAAATATCTATCATTTAATTATTTAAAAAATATATATTACTTAATTCTTTTCTCTTTCATACTTTTTCCCATTATGTGTGTGTTTAAATGACTCATTTTTATGTTTGTGACCAAGCAAGGGTTTCTCAAATGAATGATATTGTTTTCTAACATTTATGTGTGCAAGCCATAAGAAGACACTAATCATAGTCATCTTTGCATATACTACTTCCCCCTACGTCTCACAATAAGTATCATTTTAGCAACATTTTTTATTTGGAAAATGCTATTTATCTAGAAAAATAGCATCAAGAATTTTTCAAGAAACAGTTGGCAAGTTTTAATTGCATGATTTATTTGTTCACTTCCTATTTTTCAGTCACACCTCCTTGAATTGTGACAAATAGTGCATTGTGATTGGTTGCTCTTTATTATTCTTGAAGAATTCTTGATGTTATTTTTCTAGAGATATAGCATTGCTCTTTTTACTTTGTTTTAAAATGAATGTCATTTTCAATGTAAAATCAATTATTTATTTTTAATTAGGCCTCTAATTATTACTAGTATACTACTCCAAAAACACTATCTTATACTTTACATTTATGTTGTCATTTGATAGGGTTAGTTTAGTAAAAATAATGCAATTAACAATAGTTAACTTTTAAAAATAAGACATTGTTTGACCAATCTTTTGTTTGATAATGACCAAAGCAATTAACAATAGTTAACTTTTAAAAATAAAAATAACATTCGAATTTCCAAAGCAAGAAACTTAACATAGCATAATCCTTGTCATTTTTCCTAAACAAAACAAACAATGGAAGATACTTTTATCAATATGTAGAGGGCAATAATGCCATATTTTCTTTCCTGAGTTTTTCACCGGAGGATGTCCATTTAAAATCTCCACCATTCAATTGTTTAATTTTATGATTTTAACGTGACTAGATTAAACCAAATCAGTGGTTGAGATTCCACAAGACCCTCCCTGTGTTCCATACAAGGCATGATTAATTCATAAACTATATGATTTAATGTAAATCTTTTACCGTTGCAACAAAGATTTACATAACAAATTCATCTGGCACAGACGTTTCCTTGCTGCATTATATGTTGTTAAATTATAATTCATCTAGAACTACAAAAGATACGACATAGTAATTGAAATTTAGGAGTTCCAAGTCTTAAGATCAAATTATAATGGGGCATTTCAACTGAAGAATATTTCTCTCTTACACAAGACTGACCTGTCAGAAATTGAATGAAATGAATGCATAACCTATTTGGAACGTAAACCAGGGACATTTTTAAGACCCATCTTGCCAAGGACAAGTTTAGGAATAGCTGGAGGGTTATCAAGCCCCATGCATCGACTAAACTCATTTGCAAGCTCCACTAACCTATACTTATCTTTCCCAACTGTCTTGTTAGAATTGTAGTAACCAAGCCATGCCTGATATGCTGCTTCTTTATTCTTCATCTCCACATTGGATAGAGCCCTTTCCACCTGTTCAAATTTCAAAAGGTTAAGGCATGTTTGGAATCACAGTGAGTTTGACAAAATCACAATGACACTTTTCCCGCTAAATTCAACTCTATTTAAACTTTTTGGTGGCATATGGACATTTTTCATTATATCAAGAATAGTATCCCTTATATATCCAAGTAAATACCTTTTTCTTTGTGTCAGGATCAACTAACGGTACTGGAGCTTTCACAATAGGCAAATCTTTTGCTGTAGCCAAGAAGTACTCTTCCCAAGGAGCTAGTAGCAGTATGCCCTGCCCTTCTTTTCCTTTTCGCCCCGTTCTACCTAGTCGATGTATATACTGTTGCTTATCAGCCGGAAGGCCAACCTGTTCATTGGACAAATGGAGGAAACATGACAATCAATGAAACACAAACTAGGACAGCAGACATCACAATGACTTTGACATATTGAAACAAGTAATAATTTGAGAAAATGAATAAATTAAACACCGGACACGTGAGCAATCGGAAGTGTCGGTGTTAAGATGACAATTCAAAATTAACAAAAGCATTAAATAATTAACATTTGATCAAACCATAACCAAAAGGCTTGCACGTTTATCAAATGTATTTATCGAGTGTCCACTTGAACATGCGTCGAACAGGACATAAATCCATGTAATCCATTCAGGGATGGAGGAAAGCAGGCTGATAATATAGTCGCAATGATGACTGTGACCATGTCATCAGATCCCTAGCAAAAGTGAAACAAGGAAGGAGTTCCAAATATATTACCTGTACAACAAGAGTAACATCCGGATAATCAACTCCACGTGCGGATACATCAGAAGTAACCAGGATGAGACCCTTTGACTTCCGGAATTCATCGGAAACTTTGGTTCTATAACTCTGAGCCTTTCTTGAATGGATTTCTCTCACATTCAAGTTCAACTCCCCGAGAAGATTAGAAACAAGTCTTGTGACCATAGCAGTTGTGCAGAAAACAAGAACCTGATAAACCAATAGCTACGTTACATATCCTCCAAAACCATGTAAACATTATGGTCGAAGTAAAACTGTGTTGTCAAATCACGGTTTATAAACTAAACAAGCAAAATATTGATCCAAAATACGATAATCCCTCTGGTTTCAAATATAAACAAAGATTTCTTTTTCAGATTCATTGAATAATTGATGTATCTGGTTTATAATATAGACCAGATATATCAGTTATTAATGAACCTGAAAAAAGAATCTTCGCTTATATTTGAGACCGTTTTTTTTTAGTTTGTTGCCATCTTATGTGTCTCGTAGCAAAAGGACAAAGAAAGACCAAAAATAGTGTTGGTTGCAGATTAGAAAACAAACCTTATAGTCAACATCATCTGCAATGTGCTCCTTCAGAATAGCATAGAGTAAAGGGAAATGCTTGTCTAATGGTGCAACTAAATGCATTTGGCGGACCTGAAATGATCCAAAACCCCCATAAATAAAGATTAGAAAAATATTATATGATGGCTAGTGCATTTGTGCATGCATTACCTCTCACATGCATATAAACATGTAAGTATCTAATGAGTTATTGGCATGAAATTATAACAATTACCTGTGAATGTGTATCCTCAGAGCCCTCCTGTACTGTATTAATATATTCAAAATCCCTTTTCAGAGCAATATGACAGACTTGACGCACCTTCACAACAATAATCATACAAGAATAAGTCCAGCACGCATATATTTTATAAAGCATGAAACACCACCGCAAAAAGGAAAATGACAAAAAGAAAGAAAGCAAACCTCGTCTGGAATTGTTGCAGAAAACATAAGTGTTTGTCGTTGTTTAGGGATTGCAGCAATTATTTTCTCAATATCTTTGCGAAATCCCATGTCTAGTAAATGATCAGCTTCATCGAGCACCAAGGCCTTCACCCCCATAAGCCTAGATGCAAAACCAGCAGTATTTTCAATATGATCTATAAGCCTTCCAGGTGTAGCAACAAGGATCTGTACAAAAAAGCAAACAAATAAAGGTAAGTCAGGGAAAACTAGTTTGCCATAAGATGATGATTCGAAAAGGTAGGCATCAAACCAAATAAATATACCACGATTATGGGTTAAGCCAAGAAAATAAAAGGGCGGAAGCTTTATATGAATTATGGTTCAACTTCTACGCTTCCAGCTTTAGAAAGGTGATCTTCACTGAATCATTTTTTAAAACAGTATTTAACCATTGAATATATAAATGTGCTTCTTTTTTTCCTTGAAGTATGCAAAATTAGTTAAATAACATGAGTTATGACTGGTTATGAAAATAAGTTGTAGACATTTTATTGATAAAAAAAAGGAAAATTATATCCAACCACTAGAGACAGATCAGATGGACGGTAGTCAAACCACTAGAGGCAAAGGAAGACCTAAAAAAACTAAAAGAGAAAGTGAGAAAATATTGAGAAAGATCTAGAGATTAATGAGTTTGATAGAGATATGTTATGTAGAACATTATGGTGGGAAGGGTTGGTTGTTGTTGTTGTTATTGTATCCAGCCAACTGTGATGGCTGCAACATATAATGCCAATAACAACAATCATTATATTCCGCATCTTTATGTCAGAAAGTTTAGTAGTGTAGGAATAATTCGGAATCTTCTCATTTATTTGATTATTTGTCTTATCCAAGTGCATAAGGATTTTTTTTGGGGTACATGTGGAAGTGCAAAAGACTTCAGCCTACAGAAAATAAAAAATTTCCTGGCAAAGGAAAAGAACATACCTGGCAAGGATTTGCTTGCATTCGTTTCTGTTCTAACGCAAGTCTTGTTCCTCCAATCACAACTTGAACACCAAGGGTAGGATGATACTTGAGCAGTTTAGTGGCTTCTGCAGCCGCTTGACATGCAAGCTCTCGAGTTGGGCATATGACAAGAACAAAAATTGGCGGACGCCTTTGATCACGATCACTTGGTGGAGACTTCACAACAACTTCAATTGATGGAAGCTGAATAAAAATACTTCAAAAGTTAGTGCAAACTATTATTAATCATCACTAGGTACATAAGCAATAGAACAATAGTTTCCACATCAAAGATTTGTGCTGTTACATTGGAACTCAAATAAACTTCTATTTTGTTCTTTTGTAAAGCATCCCCAATTATATTCTAAAATGTTTTAAGATGAAGGGGGTACTGACAATGGCTTATAGCAGCCCCCATGCCTGAAAAACCAAAAAAAAAAATTGAGAACCGGAAATTCTGCATTTATCATAATGAAATATCAAACAATGTAGGCCGAGGAATTAAGTAAAGATATCCAATTAAGTAGAGTGCTTATTCCAGAGGTAGCTTAGGTGTCTGCCCGTTTACTACATGTTACTTTAATTTTTGCTCACAAAAGAAAAAATTTGAATGGAAGTGCTAATGGTAATTGACAAAGAGGCCATTAATTACTGATACGCTCAAACAAATACAAATAAAGAGACGTACCAAAAAGGCTACTGTTTTTCCCGTGCCTGTTTTAGCCTTGGCCAGGACATCCTTACCTAGAAATGTTAACTGGAGTAAGTGTACCGTCATGAATAAACTCAATAAATACAAGAATAATGTCAATCAAATCAGGAAAATAATACTTTCTTGCTTAATATTATCAATTATAATAGCCTGTTCTGTTGTTTTGAAAACTGATTAATTACTTAGTTATATATGATAGCAACCAAAATTACAAGACAGATAAAGAACAAACCTTTTAGAATTACTGGAAGTGTTGCCTCCTGCACAACAGTCATTTTCTCATATCCAGCATCCTTGATTCCTTTTAATGACAGTGGAGAAACTGAACACTGATCGAATCTGTGGCATCATATCTCAATAATCAGACACACAGAATACAAGAGCAATATAATGCACCAAACTACGATAAGAAGGGTCAAGCACATGTCAGATTTATGAAAGGTGTACTAAACAGCAAACATGTATAAGCACAAGGATCACCTTTCTCTCTACATTAGTTGTATGCCTATCATCTTCTGCGATTACACGACACCCCGAATATCGCACAAAACCCCACACCAGTTTCCAAATTCAAGCCATTAAGAAAACGTGCATAATCCTAACCATCCAACATCTCAATCAATTATATGTGCAAAGAATATAGTACTCCTTTAAAAAAATTCCCTAATCTATCCCTCCCCAAAGAAAAGAGTTCAAGCAAATATTGGCCTTGGCGGATATCGGTGGCAAATTTTTGGAAAACCGATACTCAAAATTTGTGAAGGATGACGGCACACAGCGCGATATGTCAGGTTTTTGACCTTCGACCATGGTCCGCCATCAACAACGTTGAAGCCTAATTACCTAAGAACAATCCACTTATGTATGTAGAAAAAACAGGTGTCCCACAAGCTCATGTTCCCAATGTCGATCTTATCTAAAACACAGTTCCGGAATCATTGTTGAGTCCTAAAAAAGAGCCCCATCACATTCCTTTATTTCTGTTTGTTCTACCCAAGAACGTAATTCAATACTAATTAACCTAGAATATACGATCACAGATAAAGCAACAAACTTTAAGGCAAATAAGCTAGACCCATTAAAAAAAACTTAATTTATGAAAACAAACACACACACACACACCCAATAACATAATTCAACACCAATTAGCCTTAGAATCAACAATCACAGATAAAACAACAAACTTTAAGGCAAATAAGCTAGACCAATAAATTAAAAAAACTTAATTTATGAAAACAAACACACACACATACCTAGAATCACTTAAATAAGAATCACTTTCACCAGTTGAAGCAGGTCTAGTAGTATTTGAAACCCCATTTTGTTTACCAAACAAAACACTTCTACTCTTCTTAACTATCTCCTCATCCTCATCATCAAAACCATCATCACCACTCTCTTCTTCATCAACATCATCTTCACTAAGAAACTCACCAATACTTCCAGAACCACCACCACCCTTAAATTTCCCTCTTTCAACAACTTCATCATTACCACCATCATCACTATCACTACTCAATCCAAACCTTCTTTTTGCATTCAAATTAGGTTTCCCCTTCTTAAAATCACCACCACCTCTTCTCTGCCCCAATGAAGAACCCCCTCTACTAACACTACTCTTCCGGAACCCGCTGTCTCTTCCAGCGGGTTCTCTGGAACCTACCCTCTGGGCAGGTTTCAATGTATCGGCACGTCCAGTACGCAAATCATCAACCCAATTACTAAGCTCAGCCTCGTCGTCGACGAGGCTTTTAGAAGCCCTGATTCTGTCTGGACGGACAGAAAAAGAGCGAGGATGAAAGGGAGCGTTGCGAAGAGGGATGTGAGAGAGTTTGAAGAGGGAGAGAGAGTGGAGTTTCATTGGGTGGAGTTGAAGAAGACGAAGTTGTGATAAGAATAGTTTTGTCATTTGAGTGTAGAAGTTACTGTGACTGTGTAAAAGATAAGAGAAATGAAAGTGTTTCTCTTCACCTCAAGAAAGAGGTTTTTGGAGAAGTGATTAGGGTTTAAGATACTTGTTTCATTTTACACGACACAAAGATATGAGATATTTTCATTTTTGTCTTTTTTAATATTATTTTTATGGGGCAAAAAACCAATTAGATACTTTTACGGGGGTGTGTTTTTCGTTTAAAAAAAGTTAGCTAGGTATAAGAGAGGAAATTGAGTCCTCTGTTTTACTATACCGCCAGCCGGTATCTAAAAGTGCAGTCCGCCGCAGCCGTGACCATGAGCCCTGCTGCTGTCCAGAGTGTGGCTGCCGAGAAGCACGGTAGGTCCCGGTCACGGAAGAAGAAGAATATTGTTAACACTTCCTCTTCTTCACCTTCATTAGGGAAGAAAAGAAAAAGTGATGATGATGCTTTTAGAAAGGAAAAACCTAATAAGAAGAACTCAAAAAGAAAGGTTGAGTTGAGTAATGATAATGATGATAATGAAGTGATAGTACCAGGTGGAAATTTGGAGGTTCTTGTTGGCGGTGATGTTGTTGGTTCTGGAATTGTTGGTGTAACTGCTTCTTATTTAAGTGATTCAAGGTATGTCTCTGTTTTTGTGTTTCTTTTCATAAATTTAGCTTTTTTTTGTAATGGGTTTGGTTTATTTTCCTTAAAGTTTGTTGATTTATGAGTGATTGTGTTTGCTTTTTTTAATATTGTATGTTTTAGGCTAATGTGTCCTTTGTTCAAATGATTTTAGAACTGTGTATTTGATATGAGCAATATTGAGAATATGAGCATGTGGAGTGGAATACTTGTTTTTTTCTCACACAAACATGATATATGTGGCTTATTCTTATTCTTAGGTAATTAGATCATGTTTTGATGAACAGCTTCTTGCATAAGCGTTTATCATGATAAGCGCTTATGCATAAGCTATTTCTATAGCAAAAGTTTAAATAGTTAAATTGTTTTGGTAAAAGCTATAATCAGTTTTCATTAACTATATTGAAGAACTTATGAAAATAAGCTGAAAACAGCATATGATAAATGTCATAAGCTGTTTTCATAAGTTCTCTCAAACAGTCGCAAAACTTATGCAAGTAGAATCTCAAATACGCCTTGGTCAAAACAAAAAAAAAAAACAAAAACTCAAATAAGGCAATTCAAACAGACCGTTAGACTAACTTTTTTCTTTTTTCAGGGGAAGAATTTGTAAAGAAGCATTATATTCTTTGCATATATAATTAATTAAGGTCTTGCATGGATAGGATAATGTAGGCTTTCTTACTGGCTTGAATTTGGAAATTGGTGTGGGGTTTTATGCAACCTTTTAGCATAGGCATACAACTAATATAGAGGGAAATGTGAGCCTTATGCTTATACATGCTTTCGACCCATCTTATCCCAGTTTACTGCATTATACATATTGCTCTCGCATTCTTTGGGTCTGATTTGAGAGATGATGCCACAGATTCGACAAGTGTTCAGTCTCCCCACTGTCATTAAAAGGAGTCAAGGATGCAGGATATGAGAAAATGACAATTGTGCAGGAGGCAACACTTCCAGTAATTCTAAAAGGTTTGTTCTTTTTCTTGGTTATTGAGGACGTGGAATAATCTTAAGAAAATAAAACATTGTAGAAGCGTCATTTTTTTGTGGTTGTGTTCTTCAACTTTGTTAGAGATTACGAGATGTCATCTCATATATCTTGAGTTTATTTATGATGTTGCATTGCACTTACTCCAATTAAAATTTCTAGGTAAGGATGTCCTGGCCAAAGCTAAAACAGGCACGGGAAAAACAGTAGCCTTTTTGGTACGTCTCTTTATTTGTTTTTGTTTGAGTGCATTAGTAGTTAATGGTTTATCTCTCAATCATCATTATAGCACTTTTCTTCATAATATTTCTTTTGTGAGCGTCAATTAAAGTAAGGTAGAGTAAATACCAAAGCTACCTTTGGAATAAACAATCTACTTAATTGGATCTCTTTACTTAACTCACTGGTCTTCTTTGTTTGATACTTTATTATGACATACAGAATTTCTGCTTCTTTATTTTTTTGTTGTTTTTTGTTTTACACATATGGAGGCTGCTACAAGCGGTTAGGACACCTTTTTGTTTTACTTGTTTGCGGTGAAAGTGCTAAAGGAAGTTCCATGTTGATCACAGATCATCTCAATACTGTTTAGAATATTAATAATCAGGCACGACTTACAAAAGAACAGAAAAGAAGACTATTTTAGTTTCAATGTAACAGCCAAAATGTTTGATGTATAAACTAATTGATTGTTCTATTGCTCATGTAGTAAGAGTGAGGATTAGTAGTTTGTACTTATTTCTGAAGTATTTTTATTGTTCAGCTTCCATCAATAGAAGTTGTTGTGAAATCTCCACCAAGTAATCGTGGTCAAAATCAAACACCAATTCTTGTTCTTGTTGTATGCCCAACTCGAGAGCTTGCATGTCAAGCTGCTGCAGAAGCCGCTAAACTTCTGAAGTATCACCCCACCATTGGTGCTCAAGTTGTGATTGGAGGAACAAGTCTTGGTTCAGAACAGAAACGCATTCGAAAAAATCCTTGCCAGGTGAGTTCTTTTTCTTTGCCACAAAAATTTTATTTTTTGTAGGCCTAAGCCTTGTGCTTTGCCATATATACCCCAACAAACCTTTCAAAATGTTTGATTCAAAATGGTGTACATTTTTTAATTTTGATTGTCTTCCCATTTCTTTATATTAATTATTAATGTTTTATATGTTTTTTATATGCTCATTCTTAACGTATCATTTTCTATTTTTTTAAAGAACTGATGTATCGCTGTATCGGATAGGTATCGTATCCGATGCTCGTACTGTATCGGTGCTTTATAGATCAGAACTAACATTTTTAAATTAATTATGCATACATCAAGAAGGAAGAGAAGCATGCGTCAAAAAAAAAAAAGAGGAAGAGAAGCGAATTATTATATTCAAGGGTTTAATACTGTTTTAAAATACAACTCTATGAAGATTGCCTTTTATTTTCATAGCTTAAACCATAATCATTCTACATTAATCTGGTTTCATGCCAACCTTTAGCAAATCATCATCTTAGACCAAACAAATTTTCCAGATTTAACTTTATTTGTTTGCTTTTTGTACAGATCCTTGTTGCTACTCCTGGAAGGCTTAAAGATCATATTGCTAATACTGCTGGTTTTGCATCTAACCTTATGGGGGTGAAGACCTTGGTGCTTGATGAAGCTGATCAGTTACTAGACATGGGATTTCGTAAAGATATTGAGAAAATAATTGCTTCAGTCCCTAAACAACGACAGACACTTATGTTTTCTGCAACCATTCCGAACGCGGTTTGTCTTTGTTTCTTTTTGTCCATTTCCTTTTTAGTTTTGGTGCTTCATGCTTTATAAAAATGTGTATTGGACTTATTCTTGGATGATTATTGTTGTGAAGGTGCATCAAGTCTGTAATGTTGCTTTGAAAAAGGATTTTGAATTTATTAATACAGTTCAGGAGGGTACAGAGGAGACACATTCACAGGTAATCATTAATAATTTCATGCTAATAACTAATTAGATACCTTCATGTACTTCAATTAATTAATTGATTTGAATTGCTTGAGAGAAATTACTCTCAGCCCTGTTATCTGTAACCAAGTTATTATAATTAAATCCCTTAAGTATTGGGATAAGTATCAACAAACCTAAATAATTCAAATTCAAATCATATACGTATCTTAATTTACACGTGTATATACATGTTTGAGGTAATTTATGCACATATGCACTAGCCAGCATATAAAATCTTTTTATGATCTTTATTTATGAGGCTTTGGATTATTTCAGGTCCGCCAGACGCATTTAATTGCCCCACTAGACAAACATTTCTCTTTACTCTCTGTTATTCTGAAGGAGCACATTGCTGATGATGTTGACTATAAGGTTTGCTTTCTAATCTGCAAACAACTGTATTTTAGGTTTTTCTTTGTTTTTCACTATGAGACACATAACATGGTAACGAACTTAAAAAAAATAGCATATTTTTTATCAATATTTTGCTTGCTATTATAAACTGTGATTTGACAACAGTTTTATTTTTACAATCATGTTTCACTTGTTTTTGGGGTATATCTAATGTAGCTATTGGTTTATCAGGTTCTTGTTTTCTGCACAACTGCTATGGTCACAAGCCTTGTTGCTAATCTCCTTGGGAAGTTGAATTTGAATGTGAGAGAAATCCATTCAAGAAAGAACCAGAGTTATAGAACTAGAGTTTCTGACGAATTCCGGAAGTCGAAGAGGCTCATACTGGTTACTTCAGATGTATCTGCACGTGGGGTTGATTATCCAGATGTTTCTCTTGTTGTACAGGTAAAATATGTGGAACTCCTTGTTTCCCTTCTATTATATTATCAGCATGCCCGTGCCCATCACATAATGGATTACACAGACTTATGTCCTGTTCATTGCATGTTCGAAAGGAACTCATTTGCTAAAAGTGCAAGCCTTTTGGTTATGATTTGATAGAATTTAAATTATTTAATGCTTTTAATTTTCATGTTTCCTCCATTTGTCCTATGAACAGGTTGGCCTTCCGGCTGATAAACAACAGTATATACATCGACTAGGTAGAACGGGGCGAAAAGGAAAACAAGGGCAGGGCATACTGCTACTAGCTCCGTGGGAAGAGTTCTTTTTAGATTCCACAAAAGATTTACCTATTGAGAAAGCTCCAGTACCTTCAATTGATCCCGACACTAAGAAAAAGGTATTCGCTTGGATATACAAGGGAGTCAATTCTTGATTTCTTCTAATGATTCGGCAGAATCATATTATGGCACTGCCACCATGGTTTCGTCAAACTCATTGATTCCAAACTTGCACTAATATTTTGAATTGTTATCAGGTGGAAAGGGCTCTATCCAATGTGGAGATAGAGAGTAAAGCAAAAGCATATCAGGCATGGCTTGGTTACTACAATTCTAACAAGAAAGTTGGGAAAGATAAGAAGAAATTAGTGGAGCTTGCAAACGAGTTCAGTCGATGCATGGGACTTGATACGCCTCCAGCTGTTTCTGGGCTTGTCCTTCGCAAGATGGGTCTTCAGAATGTCCCCGGTTTACGTTCCAAATAGGTTATTTGTCCATTCCATTCAATTTTGACAACTTAGTTTTGTGGGAGAAAAATATTGTTGAGTTAAAAATGGTCCCTGATGATTTGATTTTAAGACTTGAAACTTCTAAATTTCACTTATTGTATTGCCAATTTTGTGTCTTTTTGTAGTTCTAGATGAATTATCATTTGACAAAGAAATGCAAAACGTCAGTGTCAGATGAATTTGTAATATGAATCACACTATGTTGCAACTGTCCCAGCTTTGAAAAAATAAAATCTATGGTATAGTTTATATGACTTTAGCCTACTGTATGGTTTTTTCAATTAAAGGATGGTTGTTTCAAAACCAACACAGCCGATTAGCCGGTTAAACATATTTAAGATATTTTTTAAGGAGAATGATATCATGTGTCCTAAGGGAATAAGTTAGTAATCTAAATAGAACAAAAGAACTTGCCACAAGCCTCATATTCTTCCTTCGTTGGCTTCGGAACTCAGACAAGCTTTCTATTTCTTCCTTCGTTCCCGGATTCGTAAAACCCAAATAACCCTAATTTGAATTTGCAATTTCGTTCAGAAACTTCTATCGTAAACGCAAACACGAAAGAAATGTATGAGATTGATTGTTGTTCGATTTTGTCTTGTTCGATTCACTCTTGTTTGATTTCAACACCAGAAGTTGCTTCCTCTCCCTTCTTCGATTTACTCATCTTCTCCACTCTGATTTTCTGATTTAGGATTTATATTAAATGAAAGGGGTAAAACCAATTTTGATGGTTTTTGAGGATATATGCCACTTGTAATTAAAAATAAATCAAAACTAAAAATATAACACCTTTGCGTGCCACATCTTGTCATTAAACATGTCAGATGTTCAAGTGGGAATCTCCAAGTTTTTTGTATATGAGTGAACCAAAATTTGCCCAAATAGCATAGGGGTAAAAAGCCTATTAACCCTAAAATCAAATATTTTTAATAATTTAACGACTATGATTATTTATAATGTAAAAGAATTTTACGCTTATAGTGTATATTCTTATACAATGTTTTGTTTTTCAATAATAAGCATCTTCAAACATTTCAAAAAAATTAGTTTGTCGATAGAGAAGTTAGAATGTTTTGAAAAGTTTCTCTAAGTCCAAATTTTTGTTATTTTTATTTTAAAATTTTTGCGTTTAAAATATTCGTATTTAATGCATTTTATGTTGCAAAAATTCTAATTTTTTTGCAATTTTTTATAATATTCTAAATATAACTTAACAACAAAACTAAAACATCCTTAAAAAAGAACTAAACCAAAACTACTTGTTGAAGGATAATTTGTAAGACTCGGACTTTGTTTGATAATAAAACGATTAATAACAGATAAGCTAAGAACACAACTCTAAATCTTTTCGCTACAAGCAAATTTTACTAGAACAACTACTTGATATCATCAAATTTTTCTTTGGTTTAACTAATTTATGAATATGAAAAAAAACATATATATTTAATTGATATATAATTTTTTAATTGATATTACAAGAGTAAAAAAAAAAAAAATCCCTTTAGTAGACGAAATTGAGTCCTCTGTTTACTAGTCCGCCGCAACCGAGACCATGAACCCTGCTGCTGTCCAGAGTCCGGCCGCCGAGAAGCACGGTAAGTTCCGGTCACGGAAGAAGAAGAAGAAGAATAACGTTAACGGTTCTTCTCCTTCTCCTTCGATGGGGAAGAAAAGAAAAAGTGATGATGATGATTTGAGAAAGGAAAAACCTAAAAAGAACTCAAATGGAAAGGTTCAATTGAGTAATGATAATGATGATAATGAAGTGATAGCAGCAGAAGTAGGAAATTTGAAGGTTGTTGGTGGTGATGTTGTTGGTTCCGGAACTGTTGGTGTAACTGCTTCTTATTTAAGTGATTCAACGTATGTGTTTGTTTTTGTGTTTCTTTTCATAAATTTATTTGATGTTGTTATGTTTTTTTTGTTCAAGGGTTTGGTTTTATTTTCCTTAAAGTTTGCTGATTTATGTGTGATTGTATCTTGTTAGTTTTCATGAATGATTAAGGTGTCTAATTTATTTGTCGGTTTATTTTATTTTCCTTAAAGTTTGTTGCTTTATGTGTGATTTTTTATTTTTTTTTATATTGTATGTTTTAGGCTAATGCGTCCTTTGTTCAAATGATTTTGAAACCTTGTCTTTGATATGAGCAATATTGAGAATATGAGCTTGTGGAGTGGAATACTTGTTTTTTTCTGGCACAAACATGATATAAGTGGCTTATTCTTAGGTAATTAGGTCATCAACAACTTATTTACAGCTTATAGCATAAGCGTTTATCATGCTAAGCGCTTATGTATAAGCTATTCTACAGCTAAAGATTAAATAGTTAAATTGTTTTGGTATAACCTATAAGCTGCTTAATTAACTATATTGGAGAACTTACGAAAATAAGCTGAAAACAACATATGATAAATGTCATAAGCTGTTTTCATAAGTTCTCTCAAACAGTCGCAAAACTTATGCAAGTAGACTCTCAAATAAGCATTGGTCAAACAAAAAAAAAACTCAAATAAGCCAATTCAAGCAGACCCTTAGACTTTAACTTTTTTCGGGGGAAGAATTTGTAAAGAAGCATTATATTCTTGGCATGTATAATTGATTAAGGTCTTGTATGGTCAGGATAATGTAGGCTTTCTTACTGGCTTGAATTTGGAAATTGGTGTGGGGTTTAATGTGACTTTTAGCATAGCCATACAACTAATAGAGGGAAATGTGAGCCTTATGCTTATACATGCTTTCGACCCATCTTATCCTAGTTTACTGCATTATATATATATATATATATATATATATATATATATTCCTCTTGCATTCTGTGTGTCTGATTTGAGAGATGATGCCACAGATTCGACAAGTGTTCAGTCTCCCCACTGTCATTAAAAGGAGTCAAGGATGCAGGATATGAGAAAATGACAATTGTGCAGGAGGCAACACTTCCAGTAATTCTAGAAGGTTTGTGCTTTTCTTGGCCATTGAGGACGTGGAATAATCTTAAGAAAATAAATCATAGTTGAAGTGTCAATTTTTTGTGGTTGTGTTCTTCAACTTTGTTAGAGATTAAGAGATGTCATCTCATATATCTTGAGTTTATTTATGATGTTGCATTGCACTTACTCCAATTAAATTTTCTAGGTAAGGATGTCTTGGCCAAGGCTAAAACAGGCACGGGAAAAACAGTAGCCTTTTTGGTACGTCTATTTGTTTTTGTTTGAGTGCATTAGTAGTTAATGGTTTATCTGTCAATTATCATTATAGCACTTTTCTTCATAATATTTCTTTTGCAAGCGTCAATTAAAGTAAGGTAGAGTAAATACCAAAGCTACCTTTGGAATAACAATCTACTTAATTGGATCTCTTTACTTAACTCATTGGTCTTCTTTGTTTGATATGTTATTATGCTAGGTAGAATTTCTGTTTCTCTATTTTTTTATTGTTTTTTGTTTTACACATTTGGAAGCTGTGAGATTGAAGATTAATAGTTTGTACTTATTTTTGAAGTTTTTTTATTATTCAGCTTCCATCAATTGAAGTTGTTGTGAAGTCTCCACCAAGTGATCCTGGTCAAAATCAAACATCAATTCTTGTTCTTGTTGTATGCCCAACTCGAGAGCTTGCACGTCAAGTTGCTGCAGAAGCCACTAAACTGCTCAAGTATCATCCTACCATTGGTGCTCAAGTTGTGATTGGAGGAACAAAAATTGGTTCAGAACAGAAACGCCTTCAAAATAATCCTTGCCAGGTGAGTTCTTTTTCTTTGCCACAATTTTTTTAATTTTTTGTCGGCCTAAGCATTGTGCTTTGTCATATATACCCTAAAAAAACTTTTTACAAAATTTATATGAAACTTTTAGAATATTTGATTCAAAATGGTATGCATTTTTTAATTCTTGTATTCTTTTTCACTTTATATTTATTATTAATGTTTTTTATACACGCATTTTTAACATATCATATCCTAGATTTTTAAAAAATGACATATCGCCGTATCGCATACGAGTTAGGTGTCGTATCCGATATTTGTATCGTGTCCATGCATCATAGGTCTGAACTCACGTTTTTTAATTAATTTTGCATACATCAAGAAGGAAGAGAAGCAAATATTTATATTCAAGGGTTTATTACTATTTTAAAACATGATTTTATGAAGATCACCTTTTATTTTCATGGTTTAAGTCATAATCATGTTATCTTAATCTGGATTCATGCCCACGTTTAGCAAATCATCATCTTAGACCAGACAAGTTTTCCAGATTGAACTTTATTTCTTTGCTTTTTGTACAGATCCTTGTTGCTACCCCTGGAAGGCTTAAAGATCATATTGCTAAAACTGCTGGTTTTGCATCTAACCTTATGGGGTTGAAGACCTTTGTGATTGATGAAGTTGATCAGTTACTAGACATGGGATTTCGCAAAGATATTGAGGAAATAATCACTTCAGTCCCTAAACAACGACAAACACTTATGTTTTCTGCAACCATTCCGAAAGCGGTTTGTCTTTGTTTCTTTTTGTCCTTTTCTTTTTTAGTTTTGGAGCTTCATGCTTTATAAAAATGTGTATTGGACTTATTCTTGGATGATCATTGTTGTGAAGGTGCATCATGTCTGTAATGTTGCTTTGAAAAAGGATTATGAATTTATTAATACAGTTCAGAAGGGTACAGAGGAGACACATTCACAGGTAATCGTTAATAATTTCATGCTAATAACTAATTAGATACCTTCTTGTACTTAAATTAATTAATTGATTTGAATTTCTTGAGAGAAATTACTCTCAGCCCTGTTATCTGTAACCAAGTTATTATAATTTAATCTCTTAAGTATTGGGATAAGAATCAACAAACCTAATCTACAGAGTTATTTACACACATCAGAAAATAATTCAAATTCAAATCATATACGTATCTTAATCAACACGTGTATATACATGTTTGAGGTAATGTATGCACATATGCACTAGCCAGCATATAAAATCTTTTTATGATCTTTATTTATGAGGCTTTGGATTATTTCAGGTCCGCCAGATGCATTTAATTGCCCCACTAGACAAACATTTCTCTTTACTCTACGTTATTCTGAAGGAGCACATTGCTGATGAGGTTGACTATAAGGTTTGCTTTCTAATCTGCAAACAACTGTATTTAGGTTTTTCTTTGTTCTTCACTATGAGACACATAACATGGTAACGAACTTAAAAAAAAAAACATATTTTGGATCAATATTTTGCTTGCTATTATAAACTGTGATTTGACAACAACTTTATTTTTACAATCATGTTTCACTTGTTTTTGGAGTATATCTAATTAGCTATTGGTTTATCAGGTTCTTGTTTTCTGCACAACTGCTATGGTCACAAGCCTTGTTGCTAATCTCCTTGGGAAGTTGGATTTGAATGTGAGAGAAATCCATTCAAGAAAGCCACAGGGTTGTAGAACTAGAGTTTCTGACGAATTTCGGAAGTCAAAGGGGATCATACTGGTTACTTCAGATTTATCTGCACGTGGAGTTGATTATCCAGATGTTTCTCTTGTTGTACAGGTAAAATATGTGGAACTCCTTGTTTCACTTCTATTATATTATCAGCATGCCTGTGCCCATCACATAATGGATTACACAGACTTATGTCCTGTTAATTGCATGTTTCAAAGGAACTCAATACATCCATTTGCTAAAAGTGCAAGCCTTTTGGTTATGATTTGATAGAATTTAAATTATTTAATGCTTTTAATTTTCATGTCTCCTCCATTTGTCCAATGAACAGGTTGGCATTCCGGCTGATAAACAACAGTATATACATCGACTAGGTAGAACGGGGCGAATAGGAAAAGAAGGGAAGGGAATACTGCTACTAGCTCCGTGGGAAGAGCTCTTTTTAGCTTCCACAAAAGATTTACCTATTGAGAAAGCTCCAGTACCTTCAGTTGATCCCGACACTGAGAAAAAGGTATTTACTTGGATATATAAGAGAGTCAATTCTTGATTTCTTCTAACGATTGTGGAGCAGTACTAGATTAGCAGTGAGTTTGGCAGTATCATATTGTGCCATTGTCATCCTAGTTTCGTCAAACTCATTGATTCCAAACTTGCACCAACATTTTGAATTGTTAACAGGTGGAAATGGCTCTATCCAAAGTGAAGGCGCGGTGTAAAAAACATGCATATAAGTCATTGCTTGGTTACTACAGTGCTCACAAGAAAGTTGGGAAAGTTAAGAATAAATTTGGGGAGCTTGCAAATGAGTTCAGTCGATGCATGGGACTTGATAGTCCTCCAGCTGCTTCTGAGCTTTTCCTTCGCAAGTTGGGTCTTGCAAATGTCCCTGGTTTATGTTCCAAATAGGTTTTTGTCCATTCCATTCAATTTTGACAACTCAATTTTGCAGGAGAAAAATATTATTGAGTTAAAAATGGTCCCTTATGATTTGATTTTAAGACTTGAAACTTCTAAATTTCACTTATTATATTGCCAATTTTGTGCCCAGTTGTAGTTCTAGAGGAATTATCATTTAACAACGAAATGTAAAACGTCAGTGTCGGATGAATTTGTAATATGAATCACACACTGTTCCAACTGTCCCAGCTTTGAAAGAAGAAAATCTATGATATAGTTTATATATGACTTTAGCCTACCTTGTATGATTTTTTTTCTCAATTAAAGGATAGTTGTTTCAAAGCCAACATAACCGATTAGCCAGTTAACGTGTTTAAGATTTCTTAAGTAGAATGTTATTGTGTGCCCTAAGGGCATAAGTTAGTAATCTAAATATAAAAAATGTGTTAAAAATTGTGCATTTAACTCTTAAAAAAAATTAAATTTGTCATTCTTAATACAAAAATTCTATTTTTACGTTCTTTAAGTTAGGAGGAGACGTGTTAACTTTGTCCTTTTTAAAAATAAAAAAATAAAAGTGACTTAGATCCATACTTGAGAAAGCGTTCAAAAGAGTAATACTTGAATGATCATACGTTCAATTAGTCTCTTTGCACCAATAATAAAATTATAGTTTAATCTTTCATTCATCATTGTTTATTTAGAAATATAAACCTCAAAATTTATCTCTTATCCTTCTCTGTTCTTTTAGAAATATAAACCTCAAAATTTATCTCTTCTTATCCTTCTCTGTTCTTTTGTTCTTCAAATAAATAAAAATAACTAATCTTCGATATTTTATAATAAGTTCCTAACATTTTATCATATCTTTCATGATAGATAATTAATCTTAAACATTTTATTATTAGTTTCTAACGTTTTGTTTTATATATTCTTTTGAAGCATCCACTTGTTTAAGGGATGTTCAAGTCTTTTATCACTTGAATTAATTCATTCATTGTTGGTTAATCTTATTATCAAATTTGTAACATTAAATAATTTTCAACTAGCAATATGCCACGGTTAGTGACTCATTAAATGATTGTATTGAGTGAAGTGTTTTATTCAATTTAACTATTGAATTTCTGTACTTTTTTTGATGTTGAAGTATCACTTGTATTCTCATTGAACTATTTTTTTTTTTTTTAAATTTAAGTTATTTTATTGAAAAATACTAAATATAGCAAGATTTTTATCCCGAAGCATCACGACGTGGCACTTTTCTATATGCGCACTCTCTTGTCCAAAACTTCTCTGTTCCATTTTCTTTATTTTATTTTTCATTTTTCATCTCTCTTCAATCTCACCGTCCAATTCCTCTTCTTCACTAAACATTTATAAAAGTATTTCACTATAAAGCTACCATTTTTTCTTATCTGGTAATCTCATTTTCCAACACTTTACTTTGGCAAGTTAATATCACAAAATGACAAGAATCCAACGTTGAACAATCATCGGCTACTTTTTATCTAAACCTCTTTTTTCATTTTGATAAAAATTTAAATATATAGCAAAATGGCTGCAATCGTGAAAAATTCGTGGGAAATCTCTCACGAGATAGCATGGCTCTATTTTATTGTATAACCAACACATCAATGTCTATGTTGATTTTGTAGAACCATCGAATCCAAACCAACTCATTCATGACTATATATTTAGTTCGACTTTAGTGCTAAAAATATAGATTGAACACTCAATCAAAACGAAGACAATCAATATTTTTGTGCATTGAATTTGATCGAATTTCACCCAGTGGAAGAGAAAATGATAAGTAGGGAGGAGAGTAACCTCACTTTCCTCGCCGAAGTCACAACTTTGAATGCATCAACTCATTAGTGTGCACCTACACAACGTATCATAATTGCATGCAGTCAAAACTTCATGTAGTTGGCAAATTTCTGACCGTCCAATTAAGAACAAATATGCAATGACTGCAGGACTATATGCACACCAACCCATCAGCCATTATTCTATTCCCAAACAGGCTCATTTGCAATTAACCTTTGAATTCTTATCACCTTAAGTAGAAGAATTCAAGAGTCATATGTAGTGTACTCCAATCATGTCTAACACACTTCCAAGCAGCTTGTCCTTTGGACTCTTTTTGTGCGAATCCAATTTAGAGTACTTCAATGACTATAATAATCTTTGGATTTAGATTACATACATTAATTGCAACACAATATTTAATTTTGAGCATTCGATCTCAAATCTAATAAAGGTTTAATATGAGCCAGCCAATTTCAAATCTATGATGGAGATCATTTAGTGTGGAATTTCAGGGAAGATTGTCATGGAAATGTCAAGACAAATGCAATTGCAAATGACATCTAACATTATTTTATGACAATTTCATTAATAAGCTGTGTAACAATGTCAAAAAGTTGATCAGCAAAGATATTCTGCGTGTTCTAAAACAAGTACCTAGTACTGTAAAACTGAACCTGACAAATATGCAACATGGTAAAATTTCTAAATTCTGAACCTAAGCCAGTGTCTATTTTGATACAACAAAAGGAGGTACACATCCCCATCATCTCTTTCAATTGATAATCCTCCTTGCCACTTATCTGACGTTAGAATCAGGCCCCCTGATAAAAACCACAAAATCAAGGCATTAAAAAAACAGTCCAAATGAACAGACATAATAATAAAAATTAAATTTATGCAAATGCTAACCAGTGGACATTGATTAAAACTTCAAAACTAATGATCATTCGCAGAAAAAATAGCATCTCATTTATCAATGTATTGAACGCTATGCTTTCCAATATATAATTTCAATGCAAGAACTCTCATCAACAGGACTCTTAATTTAAATAAACAAGATAATTAAACGGAGAAAAATCTACCTTGAGACATGGGGCGAAGAGGGTTGATCCGGTGAAGATCGTTGAGCAGGGCCACCATGAAACCTTTGCTCTTCAAGTGTGCCATTACCAGATCGACTTCCCTCATTTGGCTGCGATAGTTCAGTGGTGCTCGAGAAACCCATTGGTCCCATAGACCCAAACTCTAGCTGCTCCGCTGGTGAACTATAGCCAGTATTATGATCATAAGGATACAACATAACAAGAGATGGCATTGTTGGTCCATTTGATGATACACCACTAGAGTTCATGCCAGGTATAGAATACATTCCATATGCTACATTTGCGTGACTGTTCTGCGAGGAATTTCCACGGACTGGACCGTTCTGGTGAGGAATGAATGAGTCGTGTCTGTGTGAACTCCATGGCCTCTCAGCACGGTTCTCACTGGTTGCCAACCGCTCAGATTTTGAGATTGGCTTCTCCCCTTGGTTACGATTATGGCCACGCCCCGTTGATCGCAACTTTGAATTCGTATTCCAGTTTCCTTCTCTATCACCATGATGATCGCTTCTATCATAGTTGTAATTTCCCCTTCTGGTATTCGTCGAATGGCGGTCTCGAACAGAAACCTTCTGAAAGAAATTAAAAAAATGAACATAGATTCTAGAAAAGAGAACACTTCTGATACACACGAGTAGGAAGGAGAAAGAAAACTGCACAAGTACGAAAGTCTCATAAATTTATCATACCGGATTTGGCAGGTAGGTTCCTGTACCACTTCGATACCGGGGCATATCTTCTACAAAATGTTGGTAAATATGTGTAGGTCTATTTGAAACCGATTGGAGAGGAGGAACGGGAACAAGGCGTGGCCCATAGTTCATGAGCTGAGTGGCAAGATTCATGTTAGCTGAAGGAGGTCTTCCAGGACCATCCCAAGGATATCGACCCTGCATGTAAACAGGAGGCACCATTACAGGCGAAGGATGCATCATTGATGGAGGTTGACTCGGGCCTTGACATAATCGGCCGAATTGCAAATTTGACCAGTGGCTAGCAAAGTCACTATGAAGAATGTCAGGCTTGTGGTCAGAGGACTCTATACCCGCCCTTCTCATTGAATTTGAAGGGCTTGACACCTCAGAGTGGTTATATCCCTCGGATGAATCGAAATTTAGACCAGAATCACTGTTCTCTGCCCCTTCTTCCCCAGTGAAGTTGCTTGTTGATGTCTCGGAAGACTCGGTTGGAAAATTATATAAGGGAAAGGGAAGCATTGTAACAAAGGGCACAGGAGGACCTGTAGGATAAAAAGCAAATGGAACAACTCCAGAATTATCAACAGCTCTATGGCGAGAACCAGGACCTAAAATCACAGGAGCTATGGGTGATTGGGAATCCGATCCACTTGTCTGAGCAGCTTCAAAACCAGATAGTTGATGCCTTTGAACTTGCAAAGACGAACCAGTTGCAGGCTCGGTGCTTCTTTCTAACATATCAGATTGCATAGTCAACAAAGGAGTCCACTCTCTGTTTTCGTCGTCTGCTCGATTAGATGTAGTTTCTGAGACATTTTTACCCTTACCGTGAACAGTTGCAGCCACTAAGGGGGTACTTTTCTTCCCCCTTCTTTCCCTTGTTGATTTTGAGGATTTTGCTGACGATCCATCCCATGAACTTTCGGAAGGGCTCTTACTCCTAAAGGAGCTTGAAGGTGGAGCACTCGGTAACTCAGAATTTGCTATTCTATCATCAAGATAAACCTCGTTTCTGCGGCCATCTTGAAAGTGAAAATTATCAATATGCTCTTCTCTTGTTGGCCCTCGATTTTCTCTACTAAACTTCTGGTGATTTCTAGCGGAACTACTAGAGCTGCCTGGACGAGAAGATGGGGCAAAGTTATAACTACCAGAAGTTGACTGTTGTTTATCATCTGGAAGCATTTCAAAATTTCCATTATCGGCTTCAACACCACTAGCAGAACTTCTCTCGTGCTCATGCCAGAAATCATTATCAGCTTCCGCTGCATTCATTTCAACAGAATTGAAATTCTCGTTGCCGGTTTCGGCCAAATCTTGTGGATTTGAGTGCAACCCAAATCCAGGGAAATATGGATGCAATGGTGAAGGGACTAAACCTTGAGGAAATTGCATATTTGTACCCCAAGGAGCCTCAATAAAGGGAATATTAGCCATATTTCTTTGACCGTATCCCATTGATGCCAGAATAGAAGGCGGAAATGGGAATGGTAGATGACCAGGAGGTAAATTCATTGGATATTGAGCCTGACCACCGAAACCGTGAGTGGGGGGAGATGCCATCATATTCAAAAGATCTTGCTCTTCCTGATTCATCATCTGCATTCCACCTGCTCCGGCAACAGATGCTAACTCTTCACCAATGACACCAGAGCTTGGTTCATCATGATTACTAATCGTTTCAGCAGCACTGCCAACAGCATGATGAGATGGGTGCCTACCAGATGAGTCATCGACTCTTGCAGCTACATCTGGCTCAAAATTCTTCCTGCGACCATTCTCCAACTTTACAAAGGAATTCTGGCCTTTAATGTTTTCTGTTGTTCTTGTACGCCTTCCTTGGGAAGAAACCTCACCATACGAGTCTGTCAGCTCAGGGCTAGAACGTGTCCTGGCGAAAAACCTTCCACGAAGATCACTGACTGGGATATTAGTTTTCACATTTCTCTGACTTTTATCAACATAAGCACCTTGAGTAGAAGTAGTTTCCCTTCGAGCTTGATCCAAGTTCCTTGAATTATTTTGGTTTACATAACTCTTTTGACCCTGAGTACGGGAAAATGTAGAAACATCACTATTTTTAGACGAGTTTTCAGATGGTACATTACTATGCTGAGATACACCACTATGTGAAAATTGTTCCCTTTCAGCATGAAACTCATGATTCGAGGTATTATCAATTTTATGATTATTGTTCTGGAGATTCTCAGAACTCTGTGATTGGTCGTGACTAGATAACCTTAAACGCCATAGGTCATTGCTTGGAACATCAGGTCGTTGCCCACTTCCATGTCTGTCCCAAGTGTTCAAAAAGAACTGATTGACTTCAAGAAACAATTCATCCTTTGGACAATCAAGTAATCTAGCCAACTTTTTAGCCCCAAATGCAAAGGCACTGCGTATCCTGAAGAAATTACCTGGTTCACATGTATCATAAATGCAAAATTAGCCTAATCACAAGATATATCGATGAAAAATCATTAAAGGAAAACTAAATTGTCCACTAAAATAATACAAGATTAGCTGTAGCAGGGTGCATAAAGTTTGCCATACTCAAACATTTGTTTGATTATATAATTTTTTGACAGAAATTTTTAATTGTATAAGTATTTTGAACGATGATTTTTTTTTTCAATTTTCAAATCCCAAACAAACACCAAAACTATGGGAGACTACAAAACACAAGCACCAATCTTCCATATTGTCCAATATCGGAGACTAAAAACATTAAAGTACATTACCATAGTCATGTAGGGATACAATGCTGGTTGTCATGTAAATGATGAAAAATGTTCAATATCAGTTGATGAGTTTTATTACAATTCACTATACATCCATTGCATAGGTTTCTTGCAACAGGGGGAAAAAACAATAAAGAAGGAAAAAGATATGCATGTGTATAAAAGATGATAAACATACACAACCATGTGTCTTTTCAAATTTAGTTTAAACAAATGCTTTAATTGTAACATTAAAATAGCAACAGGGACATATAAAATGAACTCTTTCAAAATTATCAATCCGACAAATAGTGAAACAGAGATGTACAAATTAAGCCCAATTAAATCTTTATTTTTTTTTTTTTTTGAGATCAACACACCTTTGCTGACACTGCGGCCAAGGTTATTGTTAACACGCAAAGGATCAATGACATTGAAATGCTTGGAAACAAAGGGTTGCCCCTGGTTTTCTGGACCGCCCGGAAAAACAGCATAAACTGTGCTGCAAGCATCAAGAAATGATTTGTGAAGCAGCAACTCTCCTGCATCTTTTCGAGGAGGTTCAGCTGTAGAAATTGGAAAGTGTTAGGCAGCCAAGAAGAAAAACAATCAATACACATGACGGACTTAAATCCATATAGAATAGGAAAAATCAATTACAATGTAACTAACTACCTGTCACATCTGGGAGTGAACTAATTGGTACTGGACCCCATAGACTTACGCAGAAATTATCCCAGTCAAACTTACTAAAGAACTCCAAGAATCGATACAAAACCTACATACGCAGAGACAGTGTCGTGTTAAATCCATAGTAAAAAACACTAAATTAAAGGAAGTGGTGTCATGTCTGCTACCTCAAGTGGTCCAGCAAAGGAATTGTTGAAAACATGAAATATGTAAAGAACCAAGGTTTCTAATGCATATGTTGAGATAAGTCCATGGTGGGCACCAAGTATACGGCTTTCATAGTAACACCAAGCTTTTATCAATATAATGCTACGCTTGAATAAATGATTATGGTTAATCAGACCATCAACCTACAGCACAGCAAATTCAATTCTTGTAAATCCAAGTAAGAAATAGTATCGTGGTCAAACTTCAAAGAAATGATACATAGGGGGCTTCAGAGATACACCAAATTACCTCCTCAAGAAAACAAAGGGTGCACAACCCTCCTAGCTGGTTAAATGAAATGTCTACTACGATATTCTCAACAAGACATTTTACAAGCTTCACCTGCAAATATGAATGAAAGAAATATAAAATAATAAATATACAGGTTAAATAGCAAGAATTATAACTGTAGAAACAAATAGCTAGTGCATCAAGTCACCAACACGGAGAATTTTATGCATTTTAAATGCATAATCAAATTTAACAACAGCTTCAAAAATAAAATATGAAATCAACAATTAATTGCAGAAAATGTGTTTTTCAAGCTAGCAATTGTTTTAGTATTAGATCTTTCACCACAGCGGTGCAACCTAAAATTGCGTTGCTGCTTCACTATAATCAGAAATACTATAGCATCAAGCTTCTACAACAATCTGGCATAACAACTTAAAAAGTAATATGACTTGTTAATATAGTTTCACCCACTCCCTCGCACACTCATAAGTCATAACAAAAGAAACAACATTCATAAGAGAAACATAATTTGAACCTTGAATTTATGGATACCACAATATCACTTCATCCATAATTATCATTTTTTTTAATATAAAAAAATAAATAAATACTAATGTTCCATGACTTTAACCTTCTGTGACAAACAACAGTCTTGAACAACCACCTAAATGCATTCCTTTCATCCTAAAAAAAAAGCAGTGTTCTAGTGATGAGATAGCATGTGTCATTAGTGCATTTGATAAATGTGGATGTACTGCTAGAAATATCAGTTGAATCTTCAAGGGTACACACACATTTAACATGTGCATTAATAAAACCCACCCACCTATCAGATAGGTCAATAATGAGGAGAAAGCAAGCAGAAGGAATGATTACCGTCGATATTACTCTATATTGACAGCCACATAACAAAAATTATTCCACTTATTTATGTTTGATGTTAAAGCAGTTTACTCATTAATTTAAGGACCAAGTAAATCACTTGTACAATGAAGCATGTGTTTGTGCACACACAAGCCAACGTAATGAAAGGAAGCAAAACCGTAAATTTGTCATGTACCCTTGAGTCAATAACTAAAGATAACCCACCAAGCATACTTCCTTGGCATACTATTGTTTTTTGTGCGCGCGTGTGTGTCTGAGGAGGGAAGAGAAAAAGGGTTAAAAATATTGTTACTCGTTATATAATGTTTACCATCATAAGGGTATAATAATAGTAGTAACTAGTGAACTAGTTTTGTTTTCACTCCTCTCCACCCCTTGTAAACCAAACAAGGAGAGGGTTTTTACCCTCCCATTCCATACATCAAAATCCCTCCTCTCCACTACCCTCCCCTTCACTATATGAAACTTTCATCCTCATTGAATGTGTCAATGCCTCGCATAAACTCGAGAAGATTCTAAACTTAAGAACAGCAGTGACAGCACTATGAGAAAGCGACTACTCATAGTGATTTCAGTGATTAGTCAACACAATAAGAATAGAGACAGAGTTCAACAATTACAAAGATAGTGTCTTGTTAGAAAACATACTTCCGCCTGGATGTATTGAACCTCCTTGACATGAAAATCTGCATTCTCATTCTTCTCTTCGTTCTCCAGCATGTCACGAACCTGATGTGCCCAATTATCCTTCAATGTTTGATTCTTAGAGAATGCTGTTAAGTCAATATCTCCATCAGGCAAATAAGTTTTTAGTGGAACCGACCCAAAGGTGAACACCTGCAACTGAAAAACAATCATTCACACAATAATGTGGAATTACAAACAAAAAATAACATCATAAATCATTGAATCAAAATGCATGATACAAATTATTCACTACTCGGAAAAACATAATTTCACTACCAAAACCACAATAGACCATTTACCAACAACAAAAAAACACATTCTAACAACAAATTAGGGTTTCTGACTTAGCACAGCTCCATTTCAAGATTTACAACAGCAGAATAGTGTTATTGTGTGCTAACATCCTTCAACAATGATATTGTGATTCATCATCACAAGTTAACAATCTTCAATAACTACAGTAGCATAGAACAATTAAAAGCTAAAATAATGCATGACTAAACTAACCAGTCAAAATTCTCAAGCAAAAAATCCACAATCACCACAGAAAACCCACCTGACAAGGGAAGCACTTAGTGATCAGCCTTTGGACATATTCTGCAACTGCATTTCGGCGCTGCTCAGAGGGTGAATTAGGCTGAATGCAGGCAATCAGCTCTGCGGTTCTTTGTTCAGCCTTCGACCACCGCTCCGAGTCAAGCACCTGTATCACAGAATCAGCTTCTTTTGGTAATAAACCATTTGGCAATAGGCCACTTTGTGGCTGTGCCCACTCTTCATGTTCTCCCATGCAAAAAAGCCTTAATTTTTCAACCCTCCTAATTAAACCTACCAACCCAATCTAATACACAACTTCTTGATAATATAGACCCGAATAACCAATGTTGAAATTAAAACCAACTAAAAATTCACACAAAAACCTTGCAACAATAGATTTTCCCCTCAAACTCTTGAAGGGAAAAACAATAACAGTGCATACAATTAACAAACCAAGATACAAAAATATTCCCTATGAACTTCAAAACTATAAATTTCAACTTAATCAAATCCAGGATATATCAAAAAACAACAAAAACGCATAAAAAACAACAATTTCAAAGCCTGAAGCAACTAACAAAAAATCCCCAAAAATAAAAATCAGATTTTTCCCAAAAAGAAGAAGAACCCAATAAATCAAAACAATAAAAGAAATTAAAAATATAGTTGTTTAGTTAAAAAATGAAAAAACTTGAAATTATTAATAAAACCCTAACGAAAAAGGGTTAATCCCAATAGAGTTGGAGAGTGAAAGGGGCTAATCAATAACGAAGTGAAGGAATAGAGAAATGCGAAAAAGTGATTATGGGCAATGAATATGAAGGATAAGGAAAAATGGGTTGCGATCAAAATCGGATTTTGGTGTAGAAATTGAGGGAAAAGGGTTCTGCAAAACGAGGGTATGAGAAATGAATATTAGGGATTGAAGAAATGGGGGTTCGGCGTTATTTGAGAGAAGAGAGTGTTTTTTGTTAATGTTGTTTGCATTTAAGGGGGTTTTTGTATTTGGGATTTGTATAATTTTATAATGTAGATAAATTATTGGTATACTTAGGGTAGATTAGATGAGGGTGGTGATAATAATAGTAGAATCTCGTGAGATAGATAGATAGGGAAAATATGAAGCATCATTCATAAAATAAGATGAAAAAGAAATAAAATATATTAGTTTATTAATTCGTTATATAACTGACATTACATTAGAAATTGAACTCGGATCTTTGAAGTAATGACGCTGATTTGAATTTTATAATCGTAAAAAAGTGGTTTAAGATATCAATAATAACAACCAATAAATCATATTATAAAAATTGATCTTAAAATAAGTAATTTAAAATTGCGATGAATATGACGATTGTATTAAAGCAAAAATAAGTAATTTAAAATCGTAATGAATATGATCGTATTAAAGCAAGGTTATATTAAAGCAACACTGTATAATTGTTGTCTTATAGTTGATCACTGTGATTCTACTAAACTCACCTTCAATTAAAATTAAAACATATATAAGTATTTTGCACCACTAACATAGTTTCCAGAAGGAAAAAAATCACTTCATGAAATAAAAAATAATTATTGCATAATTTCCCTTTTTCTCTTAATGGATCTGAAGCAAATAGTGATGCTGTAAGAGAAGGCCCGTTAGGAAAGCCCGTTTCTATTCTGCTTTGGCTAGTGTTAGGGACAATAATTTGATGTATTTTTTATTTTTCTTCTTGAGAACTGCTATTTTCTACGAAGAAAATCTAAACGAAATTTAAGAATTTAACGTGGTGATGTTTTAAAGAAATGAAAAATTGTGAAAATGGACGGAAGATAACAAGTCATGTTTTACGTGGATTGGATATTCATAGTAACATGCATTTTCCTTTTCTTTCTTTTTTACACTGGCTCCTTAAAATGATATGCATCCTTAGAAATTTGGAAGAAGCTAAGGTCGGAAGGGGCATTGACTGTAGGTGAGACTGTAAATGATAAAGATACTGATTTAGATTTGAAAAAAAATAAGGGCATGATTTTATGTAAATATGAAATCATTCTATATACTCCATCATTTAGGTGCAATGTCAATATTCAAGTTTTAAGCACTTATATTAAAGACTTTAATTTTGGTGTCTCAAATGTCAATGACATATCAAATCATTTTGATTTATGTTGTAACCAAAAAAAAAATCATTTTGATATCATGTTTTCTTTTCTTCATGTTTGTGAAATATCCCTAGAAGAGTAGCTGATTTCAATGAGAGCTAAGTTGATAGCTGAAGGCATCAAATTATATGGATCTCTCTCTCCCTCAAAGTGATAATATTCCAACTTTATGTTCTTTTCAATTTCTCCATAAATAGCTAAAGATGAGGAGTATTTTATTTTATTTGGGTTTGAAAGCTAGGGAAGAATTTAGATGCAATGATTAAACACTAGTGTAATAAAGACCAAAATGATCACAAACCACTAATTATAGGAATTTTTAAGTCAAATAGTTATTCCAATTTATCCAGAATTTAAGAATCATGTTTTTGGTTTCCTTTGATGTACATCATTGAAAATGGAAATGTGCAGTGCATTTATATATCAACAATAAGGACATCAAGTATTTGTTAGTTTGAGTGGAAGAGACATGAATCTCTTGAGCATGTGATTCTGAATTCTGAATGTGCACAAAAAGTATGAATAGATGCACAATGCAGGGTGGAATTAGAGAAAATCACTAATTTCTTAATTAATACAAATTATATTTGCTTTAGAATAATTATTAAAAAGAACATAAAATTGTTGCTTAAGAATATTTATTTAAGGGGAAGTTTAAGTAATTATCCTATGAGCTCATAATCTTTATTAAATGTTAGTTTCTTCGATCTTTTATACAAGAGACGATTGAGTAAATAAAATTTGATGTATTTAGTTTAAATTTAAGGTCAAACATATCATCTCACTCAAATGTCTCTTATATATATAAGATTGGAGGTAATATTTTTCCGTATATTAAAAAAATGTTGGTGGTAGCCTCATGTAAGTGATATTAACAACTAACAATTAAATTTCTTCAACAACAAAAAACTAACAATTAATTAAAAAATGCTTAAATGCAATTTTAATCCGCTATTTTTGAATTTTTTAACTTTTGATACCTTATTTTTAAAAATCGGATTTTTTATCCCCCTATTTAAAAAGTCAATGAAAAATTCTAGTCCCCCTCATATTTGAATGATGCGGATGTAACATTGCTTACATAATCAATCAAATGATGTGTCAAATCCATAATCCATATCATTTAAATTAATATAATCATAAGACTATAATTAGAATTTTAAAAAAATTCTAAAAATAAAATTTCTTTATTATCAAGAACCCTAATTTGTAAAATGCCCAAATTTATTCTCAATGTGCCCCTAAATCTGAAATTAATCAACCTTCCTTCTTTTTCTCACCCCCTTCACGAGTCATTGTCGCTCTCCTTCTTCTATAATATAGTTTTGGCGTATTGAATAAATTAATCACCCAATGCAATTTTTTAAAGGACCGTATCACCATCCATGTTCTTGAAACTAATCATAACATCCATTAATGTTATTGCTAAAACTAAGATAAAGGTTGAAGGTGCGCAGAAACAATTAACACGTGTAAGTTTTAGGCTGTGAAGACGAAATCGTGATACATGCAAAATCAAAGAAGAAAATTGAAGGAAGGATGGACTCAGCTACAATTGGAACTCCATCTCTTGAATAATCAATTTGGGGATGAAATCGGTGAACACGCGTATCATTTTGAGATTTAGGAGCCAATTGAAAATCAATTTGGGGATTTTATAAATTAGAGTTCTTGAATAAATTAAATTGAGGGTGAAATAGACATTTTACATGTTTATGGGGTGGGGGTGTATACATGAAACAACCTGATATCACACGTGCATTTGAAAAATAAAAAGCTCAATAAGCATCAATATTACTCAAGACACTCCTAGCAACAAACACTTGAACCACAAAAATGGTTTCCATGATGTATTTAATTAACATTTTTTTAATATATATATATATATATATATATTATAGGAATTAACATTTTTTCCCTTAAAAAAACTAATTTTTTTATTTAAAACAGATAAAACAAAGATATTACCAACCAATTCAGAAAACTGGATGTGGAACTATAATTTAAGAAAGTTTTAGGAGTTGGTGCAAATCTACACTTATTAGTTAGCAGTCGAAAATTTAAAGAAAATCAAATAGTTTAGAGTTTTCTTTTCCGAGGAACTAGTATAATACTTGTGCTACAACATGAGGCGCACAACACGTTACTACAAATGTCATTTTCAGTAAGATAAATAACAACGTAACTACACCTGCAAGAAGGACAACTAAAAATAACAACAACATACAAGTTAATCATGGTAAGTGAAATATGAATGTCCATGGTAAGCATCACTGATTCCATAACTTCAGCTTTGTCAACGAAATATTTCATCCATATCAAAAACGATCTTGACGTTTGTTCTTATCAAAAGATAAGTTGGCTTATGCTTCCATATGAATTAAGTGGCCACCATTTATTTATGTTGTAGGCCTTCCAAAAATTCCTTAAAAACTAGAAAATAATCATGCAGTTAATAAACGAAACCACAAATATCAACTTAGTGTTATTTTAATAATCAAATTCATGTATATTTTCAATGGAATACAATGTGCAATAAAAGTAATTCGGGTGATTAAGTTTTTTAATACTCAAATCCATATATGTATGGAATACAATGTGCACTAAAAGTAAATTGGGTTTATGTTGTAGGCCTTCCAAAAATTCCTTAAAAACTAGAAAATCATCATGCAGTTAATAAACGAAACCACAAATATCAACTTAGTGTTATTTTAATAATCAAATTCATGTATATTTTCAATGGAATACAATGTGCAATAAAAGTAATTCGGGTGATTAAGTTTTTTAATACTCAAATCCATATATGTATGGAATACAATGTGCACTAAAAGTAAATTGGGTGATTATATTATTTTTATACGATCTATACTTTATTATACATTTCATATGTAGTTGAATAAATTTGAATAACATAACGTAAATGTAAAATATTTACATTTAAAGGTTTTGAAACACCTCTTTACAGACAACATTAATGGTAGTAGTGAACCAGTGGCGGAGCTAGACAAAAAATTTGGGATGGCCGCTATCAAATAAACTAAAATGTATAAATTATATTATTATTTTTAACCGGTGAATTTATTAATACACTCCACGTGTAGCAGGTAGAGGATTGGATTGATGTCAATTGTACAAATACATAACAAGGTCAAACCAAGTCTACTTGTACACAAGGAAACTGAAAAGCCACACAAAAGCACCATCATACCCACTTAAAACACTAGTAATTGCTATGCTCACCTAATACACTAAAAAAACTCCAAAACCAAAGCCTAAAAACAGAAGATGAAAAAAATAATAATAGCAGTATGCTCCTGTAAAATCCAAAGAGCAGGAAACAAAGCACAAACAACACCTAGAAGCCGCAGAAACAACATAACAGTCCCACAAAACTATTGTCATCTCCCCATTTTCATAACTCTTATCTAATAAAGCACTTCCTCGGATTCCAGCACCATACGTATTAAATCATCAATAATTGACTTGGAAGTAATACATACACTTATCAAAATGATATAATCATAGTGTCCAGACTCATAATTAAGTGAATTTAAGTTTCAAAATCAACTTTGTCTCTGTTTTGGTATGGTATGAATAAGCAATCAAGCAGTTCAAAACTATCATAATCATAAATCAATATTACAATTGAAGAAGAAAGATTTCAACCTAACTACCTAACAAGGCTTTTGATTAAAAGTTGTATATATCAAAATTCTACATGTCTATATGGCACATTGTCTTAATTGTTTCATTCAGATATATTATTACCTTTCTTCTGTATTACTCGAAAGTTTCTGTGAGGCTCCACAATACTAAATGGTAAGAATAAGCAAGCAGTTCAAAACTATTATAAATCAATATTACAATTGAGAAGCAAAATAGATTTGAATCAACATTATAATTTTTGATTTACTTTTTCATTTTCCTTTTTGTTTTGATTAAGGTTATAGGAAAATTGAAATTGAAAAACAAATCAAAAACCAAATTCATCAACAAACAATAGGAAATCGAAGTAGTATCATTACCAAACAAAAAACAAAAATAATTTACACTTACTCAATTAGGGTTTGTGGGAGAGATGAAGACAAATGAAGAAAATCAGAGAGAGGATAAGAAGATGAGTGACATGAGTGTGGGCTTCGAGTTCAATGGAGAGTTAGAGAAGGCGATGGTCGTGGTGTGGCTGACGGTGGGAGAAAGTGGAGGTAACACTTCAATCGCCATAGAGGGAAACTAAGAATGGCATGTATTTAATTTTTAAATAACATTGAGGGTATAATAGTAATTTCCCAAAATGATGGGGAGGTCATGGCCATCCCCAGTCCTCACGTGGCTCCGCCACTGTAGTGAATGATTTATCATCTTTATCATGAAGTAATATTTCGGTCTTTCCTTTAATTCTTGAAAAGTATCAAATGTCCTATATTTATCATGAATTAATATTTGTAGTCTTTTCTTTAATTCTTGAAATTTCCACAAATAGTTGTCCATGACTAAAAATTGGCATTGGCAAATAAATGTCGACGTAGTTCAAAGATTGATCATGTGATTTATTTACTGTCATAGCATAAGAAACAATAATAGGAAATTTACTTCTAATGAGTTAGAAAGGCCCTAGTTTTATATTTCTTTGGTTTTTACTAAAAAGATAATTGAGTCATTATTTGTATTTATCTATTGTCTGCGAAATTCAGTTGTATGCATATGTTGCTCCACTTGCACCTTTACGGCCACTAACACCATACTATAAGAAGGAAAATAATGCATATCATTCCGTGCCTGCGAGCCGATACATGAAAGAGGGGTTTCCAAAATAGCTTGCAAACAGTGCCCCCCGTTCTTCTAGAAGATGATTTTCCTAAGTAGCTTGAGATGCGATATTCGGTGATTTAAGAATATTGATATGATTTTAAAATTGTCTTCTTCTTTTTTTTGTATTTTTGTAAGTTTTTTTTTTTGGTTTACCATTTAAGGTTCTTAATTAATATTCCGGAGCACTAGTTAACATTTATTTTTCTTTTTATGTTGTACTATGAAATATTTATATCCTATTATGGTCAATTTCAATACACAATTATCATAGTTTTGGTTAGTATGTGTTTCGATTCGAATTTGTTTGATTGTTCTGCCACAAAGTTTAAAAATTATTATTATGTCATAGTTATGTAAAAAAACAAGATACTCTTTCATTTGTTGTTTGGTTTGTTTAAAGTATTGTATTTTCGTGTTGATGATTTTGTTGTGAAGTGGTGGTTTTTTTTTGTATATTTGATGCTTGATTTTGGTTTTCCCCTAAATTTTGTTTGCAATTTTGAAGGGAGAGGAAGGAAAATCTTTGGAGAGAGAGAGGACAAAATAGAAAAATAAATTTTACACATCTTTTTAAAGAGTGTGTTTGTAGACAACGATCTATGAATGTTTCTGAAAGATTATCTTCTTTCTTAATAATTTTTTTTCTTGTAGTACCTGTGTCAATTTTTTTTAAATATTTGACATTAATTCCTTTAGAAAATCGCAAGTTCTCGATGTCCCACCAAATTCCAACTCGTGGCATAATCATAGAAGGAATAAGCCCTATCAAAAGACCAGCAAAGTATAACATCCAATTTATGTGTTGTGGGATGACTTTCCTTCCATTACAGCGTATGTTCTCTACACTACATCAAAACATAGTAGAATTTCTGTCAACTACTCCATATAGCTAAGAAATTGCTCCTTGTAATGCTTAATGGATATGAACAAAAAAGTATATTAATAATCAATAAACCATTATTTACACCTGAATAGAAGGTAAGCTGCGCCACTATACCTTTTTGGATGTCAAAACCAATCCTCGTGAACACAGCATTTATGGACCTAGGAGACATGACATTGTTATGCATGACCTTTTGAACTCTATGTAGAAGGTGATAGGTGCTCAAAAGTACCATATTTTATGTGTCAATCTAGGCATTTCAGTGACTTGTTTTGCAAGATATATATGGAAAAGCACTCATTTATTGTAATTTTACCAATTGTGCTTTATATGCCTGATTCTACCCAATTTGTGGAGGAATTGACAAGCAAGGACCAAGAAAAAGTGCCCAAGTTCTCAAGAATTTCGCTATTAGCGAAGATCTCACTGATAGCGAAAATGCTCCAGGAAGACTTCGCCAATGGCGAAGTTTGGGATGCAGAGGCGAAGAAATTCGCTATTAGCGAATATTTCGCTAATAGCGAAATTACTCCAGGGAGATTTCGCCATTAGCGAAGTTATGGCGAGATTCAGGAAATTCAACAGGATAAGGGCCACGTGGAATCACCCCATTGGGGCAGAGCAGATTTTCATGATTTCGCTGATAGCGAAATATTTGGCTATCAGCGAAAGTTCGCAGAGACAGCCAATATAAATAGTTTCTCTTCTCTTCCAACCAGTAATTTCCACTATTTTATTAGATTTTCTGGTTTTAGAGAGAGATTAGGGCATTGTCTAGAGAGAGAAACACAAAGCAAGGTAGTTAGGAGTAGATTCAAGCCAAGATTTATTGAGACATCATGGATCTTGTCATAGAATCTTCATCTTTTCTTCATTTCTTGCAAAGCTATCATAGACATATGTAGCTACATCTACCCTTGTGGGTCTTGAGGTATTCAAACAAGCTATTATGTAATCTTTTGATCATTTAATATTTGGTTCTAGCTTATTTATTCAATATTGTTTTTATTCTTGTGTTTATTGTTTTATTGAGATTCAAAATGATATTGATAAATACTTTTGGATTTGAGAACTAGAATAACAATATATCTTAAGTTAACATGCTAGACATAGATGTTAATATTTGATAATCACTTTTAATCCAGAACTTAATGCTTTTGGGTCATTTAATCGGGCGAGAAATTGTCGATTAAACGATCCACATGACTTTGTGATTGTTTAAACGTGCGGGAAATCGACATTTAAACAATCCCTTAAAACTAACGATATCATTTGGACAAGAATGATATTGTCAAGTGATTGTGATAATATCGTTTAAAAAGCTAGAATCTGTTATTTGATCGAGAGATTGCAGCTGTTACACTTGGTTGATATCTCTGATCCCAAGCGAAATAGCCCTATCTCTACTCGTTTTACTTTTATGTCAATTAGTGAAAATAGTTTTACACAAACAAACAATTTATTCCCAAACACTTAAAATCATATTTGATGTAAAAATGCTTATGAGACACACCAATCCTTGCGGAAACGAATCTTTTATACTCACGTGTAAATAGTTATCTGACATGTAAAAACCTTACATCAGAAGGCCAACAACCTCTGGTGCCAGGAAACAGAAAGCGTCAAAAGCAAATGGTATAAAATCATGTTGATTGTCAGAACACGCTTTCTCGTGTTTGGCCACCTTACTTGACGCAGCTTTTAGGGCTGCATGTCCTACAATAAAAGGTCCGACCTCTAATCCCACAAGTGGTGAAACCCCAATCAAGTCTACACATGCATATTTTCCTCCTACTCATTCATACACCATAACACCCGCATGCCTGAGTGTTTATTGTAACACCCCGTTTTCCCAAATTCAAAATTTCCTAAATAAATCAGAGTATCATGCAAAACGGAATGCTACATTTACCTAAATTCTCAAAAAGGGAATAAATGAACATTTATTCCAGTCAAAACCGTTCTAACATCGCAGCGGAATAAGTTCAATGTTAAACAAATCGTCTTGGCACGCAGGCCTCATAAATAATTCTCGACATAAATTAGCTGCAAACTTAAATCATAAACAAATACGTAAGGAATAGAAAGTAAACATAAAGGTTCCCATCCCGTTACGTATCAGAGCACCTAAAGGACACGGTGAGATTAGCTACTCACAACAGCAACAGCAACAAAAGCGTAATCACCTGCACTTGCCCACAAGGCGGCAATTCCAGCAGAAGGGGTGAGATTCTCATAACAATAGCATTAAACATATAATCCAATAATTACAATTAACAGCATAACTTTATCATCATATATCATAATAACAATCAGTAACATCTTAAACAACATCATAAATCAACTTAATAGTTTGACTTGACAATGCAACATCGACACAACTTATGCAACTTAGACATCTTAATCATGCATGTGGTACCATATTGAGTATAAATATACTCCTAGGGCATAAGCCCTCGTCGCTATTGAGCATAAAAATACTCCTAGAGCATAAGCTCTCGTCGCTGTTGAGCAAAAGCTTCTAGGGCATAAGCCCTCGTCTCTGGGGGTTGCTCGCTATGGCGAGCTGTTCCATTCGCCTCGCGAGCGGATGAGTACTCGCCGTGGCGAGCGGCGACAGAACAGTTACGGGATTACGAGGGTTTTCACCCAAAACCCCAAATTCCATCCTAATTCTTCAGATTTTTGACTATAATGATGTCTAAGAGTTATTCTAATGTCTGTAAACAGTTTACTACTTCAACGGTACATTTTTTCATCATCTAATCATCAATTTACCACTTATGACCTAATTCTCATATTCCTAATTCTCATGAAATAAACCTAGAATTTGCTAACTATAATCATGAATTACACGTTCTAATGATATCGTAATGAAAGGCTCACCCTTACCTTAAGAAATTCGAGCAGCAGCCTCTCCGGTTCTTCTCTTCCGTTTTCTCCCTTTTTCTCCCAAAGCTCTGAATTGTACGTTCTGTACAATTCTAACCTAACTCTCTCTATTTAAACCTCTTTTTGTTTGTTTTATTTAATCTTATTTCCCCACAACTATATCTAATTATAAAACAAACCCACAACTTATTATTTGTTTTAATTTCTAATCTTATTTTATTAAACAATAAAATAAGTCACAACACATCACATAAGTCACATAAATCGCATAATATCTCAAATATCACTTAATTCACACAAAATCATATAAATATACTCTATACTATATAAAATAAATTAAATAATTAAAACGGGCGTTACAACTCTCCCCAACTTATAAGATTTTCGTCCTCGAAAATTTACCTTAAGCGAACAACTCGGGATAAGACTCCAGCATCTTACTCTCTAGCTCCCAAGTCAAGCTTTCACCAGTCGCTCCGTCCCAAACGACTTTCACAAGAGGTATCTCCTTGCCTCTCAACCTCTTCACTTCACGACCTTCGATCCTCACAGGTAAGGTCTCAACCGTCAGGTTGTCTCTAACTTGCACGTCATCCCTTTGAATCACATGGGATGGATCTGGAACATACTTCCGAAGTTGCGACACGTGAAACACATCATGCAAATTTGACAGGTGCGGCGGTAAACCTACTCGATACGCCACTGTCCCAATTCTCTCTGATATCTGATACGGACCAATAAACTTCGGGGTTAACTTCTTCGACTTCAATGCACGACCCACACCGGTCATGGGAGTAACTCTTAGGAATACATGATCTCCCTCTTGGAATTCAAGGTCCTTCCTACGCTTATCATGATAACTCTTTTGCCGACTCTGCGACGCTTTCATCTTTTCTTGAATCATTTTTACCTTCTCAGTAGTCTGTTGCACAATTTCTGGTCCTAAAACCACATTCTCACCTGACTCAAACCAACACAACGGAGTTCTACATCTCCGACCATATAAAGCCTCGAAAGGTGCCATTCCGATACTAGAATGATAACTGTTATTGTACGTGAACTTTATCAACGGGAGATGACTATCCCAAATTCCTCCTTGCTCAAGTACACAAACTCTCAACAGATCTTCCAACGACTGAATCGTTCTTTCCGACTGACCATCTGTCTGCGGATGATATGCCGAACTCAACTTCAACTTAGAACCTAAAGCCTCTTGCAAACTCTTCCAGAATCTAGAAGTAAACCTCGGGTCTCTGTCTGATACGATGCTCGAAGGAACACCATGCAACTTCACTATTTCACGAATATAAATCTCTGCCAACTGAGCTATAGGAAAACTGATGTTAATCGGAATAAAATGAGCGGACTTCGTCAGTCTATCAACAATTACCCAAATGGCGTCATTTCCTCTAGGCGTATTCGGCAAACTCGTCACAAAATCCATGGATATACTATCCCACTTCCACTCTGGCACATCTAAAGGTATCATCATCCCAGCCGGTTTCTGATGTTCCACTTTCGACTTCTGACAAACCAAACACGAATACACAAACTGTGCCACATCACGTTTCAATCCAGACCACCAAAACAACTTCTTCAAATCGTGATACATCTTCGTAGCTCCCGGGTGAATACTCAAGCTACTTCTATGACTCTCTTCAAGAATCATTTTCTTCATCTCATCATCATCTGGAATGCAAATTCTGCCTCGGAACCTCAACACACCTTGATCATCGACCTTAAAGTCACCGTCTTCGGTCTGATTGCTAGCAACTAACAAGTCCACAAACTTAACATCCAATTTCTGCGCCTCTCTAATACTTTTCAAGAATTCATTATCGATTTTCAGCATTCCCAACTTCACACTTTGGGGTGACCATTCGCATACTAAACTCAAATCTCTAAACTGTTCCAGCAACTCAAACTCTTTAACCATCAAAGCGGACATATGCAAGGTCTTCCTACTTAGGGCATCTGCAACAACGTTAGCTTTGCCCAGATGATAATTCAAACCAAAATCATAATCCTTCAACAACTCAAGCCACCTTCGCTGTCTCATATTCAATTCCTTCTGATCAAATAAATACTTCAAGCTCTTGTGGTCACTGAACACTTCAAACCTCGAACCGTACAGGTAATGTCTCCAAATCTTAAGCACAAATACCACTGCAGCTAATTCAAGATCGTGAGTAGGGTAATTTCGTTCATGGATTCTCAACTGTCTTGATGCATAAGCAACCACCTTACCATCTTGCATAAGCACACCACCTAAACCCAACTTGGACGCATCACAATACACAACAAAAGGTTCATCGGACTTAGGCAAAATCAAAACTGGAGCCGTCGTCAGACGCTTCTTCAATTCATTAAAACTATTCTCGCAATGAACGTCCCATACAAATGCTTTACCTTTGCAGGTCAACTGCGTTAGCGGAAGTGCCAACTTCGAAAATCCTTCTATAAATCTTCTGTAGTACCCAGCTAATCCCAAAAAGCTCCTAATCTCCGTAACTGACTTCGGAGTCTCCCATTGCGACACTGCTTCAACTTTAGACGGATCAACTGCAATACCATTACCAGAAATAACATGGCCAAGAAAACTCACTTCGTTCAACCAAAATTCGCACTTCGACAATTTAGCGTAAAGCTTCTTCTCTTTCAACACTTGCAAGACTATCTTCAAATGTTCCTCATGTTCTTCTTCAGACTTGGAGTAAATCAAGATATCATCGATGAACACAACCACGAATCGATCCAAGAATGCATGGAAGATGCGATTCATATATTCCATAAACACACCAGGTGCATTCGTAACACCGAAGGGCATCACCTTGTATTCATAATGTCCATAACGCGTCCTGAAAGCTGTCTTCTACATATCTTCATCTTTCACTTTAATCTGGTGATATCCCGACCTCAAATCAATCTTGCTAAACACCCGTGCACCCACTAACTGATCCATTAAATCGTCAATTCTCGGAAGTGGATACCTATTCTTTATAGTTACCTTGTTCAGCTGTCGGTAATCAATACATAACCTCATACTACCGTCTTTCTTCTTTACTAGTAGTACTGGCGCTCCCCAAGGAGAAACACTTGGTCTAACAAACTTCTTTTCAAGTAAATCTTCTAACTGTTTCTTCAACTCAGCTAACTCGGAAGCTGACATGCGATAAGGTGTCATAGACACAGGCTTCGTTCCCGGAATAAGGTCAATCGAAAATTCAACTTCTCTTTCTGGGGGCACATCAGGAATTTCATCGGGAAAGACTTCGGGAAAATCGCATACCACTTTCTGCTTATCAATCAACGTTTGGTTCTCAATAGATAAAGATGCCATCAAAGAAAACATCAACATTCCTTCTCGTTCTAACTGCTTCAGCTGTTTAGTAGATAAAAACTCTGCCCCACTCTCTTCTTCATTAGAGGAAAAATACACTGACTTGCGAAAACAATTAATATGTACATGATTGTACTCTAACCAATTCATACCCAGAATCACATCCATACCACTCAAGGGTAGACAAACTAAATCAATTTCAAAATCACGATCATACATCGACAAAGGACATCTTAAACACACAAGAGAAGTGGTCACCGAACCCTTAGCTGGAGTTTCGACAACCATTTCCCCATTCATATTAGACATAGTAAGACCCAACTTAGCAGCACAATCAATGGCAATAAAACAATGTGTAGCACCAGTGTCAATAATAGCAATTAAAGGAGTACTATTAAAATAACAAGTACCTCTGATCAAACGATCCTCATTCTCTGTCTGTGTGCCAGTCAAAGCAAACACTCTACCAGTAGTCTGAGCCTTCTTAGGCTTCTTGCATTGTGAACCAATATGACCCTCTTCGTTACAATTAAAGCACACAACATCATCATACTTGCATGCCGAAGTAGCATGTCCCTTCTTACCACAGCGGTAACACCGCTTCACATCTCCAGTACAAGCATTACTCTTGTGGCCTTTCTCACCACAATTATAGCAGACAATCTCAGCAGGAGCATCCTTCTTCTGAGGTCTCCTCTCATCATTAACTCTTTGCTTGCCCTTATCAGCAGGGGCACTATAAGGCTTCGGGCGACTCTGCTGCCCTTTACTCTTTCTTTCATTCACTACCTTGTAGTGAGCTTTAGTGTCCTCCTCATAAATCCTGCAGCTGCTCACCAGCTTGGAAAAGTTACGGATCTTTTGGTAACCAATTGCCCTCTTGATGTCAGCACGCAAGCCATTCTCGAACTTGATGCACTTAGAAAACTCCGCCGTCTCAGCGGTATAGTGTGGATAAAACTTAGCCAATTCCACAAACTTGGCAGCATACTCAGTCACCGACATGTTCCCTTGTTTCAGCTCAAGAAACTCAATCTCCTTCTTCCCGCGAACATCTTCCGGAAAGTAACGGTTCAGGAACTCCCTCCTAAACACAGCCCAAGTAACCGCAACACCTCCATTCTCTAAGACCGGTTGGACACTCACCCACCAGTCGTCAGCTTCTTCTGCCAGCATGTGCGTACCAAAGCGCACCATCTGAACGTCCGTACACTGCATCACTCTGAAAATCCTTTCGACCTCCTTGAGCCATGTCTGAGCTCCATCGGGGTCGTATCTTCCCTTAAACGTAGGTGGATGATTCCTCAAAAATGTCTCCAACATCCTCACACCATCATTTCCACCAGCATTCTGTTGTTGGCCCACAGCTTGAGCCATTGCTTGTAATGCAGCAGCAAGAGCAGCATCATTTCTTCCAGCCATCTTAGTTCACTACATAACGAGAACGGGTTAGAGAAATTCAAACAGAATTAAACTAACATTCGACACTAACGACTCGATCTACTGGGCCGGACGGACCGACCTGCTCTGATACCAATTGTAACACCCCGTTTTCCCAAATTCAAAATTTCCTAAATAAATCAGAGTATCATGCAAAACGGAATGCTACATTTACCTAAATTCTCAAAAAGGGAATAAATGAACATTTATTCCAGTCAAAACCGTTCTAACATCGCAGCGGAATAAGTTCAATGTTAAACAAATCGTCTTGGCACGCAGGCCTCATAAATAAGTCTCGACATAAATTAGCTGCAAACTTAAATCATAAACAAATACGTAAGGAATAGAAAGTAAACATAAAGGTTCCCATCCCGTTACGTATCAGAGCACCTAAAGGACACGGTGAGATTAGCTACTCACAACAGCAACAGCAACAAAAGCTTAATCACCTGCACTTGCCCACAAGGCGGCAATTCCAGCAGAAGGGGTGAGATTCTCATAACAATAGCATTAAACATATAATCCAATAATTACAATTAACAACATAACTTTATCATCATATATTGTAACGCCCGTTTCGATTATTTAATTAATTTTTCGAGTTTAGAATATATTTACATGATTTACGTGATTTATGTGTTATGTTGTGGTTTTATTAGGCGGGTTATTTTATTATTTAATAGAATAAGGTTGGAAATAAAAATAAATACTAAAGTTGTGGGGCTGTTTTCGAATTAGATAGAGTTGTGGGGATTAATGAGATTAGAAAGTTATATAAAGAGAGAATTAGGTTAAGAAGAACATAGTAAGCGTTGTCAGAGTTTTTGGAGAGAAAGAGGAGAAACCTAGAAGAGGCAAGAACAAGAGAGAAGAACGCAGCTTTGATTCAGGATTTTATTCAGGTAAGGGTGAGCCTAGCTTCGATTATGTTATGCTGTAATTCATTATTTATGATTAACGAAGGGATTGGGAAGGTTTTAGAGGGAGTTCTTAAGTTAGGGTTTAATGGATTTTGAGGAATTGATGTGAGAATGATGTGAATTGACGTAGAAACCTGTTACAGAACCTAGATTAATCACTAGGACCTTAATTCTGAATGATTAGAGCCTTAGTATGAGAGATTGGACGAATTTTAGCGAGGATTTGAGCGAACCCGCAGCCTGTTCTGCGACCGCTCGCCGTGGCGAGCAGAACAGTTTAACTCGCGAGGCGAGCAACATCACTCGCCGTGGCGAGCAACCCTTTAGTGCTCGCGAAGCGAGCAACATCACTCGCCGTAGCGAGCAAGTGGCAGAACGCAATTTAAGTAGCTCGCCGTGGCGAGCAGTCCCACTCGCCACAGCGAGCAATGTGGTCTCAGACCACTATAGCTTGAGTTTTATAACTCTGTTTTGAGCGAGGCTTTGAGGGTAGACTTTTGGTTATCATTAGAGATGTTTAAGACCTAAATTATAACCTATAATGATGCTGTAAGATGATTCTTAACTGTTGACCTTAATTTATGATTATATGCTTATTAAGTGAGTTATATGATTGATGTTTAAATGATATTTGTGACGATGATTATGTGCTGTGAATGTGTTAAATGTGCTGAACTGCTGCCATGTAAATGTGTTATAATTGCATGTGTCAGTCAAGAGTCGTAAATGATGTTAAGACGTTGTGTACAACTTGTTTAAGTATAAATAGTCGAGTTCATGCATTTGCATAATCTGAGACGGTGGAGCTTATGCTCAAAGCGACGGTGGAGCATTTTGCTCAAAGCGACGGTGAAGCTTATTTAAGCTTAAATATTGGTACCACATGCATGATGTCTAAGATGTTAGAGTTGCATAGTCGAGTTGCATTGTCGAGTCTTGTATTTAAGACGTTATGAGATGATTTGTTATGTGAAGATGTTTTAAGATGATTTGTATATTTGGATGTTTGAGACGTTCCTGTTCTATGTGATGAATATTGTTGTTGTTGTTAAGCATAGATATTTGAGTTATATGTTAATATAATTGATGTGAATCTCACCCCTTCTGTTGGAATTGCCGCCTCGTGGGCAAGTGCAGGTGACCAAGTGTAGGTTTGACGATGTGAGAGGTCCTTGTGAAGTCTTAGGAGCTCTGATACGTAACGGGATGAGATTTATCTTTTGTTTCTATTCCTTTATGTATCGTTTTTAAATTAATTATGACATTGGTGCGAAGAACTAATCTTTTAAAGAGTTTGAATTATGTTTCCGCTGCTACATTTTGAATAAAGACGAGGAATAAATTATTATTCATTTTGTTTAAAGATTTTATGAAATGTGACATCCTGATTATTGCGATATACTCTGATTATTTAAATGAAAATTTTAAGCTGGGATTTCGGGGTGTTACAATTGGTATCAGAGCAGGTCGGTCCGTCCGGCCAATTAGAGAGTCGAGTGACGTTGTCTTAGAGTTAGAGTAGTATAGTTATATTATTCTAACTTATGGTTGCTTTGTAGAGGAATAAGATGGCTGGGAGAAATGATGCTGCTCTTGCTGCTGCTTTGCAAGCAATGGCTCAAGCGGTTGGACAACAACCTAACGCTGGTGGTAACAATGGAGTTCGAATGTTGGAGACGTTTCTGAGGAACCATCCACCTACTTTCAAGGGCAGGTATGATCCTGATGGAGCTCAGACTTGGCTCAAAGAGATTGAAAGGATTTTCCGAGTAATGGAGTGCACTGCACCTCAAATGGTTCGTTTTGGTACGCATTGTTTGGCCGAAGAAGCTGATGACTGGTGGGTTAGTGTTCGTCCGAATCTGGAGAATGAGGGTGAAGTTACTTGGGCTGTGTTCAGGAGGGAATTCCTGAATAGATACTTTCCGGAGGATGTCCGCGGAAAGAAGGAGATTGAGTTTCTGGAGCTGAAGCAGGGCGACATGTCAGTCACGGAGTATGCTGCTAAGTTCGTTGAGCTAGCTAAGTTTTATCCGCACTACACTGCTGAGACTGCTGAATTCTCCAAGTGTATCAAGTTCGAGAATGGCTTACGTGCTGAAGTGAAGCGAGCAATTGGGTATCAGAAGATCCGTCAGTTCTCTGATTTGGTAAGTAGCTGCAGAATTTATGAGGAGGACACCAAGGCTCATTATAAGGTTCTGAAGGAGCGGAAGGGTAAACGCCAACAAGATCGTGATAAGCCTTACAGCGCCCCGGCTGATAAGGGTAAGCAGAAGGTGAATGATGAGAGGAGACCTCGGAAGGAAGATGCTCCTGCTGAAATTGTCTGCTATAGTTGTGGTGAAAAGGGCCACAAGAGTAATGCTTGTACGAGAGATGTGAAGAGGTGTTACCGATGCGGACAGAAGGGGCATATTACCCCAGACTGCAAGTTTGATGATGTTGTGTGCTTTAACTGTAATGAGGAAGGTCACATTGGGTCGCAATGCAAGAAGCCTAAGAAGGCTCAGACTACTGGGAGAGTTTTCGCTTTGACTGGTACTCAGACATGAATGAGGTAAGATTTTCGAGGACGAAAATTCTTTAAGTTGGGGAGAGTTGTAACGCCCGTTTCGATTATTTAATTAATTTTTCGAGTTTAGAATATATTTACATGATTTACGTGATTTATGTGTTATGTTGTGGTTTTATTAGGCGGGTTATTTTATTATTTAATAGAATAAGGTTGGAAATAAAAATAAATACTAAAGTTGTGGGGCTGTTTTCGAATTAGATAGAGTTGTGGGGATTAATGAGATTAGAAAGTTATATAAAGAGAGAATTAGGTTAAGAAGAACATAGTAAGCGTTGTCAGAGTTTTTGGAGAGAAAGAGGAGAAACCTAGAAGAGGCAAGAACAAGAGAGAAGAACGCAGCTTTGATTCAGGATTTTATTCAGGTAAGGGTGAGCCTAGCTTCGATTATGTTATGCTGTAATTCATTATTTATGATTAACGAAGGGATTGGGAAGGTTTTAGAGGGAGTTCTTAAGTTAGGGTTTAATGGATTTTGAGGAATTGATGTGAGAATGATGTGAATTGACGTAGAAACCTGTTACAGAACCTAGATTAATCACTAGGACCTTAATTCTGAATGATTAGAGCCTTAGTATGAGAGATTGGACGAATTTTAGCGAGGATTTGAGCGAACCCGCAGCCTGTTCTGCGACCGCTCGCCGTGGCGAGCAGACCTACTCACCGTGGCGAGCAGAACAGTTTAACTCGCGAGGCGAGCAACATCACTCGCCGTGGCGAGCAACCCTTTAGTGCTCGCGAAGCGAGCAACATCACTCGCCGTGGCGAGCAACCCTTTAGTGCTCGCGAAGCGAGCAACATCACTCGCCGTAGCGAGCAAGTGGCAGAACGCAATTTAAGTAGCTCGCCGTGGCGAGCAGTCCCACTCGCCACAGCGAGCAATGTGGTCTCAGACCACTATAGCTTGAGTTTTATAACTCTGTTTTGAGCGAGGCTTTGAGGGTAGACTTTTGGTTATCATTAGAGATGTTTAAGACCTAAATTATAACCTATAATGATGCTGTAAGATGATTCTTAACTGTTGACCTTAATTTATGATTATATGCTTATTAAGTGAGTTATATGATTGATGTTTAAATGATATTTGTGACGATGATTATGTGCTGTGAATGTGTTAAATGTGCTGAACTGCTGCCATGTAAATGTGTTATAATTGCATGTGTCAGTCAAGAGTCGTAAATGATGTTAAGACGTTGTGTACAACTTGTTTAAGTATAAATAGTCGAGTTCATGCATTTGCATAATCTGAGACGGTGGAGCTTATGCTCAAAGCGACGGTGGAGCATTTTGCTCAAAGCGACGGTGAAGCTTATTTAAGCTTAAATATTGGTACCACATGCATGATGTCTAAGATGTTAGAGTTGCATAGTCGAGTTGCATTGTCGAGTCTTGTATTTAAGACGTTATGAGATGATTTGTTATGTGAAGATGTTTTAAGATGATTTGTATATTTGGATGTTTGAGACGTTCCTGTTCTATGTGATGAATATTGTTGTTGTTGTTAAGCATAGATATTTGAGTTATATGTTAATATAATTGATGTGAATCTCACCCCTTCTGTTGGAATTGCCGCCTCGTGGGCAAGTGCAGGTGACCAAGTGTAGGTTTGACGATGTGAGAGGTCCTTGTGAAGTCTTAGGAGCTCTGATACGTAACGGGATGAGATTTATCTTTTGTTTCTATTCCTTTATGTATCGTTTTTAAATTAATTATGACATTGGTGCGAAGAACTAATCTTTTAAAGAGTTTGAATTATGTTTCCGCTGCTACATTTTGAATAAAGACGAGGAATAAATTATTATTCATTTTGTTTAAAGATTTTATGAAATGTGACATCCTGATTATTGCGATATACTCTGATTATTTAAATGAAAATTTTAAGCTGGGATTTCGGGGTGTTACAATTGGTATCAGAGCAGGTTGGTCCGTCCGGCCAATTAGAGAGTCGAGTGACGTTGTCTTAGAGTTAGAGTAGTATAGTTATATTATTCTAACTTATGGTTGCTTTGTAGAGGAATAAGATGGCTGGGAGAAATGATGCTGCTCTTGCTGCTGCTTTGCAAGCAATGGCTCAAGCGGTTGGACAACAACCTAACGCTGGTGGTAACAATGGAGTTCGAATGTTGGAGACGTTTCTGAGGAACCATCCACCTACTTTCAAGGGCAGGTATGATCCTGATGGAGCTCAGACTTGGCTCAAAGAGATTGAAAGGATTTTCCGAGTAATGGAGTGCACTGCACCTCAAATGGTTCGTTTTGGTACGCATTGTTTGGCCGAAGAAGCTGATGACTGGTGGGTTAGTGTTCGTCCGAATCTGGAGAATGAGGGTGAAGTTACTTGGGCTGTGTTCAGGAGGGAATTCCTGAATAGATACTTTCCGGAGGATGTCCGCGGAAAGAAGGAGATTGAGTTTCTGGAGCTGAAGCAGGGCGACATGTCAGTCACGGAGTATGCTGCTAAGTTCGTTGAGCTAGCTAAGTTTTATCCGCACTACACTGCTGAGACTGCTGAATTCTCCAAGTGTATCAAGTTCGAGAATGGCTTACGTGCTGAAGTGAAGCGAGCAATTGGGTATCAGAAGATCCGTCAGTTCTCTGATTTGGTAAGTAGCTGCAGAATTTATGAGGAGGACACCAAGGCTCATTATAAGGTTCTGAAGGAGCGGAAGGGTAAACGCCAACAAGATCGTGATAAGCCTTACAGCGCCCCGGCTGATAAGGGTAAGCAGAAGGTGAATGATGAGAGGAGACCTCGGAAGGAAGATGCTCCTGCTGAAATTGTCTGCTATAGTTGTGGTGAAAAGGGCCACAAGAGTAATGCTTGTACGAGAGATGTGAAGAGGTGTTACCGATGCGGACAGAAGGGGCATATTACCCCAGACTGCAAGTTTGATGATGTTGTGTGCTTTAACTGTAATGAGGAAGGTCACATTGGGTCGCAATGCAAGAAGCCTAAGAAGGCTCAGACTACTGGGAGAGTTTTCGCTTTGACTGGTACTCAGACATGAATGAGGTAAGATTTTCGAGGACGAAAATTCTTTAAGTTGGGGAGAGTTGTAACGCCCGTTTCGATTATTTAATTAATTTTTCGAGTTTAGAATATATTTACATGATTTACGTGATTTATGTGTTATGTTGTGGTTTTATTAGGCGGGTTATTTTATTATTTAATAGAATAAGGTTGGAAATAAAAATAAATACTAAAGTTGTGGGGCTGTTTTCGAATTAGATAGAGTTGTGGGGATTAATGAGATTAGAAAGTTATATAAAGAGAGAATTAGGTTAAGAAGAACATAGTAAGCGTTGTCAGAGTTTTTGGAGAGAAAGAGGAGAAACCTAGAAGAGGCAAGAACAAGAGAGAAGAACGCAGCTTTGATTCAGGATTTTATTCAGGTAAGGGTGAGCCTAGCTTCGATTATGTTATGCTGTAATTCATTATTTATGATTAACGAAGGGATTGGGAAGGTTTTAGAGGGAGTTCTTAAGTTAGGGTTTAATGGATTTTGAGGAATTGATGTGAGAATGATGTGAATTGACGTAGAAACCTGTTACAGAACCTAGATTAATCACTAGGACCTTAATTCTGAATGATTAGAGCCTTAGTATGAGAGATTGGACGAATTTTAGCGAGGATTTGAGCGAACCCGCAGCCTGTTCTGCGACCGCTCGCCGTGGCGAGCAGACCTACTCACCGTGGCGAGCAGAACAGTTTAACTCGCGAGGCGAGCAACATCACTCGCCGTGGCGAGCAACCCTTTAGTGCTCGCGAAGCGAGCAACATCACTCGCCGTAGCGAGCAAGTGGCAGAACGCAATTTAAGTAGCTCGCCGTGGCGAGCAGTCCCACTCGCCACAGCGAGCAATGTGGTCTCAGACCACTATAGCTTGAGTTTTATAACTCTGTTTTGAGCGAGGCTTTGAGGGTAGACTTTTGGTTATCATTAGAGATGTTTAAGACCTAAATTATAACCTATAATGATGCTGTAAGATGATTCTTAACTGTTGACCTTAATTTATGATTATATGCTTATTAAGTGAGTTATATGATTGATGTTTAAATGATATTTGTGACGATGATTATGTGCTGTGAATGTGTTAAATATGCTGAACTGCTGCCATGTAAATGTGTTATAATTGCATGTGTCAGTCAAGAGTCGTAAATGATGTTAAGACGTTGTGTACAACTTGTTTAAGTATAAATAGTCGAGTTCATGCATTTGCATAATCTGAGACGGTGGAGCTTATGCTCAAAGCGACGGTGGAGCATTTTGCTCAAAGCGACGGTGAAGCTTATTTAAGCTTAAATATTGGTACCACATGCATGATGTCTAAGATGTTAGAGTTGCATAGTCGAGTTGCATTGTCGAGTCTTGTATTTAAGACGTTATGAGATGATTTGTTATGTGAAGATGTTTTAAGATGATTTGTATATTTGGATGTTTGAGACGTTCCTGTTCTATGTGATGAATATTGTTGTTGTTGTTAAGCATAGATATTTGAGTTATATGTTAATATAATTGATGTGAATCTCACCCCTTCTGTTGGAATTGCCGCCTCGTGGGCAAGTGCAGGTGACCAAGTGTAGGTTTGACGATGTGAGAGGTCCTTGTGAAGTCTTAGGAGCTCTGATACGTAACGGGATGGGATTTATCTTTTGTTTCTATTCCTTTATGTATCGTTTTTAAATTAATTATGACATTGGTGCGAAGAACTAATCTTTTAAAGAGTTTGAATTATGTTTCCGCTGCTACATTTTGAATAAAGACGAGGAATAAATTATTATTCATTTTGTTTAAAGATTTTATGAAATGTGACATCCTGATTATTGCGATATACTCTGATTATTTAAATGAAAATTTTAAGCTGGGATTTCGGGGTGTTACATATATCATAACAACAATCAGTAGCATCTTAAACAACATCATAAATCAACTTAATAGTTTGACTTGACAATGCAACATCGACACAACTTATGCAACTTAGACATCTTAATCATGCATGTGGTACCATATTGAGTATAAATATACTCCTAGGGCATAAGCCCTCGTCGCTATTGAGCATAAAAATACTCCTAGAGCATAAGCTCTCGTCGCTGTTGAGCAAAAGCTCCTAGGGCATGAGCCCTCGTCTCTGGATGAATATGCATGGACTCAAACTCTTAAACTTAGACATCACAAATAAACTCCAATAATTTGGATTACAACATCCTGAATCATATAACCACGCATGCAGCTTTTAGTTAGTAAAACATGGCAGCATGGCAGCAATCAACATCTCAAACAATAGCAAGATCGTAAACGTTCACATACATCGTCACTTAAAATTTAGAAAAGCATATACAAGTGTATAGGTCACAATAACAAATCAATTATCAGCTAACAACTCTACAATCCTTCTTAGTACCTCAGTACTTAATTCCCAAACCAGGGGTCATCTCATAACTAATCGTGCGACGGGAGTCGCATTATTCTAAAAGGTAGTCTGATACAGGACTACTCGCTATGGCGAGTGGGATCTCTCGCCTCGCGAACCATTACAGGGGTTACTCGCTACGGCGAGCTGGGTTGCTCGCCTCGCGAGCATCAGAGGTACTACTCGCTATGGCGAGTTGGATTACTCGCCTGGCGAGCTCCTGGGTGTTGCTCGCTACGGCGAGTAGTGTGGTCGCCTCGCGAACACTTCTGGGGGTTGCTCGCTATGGCGAGCTGTTCCATTCGCCTCGCGAGCGGATGAGTACTCGCCGTGGCGAGCTGGCAGCTCGCTGTGGCGAGCGGCGACAGAACAGTTACGGGATTACGAGGGTTTTCACCCAAAACCCCAAATTCCATCCTAATTCTTCAGATTTTTGACTATAATGATGTCTAAGAGTTATTCTAATGTCTGTAAACAGTTTACTACTTCAACGGTACATTTTTTCATCATCTAATCATCAATTTACCACTTATGACCTAATTCTCATATTCCTAATTCTCATGAAATAAACCTAGAATTTGCTAACTATAATCATGAATTACACGTTCTAATGATATCGTAATGAAAGGCTCACCCTTACCTTAAGAAATTCGAGCAGCAGCCTCTCCGGTTCTTCTCTTCCGTTTTCTCCCTTTTTCTCCCAAAGCTCTGAATTGTACGTTCTGTACAATTCTAACCTAACTCTCTCTATTTAAACCTCTTTTTGTTTGTTTTATTTAATCTTATTTCCCCACAACTATATCTAATTATAAAACAAACCCACAACTTATTATTTGTTTTAATTTCTAATCTTATTTTATTAAACAATAAAATAAGTCACAACACATCACATAAGTCACATAAATCGCATAATATCTCAAATATCACTTAATTCACACAAAATCATATAAATATACTCTATACTATATAAAATAAATTAAATAATTAAAACCGGCGTTACATTTATCTTCTTTCTAGCGGGTTAGTCAGGAAGTTCACAGGCGCCTCATTCTTCACTGATACTCCTGCTAGTCTGAATATATCAAAAAATACATCCCTAACAAAGTTGTGTTTGTACTTAAAGCCGAGAAGTTTCTTAAAATGAACGGCATGCTCCCCAAAAGTATCCAGGCACGCCTTACGACAAACAGGGCACACCTCATCAATAGGAAATAGTGGAATCATAAGGTGATATCTAAGGACCGTGCGATACTCTACTGGTGACATATGCTGACCTAACCCATCAATCAGTATAGCTAGACGAAAATCTTGAGCATGTACTACTTGCAAACATCCGAAAATTGCCTTTTATCTCGTGGTCATGTCAAACTTAACTTCCATATCCTGAACACTTTTACTAAAACGAGCACTCACCAAAACATGATGTGTTTTAGGAGGGACGATATCTTTGCTAGTAAAACTATTAACATCAAAATCTGAAATCGTACCACGAAGACCATCCAAAGGAGTATCAAAATCCGAGTTCATGCCACATAACCCACTGTATCTCAAAATATGATCTTGTAGCACCCAAGATTGTGCCCTAGAAGCCACAAAAGCGTATGAGGAAGCCTATAATGCTGAGTACAAACCCAACCCTCCAAACCTAATAGGTAAAGAAGCCAGCCTCCATTGAAGGTCCCCAAAGAAAGGACCTCCACCAACTACAATGTCCTCAACCGCTTCACGCAACTCTTTAGCAAACAGCATAGTCGCCTCCTCCTTGTGAATTGGTTGACACGTAAATGAGGAAGAAAATGCATTAACTCAGTAGCCTTGGAAGCTCTCTTCATGGGCAACCCATCAATAAAACCTTTATCTCGGCTAACAACCCCTCCAAGCAATTTCACCCCCAACGCCGGCCTCCCAATATCCGCATGGAACAACCCCCCACGATGTTTATTACCATCACATGAAGGCCAAAAGATCTCAGTCTTACGAATAACCAATTCAAGGCCTAATTCTGGTCCGAAAACCTGAATGTTGTTTAGAGCTTTAGCCACCTCTTCTGAATCCCCTACAAGAGTCTCATCATCAAGATACCAAGCATGAAGAAGAACTTTGCAACTATCTCTGATCTGATGAATAATAGGGTGTAACAGAAGAGCAAAAAGGAGCGGCCCTAATGGGTCGCCTTGTTGCATTCTAGTAGCAGACATAATATGTCCATCACCAAGGTATAATCTCGCTGCCTGTTCATAAAGAAACTCAACCCATAAAGAAATAGATTGACATCTCAATCTCACTTCACATAGTAGTGCCGACCTGTCTACCAAGTTGAAAGCATTTGAAAAATCTACTGTAAGCATAGTCAGGGAACCATCTCCATGTCGCAGGTTCAACACTCTGTTGACATTGTGCAAAATGGCCTCCGCCTCACCTGAAACCTCCACACCAAACTGAAAGTCATTGAGATATTTAGCCATATCTTTACCAACCCCTTTCATAGCAACTTTGGATACCAACTGCAATAGGTCGTATTCCGCCATCAGGCTTTAACGATTGTGTTAAAGATGCAGAAGCTACTAACTCTGCCAAACTCAAGGGACACCTTCCTCCTAACCATAGATTAACCACTAAAATAATAGCACATAAGAGATCTCTAGCCACAACTGAACCTTCTCCACACAATGAATCTAATAGGTGTTGGGTTTGCAAACCATCTTTACCACAAGATGTCTCTTTAGGAAATGACTTAATGCATTTGAGAACGGGGTTAACTTCAACCACAAGGGGAGATTTAGAAAACATGGTGGTCGACATAGAGGGAGGTGGCATGTACGAGTGTTTGACCCCCAAAATTTCCATAATATCTTCATTATATGGGGCTACTCCGGATGACCCCAACACTTTCACTGCCGATGTGAAGTGTCCATCAGCAACCTTACGAAGGCATTGTTTGATGTTAGTACCCATCTTTTTGTCTTTTTCCTCAAAATCCTTTCCTCCATTACCTGTACCAACTTGTCCAGACTCGCTCAACACACCATCAACCAACTCAGCAAAACCATCGGTTTCTCTCCACTTAGCCAAGCAACCCAGGACATGACGTTGTTTCAAAGACTTCCTATTTCCAGACCTATGATCTTGTCTAGTTTGAGGCTTGAACACTTGTAAAGTGCAACGAGGAAGCAACAACAATCGAACCCAAGGGCCTACAGAACTTGGATCACCAACCACCTGATAAAGAGCATCTTTTAATGCCTGAGAGAATGCAAGATGACAACTATGAGGAATATTCTTCACGGTGAAGATATGTACTTGGAGGACTTCATCCAACAACCTTGCATCCAAAACCATCCCCTCGTTTGCATCCAAAACCAATGTACTATATATTAGAACTTGAAAAAAGCTAACTCTATAAATTTTAAATCTTGCATGAGTAAAAGTTTTTTGCTTTAGGTGTGTGTATTAATGAAGTATGCTTCCCATAAACATTTGTTTTCTTTGTTGCATTACGATATATAGAAGGGACATGACATATCAAAAACAAGTCATGAGTTTACGAATAAAATAAATGAATGGAGGTTACTTTATTGTTGAGATGTTTATGCCAGATAGGAAAATGAGTTTTGTTACAAAATTAGCATCATCTTTTGTTAATGACGAAAATATGTACTTAAAATATGATTTTATTTATTCATATATACCCATTAAGATATTCGTCCTATATCGGTCGCAATAAATTTTATATGCAGATAACTTGCATTCAAAATTTTGTGTCTAACCCGAAAAACACCTGGTAAATACACTCCTAGTTAGAATAAAAAAAAAAAAAAGCAATTGAATATTGAAGGTGTATAGTAAACACTTTTATTCAAAGATTGGTTAACCTTATCCAATAGTTCATATTTATTTTTGTAAAAATAAATAAAAAAATGTCTCCTAGGGTAGGAGGAGACCTATTTAGGTCTCCGCACCGGAAACTGAGCCGTAGTTGAATCATATTTCATGGAAAAGTGTTTATGTTTTAGCTTGGGATTAGATAAAGTAAAGTAGTAAGTATATGACACCCTTTAAAGAAGTTAGTTATTTTAGGGCTTAAATGCTCTTTTGATCCCTTAAGTATTTAAATGGTATCGCTTTGGTCCCTCAACTAAAAAAAAGACTGTTTGAGTAAGTTTTTTTATAGTCTTGTTTTGGTCCCTTCTATTAGGTTTCCGTTAGGTTAAATAAAAAACGTCAAGTGTGAACACGTGTCACCTTGTCATTGGCTCTGAGAATTTTTTTTACAAAGAAAAAATATATTTTTTGTAAAATAGAAATTTACAGAACCAATGACAAGGTGACACGTGTCACTTTGTCATTGGCTTGGGAAATTTTTGCAAAAAAAATTAAAAAAAAAAAGTCTCAGAGCCAATGAAAAGGTGACCGTGTCCAGGAGTTAACTTTTTTTTTTTTAAAACCCTAACAAAATCTAACGGAAAGGACCAAAACAAGACAAAAAAAAACTTAAGATACTCAAATAGTCTTTTTTTTAGTTAAAAGATCAAAGCGATACATGTTAAATACTTAAGAGATCAAAAGAGCATTTAAGTCTTATTTTAGTGGTTGAAAATTTCATTTGGCAATAAAAGAAAAGAACAAATCCACAACACTCCAGGAATCTCTAGAAGATTTAACATTGATAGCTAATATGCAGCCTAAAGAGTTCAAAAGATGACCCAAATTTCATGTGCACTATCATGAGAGGGCTATCATGTGTAAAAACAAATTTGCAAAATGAACCTATCAAAATCAAACACCTTGAACTTATATTGACATGACTATTTATCGTTACGTGTTGTAAAATATCAACTTTATGTAGCTATTTGCACAACATGAGCATACATATGGTCCAACAATATTTTTTGCAGTTAGGATAAGGATTCGATTTCTTAACGGACACTTTTTTCCTACATTGGTCCCCTATTTAATTTCGTTGAACAAATTATTGGTCTTTCCATGCCATTTTTCTTGTCTTTTTATCTCTAATAGGTCGATAGGAAAATGTAGTTTGTGTTAGTTCACATTAAGAACTAAAGATTATTTATCATGTAAGTATAGCCGGTACCTGCAAGGACGTTGATATGCGTTTAAACCCAATTTTTTTTCAACATTTTCAACTTCTCCAAACATGGACAAATTCAACTAGGAGAAGGCCATATATATATATATATATATATATATATATATATATATATATATATATATATATATATATTACAATTAATCTTGTTTTTTAAAAGCTCGGGCATGTTTTTATCAACGTACCTATTTAAACCAATGTAAATCAACATGATTATATATAGTATATAGTTTTCGAATTTTCTCATACTCACATGCATAAGTTTGGATGCACTGCTGCCTTTTCCATCATTTACGTACTCTTGCTGGTATTGATAAAAGTGTAAATTTTGAGTATGATTTGAAGTTAGTTTTATATATAAATTAGTCCTATCGGTATGTATTTTTTAATATAGTTATATATGCTCATTCATTTTATTTGATATTTTTTTAGAGATTATTGCCTACATGGGAGAAATAAGTATGTTTTGCAATTCTTTTTTCTTTACCATTGTTTTGTTACATTGGGTTTTCTTGGTAAAGTTCTTAACTAATCACAAAATGATATTGTGCTAACTCTTTTTTTTCATTAGATTTTTGTCCGTTGAGTTTTTTTAGTAAGACTTTAATGAGATAGACTTTCGATGAATCATGCAAGAGATTGTTATGAATATTTTTAAAATTGAATATTCATTAATGAGTGGGTACTATTTTGATTATACACTTGTTTTCTTGTGTCATATAAATAGAACTATCATTGTAGATTTGGAGTAGAAATACACATTTGAAGATAATACTATCACACACTTTGTACTCTGTATTACTCTAATTTTGATTAATTTCATGACAATAACTATATTTTTTGTTCCATTAAGAAGATAATTTAGATCCACCACTAATCCATAATTTGCCTTTGAATAGATTGGCTATTGCAAAAAATATGTTCTTTGTAATCTCTAAATGGAAGCAGCATGCGAATTCTTAGCCGTCCTTTTTCTTGTTCAAATTAGGTTTTGGACCCACCATTTATGCCTATCTTTAGTGACTAGATTATACTAAAATATTGCCTCAAATGCTATAAACTTTATAACTTTTTAACATTATGGAACTCAAATAAATGCTCTTTTTTGGAGGAATGAAATACAGAATAGGATTGGAACATTGAGCGTGTCTCAAATATCTTAACCCACTCAAATAAACACAAGATGTTCACCTTTTTTTCTAACGTATTTCGTAAAACAAACGAGAAATCGATAGGATGAAAAAAGGTACGATCTAAAATGTTTTATTTAACTTTAAAAAAAATGATGTTTATACTTTTGTAAAGGCTAATAAATTAAATATCATAAAATGACAAATTTAACCTTAATTTTTTTCGGCAGTTAACTATCTTGATTAAAATTCAACAGTTAACTGCCGATGAAGTTATTTTTGGTATTTTAACTGTGTTTGGAACAACATTAATCAGCTTTAAAACCCTAAGATCTAGTTAGTGACCACAAAATTATGGACCTAAGTTACTAACCTAACTGCAAAGAATTTCGGTTGGTGACAAGAAAGAAGAAGAATATTAAGGCAGCTTCACGTGACTGTTAACCAATGAGAATGATTCATGAACATAGAGTTAAAGATTTGCACATGGTGCACAATTGGTCAGCATCTAATAAGGTACGGGAAATTAAACAAATAGCAAGATGAAGAAGAATTATATTTTTATTATGCACTAATGATTCCATTAACAACGTTTTTTCACAACGTAATGTTGCTGTCGTTATGGCTTGTATTTTGAGTATTTTTTTAATCTTACATTATTGCTTGAATAGTCTCACAACAATTTTATTTTCAAAATTTTTTTTTAAGTGAAATTTTGTTCTTCACACTGAAGCCTCACATTGTGTTGCTGTCGTCGAACAAGGGGTTTGCGTAAAAAAATTCACAACGTTTGATTTCACTTTTCTTTTCTTTATGATACAAAAATAAAGAAATTATTTTATTCTATTTTTTTAAATATAGTACCGAATTAGTTGTTAGCTTGATAAATCCGAAGTATGATTTAAAAAATAAACCAAGTTAAAAACAAATCTACAAAATTAAACAAGTTGAAGTAAGTTTGTCAAATCTTACATTATGGCTTACATTATTTTCTATATCTCAAATTTTCCCAAACAACTGGTATCAGAGTTTTTGGTTTGGTCCAATGATAGGAGTTATTAGTACGCTCTGTGGGCGGAAACATTATTTGATCTTCCACATCAAAAAAGAAGGGTGGTATTATGAAAATGTTACAATCTTAAGTCGCGCTGTGAAGTATGGGCTAAAGGAAATTGATGGAAGAATCAATTTTGCCTTGTAGAATTTTCATGTCAATGATGCGTTGATGCAACTTGAATTACACAAGGGGTTGATTAGTACACGAGTATTGATTAATATAATGCAAATTGTGTTAGGAGATTATCTTGGTGGTTGAAGAACTTTCGGCCGACATAAAAGTTGCACCATGAGTTTTCCGCATGATTTTCGACATGCGATATTCTTGTAGTGGTTTAACTTCGAATGAATTGTACTCCTTATGATGGAGTATGATAGTTCTTTTGAACTATGATTGTCGATAAAAACAATGTGAAAATTCTTGAAGTGATTTATCTTCAAGTGATTATACCCTTTATGATGGAGTATGATGGTTTTTTGAACTATGATTGCAAATGAGGACAATGAAAGTGGATTTATCATTTTTTATCAAAGTGAAGATTATTGGTGTTGGTTAATATACATGTTGAAGAACTCTAATATTACTTAAAATTATAAAGGAAGAGGTAGTGCAAGACAATCAGCGTTGTATCCTGAAGTGCAAGACAAAGATTTGGTTTCGTATTTTGTTTACTTTTTTTGTTTCGCTAGTATTATAGGCCACAAAGTTGTTTTTGAAGTGCAAGACAATCAAGTGATTCTTTCAATTGTTTGTTTTATTACTTGGCAAGTCTTGTAGGCCACAAAGTTGTTTCTTGAATCATATATATACGCTCCATTTAATTTTTTCTCTTATATTGTTGTCTTTGAATGCTCTGAGATGTAGTTAAGTAATTGCTTTAAAAAAGTGTGGATGTATCGGGGGATCGTGTGACAGTTGAAGGTAGTTTTTATGTTGTAACAATTTTCACATAATGTTATTATCTGGTTGTCGTTAGACAACAATCGTGATTTTTCTCCACTTTAAAATTTCAACATTACGTTCTTGTGTTGTAAATGAATTTCTTTAATTTCTCTATGTCGGATTTTTCCAACACTTTTCAAATAATAGAATGAAAACTTTGTTCAATTTTGTCTTAAAACATCCAAACATCCTAATGAAAATTTTGTTTAACCACCCTCCACTTCACTTCATTCTATCATGTTTATTCCACTTCACTTTATTTGTTTAAAAATAACCAATGAAAGAGCCTAAAGTATGTTTTCTAAATAAAGATTAATCCATAGAACTTTGTCTTTTTAGTTGAACATTGAAAGGCTAGTATTCGATTTGGATGCATGGGGGTCACATCTCATCCACAAATGTTTCGTGAATAAAGATGCTGCGGATATGCCTTTGAAACACACACTCATAATTGTATCGTTTTCATTTCATAAGCATATATTCAAAATACTTTTTTGTTAAAAAAACACATATAGTGTTATTTAATATCAACAAAAAAAAGTATATTTAGAATGATAAAATACAACAAACAGACTAAGATATTATAGTATTTTCTAAATCACATATAAATCTAAAATTAAACATGGCCTTGAACTATATAGTGACCTTGAATGGATGACAAAACCATTATTGAAAATATAAATTACTATGAGCTTCATGAAAGGTTTTAATGTCTTCACCAAAAAAATAAAATACTAGAACAACTTTTTTTGGTTCTAGCACTTACTCATAAAAGTAAAATCTGGATTGAAAAATATATTTTTAAATTAAAAAAACTAATTATTCTTGTATTTATTGCTTTGTCAAAAAAGACAAAGTGGATATACAGTGGACACCGCCAATCGCAAAAATTAGTTATACGTCAAAATCTGGTATGCGATATTCTTAATTGCATGCCTTGAACTTGGAGTTATGGGTTTGAGCATTTATAGTGTTTTTAAGGGTTAGGCTTGACATTAAAATTACTTATACTTTTGAATGTGTAGTATCGATGATGAAATTTTTGATTGTGTCTGTAATAAATCGAAGATGATCTGTCAATTCGAAGAAAACAACATCGCAACAAGATGAAAAAATCATAATACACTGCCCAAGAAACTCAAATCTATGTAAATGCCACTTATTTAGATAAAATGATAGAAATTAGAAGAAAAAAAACGATGTAGAAAGGTAATTTCAGGTAAAAAATAATTCAAACCTACCTCCACACGATGAATGAAAAAGATAAAATGTTAGAGGTAAGATGGAACATCTCCCATTAAAAATCTAGGACCGATTCATAAAAAGGTTTTTTATTTTCAACAAAGTTCTTATTTAAAACATCTTTTACTAAGGAAAAAAAACTATTTTCTAGGTCAATTTTTTGGAAGTGTTTGAAGGTTAAGTCAATTCTAAAGAACACTTATTTTTCTCTGTGCCCAAAACAACCTCAAGCACTTTACTTGTGCTTTAATTTGTGTTTTTCCATTTTAAAACCAAACAAGGGGAAAAGGGCCCATTAATTATCTCAGCTATTATCATATATAAACTTTTTAAAAAACTTATAAACTCAATTAAACACTACTATCTTTGTTAAATTTTTAATATATAGTATTATAAACGAATAATTTCGCAATATTGTGAAAGATGTTCCCTTTTGTCTCTTCCATATTCAACGAGCCAATAATAATGGGCTCTAATAATGAGAAAGAGCAAGCCGAACATGAAATAGATAAAATAAAGTTACCACCCATAATATGCTCAATTTTGATGTTGACATGGGTGTAGGTGTTAACCAATATCATGTGGCACACTTAATATATAATCAATTCTTCATAAATATATAACTAGAACTTTGATCTATAATCAAGAGGTTGTGTCAACCGTAAAGATTGGGTTAAATAAAATGAACTAGACTTTGACATCATTGTGACAAATTAGTGTTTTAATTTTGATCGAGAGAAGCAACATTATCGAGAAGACTTATCATGCAGAATGAATACGACCAAGAGTTTTGATAGAGAACAAGATTTCTTAAAATTTAAATTGATTGATAAAAAATAGTAAATAAGCACAAAGAATGCCCTATAAAGGGAGGAGATTATCTCAAATCTTGTTTTATCATGTTTTCTCAATTGGAGATATTCACACCCTTAAGTCTATCTATATCCTCTTTCTTTACTTTAAATTCTCTCAATTCTTTTTTCCCCCTCTCCTATCAGATCAATGTCTTGAATCGCACGTCACTCTTTTATGACATGAGAGAATCTCCTTTCAATATCCTATGTATAGAGAGCGTTAATAGAAAATTAACAAATTAACTATCGGTCAACAAATTAAACTAACTATCTACTAACAAACTCTAACTAACTTTTATATTTTAATTAGTCCCCACAAACTTAGGGCAACTAAATTCTTAATCAAACTTTGAATAACAAATCTCAAATAAATAAATAAAATTGTTCTAAAATGACCTAAGATTTAAAAATTCTTACATGTACGGCCAAAAACACATACACCCGAACACACAAAGGTCCAAATCACCAATCTTGGATTCTCGCTATCCCTAATACATCAATGACTAATAACGGTCGCCAAAGTTAAACATTGATGAACACAGTCCTTATCAGACTCTCATCAATCCCTAACGACTCTTCACAACAAATGCAAGATACACAATTTCTATCTTTACTACATCTCAGACTCTTGAGCGTTACATGCTCGCTAGTACCACTTCCTTACATCAACCTCAACAATAGTCGCCAGAGTTAAACATTGATGAGCATCGTCCGTAACTGACCCTCCATCAATCCCCAACGACTCTTTACACTTCCTTCACAACAAATGCAAGGCACACAATTTTTATCTTTATTATATCCCAAACTCTTTGCTCTCATATTGACTTGAACGTTACAAGTTCGCATGTACCACTCCCCTACATCAAACTCGACAATAGTTGTTCCATCTCAACCAACTCATCTCGATCACGCGGGATAAAAACTAATACAAGTATTACTGTTTGAAACATCAACGAGTTCCATGTAGGAAGATATAGATTAGTTTTATTTTTTTATTCAAAATATGCAACCCTATAAAATGAAGAAAAATATTGATGTTGACCTAAATATTAAAAAGAAAAAAGAAGCAAATAAAATAAATGATTGTCGGTGGATTCATGAATTTTTGATGAACTGCAAGCTAAGCCAAGTAAGGTTGACACTTTTTTACACCAACTACTTTCTTTTCTCTCTCTCAAGCTTATCCCTCTCCACCACTTGTTCTTTCTTCTCTTTTTTTGTTATTTCCAAAACACAAACTAAGAAAGTTTCAGTTACAAGAAAAACAAGAACAAGAAGAAGATGAACAACGGTTGTGAACAACAACAGTACAGTGGTATTGAGACACAGTACATAAGAAGACATCACAAACATGATTTAAGGGACAACCAGTGTTCCTCTGCTCTTGTTAAACACATCAAAGCACCAGTTCATCTTGTTAGTACTTTTTGTTTGTTCTAAATTGTGTTCTGTCAAGTTTTGTGTCTGATTTATATGGTGGAATAAAAAAATAAACATTTTTTTCTTTCATTTTTTCAAGATCTTGATTGTCTTGGTCCATTTTTTTTTAGATGTATGGTTATTCTAGATTTGTGTTTTATGAGGGTATGATAAAAAATTATTTTTTTCAGCTCATAAGATGCTAGTTTTGATTGGTTTATGGTTGTGAAATATTTTTTTTTGAAAAGGGCTGTCTTCATTTTTTACAAGAGATTTGGTTTGAATTTTCATATAACATATTGTTTATGAAAATTGTAAACATAGTCAGAAATTTTTTAAGGTTGGATTTGGATTTGTGAATTTTGACTATATTATAATCCAATTTTATTGTTTGTGATACATTTAATTGATGTTTAGTTTCATTAAGTTGAAGAAAAAACTTTATGTGATGACATGTTTAACTATTTGGTGAATTTTGTGCCAAAAGAGAAAATTAAAAGAAGTTGATTGGTCTAATTAGTTTATATTTTGTCTTTTTCAGGTGTGGTCTCTAGTTAGAAGATTTGATCAGCCACAGAAATATAAACCATTTATTAGCAGGTGTATTATGCAAGGCGACCTTAGTATTGGAAGTGTAAGAGAAGTGAATGTTAAATCTGGTCTTCCAGCTACAACAAGTACTGAGAGGTTGGAACAACTTGATGATGAGGAACATATTCTTGGTATCAGGATTGTTGGTGGTGATCATAGACTGAGGGTATGATTGTTAATAATCCTTTGTTTTTCTAAATTGAAGTTATTTTTCTATATCAAGTATTGTTAACTGATTATTTTCTTTCTATACAAATGAAGAAATTGTATAATATGGTATTTCTAATCATGAGAGCTTATTATTACTATGATTAGGAATTTATGCAGTCAGCACATTGGTAACTGTTAAATCAAAGATTTGACGGTCTAAATTACAAGTTCTGTATTTTGAATTTAAAAAAAAATAAAAATAAAAATTTGCATATTTTGTAAATTGTCCGATGTGAATCCAATGGTCACCAATGCACTGAATGCGTGAATGGAGAGATTATCTTATAATCTTGGCTACTCTACTATTTTACATTATGCTTGCCATATTTTTCTACTTATTAATAGAAATGGTCTGAATTCATTTTTTATGTTCTTATGTTGATACTAAATCATGTTCATATGTTCTTATGTTTATGTTCATAGGTGTATTTTCTAGCATTGGTTGTAAGCTGAACGGATACTAAATCGTGTTTTTCTCTAATTTGCAGAACTATTCCTCCATAATCACAGTCCATCCGGAGGTTATTGACGGAAGACCAGGTACAATGGTGATTGAATCATTCGTCGTGGACGTGCCTGAAGGGAACACGAGGGACGAAACTTGTTACTTTGTGGAGGCGTTGATTAGATGCAACCTAAGTTCTTTAGCTGATGTCTCAGAGAGGATGGCCGTGCAGGGTCGAACCGATCCTATCAATATCAACCCATAAGATTGTATAAAGGGAGAAAGAAGTTGAGTTTCATCATGCAAATTATATGAAGCTTTGATTTCTGATCCCAAGTCCAAGTGTGGAGAATGGTTGGAATATGATTTTTCCTTCCTGTGTTCCTCAAAAGTTTTGGATGCTTATTTTCTTCCTCTTATCATGGATACATTCCCCAAGTCCTTCGACTTATTTAGTTGTGTATTCCCCTTTTGAAAATGGAAGTTTCTCTTATATAGATTTTAGGTTGGGATCCTCATGGGACCGAAAAATTCTAGTAGGAGAGAAAAACACTATGTGAATAAAATAATATAATCTTATTCACCGAGTTTTTCTCTCTCTGACTAGAATTTTCCGTCACCAGAAAGGATCTCACGTCTTGTTTTTGTAAAATGAGAATCTAGGCTTCATAAGCACTTGTTGGACTGGGAATGGGAAAGTTGTTTTTTTCCTCTTGTTAAATTCTTCTTGGATCTTGTGGATGATGTTGTGTTATTACAGTTATTTGTAAATACTTTTGTTGGGAAAAAGACTATTCATGGAGTCTTTTTATGTTTTTTGTTTAGTAGCAAACTAGGGAGAATTAGTTACTTTTCTTAATAAGTAGTTTAGGTTATCTATTTCTCTTTTTCCTTGTTTAGGACTTTGTTTAGAACACAACAAAAAATATATATTTTGCTACTAGTTTTTCTTTTCCAAGTATTGTAAGTGCCTTCAAATTCAACTTGTCTTTTTTCCCTTTTATGAGGAAGATAATGCATCTCATAAGAAAAATGTTATAAAACAATATGTGAAACTTTGTATCTTAGAAGGTTCTACAGTCTAACATGAGAGGGTAACTAAGGTGAGGAAAAGGAAATTAAATATACACAAACACATAAAGATAGTTGAAATGAAAAAATAATAATAATCAAATTCCTCAGCAGACAGGACATGATTAATACGCAAATATGATTTTGTACAATTAATTATTCATACCATTTTCAATCTTTCATGCCATGTTTTCAAACATAAGTTAAACTCATGCAGGAGACAAATTTTTGCACAACGAAGTAGCAGTACAGGTTAATGAATGAATAATTTGTTTTGGTGATTCAACTGAGCACTCAATTTTCAGTTTCCATGTGCACCATTAGACAACCAGCTTATATTGTCTGAATAATTTGTATCATAGCCTGTATTTTATTTTACATGTGCATGCTAATAAAATATAGTATACCTGACATCAATTTAATGTGAAAATGAGAAAGAAAATGTGGAAAAATGATCCAATAGTCAGAAGAAAAAAAGTATTCTACAACAATACGTTTACATCATCACTATTTTTTTTTTGTTATGACGTACATAGATCAGATAAGGCGCAACCACATAGCATACTAAGAATTTAATATTCTATCGAACCAAATCATTATTTTTATGATGTACAAAGATCAGACACCGCGGCAACCATATAGCATACTAGGAATTTAATATTCTACTGAACCAAATCTTTTATATCAGTTGTTGGAAAAGACTACATGTCTACATCTAAGTCACAAATTGTAGAGTGGTGGATGTTGGTAACTTAACTTGCATGGTATCCTTCTTCAGGAGATTGAGTGTAAAGCTTTACAGTGGGAGCTAAACCATGCAGATGGTGATGATGTTGACCCCCAAGTAACGTATCAGTTACAAGATTTTGATTTTGTGACTTGCAGAAAAAGTAAACTATTTAAGGTGAAGATTGCAATTTAAGGAGAAGAGTATTTCAATATATTAAAATGGAAGAGCGTGACTCTCTAATAAGTAACACAGTCAATCCTTGATATAATATTATGCTCTCTTCGCGAACACACCTTCCATTCATGTAACAAGAGAATAATAAAGCGAGTGCAGTGCACAAGGCTCGCACCAGATGGAAACTGTGGAGAATAATGCATGCATCATTACATTCCACAAGCGAAGAGGTCGCTTTCAAGATTTGAACTCATGAACCTTCCGTCACAAGGCACCAACCTTACTGTTGCACCAAAATTCGCCCTCAACAAAAGCAAGAAATGCTTCAAGTTATTCCCTGGATCTCTCATTACCAACGATCATTACAAGCACACTTTCCATTTTTAAAATGGTGAAAACGGCCACCATCTCGGAGTAAAATCTCGCGTTTTCGAACCAAAGAAATGTACTTCGCTATTGTATGACAGTCACAACAAATTCTCGTGTTCTTAACAATCCTAATTGGTGATCCACCTTTCATTTTCATCACTCCATATACCATTGCCAACTTCTCAGGGTGACTCATAAGAATTTTCTCTTTCTCATTGTCATCAATGTTCTGACATACACAACTGAGATCAGGTGCATAACCGAGCTTTCGAATTTCGGAGATTAATTGATATAACTCAAAATATATTTCCCCTTCTTCTGGATGTGGTCTTCCTTCTGTAGAGAACACATGAATACTTTGATTAACTTGTGTCCAGCTCCAAACTGGTGGACTTTTCATCGCCAACATAGTCATCGAGCGTTTTAGACGCTCAACGTCATCCCATCGGTTTAAATTCGAATACAAATTCATCATCAAAACATAGTTAGCAGAATTATTTGGTTCCATCTTGAAAAGCTTCCTTGCTGCAATCTCAGCTAGCTTAATATTTTTGTGAGTTTTGCATGATGCAAGAAGAGCACCCCAAATACTAGCATCTGGCTTAATTGGCATAGTTTCGATGAAATGTGAAGCTTCGTCGAGAAAACCGGATTTTCCAAGAAGGTCTACCATGCAAGAGTAGTGCTCAATTGTTGGGACAATATTGTAATCTTCTTGCATACTGTCAAAATACTTCCATCCTTCATCGACTAAACCCGAATTCTTGCAGCCGGATAGAAGAGCCGTGAACGTTATCACGTTAGGTCTAATACATCTTTCACGCATCTTGTCATAAAGAATCATTGCTTCTTCTCCATGGCCATGAATGGCATATCCCATCATCATGCAATTCCAACATGGAAGTGTTTTCTCTTGAATTTTGTTGAAAACGTTGTATGCTACTTTTAGTTTTCCTGCTTTACTATACATGTCAATGAGTGCTGTTGCAATGTATATTTCATCCACAAACCCTAGTTTCATACTAAAGCAATGTAACTCTTCACCTTTCTTCAACAGAGATGGACCTGCACATGCACAAAGTAAGCTGCAAATCGTGGTTGAGTTAGGTTTTACATTCTCGGCTTGCATTTGACTGAAAATCTTTAGGGCGTCCATGTACTTCTCGTTTTGAGAACACCCAGATATCAAAGCAGTCCAAGTCACCACATTAGGAGTGATTCCGGAACTCTTGATCCGATTGATGATAGTCAAAGCTTCATCGATACGGCCTTGCATTGAATAACCAGAAACCAAACCGTTCCATGTCACTAAATCAGGTGTTATCCCTTCTTCAACCATTTGGTTCAATAGTTTTACGGCTTCACCAAACAGTCCCTTGAAGTAGTAACCTGATATCAACGAATTCCAAGCGCAAACGTTTTTATTTTTCGCACGATGGAGCACTGCCTGAGCTTTTTCTAAGCAATCATTCTTAACATACATATCCACCAGTGATGTACAAACATAGACATCATAGTTAAGATTACTTCTCATTATGTAACCATGAATTTCTTTCCCTAATTTAAAGAAACCTAATTCAATAACTGCTTGCAGAGCACTAGTTATCGAGCATGAATCCGGCTTGAAGCCTGAACTATGCAGACTCCGAAAACTAGTGAGAACCATTTCAAATGATCCCTGAAGAAGATAACCCGACAAAATTGAATTCCAGGTTATAATGTCCGGTTTAATTCCGGAACACTCCATTCCTTTGATGATAGTATCCAATGCATCATTCAAACAGCCATTGACAGCATAACTAAAAATTATCGTGTTCCAAGACGATAAGTTACGACTATGATCCTCCATCGAATCGAAAACCGCTCTAGCAAGTTTGAATCTACTGTTTCTAGAGTACATGCTAATAATGGAATTGCAAACTAAAGTATTTGAAACTAGTCCAAATCTTAAAGCATACCCATGAAGTTGTTTCCCTTCATTCAAAGCTTTTAATTTTCCACATGCTTGCAACATCTTGACAGTGGTGCCAGCAGTGGCTTTAGCCGAAACACTCTGCATGTCACAGAACAATTCTAATGCATTCTTCCACCTCTCACTCCTCAAATTTGCCATAACTATAGTATTCCACAAAAAATCTTCTTTATAAGGAGTCTCATGAAATACTTGATTAGCTTTATCTATACTCCAACACTTCTCATAGAAATTGATCAATGCACAACTCAAGTGTACATCAACATGAAACCCTTTCTTGATCAAACAAGCATGAACTTCCAAACCAAACAAAAATTCCCTTAAAGCCAAACAAATTTTCAGAACAAAGGTGAAAGCTTTGCTATCAAATTCAACTCCTTTACTATACAATTCATTGAAAACTACCAAAATCTCAAATGGGTCACCTCCAAAACTTTCAAATTCATCTAGAAAAGAATTCCACAAAAGATAATTTCTTGCAAATCCCACAAAGAATATCTTTATTGCTGACACAAAATCACCAAATTCCAAATAGTTTCTCATCATGGTTCCATCAATTGTAGCAAAGCTAGCATTTTTAGGTGTTTTAATAATCTGGGCATGCAATTCCTTGACAGAATTCAAAGTTCTTAACTCATTCAAATCACCAAAAGTGTGAAAAAATGGAGAAGATTTTGGTGATGAAAATTGAATAGTAGAAGGAGGAAAGAGATGGGTTTCTCGTATTGGAAGTGAAATTGAAGTGGGTGAAAGGCTTTTTGGTAGCATTTGGGATTTTGGGTTGTGAAGAGAATGAGGATTTTGGTGCTTAGAGAAGATGCAAAATGTCATTGGAATGAATGAAAAAATGAAAAGATGGGAGGGACAATTAGGAACTGAAACTCCAATTATCAATTTTCTAATTTCACCATCTTTTAATTTCTGATACTGTTGGGGATATTAGAAATTGTGTTAGATTTGTGAGGAGCATCTCAGATTTTGGGATAAGGTTATCCTTGTAACTCATAATAAAATGTGGAACAAAAGAAGTTAAAGTGGTTGGGTCAATCTAAGTGTACATTAGTCGTAATAATCTCTATATACCAATGAGCTATTGGTCTAACTTAATGTGCTATATTTTGATCTTTGACTCTTGCGTGTGAAAAAAATATACTTAGTAGGATGGAACAATTCACACTGTGTTGTTGGATTGTGATGGGGTTTTAAATATTCTTGTATCTGGTTTTGAGTAATCACATAAATAAGATTGAATGTCATGTCTTAACAAAAAATCTTAGTGTATTAAGTTATAAGAGTATCCTCATTTGTATGTTATTCAACATCCACTATTACATTCAATGTGAAATTCTTACTAACAATTGATCAATTTTCCCCCTTAATAAGTGTGAGTTCATCCATTCATTTGGACATGCTATCAGGCAAACACAAGTTTTTCCACCTACACACTTGCACCATAATTGATGTTCCATTAATGGGACATGTTGTCATACCACCTTATGACGACTTTTAATACAAGGAGTCGCCCGAATCAAGTTTTGATACAACAATTAGGTTGTGAGTGGCTCCAAGGGATCGCTATATCGGGCTTTGAGTAGTTACACAAGTGAAATTAGACACAACATCTCAATCCAAAATCTTATGGATTCTTACTAACACTTGATATATAAATAATTCCCCCCTCAATTATGAGTAAATCCATTCATTTGGGTATGATCTCCTCAAGCGGAAACTTTTTCATTCATATACACTTGTATCATCATTGGTGCTCCATCAACATGACACGTCATCTAACCACCATTGTTAGGAAGACATTTGATATTAGGAGTCGGTAAGACCTGACTCTAAAACCACAATTGAATCATGAGGGTGTTCGAGAGATCATCACATCGACTTTGAGCAACCAAACAAGTAAAATTGAACACCACAATCCAACTCAAAATCTTAAGGAATTAGACATATGAGTCCCCTAAGTTAAATGTTGTTTGACATCTATTTTTTTATCTAATATGAGACTCTTTTTTTTTTCCTGTATTGGTCTAGTAAGTAACACGCACTTAAATAAAATACACATGAGAGAAGGAAAGTGTGGAGATCCGTGATCAAACCCAGACATGCTCTCACAACTAAACCACTAAAGTGTAACAATGAGACTAACTCACACGTGATATAGCAACATATGTTTCATAAGCTATCTCAAAAAAATTAGTCACTAGGAATCGATCGTAGATACTTCATACTTAACATTATAAAAGAAGCTGTAATCTCTATATTTAATACTGATTTTTTATTTAATATTATTTTAAGTTGAACAGTACTGCCTTTTATTATCTTAATATGTAAGTCACTAGATACCCTAGGTCAGATTTGATATTTTTGGTTTTACTAAAAGAAATAATTTTTAATGCCAAGAAGCTACTTCTTACTCAAGAACGGGAACCATTCCAACAAAAGAGCTTTTACAGTACTCGATAAATTGAAGGGGATTTTGTTCATAAAATTGTTCATAAAAATTGTATATTTTTGTTCATAAAATTGTATATTTTTGTTCATAAAGTAGAAACATTTATGAATATATTATAGACTATCTTTTTGCTCTTGTTAACAAATATTTTTAGATATAACCACTCAGACTTTAAATCTAACAATAAAAAAACAATAGATAAAAAGGACATTGATTTTTTAATGATTTACGTATAAATGTTAGTTAATGGTAAAAAAAATAGGCTTAATTAATGATTTGATCTTTTAAGTTATTTGTTTGTTATATTTTAGTTTCATAAGTTATTAACGTTACAATTTGGTCCCTTTAAGTTATATTTCGTCAACCAAATAAATTTCCACCGTCAAAATCGTCAACCCAATGTCTAAGGTGAATACATATTGCAAGTTGTCACGTCACCTTTCACATATGCATATTTAACATTTTGTCAAAAGACTGACAGCGAGGATTTATTTGACTAACATATAGTAACTTAAGAAACCAAATTGTAAGTTAATAACTTATGGAACTAAAATGTAACTAACAAATAAATTAAGAGACCAAATCATTAATTAAGCCAAAAGTATAGACGTTAATTAGTTGCTAAGTTGCCACCGGCCATTGGTGTTGGTATGAGTTGTAAAGTATGAATAATGAATCAGAATTGCTTGATTCTATAATCTAAGCCTTACCACTTTCTAGTCATCAATTTCTTGTCCCTTCTTCCAAAGTAACCAACCTTACCTTTCTATACACCTCCTTTTCCTATTATAATTAGCTCCATTATCCATAAATTTGCAAAAACCACACAAACCATAGAGCCATTAAAAGAGATCAAGATACACACAAAGAGTGAGTGAAGATGTCAGATTGGGGGCCAGTTTTTGTGTCAGTGGTGCTCTTCATTCTCTTGACTCCTGGTTTGCTTGTCCAAATACCTGGTAAAGGCAAGATGGTTGAGTTTGGCAACTTTCAAACTAGTGGATTATCCATACTCATTCATTCCATCTTGTATTTTGCTCTAGTTTGTATTTTCTTTTTAGCTATTAGAATTCACATGTACATGGGGTAAATGATTATCTCACTATATACATATTTAATTTATGTATACAAAGATTGTTCAATGCTTTATATCTTATGGTTTGAACTTTGAATTGTGGAGATTGCTTTTCATGAAATAAAAGTTTTTATTAAAGATTATATATAGCATTCAATGTAGTAACAATTCCAAAGCTCTACTTTCTAATAGTTTTTTTTTTGTTTATAGACTTTTGATTATTCTTTTATGGACATATGATAGTGGTTAGTTTGTTGGTGAATGAATAATTTGTAAGAAGTAAGAATCGAACCTTAAACCTCTCTCTCTCAATATGTGTTCAACGTCCCAACCTATTGCACTTGGCTACACCTTTGGAGACATACTTTGGAAAGGAATATTGATTATTTGTTGATAAAAGACTGGAATTTCTTGTGGAATAAGGAAGAGCAAAATGCAAATTTTGTTCTTGAATGATGATGGGCACATATGAATATAGGAAAGTAAGATGATTTATACGTATAAAGATGAGAACTTATGACAGGCGCATGCATACAAGTGAAATAGAAAACAAATGATGAAAGCAAAAAATGAAAGAAAAAAAAAAGAAAGAAAGAGAAAACGCCACACACAAGAGAGTCATAAGTCAATAGAAGATTGACATTAAACGTAAGATTACCTTTAATAAGAATCTAGATGGTTCATGTAATAATCTAGTAACATGTTTGGTTGTGCGATTGGTCACTACAACCGTCCGTTTGGGTTGCTTTTTTCGTGAAAACAAGAAGCTAATAATACTTGCTTCAGAAGAAAAAAACGTCTATTGCCTCTTGGACATGAAAACAAAAAGGCTAGGATGATTAATCTCTCAAAACTCACAAAGGAGTGTAATACTCCCCTCTGTTTCAAAATATATGTCCAAGTCAACTATTTCACATATGTCAATGCATAATTTTGACTGTTAATATCTTTAATTATCTTAAGTAAAAAAATTATAAAAATTTAATATTTTGAAAATATTTGTCGAGACAAATCAAACAACATCTTACATGCTAATATTTTGTATTTGTACATTAATTATAAAGTATGGTTAAAGTAAGTCAAGTGAATAGTGCACACTGCAAAAATTGGACATGTATTTTGAAACGGAGGGAGTATAATTCAATCAAACAAAAGTTATAAATACAAATACAACCGTGCTTATAACATAGCAAAATTGTCCCGAAGTATTTACCATGTTAAATTATTGTTTGGCAGAAAAAACAGATGGTGAGATTGAAAAGTGAGTTTCTGCTACAGAACAAGTACATCTGCTCAGGATGATTTCGTGTGAATTATTTTCGCGAGAACAAGCATTAATCGTACAAATAAAATATAGCCTATTTATAGTAAAGTAAAATGTAGTTCTCATTGCCATAGTCGAGGATGCCTCAAACTCAATAAGAGGGTAGAAACTTGGTTCTTTTATGGACACCCCTTACTAAAATACTCAAAAGAAAAATAAAAGAAATGAAACTTTAAATAAAAAAATTCAATAAATATTAATTCAAAGTCAGCCACAATTTGACTTTACAATTTGAGTACTTCTTAGAGAGAAGCTACTTTTAAACATCCCTACTGTTTTTTTAAAGACTACATTCCCTTCGAATTGTTTGGAGCTTCACTTGGATTGCTTGACATAATTTGTGTACAATTTGACTTCCTTAATTCACCCATTCACACCTAATACAAAAAAAGATGTTGAGGTTGCAATGAAGCCAACCCTAGTGCTGCAATTAGGCGGCTACGAGTTGACTGCAATGAAGTTGAAATTTTCGCACATAAACAAAGAAGATGTTGGGGTTGCAAATTGCAATGAAGGCCAATCCCAATATCACAATTAGGCGGCTACGAGTTGACCGCTGTGAAGTTGAAATTTTCAATGCACCTCCTCACGATAGGATTATAATAAATATGAATGATGTGAAAAATTTAAAGATAATCTTTATACTCAAATTTATAATTGAATATATTTAAAAGATATACCCGAATTCTAATCTATCAAATGTCAAGTTTATTTTAACTAAAATCAATCCTATAAAGTAATTCATTCAAAACTAATTTTTATTACAGCAAAACCAACATTAGGCTTAAATAATCTTTACTATGCATAAGTGATTGAAATCAAGATCCATTTTGTCATCCAGATGCTTGTACTGCATTATCTAGAGAGTAGTAGTAGTACTAGTACTACTTCTCTTCTTCCACATAGTGTTCTAGTTGTCTCTAATCTAAAACATTTTCTGAGCCACACAAACTCATTCCATGAAACCTCACCTCAATCCTCATCAGCTACATCTCATCTTCATTTTCCACATGTCAACCAACCATTGGCTTTGTTCATATATCCCTTGACACATCATCACCTCAGTGTCACCACTGCATTACACACCAAACCCACCAAAACAACACATTCTTTTACTTTTACACCTCTCTTTCTATCTTCTCCCATTTTGCCACTCATTCCACAAAGAAACAAACTCATCATCATCAAGATATCAATACACCAACCTTTTGAGCTTCTAAATTTCATGATAGTTCCTTAAGTTCCAAACTTTGAGAGCCTCGCAAACTTTCTGTAGTACAAAATTATGCTATGGAGGCCCTCAATTCTACTATTTTCACCCCCCTTTCTGTGCTATCTGACATAACAAAACACAAACACCCCACAAAATTTTCATGCAAAGCTTCAAACTTTTCAACTTCAATCAACAAAAAACAGAACTTAAGAGAGTTTTTATCAAAGAATTTTCAAAAGGGTCTTTTTCTTTCAGCTTCAGTTGTGAATGTTAACAATGGTGAATTTGCCAATGCTTTAACATATGAAGAAGCATTAGGACAATCTCCTAGTGCTTCTGGTGGTGGTGACATTGATGTTAATGGTTTTGTAGATAGTGTTATAGGCTTTGCAACTGAGAACCCTGTAATTCTTGCTGGTGGTGTAGCTATATTGGCAGTGCCATTGGTTTTGTCTCAGATTTTGAAGAAACCTAAGGCTTGGGGTGTTGAATCTGCTAAAAATGCTTATGCAAAATTAGGTGCTGATGGGAATGCTCAGTTGCTTGATATAAGAGGTTTGACTGAGATTAGACAAGTTGGTGCACCAAATGTTGGTGGTTTGAAGAAGAAATCAGTGGCAGTAGCTTATAAAAGTGATGATAAGCCAGGGTTTTTGAAGAAGCTTTCTTTGAAGTTTAAGGAGCCTGAGAATACTACATTGTTCATTCTTGACAAGTAAGGATGACAAAGATCAATTTTATTTGCAGCATTTTGGTATTTTGCATATTTTGATCCATGCTTATGATGTAGAATTAGAATCTGTTTACTTTCAAAAAATATTTTCTGAATTACTAAGAGATGATAGACTGTAGTAAATAACTGCGATAGAGAAAAATTGGAAGATAGTTAGGAAGAATGCATTTTTAGTAAATAATTCTGATGTCCGACATGTGTTAGTGGTGACGTATCAATGTCAGTGTTGTATCCGGTGTCTGTCTTAGTGCTTTATAGTCCAAATGAGTGTAGGGGAAACTTAAGAACTGAGAGTGCAACCAAAAGCTGAAGTAATGATCAAACAATGACCACGATTTTCTGTTTGGTGAAAAAAGTGTAGTTTTACCAATCACCACAGAGGGCACATAGGCTATGTTCTTTCAGGAGCATTAGTAAAAATAAAATAAAATTAGTCAAAGCCGATACATCTGCAGTCTGCGTAATTTGATTTAACACGTGGGGAAAATTAATCACGTAAAGTTATTGTTTCTTCTTGCACTTTGCAAAAGAATATACTTGTAGCTGATTGAGTGAACTTGTGATGGAAGCCAGATTTGATGGGAACTCTGAACTGGTTGCAGAGTTGGTCACCCTTAACGGATTTAAGTCTGCTTATGCAATTAAGGATGGTGCGGAAGGACCACAAGGATGGCAGGTATTTATTTTTCATATTTATCATAATTCTAATTCCAAAATTTTCTATCTTTGCCAATACACTCACATCACATATTCTTGAATTCTGCAGAATAGTGGTCTTCCTTGGATTGAACCAAAGAAAGCATTGAGCTTGGATTTTGGCAGTTTGACAGATACTATCAATGATGCAATTGGAGTATGTATCTTAGATTTAACTATTTGTGATTGTAATATTCAATGCTGAAGCATATGCAAAATACAACTGTTAAGTTTTCAGACTGCAAAATAGTTGGAAATACCCTTCTGTTAAATTAAAGAATACGATGGATGTACTCAAATTCTCTCTTGGAGAAAACAATTTTTAAGCTTTCTCAAATCAAGGATTTTTGCAAGCAAGAAAGGGAACGTAGGAAAATGAAGAAAATGAACTTGCACATCTTTAAACCTTAGCTTTTAGTGTTTATAATTAATGTTGGTTTATTGCAGGAATCTGATGGCTTGGCTGTTACTCTTGGCATTGCTGCAGCTACTGGATTGGGTGTATTAGCTTTTTCTGAGGTTGATCCAATGAGTTATTACCTTTTTCTCAACATGCAATAATACATTATCGTATGACTCTAATGACATATTTTTCGTGACGTTACCTATTTGTAGGTAGAAACAATTCTCCAACTTGTAGGATCAGCTGCAATTGTTCAGTTTGCAAGCAAAAAGCTTCTATTTGCTGAGGTAAGTTTGTTTTTCTATGCAGGATGGATTTATGTTGTTTATTATCATCAATTCTGTGGAACAATGCGGTGTTGAATCCAGAAAGCCGCCATTTTTCTGCTGTTTGTTTATGCATTAATTTTATAATAACTACTAGATGTTAACGTAACCATAACACGAGAGTGTAGATTATAATATGAGTTAGTTTTGTAAGGGCTGTGTTTAAATTTTAAGAAATTATTATGTTTGTGTCAGTGGCTAAGATTAAGTCAAATAGGTAAACAGGAAAGTTAATTTTGTGCCAAATAAGTAAAACAAAATCAAAATTGATCCCCTGCAGCACCATTTGCCTCGCCAACAATACCTCTATTATTGGATTAATCTAATGGTTGAAGTGTTGCTGGAGGGGCGGTAGAGTATCTAAACCTGAAAAGATATGTTGCGAATTAATCACACCAATAAATACTTGATGTGTGGAGCAAGGAATAATCAAGCAACCAATACAAGTGGGTAACAATTATAATCACAAACAAAGTTGAAAACAACGAGAGAAAAGAAGAGAGAACACAAAATAATTTGTTTACCCAGTTCAATCCAAATTGACCTAATCTGGGGAGAGAACAGTCCTCCGTTCCACTATAATGATGAGTAACAAGAGATATCAATGAGTTACAAGAATAAGTCTCCCGCCTAATTCTATCCAAAGTCCCAATCTCTTCCCGTAACCAAGAGACTAAATCCTAATAGTGTTTCCCAAGGTGAATCAACCCTCAAACCCTAGTGTTTGTTCCAAAGAGACAAACTTTATACAAACCCTAGTCTTGTTGTTGCTTTTCTAAACCCTTGTTTCAGCCCGCTCTATCTCTCAAGGTTTGCTCTGATACAAAGCCTATATTTATAGTAAAAGTAACTCCTATATTGTAACAAATTGTAACAAATCTGGCCCATAAAATACGTAACAAATTTATACTGTTACGACACATCGGGCCCCGAATTTGCTCTTTCAGAAATCCAATTTCTCCAATTTTGAGTCACTTTCACAACAAGATATAATCTTATATGAAATTGTGAGTATTAATAATAATAATAATAAATGAAAAGGATAATCGAATACCAAAATAATATCTAATAAATAGAATTACATAAACAAGAAGAATTAGTTGAATTTGATGAGTAAATGAGAGACCTTGGCTATGCGCCATTAGAAAAGCAATAAGTTTCATGATTCATAAATTGTGTTCGCTTATGTTTGCTTTAAAGCAAAATGTTTTCCTCTACCTCTACTCTCTCATATACAATGATCTTCCTAATGGTAGTGAAGAACATTTTTTTTTCTCTTAAGTACAATGTAAACTATTATTAATTTGTTTTTCCTTTTTTCATTAAATTTTTAATTTGCTGGCAGGACCGGAAGAAAACACTAAAACAAGTTAACGAGTTTTTGAACACCAAGGTTGCTCCTAAGGAGCTTGCTGATGAAATAAAGGTGCTTCAGATTTATCTTAGTCAATATCCTTATAAGTTAGTTGCAATTATGATGTGTTACAGTTTAGAATATAAACACACATACATATATCGCATTGACTCTTCTTGTTTTTCCCTTCCTTTTTAATATTGTTCTCTTTGAATGGAATTTCCGGGAAAATTAGGACATCGGAAAGGCTCTTCTACCAACCTCCACCAACAATAAGACTCTTCCTGCACCAACAGAAAATAGTCCGGAGCTTGCTACAGCTGGCGGAACTGTATCGAACGCAGAGCCTACTCCTGAAATTGTCCCCGAGACGAAAGTAGAAGCAGCAGCAGAAGCTACTCCTGAAATTGTCTCCGAGACAAAAGTAGAAGCATCTGCAGAACCTACTCCTGAGATAAATTCCGCGCCGAAAACTGAAACTAAGGCAGAGTCAATTCCTGTGCAACCTAGACCACTTTCACCATACCCATATGTAATGTCATAATTTCTTTGCTCTTTTGAATTTTTCATTTTGATGCTTGATTATACATGCTTTTTGCAACAAAAAAAAATTGCATATAACTTTTCCAGCCCTATTTGATAGATTTTTGGATCCGTCCCTGCCTAAGTATGTGAAGTAAAGGATGACGTGCCAATTACATACTTAAGCAGAAGACAAATAATTGTATTGTCATTCTCTCATGTCTTCCTGCATTTTGCAATTACACATAGTCTCATTTCTGAGGCCCATCTTTGCATGAAAAGGATGAAATACTGAATGAAATAGGAGACAATGTTGCACCGACACTTATGGTTAAAGGCATGTCTGTTGTCCGACGGTATCATACACCAACACAAACACATGTAGTTACGTTCAATTAATTTATTTTCTTAAATTATTATCGGTGTTGTGATAGAGCATGGGTTACAACAAGCATAAAAGAGGGTCCAATCATTAAATCATAATGCTGGTCTCACGTGCACATTCTTTAAAAGTTTTTAGAAGTTAAGAAATGGGAGGGAATAAAATCAGTTAGAATAGTTCCTGATTTCTAGGGATAATCACTGTTATAAGTAGAAGGGAAGGGTAGTAGGAAAGGGGCATAAAAGAAAGTTAGTATTGAGTCAGTTAGGGGAGAATCTCTCTCTGAGTCAGGAGCAGAAATGCTCTGGTAGGAGTCTAGAACTCTGGTTTATCTTTTCTTTTCCGTTTTCCACCATTGTAGAGCCTTGAGCTCATCACTTTCCATCAAATAATACAGTTTCTTATCTTGATTTTACGGTTTCCATCACGTTGACGTGCCAATGTCTATATCGTGTCCGGTGTCTGTGAAAGTGTTTCAATAAGTTTTCAATGTTGCGTTAATGTATGAAAGCCAATTTTGTTTTATATTCATGTTCCTAACACATACTTTGCCTCTTTGTTTTGACTTGCAGTATCCAGATTTCAAACCTCCAACATCTCCATCTCCCTCAAAGCCCTAGAGTTTCACTTGTATGAAGAGAATTCTATAGCAGGCAAAATAGTTATCCAAATACTCAATATGTATCAAGAGCTAGCTGCATAATCCTACAATCTATAATCCTGCCAGTACACCTTCAACATACATGAATCTTAGGTTGAAGATAAAATAACGTCACTTGCTGTATAATTTATTAGTCTTTTTATTATCATCCTTACATTTGTGCCACTCACTAAACCTTTTTGGTGATTGTGAACATTGTGCTGTGGAGGTAGCTGTCTTGTTAACATTGTACTGTTAGTTGTTATGTTGTGATTTAGTGTCACATTACACTCATTCAGTTTTGAATAAGCAATAAGGTTTCAAAATATGCAATTATGTCTGTGTTGATTCATGAAAGTTTGGATTTAGTAAAGCATTTCACTTTTGGTTGTGTATTTGTGAGGTTTGACTTTGTGATTGTCTAGTATAGAACTTATGTTAGGCTTGTTTAGCTCTAATCATTTTGTTGAATTGAAAACCCTAATTTTGATTCAATGCTTGAACTCATTTTTAATGTAAAGAATTTGGTGTTCGGAATAGAAGGGAAAAAATCAATTACAATGCTATTCATACTAAGCTGCTTAATCAATAATCACTAAGCTTAATGTGTTCTTTAACTCATTTTTAAGCTTAGTGATTATTGATTAAGCAGCTTAGTATGAATAGCATTGTAATTGATTTTTTTCCTTCTTTTCCGAACACCAAATTCTTTACATTATGTTTCAATTTATCTTTGGTAAAAGATATACTTTAGCAAGAGGATATATTATGTTGTAAGACAATATGATTATAAGCTTGTTCTAGACCATTGATCTGATCTGAGATCGGTGGATACACATTACTCATTTGGGTACAAGTGGGTGCATTTCGACTACTGATAAATTACATATTTATTTTTCACTAGAAACAATTTAAAATTAGGTTTTCTCTCCTTTTATGATGTTGATGTTTTTCCCATCATATTGTATATTCTTTCCTGATTTTTCATTATATAAACATTTTTGCTACTCTTGTGATGTAAATATCTTGTTTATATACTATATATTTTTTATTATGTATATTTATTTCTCAAGTCTATCTTGATTTATGATGTAGTAAATTAGAAATTACGCTTCGTGTATATATTTTTGTTAAATGTTATATAAATTAAAGACGTTTTCTTGTATATGTTGTTGTTTAATTATGTTTTATGTGAAAAGCAAATGATGCGACGCTCCAGCCAAACAGTACAATATCCATCTAACAACCCTAATTTGTTGCATGCAATGGATGTGTATATTTGTGATGACGAGGAATTTAGATTCACTAACACTATCCAATCTTTAAACCAGACCGCGCATCCTAAGTTAAGAATTGCAGGGCATGAGAACAGCTTGATTAAAAAACATATAACTACAACAATGAAAAACTGCCAAGATCGAAAGATTAAGGGTCCGTTTGATGGTCAGGATAGGGAGACAGGATATGATACATTAATCATATCTTGCTTAAATCTTATGTTCGATGCACCAAAATGATAAACCATTTTTCCTCCTATCCTGACTTTCCTTTGTAATTTATATCTAAGTATAGGCTGAGTTAGGAATTATCCTGACAGCATTAGAATAGAAGATCATTTCTTATTTATTATTTTGATATTTTACCATTTTTAAAATATTGTCATTTTTAAAATAATGATAGCATGTATTTTCCATAATAATTAATAATATGTCATTTTTATAATATTTAATTAATTATGAGAGCAATTTTTAATTTAATTATAATGATATCCTGTTTGTTATCATGTGCGCATCAAACACATGATAAAATTAATGTTTATCATATCTTATCATTATCCAGCTTTATTTCATGTGCTGCATCTATCTTATCATGACCATCAAACGCGCCTTAAAGATTTCGTAAATCAAACAATTGCAATAAGAATCGAAGATTCATATCACAGACCAATGATAAGTTTTGACATTCAAGTTAGTGCCATTAATACAAACATAACTCCTCCGAAACAGCTACAACAACCAAACCTCAAACCAAATTTCCCCAATGTTAATTTTACATTTCTGCAGATGATTTAAGGGGAGAATAAAACATACCCTTACATTATTTTATTTTTGAATCATGTAATCAGTGGACTGGACAATCTTTATTGCAACTGTTCAATAGTAAGCAACATGTTCATGTAAATGTTCCAATACTATCATACATACCAAAGGGAGAGAGCCCTTAAAAAAAAAAAAAAACTAAACGGAGAGAGAGTAGAGTGCTATGAATTGGGAAAAGGGCTTAGCTAGGTGTATTGGGAAGGTTTTAATAATTAATTGGTTTAATAAGTGACAAACGAATATTAATTGATTTTATCTCCAAAATAGAAAGAATAGTTAATTGGTTTAATGAGGTGCAACAAAAGAACCGTTTCCAGTCCCAGAAAAGTAAAACAAAAAAAAAGTCTCTCTCTCTCTCTCCTTTGACCTGCTATTGGTTCGCGCCGCTTTGGAGTGCTGTGACGCAGTGGTTCATTTTTGGCCGCTCCGCGTCGCAATAGCGCCCGGAGCGGCCGCTATCGACAACAGAGTGTCAAGATATTGCCATGACCAGACCACATCTCCTAAGCTAGAGCTGAAATTTGCAGGGCTTGTGAACAACTAGATTCAAAAAAAGATTACAACAAACAATGAAAAACTGCCAAGACTGAAAGATTAATATCAGACAGCCACTAAAAGATTTCACAAATCAACAATTGCAATAAGAATTTTTATCACAGACCAACAATAAGGGAGCTTTACAACAAGAGAATGAAGCCCATCTATTTAGACTGTTATGCTATCTAGCTAGCTGAAATGACTATAAAACCAGAGCTTTACAAAAAGCAGTAATAGGAATGAAAGTACAAAATACCAAAGTCTCAACTCTAATGCTCCAAGGGAAAACATATCATGGCATGTACAATTTCGTGAAAATATATACAATTCAGACTAAGCTCTACCACAACAATATACGGGGTAAAAAATTGATAACACTAAAATTGTTTGTCATGCTTCAAATCTAGTTATGGCCATTAAAATCTTCTTCCAACTCAGAAGCATGAATCTTCAAATACCCATCACCTCGAATCATCATCATCAGCCTAAAAATAAAAATAAATACAAAAGAGACATTAATTCATATGCTTTATTTAAGCCCTAACTAAGAAAGAATCGCAATACAGAAATATAAAAAATAAATTAGACATCAATACGGGTTCATAACTAATTTTTTATAAAGTGGCATATTACATGCACAATCACAAAGTGGCATTCCAATGCCACGTAAAATTTACTTTCACGTAATTAATAAACTGTTTTTACTGCTGAGGGTAATTTTAAATGGCTAATGATAGTAATTGGTGGTTTGGCGGTAACTGCTCTTGGTGAATCGTTATTTATCAATCATCATTCTAATTACCACAGAAACCAATGTAAATTATTGATAACTTGACAAACTAGAGCAAATTTTGTTGCTAATTGTCTTGTATCATGAGTGCAACAGATATGTTGAACCCTCTTCCAAATTAGAAGATCAACCTTTTCAAATCCAAATGTATGTATTTATTTTTATAAAAACAAAAGGGTGACATCCAACCATCATACTAACCGTACTACAAATCAAAAGTTAGTTGTACACAACTGTTATCAGACATATAAGCTAAAATCTCAAAAGGGACTTTCCCATACTATTCTTGTTTGTACTATGTTCTAATTCACAAAATAATAGATCAGCAGATTTTCACAACCATATGAGAATCCAATTTAATTTATATCATGATGTCACTGTCAGAAAGCATAGTTCCATGACAATATTTGAACCATACTTATCCTAAATTGTTTAGAGATATAGATCAAAGAGAAAAAAAATTGGTTCTTGTAGAAACTTGGAGGAATACTCCATGTGTCCTCAAGAGATGGATTCATGAGATAAAATAAAGCTGACAAAACTCAGGGCTGGAAAATCTATCTCATTGACTTAGTAAAATGTGAGTCCCATCTACAATACGTTGAAGAGGCGGATGAAGCATCTTGAAGAGAAAAAGCTAAAGCTACTAGAACTAATCAATAACCAACTAAGCTATTTGAACCTATGAGCACTAACTTCTTAACTCTACAACTGATTGTTTAACAAACTTGTCAATTGTACAATCAAAGGTTAACAGGGAAAAGCTATGTGCTAACAGTTCTAGGCTTTCTAGCATGATCTTACCCATAGTTTCATTTTACACAAACACAGATTGTCACAACCACCAAATAGGTCTTTATAAAAGCAATAATTATTCTTATTCTTAGCTACAAATCTGAAAGCAAAGATTTCTGCCAACACAAAGTTCACTTTATTTCAGTTTTTTCCATGCCACGTGGCGACCAATTCAGCCTTTACTGCCCAAATTTCGTAAAACTTAACAGGTTCAAGCAATATCTTTCCCTCAGAATAAGAAGTCCTCTCACAATTATTTTGATCAAGTCTTGTTACCTAGAGGGTTGGGTTGTTCAACTGGAGGTCCTAGGTTCAAAACAAGACAAATGAATAAAATGTTACTCTATCGAATATCATCGAATGTATTTAGGAAGTACCGATCTCTGACTTGGAGCAGCTTCAGCTTCCTGGGAATCTGCTTGTTCTTGGGGAACTGCTGCAGCAATTGCTTCTTCCGGGGGATCTGCTCCAGCAACTGCTTCGTCCTGATCCTGACAAAATTATTAGACAATTGACAATAAAATCAGCTTTTAGAAATGCACACTTTCGGGTTTCACATGAAAAAAATCATAAATTAACAAAATTGAAAGAATTTTCAAAAATATAACAAAACCGAAAGAATTCTTACCAATGCATTTTCTGCCAAAACCAGCATCTGACTCAAGATGCGCGAGGCATAGCTTTCGTCGTTTTCGTCAGCACGTTGGGGGGAAAGAGTTATCTTCTGGATTTTTTGGCGATTGTTTGCGTCGCGGCGATCGTCGCGCTTGCGTTTTCCGTCACCGTTATCCATGTTCTTCGTGTGAGAGAGGGATAGAGAGAGCAAGAGGAGCGAACGTGATAGAGTATACGAGCGCGAAAGTGGAGCTAGTGTTTTCAAATTTAGTGATCAAGCAATTCAGTGCGCGGGGAAAAGAAAATGAGTTTTATTGAAAATGTAATTTAAATCTATTTGAAGTATATTATATTTTTATCGTTAACACATTAGAAAATTCGGATGTGGATTTCCTCCATTTGAAAAAAAAAAAATCAATTTTAAAGAATAATTTTATGTTATTTTATTTTAGGCTTAACAGCGGATTTAGCCCCTTAACTTTCTTAGAAAAAAACGACAAAACCGCCCCCTAAGTTTTGCAATTGTAGTAGTTTTGGCCAAGACAAATTTTGACTCGGTCTACGCTGACGTGGCACCCTAAATGAGGTGTTACATGTTATTTTATTTTATTTTGCCTTGGGGGACTAAAACTGCTACAGTTGCAAAACTTAGAGGGCAATTTTGTAGTTTTTTTTCTTAAGGGGCCAAAATCGCAACTTCGTGAAAGTTAGAGGACCAAAACTATTATTAAGCCTTTATTTTAATAGTTTTTTTAGAGATATATTCCCTAGTAAATTTCCTTTTAATAGTAAATGAAAAAATAAGCCTCATATTTTATGAAGGATTAATATTTTTTGAACAACCATTTAAGACAACATCTATTTTCTCTATTTTTATTGGTAAAAAATAATAGAGAGAAAAAGGAAGAGATAATAAAAACATAATGTGAGTATGAAAAAAATTCTCAAAAAATTATATCATTTCTTTTTTCTCAAAGGGTAAACTAAAACTCGCCCAAATAACGAAACAAATACTATTTAACTCTCCTTTTTATAATACTAATACAATAATCATTATTTTTCTCTATTACTCCCTCCGTCTCAAATTGTAAGATGTTTTGGACATTTCACACGTATTAAGAAATGTAATTAATTTTGGTTGGAAAAGAGATATTATAAGTTGTTTTACAAAATTATCCTTAATAAATGGTATGAGAAAAATAAATTAAAGAATTGAAAGAAGAGAGAGTAATAAATAGTTAAGATATAATAGAAAAAATAACATTAATATTTCATTGGTATTGTAAAACGACATATAATTGGGGACAAATTTTTTTGGTGGAATACATTTGGTATGAACGTCCAATGTTGGACAAGGGTAAAATAACGTTCATTCGTCAAGAATTAATGAACGACGACGACGTGATCAACATGTTCTCAATTTTTTGGCAGCACAACATGTTCCCGTGGATCGATATGTTTGTCATGTTGCTGAGATCGCTTGAAGATATTCTCAACAGTTTGATTTCGCCATAACTCGAAGATTATGATTAGGTAGTATCATTATTATGCAGTGTCTTTATTTTGTTGGAATTTAAGTTTAATTCTTATTAGTTTGCTGAAGATGTTGGTATTGAAGTGTCTTATATTGAATGTAATGATTTGCAAGCCTCTGTGAAAAGTCAAAAAATTAAGATAACACAACATGTATTATAACAAATCAACTTTATAAGTTTTGACATCGAATTCCTTCGTATAAGATGAGTGTCACGGAAGGGAATGCACCTCTAAGAGGTTTCTTTGAGTTTGATCGTGCTCCTCTGTCAATTGAAACTTGTCAATTGGCACGGAAGTAAGATTAAACTCAAAGCAACATCTTGGAATGCATTCTTTCCTATGATGACGGGAATGCACCTCTAAGAGGTTCCTTTGAGAAACTTGGAGTGAGGAGAGAGAAACTCCTCATAGAAGTTCCTGGTGTTTGCCTTCCTCTTGAACCGTTTCGTTCTGAATGTGAAATTGTGAACGAGGAATGTGGTATTTAATTGAGAGTTTCCATCCAAAATTGGGCTAAAATCACGGGCTTTCATCTACAAAAGAGTGCCTTAGGCCGCAAGGCACATGTGGCAAGCACGTAGTACCATGCTCCAGGCACATGTGAGGGGAGCTTCAGGCGCTAGGCGCCTACTTTCATGCGCCAGGATCCCCAGTGTAAATTCATGGGCGCCTGGTGCCCCGCTATGTGTGCTTGTGAGTGCGTCCGATGCTGAAAATACATGTTTCTTCGTCTTTTTTGGTGTTTGCTTTTATGTAAGATGTCTTGGAACTTGCGAACATAATTCCTTCCTCTGTAACGTCTTCTGAGACCTCTTGAATCTTCATTCTTCATCTTCCTAAGGACTTCACAAATATTCTGATGTATATTACTTTGCCGATATGCATGATTTTTTTCGTGAATTACATCAAAACATCCTAAAATTCAGGAAGAGCAGAATTACATACTCAAATATAAAAAAACATTACAAATGTCTTGAAATCATAAACAATTGATAAAACCTACTGAAAAACACGCTAAGAATAACGTAAAATCACACGTCGTCATCATCATCAACCCTCTGAACTTCAAGTCAATCCTTTGCTCTTGAAGGCAACCACATAAGATCAAGAGGAAGCTTTATGCACAACATAAAGTCAATGTTTTATAGACTCGAAACCATCATATGTGGACAGATTTGAAGACAGGCTTTATGATTAAAGAAAGAGCCAACACTATATGGTCAGTCATCTGTGGATCACACAACCTTCTATACCAAGACGGTCCTCTAGACCAAGGCGATGCTTTGAACTTCAACCTGATGCAACACATTTTTCTATGAATAAGGAAAGCAGGCATTGACTTGCATGCATAAGGAATTAACTTTTAAGTGCATCAATAGCGAAGATAAATGTGAAAATAAGTCAATTGAAATCAAGGGAAGATTGCACTACAATCAAGCATCGAAGGACAAAAATCTTCAGCAGCATAACTATTTCAAATCCTTCTATATAAAGGAAAGGCATATGTTGAAGAAGATTTCAAATCCTTCTATATAAAGTTGTATATACATATGCTCTCAACCTAACCTTGTCTAAAAACATTCGTAGTAGTAGATCGTATGTGGTCATGACGTGAACATTGTTATGGAACTAGATCTTCCCATATGCGATTGTACAAAGTAATTATATTCTTGAAGTAACAATATCTAAAAAAAAATTAACGATATTTAGAAATATTGAAAACGAATTGAGATAAAAAAAATTGTTAGCCATAATTTCCTATAAACAAATGTAGTATGGGTTAAAGACCTAAGATGTGGAAAATAAATGTTGGAACAATGACATCACATCTTTACCATTTACCAATAGATAGAGAGGTAATCAACCGACAACCAAATACCCAGTATCAATCAAGAACATGGAAAATGAGAAAGAAAACACACACATGGAAAACGAGAAAGATAACTAAACATATGAGAGTGACAAATCATCAAAATCGATTGGGTACTAATGAAAATTCAAAATATATAAAATAAGAGGACCAAAATAATGGTTTTAGAAATGGCTTATTAAAATTTCGATTAAATTAAAATAGAGACTAAAAATACATTTAAGTCTTTATTGTTTTATTTATTTCCACGCCATTTTCATTTCATCTGTATTATGTACCTTATGCATCAGCATCTTGCAACTTAAAAATCAGACCGAGAACAACATGTAGTTCCGATAAGTGATAGGAAAGATTTTCATAAAACAAGTGGGGTCATAAAACATATTTTAGTTTCAATTCACCATTGTGGATAAGATTGACTATACAATAAGCAACTTAGTCAATGGTGTTTGGAATTTTTATCAATAGCTAATTAGATGGAACGATTATAGTTTTTATATGCATGTTTGAAGAATGATTAAAATATTTTGTTGCCTTTAAATTGTGTTGTGTTTGTACTTCCATTTCATAACACATTTTAAGCACATCTTTTTTAAAAAGTAACTCCACAACAGTTTGCGGTTTTTTTTTTTTTACGGAAACAGTAGCTTTAACATTTCATAAAATAGAGAGGATTACAAGGAGCTAGAGTTAGCATTGAAGGGGTATTCCCCAACAATTTTGAAGAGCTAATACAAGGGAAAAAAACCTATAAAAACAGGATCCGCGGTACACATAAGTTTTGAAGGCAAACATGAGAACTTAAACTAAATTTCATAATCTAATAACTCATTCATCAACAACTTCCATCTTCTAATGTTAACAAAGGAGATGTGAGAATCCAAAGTCTTTTTTTCTATCCAATTACGGATCATTTCTTCTGCCTCATCACGCACATTTCGACTACACATGGTCTCAAATTTTTTCACTTTGTCTCGCTGGACAAAAATCAGTTGATAAAGGTAAAAGGTAGTGAAACTTGATTCATCCTCATAAAGGTCAACGAACCTTGTGTTATACCTACTATCCAAGCTCCATTCACACAAAAGCTTAAATCCAAATAAACATAAAAACATAACACTGAACACAATACACAGTACAACATAAAGAACAAACAAAAACAACAACACCGAACACACCAAAGATAACGCCAAACTCAAATGGTCAAGAAACACCCATGGAGGTTTCGGCGGCGAAATGATTGGTATTACCTGCTTAAAAGATTAGTGATAGATTTTAAAAACATCACTTTTTTTTAAAAATAATCACTTAAGAGTATTACATCCGTTTGTTATTACTTTTTAAGAAAGAAACTTAAAAAAAACTAAAAACTTCATCAAATGAAAACTTGTTAAGAGTAGTTTCTCAAGAGATAGAATTTTTATTTTAAAGAAGAGAGAAAATATGGGTTAAGAATTAAACTCATTTTGTAACACAAAAATCTCTATTATATAATAGTATTCAAACAAACTAAATAATTTAAAAAAAAAAAAATTTCATTAAATCTCGAAAAAATAATCACTAAATTATTTTATGTCAAAATCACTTCTATTTTAATCTGTAACAAGCGGGCCCTATGAATATGTATTACTTGACTGAAATCAGCATTAGTAATCCTTAAGTTAAAAAAGTATATATAACATGAAGGTATCAAAAATACATTTTGTTATTTAAATGAAAACTAATATTACACAAAAGTTAATTAGGAAATAAATAAATTTACAAAGAAAACATTGTTGATAATGTATGTTAGCGCATTAAAAAAAATAAAAAATAGACAGACAAGGACGAGAATGCCCATCTTTCACACTAGTTACCAATAAAAACTAGGACTCAATAAAGGTAGAATCCAAGCTGCATTAAAGAAACCACTCAGTCACGGTTCCTTGCAACAATGGTCACATTCTGCTGAAATTGAATCCACCAGATGGGACAGGAAGATCACTGCCTCTAAAGTTAAAACCGGGTTGAGAACCATTGCCTGGAGGTAGCGTCTCACCTTCATCTTCCAACCAATATGTCTCAAGAATTTTGACAGCCTTCTCATAAATTTCATAGTTGTCATGACTCTGCAAGTTTTCAATCTTTTCCAATCCCTCAGCGTCCTCTATCATCAGAGCATACAAGTTGGCATCTCCCGTGTAACCAGGGTTTTTCCCCGCTTCTCCAACCTTCAGAAAATTCTCAAGACATTGTAAACAGACAGTAACAATTTTTGGATCAGAGCAAACAAGCAAATCACACAGAGGCTTAATGCAACCCTGGCTCGCCAAATACCTTGTAATAACAACAACATTTGGTAAGTTAATATGTAAACTCTAAATGTGGCCAGCATGAAGCAAAGCCAGAAGATAACAATTTAAAAATAATAATAATAATATTCACAAACTTGATTTGCTCAGGGGTACTGCCAGATGTAGCATTAGAGAGTGCCCATGCAGCTTCCTTTAAAGTGTCAAACTCCACATTTTGAAGAAGATTGACCAGAGGGGCAATCAGACCAGCTTCAATAACAGCCTGCATCATACACATAAAAGGTAGAGTTCAAACAGCCTTTTCGAAAAATAAAACAACTAAAATTCACATGCCTGGCAATAAAATGCAAACAAAACTCAAGACCCAGCCCAAAACAGAAAACATAAAGTAAATAGTCAATCATCACAACACAACCCCTTCGGTGATGTATTTACAGCAAAATAGAAACTATGTCACCTAACAATCCAACTATTACTTTGATTGGTGTAACCAGAGAACTAAATATATCATCAACAAGACTACAATAGTTATTATTGCACAACAGCTCCATGTTAAACAACATGTAGTTTCAATTTATATGCATGTATACCCAGGCATCAAACTTGAAGAAAAGCATAAGCAATAAAGAAATTAACATTGCACCTTATGAAACATCATTGAGTATCAAAAAGATGGGATTTATTAGATTACCTGTATCTGCTCTCTGTTTCCAGCTGTAATGTTTGATATAGTCCAGCAAGCTTCTTTCCTAATAGTTTCCTCGTGATTATGGGTCAACAGGCTCAAAAGGCATGGGAGTGAACCATGATCGACAATAGCCTGACAAAAAGAGTCCCACAAAATCAGGTAATTCTCACAAGTGACACATGAGATGACATAATACAAGGGGCGAGAAGAAACTAGAAAGATTGATGTTAAGAAATAAATAGTAGTGAATCACCAACAATGACTAGCAAGTATAACTAACACAAGACTAATTTAGTACTTTGCTCAATAAAAGTTAGATTTAATTAGATATAATTGTGTAGCAACTAATTGCAACAATCCACAACCCATTATGACATTACCTGAGTCTGCTTGTCGTCTCCGCCAACAATATTTCCCAATGTGCGAAGTGCAGGAATCACCACTGAAGGAGATGGGTTCCTTCAAAACATGCACATGCATTTAGAGCCAAATTAATCAATAATTGAAACAGACCAGGGATAGAAGAATTGGTACTTACAAAAGGAGCTCCACCAGTCTGCCACATACACCTGCCTCGATCACCGCTTGGATTTTGTCATTTGTTCCATCAGAAAGATATGAGAGTGCCCAGCATGCATCTGCCAGGACTTCTTCATCATTGGAAGAAATCAAACGCTCGAGAGTGGGAAGTGCTGGCCTCAACTGTCCATAAAAAATCTAGTATCAATACGCAAATAAAGGTCTTCTTGAAGGTTAAGTTTTTTTAATTCAACAAAAACAACAACTACCTGCTCAAACAAGGGTTGTGGTTTGCCCCTGCAAAAGTTTGACAGGGTTCGCGTTGAAATTCTCAGTATAGAAATATCTGCTAGCTCATTCAAGTGGGATAACAGCGGGATCATGGCACCATGACTGAGAACAAGATCACGGCAACTTGGGGAATCACAGGCAATGTTTCCCAATGCCCACGAAGCCTACAATTTCAAAGTTTTAGTGTTCGGCAGCAACAAAACAAAACAAAAAAAAAAAAAAAGGAGAATCCAAGTTCTATTGCTATTAGATTTTAGTATAATAAATATACCTCGTTTCGAACAGCAACACTAGGTGAACTGAGTAGGTTGACTAGTAATGGTACAGCCCCATGATCAATTACCACCTTAGTGTTCTCAGAAGTTCCACCTGCTATGTATGCGAGTATCCAAGCAGCCAAAAACTAAACAAACAAAATAACATGAGTTTCAGCACACTAGATAAATTTCCAATAGACAATTTTGAAACAAACCTGGCGTTGAGGAAAATCGTCAATAACTAGAAATTCAACAAGACGAGGAACAGCATCAGATTGAATAAGTTCATCAATCGTAAAACTGGGTGCTACAAAACAAATATCAAAACTTTAACACTTCCGAAAGAAACAAAGCAACAAAGCATGCATTAAAATCATGAAAGAAAATCAACAGTTACCCTTCGAAAGAAGCTTCTGAAAATCAAAATTAACCATTGTAGGAACACTCTCGAACTGCAACAACATCGACATATCCTAAATTGATGGTTACTTTTCACGCTTACTTTTACGATCTCCTAAACCCTGATTTACGATTGAGAATTGTGGGAAGGGATTTTGAGAGAGAAAATAAATAGGTATATTGAGAATTAGTGTGTATGTGTGTGTGTATATATATTTTGTAACAAAATTCTTTTTAAACGAAAGAGAGAGAAAACGTGAAAAGATTGAGATAGTTTTTATTCAATGAAAACAAACTCAATTATTTTAAAAAATATGTGATTTTTATTTCGATAATGTACTCCCTCCATTTTTCAACCGTCTTTTTTGAAAATTAAGATCAAAACAACAATGTGTATTTTTGCATATTTTATTTCTATTGTACCCTTATTTTTAATCCATCAATAAATTTCTATTATTTTGCATACACTTTATCTTTCCAATATATTTAATATGTTATCTTTCTTTTGTAACAAACAATTATCAATTATTATCTTTTCTCCAACAAATTTTTTGCATAGTGTCTCTCTCATATCAAACAATTGTCAAATTTTTAATTATTGTGCACATCTTTTTAATTATATTAAATTAATATAAAAATTATTTCAACTTCTTCTTCATTGTCATTTTGTTCTTATTCGTGTATCTTGTCAAACGAGTCTTCAATTATTTCTTCATCTTCACCTCTCATGAGCTATTCCAATGAGTCTTTCCCTCTTTCTTCATTTTGAACATTCATTGAGTCTTATTTTTCTTCTCTCAAATATGTTTTTTTACTTTGCACTTGAAATTTTTAACAATTGCTAATCATCTTATTTATAGAATTTTAACTCTTCTTAGAACCATTGTTTGTAACAAAATTTTGTTTAAATTTGAGGATAACAAGAAACAAACTTTGTTTAAAAAAACAAACAAAATTTGTTTAAAAATATAAACAAACTTTAGTTTTTCAAATAGATAGCTTTAATTAGTTTTACTAAAATGATAAGAGTAATTGACAAAGGGTATCATTAACAAATCATACCCTTAAAAATACCAAAAGATAGTTAAATAGAAACAAAAAATTCACCTTAAAAAGACACTTCAAAAAGAACGGAGGGAGTACTATGTATAAAAAAAATAAAATAACTCCTTTCAATTTGTTTGGTCCGACTTTTTCACTTTTCAAAAATGCCATGAATTTTCAATACAAATAACACATGTAACAAATCGATAAAAATAAATTTAAATGTAACAAATAGATAAGAATAAATTTCAATATTAAAAAATGTAACAAACATGATATAAGTAAGGTTATTTAACGATGATGAAATGAACAAATTAACAAGAGACCGTTTGTTTTAGTTTTTTTGAAGAAAAAATCATTTTTTTAAAAAAACAACAACTTTAAGAGTTTTGCATCCGTTTATTACAGTTTTTAAAAAAAATCATAATCTAAAAAAAAATCTGAAAACAGTTTCACTTTTTTTAATCGGCAAATATTATTAAATGTCATCTCCGCAAGATGCAAGGTATGGACGAAAACGAGATACAAATGATGCCGCATATAGACGGTACACCATAACCACAAACCAAAACCAAAATAAAAACCTCCTCCAACATCGAAAACCTGAGGCAGTAGCTAATAAACATCTCCACCTAAAACAAACTCCTTCACGAAACAACCACTGAAAAACGGTATCCGTAACCAACATCGTCAATACTCCTCCAAAAAAAAAACCCTCTAAATGAAGCATCTTGTCCTCCTCACGTAATCTGAGCCACTATTCTAAAGATCAATCAACATCCACCACCTCTAAACCTCCGGTCCACCGAAAGAACACCAAAAAAGCCCAAAACCAAAACTTGAGCCAAAGATTTGACTACCGATATCGAATCAAAAGCGATCGGCCCACCATACTACATGACCAATCAGCAGTGTACCCAATACCCTCGATCCACCAGAGAAACACCGAAGCCCGTCAAACAAGATTGTAGCTAAACATCAACTTCTGATCTCGAATCAAAAGTAACTAGTCCACCTGAATCCAACACACAAAAATGAAAATCTCAATTAATAATTTTCTCAAAAAAATGTAAAATACTATAATGGCGTTTTTTTTGGGAAAAAAAAAACACAATTACAGTATTTTTTTAAAGAATAATGATGCTTATTTGTTTTGGCCTTAAATTTTCATTTTTTTTTGAGGGAATTTTTCATTTTTCATTTTCATTTTCATTTGTTCGCCGCTTTTTGCCTCCGTTTCCTCGTTACAAAATGACCAAACCACCCTTGCAAAACGACCGTTATCGTACTGTCCTTTTTTTTTTTTAACTAAATAAACGCGCTACCCTTTCTTCTTCATTCTTAAAATCACTTAATTAAAAAAAGCACTTAAAAGCACAAAAAAGCGAAAATCAAAGTCTGAAATTCGCGGTTCCATGGCAAGAGTTAAGCACATTCCACGTCCTGGTAAACGCACTCGTCGTAGTAGTGGTAATGGTAAGTTCTAAAACCCTAGTTTTCACAATTTCACTTTTTTCTTTCTCAATTAATTCATTTCATTTCAAACTTATTTTTCAGCAAATGAGTCCGAAGAAAAGAAGAAAAGAAGGAACAGACCAGGAACAGTTGCGCTTCGCGAGATTCGTAAATTTCAAAAGGCTGTTAACTTGCTTATACCTTGTGCCCCGTTTGTTAGATGCGTAAGTTTTTACTTCAAACTCTTATATAAGTAGTAAATTCAAATTAGATTTGTGTTTTTAATGTGCTGTAATTAGGTTTTAGTACTACTACACAGACACCAGACACGACACTGATTGATAGGTAGTCACTCATTTTTAATGTGTTTTTAATTAGGTTTAACTAGTATATTTTCTTAGTGTACAATTACTTTGCACATACATTTGACACTAATTGACGTAACAACACATCATTTGATGCATGTGTAAAATAATTCTACACTGACATAGCATACTAATTAAACTCTTTTAAGAGATATAAATAATTGGATGTAACTACATGTGTCAGCATGGACTACTGAGCTATTAAACACTGACAGAAACACCAGACACCAAAGACACGACATTAACACTAGTAATAATTTAAGGAATAATAGTAATTGGGTGTAACTATATGAGCTAGTGTCAACTACGTGGGTGTTTGGTTGTACTGTGACAAAAATTGATTATGAATGGATTGATTACTTAAAATTGATTTTGGTTGAAAGTGAGTTGAAAGTGAAGTGATTTATGTTTGGATGTGTTTATGTAAAAGTGAGTTGAATGATAAATTTGAGTGTAAAATTAGTTTTACTCGAGAGGAATCAAACATGTCAAAAATTGATTCTATATCTCTGGAATCAAATTTGGCTCATCTGAAAGTGAAACCAAACATACGCTACATGTGTTTGTACAGACTCCTACACATGTCAAACTTCGTTACATTTGAGAGACACTAGACATTTCTTCGATTTGAAGTGTGGGTGGTACATAGCTACTTAGTCTAAACAATGAAATTTTTTATACAGATGATTTTTGCTATTAGTTTGTAGTTGATATGAACTTCGGAGGAAAAGGAAAACTTGTTTTTGGAGTGTTTGTATTTTTATTATCAAGTTTAGATGCTATTTTGTTTATTTTTCATTGAATATTTTTGTGTGACCTGTATCACTTTTTATGTGGTTTGTTTGATGAGCATGCTCTATATGGAATTAATGGTTTGTTATTAATTAAGAGATGATTTGAATAAATTTTTCAACAAGCACTTGTTGGAAAAGATAAGTCGAAATAATATTGCAATGACTGCAAGTCTATCAATAATAAATTCCAATGTTGTCAAATAGCAGCTATAGCGGCGCTATGACATTTTAGCATAGCAGAATTTCAACAATTCGCGATTGACAACATTATAAATTCCCACGTTAGTTGAAATTAATTTCTTCATCTTAATTTGATATTTGGAGTTTTTTCTCATCTAATTTCTCTATAACCACATGAAATTATAAGAACTTTTCTTATGTTAATGTTAGTTACTTAGGTTAGTTGGGACTTCTCCATAATCACTTATGTAAAAAATAAATATTGAAAGAATCTTATGATAATTTTGAGTTTTAAACTATTCCTCTTTGTAGTAAGTTGAAATTAGCTTTTGCATTTTTTTGTTTGAGAATGTCTCTCATTTAACATCTCTGTAAACATCAAGCTTATAATGTCATTTTTTAAAGTGAAGCACCATGCACTTTTGAATGAAAAGCTCCCATAAGTTATTACTTGGAAAATAATTGAAACTGGTCCTTATACCTGTTGAGAAGCTTCAATAATCTAGAAGATAATTTAAACTTGGCCTTATGATTTGTTTGAATGGCATCAGTCAAGTATTTGGCTGAATTGGATCTTATTGGATGTTTGTTCTCACTGTTGCTGCAATGCTTTTTTTCTTTAACTTGTGGCTGTAGGTCAAACAGATTACAAACCAACTATCTATGGAGGTATCACGCTGGACAGCTGAAGCCTTATTAGCACTTCAGGAGGTATGTTACTTTTTTCATATGGTTCTGTTATATTTTTAACATGTATTACAATACTATTTAAATTATGAAGAATCTGGCAGTTATATTTCATAGATCCTTACGAATTCAACAAGCATCCTTGGCAATTCTGTTTTTGGTTTTAGGGGAAAACCAATGGGAGAAGGAAGTGGAGTAAATTGTGGGGTTTAAACATTAAACCATACAATTTACTTTCATGTCCCGCAACTTTTCCAGCTAAGTTGCCGAAAGGAGACTTACCTGATAAAAGATGAAAAACTGATTTAAGAATGTAGAGTTGTTTTAAAACAATGTTTAAGAATGTACAGTTTTTTTAAAGACAATATTTAAGAATGGGAACTTTATTATTGCTGTTTCTGTCACAGTTACTCCTGAGCAATAGCTAGATTGGTTAACACAGTTCTGGTTAGTTGATGTTCAGTCATGGCCGTTGCATGATTGTAATATGCGTTACACCCTTAACTTACTTTGTATGTGAAAAGGCCATCTTACAGTCTGGGAGTAAGAGTGTAATACAACACTTGTAATCAAATTTTATCCAAGAAGGAATTCTCCATCTGTTCAAACATTTTCCTTTGTTTCTTTTCCTCATTGTCTGAAAGCTTTTTCCACGTGAGCTTTGCTGCACAAGTCTTATCATTTTCAATATCTGTTGGTATTGATTTATTATCTCTTTTCTATGGAAAAGTATAGCCATGTATACAAATGAGAATCTTGTTACCAGTCTCACTGTAGATGCCAGTTGCATGAGATAGTTAAGATAGTATGCTATATATGAAAGTGTCTTTTGACTCGGAGTGTCTTGTTAGAGGATACTCGTGTTTTGGGTTGTTTGTGGGTGTACATTTTATAGCTCGTGGATGTAGTATGTGGATTAGTGGCAGTAAGAGTATTGTCTAGTGCATATTTGGACAAGGTTAATGGTAGCTGAGACTGAGATGATATTTCAGGGAAGATATCAAAGATTAGAGAAATGATATGGCTGACAGGCAAGATAGTAAAAATTGTGATCTTAGGACCTTTGGCAATCCAGATGATCTTAATCATAGGAGGAATCCCAATCTGGTAGGATATCGTGGGATTGGCGATATTGCTTTTAAGATTGGTGGGATCAGCAAGTACTTTAGTAGGATCAAGTAATTGCAGAAACTGACTTTTATTGATGGTAGAATATGTTTACAACAAAAACCTAATTACAGACATTACAAAGAATTCAGAAATTTTAGTGTTTATGCCTCCTCGGCGCTTGTTCAAAAATGTGTTTTCAATTTTGCACAGTCGTAGTTGTTATAAGTGCTTGTTAAGACTCTTGCTTAAGTTTGTGACTTATGAATTGTGTATCTTATTGGTTTTGAATTTAAGTTTAATTTAATTAAGTGTTTGTAGTAAGTGTATAAGTGAAGGGCATAGTAATAATTTAATTAACGATTTTATATTAGTTGTAATTCTTAACTTGTGTGCAATCATCTTAAATAGCTATTAAAAAGGAAAGGATAAAATATTTTTTCACCTGTTTTGATAGTATATTTCGTATGGAACATGATCCTTTAGTTAATTTTTTTTGTTGTTGGTGAGAATCTTGTAGGCAGCTGAGGAGCATCTGGTTCATATGTTTGAAGGTGGAATGCTATGTGCACTTCATGCAAGGCGTGTTACCCTTAGTAAGTTGATTTAATTTTTATACGTCTCTCCCCTGTTTTCATTTTCATCGATCATATATTATTCACAAACTTCCCATATATAAAATATACTCCTTTTTATTTTGATGATGAATGAACCTCTATCTTGGTTACATTCATACAGATAATGAATCTTCTGTTACTAATATCAATTAGACTTCAAACAATATTCTACAGTCAGTAATCTGTATACTAGAGAAGCGTAGTTGTAGGGAACTTCTCTCATTGTTTTAAGCAAAGTGCTTGGAGTTTTAACTTATCATGTCCACTAACTCCCATCCTTTTAATTTGGTATCACATTTTTAAAAAAATGCCACTATCGCCTTTACCGTGTAAAGAGAGGGTACATGCTACAGTTGCGAAATGCAATTTGCGAAATTCGGATTCCCTGCAGTCACGTGGATCTCCCATTCATTCATTCGGAAGATTGGTGACTGTTCGATCAAGATTGGACGGTCCAAAAAATTGCAGATTTTAATTTTATTTTATAATTCAAAATACCAAGCTTAAATCTTAACCGTCTGATCTTGATCGTATGGACACCGATGTCCCAAATGCGTGTATGTGTGGCACCAGAGACTGCAAGGAGCCGGATCCCTATTAGCAATCTCTGCTCATATGAGTTGCAGAAGATGTGCTTGGATGACTATATTACTAAGATCAACAATTTTCATCAACACTAACAGGAAAAGTCAAGTCACTCTTAGGCAGAGATATTTTTGTGTTGTTTTCTGGTGGGAGATGAACTTAAGTTGACAAATATATATTTTTTTATTAGCTGAAGACTCTAACAGAGTTTTATTTATCTAGAGGAAAATAAATGGACAGAATACCAAAACTGAACTTTTTTTTTAGCTAGTATAGCGGATATTTTACGGATATCATTTTATTCCTGCTGTATAAGTCTACTTGTAACTTTCCCTTAACGAATAGTATTTTTATGTACACCACTAACCTTATTAACATCTTTTATTTGATATTTTGGCTATCTCAGTGAAAAAGGATCTTGAGTTGACCCGTAGGCTTACAGGAATAGGATGCGCTCGTTGAGAATTATTGTTGCTATATATAAAACTTGACATTCTTCGAAGATGCCATTGCTGCTTGTATACCCCAATTTCAAATTAAAATTAGGTATTAGGCTAACTCGCATATTGTCAATAGAAATCTTTTGTAGGTGAAAAATCTGTTGTAAAATGAAGCATCATTGTAAAAAAATGGTTTACTACTGAGTCTGAGTGAGTATGGATGAGTAACTTATTATTTAAATTGTAGCAGTGAAATATTTCAAGATTATTGTCATTCATATATTTACTTGATGTGGTACAAAGAATTCATGCTACTTAAGCATCCAAATAGAAGAGATTTTGCTCCTAATTCAATCATGCAAAGCTTTGATATTGCTTGTGTTAACAATATACGCGTGGCCCAGCATCTTGGATCTTAGGTTTTTCGTCAAAATCATATTTCTGTAATAATAAGAATTTTTGGGTTTTTTTCTTCAAAATGCATTGCGATACTCTTTAGTAAGAGGTAATTGGTTTGGTCTCTTGTGAAAGTAAAATATTTGGAACGAGCTCTTATCATTGTAGCTTTGTTGGCCTCAACCAAAATTATTTTGGCAAGAGCATAAGCAATTACACATGGATTTAATTCTAAAATGCAAACATTGAAATTCATGCAATATTTTTAGGGGGTGACCACAAATACACGAGGATTAAAAGTTCTATGCCTCCTTCAATAATAATTTCTCAGTAGCTAGCAACATTAATTTTTTTTTTGTTGGGTGGAGCCACATTTTGGCGACATTCGTAATTCTATTTGGCAATTGGTATTTGCCTTAGAATCTTGCTATATGCTTCACTTTTTTGATTGATAATGAACCTGTCTCAAACATTGGTGTAGATTCCTTTCGCTACAACATCACCAGCATCACTTTCCACACGTTAAGACGTCAACATACTCAATTCCAAACTTACCCTATGTCCTACGCTAGAAATATGTCACAAGCAATACTCGTTTCTTATCCTCTCCCTAGAGATCTCATTCTCATGGTAGCAAAAAACTAAGCTACCAAATTATTTTCTCCTCTACTTTACCCTCTCTGAAAGAAGATTTGTTTGGATCCATTACATGGAATAATGGTAAATATAATGTATATTTTACCCTTTTTAAATTTTATTCTAATTTTAACTTCTCTAAATTTATTTCTTTTTTTAATATTGAATAACTTTCTACTTATTCTTCAAATTTGTTCCAACTTGCACATCAAAATCAGTTAAATTCATATGATATTTTTCAACTTTTGCCTCCAAGGCAGAGCTCAAGTGGTTGAGCTAAGACACCGAAAGAAATTAATCTCAAAATCCATAATACTACATCATAGTCACGCAGAATGCATTTAATAATGAGAATCAAACATGCATCGAGTCAAACAAGAAAAAAAATGAAATCGCCAAAATAAAATACAGGAATATTGGAAACCAAATATGTATTGAATCAAGTGGTTCTAGTGACCAAAAATGTTAGTTCTATACACCTTGAGGCCTGAGGGATATATTAGAATATGAACAAACTTAAAAGTACATAGTGCATGTTGGGATTTCTCTTCAGAATCCAAAAATCATGGTTTCAAGCATTCCTAAGGAAAATCAAACAGGCTAATAGTAGCAATCAGCAAAAAAAAAATCATCACAAAGACCAATTAGACCTAAGCATTAAAGAAGCTATTTTTGAATTTCCATCGGTTGCGTATACAACACCTGGCTTCAAGCAAAATTTATCACCAATGTTGAATTTTAGATAGGATTCAGCTTGAAAATGTTCCGCACCTATTCCGCCAAGACTTGTTCCCCAGCCAAATGAACCTTCAGAAACATCGGTCAATGTTACAGCCCATTGTGCAGATTTGGGATTTAGTGTCTTCATCTCAACCCAACCTCCAAGTTTTGTAAAGCCATCGAGTTCAGACTCCAGCATTATAGCAGCAGAACCACCCGAGACCTGTGTCCTTGTTCCTCTGAAGGGTGATGCTTCAGGTTCTGTCTGAGACACTTCATGTTGGTCGGACAAGACTGACGGAATTGTTAAAGCTCCAAATTTTCTAAGCTGCTTTGATACAAAAGGCAGTTGGTGACTACCGAGAACAGACAGCTTTATTCCTCTAGGAAATTGGCAGGCAAGTTGTAGGAATGTGCTGTATCTATTATCCGATGTACTAGAACCAGATGACTTTCCAAGTCCAGCTACAAATTGAGCCAATGAAGCAATAAAACATGACTTTCTCATAGCTATGCCAAAGGCACTGCCATTGTGTAATTTCAGAAGGGGTGGTCCAAAAGTGGAGAAATACGTAAGGCCCTTTTCCTGCTAAAATGAGCACAACACAAAATTAATATTTCACAGGCCTAATTAGCAAAAGTTTGAGGGAAAGAACACGGTAATTTTATAAATAAATTACATCTCAGTCTAACTTCTTTTTTACTCTAAGCAATACGAATGTCGCAGCATGACAACGGATATGGCCCTTGCAATTTATTATAATCCATGGCCATAAAAAATATATCTAAGCTGGTTTTAATAGGCCAACATTTACACGCCCAAACCTAATGTTCTATTTACAGTTAAGGAATTCATGAACAAAACAAGGAAATTGAGGTCGACTATTGCAACTAGGTACTCGGTCAATACGTTCCTTGACATTATTACAGTAGTATGCTTCATGCTCTCGGGGAAAATAACATCCCCCACCCAAGAACACATTTGTAGCAAAATTTTGAAGGCTGGGTTCTTGTGAATTTAATAACTAGCGGGCTGTTCCAATGCTTTCAAATACCTTTTATCCAATTATGATAGATAATAAAGAATTACTAAACGCTTGATTTTGTACTCTTGCTTAACTCATGTGAAGTTTTCACTCAAAAGGTCAACTTGGTGCCCTATGGTGAGATTTCAGGGAAGGGTCTTACATGATAAGTTATGAGAAAAACTCGCACGTAAATTTTCCATCTCCATTTTTAAGGGAATATTGAATACCAAATGGAAAGATAGTTGCCAAAAATTGTAACAGTGGACATCATTAAATTCATCAGATAAGCATACACAAGTAAATAAATAGTACCTGATCAAAAGAGTTTGAACCAACTGCAACATCTCTGCACTGGGCTCCCACTGGGACACCCGTAAGAGATAACCAATCATTGACATTTGCTGTATAGCTGAGTTTGGCAAGAGAAAGTGGCATTTCAAGGGCATCACCATGATGTTCCTTTCCATTCCGAGTAGCCACAAACTCTGCAGCAAGAGCATTATCCTCTCCAATTGTGGTTTGAAAAACGAACCTTGAATCAATGCCTGCTTTTATTCCAGACTTACTTATGATATCTATGTTCTGCTGATTAAAGTCTCCCTTGATCAGTAAAGCCCCCGTGAAATCCATTTGTCCCCTTACATGGGTACTGGCTTCCTGAAAAAGACCTCCTTTGGATGATTTATAGAAGGAAATCATCTTCTCAACCTTATCTTGTCTATCTCTGAGTTTCATAAGATCTGAGAAGGATTCTCTTTGTAGACGTTTAAGGATTTCAGTCTGAAATTATAATTGAAGACACGGCTGTCAAAACCACATTATAGAGAAACACTAAAGAACCATGTATCCTTTGACACATACACAAGCATACATTCATGGTAATGGATAATGCTCATTGCCATGAGTTTAGTATCACATCTTTAAAGATTCTATGTTTGTTTTGATGCATTGTGTGACTAAACTGTCCCCATTTTACTCTTTTCTTTATCTCTAATGTTTCAAATTTTCTCAGTTCCTCGCATATACATGTTGTTCATTGAATGTTAAATAGCACAACTCTTTGAAAATAAAGTGTTGTTTTTTCTTCTTAAAAGGAGTATGTTAATAAGTTACAACTTTTCATTTCTGACTATGTTATCAAAATAAAGCTTGCCAATATATTCCTTAACTTAACTCTTAAACGAATTATCTGTATCAAATCAAAATAGGTCTTTAAGAAGTATTCTTGTGAGCCATACTGCACACAGAGAAAAAGAGTCTGTTCCATATCAACTTTGTTTAATATTTCTCGCTCTCAAAATCAACACTGCCGTAAAATAACAACGAATGTTGAAATTTTAAACTTTTGGTGATAATAATAGAAAACCTATAAAAATTTCAAAATCATACAGTTCAAAAATATTTTGCTTTGTCATTCAAACAAGACCAATACTTCAAAACTCACCATTAAACTATCATTTTCAGATACTTCAATTTACTGAAACCCAACATCAACTAATTGAAATCTACATTGGAGCAATTGTATGGAGTAAAACCTAGAAAGAACAGAGAAAAGAAAGAATACCGGTTTGCTGCTACCAAAAATGGAGTCGAAAAAGTCATGGCCGGATTCAGCAAAAGCTTTGAATTGATCGAATAGAGGCTCCATTACTTGGTTAAGGACCATGATAACAGAATTTCATCGGAAAAGGAGAAACGCAATTGGATTCTGTGAATTAATGAGTACGAGATTACACAAACAATACAAATACAATCAATGTGCAGAGGAATGTGAATTAAACTTATTAACTCTTCATAGTTCAATGTGTAGTGGAGTGTGAATGAAAATAAAATGTTGTTTCATGTGAGAACTAACATTCCAAAATTCCAATTTCAATTCTAACTAATTAACATTCCAAATCTATGTAGTTAATGCAGTCATAACAAAATTTGTTCATCCTATAAAATAAAACAGTGACTTTGTAAGCAGAATTGTAGAAAGAAAGCACAAAAGCAATTAACCAAACGAAGCATAATTCATCTAATCAACATTGACATCACAAAGCACAAGTAAATGTTAAAATTTGGGTTATTTATCATAATTAATTTCCAATTCTGAATTTTAAAACCCTAAACCTAAAAGAAGCAATTGGTTTACCTTAGAGAGAGTGAGCAGGCAGCAGCAGCTGAGAAGCACCAGAGAGGGGGAGGGGGAGGGGGAGGGGGAGGGGGAGGGGGCGGGGGGGTAATTGGTTTACCTTGAGATTGCTGGAAATCAAACCAAATGTCATTGGGATGTGAATATACATTTTTTACTATTTTTTTTCCACCTTATGCGTTACTCGTCCGCCCTGCAAAATTTATAAAATACCTTTCGGATTTTATAATTTGAATTTCATTCTCAAAAAATTTCGGAGTTTACCGGAATTTTTAATACATTTTGGTTTATTTTATATTATTTAGATGTCAAAAAGATAAAATAAATGCAAATAATAACGAAAAAAAATAGTACATATAAAATCTCATTTTATTATTATATCAATGCATAATATTTAGCTGATGAGATTAATTTAGTTGATCAGGGCACTCCTGGACGCACCATATGATGACATTAATTTAACTCATATGTGATGATGTGCTGTGTTTTATTTAATTACGTGGTTTATGTTGTTTTTATTATGTGTTTTATGCTGTCGAATTATGTTTAATCTATGGTTAGTTGTATGTTGTTGAATTAAGTTGTTTTATTATGTTGTCGAATTAAATTTTCATTATGTTTTACTTTACGCCAAAGATGTTCATTTAAATGCTAAAATAATTCGAATTCAACTCAATTTTATAGGTGCAAGTACAGTTCGGATTAGATAATCCAAATTCACCTAGGGTGTAAGTGCAATTCGGATTATGTAATCCGAATTCATTCAGCATAAGATTCTTTTGTATGAACCGCATTGCACCGACAATTTTTGTGGTCCACAACATCCAGAAACCTTTATAAAGAAGTGTTTCCGATTTTCATCTTCATTTCCAGCAAAACACACAAACACTATAAAAAAACAATGATTTTTTTTTGTCATTGTGTTGAGGATCTTTCTCACGCGGTCGCAAATAGACAGCTCTCTATTTGACTGCGTGATGAAGATCTTCAACATGTTGTCAAAAATATGTAGATAGATTTTGCTGCATTTGTTTATTTGCTCCAAAACACACCCAAAAAAAACTCAAAACAATCCTCTTTGAATACCAAGAGGTTGTTATGAGCTAAATATTGTTGCCTTGGTGATATCAATATATCAGTTGGCAAGGCAGCAAGATCTAACTCAAAACATGTTGACACATCATATAAGGCTGAAAAACACCAGTAAAAGACGAAAAGCCCTTGACGACAGTTAACTGCCGAATTCTGAAAGAACCGGCGGCAGTTAGCTGCCGATGGAGTCCTCGGCAGTTAACTACCGATACACTGTTATAAGAACAAAACAGACATAGGAGTTTCTAAAACTCCATTGTTGCGTTTTTGGAATTCTTAGGTGCGATTTTCAGCAAGTATAAGTCATTCCAAGTCAATTTCAAGCACAAAATCAAGTAAGTGTTTTGAATCCTATTGCATTGGTTTTTAGTTATTGAATTGTTAGATTTTTGGATTTTTTTGACATATTTATGTTTTGTTGATTTTAGATTTGATGATGATTTTGTATTGATTTGTGATATGGTGTTTAGAATCTAATTGTGTTAGAAAATGTTAGGAATTGTTAGGTGTTAGAAATTGTTAGGTATTAGAAATTGTGTTATAAAATGTTTTGATCCGATGTTTGCACCGTGTAGAAATGTCTTTGAAACAGGGCGATGCTGTTAAATTAAAAAAATAGGGTGATAAGAAGAAAGAAAAATCGTCTATGACATGACATGGAATCAAATGTGATGGTTCCGTAAAAAAGAAGGATTTGAAGGTGCCGGTGTACAACCATTTCAGACCGAGGAGGAGCACGAGGACATGTTATTTTGCTCCTCAACCAAAAGCAGATGCCATATGGACTGGCGAAGACAACTCAATTGACTTGTGTGACGAGGAGGATGATTGAATGTAATAACTTGTAATGCCAAATTGTTTTGATTTTTTTTTTTTATGCTTTTGTTTTATATGTCGCGCGCATTTTGATACATTTTGCTTGACATTTTGGTACTTTGAATAAAGTCGCGTATTGAATAATTTCGATTTAAGTCGCGTATTGAATAATTTTGATTAAAGTCGCGTATAGAATAAATTCGATTAAAGTCGCTTATATAATAAATTCGATTAAAGTCGTGTATTAAATAATTTCGATTAAAAATGCATATTGAATAAATTCGAATAAAGGTTACATTACATTACATAAAGTTCATAAATATGTCATATTATTACATTACATTACATTCGGGTTGAGCCTTCCAACTACAACAATTGTCTTACCTCTGAAATGGAGTAAATTCAAACTTGCTAAACAACAGCTCTCAAGCTTTAACCCCGGAAGTTTTATTGTTCCATTCAAAAGATTAAATTCTTGTTAGCTTGGTTTAAATGGTGATATTCAAGTGTCAAAAGAATGAGGTGCATTCCTTGACACTTCAATACCTTCATCTAAACCAAGCTAACAAGAATTTAATCTTTTGAATGGAATAATAGAACTTCCGGGTTAAAGCTTGATAGCTGTCGTTTAACAAGTTTGAATTACCCCATTTCAGAGTAAGACAATTGTTGTAGTTGGAAGGTGCATTCCGTACCTAATCACGATTTTCTGGCGGAATCAAACTTTTGATAATATCTTCAGTTGATCTCAACAACGTTACACGCATATCGATCTACTGGAACATGTTGTGCTCCCAAAACATGCTCCTCACCTTATCGTCGTTCATTAATTCCACCCAACTGAATGATATTCTCCCATCGTCGAGCGTTAGACGTTTATACCGAACATATTTCACCCTTCTTGTGTCTCCGGGGTTGACTCATTGATTGAATTCATCCAGTTGATCCTTGATGCCTCTTAGCGTGACACCAAGGTGCCGAACCTTCAACCTCTGAGATTCTTCACCGTTGAATTGTGCATGAACGTCGAACATATCGGCAATTGCTTTAAATCTACACAATATGAAATTCAAAACAATCAATGAAAAACTAATTCAAACATTTCATCAAACACTTGGAGAGCAAATTATACATAAACCCTAAAAATCATAAAAATAACCCTAAAATGTTTATGCTTAAAAAAACATAAAAATACAAAAAATATAACAAAATTATTCAACTTATATCTACTCTTAAAATAAATCATATACTCTTACATGTAAATCTACTTAAAAACGAAAATAAAAAAATAATATAAAACACCAAAATTAAAAATAACCCTAAAATTCTAAACTATAGCATAAACATCATACAAACATTTTAACTAAATTAATCAACTTATATCTACTTTAAAAATCAATTATAACATATAAATCTACTCAAAAACTAAAATAAAATAAATTTACTCAAAAACTACCAAAAAAAAAACATTTACTAACAACTAAAATGTAAGTTAATAGCACTATGATTACTTACTTGTGATTTTGTTGAATGAATTTGGTTGGGGTTTTTGGAGAGATTTGAAAAAATTGTGGTAGAATGAGAGTAATAATGGATGAGATAGCTTTTACCAGATTTGTATCAGGATCGTATCGGCAGTTAACTGCCGAGAACTCTATCGATAGTTAATTGCCGTCAGTTCTTTCATATTCGGCAGTTAACTGCCGCCAGTTCTTTCATAATCCGGCAGTTAACTACCGTCGGGGCATTTATGACTTTTATATGTGTTTTTCAGCCTTATATGATGTGTCAACAACAATTTTCCTTAAATTGACCTCATTAGCACACATAATTTATTTATAGTTTTTTAATGAAAGTATCTATTACGGACTGAATGACTCCAATGACAATACACTAATAAGAACTCCAATAAAAAGTAATTAAATATGTTTTGCTAACTTTACATCATTAAACAAAAATAATTTATTAATTCTTTTGCAAGTGGGACAAACGAATATATATTTTATTACTTCTTTTACACGTAGGGTCCATTAATTTCATTAGAGAGAGAGAGATGATCATTATATAGTTGTCTGTTGTTTAATAGAGGCTCATTTTTTCTTTTTCCAATGGAAGTCCTTAACGGAAGAGTGGTCCTTAATAAATAAGAAACCTCCATTAAAAATGCTCTTAACATTGCAGGCTACAAGAATCAGTTGCATGTTATATTGGTTTATGTAATTTCATGTGTTTTCTTTTTTATCCCATTGTGGACTTCTTGCTGCTTGAACTTATGTTGAAAGAATTAAAACTTGGTTGTAGCTAAGTTTGTTGAATGTAAATTATTTTGTTATTTTTATTAGTCGTTTATAATATGGGTAAATTACACTTCTCTCCTTCTTAAAGAAGTTTGAATTACACTCCTCTCCTCTCTTATGTTAAAAAATACACTTCTCTCCTCTTTTATTCAAAACATATTAGAAAATATTTCAATCTCATCCCTTAAGAGAAGCATGAATTACATTCTCCTCCCTTCTTATGTTAAAATCTACACTTTATTTCCTCATTAATTTTTTTTTATTTCTAATAATCTAGCAAAATATAATAATTTAACACACTTCAAAAACAAATAGTATTGTGGGTCTATTTTAATATAACAAAAATTTGAATACATATTTTTTTGCTATTTTATTTCACAATTTCATTAAGATATAGTTTTAAACCCTATTATAAAATATGAAACAACTCAAAATAAAATTAAAATATGTGAAAATTACTAAAGACAATAAAATATGATTATTTAAAGAGGAATGTTAGCAACACTCACTTTTCAACACTCTCTAGCACCCACTCTTTTATTGGATGATAACAATGTTGCATGTCCCACAACTTTGTGTTAGTTCAATTTTCAAAGTGTAGACCCACCATAGTTTAAACCAATAAAAGAGTGAATATTAGAGATAGTGTTCAAAAGAGAGTGTTGCTAGCATTACTCTTATTTAAAAGTTAATTTTATACTCTAAATTATAAAATTAATAGCAAAATATTTAAAGTTGATTATTATTGACATTTAAACTATAAAGAAATGAATTTATTTTTTTAAAATGATGGTTCAAAATTAGTATATATATAAAAAAGTTATTTATGTTAAAATAGATTAAAGTGTAATGCATATTTAATTATTAAGGGAGGTAGTTGTAATTCAAGCATCTTATATGGGAGGAGAGTATAAATTTTATTTTTCAAGGGAGAGAAGTATATATTTTAACATAAAAGAGAAGATGAATGTAATTCAAATATCTTTGAGAGAAGGGGAGTGTAATTTACTCTTATAATATTTGTATGTTGTTTATTAGTTTTTCATTAGTTATATAGTTAGGTTATTTTTATGTTAGACTGGGCTTTCATATTTGGAACCGTATAGCCGACTATAGTTGCGAAATGCATTAAATTAAATTTCATGGCCAATGAAGATAACATAAAATATTAGGAATTATGGAAATGCATTGATAACAAAAACATGATATATTTTAGAGGACATAACATAGATGTTTTGAAATAAGTAGGAAAATTACGATGGTTTGGGATGTTACTCCACCTATCTTCCGAGTCTAAGTTCAAAGGTTAGTTATAATTTCTTGCAATGCATAACTTCACAACAACTATCATTTCAACCAATGAAATTTCATCTGCTATACTGCACGACGGTTTTTCATCATAACACAAATCGGAAAATCCAAATCAGCAACCCGCTTTGACATAGAAAACTTTGTCAAAGATACAAAACATAAAATCTTTGGAACGAATAGTAAGTTATTAACATGGATTTAAGATTAAATTGCAGAGATTTTTTTTTTTTGATTAAATTAAATTGCAGAGTTTGAAATTCGTGCAATATTTTTAGGGTGTGACCATAAATACACAAGGATTAAAAGTTCTTGTCTTCCTATTTAGGGACGGACATTATACAAACTTCTTTATGTGGAATTGTTTTTTGATAAAAATAAACGTATTCATTTATTCAAATTGATAGAGTACATCGATACAATACATATCCAAAGTCGCTAAAAACGAAAAATGATGAATGTGCGAACAAACTCACATCATCCATGTTTTTTTTTTGGGTACAACACATCATCCATGTTAATAGCATAAAACAACAAAGTACATATGCCTACAAATACGACTATATTCAAGTCTCCGGAATACTCATGTCTCTGGATCCGCAATGTTGATGACACCAAAGTCATTGATCGGATTTGCACTTGTTCAAAGCAAATCTTTCAACCTGAAACAAATAAACACCACACTAAGACGGAAAATAAAAAACACACCACACAAAGACGGGAAAGATCAAAACAAACAGAGTCGTGCAGAGATGACGAAATCACAAAAACAAACAAAAGAAAACCAAAAATATGTGAAAATCACTTATTTAATTAGGATGGAAAGAAAAACAACTCGGAGGGGTGATTTTGGGTCAAAATTGACCCTAAATCACCTCTCTTCGGTAGACAAAAAGAAAAAAAAGCTGACGGTTAGGGTTTGAGAAGGAGAGAACAAAGAGAAAAGAGAGAATTTTTTTTACCCATCAACTAAAAATATGTTGTTTTTTACGTAGAATGGTTGGCAACCATTATATGCCTCCTTCAATTATAATTTCTCAGTAGCTAGCAACATTAATTTTTTGTGTTGAGTGGAGCTACATCATAATCTTGATCATAACTTTCGTTTGGCAACATTCGTATTTCTATTTGGCAATTGGTACTTGCCTTAGAATCTTGCTATATGCTTCACTTTTTTGATTGATAATGAACCTGTCTCAAACATTGGTGTAGATTCCCTTCACCACAACATCACCAACATCACTTTCCACACGTTAAGACATCAACATACTCAATTCCAAACTTACCCTATTTGAGATATTAAGGCTAATCTATTATTGTTTGAGTTGGTATCATGCCTTAAGATAGATTTTCGTAAGCGCTAGTTGGTTAGAAGATTGTCATTATGGGAGGATTAGAAATGGATCATCAGTTAACTTTATTTGTTTGTCAATTTCAAACTACAATACTATATTAACTATTATTTTATCGACACGATTTTATTCGGAACTATCATTTATTCGATAATACTTTTAACTATTTTTTGTAGAGAAAAAAACATATACAATAAAGATAATGAATAATCAATATACGAAAAAGATAATTAATTTCATTAAAACAACAACATTTATTCATTTCTTTGATTCCTGTAAGCCAAACTTAAATTTAGAAAATAACTAAGTTATGTTGCAAAAATCTCCAATAACTCATTAGGAGAGATAAGTATGAAATTCAAGTTTATAGAAAATGCAAAGAAAAGAGGTAAAATTTCCAAGTAATTGGGACCATGTCACATGTACATGTCTACGCGTGGCTACTTGTGTGGGTCTCTACATGCCTAACCCTTTCTTTACTAAAGATTTCGATTCCCATAGCTGTCCTTCCCACTGATTTAACCTTACAAACTACTCCTATGCAACCAGACAAGAAATAAGTGAAACAAAATCTATACAAAGGAAGGAAAAAAAAAAGGTTATATTGACTGAAAAATGAATGAAAGTTAGCAGACAAAATGTCTGAAGAATCAAAGGGGTACGCGGTTTCATTAAAGAGGAAAAGAGAGGTTTTGTCAAACATGCTAAGTAAATTGATTTTTCACTTTACGAGAAATATTTACTTGTCACAAGATTAAATGCGTAGTGTTGTTTAGGTATACACACAATAATATGCACTTACATACGTGTTTCATTTGAGAGCAATGTATTTATAAATGAAATCTTATATCATTTAATTTAATTTAATGATCAAATTTATTGATCAAATGATAAGAACTAGTTTATATATAATGTAAGATTTATCTCATTTATGAATTATAAAATTAACAAAAAAGAGATAATTTGATTTTGTAATAAAAAAGGAAGAGATAATTTGATCTCTGTCACTTTCTTGAAAAAGCTTATAACGTGGTAGTTTTACTGGAAAATTCCTGGTCCTATATTGATGACACTAGGTCATACACTACTTTTATCTCAGTTTTTATGTAATTCTAGTTGAGTTCAGGTGTCTTTTGGCATAAGTTAGAAGCTACAAAAGAACAATTCTGGCACTTGAAGGAAGCAAAAATCGTGCTCCGATTCTGCATATCGTAGCCCGATTTTTACTCAAGTTTTGAAGTCTTTGTTTCGTAAAAAATCGGGCTACGATGGAACTCCATCGTGCTCCGATTTGAGGAGCGTCAGACCACGTTTTAAATTTTAAGAAGAAATCGTGCTCCGATTTCCAGCATCGGGCTCCGATTTCGGCGAGACTCAGATTTTTATTATAAAAGGGAATTGGTTTTTTGAAGCAAGGGTTAGAAATTTTGGAGAGGAAAACATACTTTTGGAGCTAGATCACTAAGCAGAAGGTGGGAGACCATCAAAAACTCACAGTTGGTTCCTAATTACATGTAATGAATTCTTCTTTATCATTAGTTATTTATGCATTAGCCATGAGTAGCTAAATCTTTTGTGATTAGGCAAGAGATGATTCTGTAACAGCTTATGTGATGTAACCTGAAACTCTTAGTTTATGAATGTCAATCTAGTTTATTCAGTTTATATTGTTCTTAATGCTTTTATGATTCTGACCAAATATAATTGATCTAGAAATTATACGACTACTGACACCAACGTGTAACATCGGAAACATGTATGCTGTTCAACTTAACGGACAATCTAGGGATGGAAAGTTGTTAGGTTGTGATAATTGAATTAACGAACTGACAAACCTGTGATAATTATAGGTTCACCTAAGGAATTAGGGAATTATGATTAGATAAGAGAACTTAGGATCAAGGGATTGACCTAAGTTAATGTGTTAATTCGTCGTTGGCTTTGTGACATTCGTAGCGTAAGAAATAGATTGCATAATTAGTGATGTGCAGATGAATCAAATGACCTAGTCATATCTCTCTAATTATTTCAAAAACCAACTCTTTGTTACTAATTTATTTACAATTGCACTCCAATCCAATTGCCCAAGGCACCCCCCAATTTAAGTATATCTTAAGGTTAACGTTCTTGTTAAGTAGAGATTGAAACAGTCCCTGAGGAAACGAATTATTATATTACGCGATTTAAATTAGTACACTTGCTAATTATCTATCATATATGTTCGTACTTGTTGATATTAATCGGTACTATTGTCAATTAATTTGACATATGTTATGTTTTTTATTTATTTTTATAAACACTTATATTTTTTTTAAGAAGCTAAATTATCCTATATTTTCGATCTTGTTGATACTAATCAATACTTTCATTTGTCTCCTTTTATAGACACTCATGATATATATATTTTTTAAAGAAGTTAAATTATCCTATATGGTCAATCAAGAAATATAAGTGTTGATAGATTCAACTTAGTGGTAAGAGTTTGACTTTATAACCTCAATTTACATTGTTTAAATTCCATTAGAAACAATGTTTTGTAAATGCAGCTTACATTGAAATGGAGGGGTGGAAATTCAAACCCCAACTTTCCACTTCTCCACATTTATAATGTGTGAGTCTAGTCACTAAACTATTTGATAAAAAAATTTCCGAAAAACAATTATAAAAGTATCATTACTATCATTGTCATTAATAATGATTTCCACTAAGGAAACATTTGCAAAAGGAGAAATTAAGTTGCAGTTGTAAATTACTAATACTAATGTTATGTCCAAATTGGTGTGTATTGATGTAAAACATTTGAGTATATGATATTGATAAGTCATGATAAAAGGTTTTGGTCTTTAAAGAGATGCTAGACAAATCAACTTTTCATTGTTTAGTCCCACTTAAAAAAAAAAAGGAAAGAAAATTTCAGCTAGAACCCACAAAAATTCTTTTTCGCATTGGATTGAACGGAAACAAAGAAAGAAGATAAGACCAGTTATTTTTATCAAAAAGGACAAAGCTCTTAATATTTATAATCCTTGTTTTTTTTTTGTTACTTTTTAATAATGCTAGTGTAGACTATTTCAAAAAAATAAAACAATGCTAGTGTAGATTTTTCAAAAAATAAATAAATTAATGCTAGCGTAGAAACATGTGCAAAATACGGGGTGACACGTTGGAATTCAATATTTTTTTTAAAGGAATCATTTTTAAAAACGATCATATACTAGAAATTAATTACATAATAAAAACAATCAAATTTCCTTCAAAAAAGAAAACAATCAAATTATATGATATTCAAGAAGCACATGTATTTATATTAAAAATTATTATAGAAATAAATTAGAAAACATATAATATTAGCAAGATCAAGACATGGCAACAGGGGCATGTCGAGGTCGGGTTTAAACATCCACATGCCCGCCCCCGCTTGCATACACCCGCCCACGCCTCCGTTCCTAAATTATGTTGAAGGTAAAAATTGAACACTCATCCCCATTCATAATCTAAGATCAATACATTATATTTTAAATTTAAATTAAAATGATCATATTTTGGAGCTACATATTATCTTTGCAAATAAACAATATATATTTCTGAGCTTTTGTTTCCTCATGTTTTCTATCTAATCAAACCAGAGAACATAATTTTTTATTACCTTTCTTTTCTTTCACATTCTCTTATACTAACAAATTAATCATTTGCCACTCCCTTTCTTTTCTTATACTTTATTTCCTTTCACTTTATTTTCTTTCACTTTATTTTGTGATCCAAACGTACTAAAATTAAGAGCTATTAAATTAAGTTTGTTTGAGATGATCCACAATATTTTCTCTCTCAATTTGTTTGTGCATTTGTTGTGTGATTGCTATCAATCCTATAAAATAAGATAAAGGTATCAACACCTTTCATAATCTAATTAAAACTCATACTTTTTTATTTTATTTTTAATAATAGTCAAAACTAAATTAAATGGAGTTGATGTGATACTCCAACTCGTAACATCAACGGTTGTAATTCCATGGACAAAAGCACTTCATAGGAACTTATCACCAATCTAACAAATTACATCGACCATTCTAGTTTCTACCTTTTCTCCTCAAAATCAATCATAAGACAAAACTTTAACTTTGGACAATCACTTATTACAAGTTGCCACACGCCCTTCAAAAAATGATTGTGTTTCTTAACAACCACAATGACAAGTCACCAAAAGCCACAACACATATATAACTGTGGAAAACATTAATCTTCAAAGAGATTATTTACAATACATCTATATGTTTGTCTATCTATTTATGATTTATGATATGCCTAAAACTTGTATTTGCTACCATCTAATTCTGCGTCTGATTATCTTTGAGAATCACATATCACATTCCCCTTTAAAATTATTAAAATAAAGTTTTTGTTAACGGATGTTTTTGGGGCACTGGTTAATAAACTATTAATGATGTATATAGCTTTTATTATAGTTCACATACATCGTTTAATCAATAAATATAAAATGTTAATTTTTATTTATAATAATGACCGGATGGTGTAGGTTTGATTGAATTTTTAATCCTTCTATTTTATCACATTTACATAAACAATTCCCAAATTTTATAGTTGAATTATTTTGATCCCATACGTATCATATTTGTTGCAATTTTGATTGCAACCGATATTTTTTACTCAAAAAATGGTGTTTTCCCCCCTCTAAAGGGTTATTACCTCTTCAAAATTATATTTGAATTGATAAATCACTGCTTTTGGAGCAAAAATCGTCATTTCAAGGGTAAAATTCTAGATTAAGATCAAAATTGCAATACATGTGATAATCAAAGGACCACAAATTTCGATGGAGGAAACTATTTTCACGGGTGTGTAAAATGGGTGTGTAAAATATGAAGACTAAAGGTGCAATTGAATTTATATATATATATATATATATATATATATATATATATTATATATCAATGATTAATTACACATGAATATAAGACAATCAGACAATAAGCTGCACATTTAGGCCTCTTAGGATGGTAAAACCAATCATTGTAAACATATTATCCATAGACCTAAGAGACTTGACAATGTTATGCATGACCCTTAGAACTCTACGTAAAAGGTTAACAACCTCTGATGCTACGAAGCTAAAAGTGTCAAAAAAGACATCCCTAGCAAAGTCATGTTTGTACTTAAAGTCGAGAAACTCCTTACAATGAAGTGCATGCCCCCAAAAGCTTTCAGACTTGCCTTAGGACAACCATGGTACACCTCATTAATAGAAAATAATGGAATCATAAAGCAATATCTACGAATATTACGATACTTCACTTATGACATATGTTGACTTAACCCATCAACAAGGATTGTTATAAGAAAATCATGAGCATGTGATGCTTGCAAGCATCCTAAAACTGACTTATATTTAGTGGTCATGTCAAACTTATCTTTCATATCTATCTTTCATATCTTGAACATTTTTACTAAAAAGGGAAATTGCCAAAACATGTTGTGCTTTAGGAGAACAACGTCATTGCAATAAAACTGTTAGCCTCAAAATTCGAAATCGCACCACAATGACCATCTAAAATATAAGGAGACACAAACTCATACGAGGTGAAAGATAACCACGAAAATCGTTCAAATTTACAATGAAATTTATGTATAACTTACCATACCTAGTGCATCATTCTGGTTTTGAATTCAAGTCACAGTAGATGTGATGGTTGAATTTCTTTGTTACTTAATTTTGAAGGATTACATAAACAACTCAAATGCTGCATTTTAAGACAAATTCAACAGACTATTTATTTTTTTAAATAATATTTAAATAAATGAACATTGATGTATAAGTTTTGTCAAGTTAGTTCCAAAATGAAAATTTGGATAACTGAATTAAATATAACTACAGTATAGTGGGATATCATTTGATCTATTGGAGAAGAAAGTTATTACTAAGTTGAATTGGTGACGCACACGTTTACAGTACAAATGAAATAGTTATACGAGCAAACAAAACCATTGTCTTGCCGCTGTTTCTTCCTTCTTCTATGACGGCTACAATCAATACAAGTGCAGTTTTGTGACAGTGGGGGAAAATAGAAGGACAAACAAATTAAAGAAGGGCCAATTTGATAAATTAGTCGATAGTGATTAACTTATAGTTGATAGTGTTAGAAACAATTGCGGTTGAATTAACCTCATGTGAGGACGAATGTGTTATCTAATAGGCATAGTTTTATGAAACGAAAATGAACTTTTTACATCGAGTTTGATTTTACTATTTATAGATTAACAAATAAACTAACTCCAAACATGCATGAATATCACGTGTCTTATGTGTCTTCTAGCTTCTAAGATATATTTTTTCTACAAGTTCCTTTCTTGTATTTGAATCTTTGGTGCTAAAAATTCAACAATTTTTTGAAAATACTTCTGGGATACAATTCACTATGGCAGTTTTTAGAAGTTTGTGAAGTTTGATTTTTCGAATATTTCTAGGTGTTGTTTTGAATTTCCTTCACTCTTAGTCTTTGAAATAATATTCTTCTAACTCTTGACAAGATGTTTCTAACTCGAATATTGAACTTTCAAGTAATGATGTTGTATATGCAATCAATCAAATAAAAAATGCTTAAATCGAAACTTTCATGTGACAGGTGTTTCAAATGTCGTTTTTCAAAAGGATTTGAACATTTGAAAATGCAAGGAATTGAAACGTTTCCGAGAGAAACAATAAGTTATCATTAACTTTCTCATAACTTGAAATGATTAGATAATCTCAATGATTATATCTATTTCCTTATAACTTCTCTAAATGGCACAAACAAGTGTAATAAAGAGATTTGATCGTGCGCTACTTCCAAGGTTAACTCATTCTTGCAAGATGTCCATGATGACGGTTCGAGTTCTATATGTTTATAATCATGACCATCCCTATTTAGGAGTTAAAATATTCTCCATTTATGTTCCTCTCCATTTCTTCCTTTGTCAAATGGAGAGGATCATAGCCCCCTATTTAGTTTTCAAAATTGGTGGTATTTTAACTTTTTCTTTAAGATTGACTATCATATCCATTTCTTTTTCTTTGGCCTCGAAAACTGTTGTTAATTTTTTTTCCGGTCACATAGACCAAAATTCGAGCAATGAAGCTCGAGTGGATGATACGTGGATCCATTCATTTGCGATCTCACGACCTAAGTTACTTTCCAATCATTATTCTACTTCAACTCCATATGAGGATTTGCTCCTTTGTATGAATTCATCAGCTTTTACATGCTCAACATACCTTTCTTCATTTCAGAGTACCAATTGTTGATGTATTGTAGATAGAACAACACCAACATCAAGCATCCATTCTCAACCTAGCAGTAATTATAATTAGATTTAAAAGGAAATAGAATAAGCATTGTTGATCAAACCTTCAAATTTAGAGCAATAAAATCATTAGACTTTCAGTTGATGATAATTTTAATAAAAAAAAAACTCTTTCATTTCCATTATAAGTGTTACTTTTATAAAAAATAAAGTTAATTTTCAATTTTTATTTCTTCCGAATATTTATTTTGAAACTGTAAAAAAAAAAATAGATACAGATTCCGCCCTATGATAATTATGTTTTGTGAAAAGTCAAATGATAAATGTAAGTATTTTGATATCTTTGTAACATTTTTTCTAACCATCACTTTTTTATTGAGTGAATTTCACATAATCTCATAAAAATATGTAATAAAGAAAATGTTAGAAATAAAATGTTGTTAGAATTTATCAACTTTTTATTTAGTACTACTATTTATCAAAATATTTACTTGAATGGGGAATTTAGTCATGTTGCAATAATAATAACCAAACCGCAAGACACCTTGTATAAACTTAAATCCAGTTAAATAAGAAAGTAATAATCTTGTTTAGTTAAGTTTTAAGGTTTCTTTTCGTTTGCTAATCAACAAAATTTAAAATACCTTTGTCAACTACATTGCCAACTAATGCCTCAAGGCTTTTAATTTAAGCATTCAAAGTTTCAACTACACATATCAACAAGGCATTATTAAATTCATTAATTCTAGAACTCTTAACTCCCCACTTTGCCTTGTTGATTAGAGACTCATTTTTTATTATCAAAAATAAAAAACAGACTCCTTTTTATAACCATCAACATCAACGTAAGCAAAGTGATGTCACTTTCCTAGTCTTCTAGTGTAATAATTCATTCAAAATCATAATCATATAAAAAAAAAATTGGATTTTAAACCAAGAAATATTGGATATTTTTTATACATATACTATGATATATAAGATGCAACCAAGAATTTTCAACCCTTCTTCCGCGTTGTTGCTTAGCATAGCACCAACGTGTCCTTCTCTTTTACTACTTTTCTAGACCCATTCAATAGCCAACACAAGAAATTAATAATTTCTAAGGTTTCACATTAGAAAAGGTCAATATTTTCATACCAATTTCATGGATTCTTCATTTTTTTTTTCTAACACAAGAAAGTAATATGAATATACCATATATTCTTTTAGGCCAAAAAAAGGACCCACATTGTAGAAAACACATTTAACCATCCTCTTACCCCTTTTCCTTCTCTTTTCTTCTTATTAAATACCACCTTCCTCTCACCTTCATTTTTGAGCATGCCCCTTTCTATTTTCACACACATCACTCTCTATCTTTCACCCCTTATATCTCCTCCTCACTCATCACATCCTCAACAATCCCACTCAAATTTAAAAATAAAAAAAACTAATTTCTTTTAGTTCTTCATTTGGCATTTCAAAATCCTTGTTCTTCATGTACTAGTAGTATAGTGCCTATTTTTCCAAATATCCCTTTCTTGTGCTATAATTATTATTCAAAAAATGAAAGAGAACATTAAGTGTGAAGAAATTGGTCTCATTGGTGAGCTAATGCAAGGGGAGGAGCTAGCAAAGAAGCTTTATGACCAACTTTTATCTCCATCATCATCACCATCATCACCATCAACATCATCATCATCATCATCATCAACTTCATCACATGTAGCAAATGAAATCTTAATTGACAAATTAATTTTGTCCATTGAGGCAGCAATAACCATGGCAAAGGATAATGAGGGAAAAATTAAGACAAACAATGTCAACATGATGGATTCTCATTGTTCAAATGGAATCCCCAAAAGTGAGGTCCAAGACTCAAAGTTCAAGCACAAACACGTGTCTAAGAAAAGGTATATTGAATTAAATTATAAAATTATTGTTTCCTTTTGAACTTGATGGTGAATTTTCAAGGTTCATTTTTTTATAGGAATTTTTTTTTCCCAAGGTTCACGATCTCATAATTTTCAATATTTGATTCTTTGAATTTTTGTGGTGCAGAAAAACCGTGCCTAAGTGGACAGAGCAAGTGAAGGTTTACTCTGGAACAGCAGCTGAAGGGTCTGTGGAGGATGGTTATAGCTGGAGAAAGTATGGACAAAAGGATATTCTTGGAGCTAAATTTCCAAGGTAACAATCATTTTTTAAATCATCTATATTTCTTTTGTGCAAACTTATGCATAATGCATCTTTAAATTCATCGTAAAAGTTTTGTTACTCATTACAATATTATCCGACTCGAGAGATTAATATATATAATTGCGCGTAAAAATATTCTGTTCATACTAAAAAATAAATTTTATTACTTTTGCTTGAGGTAATGATAAAACCCCATGCAGCAAAGAATTATTTTTCATCAAAGTTTCTATTTCTAATAGTGAAAGTTGTAATGTTTGTTACCTTGATATTATGATAAGAAAAAAAGTATTTGTTATATTTACCTTTTTTTCTTATATAGGAAATTTTTTGATTGGTGCAAGTGGCCTTGGGTACCCCACTCACTAAAATATCATTGGCCAAACAACCAATAATGTCTAAAATAAGAGAGAGGGAAAATAAAAAATACTATATCAAATAATGGGAAAGGACAAAATGCTTTTAAAAAGACTATGAAAGTTATCCAAAGGACAAAATTAGAAAGATTTAATTCTGGTAGGTGTACTAATGTTTTATTACTGAGGCTCCGTGCACTGTACTAAAAGAGAAAGGACATTGAAACAAATTTAACAATTGAATCAAGTTGCTTGTACTTTTTTACCATTCATGCACCAATTTAAGTTAGCATTAATTACTTGCATGTTAGCCAAATTCACTGTTATAGACAACATCATGATTCATACATGTACACTATTCACACAATTATGGAATCATTAATATAATTCAGACAATTATGGAGCCATTAGTTTAAAGTGTCAGATTAAGATTAAGACAGTTCACATTTTGAACTTAATTTACTAACCTAAAGACAAAATGTAGGTTATCTTATCATAATCAAGATGATGTGCCTGGTTTCCTAAAAAAGAAAGATGATGTGGCTCAATTAAATTTGTGATTCACTAAATATAGAAACTTTAGATTTCAAACAGGGGAAAGAAAAACACAATCATTCAAATATAAATATTACTAGTATTTTAATATTCACGTCTTTCTCATCCCTACTTGATATGTTTCACAATCGAAGATGATTCATCTGAATTTTTTTGTCTAATAATTAGGTTATACTCACACAATATAAGCGTAGAGAGGTGGAAAATACGGAGTACGAACTCTATCCTATAACATTTCAATATTCATGAAACTACCAACTGAACTACATTTATTGGATTATCCACCTAGATTTTAATATTCTTCTTTTAATTATTTAATAATTTTCCGTGCACACATAAAACTTAAAAAATTTAATAGTATATTCCTACATGAGCCTAGAATCCAAGGACATTTTTTCATTCTTATTTTTCTTCAATTTATTTTTTTACTATTGAAGCAAAATGTTTTAATATTTATCTGACAAATAGTGATTTTGCAATGCAGAGGATATTACAGATGCACACATAGACATGCACAAGGTTGTCTAGCTACTAAGCAAGTGCAAAAATCAGATGAAGATGAAATGATATGTGAGATAACCTACAAAGGAAGACACACATGCACTCAATCTAACAAGACACTCCCATCAAAAACAAAGTTGAAATTTGGACAAAATAAATCACAATCCAATCAAAATATTCAACTACAAGAAGAGAAAATTCAACCACCTCAAGAAACAATTTTCTCTTTTGATAATAAGGAGGATATATTTCAATCATTCAATTTTTCCTCTCCATCAATAGGATCTGAAAATGAAGATAACAACATATTTTTAGAGACCATGATTGAAAACAATTTCATGGAAAATGAGGACAACAATATATTCTCAGAATCAAACATTTTCTGCTTGTCACTATTGGATATGGACAGCACTGGACTAGGCCCAAGTGAGAGTAACATCACTGAGATGATTTCTGGCCCAAATTCTATTGCCAATTCCCCAATGGACATTGATCTCTATAATGACATAAATTTCGACATGGATTTCTCTATCAACACGCAAGAACTTTGCTATTGATGAATAATAGCACTTAGAAATTTTGTGCATGGATTAACTTGTGAGTTTTGTAGATCAAGATTAGTGAAATGGCAAAGAGGAGGATTACAATATGTAGTCATCATGTTTTGTGTGTCCAAAAATAAAAACAATGAAACTTCCTTCCCATGTTAGTTAGGAGAGCTTTTGGGGGTAGTTAGGATGTAATGTGAAAATATTTTGTATTTTGTAGGTAGCTATTGTATTTCACTATTTTGAGGTTTCTCTGTTCTGTTGTAACTTAGGCATCCATCCATCTATCATATGTCTTCTTTTGTTCAAACAGAGGAAGAAATTGTGAAATAAATAGTTTTGGTTTACCCTATATTTTCTGTCTAAAGTTATTACTGCATCATTTCACGAAAGAAAAGAAAAAATTATGATCAATGTCTTCCTTGATTGTCCGACCGTCGGGGAGTTTGGAAGTCGGGCCGTTACCGTTGCCTAATACTTTGTGTGTATGGGTCAACTTCCTTGCTTGGGATTTACTCCGGACTTATTTTGCTATTGACGGGTTTAGTGCCTTCTTGTTGTATTCCCTTTAGGAATTTAGCTTTAAACTCGAGTTTCGACGTATCTTTTGTGGTGCTACTCCGTTTGAGTTTAGTCTCCGCCTATACTTTGACGACGATATAATCCGGTGTTGGGTCCATGCACAAAATTAGGAGCTTTCCTTTAAGGCGATCTTCATTGGGGATTTTGCGGTCCAGACATGAGAGGATCGTTAATAATGAGCGCGGATCTGTTTGTTAGGTCTGTTTTGGAAACCGATTTCTCTACCTAAGATTACTATTTTTTTTCCGGATGTGTGCATTTTAAGTGATGTTGGGGTGCCGAAAGCTCTTCTGCTATTGAAAATTCTCCATCCACTTGTGTTTCTTCTTCACACAATGTACTCTTTTCGTTGGGTAATTGCTTTATAGGTGACTCGATCGTTGTTTTTTGAATTAAAGTGTAACTCTCGATCAACTTATTTTCAAAGGTTGAGCAACATTTACATAAGGAGCATATAAAGCAATCATTATGTCATTGAGTTATTGAGGTTTACATGAGTCGGCTAGAGAAGTGCTAGAAACATTATTGTCAACATTCCCTCTAATAGTCACTTTTTTATGAGTGAAAATAATACGGGTCTTACACTTTAGAAATGAATCTCTTACAAAATGATGAGATTCATTAATTTCACCAAATAAAAGAGTGAGTGTTAGATAAAGTGTTAAAAAGAAAATATTTTTAACACTCCTCGAGCTAGTTATATTAAGAGACAATTTCTCTGGCCACATATTTGCATCTTAGCCCATCAAGACAAATTTAAGCATCATTTTGAGAATAATCAAGGGAAAAGTAAAAATGGACACACAAATACTTGTGAAATTAAAGACAAAGTTTTATTCATATATCTCTCTCTTCTCTTCTTTTTCCCACCATTTTAAACATCATTATCCCTCTTAACCTCTCAAACTTTCGTCTAAAGTTATCCAACCTTTCCATTCCTAAAGATAGAGGATCCTTGTCTTGACATACACTATTACTAATTTACTTTTGAGGTGCACCTACTTTTGATTCAATTTTTATTGCTCATCGTGACATTTAAATATGCTTGTTTCTTTTGATCAGAAATTTGAACTTGTTGGAACTTTTACTTGCATGTTTACTTTTTCTTATATTTAACTCCTCTGATGGTAGCTAGGTTTGACTCGTACACAATAAAACGATAGAACAAAGTAAACAAAACAGTCTAGCGTAATCCTTAAGATATTGAAGCAAATTCTTACCATGGTCAAATCCTTGCTTTAGTAAAAATCTCAATCTCTATTTAAACCTATCTAAATGGTAAGCAAGACTTATAAAAATATCTTCATCTAGTAATAAATTAAATGACATAACCAAATAATGGCAAGGGTAAGAGGAAGAAATACATAGAAAGAATAATAATTGAAATACAATTTCAATTTGGTATTGTCACACCTTTCCATTTGAGAGCCAATTCACATATTTGCTTTGTTGAAGACCCATTTTCCTTAAGAGCATTAATAGCTGCGTCTTTGAGATCCTTCATTCTATAACGAATCTTCTGCTCTTCCTCTCCTACCATTAACCTCTTCACAACACTTGCAATTTCTTCCCTTTCAACCAACCCATTTTCACCAACTTTTAGTCTAATAGCCACCTTAACATTTTCGCTCAAAAGGACAGCATTCATCTTTTGTTCAGCATAGAGTGGCCACGCAATCAAAGGCACACCATTCACCACACTCTCAAGAGTTGAATTCCAACCACAATGACTCACAAACCCCCCAATTGAGATATGGCTCAAAACTTGTGCTTGTGGGGCCCAATATGGGAGCACTAAACCCTTACCTTTAGTTCTCTCTATAAAACCATTTGGTAAAAATTCAAAAGGATCAACATTACTAATAGCAATAAAATTAGAATCATTTTCAACTTTATCCTTAGGACACCTTAAAACCCACAAGAACCTTTGTTCACTCATTTCCAACCCATAAGCAATTTCATCTGTTTGAGCACTAGTAAGGATCCCCTCACTACCAAAATTCACAAATATAACACTTCCACGTGGCTGTTCATCCAACCATTCAAAACACACATCAAATTCAGATCCATTATTAATAGAGTCTTCGTTCACTAACGGTCCAACCGGATAGACCGGCGGTTCATTCTTTTGCAAAAAAGTAATAGCCTCCGGTTCAAGCTCAAAAAAACTATTCTCAATTATTCCTTTAGCCAACTTGTATCTTGATATTTGGTGGAGAAAACACTTGAAGGCTTCGTCGTTTCGATCTTGAATCGGGTCTGCTAAGTCTTTCCCATGAACCGCGAAACATCCAGGGACGTTAAGCGGTTCAGAGATATCCCTAAACTCGCCCTGAACTTTTTGGTCGAGTTGGGGAAAATAAAAGGCAAAGGACAAATTATTAGCAGTGGAAGGGAAGAAGAGATATGAAGGGATATCGAGTTCAGCGGCCATGTCAAAGGCATCAGTGCCAAATAGGTCGATAATGAGAGCAGAGAGACGGTGGGAAGTCATGAGAGAGAGTACGGTTTGATGGAGAGAAGGGAGAGAACGAACGGTGGTGGTTGTCATGAGTGATTCAGGTTTAGAGTTGGGTGGGAGGTCGGAGAGGGTGACCGGAGGGAGGAAGACGTGGGAAATGCCATGAGGTAATGAGGTGAGTACGGTAGTTTGAGCCTTTGAAGGTGGACCGTCGTTGGGGATGAAGAAGGTGATGGGGAGGTTATGTTTGGAGAGTCTCTTGGCGAATTCGATCATTGGAATGAGATGTCCCATTCCTGGAGATGGAAACATGGCTACTAGAGGTGGTAGTTCCTGTTGTTGACGTTCCATATTGAAGATTGAAGATTATAATGATAATGATATAAAAGTGAAAGGATTTTATATATATGGTTTAGAGTTTTTGGTTGGAGCAAAGGTTGTGTTGCTATTTGAGTTTGGAAACAAGAGTATTGTGGAACAACATGCCTCTGTTGGTGAGAATTGATAGAAGGAGTAAACGAGGCAAGTATGAATTCGTGGGTGAATTCAGACCAAGAATAAAGTAGAGTTAAGTCTTACACTACCTCTCTTACAGTATTTGTTAGATTGCAATATTGTTTGTACTTTTAAGTAATATTTGGGAATGGATTCTATCTGATAAAAGCATATAAAAATAAAGTGATTTCGTACGGTCTCCATGAACTTAACTCATTTCGTAAAAACATTATATTATATATGTAGAGGTTAGGGTTCGAACCCCATACACCCTACTTGTTCACTTTTAAAAAAATGAATTATAACTATTAGATTACTTTAAAAAACTGTGATTGTGTGCAAAAATGAGTTTATCTTATGTTACATTTTATAAGTAAGTTGAATAATAAAATTGAATGTTAAAATCATCTATATTATCAAAATCTCTAATTTCTAACTTCAAAGTAAAATTTATTTTGAAAGCAAAATCAATTCTTTCGGAAACAACTAAACATGTCTGAACCAATTTATACTTTTATAATCAATTTAAGCCATTTAGAAGTGAAATGAATAATAATACACTCAGGCAATTATTGATTCAAATATAAAAAAATCATAATCTAAAAAAATATAAAAAATAGTAGAAATAAAGTGATGATGACCACGACAATTCAACAATGAGTTCTTATCACAATCTGTATTGGAGTTGTCCTACATGCACAGAGACATGTTTTCACCTTATCCTCCAATTGAGACCTAAATGTATGTCCTATCATATGACTGCAATTTCAAGGACCTGAAGCAAATAATTCACAGCGAAAGAAAACAAAATATTAATATTTTGAAATAATATGGTGTAAGTATGTGGTGGAGAATAATCATCTCATGGAACACGAGGATTCACTGCAACGAAAATAAACTAATTCATGCAACCAGAAAACAGACTAATTACTCAAACATTCTACATTCAAACTAAAAACACATTAAGCTAAATCCCCGCTCAAATTTTCCCATTTAAACCTTCATTCAAAATAACCTCAAAATGACACTTGAGGTGCTAGCTCGGTGGTTAGAGCTTAGTCGTATAATCTCCAAGTGCAGAGTTCAAATGCTCTTAGGATATATCTAAAACGGTCACTATGGTCACTTTAATGGATAAAAACAACCCCAAATTTGAGGATCGCACATGAACCTTAAAGACCAAAATCTTCTATATAGCTTCAAATCCGAAACACCATGAAAGCATATACAAACTAGGGGAATCACACACCATTAGAGACATGAACATTGGATAAAGCAAACCATCAACTCATAAACCCCTTTATTTTTTCCTTTGAATTCTTCTTTCACTCACTCTTGCACTTTTATCTTAAACTATTTCATATAAGTTAACAAACAAATTTAGTTGTAATATCAAATGTTTTCTAGTTAAGTTTTCAAAAGAGAACTTCTGGGAATTAATCTCTATTATTGATTGTATTGTGTTGCATGAGACAAAGAATTTTATATACTAGCTCCACTACACACACTTGGTAACTGATTTTGTTATGTATAAGAAAAAATTCTACTGTTCCTAGATTACAAAACCAGTTAACTACTAATACTGTTAACAATATATTAGTTAACTAGAAACTAAACCCCTCAGTTAACATAACCTGAGGTAAATCATCAGCCACTTTAACAATTTCGACATAACAATATCTAAAAATTGGACCTACAAAGAAATTTCAAACTTGTCTCGTAAAACGTTTAAAACAAAACTACATTGAAAATCAACTCAACTAGCTCCACAAACACTGCCAGCAGACTTTTCTCAAATTAAAAATCAAAATTTACGCAACATTCATCAAGAAATTTCAAAAGTCGGTGAAAATTTATAAGCATTCATCAGAAGATTTTTAACATCGGTGTTTAAAAGAGTTTAGCTGATCCACAGGTGCTTCTACTTAGAGTGCATCACAAGAGTACACACAAATCAGGGGAAAAGCTCGAAGCCTAATCCAAAATGAGCACTACAACAAAATAAAATCCCCGTCCCAAAACAAAACCCCCATGCAGTCAAAAGAAGCAAAACCTCATCAGTAGCAGTGATCAAAAAGTCAGTTAGCCTGATCAGGTGTACCAGCTGCTCTACGATGTAGATTGCCGTTGTTATCATCATTATCTCCTTCTCCATTTGTGTACTTCCTCCTTACAATAGCGAACTCCATTTTCAACTTAAGACGGTTGTTCGGGTTAAACCCAAAATAAACCAAGAACATTACGAGGAGATTCAAAAACAAACTCTTCCAACCAGTAACATCAAACAAGAATGCAACTATGACATAAGCAACTAAGCTGGACGCTATCAGACGATTGGAAACCATAGGTTCCCCAACTGATTCCACACGCAAACCTCCGACCACCTTGGGACTTCTCTCGATCTTCACAGCAACTATACCTCACAACAAGTCAGCACAAACTTCTTAGCCTCATATGCAACAATTCATGGCCATATAGGGAAGAATGGAAAGTGCAAAACTTCAATTCAATATATAGTTGTATATGTTATATATATACTTACATTACATAGTTACATATACAAACTGACATATAGTTCTAATTCCTATCAAATTAATTTTCATGCCATGTCAATGTAAAATATTACACTGTAAACAACATCACAGTCATAAAATAAAAGTCAAATGTTTCTAATGATCCCAATATTATGATTGATTGACAGTGTAAAAACTATTTACTATGATGATGTATATGAATTATTATATGATTGATAAGCAATTATTATATGATCTCTATACTAAATCATACAATTCCAGTTTAAGTTGTAGCCTTGTAGGATATTAGGGTTCTAAGCTTATGAAAACAATAAGTTTTTATGTATAATTCATAAGTTCGGCAAGGTAGATTATGAAAAAACAGCTTATGGTGATACAATTTTCCTTAGTAAGAATTTACAAATTAACATAAAATCTTATTTATTTGCATAAGCTAAAAAATAATCCAATCCAAACAGACCCGGTATCTTAAAATTTAAGGGGAACTAACTTTAAGAAAATCAAATTCAATTTCAAAAATTTTGAACCGAAAATAGAGAGGGAAATTGGAAATTGATGAAAACACAATGAAATTTACATGTCAAGATTAGTCATATTCAAATCAGATTAAAGAATTTTGATCTCATTGATTCGTATGATCAGAACATAAAGGGAATTAGGGTTCTTGGGAGATTTGGGGAAACAGAATCAAGAGAGAGAAAAATGAAATTAACAAAATAATTCATCAACCTGAATAGATAATTTAACAAAATGAATAGAAAATTGAAAATCAAGAATGAAATTGAAGGATTATGAATTTAAAAAAGTAAACTAACCAAAAGAGGTGGTGGAGCGAATGCGGTAGAAATTGAAGCTATTCTGAAATGTAAGAAAAAGAGTTAGAAAAATAAAACAGGAAAATAGCCGTATAGCTCGATTTCATCACTCTCTTTATTATCGGTCAAAAAATGTTTGTAATAAATTAAAAGCTAATATTCTTTTAAGAAATTTATTTATTTTTAATTTTTTTAAGAATAATTAGAAGTTTAATTGATAGATTATATATACTAATTAATTTCATAATAATTTTTTTTTAAGAAAAGTTTTTTTTAAGAAAAGTTAGAAGTTTAATTGATAGAGTATATATACTCATTAATTTCATAAGTTAATCTTTTCGATTGTTTTACCTAATGAATTGGTCATAAAATATCTACATTATTACTTTTATTTTTATTTTTTATCAAATAGATAAAAAAAGACTTATTTCTTAATGCCATTAATTTTAACCTTGTTTTAAAGTTGCTTTTGGACCGTAAGACGCCTAATAAAATTACTCCCTCCGTTTTTATATGTAACCCCCTTTGTTTTTTTCATATTTATTAAGAAAACTTGTCAGTGTAATTAATGTGTCTATTTTGTGTGTTAATATTATCAAATTGTCCTTTGTTTGTATTTGTATTCAATTTGACTTTTCAAATTTTAAGACATGTTAGTAGTATTAATTAAGGGTATTTTTAGGAAAAAAAGTAATAAATACTTCTAGTAATTTAAAAAGAGATTTACAATAAATAACAAAAATAAATTTAAATAGGTGCTTACATGTAAGACGGAGGGAGTATTAATTAATCACTTAGTTATGTTAACCATGAAATCTGAATATTTACATGCAACGTTTATTTAATTAACCTTGAAAATAAAATAAAAAACGATTGAATTAGGTTGGGTAGAGAAATAAAACAGAAGAGCAAAGAAGCAATCAATTGAATTAGGAAAAAAGAGAGAATCGGAAGAAGAAAAAGATGATCTATCGGAGGTGGAGTCTCCTTACAGGTCCGACTGCTCTCGTCGCTGGCGTGGTGGCCACTGTCGCCGTCGCTAACTTCGTATTGGTCAAGAATGTAATTTCCTCTCTCTCACCCCCCTTTTATGCGATTGATTCATCCCTGCCCTGTTTATATTTGTTGAAAAGGATTGATTTTTATAGATGTAAATGATGATTCATGATCTGGGTTTTCAGTAATTTAATCAATTTCATTTAGGGTTGGATTTTGAGATTTGTTATTCAAATTGTGTAATTTCGGTTGTTTCGTTATGATCATTTGATTCAAGCAAACTTATATTATTTTAATTGCAATAGCTTGTTAAATACAAGTATTTTATTGATTAGTTAAGTGAAGTTGATTAATGTTTTAGCTAAAGTTTAAGCATAGTTTTAATATCTAGTAATGGAAGGAGTGATTGCATATTAGGATTCTCAGTCACTAAGATAGGAGGATAACCGTGTTTGATTTAGTCTTCGATTTAGGCCCTGTTTAGATATATTAGTACCTAAATTTGCAGTCTATAGCATAAGTACCTATCCTATTTTTTCTTTCAGTGAACGGTGAGGGGCAAAGCCCCACCAGAAGAAAAACTAAATTAAAACCGCCTTGGAAAGGTTACAAAGTGAGCATCTCCCAAAAGAGAGTTAGAAGTGAAAGCAGGAATCAACATAAACATTCTACAAGGGCCTTCTAAATATAATCCGAATTTAGCTCGAATATCCGCCACTTGGTTAGCCTCTCAAAACATTGTTAATTTTGACATGATCAAAATTGACCATCAAATCCTTAACATCCTGACCAAACCGTGACAAACGTGGGTTAACACACAACCTGAATTGATGGCATTAATTGCTAACAGAGAATCCGATTATAATAACAAAGATTTTATCCCTTTCTCCTTTGCAAGTTGTAGACTCCAAACAATTGCACAAAGCCCCACTTTGATCACAGAACATGAACCCAAATTTACAGCAAAGCCCCGAAAATAACACCCGTTTGAGTCCCTTGCAATGCCACCACGTGCTGCCTTCAAACCCACCTGTGAAACTGCTGCATCACAATTAATTTTAACCAAACCGGGCAGAGGTGGAGACCACACAATAGGCTGCATCGATCTGCTAACAGAAGTATGAGCATTGACAGGCTCAAGTTCATATTTTGCTGTCCAAAAATCCCCAGCCATATACTCAGATTGATGGATAATACGCTCGATAGAGTGATTCCCATTTGGGAAAACAAACTCATTACAATTACTCCAGATTCTGTCCAGCACAGCTGCAAACGGAACCGTCCATGGCCCCAGAATCGCATCTGCACCATTTTTCACCATATTCTCGACCATTCAATCGATGCTGTTGTTTACACAGAAAAAACTGCCTGTTGTCGACTTCTTAAAATACAGCCAAACAGGTTTAACTTGATCACAATTTCTGAAAACATGGAGCTCTGTTTCCAAGGCTTCTACACATAAAGGACAAGAGTCATCATCAGTTATGCCACACTTTTTTCGTGTAGCATTAGTCTCTAAAACACCTCTATCAATCTTCCAAAGCAAAAGCTTTATCCTCTCAGACCCCTTCCATTTCCAAATTAACTAGAACAACAGATTTGGTTGAGTGAGATTGCTTTGAATAAATTTCCAAATTAACTAAAACAACGGATTTGGTTGAGGGAGATTGCTTTGGATAAGAAAAACATAAGCTGAGACTGTATCAAAAGTGCCATCAGGAGTGTTATTCCAAGCAATAATACGATCCTCTTTGTTGTTTGTGGTGGGGAGTACGCTTTGATTATATTAATAAAGTTACTTGGAAGAAGTGTTAGAAGTTTGATTTTTCACATAATCAACCAAGGTTATATTACCTAAAGCATTGTCCTGTAGCCTTCTACAGTTGGACAGCCATGGGTCTGTCCAGAAATTCACTAGAGAGCCCTTTCCCACTCTCCATAATAAATTCTCTAACATTTTCCCATCCCTTATAAAGCCCTGTCCAAAAATTAGATTGAGATTCTTTGTTTGGACTCTGGGCATCAAATCTTGACCACACTTGTACTTATGTCGAACAACTTTAACCCACATGTCTTGTTTACGATGACACACATTCCAACCTACTTTCATCATCATGGCCATATTCATATTTCTAGCAGACCTTAAGTCAAGACCTCCATTCACTTTTGGAGTACAAATAGAATTCCAAGCTATGAAGCACGGATACGGACACCGGACATGACACAGACATTAACATGCCGACACTGCTAATAATTTGAGAAATTTATATAATTCAGTGTAATTATGCGTCGGTGTCGAACACGACATTGGGACACGTCTAAGCCGAGGAGTGTCCGTGCTTCATAGATTCCAGACAACTAAGTGCATATGCCTTTGATTTGGTGTGTCTGCCCATATGAAGTCCCTGCATTTGCGGTCAATATCATAACAGTTAGAACAGGGGAGATAGACAGTTTGCATTATGTACGAAGGAAGACCTGTCATATATAAGCTTTTGTTTATAAGCTATTTCCATAACAAAAGATAAAATAAAGTCGAACTGTGTACCAAAAAAAAAACTGTTTTTGTATAAGCTATAAGGAGAGCTAGTTGAAATCAGCCGAAGACAGTTTGTGGACATGTCATAAGTTGTTTTTATAAGTTCTTCTAAACAGCCTCAGAACTGCTTATGTCAGGTTATAAGCGCAAATGAGCCAATCCAAATAGGGATTTACTCCACTCGGAATGAAATATAAGCAAAAGTGATAGTTGAAAGGTCAATGTATGTGGTTAAAAATTTAGTCCACATACATAAACTTTTTAACTACCTTTTTTGCTTATGTTTCATTCCGGAGGGAGCAGTTCTTGATTTTATGTTGTTCAATTTTATCATTTTCTGTTGAAAATATTGGCTATCTTAGTTATTAAGGTCCAATGCAAGGGCTGTCCGTTTTGCAGTATTACCTACAATAACTGTTATTCTGCTAGGTGAGGTTGCTTAGATGGACAGTAAAAGTTCTTTGAATGGTTTATATGCTAATGTTTTGAAGTTGTTATGTCTCTCCTATCCATAATATTCTCGCTGTTTTTTTTTTTTTTTTTTTTTTTTAAAGAATCAAATATTGTTATGTGATTGTAATTTACGTCTTTTATTGTACTTTCCAGGACCCATTTACCAAACCAGACGAGAGGAAGTTTGGAGACCAACCTGCAACCAAGTAGTAGAAAAGACGTCACAGTGGTTTGTGTTTTGATGTAATCTAAACAAATGATTTATGAGCCATGTATGCCTCTTCGTAAGACATGCTTTGTAGTTAATAAATTCTGAGGTGTCGAATGAAGTCTAGACTCTGGAGTATGGATCCTAGTTTAGGACTAACACACAAGTTCTAGAGAACTGGTTCACATTTCAGAGATCCATACTTTATTTTGTACAATTGTCAAATGGAAATGCATAATAATCTTCCATTTCATTCATATCTTTTATCCTTATCAGCTTTCTATTAAAACTCACTTTGGTTTTCTGATTTGTTTATGCCAAAATTCTCACCTTTCAGACCTTGGTGTTTGTGTTGAATTCATATCTTTTATCCTTATCAGCTTTCTATTAAAACTGGCTTTGGTTTTCTGATTTGTGTATGCCAAATTCTCACCTCTCTCACCTTGGTGTTTGTGTTGATTGAGTGTTAAATCTCAAAGAGACTGCTTAGAAAATTCAAAGCTGTGTAAGATCGATTGTTTATCATCTGTTTGCATATGTACGACATCCAAGACCGAAATGTGACACATTTTCGTATATTGAGCCTTTGGATTGGCTGTAATCTGTCATTGACCCTCTTTTATGTAGTATAAGTTTTATGTCATTCAACATTGTATCACACAATTCAGGGTGAAAATTCAGTTTCCAATAATGCAACAAGTATAAATATTGTACTATTGCCTTTCACAAAAATGCCATTTCGTACATGTTTTATTTGCACATGTATGTCCCTCCCTTGTCCCTCTTAGTACTTTGATGTATCAAGGTATGCAAGAAACTTGGCTGTAGAGGGTAATACATGAAAAATGAGATTTGCACTGATCTGTGGACTCTAGGGAGTACAGCAGCTCTATCATTATTCAATTTTGTTTATTCATTTGAGCATAAAGTAAATAAAATAGGCATATATTATATTATATTCATTATAAAAATTATGGTGAAAAAAACATGAAATGGGTTTTTACATGAGTAATAATGTATACGTATTGCTCTGCAACAAACTGATTATGTGTCGCCTCCTCATTTGTCTTTTGCAAGTTTTGATTATGCTGTACAATTCCATGTACACAATGCAGCTCAACCTAATTAACATATGTATTGGATCACACTGCCATATAGCAAAGAATCCTGAATTCGAAACGATAATTATTGTAACCAAGGACATATTATTGTCACAATACTAAGCATTAACTAGCATTTCCATTACTATATCATTCCATGAGTCAATTGGTCCTGGTAAACACCAATGTAAGCAATCATTCTGAACTTTAGCATTCTTTTCCTTTGCAAATGGCTGGAACTGTCTATAAGGTCCTGGATGTCCATCTGGTCTAAGCAATGAAAGAAAAGTTGTATCCAAAATTTTCAAGTTCACACCATTCTCAGATCCTAGTGATGAAGCCTTCGCAAACTCTTGAACTTCAATACCTCTCATGATAGAATCTACATCTATCATATCGATTTCACCCTCTTTAAAGGGTACAGTTCGATTACAATACCCTCCACTAAACCATTCACCATTTTCAAAATGATCTGGTGTGGTAGTCCTAAACAAAACAGTTGCGTTATGGCTAGAATTTGTGAAGAAGTTAAAAACTAGTTGTAGAGCTTTTCGGTAAGCGTAGTCGAACCCTAGATCAGTCAAATTCTTTCCAGGACAGTAATGACAGCCGGATACTGTGTTGTTTTCATGAAATATTGCAGATTTAAGAAACCATTTTCCACCACCAATTACAACATAATCAAAATTGTTGAATTGGTTGGTCCATTGACTGTCAAGAGTATCAAGTTGAAGCTGAACCATTGAAGATGAAACTCCATTCATGTCTTCATAAATAGCTGCTTTGATGAGGAAAGGAGTCCATATTACTGAGAGTGTAAAGTTATGAGAGGGAAATTTCCATATCTTTGATCTATATTCCTTGTCATGGTAGACCTCAACAGCTGGTTCCACCTGTTAGAGTAAAATCATTGAAAGTTGGATTTAATACAAATTTTGTAGGACCAATTCTTGAGACAATACATGATGCAACAAATAGGTAAACCAAGTATTTGTGGGGACAAAGATGATCAAAGTAAAGAATATAGACATAACAATGCGTGCAAGACACGACTCAAAGAATGTGCACACCAATTTCATTTTTAAAATAAAAAATACACACCAATTTTATTTTCAATGGTTTATAATAATTTTCATAAAAAAATTGTTTATAATAAATTTATTCAAGATATTATTGTATATGTTAGTTTCAGTTGGTATGTCAAATTGTACAACCATATATGTAATGAGAAGAATGAGAACATGTTTGTAAAGCAAAGGGGCAATGGGAATAAAATCCCTGCCCTAAAATATGTTCTAAATTCTAATTGTTATATAGTTTTTTAGGGAATAGATATTATTATTTTAAAGTTTAATCCCTATATATTAACATTGTATACCAATTTTACATAGATTTTCATTCACATTTTATCACACCTTGTTTAAAAAAACTAGAATATACACTTGAAATGAGTAATTTAGTAATGAACACAACTTGGTAACCGTATAAGGTTTTTACACTAATTATCAAAAAGCTTATCATGAACATCTGGTTGCAAGTCACTCCATATTCAATGTAGGTAAACCTTTATGGAAAAGACAGTGGACCAACCCAACCATAAGTTATTAGCACCAGCTGTCTTCAATAATTAACAGCTTTAATTTGTTGACTTTGACAAGGATTTTACCTATAAAATGGCATAACATATTGAACCATAGTGTTTGAAAATTATAATTTGAAAATAAAAACTAGATGAATGATTTTGACCATGCTTCATGATCGATGGACTCAAACAATGTATGTGTAACAAATTAGTTTACATCATAGAATCACATGGCCTCATTTTAAAATTTTGGAACCATTCCTTTCACTACATTTAAATACATAGAAAAATCCAAAAACGATGTTTTCATGCTGAATTCTTAAAATTTTACAAGCCAAAAAAGGTGGAGTGAAACACAAGTGTCTTCAGAGGTTGGTGAGGGAAAAGGAGCACACTTGGTTATGTTTTTAAATTGCAAGCGGCAATCATAATTACCGTCCCAACGTCGAAATTTTTTATGCCTTCAGAACCTCATCGTAACTGCAATTATAGTCACTTCAACTATATATACCCGTAATATCAAAGATCACAACATAGCTGCGGTTTAAAATCTTGATTTGTTGGTTACTACCGAGCCAAGAGTAAAATTTTCAAATAAAACACTAGGAATATCAATTTGCGAAAAAGAGTGCGCTGGAGTAGGTTTTAAACTGCGATCCACAGTCATAACTACACTCACAACATCAAGATTTTTCATGCAATTGCGCTCACATCAGCCACATCTATCCACAATATCAAGGATCGCGTAATAAACACGTGTTAAAATATTAATTTATTAGTTAGAACTAATCAAGATTATCATTCAAACAAAAAGGACTACGATTTCAAGTTGCAAATTGGATACCAAACCAACAAAGTTAACAAACCTGTGAGAGAATACAAAGTAGGGACTGAACATGGTTGCGTGAGATGGAATCACCAATAAAGGCCATTGCTTTATTCCTCATGAGAGTAAGAAACTTCTCAGGGTTGAACTTTGGTAATTCACACTCTTTTGGACTCCACTTCCAATAAAGGTACCCTAAATCAGGTTTTCCATTTTTCATACAATTTTGATGAGGTTCAATCACATGGCAACTCTCATTAGTGTACATTGGTTCAGATAGATCAGCCACCCAATCTCCCACAAAAAGGTCACATTTTCCTGTACCTAAACAATTGTAAAGTACATTATCAGCACCATTTGTAACACCAGCATAAACACTTAACATTACTTAATGCATGTTTGAAATTACTTAATTATACTTTAAAGATTTAATGAAGAAATATAGCCTTGGTACATTCCACAACACACAAAAAAAAACATGAAAAGCATAGAAATTTAAATGATCCAAAACAACAGAAATGTGTGAATTTTAATTTTGTCCATAACCATGTTAGAATTTTTTTTAAGTAACATTTATGAAGCAGATAAATGTCACAAATGAACAATATATTCACAAAAACCACATAAAAAAAGTCTCTTACCATTAAGAGAGGTTTGATTCTGATTGTTTACTTGAAATTCATCATATTCTGGTGCTTTAAGAGGGGAAGATACAACAAGGGATTCTGCTTTTGTATCTGTTTGAGGAGGAGGGGAAGGTACCTCTATCACTACAAGTGATGAAAAACTGAATGAATCCCAAAAGAGAAGACGAAAAGCAAGACCAGCAAAGAAAAATGCTGCTGCAAATTTAACACAGAAAAGGTTGTGATTTTGCAGTGAAAAAAATGAGCCCAAATTTTCAGACCTTAGTACTCTCTTCATCTTGAGTGACCAAAAGGTGGAAACAGAAACAAGTTTTGGGACTACAAACCAAACGGTGTTGTCAAGTAGTAATTAGTACCATTGGTTATGATAAAAGCAACCTGTTTTATTCATGCAGCTAGTTAGGAACATTAAATGTGGTGATGTAATAATAGATAGAGGACATTACATGTCCCATGTGGGTGCTATAAATGGTAAAAATGTAGCCGTGGTATTGAGAGAAGAATAAGTGTCATTTGGTCTATGTATAACTGTACAACACATAAACTAAAACCATATACTTTTTACAGTCTTAAATATAAACAAAAAGTCAAATGTATTTGATTAAAATTTTGATCAAATACAATTTATTTTTTGCTTATACTTATGTAAAAGTAGTCAACTGTTGTGTTGTTTTGATTTGGATTTGTTGCAATCATCAAATCATATATTTCTATCATTTAGATCGAACGATACATATTATTTTAATGTATCATTTAGTGTCTAATCCTAATATAAAGACCATCAATATCTTTGTTCAAACATCTCCTTGTTAAAACATCAACCAATAACAAAAGATTAAAGTAAACGAAAGTAAGAAAAAACAATGACATGATCGATCTTTGTTAACACAATTCGGCCAATGATGCTTATCTATGCGATTATATAGCAGTTATATATATAGTATCACTGCTACAATTTAGATTACAATAATACCCCTGAATTGTCTTTTTCAGTGTCTTATATATGAGTTATAGTCAACAATCCCTAATTATATGAATACATGGATTGTTGACTACCCCTGAATTGTCTTCTTTAGTGTCTTATATATGAGTTATAGTCAACAATCCCTAATTATATGAATACATGGATTGTTGATGGTAGAAGGTAATTCTTGCATTCATAATGTCAACACATCATTAGTCGTTGAAAATGTCTTTCGATGATTTACTACAGAAACCTAATAAAGTTAAAATTCATTTAATGTATTTTTGTAGATTTTGTGAGCGTATAAAAAAAATAATGTTTAATTATAAAAAGAATTGGGGTTTGGGCAACTAAGTGATTTGAGCTAAGTGATTAAAGAAGATGAGAAATTCAGAGTCTAAGATGGTACCGGTAAGAAAAAAGTACTAATTAATATACTAACATTTGTCATTGAAATAATCATGTAAAAACAACTAAAATTTTGGAAGAAAAATAAAAAGTTTAAAACATCAATGATTAAAAAATGAATGGAGTATATAAATCTACTCGTACACAACAGAGAATAATTAAAGTAGTTTCATGTTCGTAGGTTATCAAAATTGATTTTGATTGTTTAGGTGAAACATGCTTCATCACTTTGATTGAGTAACATCCAAGGCATATATTTGCGTATTGATTATGCATCTGATTAATGAATATCACCAACTTTATTTATCTTTTTACCTTTGTAGTTTTATACATAGTTTTAATTTATGTGCTATTTGCTCTTTACTGTTACAATGTTTGAGTAACATGCTTACATTTTCTATCAGTGTTTGACACCCTCTACCACTGACCAACATCCTCCATCGAAGCCACCCAGTAGGCCTCAACATGAAGTCAGCCAGGAAATGAAATAAAAGACTAATCTTGCTTTAAAAAAGTCTTGTTCTTAGGAAAATTGATTTTGCTAGTATTTGTTATAGTAGTAATCTTTTTCTTTCTTTTTTGACAGAATAATCTTTTTCTTTATATAATTCAGCTTTAAGGAATATTTTGGGATTATTTGATGTCGGTGCTCATGACATCCAATGTTTGTGACATTGTGTCCGGCTATATAGTTAGATTAGAGAACCTATGTTTTGATGGTGTCACAACTCATTAAACATCAATCAAATACAATAATCACGATTTTGAACATCAGTAATAATTTTTCATTGTTTAATATATGTCTGTTGTCATCTAAATTTTATTTAAATATAGATTTAATTGTAGTTTTAGTCCATCTACCTTGTCCAATAACAATTTAGGACTTTCCGTTAAGGAGTACTCCTATTTAGGAAGGGTACGAGGTCACAAACTCAATTACAGTAGTTATACATATGCCAAAATTTTGCTGTGTTACAAAGGCAATTTACATATGAGTTCACAAACTTGTAAGTCAAAATTCAAGGTTTTAAAAAAGAACATAAACCAAAATTAGTAAATTACCATGTTAAAAGGGGTCAAGAATAACCAATTTTGGTGCGTTTTATCTTTATTAGGAGTTTGGTATGTATATGTTACGTGATTTTAGTTGAGTCAATTTGTGGGGACCAAATGTTCCTTGTCTTATTTTTTCAAATTTAGAGGATGATGATATTGATAGAGAGCTCCATTGAGTTGTGCCCCTTCCCGATGGTCGTATTTTAGTCCACTAATGTACTATTTATTTTGTTCTGCTTCTGTGAGGCAAAACAAAATTGACCGAAGAATACAAGAATTGATTTTATTCTTCAAAAATGAAAGGTTGGATAGTTCACTTGGTTAAGCTAATGGATTAAAGGAGATGACAAGAGAGAATAAGAGATTAAATGAGTTAAATGTTCACGGGGTTTGAATTCTAACAAGGAAAAAAATACTAATATAATGATTAACATATTATCGGAAGTTACAACCCCATCACTGTTATTTAGATCAGATCAGAGTGTAACTCCGATCTCCCCTAACTTTAGACCTTCTAAAACCAGTGAGAACTTATCTTGGTGCTTTTGTACCTCATTTTTTAATCATTTGTGTGCCAAAATAACTCATCTATCTAGTTAGCATGGCTTTTGGATTGTTTGCTGAAAGGAAATAATTCACACAAATTTGACAGTCAAATTGATTAAATTAAATCTAGAGTCTAATACAAGACATTTATATGTAGTTACAAGTCATGTTCATTTTTTGAGGACTACAAGTATTAAAATTATATTTGCAAATGTACAAACTAACCAGATCACACAACAATGGAAATTACAGAGAAACAAATCCCAGAAAGGACTATAGATAGTGGAATATATAACATTTAAATGCAACATTGTTAGGATTCATGAAAAAAACATAACTACCTTACAAACTGATAGTGGAATATATAACATTGTTTAGTCCCTCAAATTCTGAACTTGATGCAACTCATGCAAAACTGCGAGCACAAAATTATTTGTTGTTTTTTCCACCAAAGAAGAATGAATAATTTACAAATATAATCTAAATGCAAATCATTTGGATTTTTCTGAGCAATAAACAAAACAAATTTGCAAACATTTAAAAAATTTCCCCGCGGTCCAATACAAAGTCAAATCTGCATAAGAATGGAACTAAAGTCAAATCTTCATGGAATTTTTATTTCTACGCTTTGATCATGCAGCTGCTGCTCTTGGTACTTTCATGCCAAATCCATGCTTTGCTTTCTCCACCCTGTCATATTGTCAAGAAGACTTAACAAACAACAAACATAACCACACCACATGTTCTTTAAATATTGATATCTTACTATTACATGATGAGAAATTTTTAAAATAGTGCAAGTCAACTACTAAAAACGTAACAATGATGAGGTAGTCATAGTCTATGAGGTAGGCAACTGCATAAAAGAATTGAACATTCTCTTCCTTACGATATACACCAAAATGATGCAAAAAGAATATACTTACTTTAATGCAAGTCAACCACATGAAAATGATGCAAAATAACCTAGATTGCCGGTTACAAAACCATGCCAATATTAATATATCAATTGTTATGTTAGTATTTTTCTGTGAACAGGGTTTGAATCCCAGTCAGTTAACTCTTTCAACTCCGTTGAGTCTTAGCTCAAACCAGTAGAGCTACCCAACCCCTAAGATAAATTTGTAGTGATTTGCTAAACCTACACATTTCTCTTTTTAATATACAAATACTCTATCCGAAAGGAAAATAATCTAAAAGAGCCAAACGAGAATGAAGTATCAGCAAAAATTTCACTTGATATAGGGCCAAAGATGACAAGTATCTGCAGTCAATATATTGACTTCAAGGACATTAGTTAAAATAAGTAACCAACTTGTTATTTTCTTGAAGTAGAACATAGAAAAAACTAGGACATTTAAACAAAAGAGGTAGACAAGCATTTAAATGCAACAGAATCAACAGAAACTCAGAACTTACGTTGGTGCAAGTTTGCCAAGCCCGTCTAGCTCTTCACCTGTGTCTACATCCAAGACTCTCCCGGTAATTTCAACGATATAAGATCTATCGCTATCATTTGGAAGTCCTCTACGAATAAGCAAATCTAAATCTTTTTGGTGAAGCTCTCTTCCGTTTACAATAACGCCGGTGTTTCCACCAGCACATTTATCAGGAATGGGGTGATTAAACTCTTCTATGAATGGCTGCAAAAGAAATCAATTTATCATTTACATTGATCAGACCATAATCATATAAATGACGATTGGAGTCTGCTAGAGTGACTACACTTACCGGAATTATTCCGAGACATGGTCCGCCTATGACACCCCAAAATCCAGCCCGAGAATCATACCTAACGAAGCAAGAGTATAAAAACAAACCAATTATGACTACAATACATAAGCAATCAATATGAATTTACCATCTCTTTTTTCTAGGTCTGGATAAGTCAAATTTAATGCTATTCTGTTAATATGAACATACTGTAGATGATAAAAATTTAACCAGTGTTATCAATAGCGCTGTGTGCGAATTCCGCTGCGCTACAGTGCTATAGCACAACAATCTGACAACACTTTATACTAAATTGCTATGGTTGAACAATAGCAGTTTGTTAAAATTATGCTACATTATAGTGCTGCTATATGACAAAACTGAACTTAATCGAGTCCACTAAAAGAGTAATTTGGCAAACTTTGTCGGACAAATTGTTTTAGAAATCTTGTCGGCTTAAAAGAACAGAATCCATTTTCAAAAGCTTAACTAATTTTGAACCCTTTGAAGTACTTCGATATATGTCAGCATAAGGCTATAAATCATACTAACCAATAATTTCCTGGCTGGATTGGTCCGGCTATCTTTTCAGCCTTCTTAACTACACGGTCTGATAAAGGTTGTCCATTTACAGTAACAATACATTTTTCACGATCATCAACTTTGTCATCCTGGGTAGAACCTCGTGAGCCTTTCTTGAAAATGTTTGCGAAAAACGATTCACCTCCTTTGTTGGATCTAGCATGGTCATGTTCTTGGCTTGTGTCGCCATAATCTTGTGAGATCCCGGAGTTGGAATAATCGTGAACATCCATCTCAGATGCAAGCACTACCTCTTTCAAAGAATTTTGCCTTGAGGTATTCTTTTCTAGTTTCACCTTCTCTGATTCTGAGCGACCACTTTGGTTGCCTTTCCCTAACCGATTCACTGCATGGTTGTTACTACTAGAATAATCAAGATACTCTTGAAGTGGTGAACCGGCAGGTGGAGAAACTGGGGCTTTAGTTGGCTGAATGGACTTTGCGGCTTCACCTAGTGCAGTCATAACTTCTGGAATATTTTCGTCTTCTGAGATACTTGGAGACGAAGAATGGAAACTTTGCATCTCTTGCAGCTTGCTAGAGTTCAAACTTGGGTCTGAAGCCATGACAGGAGATCCTCTATCGACTGAGTGAAAATCATAACCAGAATAATCGTCTGAGGAGAAGTTAACACGATTTGTGTTCACATGACCATGAGAATGCGACACACGGCTATTTACAACCTCGATAGAGGCATCATCATCAATTCTTGTGGTAGTTCCCTCCACTTCCCCATGAAGAGAAGTAACTAGTTTCTTATTAATGATAGAAACATTTATTTCAGAAGAACAAGCTCCACATCGCATTTTCTGCTTTCGATTTTTCACCTTAGCCAGTACTTTTTTAGGAAGTTGCAGTAACTCAAAGCAATTACGACATGTGATGAAAGGAGAACCACCAGCTATCGGATAACACCTCTGACTAACACTAGCTGACTTTACTTTTTGAGAACGGCTCGTCACAAATCCGCCCCTCTCAGAATCGAAGTCACTAACCAATCTAGTATGCAGTTGCTTTTCATGAGAATTGGCAGTAGGAACACCAGTTCTAGAATTATGAACATGTTGACTAACTGCAGCTGGGATCTCATTACGGTACAACATAGGATCATTTGAGGTATGAGGGAATCTGTTGTTAAGGAACGTAGCAGGTGGCACCGGCATTGAACCTCTTATCTTGTTGTTGTAGCAATGAAAACAAGAGCAAGAAGGCAAGTGCGGCGTAGGATTATGTGTGTATTGTTCATATGAATCTGTATCAGTATAGCGTCCAGGAAAGTAGGGATGCATAGGTTGTTGCGGGAATTGGTGAGACAACGGATGTGGACCTCTTGACATTTGTGACCCAAAAGGATCCCCATATCCAGGAAAATAGTTAGGGTTGTTCATTGAAGACTGAAAGTTGTTGTGCATGGCCATTTCATGACCATTCGTATAACCATATGGATCATGATGATAACTAGAATAAGGAGGACCTGCCAAATGTTTATTAGGGCCAAGGAATTGCCTTGAGGTCGTCCGGTTTGACCCTGAAGGGCCATCTGGAAACCGAGTATCAGGGCCACTGCGAGGATCTGGAGGAACAATCTTTGAATCAGGATGACCCTTTTCTTTAGGATTGTTAACCATTTCAGAAGAATGGCTAAGCTGCTTTGATAACTCATCAAGCTTCCTTAGAAGCTCGGCACGATCTTGCTCTAGGTGTCGAACCCTACTCATACCATCCATGTCTTCATAATTACTCCATTGTTCACCATGATTATAAGAAAATCTCGAAGTTCCCTCATCAGGAAAATTCAAAGTGGAAAATCTAACACCTTCTATATCAGCCGATGGATATCTCCGAAACCCTTCCATATCAACTCTCTCCTCATTTGGCCAATTCGACATTCTCCTTGGAAAATTGGACCCTCCAACTTGAAACTTTGGTTCATGTTGTTCCCCTCTTATTGCTTTACCCCCGTCATCTCTACTTCTATTGACATCATAACCGTTCCCCGAAACTCCTTTCTCCCTACCATCCTCGTAACGATTCAGAATCCTCTCACGTCGTTCCTTATTCAACCTCCCCGAATCCCTTTGATCCTCCCTCGAGAAACCAGCATTGGACTTAACATCAACATCCAAATTATCACTCAAAAAACCTACATCTTTCCTAAATGAACTTCCTAATTTAGCAGGAACTCCTCCACCTTGTCCCTCGTCTGAAGCCTCCCACAAACTACCATTTCCATTACTATTATTAACCTTCCCTGCAATCGAAACCGAAAAAAACAACAACACATCAAAATCTCCAACCCCATTATATCATACTTTTAACCAATGAGTTAAATCCAAAACATCCTAATCAACTAATTGATTAAAAACCGAACACAAACAAAGGTAAACAAACTGAAAAGTAAATCCTTGATTCATAATCTTGCTTCTTAAAAAAATCAAACTAAACAGTAAATAAAAACAAACATTTCAAAACAATATAAAGTCAAACAACACCTTTTAGCTAAATTACATAAAGATAAAACAAAACAAAAAGAAGGGTACCTCTAAGAACAGCACCACAACCACCACATTGATAAACAGAATAACTAGCTTGCTCATGAAGAACATTTTGACATTTGGGACACCTCACCAAACGTAGCTTAGCTGAATCCTCCATTGCTAAACTAACAGAACACAAACAACACAAGTACACACAAAAAGCCTCTAACAAAACATCATCATCAAACAAAGAAAAAACACATATGATTATTGAAGAATTTTCAACTACACAAGGAAAAAAAATGAAGTCAAGGTGGTTTTTTTTCTTTCTTTTGTTGGGTTTGTTTTGTTTTTACTAAAGAATCCAAACAGCAAAAGAACAAAAACAATTAAACAAATGAAAAAAAGGTAACAGAGGGAAACTGAGTGGGGACAAATTTTCTTCTGGGGTATCTTAGAACTTTGTGAAGTTGAAAACTTTTATCCTATTTCAGAGTTTTATACTGAAAAATTGAAACTTTATCTTGTGCGTTGGATTTCAGAGAGAGAGAGAGAGAGGGGTAATATATGAACATTGTCCAAGGTTGTACGGAATGGTGTTTGTTGGGTCATAATGTGAAGAAGTAAAAGGTTGTGAATGAGTCCACATGTATTAACGTTTTAGTTCTGCAGTGCAGATAATCGAGTTTCAAATGTTGTTAGATCATGTAAAATTGATTTTGATTAAGAATGATTTATGTTTACATATATTTACACAAAAAAAAAAAAAAGTAAGTTCAAATCAATTCTAAAATTAAAAGGTATAAATCATGATTCATGGCTTCAAATATAATAAATTCTATAGACAAAATCAATTATGCTTAATGACAACCAAACATTTCAGAATCAATTACAAGCCTTCAAAATCAATTTTGGTCCTCTTAGAAGTGGAATCAAACATACACTAACTCTTCAAGTAAAAATGTCAAAATTGTTAATATGGATGTTGTGATTGAGATTTGAATTCTAACTTTTCGACTCATGTGTGTTTGTGTGACTTTTTAATGTTATTGATATTTCGTGCAGTCTTTAATTCCTCGTCTTAAATTACGCGTCCATTTCAATTTCTTAAATATGATTGTCATACAAGTTGTCTTAAAGATGGTTGTTCAAATATCATTACTCTTAAAAAAAATGTTGAATCACAACCTTGTAATTTGAAGATTAGTTGGTTTTGAACCTTTATTTTGTACGGTCAAACTTCATAAGGGTACAAAATCAAAATCGTTCAAATAATGGAGGAGGTAAACACGATGTAACTCTAAAATGGACAAATAATTGAGATAAAGTAAAATATTATACCAGTAAAGATAAGAGACATCCTCAAGAAAGAAAGAAAAGTGATAGACATAACTTGAGTCGGAGTAAAAAAAAGTGTGAACGTAGAACAATATTGTTAGTGTTTGTTTTGATGAACGACTACAAATCACGTTTTACTTGGCAAAACTTGAGTCGGAGTAAAAACAAAGTGTGAACGTAGAACAATGTTGTTAATATTTGTTTTGATGAACGACTACAAATCACGTTTTACTTCAAAAAAATCACTTTAATGTAGACGATCAAATTATCAGCTTCTTAAAATCATGATAGATTTTCATCAAATAGTATGCATATATGCTTTTAGTTCATCAAAGACCACCTAAAACAAGCACTTATGACATAATCTATTTTGACTTCATTGGATGCATTGGATTCATTTTACTCCTTTCACCATCGAACTTAGTAGCTGAAGTTAGAAAGAGCGTTCGATAATTCAATACGCGGCTTGGCTTCAATGACAATTTCATTTACGTGTGTGAAGAAGTGACAAAATCAAGATATAGAGAGTATACATTTTTATTTGTTGACTAAGAAATATAATAAGCACTATTATTTAGATACTAGAAGTTTTTTTTTAAACAAGATAGATATATTTATTATGACCCGTCTTCTCTTCACAAAATGAGAAGAAAAAAAACATGCAAGTAAGTTTGTAGGACCCGTGACCCCACAACACCGGTAGCCGCTGGTGGTGGTCCTATCCACATTTATTACTACTATTTTCATTTCTTCACCAAACACAATTCATCACCATTTGGCATTGGCAAAGAGAAAAACCATGCACTCTCTTTTGTAGTTTTGTTACAAGTCAATTAATTCATCACCATTTGGCATTGCCATTCCCCACAGTCAAATCTTCACCTTTCACTTTCTCTCTAATCGACATGTATTTGACTTTGCCTTTTGTTTTAAAATTGTATCCTCACACCTCTTCAGTCTTCACACATTTTTATTTAATTTTTGTATAATTAACTTAATAATAAAAATAATAATGATCACTATGACACTATGGGACCAAAGAACTAATAGCCCACAACAACAAACAAATATGAGTGTAACAATGATTCCAAAGACTGTACCATTGCTCAATAGGAGGACCCCATCGCTAACCTGCTTGCAATCCAATTCTCAACTCATCTTTTGAGTTATTTACGATAGCTTAAATTCAAGAAAAAATTTCACAACTAAAAATTCTATGTAGGCCTCTTTGAATTTATCAAAGCCATGATTAATGACTCCATCCTAGCTTAATTGGCAAGCTGCCAAAAGATTTATTTTAGTCATTAGTCTGCCCTCTTTCTTTGTATTTATTAAATTTGTTTTTGTTATCAAAAGCTTGTAAGTTCACCTCTTTCTTAAAATAAATGTAATATTTTCTTATGTACTTATTTTTCAACCATGTGTAATAAGTTTATATTTTTATGTTATCCAACTCTAAAAAAAAAAATATGTACACACTAAAAGAACAGCTTACAAAATAATTTATGGCGTTTTGTTGGGTAAAATTGGTTAAGTCCCGCATCGAGTAGTGGGAAGGAAAAAGAAGTAGATAGATAGTAAAAATATGGAGAATTAGTTTGAGTTTTCTTCACCACAACATTTTTAATTTCTTGTGTGTGCAAAAGATTTGGGTGGTCGTGTGTCGTGAGAGACTTTGTAATTTTTCCCTACAAAAATCATAGTTAAGAGTGTTTGCAATTTTCTCCCATAAAATATTACAATTGTAAGGATTTGCAATTTTGTCTATGCAAAAATTATATGAGAGAGTTACAATTTTCTCCCTGTAAATATTGTAGGTTAAGTAATAAAATATTGAGTCCTGAGATTGTGGATGTAGGTATGAAATGTCAGAACATAATCAATTGGTAGTTGTGTTTTTTTGTTTTATTTTGCTTTATTAGTGTGTAATTCCACTTGTATGAAAACTCTCTTTTGGCGATTTTCCAACAACTGACATAATTTTCATATCGTTATGGAAATAATTGCCCCTGGTGCTGTCCCACGGAACATTGATCTGAATTATCTCGACATCTGGGTGCAGATTCACGGCCTTCCTTTTGGTTTCATCCAACAAAGGGTGGGTCAAGCCATTGGCCAATATCTTGGTGAAATGAAGGTGTACGACAGTCGTAATTCGGTGCATAGTTCTTATATGCGCTTGAAGGTCAGAATCAATGTGAATCATCCTTTGAAAAAACAATGGCAGGTTCGCTCAAACAACAGTAATTATGTGACCATTCTTTTTAAGTATGAAAAGCTGGGAGTTTTTTGTTATCGATGTGGCCTTCTCGGCCATACTGATAAGGTTTGCCCTCAATTATTTGAGTTGGAGTCTGACGATGGTGTACATGAATGAGGTATTGAGCTGCGCCCTTCAGTTAATCGTGTTGGGATTGCCGCCACTAACAAATGGATTCAGGACCCTATTCCTTCAGCTGTGCAGCCTACTAATGGAACAAATGGTGGAACACAGTCTGCTGCACCTTTCATACCTGCGGAGGGTGTTGGAACAAAGGTGTTCAGCAATACCACGTTTTGAGTTTTGATGATAACAAGGTATTAAAAAGTTGTCAATTGGTTATTGCTAATATTTGTTTAAAGTATGCAGGATATCAATCAAGATTTATATCTTAGAAAGTATTCTGTTTGAACAATGTTAAAGAGCAAAAATCCAGAGAAGCTTGTTGCTTGTGATTCTGTATCAAAGAGAGTCTGAAGACTGTATCGAAGAGAGTCTGAAGACTGTCAGAGTCTGAAGACTGTATCAGAGTCTGAAGACTATAAGAATCTGATAACCAAGAGAGTCTGAAGATTATCAGAAGCTTAGTGCTACAGTGAGTCTGAAGCCCGAAATCTGAAAATCTGCTAACAAGGATTTCTACAAGCATTACGATGCTAAAGAAACTCTCATTTGGAGTAACAGCTAGCTTCAAAGTCAACTTGAGCGTGGGAAGCACAACGACAAAGAATGCAGGCCAGTACAGAGTACGTTGTACGAACTCTGTTTCCACTACTCCACTACCTCGTACAGTTTGGCAACTGTGTCTACCAGTATTAATCTTCAAAGGGAATGGAATTCAAATTATGCAATTGAAGGACTATTACCATATCAAGCAACAGATCAACAACCATTGATCAAGCTTCAGAAATCATCCTGATGTGCTGGATGACTCAACGTCTCTTTCCTACACCTATATAAAGGATAGAAGACTTGAAGAATTGTTGGACTCTACAACTATAAAAACTACGCTGCATTGCTTTCGTATTCAACTGAGTCTTAACAAAAACACATCTTCAACTTAGATAATTCTTACAATCTGAGTATTCTAGAATTTCTAAGTTTCACAGAAAAACAGAGTCTGTCTTTTGTTTGAAACAGAGTCTGTCTTTGTTGTAATAGAAACACGTTTGATTGTTGTCAAGTGTTTCAACTCTATTCAATTTTCTGTAATTGTGTAAGAAGTCTCTTGCTTGTGTGCTTGAGCAAAGAAGTCTCTTGGCTACGTCCTTGAGCAAGGAAGTCTCTTAGTGTGTCTTTGAGCATTGGAAGTCTCTTGCCTGCGTGCTTGAGCATTGGAAGTCTCTTACTGTGTGTTTGAGCAACTTGTAATTGATATTACATTTTAGTGAACTCTCCTTGGAAGTACAAGGGGGACATGACTACTTCCGGTTTGTGGAAGGAACCTGTATAATTGCTTGTGTTCTCTCTTCTCTCTATCTCTTGATTATTTCCGCTGCATCAGAACATAATCTCCCATCAGACTCTGATCCCATTCAGACTCTGATATTAAGGAATTAGATTCTCACTCTTCAAGAGCTGCGAAAAGCTAACACAATTCAACCCCCCCTTCTTGTGTTTTTCTCACCTTCGGAGGGCTCTTCCAATCTATCCAATTTGGGGGGTCGTCTTAGCGTTCTTCACCATGAAATCAATGCTATAAAACAAGGAATCCTCGTGGTTCAAAATTCTGCCCTGGCAAAAAGTGGTAAGGCTTCTGCTGCTATTCATCTCAATCACGCCTTCCCTTCTTCATCTATGCCTTCTTCTGCTGCTGGTCTGTTTCCCAACAGGCCTATTGTTTTGGGTATGCCTGCGACACCTCTTGCTATAACAGGTGCTGAAACTGCTTCTGCTTCCATTGAATCTGAAATTGAGGATGGTGGGTCTGAAATGAAAAAAAGGAAGCGTATGTTGGCTGAATGCATGCAAAGTGGTGCGCCTCAGGATGGAACTATTTTTTCATTTGCTGCTGATGGGGTCAATGGGAATGTTTTTGTAGGTGACAATGTTAGTGGGGGGGGGGGGGGGGGATGATAATGTAATGAATATCTGTGAAAATCCGTTGTATGAAAATCATGATGTATCGGCAGGTTCTGATGATCAGGCCTGCCGGGAGAAATTAGTCTGGTAGGATGGAACTGCAGAGGTTTAGGTAGTCCCACTGCAGTTCCGGATTTAAAATACCTAGTCCGACACTTCAATCCGAATTTTTTATTTTTAAGTGAGACATTAGTCTCCCGTAATAAAATTGAAGATTTACGTTACCTGCTTGGCTTTGATTTCTCTTTTTCTGTTGATCGTAGTGGCAGAGGAGGCGGTCTTGACTTGTTTTGGTGCGCTTCTTTTAATTGTAACATTGTTAATTATTCGAATAACCATATTTCTGTTGATGTTATTGATGCTATTCATGGCCCTTGGAGTCTCACCGGATATTATGGGTACCCTGAAAGGGGACGAGACGTCTTGCGTGGGATTTTCTTCAACAGTTAGCTAATCAGTTTTCAGGCCCTTGGTGTATTCTTGGTGACTTCAATGACATAATGGATGCTAGTTTTCAGGCCCTTGGTGTATTCTTGGTGACTTCAATGACATAATGGATGCTAGAGGAAAAAATATTCGTGCTAATTGGCTCATCAATGGTTTTCGACAATCAGTTCTTGACTCAGGATTGGTTGATGTTCCGGTGGAGGGTTACCCTTTTACTTGGTTCAAGAGCTTAGGTACGCCTTGTGCGGTGGAAGAACGACTTGATAGAGCGCTTGCTAATAATGCGTGGTTCCATCTCTTTCCTACGGCTACCTTAGAAAACCTTGCAGCTCCGTCTTCTGATCATTATCCTATTCTTTTGAATAGAAGTCCGGTGCAGCGTCCTCATCTCCATAAACGTAGTTTTCGGTACGAGAATGCGTGGTATTCAGACCCAGGTTTTAAGGAAATTGTGACTAACGCTTGGCAGCAATACAATGTCCATTCCGGGATGCCTAAGTTGACTCATTGTGCGGCTGATATGGTTAGTTGGAGCAAGGTACATTGTAATAAACTTAAGTCAAATATCGAAGATTGTCGACGCCAAATTCAAAATGTTCGAATTAATAGTAAAGGGTACAACCAAGATGAGGTGGTGCGGCTGAGAAAGAGAATGAGCAGATTATTGTTTCAAGAAGATGCTTATTGGCGGTAGCGTGCTAAAGCTCATTGGTATCGAGATGGCGATCGAAACACGAAATTATTTCATGCATTTGCTACTGCCAGAAAGAAGGTTAATCGGATTTTATCGCTCGAGGATAATGCTGGTAACAAAGTATCTGATGGCGCTGGTATGTGTGAAATTGCAAAAATTATTTTTTGGATTTATTTCAAAAGAATAATAACCATGCGGTCCCTGTTATAGAAGTTATCCGACAGTCAGTGTCGAATGAGGATAAAGTGTCGAATGAGGATAATGTGACTCTCACAGCACCGTTCACCAAGGAAGAATTTCGCGAGGCTATGTTCTCTATGCATCCGGATAAATGTTCCGGGCCGGATGGTTATAGTCTAGGTTTTTATCAACAATTTTGGAACTTGTGTAGTGACGATATTTTCAAAGAATGTTGTATTTGGTTAGATACCGGATCCTTTCCACCAGACTTGAATATGACGAATATTGCTTTAATCCCAAAAGGTAACTCCCAGACTTCTATGAAGGATTGGCGCCCCATCACCTTGTGCAATGTGTTATACAAACTCATTTCTAAGGTACTAGCTAACAGACTCAAAATAATCCTTCATAAATGCATTTCCAACAACCAGTCGGCTTTTGTACCTAATAGGTCCATCTTGGATAATGCGGTGGTTGCTATAGAAGTTATCCATTTTATGAAGACTAAAACCAGAGGAAATGATAAGTTTGTTGCTCTTAAACTTGATATTAGTAAAGCTTACGATAGAATGGATTGGGATTATCTGAAGGCGGTAATGGAAAAATGGGATTCAGTCGTAAATGGATTCAATGGATGGTAATGTGTGTTGAGTCTGTTGATTATAGCGTTCTTGTGAATGGGGAACATGTTGGACCCGTCATTCCGGGTCGTGGCTTGCGCCAAGGGGATCCTCTTTCTCCGTATCTTTTTATTATATGTGCGGAAGGCCTCTCTTCTTTAATTCGAAATGCCGAGGAAAATGAAACTATTTCTGGCACTAGTATTTGTCGTGGGGCTCCGTCTGTGTCTCATTTGTTGTTCTTTAAAGCGGAAGAAAACCAAGCGCAAGTCATGAAAAACATCCTAAATACTTATGAAGCAGCTTCCGGTCAAGCAATTAGTCTGCCAAAATCTGAAATGTTCTACAACAGGAATGTGTTTGATGCTCTCAAAAATAGCATTACCAATATTCTGGCGGTGCAGGCTGCTTTGGGTACAGGTAAGTACTTAGGTATGTCGTCCATGATAGGCAGAGATAGAACAACTACCTTTTCTTTCATTAAAGACCGCGTGTGGCAACGAATTAACTCGTGGAGTAGTAAGTGCCTTTCGAATGCAGGACAGGAGGTTATGATTAAGTCCGTTCTTCAAGCTATACCTTCCTATGTTATGAGTATTTTCCAGATACCAGTTACGCTTATTACATCTATCGAGAGAATGATAAATTCGTTTTGGTGGGGCCATGGCAGAACCGCACATAGAGGAGTCAACTGGCTGAGTTGGGAGAAGCTGTCCATGCATAAAACTCACGGGGGAATGGGCTTCAAGGATCTCTCGGCGTTCAATCTTGCGATGTTAGGTAAGCAAGCTTGGAAATTTCTTTTGGAGCCTTAATCTCTCGTTTCTCGTATTTTTAAAGCCCGTTGTTTTCTGACTGGATCCTTGCTCAATGCCAACATTGGTCATAATCCGAGTTATGTTTGGCGGAGTATTTTGCGTGCCCGTTTTATTGTGCGTGGTGGAGCAAGATGGAGCATTGGCTCTGGTGCAAATATTCCTATCCTTGATGCACCATGGTTGTCTAATGGCAACTCTATAGATGGTAATATAGCTGAAGGCTTTCATGTTCGTGATTTCAATGTTCAGAGCTTATTATCGGAACATGGTAAGAGTTGGAACGTGCCTCTAGTTCAACAGATTTTTAGTACTGACACAACTGATGCAGTTATGAATACGCCCCTGTATGATCAAGTTACTCATGACCGTCTCATTTGGAAATCGGAAAAAACTGTTGTTATTCGGTGCGGAGTGCATATCGATTATGTGTCGACGAGCTAATTGATGTTTCCCACCTGCGTTGCCCAGGTAATTGGCTACACATTTGGCATTTAAAGGTTCCGCCGAAGGTTAAAAATTTGCTATGGCGTATGTGTCGGGGATGCTTACCGACTAGAGTGCGGTTGCAAGATAAAGGGGTCTCGTGTCCGACAAACTGTGAGAGTTGTGGCACTGTTCATGAGGATTTAGATCATTTACTGTTTGAATGCCCTTTTGCTATTCAAGTTTGGACTTCAGCCGAAATATGGTATGATGTTCAGCACGCTGCCATGCAATCGGATTCAGCTATTAATACCATTTTCTATTTGTTACAAAATCTGCCCATGAACATTAAACGAGTTGCTGCTATTTTCTGGAGTTTATGGAAGCATAGGAACCTTAAAATTTGGGATAATATTGATGAAAATAGTGCCCAGGTTGTTGACAGGGCTTGAAACATGATGGAAGATTGGCATAAGGCCAATATGCCACGCACAGGATCGGTTCAGCAAGCAGGTACGCAGCTGCAGCAACCTGCTATATCGCTGCAGACCCACGGACAACAACATAACAGACCAACATATACCATTTAGCCGTCGTGGACGCCACCGAGCAATGGGAGGTTCAAATGCAATGTAGATGCAGCCTTTTCGGAACAGTTTAAAAGGACAGGTATCAGCGTGTGTATTCGGGATGAGTCCAGAATTTTTGTGCTGGCTAAGGTGCTGCAATTTGTTCATGTTTATCCCGTAGCCAATAGGTGAAGCGTTGGGATTGTATCATGCTCTTCAATGGATGCAAGATATGCATTTTGGTAACATAGACTTTGAGCTTGATTCTAAAATCACTCGAGATGCCTTCCATTCTCGCACGGTCGATGTTACAGAGTTTGGCCATATAATTGATGCGTGCCGAGACATTTTTTCCACCTCCTATACAAACTCCCGGGTCGAGTTCATTAGGCGACAAGCGAATGCGGCGGCTCATGCTTTGGCTAGAGAAGCCACATCCTTAGCTACTCCCATTATTTATTATGATATCCCACATTATATTGAAACTATTATTATTAATGAAATGCTTTAAGCTTCTTTCCTAAAAAAAGCAAAGGTTTTGATCAATGAAGGAAGAGATGCAGTATTTTTTGCCGCACCAATATTCATTTAAAGAGAGGTCAGTTAACCATCATCTTATTTGTGTTTTTTCTTTTATAGTGTTACTACTACTTTGAAATTGGATGCTCGTTTCATTGATGGGAGGATGAACTTCACCTAATGGTAATGTACAAGTTCAAAATTTATGGAGGGTTTGTGAAGCTTAAAATACAATCCAAAAAAGTTAAAGAGTATTTCTTCTGCAAATGAGGTTAATCATGAGATGAGATGCTTTTTTTAAGAAGAAGCTAATAACAAATTGGAGAAATATGAGTATTTGGACGAAGGAGGAAATGTTGTGCAAATATTCATCCAAGTCCCACATCAAGCAGTAAAGAAAGAAAAAAAAAAGTAGAAAGTTAGTATAAATATAGAGACGTTAGTTTGAGTTTTCTTCGATGCAACTAGGGATGAGAATAGACTAGGTCGAGTTAGGCTTTGCAAGACCTAAGCCTGACCTGGTAAAATTCTTTAAGGCCTAAGCCTGGCCTGCGGTCTGTCATAGGCTTAATTTTTAAGCCTGAGTATAGCCTTTTAAAAGCCTGATTAGGCCTGCAAACCTGTTTAAAAACCTATTTTATATGAACATTTTTTAAATAAGTAATGTGATCTAAGGTTAAATTGACAAGCGAGCTAATAAACCAATGATATTAAACTCTCTTTTGATATTTAACATGAAGTTTTCGGGAACTTTATTATATATTATATCATATTTCAATTATAATTTATAATAACACAATTAGATATGCTAAAAAAATGTAAACTAATAAGCTTAAATTACTTTAGATGTTGACAAATTTATAATTTAATTTAAAGTAGATTATATAATATAATAATCAATAATATTATTCATATTTACCTAAGTAGGCCGGCCTAATAGGCCTAAAAAACTTTTCTAATAGCTTATGGTCTGACTTTTTAAGCAAAATAAGCTTATAAAAAAGCATAGACCTTCCCTGTTTAAGAAAAAAGTCTGACCTGACTTGACATGTCGTAGGCTAGGTCATAAGCCCCTGTAGGCCGGTCTGGTCTATTCTCACTAGATATAACGTCTAACATCTCTAATAGGACTTGAGTAGTCGTGTGTCATGTCATTTGCTTTCTTATTTTTTTTTAGACCTTTGGTTAAAGAAGTAATCTTCGAAACCGGTTAACATAGAATGATTATCTAACTTCTATTATAATGCCAACTAACAATGATTAAGCAACTTCTCATGGTGACTTTGCCTCCGATCTACATAACAATAAACTATAAACAGTTGGAGAAATTCAGGAAAATACAGTTACATCATCATCACATAAAAATGAAATCTTCAATATCAAGCATGTTAGGCCCTGTCATCATATATCAATAATTATTCTCAACTGATAGATCGAAATCTTCATTAGGCTATCATTAGAGGTGAACTCTACATCAACTATGTTAGTTTTATCAAGTAGATCATTTCTTTTTTATATTTTAAATTTTTTAATTACTTTTTTACTGTAAAAAATAAAAATAAAACTATGATACATGTATTAGAGTTTGCACTTTTTTCTTTCCGAAAAATTTCTTGTAGCATTTCATTATTTTGGTGTGGGAAGATCCCAATTTAAATTTTAAAATTCAATTATCCACATTATCTTAACAGAACTTTTTAATGATATGAGTATTATTGTTGATTGACAACATAATTTTTTTTTATTCAAGTACCTTAGTGACTAGAAATTCACTTTTAAGGTGAATAAAGATGTGTCTGAAGTTCGAATCTCAACCCTTCTATATGTTGTAAATTGGTATACACTATCTATCAACAACGTAAAACAAATTACAATATAATTTATTTTACGTTGTTGATAGTGTATAAAAATTAAATCCTAATTCAATTCCTTTAAGCTAGCATGCATAAGTGAATACTCCAATTTCTGGAGTATATTAAAAGATATTGACCGCATCAGTAAAAAAAAAAAGAGGAAAGTTATTCAATAGGCACACCTTCGCTCCCGATTGTAACTTTAAATCGTTTTTTTTTGCGTGTATAAAATCTGAGTGAGCCTTAACTCTCGATCGACATTTTTAGCCAAGTGAGTAATTTTTAGGTGTCTATTGAGCAAAAAAAGAGAAGTAAATCAGCTCTAACTTATCCATCCAAGCAGGTGGATCAAATACCATATTCAGATTCGAAAACTACTCTTTAGGCTTCCATTATTTCTCTTTGCCGCCCCAAAAATGTCAAAATACCTTTAATGATAGTTAACTTCTGTTTGAGAGACTTTTTAAATTGGTTAAAACGATTTAAAAAGTGATTGAATTGATTTAAAAAAGTATCGAGCAATATTTAACTACCGTTGAATAAGAGAACAAGTGTTAAGTACCGCTCTGAAAAACTTATGAGAAAGACAAAACAACCCATTTTCTTTGGGAATTATAATTTACAAATTTCAATCTAGGAAAGGTTTATCAGTTTATCACACTAAAATTTAAAGATTATTAATCAATAACAAAGTTCTTATAGGTATTATGAAGATCATGTATTACTACAATGCATTCAAGAATGAAAAGAAATGTTGGATAACTATCCTCACATTTCCCATTCTATTCATGTAATTTTTTATTTCCTTCACAAGAAAGAAAATCTACTATAGACCTAGCCATACCTCTTCTCATTTCCTTGTTCTTCTTTTGGTTTTCTTCACTATTATCCTTCCTCTTCATCATCTTCACCAAAAATGTCCTAAAGCTTGTAACCCAAGAAGACTCTTTTGCTTTCTCTATATGGACCATATCATGATAATCATGCAGACATCTTGTGGTTATGCCTTTTGATCCATGGAGAGATGGAAATGCCATTAGATTCCTATTGATGTGATAATCAAGAGAGACCAGTTCATATGAATCATATAAAGGGCTACCACAATCCCACATTGCCCTTGCTTTTCCTTCTTCTTTCTCATCAACTTTTCCCTTCAATGCTTCTTTTTCATCTTTTTCAAATTCTTTTCCACTCATGTTGGTTTTTTTCATCTCAATTTTCTTATATTCATCCTTTGATTGGTTTGGACGGAGCTTCCTATATATAAAACACCAAACCTCTTTGCATTTTATTTTGGCTTTGACTTCTAAAAGTATTTGCAACCCATGTCACAATATAATTAATGGGTTGACCTAATTTTTCTTCAAAATTGAGTTATGTGTATTAAAGTATTGTGTCAAAAAAATGGTTTGATTAATGTATAGAAGAAAAGTAATGTAAACGGTTATGATCTTGACTCATATACTTGTTTGTTGAGGAAAATGACAAATAGTACTAACTTAAAATGTGAGGTAAGTACAACGATTGGTAACAAGTGTTTTGTACAAACCTATATGCATGATGCATCATCTCATGACTTAGCAACCAAAGTGTTAATGCATTTGGGAAGTTTCATTTTCCCTTTTGACTGTTTGAGCTTTTTCAGGATTATTGGTAACTCTAATTTTTGGACCCTATAGAGAAACAGGTACAAAACATAAATAGCCACGCCTGCATGTCAGTTTGAAAAAGATGTGGCACTTTCGTCCTTTTATTTCTTTTCCAACTCACCAAAAAGTTTAGTTAATTACTAAATAAATAATTTTTATGTGGAAATTCATCAATAGAAATAAGTGTGAAGAAAACACCTTTGTTTTTTAAATAAAAGCAAAGAAGGAATCTAACAAGAGAAAAAAATATGTCATTTTATAAAGTTTTCATTGAGTTTCCTTGTGTATTGGTCTAGGTTGTCGCATTTTGGTTTGGTTTGATTTGGTTCGGTTAGTAAAATTAAAACCGCAAACAAAACCAAACCATACGGTTGAGCAAGAAATTGATCCGATTACATCTGAATCAAATGCGGTTTTTTGTGGTTTCGGTTTGAGTTGGTTCGGTTTACGATTTTTCTATTGGGTTGGTTCAGTTTTGAACACTCCTAAATAAAACTATATTTTGTAGCTTCCTTGTTTTCACAACAAAAATTCCTCAAAAGACAATGATGAAATTTGCATCGCAATTCCAAGAATATGTTAAGTTTGATGGTTGTTGTCTAAGTCGCTAGGTTTCGTAAGAAGCGTGTCTATGGTTTCCTATTAAGCCAATGCTATTGTTGTCTAAGTCGCTAGGTTTCGTAAGAAGCGTGTCTATGGTTTCCTATTAAGCCAATGCTATTTTTCTTCTTAACATTTTTTTGGAAAATAAATTGTAAAACTTAGCGCTCGTTTATTTTAAGAAAATATTTACAATTTTCATTTTTTTTTAATTTTACTTGTTATTAAGTAGAAAATAGACTTTTAAAGCGAGTCATTGTGACAGAGATAGAATTATTTTTTTAAGAAAATGATAAATATTTGTGATAGAGATAAGATTTTTTTTGACAAAATTATAGAGATAAGATGAAATGCTAGTTAATAATTGTGCATTTTAAGAAACAATGCAAATGACTGTTTTGACATTTTTAATATTTTTATTAACACAAGACAATTGTTCACTTGAAAAATATATATTTTCTTTGTTAAACAGTAAAATTAACACAAATTTTAGAAAATAAAAAACAATTTTATAAAGTAAATGGGTCTTGAAAAATCACGCACCAAAACTATAAGAATTTGATTTACAAAAAGAGGATGACATTCCTCGGTCCACGACTAAATGGGCTTGACATCTTAGGGGTTGTAAAATGAGCGTGTACTATGAACACCCATTTAATGATTTTAGTAATTTCTAAGTTTTTTTTTCTTAGCTATTTTGAAGAAAAAATTATGTTTTATGTGTGTTGAGGAATAGTATTTTGTATATCACTCTTTAGGCACTCAGAATTTCCTCTCAGATGCTCTAAATAAGAGGTGCTCATAATCGAACCAACTCAAAAATAAAACCGCAAACCAAGTCCAAAACCGCAAAAATAATACCACAAACCCAACCAAACCAAACGATTTTTATCTCGTGGTTTGAATGATTTTATGCACAAAATACCTCCGAGGCTCCGACAAAAATAAACTACGATTTGCTGTATAATAGTGGTTAACTGCCGCTCTATAAATGGTAGTTAATTGTCGTGTCAAGAACAATAGTTAAGTATCAGTTACAGAGAAAAATGTAGTATGCAAAATTGAAATGCATAACTATGACACAATTAGCATGTCTAGACACCTCTCCATCAGAAACACCATTCAACAAGTAGTAAATTATCCAACAAAAATTATCGCTCATAATCAATAACAAGACATCATCATTCATAATTCAACACCATTACATCAATTTAACATTACAACTACAATGCACAAGCGATTGAAATTCAACATTACATAAATTCGCAACATTACACAACATTACCTTAAATAACTTAGAACTCCACAATATGACACCAAATTTCTACTAAAAATTTGGACATTTTCAGCAAATGAACCCAAAGATATAGCTTATTATTTTCAATCATCCATAAAAACATGATACTACATCGCCGTCATCCTTAAGGATCTCAGGATGATAAACATTAATCTCTTTGTTGTTATCATCCCCCAGATCTGTGTGAGGTACATGTACAAAAAAGATAAAACGTTATTTGATTTTCACCAACATAAATAAAGTATTGATTAAGTTGTGTTTTCAACTCATCCAACTTATCAGCGAGGATTAAAAAATTCTTGGATGTCATCTTGAAAGCTTCATATCAAACATAACCTTCAACTTTCCCATCCCGAGAAATGATTCACTTGACAAAAGTAGATAGAAGAGAAAATATCAGACTAAAATGAAATGAAAAAAAAAACGATAAATGAATTTAAGATTAACCAGATACATATATTTATATAAATTTTGGTACAATATTATCCACATAAAGTGTCAGTACTTAAATAGTAGGTGTGAAGAAAATAATAGTATGATTATGTTCAAGTTCGAAATATATCAATACTAGGATTTTGAAGTTCTACATTAGATTCAAAGGATTAAATAAGACCCTCACTAGAATTTAGAAGAAATTGGAAATAGAATTGTGATCTCGCACCATTAAAAATAATGAGTGAGTTTAATTCTCAAAAGTTTGGATAGTGTTATATTACAACGCTCTAGTTTCATTTGAGGGAATCTATTCTCACCGAAGTCACTAAGTGTCTGTTTATTTTTATTGTGGAAGCAAGGGCGGATCCAGTACATGTTGAGGGTGTCTACCTGCACACCCTAAACTTTTAAAATTTTCACCGGTGTCTCTATTTTTTATTTTTGTTTGCATTTTGCACACCCTGAATAATTTAATTTGCACCTTAGGCCCAACAAAGTTGAAGTCTGAAAAACTAATGTCATAATCAACTTACACACTTCTCTATAACTTCTCACTCTATTTTATTTTATCTCTTCTCAACTTTGTTCCCATACGATTCTACACCATGGTACCACCATAGCTCCGTCGGCAACTGCGCTTCACCACCACATCGGTCTCTCTCGTTCTCTCTCTCACTCACTGCAACTCGTGAATCTTACTGCAACTCGCGATTTCATGTTGGATCTTCTTCGCAACTTGCGATTTCACTATGCAACTCCTCTCTGATTTCGTGTTTTTCATCTTCTCATATCTCTCTCCAAGTACAAGCGAGTCATTAAGGTAATAGATTTTGCTCTTAGAGTTTTCAAAAATTTCAATTGGGATTTTAGGTTAGGGTTCAATAAAATTCAAATTTGGGATTTCATTATTAGAGTTCAATAAAATTTGAATTCACAATTTGGTGGTAGTGATGAAACAACATGTAGGTATGAGATGAACTGATTTTTGTTATGTTGACGACTTACCATGAAAAGAGATTCTTAGAATTGGAACCATCATAAACATAGCAAAGTATTAACAATATTCCATTAAAAATTGCCATTTTAAGAGAAGAGAAAGGTGCTAAAAGTGTTTGCGATTACTAGGAAGAGTTCAATCCTCCTAAATTTATGATTCAGATATTCAGAATAAATGGATAAACCATGTTATGACTTAGATTTTGGTTTGAGTTATGGTTAATTTATCTTTTATTTTAGGCTTAAATAGGTCTTTCGTCCCTGCAAATATAGACCATTTGAATTTCCGTCCCTGAAGTTACTAATCCTTCCATTTTGTCATTGCAAATATTAATCATTTGAAAAATGGTCCTAATTACATCTGATTAGTAACTTCAGGGACGAAAATTCAAATGACATATATTTGCAGGGACGAAAGACCTATTTAAGCCTTTATTTTATGAAAATTTTAAACTTATTCCACAGTTTTGATGTTGGACCATCGACTTGTGAAGATTGAAACAAGATTTTGGTTAGAAATGTCAACAGAAAACTCATCAGATATATGCATTCTTTTGTTGTGATGGTTTTCTTTTTTCATTTTTTTTATCAATGCAAGTGATGATTGACGAATATATACATATTTTGGTATGTTTTATTTGTTATGATTAGCTTTTTTTTCTATGGTGAAAATGATGAATATACTATGTTTGGGTCTGACAGTGATAAAAAATAATGGTTATCCAATAAATTTATTAGGTAATCCACTTTCCAACTTGCTTATATATTGAAATATTCAATTTATTGTATTTTATTCCATATGATTGATACGTTGAGTATTGTTGTTAATCACTCACATCCTTTGTTTATATTGTTGTAGGACTCTATTGAGAGATTTTTTAAAAGGAGGTTATGATCAAATGATGAAGAATCTAGTTCTCAACAACATGTTGAGTTTAATTTGGAAGAGTTACCATCGGATTCTGGAAAGCAGCTTAAAATTTCAGCATATCAACCTAATGATCAAGAAAGAATTCGCAGAACATATAAACAAAGCGGACCATGTCAGCCTACTCAACACAATTTTCCCCAAAGGAAATTTGGAAATTCATTAAGAAGATTTTGTTCTTCTTGGTTTAATAAATTTGGAAATTGGTTAGAGTATAGTATAGAAAATGATGCGGCATTTTGTTTATGTTGTTATCTTTTTAGGCCAGATTATGGAAAACAATCCGGTGGTGATACTTTTGTAACAGAGGGATTCATAAATTGGAATAAGAAAGATAGAATCTCATCACATGTCGGAGGACCAAGTAGTGCTCATTACATTGTTTGGAAAAAATGTCAAGATTTGATGAATCAAAATCAACATATCGAAGCTGTGATATATAAGCAATCTGAAAGTGTTCGTGACATCTATAGAAGGCGTTTGACATCATCCATTGATTGCATTCATTCTCTATTAAAGCAAGGATTGACCTTTCGTGGTCATGATGAAAAAAAAGAATCTAGTAATCAAGGTAACTTCCTAGAGATGCTTAGATGGTATGCTAAGAGGAAGAAAAAAAAGGCAAGGCAAGTTGTTTTGGAAAATGCTACTAATAATCATAAAATGGGTTGTCCATAAATTCAAAGGGATATTGTTAATGCTGCCTCTTTAGAAACCATTAAAGCTATCTTGACAGATCTTGGAGATGAATTATTTGCCATTCTTATTGATGAACCACATGATGTATCTAATAAAGAGCAAATGGTTGTTGTTTTGCCTTATGTTAACAAACATGGAAGTATTATCGAGAGTTTTTTTTGGGTATTGTTCATGTTACAACTACAACAACTATAACACTGAAAAAGGCTATTGAAGAATTATTTTGCAAACATGGTCTTACTTCTTCAAGAATTTGTGGACAAGGTTATGATGGTGCTAGCAACATGCAAGGAGAATTTGGGGGTCTAAAAAGTTTGATCTTTAGTGAAAATTCATCTGCATTTTGTGTACATTGTTTTGTTCATCAATTGCAACTTACAATGGTTGCTATTGTCAAAGATCATCTTCAAGTTTGCGGTGTTTTTAATTTAGTGTCTACTTTGATAAATGTGGTTGGGGGGATCTTGTAAACGACGAGACATGCTTTATGAAAGTCAAATAAAGAATGTCAGGGAAGACTTGGCATTGGGAGAAATTGCTAGTGGACAAGGTTTGAATCAGGAACTTAATCTCAAACATGTTGCTGATACATGTTGAAGTTCTTACTTTGCTTCTTTGTCTAATTTGATATTGATGTATAATTCAGTAATTGATGTTCTTGAAACTTTGAAAGTGGATTAGACATTGCTAAGAGAGCAAAAAGTTGAAGCAAATAGTCTCATACTTTTGATGAATACTTTTGACTTTGCACTAACATTACATTTGATAAAAAAAATAATCTTGGGCATTTCAAATGAATTGCAAAGGAAAAATCAAGATATTGTCAATGTTATGCAACTAGTCAACATGACTAATCAACGGTTACAAATTCTGAGATGATGGATGAGAATCTTTATTAGTTAAGGTAAAATTATTTTGCAATATGCATCACATTCACATTACAAACATGGGTGACATATACTTTTCGGGAAAATGAAAGCGTGGAAGTAATGTTGAATCTTTCACAATAGAGAACCATTAACGCATTGAATTATTTTATACTATTTTGGACATGCAACTTCAGGAGCTTAACTATTGTTTTAATGAGACGAATACTAGGTTGCTCATTTGTATGACTTGTTTGAGTCCAAGAAACTTGTTATCTTCTTTTGACAAGGAAAAATTGATTGAGTTTGCAAAGTTTTATCCAAAATAATTTTGTCACACTTGTTTACCATGGCTTGATAATCAACTTGAGACTTATATCATTGATATGCGCAGTAGTATTATTTGCATATTTGAAAGGAATTAGTTTTAGAAAATTTGGTTGAAACTGGAAGGCATATTGTTTATTCACTAGTTTATTGGCTTTTGAAGGTAACATTGATTTTGCATGTTGCCACCGCAACCGTCGAGCGATCTTTTTCGGCTATGAAGATTGTGAAAAGTACACTACGTAATCGAATGGGGAATGAATGATTGTCTAGTGATTTACATTGAAAGAGATATCATGAAGGGCATTGATGATAAGCTGATTATTCAAAGATTTCATAAGATGGCAAGGCGTAAAGGAGAATTATAGAGCCTATATGTAATTTTTTTTAAGGTTATATGTAAATCTTTTTGATACATTATATATTGAGTACAATGAAATATTTTGAGTATGTTACTTTTATATGCATTATTATAATTATTATTAAAGTTTGATATTTTGCACCCCTGGTCTAGAGTTCTGGATCCACCACTGCGTGGAAGCACAATAAATGTGTTTCAAAACCATATTTTGTAGCTTCTTTGTTTTTACGACAATAATTCCTCAAAAGACATTTGAAATTTACTCTGCAATTGTAAGAATATGTTAAGTTTGATGCTTTTTTCTAAGTTGTTAGGTTCCGTAAGAAGTGTGTTCAGTCAAATTTTGAATGTTGTAGAGTATGATGATTACCTATTAAGCCAATGTTGTTTTTCTTTTTAACATTATTTTAAAATAAATTGTAAAACTTAGCGTTTATTTATTTTAAGAAAAAATATTTACTATTTTCAATTCTTTTTAATTTTATATGTTAGTAAGTAGAAAATAAACTTTTAAAGTAAGTTATTGTGGTAGAAATAAGAATATTTTTGACAAAATGATAGAGACAACTTTAAACAATCATCTGAGATAATTTTCATTCAATCCAAAATTGGTTGATTCAAGTGTTTAACAATTGATTGATTCAACTCAAACCAAGTTGTTTATTGTGATATTCAAATTTAACATAAAAAATAAAAATATTTTATTCAATACAAAATAATTAAATTTGACTGGATCAAATAATTTTTGTTTGTTTGTGAAAATCAGTCCAATCCAACTCAACTTGCAAACAACCTTAAGAAGTCAAGTTTTGTCTATAAATTGATTTGGAAGGCTTATGGAGTGACAAGAAATGTGAGCGAGAGGTAGGTACATACTTACATGTATTTTAGAAAAGAAAGCATGATTGTGCGTGTTAAGTATTAAGTAGAGAGAGAGAGAGAATGGAAAACAAAAATGGTTGTTTGAAGCAGCTCCCCCAATCTCAATGTGTCTAAAGACACTTGTTTCAAGGTTGAAAGAGACAAAACATTTGGTAAAGGACCGAGAATCATAATCAGTTGTGACCCACATTACTTCTGAAGTATATGGATATTTTCATCAACAACCCTACCTCTACCTTTGTCGTACACCTTCTTCTCTCCTTTTTCGTTTCCATTCCATTTCCACTATTCTCTTCCTCTTGTCTCTCTCTGCTCTCGTACTACTGAGTACTTAACACGCAGAATCATGTTTTCTTCCTAAAATACATGTAAGTATGTACCTATCATTCATTCACATTCCTTATCACTTCAAAAGCCTTCCAAATCAATTTATAGACAAATCTCGATCTCGTATGGTTGTTTGCGAATTAGGTTGGATTAGACCAGTTTTAACAACAACAACAAAAATGATCCAATCAAATTTAATTATTTTGGATTGAATAAAATATTTGTATTTTTTATGTTAAATTTAAATCCCACAATAAACAACTTGGTTTAAGTTAAATCAACCAATTGTTAAAACTTGAATCAACCAATTTTGAATTGAATAAAAGTTGTCTCAAATGATTGTTCAAATATCACTACTCTATAATTAAATATTATCTATCACAATACTCAAATATCACTTGTTAGTAAGTAGATAAAATCTTTTTAGTTTTACTTGTTGGCAAGTAGTTTTTTTTTTGTGTTGAACCCACATATATAGCTTATTTTTTTCAACCATCCAGAAAAACATGATACTACATCACCATCATTCTAAAACATCTCAGGATGATAAACAATAATTTCTTTGTCAATATCATCCCTCATATTTTATGCATGGTACGGTACATGTACAAAAACATGAGACACGATATGATTTTCACCAACATGCATAAAGTATTGATTAAGTTTTGCTTCAACTCATCTTATTTGTCGATGGGGGTTAAAATAAATCTTGAGTATCCTCTTAAAAGCTTCATATCGAACATGACCTTCAACTTTCTCATCCCGAGATATTCCGAGATATGATTCACTTGATGGAAGTAGATAGAAGAGACATATATTCATATAAAATATAGGGAAATATTATCCACATAAAGAGTCGGTGCTTTATTCACCACGTAAAATATAAAAGACATATATTTACATAATTTTAGTGATATATTGGTCACAAAAATATAGGTGCATTATGGCACCGAAAAAAACGTCGGTGCATTATTGACCACAAAAAAATGTCGGCATTATCAACCAAAATAAGTATGAACACAAGTCCCTTCGGGGACATTCGATAAAATTGGAATGATACATAGAAGTATGAACACAGAAAAATTGTCGTATCCTATCTAGTGAAATTGCTTCTTCATCTTCTTCAAATTCTCCCTCTTCTTCATCTTAACTATCCAGCAAAATTAAAATGACTTCACTTGATTCTTTTTTGAATGGTTGCTCTCCTCTTTCAATATCCATGAGTACACAAAACTAAGATTTTTTTTTAACCAAAAAAGCATATTACCATGTCTAATGTGTTGGTTTATATGACGACAACATTACAAATCTAGAAGAGGGTGAATAGATTTCCTCAAAAAGTTTGTGCGTGGAAACGTAGTTTTTCAAACGTCATTTGCAAAATAGTCTGACTATTGAAATTGTGTCATATGAATCACGAAATACTCCATCAGTCCTAAATTAAGTGAGTCACTCATTTCACGCTTATTAAGAAAATATATAGGAGAAACGAAAATGATTTTAAGTGTTCTTTTCAAGTATTTGTGCATTTACCATGATCATAAATGCACAATATAATATATTGAATTCGAAGTGATGAAAATACTATTCGTTAGAGTTATAATTTGAAAAAAGTAATTAATATTGCATTAAAAGGTTAAATGGGTCAGTTATTTTGGTACAATATATTTTTGACAAAAGGCTCACTTGTTATGTGATGGAGGGAGTGCTAATTCAAACAATGTAACCAATAAAAATCAATATTGGACAAGCAATTCATTATTGATTCAATGCATCACAATGAAATATTATACACTTTATTTACAAACCCTAATCAATCTAAAATCAAACCTTCACCTTAAACAAGAAATCACTACCAATGAAAATTATAAAGATTTGTTCATCGATGAATTCATGAACAAGTTAATTCCAATTACGACTAGTAATTGAATAACAATTGAAAATGCCAAGCACTTCAAATAAAAAAAGTTTTAATGCATTCAGTCACTTAACACAAATTGTGCTTAAACATATCAAAACTCATCAAGTAAAAAATCAAATTAAGTAGAAATTAAAATATAAAGGAAGAGAATACATCGGGTATAGTGGTTCCCCCAATCGTCCTCGCTACGGGGTACATCAACTTTCTGTAGAAAAAATCTACGGTCTTCCACTATGATTGAATGTATACACTATGTGCTACAAGGTTTGATTACAAGCAATTAACAAATTGTGTCGCTATTTAACCTAAAAGATGACCAAAGTCCTAAACTGCTTAGTATATTACAATCAAGCAAAATAAGCCACATTTGTTGCATAATTTAGAACCATTCCACGAAGCATAAAACCAACATTATAAAGCTTAGATCAAATAACTTCGCACATTAGAATGACATATTCTCAAAAAGAGAAGCAAGTATCGAATTGATCACTCCTTCTTGATGCATTTCGCCAACTTGATGGAAGATGAGTGTATTGGATCAAAATCATTGGATGTAACAGTCCCTTTACACTTCCCATCAAATGAACGTTTTGCAGCATTACACTTTTCAACTTGATCTGGAACATTTTCCACACATACAGGAACATAATCCTGTTGAAATATAAGTTAAAAAAACGTAGTCACTGTATACCAAAGACATAAGTTATACAAAAGCAAACAAAATAACTATTATCCAAACATATTTCCTTAAAAACCTAAAAACATTAAGTTTAAAGTCATGATAACACATTACTAAATACTGCAACCGTTCTTCTTTTTATCATTAAAATCCCCATAAATTAGAAATATGTATGTGTTATTCTTGTTGCTCCTTAAAAAACCTTTTGAGGTAGAGCTGAACCACTTATATACACTATTGATAACTTTGCTATTGTATACTACCCTATATGCAGATCAAAATCATCAGAACGGAAAGCGTTAACATACCATACGAACGACAATTGGTTTGAAACATTCAGCGGAAAAGGCTAGCTGCTCAACTTTCACAGACACAGCAGGATTATCACAGACATTGCTCTATCATAAAAACATGGAAAACCAAACATCATTTACAACAAAAGATATTATAAAATTAATCTAACCTACTGCCGCTTGAACAAATAATGCTAATCGAACCAATCCAAACAAAGCTTCAACCCTATAACTACTCACTAAAAAATCCAAAAATTAAACGATAGATCATGCAAATATTCAGATTTTAATATTCATAAATTTAATCGTCATTACTGTCATTAATAAAAAGAATAACATCAAAGTTTTGTTTCATAATAGTATCTACATCACAAAATCTAATGCTATTTTTGCTCATCTATCCCATATACACATTCTCCTATCATCCTATACATAAATAAGAATATTTCAGAACAACAATCTTAACATACCATAGAAACCGGAACTGATTTCGAGTATTGAACATAAGATGTTTTCTGCTCAAGTTTCACAGATTGAGTTGAATTATTTCCAATGCCATTCTACCGTAACACAATGAAAATTCAAACAATGATTAGAAATAATTAAAAACAATATAAACTTAACATACTGCCATGTGAATAAATCATGTTTAACCAACTCATTTGAATCGATCATCAACAAATAATGTAATTATACCACAGGAATTGAAGCTGTTTTCGAACATTCAGCAGAAGCACTGATCTTTCCATCCTCAAATGATTCAGATGTATTAGCTGGATTGTTGTGCACAATATTCTACAACAATGAATTAAATAACCAAATATAAGTCAAAATTAAATTAATAGACAAATGAATTGTAGATAGAATAGACCGACAAACAAATGCAACAAACCTCGTAAAATTGTTACACATTAGGTTGATTCGCATCAGGATGAAGGTGGCTCTTAATCCTCTGAATAACAGCAGGACCAAAAAAAAAAATCTTGCACAGATGACTGACGATAATACGACTGATATTTCACACGCAACGCCAACTCAAGACCAAGTAATTGTCCAAATGCTTGGGATATATCATAGGATCATCTTCATCAACCTTCATGAATAAAAACAATTTTAAAACTTAAAATTCCTACAAACAAAACCGTTATCACTTGACATATTTAAACAACCACACAAAGAAATGTGAGTTTTAATGTTTATTCATATAAGTAAAACACACTAAATCACAAAGTCTTAGTTTTACTGAAACTTGAAACTTTCCAAAGTCATCCTACTCAAATCACACAACAGATACAATTAGTCCAAATCTAAATATTCAATGCAGAGGCCAAACTAAGATTTGCAATTATATTTACCTCTTGCATGGACTTTCTAAGAGCATCAGCAGTAACACCCAGAATATGAACGCACTCTCTATTCCAAAACACAAAATCACTTTTATCACCATTGTAGGCAACTTACAAAACCACCTTATATCTGACCAAAAAAATACATTTTACAGTAAAAATATTTTTTAATAATAAAAAGGTATATACTGAACCAAAATTTATTAACCAATAACATAAAAGCTTAGATAAACTACCTTGTCAATGGAACATTAACATCCTCTCCACACGCGCACTTATAGCTAGCACCATTTGACCTTGAAGATTTTGTACATTTAATGCAGCTCTCATAATACCAGCCAAACTGATTAGGATTAAACTTGATCGTTGTCCCAACAGTAATGCAAAACACGTTCTAACATAAATTATACAACCAAGTTAACAAACAAATACATCATGAAGCAAAAACCAAAATAATTATTCATGTATAAACAAAACTAACCTGCATCAAATCCCTAAAATCACCAATTGGTCTCACTTGAGAAAGATCCGAAAACTCATCACGTCGTGGTCTCTGAGAAGAACTTGAACCTTGACACAAAGTACGACCAAGGACATGACCTTGAGCTTCAAGACTACAAAACATAGATCTTTATTTAATCATGACATATCATGGGTTTTTCAATCATAGAACCCTTATAAACTTGTTAAGTAAAAAAATGAAAAACGCTAATTACAACGCTAAGAACAAAGATAACATCTAGAGCACAAAGATAACTTACCTAGCCTTAAACCTCTCAACAACTGGATGCTTCAAATTGATAAGCAACTTTAAGCCGGTCCAATTGTTGCAAACATTCGGCTTACCATTATTTGGAAAATAAGAACAAAGAAACAAAAATAATCAAAACAAAAATAATGAAAAGAATTAACAAAATAATATATACCGAAAATATTAACCTGCAAGCTTGCACTGGGCATGAGTTAAAATTAATACAACAGACCTTGTATCTTTTTGTTCAGCAAGAAATTTCACCAAATCAAGGGAATACTTACCCATAATGTCACATCAAGAAAGTTTCCACTGCATCATCAACAACATTCTCAGATACACATCAACTACACCAAAACTTAGCTAATATAGCGTACAAAGATCATAAAATTATACGTTTCATCTTTGAGCACGAGATTGGTGCATGACTTTTTCCAGATCCAAACACCGATGTCTTCACAATCTCATGAATAAGCCCCATGATTTCTAAAAAATATATTATCATCATTAACTCCTCCTCAGTTTAAAAACCAAAAACAAACAGAGTTAAACAATAATGAATTATAACTATACCATACAAAACATTTGGTTTGAAGTTCCCCTCTCCAATATCCTTAAAGGACTTAAATCTGAATTCATGAGAGGGTATGTCAATCAGCTTAACATTCTTTGTCATCTTTGTACCAGAGCCAAGGACCACCTTAAATGGATGATCTACATGCTTGAAGACAACATCATTGTCTAACACAAGACAATTATGCAAAATATAAGTTTGGTTATCCTCAATCAGCGACTTCCAACGCTCAACGTCTCGGAACCGAGTTATCGCATGTATCCGATCACCCTAAATCCATAAACAAAAGAAAAAGACATAACTAAACCAAAATGTATAACACTACTCAACAAAAAGAAATTAAAAAGAACTATCCAAGCAACAAATCCAAGATAAGTTTCCTAACATTGGCATCTCCAATGATGAGTTCTATGTGCTGACTACCATTACTGCCAGTGACGATCCATGAGTCAACAACTCTAACTGCAATTTTCCAAACGTCTACCTCCTTTTTCAAGTCTTTCAAGCAATGAAAATCCCTAGACATTATTGATAATCCTGCATAAAAGCATAGTGTACTTGGCCTCACTTAAGAAATTCACACAACCAAATCAATCAAATACTTTCCTGATGTCACAAAATAAATGTTTTCCCAATGTGACAAATTAAATGTTTTCCCAATGTGACAAATTAAATGTAGAATTCAGAATAAAGAATAATGAACACAAAACTGAACCAAAGAACTTATAATAATCGATAAATTAAATGCACATGCTTCGGTGGCTATCTTTCCAACATTTCTGCTATCATACATAACTTGAGTGAAATCAAAATCCAAAATAAACAAACAACTAACACAGTTCCAAAATATGATGTGTTAAGAAGATAGGTAATACTTATCCTCAATAATATGTTCAATATAGCAAGTTATCTTTAATCCTTCAACAACACCATGAGAAAATAAAACAACAAATGTATATTTAAAACTGTCAATTGTTACAATCCAAATAAAAAGAAGATATTAAATCTCAAAATATCAAATATCATTCCCAAATATCAATATTTTTTGACACATCAAGTGAGAGAGCTAACTGATTTTGTGCAGAATTTTGTGCTACCAATTGTAACCAGTGCAACCTTTATAATAAAAGAACCTCTAATCTAGTTGGAATTAGTCCAGAACAAAAAAAAATTGGTTTAATTTGAAGAAAAGGAAGCATAAACATAACCATCCATAACATGTATTAAGTGAAGGAATAAGGTGATAGCAATGCAGTATATAACCTCATAGGAATAAAGCCTTGTGCCCTTAAAATCTCTTAGAAATGGCTATGGAGATGGGAGCTTGTTTAGGTTAGAGTAGATCAAAACCTACTTCACACCCCTTATACATTTTGAAGAATGAAAAAACTAAATAAGAAGTAAAAGATTTGATAATGCAAAACTTATTCATACAGCCCGACAATTCAAAATTTGTAGAATATTCTATACAACCATTTTTTTTATAAGCACGCTCCAATATCTTAGGTTGAATGCACAATCATGAATAGCCAAAAAGAGAAAGTTGGATGGCAAACATTGAAACACATGTATATATGAAAGAGCTAAATCAATATATTGTAATAATGAGCCATAAGAGGTTGTTAAAGTTCAAATTCATTTGTAGCTTTTTACACAAAAAATTTAGAACCTCTATGTAAAACTGCTGTTCCTATTATTCAATTGTTCAGAAAAACTTACACAATCCATTTTTTTTGTATACTGAACCTATGCTAACATACCTATCAACACTACAACTGAGGATCTTGCAACTGCCACTGCTAATTTTGATATAAGTCACTGCAGCCGAATGATTACCAGTGCTGCCAATAAGATCAAAATTTCTGCATAGTCGTACATTCATACAGTCATCAAAATGCAGAAGCATCCAATAAAGTTAACTTATAAGACTGATAACTAACATCAAACTCAAAGTTTACTTTGCAACAAGTTTTTATTAGCAGTGAAAGGCCATAATTTCCAAAATGCTCTACATATTTTCGGATTGCACCAGACTGTGTTTAAGTACAACATAATTTGGATTTTTTTCGATATGTAATATGTGTGATTGAAATAGATATCCAATAACACAATCAAAATTATTCCTTTCATTCTCACCAATTGAAAATCCAAAAAAACATTTTAAAAACCAAGACACATAGTTTAAGCAATTTTTTTTCTTGACAATGGCTTCACCACCAAACAAAATTCCCAAACCATGCAAACCAGAAAACTACAGCTTGTGATACTGAAACTGAATAAACCACAACATAATCAAGCTAAACACATAGTTTCCTATAAACCAGACACCAAATAATAAAAACAACATACATGCTTAAAAAAAAAATCCAACAAACATACCCACAAACATGCAAAACACAAACAAAATCATACAATATCCTACAAACAATAACAACCTCAGAAAAACACAAATTAACAACAAAGCTTTCAAACAACAAACAAATTCAAAAAAATCTATAGCAAAATCGCTCAATCAACCAAAACAAACAGAACACAAACAAAAACCAGAACTCATTCAAGCCATTAAAACCCAAAAAATCACTGGATCACAAATACAAAGAGGGACAAGGAAAAATAACCAAAAATCAATTAAAAAGAGACATGCAGACTAAAATCAACACAAACCTTCAGCAACAACAATCAACCTAACCGTAGAGAACAAACGGAACCGCGCGATCTGAATGGAACCGGAGGAAACAAATGAAAATGAGATAGTGGAATGTAAGTGGGAAATAAGTCAAGCCGTTCCATATATAGAGAGAGTAAAACATAAAACGTGTCAAACAACAAATCCCACATAATTAGAAATTACAAAAATGACCTTAAATTAAGGGCACAATTGAAAAAATGGTAGGAACTTCATTTAATGTATAGTAAGTAGATATGGAATAAAAATGCATTTAAGCCAAATTTATTCCTCCTCTTTTGACAACACAAAAGATTATATTGCACTCTCACCTAGACAATAAATTCTTACTCAATCAATAAACAAACATAAGAAAATTAAGTTATACTTTCTTCCATGTGGACAAGTTTTATATTCAAGTAATAAAATATTTTAGTAATTTTAAAAATTTATCAACAGGTGCGGATATCATCACTTCGATTAATTTAAATATATATTTATTTTATCCATAAATACTTGTTAAACTATTTACAACCTTGTGACCATGATAGATTTTATCCGTAGATACATATATAATATATTTCTTTTGTTGTCATCTCTAACTACGCATGAGTATATATTAATTTTTTTAGCCTATCTCCATAATAATTTCCCACTTCTCTAAAATGTTGTCACCACAAACAAGTAAAATAGAAACAAATAATATGAATAGACCGTGGAGTAAATGTGCTTGTAAAGTGCTTACGTTATCAAGGGTCCATATCACAGTCCATCTCCTTGCAAAATTGCCCATACCATTCATTTGCCTTGTATCATCCACCATCCCCATATCGGTGAACAAGGCACATTGCAGCACACTCTTCAAATAGTGACTATTCCATCATTCTTATAGAGACTTACACATGGAAAATACACCAAAATAAAATCATGTGTAGCTACTTCGTCAAAAAAAAAAATCTTGATAACAATTTGCAAATTTTATTTGACTTCTCTTATACATTCTTCCTTAATGTGTGAAATAGACGTTCATGCTCTATTATAGAAAAATACATGGGTCCTATAATCATTTTTTTTAGAGAGAGGGTCCTATAATCATAAAAGACAATATTATTTGTGCTTAACGTGGGTCATCTAAATGGATTTTATGTGCTTTGTATCCAATGGACGGTGGAATAATCTCAATTTCTCAAATGGTAGAATATTAATTCACCCATGGGACATGACTGTATATTAGGTTTTTTTTAGAAGAAATAAATTGTAAGATTTAGGAAGACACTCTTTCCCTTGACTTGAGGACTGAAAATATCTAAGCTTGTCATCTTATAAGCTCTATATTAATGATACTTGCATAACACAATATTTGAACCTATTAAATAATGGAAAATGTTGTTTACATAACAAAAATGGTAGAATGTTGTTTGCGTATTTTGTGATCAAATTCATTCCCGCCAAATACCATGACGGTTAAATTATATATATCACAATTACAAAAGAGAATAACTAAGAACATAATTTGCTTAAAAAAAACTAAGTACAAAATTAGACTTATTTTTCAAACAATTTCAAAGGATCAAAGTTCAATGATGCAATACATTAAGAATGAAGAGTAAAAACACAAATTCTCACCACCTTATTATGTTCATGTGAGTACTCTATTTCCTCCACAAACAAATCGACTATAAAAGCTAAAAAACCCAATTTCTATTTTCTTGTGCTTCTTTCCATTTACCTTACCCTTCCACTTGATCTTCTCAAAAAATTCACTCAAATTGATCCACTTGGAAGAACCTTTGCCATTTCCATTTGAAATCATCACTTCATCAAAATTAGAGAACTTTGTGATGATTTGTTTTGATCCACTAAGATGTGGCCACTCCATCATTTGTCTCTCAATTATATGAGAAAGTGTGACCAATTCACATGAGTCATATAATGGACTACCACAATCCCATATGGGAAATATTGATCTTGCATCTTTCTGATCTTCTCTAAAATCCTTGGAAGCTATACTACTACTCATCGTGCCACAAGGACAGTAATCTACATTATTTTGGTCTTCCACTTCTATAATATGGTGCCAATGTTCTTCTTTGAAACAAATACAAAATAAAATATTTATTTGGGAGATTTAAAATCGTAAGATTCTTGACATATCATGTGCATGATGAGGATAATTATCATCCAAGAACCTACATCTAAAAAGGGCTTTTCTATACTAATAATTTGCTCAAGTTTGTCCAAGAAAATGACAGATTGGGTGAATTAAATATTGGGTTAGGACTATAATTAAATAATAACCATTTGCTCCCCTCAAAATAATAATAATAATAATAATAACCATTTGCTATATTGCTGTCTCGAATATGGATCATATTTGAACCACACCACCCAAAAATGTAGTTAACCTACCATAAGGATGCATAATTTGAAAATATCAAATTTTGTTTTATTTTGGACTTAGGAGACATACATTTATTTTTTCAAGTTTTTTGGTTACAGCATAATTTTTCAAGTTGACACAAGTTATATTATGAATTTTTTATATACCATATTAATTAATAAGAGCTTGCTTGTAACCCACATGCATTGTCACATTTGATGCTAAAATTGATTTTTCTATGATAATTTTCAACATTAGGCCAAATGAATCATCATAATTAGAAATTTACTACCCAGTTGGCTTGATCTGTTGATGTTGGTTTGAGACCTTAGTCCCTACCCATAATTCGATCTTTCATAGGAAAACAAAGGAGTTACTATAATGTACTCCCTTCATCCCTATATATAATCACTTTCTGATTTTTTTTTTCACTTTTATTAAGAAAAGTTGATATTGTAGTTAATGTGTGTTGAGTTTGACTCAAAATTTGATGTTTGTGTTTCAGCAAAATCGTGGCACGATTTTGGTTCAGAAATTGCAGTTTTTATCGACAAAAATCGAGGCCCGAGAGGATAAAATGGTGGCACGAATTTGATAAGATCTGAAACATTATTTAAGCACTTATTGACCCATTTGTTGAGTAAGCTTGATGAATTTCATGGAAACCAAAGGAAGGAACCTTTAGGATATTTAGATACTAAAGATTGAGGGTCTTTAGGAGAGGTTCAAAACTTCGAGATGTGAATCTTGGAGAACCAAAAAAGGAAGCTCTTGGGAAAGTGTTGGTGCCTTTTAGGGAGAGATTCATAGGGTTGGAAAACACATTAAGTGAAAGTCTTTGTGAGCAACTTGGGTGAACCTTGGAAGACCAAAAGAGAAGATCCTTAGGAAATCAAAGGCCGAAGGTTGGTTCTCTTTTTGGGGTTAGATCTTAGAGTTGGAAAACAATTGGGAAACATCTTGGTTGAGTGAAATCGAGCCTCTTGTTATTGCGAGGAGATTGAAAAAATGATAGAAATTAGAGTTTGTTCTTTGTGAGCTAATTTCTTGTAACCATTTTGTATCTATTTGTATTAAACTCATTGATAGTGGATTAGAGATATCAATCTCTCATCCAGAGTAGGTCATTGTTGGACCAAACATGTAAATATTTCCTCGTGTTGTTCTCTTTTCTCTACTATCTTTATTTTGTTTATTCTTTGGTTCGATTGTGGTTTTTCTTTACATTTGGTTTCTAGATTAAATCCAGATTGTTTTTGTTGTTGCTTGTGCCTATTTTAGTTATTGGCTGTCATTGATACTTGCTCCACGAATCTAAATTTCATTGATGTGAAATTTGGAGTTACCGAATTCACAACAACGTGTTTATTTTATGTAGTCGTATCTAAAATATCTTTTGTATTTGTATGTAGTGGTAAATTTTACTTTTTTGATATTCCAAGACACTTAGTGTTGCTCACTTCAATTTTTTTATTTTTTTTTTAATGGCAAAATATCATATATCAAAACATGGGAATCAACCCGAAAGTACAAGTGGAAACTAAGAAAAACAAAACAAAATTTTTTGCACTAGAAGTGCAAAGGATGCATGAAAAAGGCACCAAAAACACGAGCAAAAACGAGAAAAAAGAAACACAACTAACACCAAAAGGGCACCACAAACACCGGTCCCCACAAAAGCAACCACCAACCCCTCCGGTAAAGAAAAACAAGTTGCGAGACAAACGCCGAGCAGGGGCCACCGGCCAAAACACCCCACTCTACCACCACTCCGGACCCACAACACCGCCAACCCTACCGAAACCAACATAGGACGGGTTGCACCTCCCACTCGTATAAGGAGCAGATGCACACATAACTCTTAGCCTTGAACCATTTTCAAGAGGATAACTTCACGCGTTCACAATCAACTCGACAAAAGGTGACTCACTTCAGAATGTAATATAAGCAAAAATGACATTTGAAAAGTCAATGTATATGATTAAAAATTTAGTCCACATAAATTAACTTCTCAACTATCCTTATCTTTTTCGCTTATATTTTATTATACATGGAGTATTAATCAAAGGGTTTATTTGAAAAAAGAAGCAAATGTTTATGTTTAAGGACATTTACTATCTTTATGTTTTGTCACACTATTTGAAAATGACTTATATTGATGTGTAAAATATACAGAGATGTAACCACACAAGTGTTTATCATGTGTGTCTCTCCTCTATCTTTACTTTTAGAGCAAGATCTTGGAAAAACATTTACACACAGATCTGGATTCTTTTACGTTTGAGTTCAATATTAGATAGTTAAGTTTAGGCAAAAGAAAAAACATCAGATAGTTATTTTCCTTCCATTTTAGTTCTTTGATCAATAAATATTAGATAATTTGATCTCTTAAATTTTTTGTTCCATACTGATCTCTTAAGTGACAAATGTTTATAATTAAAATTTAAATAATCAAAATGAATCCAAAAAATTTAATGGATTTAAGGAAAAAAAATAGAATTAAAACAACTTAAGCAATAAAGTTATCTACAATTTTTTTTTCTTGAAGAGCTACTAAATTAACTTTTACATCCAAATGTTTGTCATGTTATATGGCCTCTCTTGCCATATAGCACTAATTATTATTTATTTTTTCCGAAAGAGAAATGTTGGTTTTAGCGAAAATTATAGCAAAAATATCTCAATGTATGTATACAAACAGCATCTTCTAGCTGTTTTTATTGTTGCCACACCCATCCAACCGTGTATTTCAAATTATGCACAAGATCCAATGATTTAAACTCTTTGTAAAAACTCCAGGATGTTTGTTGTCGCGATGAATAACATCGCTCTTTGCGAAATTACATTGTGGGATTTCACCCACTTAAGGAGACCCAGCAACCACGGTTGGTCTAGATAATTTCTTTCTTATTGAGTGAAAAATGAAGCAAATGAGAAGTGAGTTTATCCAATGTCATATTCAGCTTAAAAAACCATTTTAGTTTCTTCAGTTTTATTTGTATATTTCATAGACATATGATACATATTCATATGATCTTTCACTTTTATTCCCGACAACCATGGCCTTTATTTCCCTCAATATAATAAACATTCTTAATTTTATTACCAACAAAACATGTGGATTTCTATCCAGCATTATGGTCAACCACTTCTTTAAAAATTATGGAGAGGGTGCAGCAAAGATGATGAAGATATGGCATACATACTTGGATGTTGGAAAGTGCTTGAGGCAGAGGATAAAAGTAATTGAACAATGGATCAAAAGTAGAAAATAGCTAAAAAAAAGTTTAAAGATTATGCATTAATATTGTAAAATTGTATTAAAAAGTTATTCAATCAGATTTTACCTTGACCCCATTTATATATTTTTTTATAGAATTTCTCACAAACATATATGTGACAAAATCTGATTAGATGACTAAGTAAAATATTTATACATTTCAACGTATACTCTTTAAACTGCTTATTAAATTGGTAACTTTATTATTATTCCCTTGTTGAATTTAATCAATTGTAAGCAGAACTAAAATAGTTCTCAACAACATTCTCCAACAATATTTGCAACACTTTGGTGTTTGTAGGAGCAACACACCTAGGTGTCTTGAACTGACTCACAGCAACACCTGATCCAACATAATGTTCAAGAATCTTCTGGAATGTTCCTTTCCGAACAAGTCGGAGTTCAAGGGCCGCAATACCTTTGACTTTTCTAGAACTAACATAGCCAGCATCAACAAAAGACTTGTCCAAACATGTACAACATTCACCAAGCACTTCATCACTTGCTTCACCACTAATTTCCCAAAAGATAACATAATGTCCTGGTTCTTTAGATAAATCAATGTAGCTTGTGTAGTCAATCACTTCCATTTTCTCTTCAGCTAACAACATGGATGCTGTTTCCACTGATAATTGTAAATCATTCTCTGTGTTCTTGTCAATGTTGATAGTAAGCATAAGGTTGCTCCTACGAAGAAACTTGATTTTTGGAGTTGAGTTATGGAATCCCATAACCTTTACCACATCCCCTAGCCTATACCTATATAAGCCTGCATATTACCCAAGATTAATTATATTTACTTGAGAAAACATGAATAGAATTTATTTTCTTTATTTGAAGCAACAAAGAGTTGAAAGAAGTAAAGCATGATATGCACTACTACTAATTGCATGTAAAAAAAGGGAAATGACATAATCTTATTTTAAAGAAAAAGGTACGTATTTAATGTGATTAGGTATGTACTATGGTCCTTATGTAAATTACCTAAATTTGGTCCCATGAAGGTCATATCATCAAGCATAAAAGGCAAAGTAACCACTTCTTCTCTCCCAATCCCACACACAAAAAAATGCAAAGTAAAATCACTAGAGCACTTACCTTGTGTAACATTTGTTACGTATAACGATTTGTGCTAAAAGCTTTGTCAGAAAGTGAATTCCCTAATCAATTCCTCCATAATTATAATTGTCCACTAACTTACCACATACTAATATTTAATTACATTCCCAATATAAACTAACCAGTAACCATTCAATCTTTCCAAAAACACTAATATATTCTCAAGTTCATGCTGAACATTTCAGAAGAATCAAAACCTTTGTGGTAACAAAGTACACAAAATAATCATTACAAAAATTCACAATAACCACTCTACCTTACACACCCTAGACAAAAACAAAACATAAAAAGAAAATAATCAACTGTGCTAGCATCAAAATTTCCCATTGTAACAGAACAAAGTAGCAGTGGTTGGTGGAATTGTGATTTTAAGTCCTGACACATTAACTAATTTATAGAATGATATAGGTAGTCTTTAAAGTATATGAAAACCTGTCATATTAGTCCCTAAATATTTTAGGTAGTTTCTAAACTTTAGGAAATCTAACTATTTAATTCCTAAAGTATGAAAAGCCGTCATATTAGTTCCTAACAACTTAATAGTAAAGACTAAATTGACAAATTTTATATACTTTAAACTACTTATTATATTTATATATTTAGATTTTAAATTGAAGAAATTTTAATATCAAAAGACTAAATTGACGATTTATTCTAATTCGTAAGAGAGAAAAAGGCTATTAATAAATATTTTAGTACCTGCAGGATTGGTGAAAACAACCTCATAATCTTCACCAATCTTCACATCAGTTAAACCCACTGGCTCAAGCTCTACCTTAGTTCCATCAAGTTGTGACAAAGGAATGAATTCAAAGTAAGCAATCTGAGGAAGAACAACATAAGTAGCAAACTCAGGAGCCACTTTAGGATTTACATTTGAAGCAATCCAACCTTCAGAAGAACCATACTCAGAAGTCAACAAAGGAACCTCTCCTGCATAGTGTCTCAACTTTTTCACATAAGGTTCCATTGCACCAGTCATGATCCCTTGAACATACTTAACATTAGGAAAAAGCTCTGGTATCAGTCCATACCAATTGCTCAATCCTATGCATTTCTTGTGGATCAAGTTAGCTAGTTCAGGATTTGGTTTCAGAAGTTTTGACATAGCAGTTCTAATGGATGGATATGTGATTCTACTGCTAAGAACACCTTCTTTGATGTCAGTAATAAGTTCTTCCCAAACTTGTTCAAAGGTTCTGAAAGCATACACAATGCTATGTGCAAATGTTGATGAAATTAATTGAATTTCTTCTCTGCAAAGAAGTCCACATAAGAGGTGGCAGTAGAGTGATTGGTGAAAATTAGGACTGAATATCACATCATGAGGGCTGCATCCAGGAGATTGAAGTGCTTTCATTGCATGCTTGTATCCTGGATTTCTGAATACATTGGCTGTAGCTGTTGCTACTGTCACACCCCCTTTAGCTTGTGATAGTTTGCTGCTATAGATGAAGCTTAAGGCCTTGCCATTTTGGATAGGAAACTCTCTGCGTAATGGAATTTTGTTAGCTTCTGTAAATTCTAACTAGCAGAAATTCATGTAGAACTGACACTTGATATTGAACGTTTGTTTGGTGTCTGACATCGTGTCAGGAGTGTCAATAATGTTTCATAGGCACAAAAAATCTATGAAGCATCAACACTTAAACGTAAATACCGATGATATTTTTAAAAGGAAGATAGTAATTGAATGTTACCACGTGTGCCAGGTGTCTAACATGTGTTGGTGTTCGAGGTCTGCATGACACTGGTACATGTGGTTATGTTCGATTACTTTAATTGTTGTTGATGTGTCAGTGTTTGGGCCAATGGTTCGTATGCAGCAAAAATCAATAAAGCATTGACATGTAGACGCCGATAATGATTTATAAAATGAAAGCGATTGAATGTAACATGTGAGTGCCGTGGCAAACATTGACACATGTCGGACTACATGAAGCTGCATAATAATATGAATAACAGTAATACCTGTTCCTAAAGGCAAAAGAGGTTTGATATATCTGCACTGTGGTTTCAAACAGTTCATCATTCCATGGTATATATTTTTGCTTTCCTTGACTAGTACCAGAACTACAAAAACACAACTTTTTAATCAATTCCAAAAATTTCTAACTTTTTCACATTCAAATGGGAAATTCAATAGAAAATAAGAGTGTTTTCATACCTTAAGGAGATAGCAGTGATTGGTTTTCCAGTGAGAATAGGAGAAACATCACCATCAACTATTCTATTGATATAGGGCTCCAAATCTTTGTAATTGACCAATGGAACACAAGCCTTGAAACTTTCAGGATCAGTTCTATCATTCAGTCCTAAACTCTGCAAATATTCGGCTGATGCATTTACTTCCAAAATCTTTTTCAGTGTTTCCTTTTGAACATTCCCAGCATCCTTTGTTAACCTCTCAAATTCTTCTATCACTTTTTCCATGTCAAATTTCTCAATTATTTGCTTCATCTTCACACCTCCTTCACCTGCAGCTGTTATCAACAAGAAAAAAGTGTCACACAATTATATAGTCAAATCAATGAGTGACATTTTTTCAGTTTGGAATTATTATTATAATTAATATTTTATTATTATAATAAACATAAAGAAAAGTTCTGAAAAAGCCAAAGACTATTGAAGTTGGAGACTTTATTTACTACTACTACTACTACTACTATTATTATTATTAATACTAAAAAAATATGGTGTTATCACCCATGAGGTTGAGTTCTGTCTTTGTTTTCCAAGTGGACCCAGCATGATGGATTTTGAAAATGAATTAACAGATGAAACATGTTAATTAGTCAAATACAAATTGTACTACAGATACTCTGAACCATTAGAAAGAACAAAGCAAAGGACAATTTAGAAAAACACAAGACAGTGATAGAAAACAACAGAGTTGGCTAGTACAGAAGAAAATTCACAAAAAAAAAAAAAAAACAGAAACAGAAATAACAGTCAAACTTTATCAAGTTCATGTTGAGGAAAAAAAAATTACTAGCAAAAGAAAATTCCAGAACCAATAGAAAATGTAAAATATTGAGTTAGTATTAAACTTTTATGAAGACTAAAAGGCAAATAGAAACAATAAGTCAAAGGAAGGAAGTATAAGGTAGTCCTTTTAAGGGTAAAAAGGACAATAACAAAAAGTTGTGTCCCATAATGAAGATTATTTTTTTGGAACACCCCTTTCCTAAAAGTATGGTTCTTTGCAAAAAAAAAAAGAAATCATGAAAATTCGCATTTTGGTTTTCTGGTTTCTGGGTTTTCAATAACTATATATACTAGTTAGAATAACCTAGAACCAATAGAAACAAATAGTGCAAAAATTAAAGTGAGAAAAAAATGAATAAGAGGCAGTCAAATGAGATACCTAAGATAATATTCTATGGTTTTATTTATAAGAGATACTTGAATAAACAAAGATATTAACTTTTGTTGATTCTGTAAATATCTCTTATAAATGTGAGAGAGTAGTATTTGACTGACTATTTGTGTGTAACATGAATGTGGGAACAGAAAAAAAGAATGACTGTCAAAACAGAAAGATAGGAGGATAAAGGAGCCAAATCCTCTAACCTTTCAAACGACATGGGCCGTTAGACTAATCCAAGGCTTGATATCATGCCACGTGTCACTGTTATTTCTTCTTTTCTAATTAAAAAAAAACTGCATCCATTAGAAGAGCAAAACAGCAACATCTAGTGATCTCCATCCGTTCACCACCGTCGTCCTTATTCATGTGATTTTACAGCAATCTCTTGGTTTAGCTTTTGAGTATAAGCTGCCATGAAATTCGATGTTTCGGCGGCAACGACGACGGTGGTCAACGGAGTGGTGAGGCAACAGTCTGTTTTGCTCTTCTAATACTGTGATGCAGTTTCCTTTTTTAGAAAGAAAAAATAAAGACAGTATGTGTGTGTGAGAGTGTGTGTTTTGTGTTTGTGTGTGAGAGAGAGAAGAACATACATAAGTTTGTAGTACGAGACAAGAGACAAAGAGAAAACTTAAGATGTTGAAAGTTTAAGTCAGTTGCTGAGGTCAAGATTCACCTCAATATGCAATAGTATATATAGACACATTAAATTAAGATTCATCTCAAATTCAAATTCATGTTTGCCCATACAATATGGACGGAATTACGATAGACAAAGAAAAGGCAAAGAGAGTGTGTTTTTTTTTTAAGAGGTAAGAGAGTGTTTGTTGGTGAATATCTATCCAATTAATCTAAATATTATTTTCTATTTTCTACTTGATTCTTATCCATTCTTATTTTAGATATTAAATTAGACTTTAGTATATAGTAGTAGTCATCGTGATCTTAGTTTAATTAGTCGTAGGATTTTGTATAATATATGTGTATGTTGGAGTTCATATTTTAAGTAAAACTAAATTCAATTTTTTTAAATAATGTATTATCCAAGCGAGTTATATAAATGAAAAGGATGTGATTGAAGCTCTAAATTTGTTCAAATAGTAAAAAGAAATGATTTATGAAGATTTTGAGTTCGATTGGTCAGTGTTCTTAAATTGTGATAAATATAAATGTTTTTGTAAATAATTTGTAAACCTTGATGTCTCCATAACTAAAGCAATATCTTCTCACTTTAAATTTTCGTCATTGTAAAAAATGATTGAAAAGGCAACATAACCATTGTGATTTGCGATTGAAAAACAGCAAAGTTGTGACAGATGTGCGATTACAAAGAAGCAGTGATTAAAGTATTTGCGATGATTACAAATAGCAGAAACTTGCGATTGCGATTAGAGTCAACAAGAAAGAATGAGTGACGCAGACCCACTTCTCGGATTTGTGATAGAACAACACGCACCCGCGGGAACTCGAAGATCAGAAGAAGAGAGCGCAAAAAAGATTAAAAGACATACAAGTGATGATGGAGTGTTGGATGATGGAGGAAACGAAGGGGATCAGGAAGGAAAGGATGATATGGCATTTTTTTAAGTCTTATAAGGATTCAGTCACCAGATCTATGATGGTAGGAGAAAACGATGAAGGGATGACCCGAAATGAAGCTACCGACGAGAAGACGGCAGATGATTTGGGGGGGGGGGGGGGGGGGTCGGTTGAGGTTTGTATTGAGAAATAAAAGTTTGGAGGTATTGATTACCCTAGAATCTTGTTTTCGGAGAAGGTAGAAAAAAGAATTCAAAAATCATGGAAGCAGGGGGTTATCATTCAATTGATGGGAAGGAAGATTGGTTACAAGGCTTTGGACAATCGTTTGAAGCAATTATGGGTACGCCGATGTGTCATCCAAATTGTAGATCTGGGCCATGATTTTTTCCTTGTCACTTTTACAAGTCTGGAGGATCAATGTGGGCACTAATGGATGGGTTTTGGATGACCTATGATCATTATTTGGTGCTTCGTGCATGGAGTTCAAACTTCGATCCGACAACTGCAACCGTAATCAAAACTGTTGTTTGGGTGAGATTTTCTGGATTGCCAATAGAGTATTATGACCCCAAAATTCTAAACTTTATTTGCAACCAAATTGGAAGATAAGTGAAAGTAGACAAGAACACTCTATTGCAGGAGAGGGGTAAGTATGCAAGACTTTGCGTATAGGTGGATTTAAGTAAACCATTGCTTGCTATGTTTAAGGTGAAATTTGTCGTGAAGGTCCAAAACTAAAAAAATCCTCAAATTATAAAGACAAAAAGACAGGGTGGAAAACCAAAAAATAACATATATTACAGGGGAGTAAAGCTTTAATAACCCAATAAAAAATAGTCGTTTAATGTGTTACTATAAAAGTTTTTGGAGAGTGACTATGAAAAATATTAAACAATTAGATGGAGTGGGAGGGGAGAAAACAAGAGAGTAGGGGGATGATTGTTCAATAAATTTAAGAGCAATGATATACGGTGCGATGAATTGCTCGCACGAACCTGATGGAATGCATCTTTGAAATTTAAATATTAAAAAAGAAAAATACATAATTTTTTTCTTAATTAAGTTGCCTAGTGTATTCCAAGAATTCACCTTTTAAAATGAATAAATGAAAAACTCAGGATTCATCTATAACATCCTTTTTTTTTTTTGGCGTGTGAAACCTTCACAATATGAATATTTTTAGTTTCCACTTTCCACACATAAAGATCCCTCGAAATTTTAATAGAAAAAAATATTCGTTAGCCTAAGTTTATAGTGCACGGCGGTTGTTGTTGAAAATCCCCCAAGACAAATTTTCAGTTGTTCTTTGGGATGATCGGTTGTGAATAAATTTTTTTGGTTTGTTTTTGCGACGGGGTTGGACTTGTCAATAAAATTGGGTAGGAAATACACATTATTTTTGTAGTGAGAACTATGTATGGTCCAATCCATCCCCATATAACTTGTTTATTTGCACCAAGTATGCCACATGATCAAAGATATATACGTACCAATTTAGCCACTATATTTGCAATAACCACAAAAAATTATTCAAATCAGCCTAATCACAAATATGTAGAAATTAATGAAAACAATTATAAACAAATACTTTTTTCTAAAAAAAATAATATAAATAAATACTTCCTCTCTTGTCTTTACTTACATTTCAGCCGAACTCCATATTATAATAACATTTTTCCAATAAAAGTTGAAGGTACACACAAAATATAAACTAAAATACCTCCTCTACAACATAGACATCCGAACCTAATTTCTTATCTCTAGGCAATCACTTTCATTTTTTTATTGAGAGATGATTGTGTTTTTTTTACCCGAAACCACTCATCTGCATCTTTTAATCTAAATAAGTGATTTTCACATAGATCTAAATTTTTCTTTTGTGATTTCGCCGTCTTAGTATGACATTGTTTGTTCGTCGTCTTGACACATTGTTGTTTAATTTCTCATCTTGGTACGATGTTTGTATGGTTCAGATTGATAGATCTACGTCAGTCAATTATAAATTCAATTAAATGACAAGTCTTCAACGTTGCAAATATGAATATATTGGTATTCCAATCACTTTAATTTTGTTACATTACTTATACACATTTTGTTGTTTTATGCTATTAATTTTGTTTGCAAATTCATCTTTTTTATTTTAGCAATGTTGAATTTGTTTTTATTATGTTATACTTTGCTAATTCAAATCCAATAAACATCATTTTTTAATCCTTTTTTTTTTATAATTTACTAGTATAACTTTTTTTACAATTGAAACTTTGAATTGATTGTCCTCGTGAGCTTAACTCAATTGATAGAGATAATGCATAATATATGTAAAGTTCGGGTTCAAAATTCGGGAAAAAAGTTTTAAATTGATTATAAGCACTTGCTCACACAAATTACTCATCAGAGTGAAGGAAAAATATCGAATTGCAACCAATAATTGTTTGTACATTTTATGAAGCCAAATAGTTAATTCCACTTGCCAATAAATTAATACTACTAGCAAAGCTTTGTAATCCACAAGTAAATGGTACTATGATAGTGATTTGTGGGAGTAGATTTTTATTATGAGAAAGATACTATAGTGACAGATAATTTGCGAACTTTTACTTGACTCGGACCTTTTTTTAAGCCTTTGGTCATGTGATTAATTTGTACATTACGACACAAGCAAAGTTAAAAGAATTAAAACTTAATGGCAAAGATCTTGAAAAACGATTATCACAGGAATTGAGATAGCTCTTCTCTATAAATTGAATAACTGTTACATATATACCCACATGCCTACAAACCTGTGAGAGGTTTGTGTCAGAAAGTCTAGTCCCTATATTAGTACAATATTATGTTATGTTAAACGGTCCATACTCCTCAAAGGGCCAATTTTCTTGCTTTAGATTGGTCTTCTTAATTTGATTCTTAATCTTCTCTTTTTTCTTCCTAAATAGTTTTCTTGAAAATGGTGGTTGAACATAACACAACCATACAAAATCGACTTGTAAAGTGAAGATTATCTCCACTTATAAACACATTATCAGACCATCACTTATTGAAACTCTTAACAAGTTTAATGCCAAAACTAAACACACATACTTACTCAATAAAGAAATTTGGGATCAAATCCACTACTCACGTGTCAAATGTCTTTGAAGTTGGTATTTGGGTAGATATTTAAGTATGTCGTTAGGGCTTGGAAGTTTGATTTTTAATTGGTGTGTATGGAAGGATATACATTTAAAGACTAAGTATCTAGAGAGATAACTTTTTAGCTCCTTGTTAGGTAATTCTCATATTTAAAAAATAATATAATACAAGAATGAGTTGCATTTCACTTGTGTAAGAAAATATGCGGACATTTGGATATTGACGATGATAGTTGATAAGGTTTGGGGCATAGATAACTCACTTGGTTAAGTTACGGGGTTAAATGACTTAATGAGTTAAATGTCTTGGTTAAAAAAATATATTAACATAATAATTAATATACTAAAATTTATCGTTGTAAAAAAAAACGAAAATTTATCATTAAAAATATAAAAATTGCTAGGATATGAGTGGGGTATTATAATACATGGTCTTGTAAATGTGACTGAAACAAAATTGATAGACTTCTCTCTTTGGAGGGGAGTGAAAGAGAGGGGATGTGCGAGATATATGGAATACATAAGGGAAAAATTTAGAAATATTACACATTTTATGATAAAAAATATTATTTTAGAGATGAAGAAATAAGTTTATTTTTTGTACCTCAAATAAATTATTACCCCCTCCGTTCTTTTTTAAGTGTCTTTTTAAAAAATTAGGATCCGTTTGTTATAGCTTTTTTAAGAAAATAATCACTTTTTTAAAGAAAATAATCACTTTTAAGAGTTTTGTATCCGTTTGTTACAAATTTTTTTAAAAATCAGAATCTAAAAATAATCTAAAAACAGCTTCAAATGAGAAGCTGTTAAGAGCAGCTTCTCAAAAATTAGATTTTTTTTAGAGGAGAGGGAAAATATGATTTAAAAAATTAAACTAATTTTGTAACAAAAAATCTTTTTTATATAGTTGTATCCAAACAAACTAAATTATTTGTTTAAAAAAATGATTTTTATCGTGGTAAACAAACGAAAAATAGATTTTGATTTTTCATAAAATCTCTAAAATATAATCTCTACATTATTAATCACTTTTATTTTAAATCGTAACAAACGGACCCTTAACACAAAAATAGCGATGTGTATTTCTGCATATTTTCATTCTATTATACCCTCATTTTTATCTATCAATAAATTCCTATTTTCTTGCACACACTTTATCTTTTCAAAATAAATTTAATAGGTTATATTTCTTTCGTAACAAACAATTGTCAGTTATTATCTTATTTTCTTTTTCAACAAATTCTTTTTTTTGTGCACTCTATCTCATAACAAATACTCCCTCCGTTCCTTTTTAAATATTTTTTAGAAAATTAACACAAAAACAGCGAAGTGTATTTTTGCACATTTTTTTCCTATATTATATCCTCAGTTTAATCCACCAATAAATTCCTATTTTTTGTGTTATCTTTCTCTCGTAACAAACAATTGTCAGTTATTATCTTTTTCTCCAACAAATTCCTATTTTTGTATGCGCTCTATCTCATAACAAACAATTGTCAATTTTTTAAATATTGTGCACATCTTTTTAATTATTTTAAGTCAATATAAAAATTATATTGATGAAACTTCTTCTTCTTCATCAATTCTAATGAGTTATTGTTCTTGTTTTGTTCTTGTATCTTATCAAATGAGTCTTCAACTATTACTCACTCTTCAGCTCTCATCAGCAATTCTAACGAGTCTTCCACTTTTTTTCCTTTTGATCATTCATGAAGTCTTTTATTTTTCTTTTCTCAAATCTGTTCTTTTACTTTGCACTTGAAATTTTAATTCTTCTTAGAATCATTGTTTGCAACAAAATTTTGTTTAAATTTGAAGATAACAAGAAACAAACTTTGTTTTAAAAAAATAACCTTGTTCTAAATAGATAGCATTAATTAGTTTTATTGAAAAAGATAAGAGTAATTGACAAATTGTACCCTTAAAATACCAAAAGGACAGTTACATAGAAACAAAACATTCATCCTACAAAGACACTTAAAAAGGAACAGAAGAAGTATTTTTTAATTGATAAGTGTAAGAAATATCTACGAGCTATTGATATCTTAAGTTGTCGTGTGTCTTTGTTTTTATGAAAAGAAATGAGATGACCATTTCCTCATTAAATGAAGAGGATCCATGCAAAAACCCCTGTATTCTTCTCTATAATATGTGTTTAGTTTCCATTGGCTTGTCTCACTCATCCATATACTCACTTCACCCACGTGTGGGAAAAATATGCTGAAATCAGTGATTTCGTCATCTAAAAAAGTCAATATTTTTCTTCTTCTCTTGGCTCAATATGGAAAATGTTGCCATTTATTAACATCAAAAGCAAAGTAGCACTCCTTTATCCATGAAAAAATCTTTTTAGTTTGTTTTGTTGGATCCATTTAAGAAAACAACAAAATCGTACACTATATGAATAGTAATATCTTCAACCGATCACCGCTACACCGGCCAAAATAGCTTTACTATCAATTGTGTGCTGATTTTGCTTTGACTGTTGTTGACATGGCTTAAAGTGTTTTCTTTTGTTAATGTCACTAAAAGCTTTCGAGTTATTTTAAAATCAAGTAAATATGGCAGTAGTTTGAGTTATTTTAAACTTTGTTTATATAATGAGGTGTTGCTTAATTAAAAGCTCGAAATAAAACCAATTTATCAAAGTTTTCATCACACTAAATTATAAACAGTTCAATAAACTTTTTTTTTGTTAAGAAGCTAAGAAAAATATATTAAACAACTGACAACTCCTCAAGCATAAGGAGTGCTTAAGAGAGTTGCAAAGTAACAATTACAAAAAAGTTAAGCCACCAACAGTCAGATAGTCAACAAAGGAACTACCTATTACATGCTTTGAGACAAGAAAGAGGATTATGCCTCCAAACATAGTAGTCAAAATCAAACATTACATAATAAGATTTCAGTCACCAAAATGTTTGAACTTTAACCTTTTCAGCAAGAGTTCCAATTTGATCCGACCTGTTGTGGAAAATCCTTCTGTTACGATCTTTCCAAATAACAAAGAGTGAAGAAATCCAAATAGTAGTAAACACAATCCTAGATTTTTTGGAAAAACCTCCAAGACCACGAAATTGATTAGCATGAATAAGAATGTCACCATGAAAAGCCACCTCGAAGCCCAACCACTTCGTGACCAAATACCAAAGCCGCCCATAAACATTACACCGGCAAAACAAATGATTATAATCTTCAGAGCCCCCACACTGGGTCACACAAGGAAGCTGAGCATCATCAAGAACACCTCTCATACGCAGGTTATCCTTAGTAGGGAGCCTATTTAAAAAGAGGTGCCATATAAATATATTCACCTTCAACGGCACCGCTTTAAGCCACAAAAAGCTGTCGAAACCTTCATTAAGGTTGGAATCAATATTTGTTAAGTAAGAATGCGTTGATTTCACTGTGTAACACTGCGACTCGTGGAGTTTCCACACCCATCTGTCAATCAATCCAACCTGCAAAACACAAACAGACAAACGCTCCACACACTCCATGACTAACCCCTCCTCCCAAGCAAGTAATCTCCTCCGCCACTTCCACGCCTCACCTCCAGCACCCCAGCCAAACTCACACATCTCTGCCACCGTAGCCAGTTTATTGTCCGCAAGATGATACAACCTACTATATGCCCTTTTTAGCGGACAACCATCCAGCCACGGATCCACCCAAAACAGAGTTGAGCAACCATCCCCCACCTTCCTAACAATGTTGTCTGACAGCCACCTAGTATCCACAAGGCCCACCCCCGATCGGATTTGGTTCAAAGTGCGCCACCAAACCGATCCACCATCATCCCCAAACCACACCATCCCACCCTCCTCTCCATATTTGGCACATAGAACTACGTTCCATAAGCTATCACTCTCTTCCAACAACCTCCACACCCATTTACCTAACAAAGAAATATTAAATTCCCTCAACCTTTTCACCCCCAAACCTCCATTCTCCATTTGTAAGCAGATAGTGTCCCATTTGATCCAAGATATTTTTCTAACATCCTCACCACCCCCTCAATTTTTTTTGCAGAAAATAGAATCAAGGGAAGAAATAATACCTGAGGGAGCTTTGAAGAAAGAAAGGAAATAAATCGGAATAGCAGACAGAACGGACTTAAGAAGAATCAATCGACCACCCATTGATAAATTTTTACACTTCCACCCAGACAGACGACTACGGATTCTTTCAACCAACGGATACCAAAACTGAAGCTTCCTAGGGTCTCCCCCAATAGGCAGCCCCAAGTACATAAAAGGAAGAAGGCCATGCTTGCACCTCATAACTGAAGCCGCCCCATGAAGCCAAGACGCGTGGACGTTAACACCAAATAACATGCTTTTGTTAAAGTTGACTTTTAGGTCTGAGATCGATTCAAATAACAATAAAACCGCCTTCATTGCACGAACATTAACCCAACTCTTAACCTCAACCAGCAGGGTATCATCCGCAAACTGAAGATGAGAAACAGACACCACACTTTGCGCCCCAATGCTGTAAGGAGTGAAAATATTAGTTGACACCATTGCCGACATCATAACATTGAGCCCTTCGGCCGCCAACAGAAACAAGAAGGGGGAGAGGGGATCCCCTTGCCTCAGACCACGTTTAAAACAAAACTCATCAGTCGGGCACCCGTTAACTAATATGGACGTTGTAGCTGTCGTAACACACTCCATAATCCAAGATCTCCATAATACAGGAAAATTCATTTTACACATCACCTCGTCAAGGTATCCCCAATCCACCGAGTCATACGCTTTTTCAAAATCGACTTTAATCATGAGAAGGTCTTTTTTGGATTTCCTAGCATCATCAACAATTTCATTTGCGATCAAGATTCCATCCAAAATTTGCCTACCTTTAATAAAAGCCGACTGCGTTGTAGAAATAACTTTGCCGACTACATTCCTTAATCTGTTAGCCAACACTTTGAAAAGTATTTTATAAACGCTACTCACCAACGCAATAGGACGAAAATCAGCCACCTGTTGCGGACTGTCAACCTTTGGGATCAAGGCTATAAAAGTTGAATTTACTCCCTTTGTCAGCTTACCATTGCGGTGGAATTCCGCAAACAGTCCAATAAACTAGTTTATAAACTTGTATGATTAAAAAAAAATTGTTTGATAATCATCGTTTCAACCTGAGTAATTCACTAGTGTATAACTTATATTTTAGACGTTATTTTAAATAGTGTTTTGAACTTATAATTTATTTCATTTTTACCTTTATTGTTTGATTTAAAACTCATTTTGAACCTTTATAATTTAATATAGTTTAAAATAATTGAAATAGTTACTTTAATCGTTAAACATGTACATATTGTTTTATTGTTGCGAAAAGGTACATGTTGTGATTGTTAGGTAAATATAATTCAGTGAAGTAAGTATTCAAGGAAAACGTAATCAAGTGTTTTTTTTTTTTTGAAGAAAAAAACGTAATCAAGTGTTAACAATATATATAATGACTTCATCAAACAAAAACGAAAAACCCTCCGTCCATCGTTACTTTTAATTGTTTATAAAAAAGGATAAACATTTAAATGAAAATAAATATAAAATAAGTGTTAGCATATAATATAGAAGATATATATTCTTCAAAAAAAATAGAGAAGATATATTAAATTAATAAATTTTATTAATATTTAAATATTAATTGATATAATTTTATTATGAAAAAATGTCTTTTTATTTCATTTTATATTTATAAGTTGGTTGAACATTTAATTTTATCAAACATACCTTTATTAGTTGGTTTATCACCTATTCATTATTCTTATCAAACAGAACATAAGACTCTGTTCGATCGAACACTAAAAAAGCCATAGCCATTAGCCACTCTTAATTTTTTTAACAGTCAATTATTATTGGATGCAATGTGTTTTGACAACTCACTGTTTTTAATGTTAATTGTTTAAATAATACAACCTTTGCACTTACCAACAAGTCGATCCTAATTTTTTCTCTCTAGGTTTTTTCTTCCAATTTTTTCATTGACGGATGATTTTGGGTCAATTTTTGATCTGGAATCACCTATCTTCATCTTTTTCTATCTATCTCAATCTAAATAAGTGATCTTCACATATATCTAGATTTTTTTCTTCGTGATTTCATCATCTAAGTGTGATGGTTTGTTGTTCGTCGTCTTATGCGGCGTTGTTTGATTTTCCGTCTTCTTGTAGTGTTCATCTGATCCATATTGAAAGATCGATTATTCAATCAAAAATTTAGGCGTCGGCGTTGCAGATTCGGAAGCATAAATATTCTGGTCACATTAGTTTCATCATATACTTTCGTAGGCATTATGCCGTTATATGCTATTAACTTGGATGTTATGAGTTTGTTCGCAGATTCATCCTTTACGTTTTTAGCGGTGTTGAGTGATGTAATCTCTTGATTTGAATGAATGAATATCATTTTGTTTTTGTCAAAAAAAATAAAAAAAAATGTTAATTGTTTAAATTTTAGCCCATCTCCATCAAAATTTCCCACTTCTCTAAAATGGTCACCACTAACAACTAACGAGTGAAATAGAAACAGGTAATAGCAATAGGACTGGAATAAACGTGCTTGTAAAGTGCTTACGTCATCAATGGTTCATATCACAGTCCATCTAATATCTATATGCCAAATTGCCCATACCATTCATTTTTGACATGCACCATCCCCGTGTTGTGATGAACAGAGTACATTGCAGTCCACTATTCAATTAGTGACTATTTCATCATTCTTATAAAGACTTCCACATGGGAAATATACCAAAATTGGAAACAATCGACTTTATTGGTATACCGAAATAAAATCATGTGTAACTACTTTGTCAGAAAATATATTTAACAATTTTTTTTTTAGGGAATATATTTAACAATTTGTCTACTTTTATTTCCTCTCAAAAAATTTGTCATTTTTTATTTGACTTCTCTTTTACATCCTACCATTAACGTTGTACAAATGAGACCTTGATGCTCTATTATAGAAAAATGAGAACTTTAGAGTACACCTCATGAATCGAGGTGTATGGATACTCTTGCTTCATGAATTGACAAATTAGCGACCATTTAATAAAATAAAAAGCTATTTATCAATGTTTATATTTTAAAAAACATCATTTTATAAGAAGAAACATCATTTCATTGTTTATAAGAATTATATTAAATTTTTATTACTCATAATGAAGAACATTAATTATTTTTTATGAGAAAATATTAAAAATTTAATATTTGCCTAAAATTTGCCTAGAAAAATATATATCAGTCCAAGACAATATCATATGAGCTTTCTTTACCTAAAATAAATAATCATATGAGCTTAGGGCGGGTCATCTAAGTGGATTATATGTGCATTTTACGCAATGGACGGTTGAATAATTTCAATTTCTCAGATGTTAAATGATTTACTCATCCATTGTTGTATATTGAGTTTTTTTTAGAAGAAACAAAAAGGTAAGATTCAGGAAGACACCCTTTCCCTTGACTTTGAGGACTGAAAATATGTAAGCATGCCATCTTATAAACTCTATATAATGATACTTTTCATGTTTGATTGCATAACACAAAATTTGAACCTATAATTCAGTTGACAGAGACGTTTCAGTATATAAGGGTTGAGATTCAAACTTTGAATTCATTATTTATTCACTTTAAAAGGTGAATTTTTAGTCACTGAACTACTTCGACAAAAAAAATGAAAATGATGTTTCTCGTTAAAAAAAACTTTTCACTTTTAACACATACTTTTGTGGTTTGCGCTAAGAACCGAATTCAATGTTGGTTCTCTTTAAAAATTATGCACGTATTGTTTTGCGTATTTTGTGATCAAATTCGTACCAACTTATGATTTAAATAGTTTTCCTTGTAAATGGATAATAGAACGTGCTTCTGTATTAGTTCATGTGAGCCTCATCGATGAATTTTTTTTGGGAGGGGGTTGTGTCAAGACAATTTCGTCTCAAATTTCTTGTTCCTTATAAATGTGATGACAAATATGCATTTGTGTCAGTGATTTTTTCACTAATTATGATGTTGCACGAATTCCATCAATTGGTCTCCCCATTTACAATTTGTTGAGGATACATTTATTTTGGGTGAGAAATGTTGGGGCAATATTCGAGCTATGAAGGCAAATCCGACTCTTTTTGAAATTATATCAGAATTAAAAGTGAATTTTTAAAAGAGCCTCTTGGTTGTTAGAAGCTGTCATGGTTTTAAAGTGTAAAGTAGATCAGATTATGTTTGTCCACTTGAAGAAGGAAGTTATGATGATAAGTAGCAAAATGACATAGAGACACGAATTTAACTACTTTTAAAGAAAAATATGTTTTCGCCGTAAAAGGTGTAGTTTATTAATGCACACCTAATTTTTGAGTAAGCGTGTATTAACATTTTTTTCTCTCTATCTATCCAAACACACACACAAAAGAACAAATATAGACTTATTTGTCCACCAATTAAAAGGCTGAAAGTTGATGATACAATATATTAAGAATGAGGAGTAAAAATACGGTTTTTTCAACGTTATCCCTCGAAGAATTGGGTGTAATTTATCACTTTTGGTGAAAAATCTTATTTTCTTCATTTTTTTCTCTTACAATTAGTTATTATTTTCATCTTAAAAACATCAAACTTCTTTATCTCATTCATTTAAGATGTGATTTACATTTTTTTTGTTCCAAAATCGAATCGTGTTTGTCATGAGGTAAATTACCACCAATTCATCAAGGAAAAATATAGGCTCATCGATATGGTTTTTTCTTACTATCAATTACCATTTTCATCTCAAGAACATCATACTTCTTCATCTTTTTCATTCAACATGTGATTTTCATTTACTTCGTTTCAAAATTGAATCTTATTTTTCATTAGGGTAAATTACCCCATGTTCATTAAAGAGTAATATAGGCCTCACTTTTACACATTCTGAGCATCTTATTTTGTTCATATGAGTACTCTATTTCCTCCACAAACAAATCGACGACTATCAAAACTAATTAGTACAATTTATATTTTCTTGTGCTTGTTTCCCTTTATCTTCCTCTTCCACATATAATCTTCTAATTAAAAAAATTCACTCAAATTGATCCACTTGGAAGATTATATCTTTGCCATTTCCATTCGGAATCATCACTTCATCAAGATTAGAGAACTTTGTGATGATTTGTTTTGATCCACCAGGATATGACCACTCCATCATTTGTCTCTCAATTATATGAGAAAGTGAGACTAATTCACAGGAGTCATATAATGGACTACCACAAATCCCATATGGGAAATATTGCTCTTGCATCTTTCTCTACTCCAAAATCCATATAAGCTAGTACTACTCATCTTGCCTCAAAGAGAGTAAACTACGTTATATTGGTCTCTTCAAAGGCTTGTTCCACTTCCATAAAATAAAATATTTGTTTGGGAGATTTAAATAGTAAGATTCTTTACATATCATGTGCATGATGATGATCATGAACATACAAGCATCTAAATAAAGATTTTTCTATACCAATAATTTAAGAATTTAAAAAATGTAAAGTTTTGTTTTATTTTGGAGAAGAGTTCATATATGATATATACATTTAATTTTCCAAATTGACACACGTTATATTATCAGATTATTCATAGCATATTAACTAACAAGTGCTTACGGTTTTCATAGATGGTGGTTGAACCCTTTGTTTTGTCTGGATATCGACTAACTTTTGTATCTGTAAATATTATTTCGACTCTTGGTCTCCTTAGTACACCTTGTGCTAAGACCATCTACAATGGTTTTTTCTTTCAACACCATTCAACACCCACTTTTTCAATTCCCAACACTCCACATCATTTTCTCTCTCTTAATTCAACATTCATTAAATTTTATCCACTGGTTTTTTCATTCAACACCCTACCCCACCATATTTTATTTCTTATTCTTATTTAATTTTATATTTTTGTTTTTATAATATTGTTGTTTTTATAATTACATAAAAATACAATTATCGTTTATAATTAAATTAAAAAACGCTTAATTTTTAAATTAAAAATACAATTATTTGGTGTTTGAGATGGATATCTCATCATAGATCCATAATATGGAGGAAAGTTTGAAACAGAGGATGACTGGTTGAAATTTGGTGCAAAACCAAAATTAGGTATGTTTTGAGGATGTTGGTTGGAAAATTGATTTGGATTTTGATAATTGTTGGGATTTTGGTAGTTAAATGAGTAAGTAAAAAAATTTTGGGTGTTGAAACGATTATTATTGGGATCCATTTCACCAAAATGAAGTTTAAAACTTCAAAGAAAAACTAATAGAAGGATAATAATAAGATTAAGATAGTGAAAAATTTGGTTTTTTTTTTTGTGTCCAAATCAAATGAACCAAGTCTCTATTTATAGAGAAAAATAAATCATGAATTTTGGTATTTTTTTTTTAAATTAATTTACAATGAAATAATTGAGTTTAAATTATTAAGATGATAGAAATTCTGAGAGCCAATCAGCAACTGCCAAGTGTCCCACTTATCTCATCACCTGCTTCTCTCTCCTGCTTCCTGCCGCGCCACTCTCTCCTGTCGGCGCGTGTTGCACACGCGCCAGGCTGAACAAATTAGGACGCGCCACGCGTCCCTCTGGCTTGAGTTTCAACATGGTTGAATCCTTTCAATATCTCTCTCATCCACATCACCATTCAACACTTTCAACACTACCATTGCAAGCCTACCATGTGTTGAAAGGCAACTTCAACACTACCATTGCATATGGTCTAAGGAGGTCTCACTACCGTTATCAATATAATCCGTTTTTATTTTAAGAAAAAAAAAGTGCTTGCTTGTAAACCCACATGCATTCTCACGTTTTTTTTTGTTGCTAAAATTGATTTTTGCACGATCATTATCAATATTAGGCCAAATTAACCGTAATTAGAAAATTGCAAAGTCTTAAAAAGGCATGTGGAATTAAGTATAATGAATACATGCTCTATTTATACTAGTAGTTTCTTTTCGCTATCATGTTTGTGCATATACAAGGTTTATGTACTTTTGTTTTCCGTGTCTTAAATTAAACTCGAGTCTTAAATTGGAATTGACATGTGAAATTATTGCCAAAGAGCCTCACCAAAGCATTATATTTTGTTCATCCCAAAAAAAGAAAAAAGGTAACGTTAATGTTGGTTTGTATTTATTTACCTACCCACAATCCAATCTCCAAGAGCAAACAAGGAGACATCTATATTATGCAACATTGTATTTTTAATGAGACGTTGACAATGTATGAAGTTTGAGAAGGTCAACATATTTTGTGTTGTTAAAATTCACATGGTTCAACATATTTTTAACGAGAGTTTGACAATGTATAAAGTTCCACTTTTATTCATGACAACTATGGCTTTCATTGCATGTGGATTTCTATCCAGCATTATGGTCAGCCACCTTTTAAATATTATGGAGGGTGCAGCAAGGACGATGAAGATATGGCAGAGACGTACTTGGATGTTGGACAAGTGCTTGAGGCAGAGGATACAATTAATTGAGGAATTGATCAAAAGTAGAAAATAGAAATAAAGATGCACACTATTTGAAAACAAAAAAGTTTAAAGATTATACATTAATATTTAAAATTGTATTACAAAGTTATTCAATCGAATTTCACCTCGGTGCCACTTTATATTTTTTTCATAGAATACCTCACAAACATCTATGCGACAAAATCTGATCAAATGACCAAGTAAAATATTTCTACATATCAGAGCATACTCTTTAAACCATTTATCAGATTGCTAATTTATTATTATTATTATTATTAGATTGAATTTAATTCAGTTGTAAGTTGTAAGCAGAACTAATATAGTTCTTGACAACATTTTCGAGCAATATTTGCAACACTTTGGTGTTTGTAGGACCAATACACCTAGGTGTCTTGAATTGAGCCGCAGATGCTCCTAATCCAAGATAATGCTCAAGAATCTTCTGAAACGTTCCTTTCTGAACAAGTCGGAGTTCAAGGGCTCCAATACCTTTAACTTTTCTAGAACTAACATAGCCAACATCAACAAAAGACTTGTCCAAACATGTACAACATTCATCAAGCATTTCATCACTTGTTTCACCATTGATTTCCCAAAAGATAACATAGTGTCCTGGTTCTTTGGATAAATCAATGTAGCTAGTGTAGTCAATCACTTCAATTTTCTCCTTAGTTAACAACTTGGATGATGTTTCCACTGATATTTGTAGATCATTCTCTGTGTTCTTGTCAATGTTGATTGTGAGCATAAGGTTGCGCCTGCAAAGAAATTTGATTTCTGGAGTTGAGTTACGGAACCCTATAACTTTTACCGCATCTCCTAGTCTATACCTGTATAAGCCTGCAAATTATCCAAGTTAATTATCACTGTTAGGCCCTACCACGATTTCTAAGATGGTATCAGAGCCTACCCCAAGATCTGTTGAGACACCTGCTATCAGGTTTCTGCTATCTGGCCACCCACCCACCATTTATGTCTACGAACCAAGCCCTATAGTACTGGTCGTGAGGGAGTGTGTTAAGAGTCCCACATTGTATAGGAGATGGCATGACAATGTGTTTGAAAGTGGAGCAATCCTCACCTCACAAACCGGTTTTGTGGGGTTATGTTAGGCCCTACCACGATTTCTAAGAATCACAAACATAATTAGATTTAAATAAATCTGAAAAAAATAATATCATGAGGTAATATTTTTATTTGAAGCAACAAAGACTAAATCTCAGTAGATTGGTGGATGCAAGGTCACTTTAATACTTACAATATCCGAGAAAAGCATCATGAAGAAATCATTTAAAATATAAAGATATTCTAGGCGAATAGAGCAACAAGAATAAGATCTCTCTTCACTTTCATAATTTCAAAATGCCAACCTTATTAGGTACGTGAACATGTTTATAGAATGATATGCAACTCTACTCAATTGGAAAGGGGTAAAAGAGATAAAACGATGCAACAAATGTAAAAAGGAATAAGCATAATATGTACTACTAGTACTAATTGCATGTAAAAATGGGATAGTGAAATGGTGTCATTTGAAGGCAAGAAGAAAAGTAATTATTCTAGTGTTTATTTGAGCTCAGTCGTGGTGATGAGAAATTGAGGTGTTGTTTTTAGGGGTTTAATCGATTGGAGATTTTATAGTGAGCAACATGCGATATGTGATTTGAATTTTGTTTTTGTGGTCACTCGAGGGGAAGTGTGGAGGTTAGACTTTGAGTTAGGTGTTGACTATGATTTTAGTGGTTAGATTTCTTATTGGTGTTGGTGGTAGCCCTCAATTTAGGTGATGCTTGTTGGTGTTGTTATAGTTTTCTTTTGGGTGTTCCGCCTATATATGACGTTTTGTTTATAGTTTCTGTCATTCAATCACCGTTTGTCTTGTGCAAGGATTTGATTATTAATAAATTTTGCCGTTAAAAAAAATAAATAAATAGAAAAGTGAGTTTGAAAAAAAGGTACATATTTAGGGCCTGTTTGTTTTGGATTTTTTTGAAAAAAGATCTATTTTTTGATCTAAAAAAATCACTTTTTCATTTTCGTAGTGTTTGTTTTGGATTTTTAAAAAATTCATTTTGTTAAAAAAATCATTTATAGCCACAAAATGAAAAGCTATTTAATGTAGCTTTTCCAAAATCTATTTTTTTCAAAACATAAGGAATTCAAGTGTAAGATCTTCAAATTTTTAAACAAATGATTTTTATGATAGTAAACAAACAGAAATAGCTTTAGATTTTTTTAAAAATCTCTAAAAATAACTCTAGATTCTTTTAAACCAAAATCTATTTTTTTTTTTTTTAAAGCTGAAGCACCCCTAATATGATTAGGTAGTACTATGTTCCTTATGTAGGGATACAAATTACCTAAACTTGGTCCCATGTTGGTCATATCATCAAACATATAAAAGGAAAAGTAACCACTTAACTAGTGACATTTATTTTTTTTACAACCATTTAGGCTAAAAGCTTTGTCACATAGTGAAATTCCCAATCAAATCCTCCACAATTATCCACCTACTTACTACATACTATAGTATTGGATTGCATTCCCAATATAAACTAACCGGTAATCATTCATTCTTTCCTAAAACACTAATTTATTCTGAAATTCATGTTAAAACACTTCAAAATAAATTATAAAAGAAAAATTGTCATGTTAGTCCATAAACAAGGACTAAACTAGAGAGACTAACTAATTTGTAAGAAAATAATGCTATTAAAGAATGAGAAATGTTAACGAGTGCTCACATGCATTCTTTAAGGCCTTAAACATAAACTTTTTATAAAAACGTCTGTATTTAATGTATTAGAAATTGAACTATTTGACCTTTTTAAAAAAATAATTTTTTAATTTAGAATGCTTAAAGAGTGTCCTAGGGGCACTTGTTAATAAGATCCTTAAAAAATTTATAGTGCCTGCAGGATTGGTGAAAACAACCTCATAATCTTCACCAATCTTCACATCAGTTAATCCAACTGGCTCAAGCTCCACCTTAGTTCCATTAAGTTGTGTCAAAGGAATGAATTCAAAGTAAGCAATTTGAGGAAGAACAACATAAGTAGCAAACTCAGGAGCCACTTTAGGATTCACATTTGAAGCAACCCAACCTTCAGAAGAACCATACTCAGAAGTCAACAAAGGAACCTCTCCTGCATAGTATCTCAACTTTTTCAAGTAATGTTCCATTGAACCTGTCATGATCCCTAGAACAAACTTAACATTAGGAAACAGTTCTGGTATCAAACCATACCAATTGCTCAATCCTATGCATTTCTTGTGGATCAAGTTAGCTAGTTCTGAATTTGGTTTCAGCAATTTTGACATAGCAGTTCTAATGGATGTGTTACCCTAGTGCTAACAACACCTTCTTTGATATCAGTAACAAGTTCTTCCCAAACTTGTTCAAATGTTCTGAAAGCATACACAAGGCTGTGTGCAAATGTTGATGAAATTAAATTAACTTCTTCTCTGAAAAGTAGTCCACATAAGAGGTGGCAGTAGAGTGATTGGTGAAAATCTGGACTGAATATAACATCATCTGGACTGACACTAGGGGATTTAAATGCCTGCATTGCATACTTGTATCCTGGATTTCTGAACACATTTGCTGTGGCTGTTCCTGCTGTCACACCCCCTTTTGTTTGGGATAATTTGCTGCTGTAGATGAAGCTTAAGGCCTTGCCATTTTGGATAGGAAACTCTCGGAATAATGAAATTCTGTTAGTTTTCGTCCATTCTAACTAACTAGCAGAAAACTATGTAGAACCGAACCACATTGAAGAAATGTCTGTTGTCCCAAATGTATTGGTGTCCGACAACAATACGACAGTGATATTTATGATTAAATTCAATTACTTCAGTTTTTTAAATTATTATCGGGTGAACATGTCAGTATCATATTCGGTGTATGTGATAGTGTTTCATAAAAATAAATTCATATAGCACGGACACTTCAGATTAAACATGTGTTTGGTTTCCGACAACAACGCTGCATCAATACTTGTGACAAGTTTTAATTACTTTCATTTTCTCAAATTATCATTGGTATCAACACGTTAGTGTCGTATTTGTGCTTCATAGGCATGAAATATCTATGAAGCACCTAAATAGATGCCTACATGTAGACACCGATAGTAATTTAAAAAATGAAAATGATTGAATGTAACCACATGTGTCAATATCGTATCGGTGTCAAATATAGACATGTGTTAGACCCCATACACACCTTCAATTATGTGCTACATAGGGAAAAAATACATGACATGAAGTTGAGTAATAGTAATTATGAATAATACTTGTTCCTAAAGGCAAAAGAGGTTTGATATATCTGCACTGTGGTTTCAAACAATTCATCATTCCATGGTATATATTTTTGCTTCCCTTGACTAGTACCAGAGCTGCAAAAACAAAACACTTTAAGGAAATAAAAACACTTCTAACTTTTTCACATTTAAATGAGAAGGTAAATAAAAAAAAACGTGTCTCATACCTTAAGGAAATATCTGTGATTGGTTTTCCAGTGAGAATAGGAGAAAAATCACCATCAACTATTCTATTGATATAAGGCTCCAAATCTTTGTAATTGACCAATGGAACACAAGCCTTGAAACTTTCAGGATTAGTTCTTCCATTGAGCCCTAAACTCTGCAAGTATTCAACTGATGCATTGAGTTCCAAAATCCTCTTCAGTGTTTCCTTCTGAACATTCTCAGCATCCTTTGTTAGCCTCTCAAATTCTTCTATCACCTTTTCCGAGTCAAATATTTCAATTATTTTCTTCATCTTCACACTCCTTCACCTGCACCTATTATGAACAACAAAAGAAAGGAACACGATTATAAAGTCAATAAATGAGTGAGTTTTTTCAGTTAAAGGACTATTATGCTATTAAAGGACTAAAATATGGCACTAACACATCAACACATGTAATCATATAAAGCCAAAGTATGATTTCTTATGAATACAGTTTATTATGAATTGATGCTTCGGGTTGTCGTAAAAGTATATATATATTAGCCTATTAAACAACTAATTAATTAATTAAAGAATACTAGGGTTTTTTGGGGTTATTTTGTTAGCTGCGTGACTATCAATGGAAAAAATAACTAAAAAAAAAATTATCCATACGTAGGTGTTAATTCAAATGTTCAATCATTATGATTATATTTAGGGTAGGCGGCAAATAATAACTAAACCAAAAGCATATTCCAAACAACTAGAACGCCGACCCGTGCGCCGCACGGGTCTAATGAGCTAGAGGAATTTGTGTAAAAATGGATGCCATCACAAAATGCTAGTAAGAAAGAGTTCAAATGAAGAAGACGAAAAATATGAATAATCAAGTTTTACCAACTGATTGTGCTCGTATAATAATTTGGAAAATTTATTCAGTTTCAACACTAAGGTGTTCCACCATGTATGACATTTAATACATATTATTCTAAATGTACGTTTACAATATTTTGGTTATGTTTACCGTGAAAATTAAAGGCAAAGTGAAAATAATAAGCCACCTAAATCCTTAAAATTCAAAATATCATTAAATGTGAGGACCATAGTAATTAGACGTGGAGAATTGATTTCACACTATAATTCCTGCAGGAAACTCATAAGTTTTTTCTTCTGTTTTATTTTAATTTAAAGAAATTCCCAAAAGTCATTGTGTAGGTGGCTTTAAGATTAAACTTTTGCTGATTCAAACAATTCACTAACTACTTATCAATAAGAACACACCTTAAGAAATACACTTCTTTGTAAATTTATACAACCGTCAACCACTACATCAGCAAAACTAAGAATTATTTCAAGAGGTCTGCATTACCCGCCACTGCATCACCAAAACTAAGAATTATTTCAAGAGGTTTCCATTACCCGAGGCTCAAATTAACCGTAACACCAACACATACATGTGGCATAAATTATAGAATGGACATCAAATTAGTATTTGTTGCTATAACAACTATTTGTCTAAATTAGGTGAACATAAACATAACAATGCCATTTATAAAAATACTACGATTTCTAAATTAGAGAATGCATATCAAATTAGTATATGTTGCTATAACAACTATTTCTTTAAATTACCGTGAACATAAACATAACAATGTCATTGTTAAAAATACTACAATTTCTTGTTAAAAAAAAAACTACGATTTCTGATATGTGCTTCTATAACAACTACTTCTCTAAATTATGGTGAACAAAAACCTAACAGTTGCATTACCTTAATATGGAGCATATCAGGAATAATAATTTTGGACCATTAGCAGGCTGTACACTTCGTGATTTGCCTTTAAGCATAGAAAGCATATAGCCATATATAGCTGATAAAACATACCAAGGACACTTTTTTTTTTGGAATAAGCAAAAGCAACACACCAGTACGCCAAAAGGCTCATGTTACAGCTCCTATAGGAGATCAGCAAGCAAAAATAAAAAGAAAATAACCCTTCCTTGTATCAGCGAAAAAAGAAAGCACCTAAAGATGGACAGGAGGAATCTAACAGCAACCAACTCCCTGCATAGCTAGAAAAAAAACGGTAACAGTCTAGGTTGTGACAGAGGCCGCAAAAAACCAGCAGAACTCACCCTGTTACAAACCTGAACCACACGTCCTGCCTGTCAAAACTCCAACCTTTCGGATTCCATCGCCATACAAAGGACAATTATAAAATGATCTCAAACATTTATAAGAAAATTTGATTGAGAGATATTTATTTACAAAATGGAATATATCACATTTATATGAAATAAATTGTTCTCAAACCAACTCATATAGCCATCAAACACAGCTAAATTGTAGACTGGTCTGTATCCTTTTTTTTAAGTAACAAAAACAAAAGTTTGGTATCTGAAAGTCTCTTATATAAACCGTTGATGTAAGCTGAGCATTGTACAATAAAGCTTAGTTTTGATTTTTTGTTTTTTTTACAGTATCATCATGTTGGGTTTGGACAATTCAATGAAGATGAAAGGATGTGTTTCAATCCATTCTGGCTTCCACGTATAGAAGGGAGTGTGAAGAGATACATATAAATGCCTTAGAAATAGTCAGGGGTGTGCTGAGGGGTTTTAAAACCGATTGGTTTGCATGGGGCATTCTAAAAGACATAATTAAAAGCAGACCACGTTTTGGTTGCTCATACACGTTCCAACTAACATTGCTATTACCAAGCCTAAGTAAATGCATATGAATTAGAGGGAAAATAACAAATGGTAAGGCAAAATTTGAAATTCAAATTTTTAAGGTTAAAGTGATTAGCAATCAGCAATTAATGACATGTATTTAGAGGGAAAAATTATGTTAAGTGATTAGCAGACCTAATAAGCTTTAAGAGTAAGTGATTAAATTAAAAATCAACTAGAACTTCGACCCGTGCGTCGCACGGGTCATTTTGAATATAATATATACAAATAAAGTGTTAAATAAGTCGTATAATACAATTGATAATACATTAACATACTTAGTAATAAATTATGAAAAACCTTTTTATAGAACACATTTGAAGTTATATTAGTATGTTCATCATCTTCTTCACCGGTTATCAAAATTAAAAAGAGCAGGGGATTAGAGTTTGTGATATAATTATAAAGAAATGTTTTGTTGGAAGAACTTTGTCTGAGAATGATCCTAGTGTTAGATACCAAATCATCCCTTAACCAAATATTTTTGATGGAAATTGAATACATAATGTTAATAATGTTAATTTAAAGTTTATGCCACCAGTAAAATAGTAACCATTGCTAGACACACTTGATAATTTCTTGAGGTTACATAAAATCCAACTTTTTATCATCTTTACCTATAATATGTTGTCTAATATAAGAATAGTCACTAATTATTATAAAAAAATACATCAGAATCCAATGAAGCCTTGAAGAATTCAATGAAACGTTAACACTTGACAATTCTTTATAATGACTATTCTTTAATTCTTCTCTCTTTTTCTGCCTCTTAAGTCCATGTCTTCTAAGAGTTTTGGAATAAAAGGAATAGTGGAAATTTCAAAGGCCTTGTAAGAAATACAATTCATGAACTTATTTCACAAAAAGGAATTGACACATAAACACCTATTTGGTTTAAAAGCATTGATATTTTCTAGAAAAATAAACTTCATATACTACTCACAAATAATTGATGCTTAGTTTAGATGTTTGTGTCACAAATAATTGATTCACAAACCTAAAGTTACAGAGGATAAGCTGATAAGCTCCAAACCATAGTGAAGAAGTTATGCAAGCCATTGTATGTTTCATTTTAATTCTGCAGGGACAAAGATTAATTCATTAGTTACAGTAACTTCTGTGTTGGAGGTGAAATCAACAAAATCTATTCTTTGTACTGACATTGCAATAATCTCAATGGAGGTCCTTAAAACTTTTCCAATCTGTCCATAATTTAATGGAAAGTGCAGAAGTTGTCATGCGCAAATTGTGACGTAAAAAGAACTGAACAATAATCACTCAATAAGGGTATATGACTATCTAAGCATAGATTAAATGGCATGCCTTAGGATGTGGTGAAGTGGTTTAATGCTCAATTCTTCCTATTAGCTGTATCTTGCTAGTGGCAAATGCCTATCCAATACACATTCAATGGTGTCTTAAACAAAGTTTGCTATTTAACCATGAATAAAAGTAAAACTCATCTTAAACAAAGAGAAGGTTTCTAAGTTACTGCTAATAATCAATTCAATAACCAAAGCAAGACGGTCTTTTTCCAAAGTGAAACCAACCCATCAAATTTTGAAATTAAATCAGAATAAAAATGAAAATTTATTACTCTATACACCAGAACAAAATCAGTAATGGGTTGATTTTTTCTTACCTTGGCCATTTTGCAAACTAAAAGCAGCATAATAGTTAGTATTTATGATATCTGCATAGAGTAAGAAAAATTTATCACTCATGTCAGTCAAAAGGATTGTTACAATTTATTCACCAACACAACAAAATGCCTAAAAGATTCTTATTTGAATGAAGAAAAGCTAAATTCAAATTTTTTTCAGCATAAAGAGTTATAAAAAATGATGTTACCATCAAAACTGTATTTGGTTGTAGTAAATTTTTGTCTTTCTACTTCTTTCTTAGCAGCAAAACGATATAATGGAGCATAACTTATTTGGAGATCTTAAGTAACCTATCCACATATAAATTCACATAACGATCAAATGTCCATAAGATAATAAGATAAATAACTAAATTTCAGGTAAAACTACTACCTCCATGGATTTGTCCCAAAACAAATATCTTTTGAAGCAAACAAACCAAAATCATATATGTTTAATTACTGATGAGGGATGGTACTTCGAACTTTGTAGTTATCAAATCATTGAAAACTAAATGAGGAAGATTTCAAGTTAAATAAAGCACATATATGCAACTCAAACACAATTTCAAATTTATTCATCAAGTGCTCAAACAAAAAATGTAAATCTTTCAATGAACTGAAATTTGATCCGAAATATGTAAGAAAAATGATCTCATAAACCTTTTTTTTTTGTTGATACGTTCATTTCCCCTGCTGGTAGTTTGACTTTTTGCACAATTTTACACTCATCTACCCTATTCATAGACCAAGTAATAAAGATATAAAAGAAAAGAGAAATGTAAATGCACATGCACAGAAAAATAGTAGCTGTTAAAAAACACAAAATCAAAAAAACAAAAAGGCACTGTAATTGACCCACAAAGCCATTGATGCAGGAATAAGCATCAATCTATGTAATTTTGTTCATCATAAGATAATAGCTTAAAATTATAATAAGCATGATGATTATAAAAAATAGCTATATCAAACATAATTAGTGTATAAATCTATAAGGTAAAAACTAATCACATAAGATTCATGAATATTTTAATCAAAACTTGGATGATGAAAAACATGTACCTTATTGTAATTCATAAACATGATTTGGTTAGATCAATTTCACCACTCCTTTTTTAGCCTCTGTCTCAATGAATCCGCGCCAAATCTTCCTTTAGCCTTTGTCTCAATGAATCTGCACCAAACCTTCCTTAAGTGCCCAACTTACTTAGTATTAAACTAATAGAACTAAAACTCATTATAGTTAACAATTTCCTATAAAAGTATTGATACAGGGAAAAAGTATTTTGTGAGCCCTTTTAGCAGAAATTCTGTTAAATGATGTATGAAAATAAAATTCTGAAAGAGAAACGTAAACCAACAACACTGCATGCATACTTGTTCACCAAATGTTAAAAGGGTTAATGACCTTGTAAAACCTGTAAAATAGACACAATGACAGATCCTTTGTTGTTCAAAAATCAAAATAATTCAGAAATTTCTATTGTGACTTTCAAAAAAGACGCACATTTAACAAACAAAAACTGCTAGCCACGACATATTAATGCTTATTTCCATTGACAATTACAGTTTTTCCAAATCCTTTTGTAAAAAAAAATTAAAAAAAATCCAAATCCTCATACCAACACTTCAAATTCCCAATAAAAAATAATTCACCCATATCATCGATAGAATTTTGATAACATACTTGTTCACCTATAAGGAAAACATTATGATCAACTTGTGTTTCCTTTTCAAGAGAACCTCTTATCTCTCTCTCAAGCACTTGCTTCTGACTTCTTGATGTCCTTCAAGAACCTCTTGATGTTGTCCTGTTAATGAAGATAGGGATCTTCATATATTGAATTCAAATAATGTGCTAGTTGTTGCTCATAAAACTTCAATATTTAAAATGATAATATCTACATGAACAAAACAAAATAAAATACATTAGAGTAGAGTAAGTACCTGAAGATGATTACGATGAATGTTCTAAAACTCGTTACGATGAAGATACCCGAAGATGATAACTACTGGAAAGTTGAATCTTATCTCTGAATATGAAATAGAACGGAAGAAAAGGTGAAATGGGTTGTGGAAAGTTTGAAATTTTGATTATTGGGGATTGAAAGTGAAAAAAAAAAGGCAGAAGAGTGATGTAAAACAAAGGATTAACATGGCTTGAGGAGAAACACATCTTATAGTTCAAGGGCCGAGAGAGACAGTTGTAGAAGAAAAAAAAAATCAAAGTGGCGGTCACTATCACCTTAGAAGAACAACATGCATTGAGAAGAACAGTGCCGCTGGTAATGACCTTGGGTGAGAATAGAGTCGGTACGACGGATAAAATTAATCAATTATATAGGAAAAGGGTCGAGAGAGAAGCGAGTATGGGAATGGTTTCTTAGAGAGACCGAGAAACAATGAGAGAGAGAGAGTTGAAGATGAATGTGGGAAATGGCAGAGAAGACATTGAAAAATAAGAGAGTTATATGTCCTTTCAATTCTCATGAGAGAGAAATATATGTCTAGAGTTTTGATGTCTAGAGAAGACCACAATTGATGTGGCATTGGAAAATGAAAGGGTGGATGCATGGGTATCAAAACTTCATAATTATTTGTTGGTAGATGCAGAAGGGAGAGAGAGTTATGTGTAATAAATGAGTGTGGGGAATAGTTGAAAGAAGTGGCTTTTACAAAGTGGAATGGTGATTAATATTTGCATTAAGTGTAGATGATCAACGGTTGATGTTGAATGGCGCATAAATGATCAACATCCAATGGTTTAGAAAAGTGGAGGGAAAAATTAGGGGGAAAAGATTAGGGTTAATGATAGCTTTGGGGATAAGCTTTAGTAAGTAAGATGCAATTAAAGTCAATTGATTTTTTTTTTCTATATGAAAAGTAAATATAGAATATCATCTTAAAATAGACAAACACATACATCATACTATATAACTTTTTCCTAAAAAATAAATCATACTATATAATTTGTCTAGGTGCACTTGCATAGGCAAGTGCTCGGATGTTGGGCAAGTGCTTGAGGCAGATGATAAAATTAAAAGTTTAAAGATTATGCATTAATATTTAAAATTGTATTACAAAGTTATTAAATCAGATTTCACTTTGGTGCCACTTTAATATTTTTTTTCATAGAATACCTCACAAACATCTATTTGACAAAATCTTATCTATGTGAGAAAATCTGATCGGATGACTAAGTGAAATATTTCTACGTAGCGCAGCATACTTTTTTTTTTTAAACAACGGCATACTATTTAAACTCCTTATTAGATTGCTAATTTTATTTTTATTTTTATCATCATCATTATTTTCAGATTGAATTTAATTCAATTGTAAGCAGAACTAATATAGTTCTTGACAACATTTTCCAGCAATATTTGCAACACTTTGGTGTTTGTAGGACCAATACACCTAGGTGTCTTGAATTGAGCCGCATATGCTCCTAATCCAACATAATGCCCAAGAATCTTCTGGAATGTTCCTTTTCGAACAAGTCGGAGTTCAAGGGCTTCAATACCTTTGACTACTTTCAATTAGTAGAATGTTTATACACAAGTCAATTAGTAATTCACATGAAAAAGGTGATGATAGATTGCTTCAACCATTCCTCTGACTTCCAAGATTCTCTTCGGTGTTTCCTTCTGAACATTCTCAACATCCTTTGTTAGCTTCTCAAATTCTTCTATCACCTTTTCCAAGTCAAAATTTTCAATTATTTTCTTCATCTTCACACTCCTTCACCTTCACCTACACTTATTATGGAAAAAAAACGAGCGCACAATTATAAAATAAATCAATGAATGAGTTTTTTCAGTTTGAAGGATACATTTATGGCATTGACACATCAACACATGTAATCATATATGATAATGTTGGAACATGTTGCAATTTCAACAGTTAACGTTAGTGTTGGACATATATCAGATACCGAACAAACCTTCGGTTTAAAGGTCGTTGTTTGTGAGCTTTTGAGCCACCATAAATGAAATGGGGCAACGATAAATAAAGTTAGATAAAGAAATGTTCAGAAAAAGCCAAAAACTAATGAAGTGGAAATAAACTTTGGCTTACGTAATCAAAATGTGTATAAAGCCAAAAACTAAGGAAGTCAAGATGAAATAAGATAAAAAAAATAAAATATAAGTCAACAAAAGTATGTATTGTATGGTTATTGAAATAAAATAAAAAGGATTTCATTAACTAATGTTTTTGGGACACTTTTTAAGAATTCTAAAAGAAGAAATTATTCTATAAAAAATTAAATTTTATTTTTCAATGCATAAATTACACATTTAAAAAAAATATCATTTAAAGATCTTAAAGAATATCTCAGAGACACTCGTTAACATTTCTCAATAAAAAAATATGAGAGTTCAATTTTTGTTTTTTGGTTTCTAGGTTTTCAATACTACATAGGACTAGTTTGAATGACCCAAAACCAATGGAATCAAATTGTAGTACAAAAGAGAGAGATATAGAAAAGATAGTATTTTTTTCTTTCTTGTTTTGGGTTGTGAATGTTCGAGATGCCTAAGATTCAAACAATTATATAATCAATTTTAGATTTAATAAATATTCATTATCTTGTTGACTATATTTAGTGAAATAGTTAATTTGATAAAGTCTTCGATTAAAATTATAGACTTGTTGTCATGATAGTGACGTTGGAACAAAATGTGTTTAATATTATCTTTTGAGTTTTGATGATAACAATGTATTAAAAACTGTCAATTGAATATGCTAATATTTGTTCAAGTGTGCAGAATCATAGACAAAAATTTAGTGTCTTTAAATTCAAGCATAAGTTCTGAAGAACAAATGAGAGCAATGGAATCTACAAAAAGGAAGCTTATGTTGCAAGAAAGCGTCTGAAGAAAAGAGGTTCTGAAGACAAGAGGATCTGAGGACAAGAGGTTCTGAAGATGACGTCATCAGAAGCACTCTCATCAGAAGTTGCCTATCAGAAGTTGTCTTCATTAGAATCTAGAAGACTGGAAGCTTCAAATGGATGTCAAATGCTGATTTAATATCGCTTATCATTGCAGAAGAATAGAAGCATGAAGTAACGGCTAATTCAGAGAATTTGAAGGCATTGGATGCTTATTTCTTGAAGAACGTTGGAAAAGGACAATAGTACAATTGTACAACCATCTTCTCCAATACTCTGTTTTGTGTCTGCAATAGTACAAGAACAACAGATGTGACTACGCTGGTTATTTCCCTATACATGGAATGGATTTGAAATTGTTCCTTCATGGACATTAACCAAATCAGGCAACAGATCATTGGTGATTTGATCAAGCTTCAAACGACTCTTTTTGATGTGCTGGCAATCAACAACGTCTCTTTCACATCTCTATGTAAAGGAGTGAAGACTTGAAGAATTGCAAAACTCTCACAACAATTTTACTAGTGCCAAACCTCTGCTGAAATTGTTCCACATCAAAAGTTCACTTAGAATTTCTTAACAACTTTCATATCTTAGAAATTCTAGAGTCTTAAGAGTCTGTATCTGAATTGTATTGTGAACACCACTCATTGTATATCAAGTGTTCAACCTCAAACAATTTTCTTTGTAATTCTGTTTGAATAGAAGTCTCTTGCAGTTGTGCTTGAGCATAGGAAGTCTCTTGTAGTTGTGATTGAACATAAGAAATCTCTTCCAGTTGTGCTTGAGTAGTTTGAAGTCTCTTAATTTAGTGTTTGAGCAAGTGTAATCAGATATTGATTTTAGTGAACTCTCCTTGGAAGTGCAAGGGAGACATGACCACTCTCCTTGGAAGTGCAAGGGGGACATGACTACTTCCGATTTGTGGGAGGAACATGTACAATTGCTCTCTCTCTCTCTCTCTCTCTCTCTCTCTCTCTCTCTCTCTCTCTCTCTTTCTCTGTTTTTATCCGCTGCATTTAGTTTCTGAACATCACTTCAGAAGCTGAACTCTATCAGGTTCTGAACAATGATTTCAGTTTAAAAGAAAACGAAGAAAAAGCCAACACAATTCAACCCCCCGTTTTTTGTGTTTTTCTCACATTCAAGAGATTATGACAGTGAGAAACAAATCTTTTATTATTTTTAATCTAAATTGTTCTTGATCGTATGATTATTGTGAGTTGGATATCAATAATTCAAATAGATAAATATATACGTGAGAGTCTTTATTAGATAAATATTAATATGTCTCGTTTATTAATTTACATATATAGATGATGCATATAGTGATATGGTCATTGAACTAACTCAACTAAGATTTTCTAATGGTCGATATTACCTTAAACTGTCAATAGAAAAATTCTCAAGAAAAGAATATGATGATTTTAGTTGACATGATATTGTCATAGTAATTAAAATTCTCAAGAAAGAATATGATGATTTTAGTTGAGATGATATTGTCATAGTAATTAACATGTTATTTATTGTATTTTGATTCTGAACACCTAATACCTTAGAGTTCTAGTTAAAAGGATATTGGATACGATTAAATACTTGTATAATTAGTGGCTAAGCAAGATAAGATCCGTCGCCTCTTGGTAATGAGTTTGAACTCAATGATAAAATTAAAACCCTAGCTAGGGAAATTGAATGAAAGAAGAAATGAGTTTCTTAAGTCATATATGTTAACTTATTAAAGTTTGACAATTGTACCAAGCTCTAGCACTACAACATATACGAGATTTAGTAACGGTTAAAAAATATAAGTAAATAAAAAAATGTTACGATTTAGATTTAGTAATATTTAATAAATGTTAGATTAAATCTGCATTACTAAATGATTTCAGTAACACTTGAGAATATTACTTGTAACACTTACTGTTACATATTAAGTAGCTAATTTGTAGCCAATCTCTAGCTAACAAATTTATTAAGTAGCTAATTTGTAGCAAATCTCTAGCTAACAATTTTAAGTGCCATTGTAGCTAATTCTGTTGCAAAAATGTTACTATATAGTGAAGACTGGTGTAGATCAATAAGTAAAATATTTGATTTCAATAAGCTAAAATTGATTGACAATAAAAATAACAAATATATTGTATTTTTTTTTAATCTGAACAAATATATTGTATATATCTTCAAAAAATAAATACATTGTATATCTCTTAAAAAAACAAATACTACATTGTATGTCAACTTTAGTGAATCTCTAACCAGCCGTCAATAAGAGCTCATTTCCCCTAAACTTGCAGCAGGCATAAGCTCAAACTATGCCCAACAGCGTGTGTATATTGAACGGGTGATTTTGACATATCTACAAAAAGTATTCTTTGTCTTTCTGTTTGGAACGCATCCTGCCAGCGACAAAGTTAGGCAAAATTTGAGTCAAGGGGCTGCCATTGTGTAACAAGAAAACAAAATTTGTCTAAAGCTGTGACATCTAGTAGTCTTAGACAACAAAACTAATCCCTGGCCTATATGTGATCCTATTCATACTAAATGTAAGCACTTAAGCACAAAGTCAACACAAAAATCAAATGTTACTAAGAGATATCAAGATAATGTGCTATTTTAATCCATTAAACAGAAATGCAACTAATATCTAGCTAATATTTATAAACCAAATTAAATGCAACATGCTAGTATTTTTTAAATGACCTCAAATAAACAACCATTTTGTAATGCCAAAGCCATAGAACATGAAGTTGGCAATATCTCAACTGCAACCTCTACCTCAACTATGTTTGATTCCACTACCTTACATTAATTCTTTTGCAAATTTATTAAATTATTTCTAATTGATGTGCATTTTAATGCTGAAATTAACAATTCATAGAAATAAAAAAGCATGAGGTGGGAAGAATTAAGTACCTGATAGTTTAGAGGGTGGGGCACAAGATTGTTTATACACAAGCCAATCAGTAATTCACATGAAAAAGGGGATGATAGATTGCTTCAACCATTCACCTGAATTCAGTGCCTTCAAATAAGTGTTTTTCATATAATTACTTATGTATAAATATAAATTAAAGTCAAACTGCTTTCAGATAAGCTTAAAATGAATATAACTAGCAACACCAAGTCTCTTCTCATACATATTAACAAGTTCTTCATTTCTAACCAAAAATTCCAACATATCAAAAACAGATCTCATCACAATGAGAAAAACTAAACTTTTCACAATAAACATGAAAAAGGCCCGGGATCACAATGCATTCTGCGACATCAAGGTTTTTTATGGTTGTCCAATCGCAATTGAGGCCACATCAGCCACATTAATTTAACTAAATTTTCTGCACTACAAAGGATCGCTGCACAAAATTCCTATTTAAAACCTTTCACTATAGCATGCTGCTGTTAGCTTTTAGCATAATTGATAGCTAGTTAAGTGCATGATTGGACTGACGTTTAAATTGAAAATCATGGTGCCACGGTGCCACCGCGATTTAGAACCTCATGGTTAAGACGCTTGTATATTGGAGCAAGAATGTTAAAAGTCGTGCAACTAATGCTAGGTAGTTAGTTCTCCATTTTTTGAAGAACACTTTAAAATTACAGAGAACACTGTAAAATTACCACCCCCATGGAAATTCATTGTACAATATTAAAAAATGTCAAAGTAACAGTTACTCATAAAATCATAATAGATCGTTGAAGAGAGAAGAGGGAGAAAGGGACAACGGAGAAGAGGAAGAAAGAGGAAGAACCCTAATTATGGATTCTAATGAAATACGCCCTTTTATATGTGTCTCGTGAGATTGGCCACCTTTGCACTCACCAACGGCCAAACAAAAGATTTGACAGAAAAGACGAGTTTGACAAATGGAGATAAACATAAGGAATCGAAAAGAACTTTTTGGAAATTATAAGACCAAGAATGAAAACAAGAAATTAGTTAAACGCCTTTTTACAACATGGTAGTGTGCAATCTAGCCCACTTATCTATAGCAAGGTTGGCATGGATGATTTCCTTTCATAGTGAAAAAATAATCAAATGAGATGTGAGTTTATCTAATGTCATATTCAGCTTACAAAACCATTTTCATTTCTTCAATTTTTTTATAATATTTCATTTCATAGACATACGTAGAGGTACATATTCATATGATCTTCCACTTTTATTCCCGACAACTATGGCCTTCATTGCATCTATAGTCAATCACTTCTTTAAATTTTATGGAGAGGATGCATCAAACATGATCAAGATATGGCAGAGACGTACTTGGATGTTGGATAAGTACTGCTTGAGGCAGATGATACAATTAAAAAGTTTAAAGATCATGCATTAATATTTAAAATTGTATTACAAAGTTATTCAATCCGATTTCACCTTAATGCCACTTTATATTTTTTTTCATAGAATACCTCACAAACTTCTATGTGACAAAATCTCATCTATGTGGCAAAATCTGATTAGAGGACCAAGTAAAATATTTCTGCATATCGGAGCATACTCTTTAAACTACTTATTAGATTACTAATTTTATTATTATTATTTTTATATTGAATTAAATTCAATTGTAAGCAGAACTAATATAGCTCTTGACAACATTTTCCAGCAATATTTGCAACACTTTGGTGTTTGTAGGACCAATACACCTAGGTGTCTTAAATTGAGCCGCAGATGCTCCAAATCCAACATAATACTCAAGAATCTTCTGAAATGTTCCTTTTCGAACAAGTCGGAGTTCAAGGGCTCCAATACCTTTGACTTTTCTAGAAGTAACATAGCCAGCTTCAACAAAAGACTTGTCCAAACATGTACAACATTCACCAAGCACTTCATCACTTGCTTCACCACTGATTTCCCAAAAGATAACATAGTGTCCTGGTTCTTTGGATAAATCAATATAGCTAGTGTAGTCAATCACTTCCATTTTCTCTTCAGCTAACAACTTGGACGATGTTTCCACCGATGTTTGTAGATCATTCTCGGTGACCTTGTCGATATTGATTGTGAGCATAACGTTGCTCCTGCAAAGAAACTTGATTTCTGGAGCTGAGTTACGGAACCCTGTAACCTTTACCACATCTCCTAGCCTATACCTATATAAGCCTGCAAATTATCGAAGGTTAATAATCACAAACATAATTATGATTTAAATAAATTTGAAAAAATATCATAGGAAATATTTTTTATTTGAAGCAACAAAGACTGAATCTCAACAAGATCATCGATGCAAAGTCACTTTGACACTTACAAGATCCGAGAAAAGCATCATGAAAAAATAATTTAAAATATAATGATATTCAAGACAAACCGAGCAACAAGAATAAACCTCTCTAAATAAATTGACTTATTTTACTTTGGATTGAATCATGAACCTCTCACTAACTGCATTTCTTTTCACTTTCATAATTTCACAATACCAACCGTATTAGTTACGTGAACATGTTTTTAGAATGATATGCAATTCTACTCAATTAGAAAGGGCAAAAAGAGATAAAATGATGAAACGAATGTAAAAAGGAATAAAGCATATAATATGTACTACTAGTACTAATTGCATGTAAAAATGGGATAGTGACATGGTGTCAAAGTGAGTTTGAAAAAGAGGTACATATTTTATAACCATTTAGGCTAAAAGCTTTGTCGTGAATTGAAAAGTTTATTCTAATCTGTAAGATAGTACCTGCAGGATTGGTGAAAACAACCTCATAATCTTCACCAATCTTCACATCAGTTAATCCAACTGGTTCAAGCTCCACCTTAGTTCCATCAAGTTGTTTCAAAGGAATGAATTCATAGTAAGCAATTTGAGGAAGAACAACATAAGTAGCAAACTCAGGAGCCACTTTAGGGTTCACATTTGAAGCAATCCAACCTTCAGAGGCACCATACTCAGAAGTCACCAAAGGAACCTCTCCTGCATAGTGTCTCAACTTTTTCACGTAATGTTCCATTGAACCTGTCATGATCCCTAGAACATACTTAGCATTTGGGAAAAGCTCCGGTATCAATCCATACCAATTGCTTAATCCTGTGCATTTCTTGTGGATCAAGTTAGCTAGTTCAGGATCTGGTTTCAGCAGTTTAGACATAGCAGTTCTAATGGATGGATGTGTGATTCTACTGCTAAGAACACCTTCTTTGATATCAGTAACAAGTTCTTCCCAAACTTGTTCAAATGTTCTGAAAGCATACACAAGGCTGTGTGCAAATGTTGATGAAATTAAATTAACTTCTTCTCTGAAAAGTAGTCCACATAAGAGGTGGCAGTAGAGTGATTGGTGAAAATCTGGACTGAATATAACATCATCTGGACTGACACTAGGGGATTTAAATGCCTGCATTGCATACTTGTATCCTGGATTTCTGAACACATTTGCTGTGGCTGTTCCTGCTGTCACACCCCCTTTTGTTTGGGATAATTTGCTGCTGTAGATGAAGCTTAAGGCCTTGCCATTTTGGATAGGAAACTCTCTGAATAATGAAATTCTGTTAGTTTTTCTAACTAAGCAGCAGAAAACCATGTAGAACCGACACATTGACATGTCTGATTATATTCAATTACTTCAATTTTTAAAATTATTATCAGACTTGACATGTCAGTGTCATACTCAGATTGAAGATGTGTTTGGTTTCCGACAACGACATTGCACTGATACTTGCGACAAGTTTTAATAACTTTAATATTTTGTAATTATCATTGGCTTCAATGTGTTAGTGTCGTATATGTGCTTCATAGGCAGGAAATATCTATGAAGCACCTAAATATAGATACCGACACATAGAGACTGATAGTAATTTAAAAAAATGAAAGTGATTGAATGTAACCACGTGTGTCAACATCGTGTCAGTGTCAAATATAGACATGTGTTGGACCCCAGACACATCTTCAATTATGTGCCACATAGGAAAAATTACATGACATGAAGTCGAGTAATAATAATTATGAATAATACTTGTTCCTAAAGGCAAAAGAGGTTTGATATATCTGCACTGTGGTTTCAAACAATTCATCATTCCATGGTATATATTTTGGCTTCCCTTGACTAGTACCAGAGCTGCACAAACACAACACTTTTATCAGATGCAAAAACTTCTAACTTTTTCACATTTAAATGAGAAGGTAAATTAAAAAATATGTGTCTCATACCTTAAGGAAATACCAGTGATAGGTTTTCCGGTGAGAAGAGGAGAAAAATCACCATCAATTATTCTACTGATATAAGGCTCCAAATCTTTGTATGTGACCACTGGAACACAAGCCTTGAAGCTTTCAGGATCAGTTCTTCCATTGAGTCCTAAACTCTGCAAGTACTCAGCTGATGCATTGACTTCCAAAATCCTCTTCAATGTTTCCTTCTGAACATTCTCAGCATCCTTTGTTAGCCTCTCAAATTCTTCTACCACTTTTTCCAAGTCATATACTTTAACTTTTTCCTTCATTTTCACACTCCTTCTCCTGCACCTATTATGAACAAAAATGAAATTAGCAAAAAAAAAAAAAAGAACACTATTATAAAGAGAATCAAAGAGTGAGTTTTTTCAGTTTGGAACTTTTATTATAATATTTTTTTTATTACTTTTCTGCAATAAAAAAATATGGCACTGAAACGTCAACGCATGTAATCACGTATATTCGGTCAGATGGTCGTTGTTACCGAGCTTTTGTGCCACCACAAATGAAATGAAATAGGGTAATGATAAAATAAAGTTAGATAAAGAAAAGTTCATAAAAAGCCAAAGACTAATGAAGTGGAAATAAACTTTGCTTTACGTAAGGAAAATGTGTCAGCAAAACTTCACCGTTCAATTACAATTTAATTAGTTTATTATTATTTATTAAAAAGAAATATGTTGTTATGAGGTTCTGCACTGTCTTTGTTATTCAAGCCACTGGACCCAGCATAATAGATTTTTGAAAACGAATTAACAGCATAAACAAGACAATTAGTCAAATACACATTCTCCTGCAGATACTCTGAACCATTAAAAAAAGAAAATTTGGAGAAAATGATAGAAAAGAACATAACGGGTTAGTAATGAAGCCAACAAAACAAAGAAGAAAATATACAAAAAATAAAAAATACTGAAACAAAAATCACAGCCAAACTTCTGAGTTCTGAGTATATAATATAAAATTTTAGAAATAATATAAAATGTAAAATATCGAGTATGATTATTAAAAAATCAAAAGAAAAATAGTCAAAGGGAAGTAAAAGTAATCCTTTTAAGGGTAAAAAGGACAATAACAAAAAGTGGTTCTGAAAAATGAAATATATTTGAGAATAAATGAATAGCTAGCTACATGATTGAGTAGGGGACAGAAAAAGAGAAGGGTCTGTCAAAACAGAAAGAAAGGTAGATAAATGGTTCTGACTTCTGAATTATGAAGAATGGACACAGTGTGTGAGAGTGTGTTATGTGATGTGTAAGAGAAAGGGAGGAACGTACACAAGTTTGTTGTATGAGACAAGACAGAGAGAAAGTGAGTTACTTAGGTCAAAGATTCACCTAAATCTGTCACTGTATTTATAGGCAACAGTTGAGTTTGAAAATTTTAATGAACATAGAATCTGGACACAATTAGGAGGGACTGTCTGTATACGTTTTTTTTTTTAAAATTAATCAAAATATTATTACTTTTCCTTAAAAAATAATGTATTATTACTTTTTTTATTCTTTCTTTTTTGACAATATTTCTTATTTCTTACCTGGTTCTTATCCATTCTTATCTTTAGATATTAATATTAAATTGTTTCCACCAGGATTGAATTCTAATTTCTTAAATACAAGTTTATTGTGAGATTTATATTTGGTTCATATAAAAGTTGATTATGTGTTTATAGGTGAGAACAATCAACGCTTTAAAACTCATTTTGTATAGTTATGTTACGTTGAACCATAAATTTTTACGTATGAGTCTTGTAACTTGTACATAAGAAGAAGTTTCATTAAAAATAACTAGTGTGAGATTTTCGATATAACTTAATAACAAAGTCGGTGGATACTTTGTATATTTATTTATTTTGGTCAAAGGATACTTCACATATTTATTACATGATTAGAAGGAGAAAAAAAAAACCATTCTTATCCTTTCCATATGGTTTAGGAATTTAGAACAGTTTATAATTTTAAATTTGTTATACACTGTTTTTGAAGGAAAAAAATTAATGCAAAAATCATTTTGACTGAATTGATTTCATTTGAATTTGCTATTTTATTTAAATTTAAATACACATGGTAGAAATTTGTATTATGAAAGTTTGTGTCCTAAAGTGTTTAAATCATCATATATATGGGTCAACTCGATACTCCCTCTATATTTTTTATAAGTCGTTTTGCTATTTTCATACATATTAAAAAATATAATTAATTATGTATAGCTAATGGGATTTCCGACATAGCTTAATAACAAAGACGGTGGATATTTCTCACACACATGTATATATATGGTCAAGGTATACTTCACATATTTATTACATAATTTGAAGGAAAAAAATCATTCTTATTATTTCCATATGATTCATGAATTTTGAATAGTTTATAATTTCTAAATTTTGCATATATAGTTTTTAATTATATTGTTTATGAAGGAAACAATAAATGCAAAAATCATTTTGACTCAATTGATTTTGTTTGAATTTACTATTTTTATTTAAATTTAAATACATATGGAAGAAATTTGTATTATGAATGTTTGTATCCTGAATTGTTTGAATCATCACATATTTTGGTCAACTCATACTCCCTCTGTATTTTATTATAAGTCGTTTTGTTATTCTCGTGCATATTAAAAATATAATTAATTTTAGGGTTAAATATGTTTTTTGTTCTTATAAATATATCAACTTTTCATTTTAGTCCCTCTAAAATTTTACTTCAACTTTTAGTCCCTATAAAATTTTCACTCACTACTTTTGTTCCCTATTTTTAAATTAACTTTTGTATTTTTTTAAGCAAATTGTGTATAAATGTGTAGAATATTGTAAAAACATTTCCCAAAAAAGATTAGAATTTTTTAACAAATCACAAATTAAATATGAATTTTTAACTGTCAAAAATATTAAAATTCATATTAAATTCATGATTTCTTAAAAAATTAAGTTTTATTGGGAAAGATTCTTATAATATTATTAAAAAAATTCAAAATTCTATTCAAAAATATGAATTCTACATATGACTTTACTTTAAAAGAGGGACCAAAAGTGAAGGTAGAAAATTTTTTAGAGGCTAAAAGTTGAAAAAAAAAATTAGAGGGACTAAAATGAAAAAAATTGACATATTTATAAGGACAAAAAAACATATTTAACCCTTAATTTTATATTAAAAGCGAAATTATGAGTAATTTATAAAATTATCTATCGTTGATGACATAGGAAAGAGAGGGGTTAAAAGAAATGAATGCATATAGAGTATTAAATTATAAAGTGTATGATAGAAAAATAAACATCTACCCAAAAATACTTAGATGAAATGACACAAGTCTTTTATAACTTAACCAAAATTATGAGTTCAAATTTAGCCTAAGGCATGCAACAAGTCTCTAGATTAGATGCTCCAAACTAATGACCTGGAATCATAAGAATAATAATGAAATACTAGTATTATCAAAACTTTTAATAAAGTAGTGGTAGTTTCATAAGTATCTAATTATATAAAATCATAAAAACTAATATAGTTATCGATCAATTTCATTGGTATGGTTTCTCTTAATATAATGTGATGATGAAACTCAATGGAGAATCTTCACAACATTATTATGATGAACTATTTTTTTAGTTCTTGGATGCCATTTGCTTAATTATTTTTATCATAAAATTCCGTTTTTGTATGTCATCCTCTTTTACGTGAGTTTTTTCATTCGATCTCTATTATTTAAAACTCATTCAATTTTAATTTTTGGTGGCAAGTGATAGTGAAAAATTGCAAATCTATTTTGACGAGTTGAAAAAAATACACATTTATTAGACATTTAAAATTATGTAGCGTTTTTTTTAATTGAATCTAAGTTTTTGGTCTAATAATTACCCCAAAATCTTCAAACTTTCAACAAATTCGCAAATTATCAGCAACTCACTATATTCCATATACTTTCACGTCAAACACATACTCCTTATTTTTTACTTACCATTTCTCTCATATTGAATTTACTTTTCATCTTTTTTGTTGTTGTTTATTTTCCCTATTCTCATGAAAGAAATAAACAAAAGTATTCCTCCTTTAAACCACCATCAATCCATACTTTTTACCATGTTGTGCCTCATATCTGACTTTATTTGGCCATGTCGCCAAATTACAGAAGCAGAAAGTCTCACACTTAAGAGATAGATGTTAATGTATCATATGTGAGTTGAAGTTTCACATTTGATGCAAAAGTAGATGGTGAAAAAATTATAGTGAGATATCCATATACCTAATATCATAAGGTTTTTGTTTAAGATGTGGCATCAATCTCAATTTAGTGGTTGTTCATAGTCTAATGTGATTATCCAACCTAGTTTATGCTTCTCTAAAAGTCCGGACATTATGATGAATTATGTTGTTAGTTTTGGATGTTATTTGTTTAATTTTTATCATAAATTTTAGTTGTTAGATGCTATTTTTTTGTTCAACCTCTATTATTTGAAATTACTTTATTTATGGTCTTTTACAATGATGTATAATTTTTTAATCGGATCTATTTTTTGTGTAAAATAATTACCCAAAAATCTCCGACTCCTTCAACAAATTCATATAATTACCATCAATTCACTTTATTCCCTACACTTTCAGAGACAAAACACACACTACATATTTTTTCCTTATGGTTTCTCTCATGTTCAAACTCCTTTTTCGTATTCGTTTTTTCTTTTTAATTTTCTTTCTCTCTTCTCATGAAACAAAAGAACATAAACTTCAATCCATGAAATCCACCACTAACCCACCTTTTTGAACATGATGTGCCTCTATTTGACCTTATTTAACTATGTCACATAATTACAGACGTGGATAGTCGCACATTTGATTAAGAAATGTTAATGTGTCAAGTGTGAGTTAACCATCTTCATTACATGGAATAGTAGATTTTCAACTACATATAAGTGAGATGGTCCAAATACCTAATGCCTTCAAGTTTTCAATGAAGATGTGATGTCAATCTCACTTGTAAGGTTATTATTGGCCTAATATGATGATCCAACCCAATGTAGGCTCACCCAAAAGTCGCAACATTATCTCAACATTATGATAAATTGTTTTGTTAGTTTTTTTTATGCATTTGTTTTTTTTTTTTAAAAAAAAGAAACTATCTTAAATTTTAGCTAGTGGATATCATTCACGTTCATGCTATATTCTTTTATTTGACCACTATTATTTTTAAATTCTTTCACTTTTGATCTTCGATGGAATTTGTCAATAGAAAAGTGTTGATGTGTTCTGCTGAGTTGATAAAATACATGCTTATTAGAAATTTCAAAATAATGTGGCTTTTTTTTTTATTTAGCCTAGTTTTATGGTAAAATATTTACCCAAAAATCTCAAACTTCTTTAACAAATCCAAAAAATTACAAACAACTCACTATATTCCATATACACTCACAACCAAATCACACACTCCTTTTTTCTTTTTCATTTTTCTCATGATCAAATTCCTTTCTATCTTTTTTTCATTTTCTAATGTATTTTCTCTCTTCTCATGAAATAAAGGAACCAAAATCTCCTATCATTAAATCACCACAAACCTTTTTTTTTTACCATGTTATCCCTTCATCTGGTCTTTTTTTGTTATGTTACCATATCGAAGAGGCAAAAAGTCTCACACTTAGAGAAAGATGTCAATAAGTTATATGTAAGTTGAAGTTTCACATTAGATGCAAGAATAGATTGTGAGAAACATATAAGTGAGATGAAGTAACTTATATACCTATGTCTTAATCTCTAACTAATTATATGCACAAATCAAAACTTCTACCTAAGTATGGTTACTTGACTACCAAGTAAACCCTATGGTGAGTTAATCTCTAACTAACTCATCCTTATCTAACTAACTTCTAACTAGTAACAAACTAATAACAAACTTGTGCTAATCTAAAGTATATACATCATAACAATGATACACTAAATTACTACACTAATGCATCCTTTTTGATGATCCCTTGTACCTCTGAATCTTATGCACCTCCAGATCCTCTACACCTCTAGAATGAATTATTTCAAGTCCAAACACTTAAATGTGTCTCTAAAGCGTGCCCATATATAGCATGGTCCGTAATGAATTTCTCCCTTAATGGTGACCCGTTTCCTTTATTGTATTCAACTTGTCCTTGTCACAGTCCGTAATAGTTGCCCAAAAGCATAAGTTGAAGGAGTCTGATGGCTTGATGATGTCGAATCTACATACCTTCGTCAAATGGCTAAACAAACGTGATATAAATGTGGCTGGGATATATATATATATATATATATATATATATATATATCACTCATCAGTATACTTAAATTAACCCATGTGCAGTAAAACCATGCTGAAATCAATGATCACGTCATCTAACAAAAGTCAACATATAAATATATGATAGTATGAAAAATGTTGTCATTTAACATCAAAAGCAAAGTATCCCCCTTTATCCATGATAAGATCTTGTCAGTTTGTTTCATTGGATCCATTAAAGCAAAGGAACTTTTACGGTACATCTGTAACGGTACACCTGTAAATTAAGATGTATCGGTACGATCTCTTTTAAAAAATTTATAAATTAACTATAATTTTTTATAAAAAAAATAGTTGTTTGTTGACATTTGTATTTTAGAAAATATCATTTTATAAAAAAAACATCATTTCATTTTTTATAAAAATCATACTAAATTTTTTTACATTTTATTGTAAAAATAATCAAAATTCTCTATTATGAGTAATAAAAATTCAGAAAAATTAAATTTTATTACGTTGACGTTTTTGGTAAATAAAATTTAGTTATTATAATTATAGGTGATAGAATAATTTTTTTCTACAAAAAATAACTCATTTAACTATTAATTTGAAGATTTGGTGTACCAATACACTCAAATTGTTGGATATACCATAGAATTTGCATTAAAGCAAATATAGGAAAACAACAAAATAGTAGTAACACATATGAATAGTACTATCTTCAACCGATCACCGCTACACCGGCCAAAATAGCTTCATGTTATGCCTCAAATATATAATAATTACATTGAGGAATTTTTAAATTATTAGTTGTGTCTTGTGTGTTGATTTTGCTTTGACTGTTTTTTGACTTGGTTAAAAGTTTGCTTTTATTAGTGTCATTACTTTCATATATAGGTGTTCGAAAAGCTTTTGATCTATTCATTCAGAGTTAAAAATGGTAGTATCTCGAGTTATTTGAAAATTATTTGTTAATAAGCTCGAAATAAATGAAGTTGCCAACAATGGCTTGTTCCAAATAGTGATGGACTTGTGCCCTTAATTTAAACATGTGGTAAGGGGGCGTTTGATTGCTTACTCAATAATTAATGATAATGAAACGTATTTAATGATGTGACCTATTATCCATTTTATGTGTATATCTCTTTTATAATGGCAATCTCCATTTATATTATTTTTATAAATGGAGAAGATCATAACCCGCCGTAGAAAATCAAAGGCTTGATATTGTTGTGTTGAAATTTTTTCCTTTATAAACCGTAAACTATTCTTAGATAATTTTGTGAATGTTCATGTACTGGTTGGGTGCTTGTATAAGGTGTTGGCGAAGGTTTTTGCTAACATGTTACGCTCTGTCATAGGTAGTGTTGTTTCTGATTCACACTCTGCTTTTGTTTGGGGAAAACATATTTTGGATGGTATGCTTATTGCTAACGAGGTGATGGATGAAGCAAGGCGTATGAATAAGGAATTACTTTTTTTTTAAAGTGGACTTTGAAAAAGCGTACGACTCGGTCGACATTACTTATCTAAATTCGATGATGGTTAACATGAATTTTATGACGCTTTGGCGAAAGTGGATTCTTGAATGTGTCAGAATGGCAACTACTTCGGTCTTTGTAAATGGGTCTCCTACGGAGGAATTTCCTATTGAGAGGGGGCTCATACAGGGGGACCCTCTCTCCCCTTTTTTATTTTTGTTAGCGGCTGAAGGGTTTAATATTTTGATGACTTATTTGGTGAGTAATAATTTGTTCAGGCCGTATGGTGTTGGTGGTCAGGCAAAGGTGCACTTGAGTCATCTTCAGTTTGCGGATGACACTTTAATTATTGGGGAAAAATGTTGGTTAAATGTTCGCTCTATCCGGGTTGTGTTGATGGCGTTTGAGGAGGTGTCTGGATTGAAGGTTAATTTTCACAAAAGTATGTTGACATGTGTTAACATTCCTCAAACTTGGTTATCAGAAGTTGCATCAGTTATGCATTGTAGAACCGGTACAATTCTGTTTGTGTATTTGGGTTGTCTATCGGAGGGGATAGTAGGAAAATCGGTTTCTGGAAACCTGTTGTTGACCGCATAATTGCTCGATTGTCGTTGTGGAATAATAAGTTTATGTCTTTTGGCAGTCGTCTGATACTTCTGAAGTATGTTATGTCTTCTCTTCCGGTTTACTTTCTTTCCTTCTTCAAGGCTCCCGCGGGTATAATTTCTTCTATCGAATCTATAATTAAAAGATTCTTTTGAGAAGGGGATGAGGTATCTAAAAAAATTGCTTGGATTAAAAGGGAATCTGTTTGTTTACCTAAGGAGAAAGGGGGTTTGGGGGTTAGGAGAATTTAATTTATCTTTGTTAGGAAAGTGGTGTTGGAGGTTGTTGATGGATAAGGATGGTTTATGGTATTGAGTGTTAAAGGCTCGGTATGGCGAGGTGGGAGGTAAGATTCAGGAGGGGGTAGGCGCACTTCAGGGTGGTGGAGGACGATGTGTAACATTCAGGAAGGGGTAGGGTCGGGAGTGGGGAGCTGGTTTGATGATAACACTAGGCGGGTGGTAGGAAATGACTGTAATGCTTATTTTTGGATGGACAATTGGGTTGGAGGAGTTCCGCTTCGGATCAAATTTCGCCCTCTTTTTGATTTGGCCTTGAATAGAGAGTGTTTGGTGGAGGAGATGGCGGTGTTGGGGTGGGAGGAAAGAGGGAATGCGTGGGTGTGGAAGAGGCGTCTCCTGGCGTGGGAGGAGGATTGTGTGAGGGAGTGCTCAGTTTTGTTGGGTAACGTTGTTTTGCAGGATCATATCTAGAACTTTTGGAGATGACTGTTAGACCATATTCAAGGTTACTCGTTTCGTGGAACTTATCAGTTTCTGACATCTTCTGATGAACCAGAGGATAGGGGCGTTGTTCATAATGTTTGGCTCGAGCAAGTTCCTTCAAAAGTTTCTCTGTTTGCTTGACGTCTTTTGCGAGACCGGCTTCCAACAAAAGTTAATTTGATGAGACGACGTACACTTCAACAAAATGATAATTTGTGTGCTGGAGGGTGTGGTAGCATTGAGACGACGAATCCTCTCTTCATTGGTTGTGATGTTTTTGGTACTGTCTGGTATTTACTCTGTCATTGGCTAGGCATATCCTTTGTTTATTCAAGTTCAATTTCTGAGCATTATGTTCAGTTTACTACTTTGGCGGGTATGCCGAGATCTACTCATTCGACTTTTAAGGTTATTTGGCTTGCAAGTACATGGGAAATATGGAAGGATAGGAACTATCGTATCTTCAAAAATGTGGTCACCAATCCTCAAAATATCTTGAAAAAGTTAACCTGAATTCATTTTTATGGTTGTCTTCGAGTAAGGTACCACTTAGTTTTTGTTACCATGATTGGTGGTGACACCCGCTTTTTTGCATGGGTGTCATGTAAGTTTTTTTTTTCTTTTTTGGTGGTTGGTGGCCTCTTGATAGGTGCCATTGACATTGTATTAGACTCTTAGTGTTTTACCACTTTTAGCACATCTTATGCGGGATGAATCACTACTGTTTTGAATAATATATCTAATTTTGATTTGTTCGGAAAAAAAAAAGGAAAATCCTTCGATAAAAAAAAAATCTAAAAGACAATTTACACGACTTCTCCAATAATAATATAATACAACAAAAAACTTAAAATGAAAACAAATGTGGGACAACAATCACCGAACAAGAATACAAGAGAAAAAAATTACAATTTAATAAAAAAAATGAATGATTAATTTCAACTTCAAATTAAATTTTCCCTAAAAATACTTCAAATTAAATTGATCAACATTGTTCAGATGTTAAAAGTATGATTCAGTCCTCAAAACAAGTAGATCATGAACAAGCATTCTAAACCTCGGTAAGATTATGATATTGTTGATGGAGAAAGAATTTAGTCGAGGTTCGGCTCACTATCCTTAAATTTGATTTCCTTTGCTTTAAGAAATTGACGCCAGGGAGGAACTATGTCCCTTATTTGTGTGTTTCTTAACTTCTCTAGTAGAGCATTAGGTATGGTCGTTTTGGCTTGTTTGAGTTGCACTAAGAAATGCATAAAAAATTAAGATAAAGACAGAATTATAAAGGGATAAAAATGTGAAATAAGTTTGTTTGATAGATTGGACGTGTTAATTACGGTGTATGAAATGAGGATTTATAGAAAAAAATATTGCATATTAGCCAAATGACATGACTACAATGTTAAACCTCGGCAAAGTGGTTTCCATGCATAAAGTTTAATCGCTGATATGTCGAGATCGGCTAACATGATAATTATTTTTAGGTGTAAACAAATATCCTCTTGCGTTGTATTATTTATTGATCCTTGAGAAATAAGATGATGTGACGTAAGTATCGGATTTGTGCGTGAACAGTGTCATTGTTGCACCGTAAATTAGGAAATTAGCAATTAGAACCTTTTATCTGGCTTGCAATATGTCGGATTTTAATTAACTCTTGTCGATTCACTTACCCCAACAATGACCTTGACTTTCTCAACTAATTGAGTGATATCTCTTCTAATCATTAGGTCATTGTTTCATTT